>BSYR01000046.1:5096000-6370000 GCA_030270665.1 Hibiscus trionum
GCGGCATACCTGCATCCAATATAAGAATTTTCATTAAGTTCAAGCAGACAATGTACACTTAGAACTCAAACAATATTCAGCACTTAATAGAAGTGTAATAAAAGTTTGGCAACTAAAAAAAATTCTAAAGTGTTTTTCATGCTTTTTCCCAAGATTAAGTTCAATTTTAAGTGTGGTGCAAAAATAGAATCGGGTAATTACCATAGTCACAAGTTATTTAACCCAGATTTCCAATTTTCATTAAGTAATAGGTAGGATTTACAATGCAACTATATGCTTAACAAAATAACATGAGGACTAACCCCCCCAAACTCAAGGCGGGCATTGCCCTCAATGCCTTAGAGAAAATAAAATCTAAATAGAAAAACATAAAATAAACAAAAAAAAGAAGAAAATAATGGTGCTAGAAGCTGCCCGAGTTGTCTTTTAAATCGGTGGACTTGGAGGAAGATGAGAGGACTAGCGACGGGTGGCGGGAGATTTGGCGGCGAGGCTCTGCTTCTTGCCGCGAGCTGGCTGGACTCTGATGGGAGTGGGTCTCTTTGGTTGCTGCTCCAGCTCGGTCTCTGGCCTTTCATCCTCTGGTTCGGCTGCTATCATGTGCCTCTTTTCTTTTATTTGTTACCTCGACCGGTTCTGCATCATCGGAGGAATCAGACACCTCCTCATCAAGGGAATTAGTGGTCTGGGTTGTCTCTTTTGCTGTCGTCTCTACCGCTTGGGCGGGTGTGCTTTGTCTGCCCCTCATCTTTCTTGACGGCTTGCATTTTATAGTAGGGTTTGAATCTAGATATGTAGTTGTGAGACGGACTAAATAAAAATAATATAACTGAAAATAAAATCTGGTCCTAAGCTTATTAAGATCTATTCCTAAAGAAAATGGTAAAGATGTGGAAAAACTAAAATTATGCTACAACGGGTTCATTTCTGATACTTCTTATAGTCCACCCGCACTCTCCATCGAGTGACAATTCTCATGGGGGAGTCTTTCTTCCTCGTTCCCTTGTAATCCATGTGAATCCTCCACCTTGTTTCTTTCCTGAAGGCATGAACATGTAATTAGTAAAAATTATATCATTATCCAACCATGTACTTACCTTATCTTGGTCGTGGTTTGTTATGGCGGAGGGTGGCTTTTGCTGCCAAGGCAGCTGTTCGGGCGGCAAACTGTCAGGGCAGTAGTCTGTCATAATGTGGTGAAGGTCAAGGAAAAACTCAAAATCCTGAAAAGCTTCATGACTTCCCACAATGTTTTCTTTAGTCTCCTCGAAAATTTCCATCAGTAGAGATTTTGATGGCCTTAAATCTGCCAGCATCGAATCCTCTAAATATATGTAGTCCATGGTTGCCGAGGTTTCTACCGAGGCGGGCATGGTTACTGTGATTGCTGCTGAGGCTGGCATAATTTTCAGAGGCTTTTGATAATGTCGTGACATCATCAATTTCTATGACGACCTCACTAGTTGTTTTCGTAGCCTTGCTCTGTTTAAGTTCCGCAATTCATGTTTGGTCAATTTCTTGCATGGGTTCATCATGTGTGGGGTAGTCCCTTGCATCCTCTTCCCTTGGGATATCAGTATCCCTAGGTCTCAATTGCCGATGATCCATGGGTTCCACGGTAGGGGTTTTATGTTCATCCACGACATTTATTGGGGCAAAGTTACTCAAAAGTGCATCCATCCTGGTGAGTTTTACCTCCATAAAGGTTGACACGTCTTGAGTGAGTGCGAGGAAAGTTTGAAACGTGTCTTCTAAGGAATTTGATTGCTCTTTAGGAGGACTGCATTGCCAAGGCTTGTGTACTGCTGCAGCGGCATAATTATCATAGTTAAAAAAATGTTGAGGTTGTTAATCGTACCATGAGAAATTCTGTTGCAACAGCAGATTCTGCAGTCTTTTTTGCTGCGGATGGGGCATCTGCTCTTGGTCCCATTTTGGTTCGTCCATTTCTTCTCCAAAAAGTAAGGGCAATTTTCGAACACATGATTTACCTCACATAAATTACAAGATTTGTCCAACATCAGCTCCCGTATAGTTTTCCTCGACATTGTGATGCCCTTGGACTTGCAGCGTACCTAAATTATATATATATACACAAAAGAAAAAGTTAAAAACCTAAAATTTAAATGCAATTGAATACAGAGTGTAGAAAACAAAACGAAGTCACTATTGCCAATCCCCGACAACAACGCCAAAAACTTGTAGGGTGTTTAGGTGTTCCCTTTTTATGAGCGCAAGTGCACACTCCTGTCAAGTTATAGAATAAAAGATGTCGAATCCCATGAGGATTGGAATAATTCCTTCGAGTGTGTATCTGCACAAGAAAATTAAATGCACAATTAATTTTAGGTTTGGTTAAAGGAATAAAACTAAAACACAATTAATTAAAAAAGGGGAGATCAGAGTGACATAATGGGCTAGGTTATTGCTGCTCGGTAGTGTGTTGACCGCGTTGTGAAGAAGTAAAGTTATTTCTGTGCTGCCTCGATTGCGGCCTTGGCAGGTATGGCGGGCGGCTTCTACGACCGTGTCACGCGGCCGCAACGGGACACTTCCCCTGCAACTTTCGATGTCACGGCAGGTGGAACAGAAATAAGTCCTAGTGGCAAGTCTGGCAGATATTCCAAGTTCGGCAGGATAGTTTACAATGATCCTCCCTATTTATAGGCAAGGATGCTTGAAAGCTGGCGTGACGTTGGCAATACCTAGCAATCTTAGCGTAAACCTAACACAGGCTACTCAACTCGGTTGGTGATCCCTTTTAGCCGCTGAAACTTGTGAACTTCTGGAACCAAGTTAGTCATGCCGCAACACGTTGTGACCGTGCTTAAACCTTTCGTGAAGTTGACACTTTTGTGCCCCCTAAATGGATTCTCTCAACTGATGGTTAGGACTAATTGAAAGAATGAAGTGCATAGATTAAGCAAACTTGGAATATTTATTGCAAAAATAAACTCACAAGCTTTACAATCGTTTCACATAACTACTTTACAAGCAAAAACCTAAACCCTAGGGAGTTTAGAACATAGCTGACTCCCTCTCTCTATCTCTATCTATCTCTATGACCTTATACCCTCACATACATGGGTATATATAGGGCTTGTCCTAAGGTTAAGTCCTCCTTGGAGTAGAAGTCTTCATTGATGATAAAATAGTTTTATCATTTAATGATTCATTCAATTCTAACTTGAATATGAACTTCTTTGGATGTTTACTTGTTCTGCAAGTAAGTATAAGCCACCTTGCTTATCGATCTTCAATCAGCTCTATACACCGCTCTAGGCCTCAGAAAAATGCAAGATTGGGCTCAATGGACTCAGAAAAATGTCTTCTATCAAACGAGACCCATCTTGACTATGTCGGCGTATTGCTACCTGGGTGACATTTTGCAGCAGCGGCGGCGTCTTTGGCGGCGACTGGAACTGCTTCAGTACAGCTCCTTCTACGCCATGCTTTCTTGTCATCTCTTCCTCCACAGCTACAACACTTGAAATATAAAACTAGACTAAAACAGTACCTTTTCTCTACCAAATATAAGATATTCTATAAAAACGTGGTAAAAGAAGAAGTATTGTTATAATGCAAGATATGCAGCTAATTATGCCTAACTAAGCTTAAGAACAGCAATAATAAGGGCAGGAATGTGCATAAAATATAGAACTTGTTGATACTCTACACCTTTTCAAGCAAGGTACACAGAGGTTTAGTAACCTTTGAAAAGTTTTCAATAAATCGTCTAGAAAAACCTACGTGTCCTAAGAAGCTTCTGATGCCCTTGACAGAGGTCAACGGCGGGAGTTTCTCGGTCACTTTGATTTTTTTCTTTTTTGTCAACCTCAATTCCCTTGGCAGATATTTTGTGACCCAGGATGATCCCTTCATCCACCATAAAATGGCACTTCTCCCAGTTTAGCACTAGGTCAGATTCCACATACCTTCGTTAGCACCTTTTCTAAGTTGCTGAGACAGCTGTCGAAGTTGCTACCGAAGACAGAGAAATCATCCATGAAGATTTCCAGGAAATCTTGCACCATGTCAGAGAATATGGCCATCATGCAACGCTGAAATGTTGTTGGTGCGTTACACAACCCGAACGACATCCTCCTAAATGCATATGTGCCGTAAGGGCAGGTGAAGGTAATCTTTTCTTGATCTTTGGGATCTATGGCAATCTGATTGTACCGTGAATAACCATCAAGAAAATAGTTGAAAGGTTTTCCAACAAGGCGGTCAAGCAATTGATCAATAAACGGTAATGGGAAATGATCTTTCTTATTTACCTTGTTTAACTTACGGTAGTCCATGCAAACCCTCCAACCGGTCACAGCCCTGGTTAGGATCAGTTCATTATTTTTATCACTTACCACCGTTATCCCTCCTTTCTTAGGTACGCATTGTACCGGGCTTACCCATTCAATGTAGGATATTAGATAAATGATGTCTGCATCGAGCCACTTAATGATTTCTTTTTTTACGACTTCTCGCATCACGTCATTCAGCCTGCTTTGAACATCAACAATGGGTTTACAGCCTTCTTCTAACAGGATCTTGTGCATGCAAACTACTAGGCTAATTCCCTTCAGATCAGCAATGGTCCATCCTACCGCCCTCTTATGCCGCCCTAGCAGGTCTATCAGCTTCAATTCCTGTTCAGCTTGCAACTTGGAAGAGATGATTACGGGCAACGTATCATTGGGTCCCAAGAATACATAATTAAGTTGCTCAGGTAAGGGTTTTAACTCAAGGTTAGGGGGTTCTTCAATAGATGGTTTATGAATTTTACCTCTCTTAACAGTGTAATCTAAAGGTTCAAAGTACTTACCTGGCCTTGTTGCCATCCACAGTACTTCATCCCGCTCCTCTATCTCTTCCTCATTTGCAGCTTCTATGTGCTGGCCGCCAGGGCGGGTGTCAGGGCAGCTTTCAAAGTGACTGCCTAGGCATTCAGTTGAATCACTGCCGAGACAGTACTTACCCAGGCATGGTTTATCGACATCAAATTCTGACCTAGGTGTGACCTAAACCATTTTGCATTCCTCCGGGTCATCGTTCTGTTTAAAGGTATGGAAAACATTCAATTTTATCTCCTGATCGTTCACCCTCATTGTAAGCTCTCCTCTTTCATCGTCGATTAGTGTCCTTCCAGTAGCTAAGAACGATCTTCCAAGTATAATAGGCGCTCGTTCATCTGCTTCATAATCTAAAACCAGAAAGTCAGCATGGAAAATAAACTTATCAACTTTTACCAATGTATCTTTGATTTTCCCTTCTGGTTGAACGTATGATCTATCCGCCAGCTGCAGCATGACAGTAGTACGGCAGGCCCTTCCGATCCCCAGTTCTGGAAGACAGATGTTGGCATTAAGTTGATATTGGCCCCCAAATCACATAATGTTTGACATGTATAGCTGCTGCCGATTTTACAGGGGATGATAAAGCTACCCGTATCTTTTCTCTTTAGTGGGGCTCTGTTGTGCATCATGGTCATGCATCCCTCTGTAACTGCCACTATTTCATAATCACTTATCCGTTTTCTTTTAGAAACTATGTCCTTGAGGAACTTGGCATAGTTTGGTATCTGTTCGAGTTCCACCAAGGGCAGGTTGATATGGATCTCTTTCAAGATGTCCAGAAACTTCTTGAACTGGTAGTCTTGCTTCTGCCTCTTTAGCCTTTGTGAGAATGGTGATGGTAGTTTTATTTCTTCACTCCTTTCTTTACATGGAAATTTGATCTGAGGGATGGGGGTTTCCTCAGCCAGATTTTCTTCGTCCCTGACTAGTTTAGACTCCTAAGGATTTACTGTGGTGTCAGGACCTACCGCGACATCCTTCTTGGCGGGCTTTGCAGAATTGGTCGGCTGGTCCATTGGTGCTTTTCCCTTTTCTTCCTGACCCTTTAGTTCGTGTAAGCAAATTCCACTCTTGGTGGTGATTGCTTTGCACTGCTCGTGGGTCTTTCCTCTAGCGACCTCAGTATCACTAGGAAAACCTCCTGCTGGTCGTGTATTTAGGATCTGTGCAAATTGACCCACCTGTGTTTCCAGCATTTTCTGAGATGCTTCCTGATTCTGCATCTGCATTTCAGTCTTGTCCATGAAAGCATTAACTTTATTAACAAACTTATCAAAATTAGCAATAAAAGCACTAATATGAGACATAAAAGTGTTTAAAGTGGCCTCTAGTGAGATGTTTGTTGTGGGTTGTTGTAGAGCGATTACGTGTACTCTATTTATGAGCACAAGTGCACACTCTTGTCAAGTTATAGTATAAAAGATATCGTCTCCCACAAGGATTGGAATGGATCCTATGAATGTTTTCCTGCAAAAAGGATTCAGTAAATGCACAATTAAATTTCTGAATGTGGAAAAGTAAAAAACACAAATAAAATAAGATAGTGATGATAAGGATGATAGGGAGAGATCAGGTCGATAGATCGGGTAAGGTAATTGTAGCTCAGTAGTGTGAAAACTACATTGTAAAGCCTAAGTGTGTTTTATGCTGCCACGATCTACTGCCTCGGTGGGTAATGGCGGATGGCAGCTGCGACCCTGTCACGCTCTCGCAAAGGGTCTCTGCTCTTGCAACTTTCGCTGTCTCGGCAGGTGGAATGCAGATAAGTCCTAGCGGCAAGTCTGGCAGATACTCTAAGTTCAGCAGAGCAATTTTTAAGTGATCCTCCCTATGTCTAGGCAAGGATTCTGTCACCACGTGATGTAGGCAATGCCTAGCAATCTCAGCGTAAACCTAACACAAGCAGTTGATGTTTGGTTGCTCCTTTTAGCTGTTGAAATTCTAACTTATGTCTAAGCTGAATTAGTCAACACCTCGACATGATGAAACCATGCTTAACCCTTTCGTGAGTTTGACACTCTCGTGCGCGACAAATGGATTTCCTCAACTGGACTTTTGGAACTAATTGAAGAAGTGAAGAACATGAATTAAGCAAACTTGAGAATATTTTATTGAAAACACACTTAAACTATTACAACTGTTTCTCACAACTACTTTACATACAAAAACCTAAACCCTAAGAGAGTTGGGCCGCGACCTCCAACACCACCGTTAATCTATCTATCTACCTCTATGCTATATCCCCTCATCTGCCCTTATACCCTCACATACATGGGTATATATAGGGATCATGGCCTAAGTTTGAGTCCTCCTTGGAATAGAAGTCCTTAAAGTAACTTTACATTAACTGTTGACTCCTTTTTTTACTTGAATATGGACTCTTTGGACGTTGCCTTCTTCAACAAGAAGAGATAAGTATTCTTACTTATCAATCTTTAATTAGCTCTTCAGGCCGCTACAGGCTTCAGATAATTGCAAGAATGGGCTCATTGGGATTAGGAAATTGTCCTCTTTCAATCGTGACCCATCTTGACTAAGTCGGTTTAACTCCTGCCTGGGCATCAATTGGCGGCAGTGCTGCTACGACGGCGTCCTTGGCGGCATTTGGAACTGCTTTAGTACAACTCCTTTTTCTCCCAGTTTTCCTGTCCTCTCCTCTTCTACTCAGCTACAACACCTGGAAATAAAAACTAAACTAAAACAGTATCTTTTCTGAACCAAACATAAAATATTCAATAAAAGCATGGTGAAAGAGCAAATATTGCTATTATGCATGCAATGCACTTAAATATTCCTAAATGAGCTTAATAACAACAATAATAAGGGCATGAATGTGTATAAAATATAGAACTTGTGGACACTCTACAGTTGCTGCTATTGCACCTGCTGCTGCGGCGGGTTCCTATTATAGCCCGTATTCTGATTAGTTGGGTTTCATGCAGTGTTAGGGTTACTCCATAAGAAGTTCAGATGTTTCCTCCAACATGGGTTGTATGTGTTCGTGTTCGGGGTGCTGTTCCGGTTGTATGTTCCCATGAAGTTTCCAGATTATTTGCATTCTATAAAGTCATGGTCTCCACCACATTCATCATAGAATGCTTCTATTGCTTTTACCTCATATGCTCTTCATGTTGGCTTGATCATGTTCTCCACCAATCTAGTAAGCTTGTCTATACGGGTGTTTACGGACTCTGAGGCTTCAAACTCATTATTGTGGCCTGTCGTCTAATGCCGCCATGACGGGTGGATGGAAATTGGTAATCATTCTTGGCCAACTGATTCAGAATCCTCATCCCCTTCTCTGGTGCCTTATAAACGAGTATGTCGTTTGCTGACGCATCTACCATCATCCTGGTGGGTTGATTTACACAATTGTAAAACAGAGATAAATGTGTCCAAAGTGGCAGTCCATGGAGCGGGCATTTGTGCAGCAGTTCTCGGTAACGCTCTCATGCTTCATACATTGCCTCGTTATTGGCCTGTCAGAAAGAGGTAATCTTGCTGCGTATACGATCCGTGACATTTGATTGATTGAAATGAGCCAGAAAATCTCGACACAAGTCTGTCCAGGACTCAATAGATCCAATCGTCTGGCTATTTAACCATGTTTTGCCCTATCCCTCAGTGAATAGGGGAAGCCGCAACTTCAGAACATCAGGGGTAATCCATGAATTCGAAAAGATTTGTAGATCTCTAAGAAGGATTTCATGTGCTACCTAGCATCTTCATTTACTGTGCCCCCAAATTGTCCCAATTTATCAATCATGATGAACATAACAGGCTTGAGTTCAAAATGATTGGCATCAATGTCTGGTTCTACGACTACAAAGTCAAGGTTGTCTATGTCCTCCTCCATGTAGTCTCGAGTGGTACAAATTTTTCTTTGCTTACCAGAAGGAGGTGGTGGTGGTGGTAGCTGCTGCTGATCTTGTTGTCTACCATCTGCCGCAGGGTCTTCCACGACGGCATTATTGATGTAATTGTCGTTATACATTGCTGCTCATGCTTCTTTCACTACTGCTAATGCTTTACGTGCCTCTCTTTTGAGTTTTCTCACTTCTTGTTCGATCTCGTCAATAAACAAGTGTTAAGACGATGAATTTGCTCTGGTCACAAAATAAAACAAGAAGCTGTGAGATTTTTTATGATAATAAAGAAAATTAAACTTGAAATTAAATGCAATAAGGAAAAAGTGTAGAAAGCAAAAACAAAGTTGTTGTTGCCAGTCCCCGGCAACGGCGCCAAAAAACTTGTAGAGCGTAAAGGAGTTCTCTAAATTGAGTGCAAGTGTACACTTCTGTCAAGATTAATTTCCTGCACAGAGAAAAGTAAAAAACACAATTGATTTGAGTTGATTGCGAAAGTTGCATAAACTAAAGTAATCGAATAATAAAAAGATTGAGTAATCAGAATAAGAAGATGGGTCATATTGAGTTGCGTCGTAGTGTGAAACTACGTTAAACTTTGAAAAAAGTCTTTTGATGCAAAGTCGATAACGCCGCCACGGCGGGTAACAGAATGAACACTACCATGGCGGGGAACTCGGCGGGCCTTCAAGATTCAGCAAAACGTCCAAAAATGATTTCGACTTCTCTCTAAGTTTGAATAATGTTGATGCCCACTCTTTGACAATACCTCTCGGCGTAAACCTAGATTGAACAACAACCTTCCCACATTCCTTCTTAGCCGCCTTAAACCTAAACTTATCTCTAAGCTAAGTTGATTTTCGCCTTAATTGGAGGAAATCGTGTTTATCCCTTTCTTGAGTTTTAACTGTCTCGAATTGAAAGAAATGGATGTGCTCACAAAGATCTCTCGATTCTATTGCAAACAAGGATGAAGAATATAGAATAAACAAACCTTGAATTCAAATTGCATTAAAAACTATAACTAAGTACAACTGTACTCACAACTACTAAACAAAACAATCTTAACCCTAAGAAAAGTTTAGAACATAATATAATTAAGAAAACACAAAAATAATTCTAGAAATCTTAATCTCTCCTTCTTCATCTCCAATTCGGTCAAGCCCTCCTTTTATAGGTGGTTACAAGTGAAAACCCTATTTGGGGAAGAAGTCTCTCTTTTAGAGGAGGTTGAGTTGGAATTAAACGTTTCAGTAGTTTATTCCAAAAATAACTCCTCTTTGTGGGTTTTCTTGGGCTGCAAGCTTCTTCCTTATTTGGGTATTCTCACGTCATCTTTGGGTGCTCTTGGGTCTTATCCATCACGTTGCTTGGTTTTGCCGATTCAAGGAATTCTCCTCCTTATATCGCACTCTCTTTTGGCTAATCTCCAATCTGCTGCCGCAACGGCAGTGCTGGCGGTAGTCTGTCTCGGTGGCTCATTCTTTTAATTGCGTCAGTACAGTTCTTCTATGCAACAATGGTTCGTCATGTGTGACTTGATGTGATCATTCTGCCTTCTCCTCCTCTCCGGTCAATCTGCTGCTTTGCTGCCGCGGCGGGTGCCGGCGGCATTCTCCTGTAACATGTAATGCAAATGTAACAAAAATAGTGTCTTTTCTCCACAAATTATCGTAAATATTGTAATAAGCTGAGTGAAGGAAAGATACTGTAAAATATGCATGGAAACCTAAGTATGAACAAAAATGGGCTTTAAGAATAGTGGCAATATAAGCTAAAATGGGCATAAAATATAGGACTTTTAAGCACTTTACAATAGCATTTAATTCCAACTTAACTTCCTCCTCAAGACGAAGTATAACCTACAATCTCTTATAAAAAGAAGAGAAGGCGCAACCAAGAATAGAGAGTCGAATTGGAGAGAAAACCGGCAAGGAAGTTGAAGATCAAGGCAGCCCTAGTCTTCTTTTCATCTTTGTTTTTCGGTTGATGTTCTTGTTGGGAAATTATCTTGTGTTGTTCCTAGTCCCAACTATGAAGTAAACTATCTTAGGGTAGGGTTATTTATTTAGTAGTTGTGAGAAAACGTTTGGATCTTGTTTAGGTTTTTGTTATGCAATTTAAGTTCAAGGTTTGTTTATTCTTGGTGTTTATCTTTACTTGCAATTGAATCGGGAGAGGAAATTGTGATTGCACCCATTTATCTAATATCGGGAGAGTTAGATTCAAGAAACGAATGAGCATGGTTTTTTCACAAATCTGTGAAGATTAATTCGGCTTAGGAATAAGTACAAATTTGAATAGCTAAGAGAGGCGTAAGATCGGTTGATGTTCACCCTAGGTTCACACTGGGAGGTATTATCAAGGCTTGCACATTGATAGAGTTTCGACTTAGGGATAAGAAGAAACCATTAAAGAACACTTTGTTGAACCTTGAAGGTTGTCGCTCAATTGCACGAGCAGTAGCTTAATTTTTTGCCCTGGCAACCGCCTTACCAATTGCCCAAGCAGTCACTTTGCGCATTGCCCAGGCAATCGTATTGCCTCGTTCTGCGGCAATCATTCTGCCCATTTCCGAGGAAATCAAGTTTCCTATTGCATGCAAAACCGAGACTCTTCCATTCGGATTCCACACTACGACGCAATATAATCCGGCCTATTCTCTCATTTTGTCAACTAATTTCTTCAGTTTACTCATTTATTTTAGTTTAGTCGATTATTCAACCTAAAACTATTAATTTTGTTTTTTTTTACTTTTTAGTGCTAGACAATAGATTCTTGAAGTGGCACCAATACATGTGAAGACAATATCTTTCTATACTATAACTTGCAACGTGTATACTTGCACAAATTACGAAACACTCAAATCACACAACAAGCTTTTGGCGTTGTTTCCATGGATTGGCAATAGCGACTTTATTTTTATTTTCTTGCACTTTTATTTTTACTTTTTTTGTTCAATTTCTAAAGGGTTAACAAAATTTACTTTTGCATTGGTGTATGACCAGGGCAAATCCAACAGCTCTAGAATATCCCCTTGACCCAGAGATTGAATGTACCTACCGTAGACTCAGACAAAAACAGAGAGCATCAATGGGAGATCAAGTCGGCAATAATAATGCCAACAGAAATCAGATTGACGCGGCATGAGGTGGAGTGAATCTGCCAGCTCAACTTCCTAAATCAAGGAATCGAACCGTTCGAGACTATTTAAAGGAGGATCTCAACGGCCTGAATCCAAGAGTTGTCACACCTAAATTTGAAGTTGTCCACTTCGAATTAAAGCCAGTAATGATCAATATGATCGACACAATTGGTCAATTTTCCGGATCAACAACTGAAGATGCCAGACAACATCTCAAATCTTTCCTGAAGATTTGCAATTCATTCAAGCTACAAGGAGTCCATGAGGATATTTTGAGGCTAAAATTGTTCCCCTATTCACTAAGGGATAGGGTGAAAACTTGATTGAATAGTATTCCATCTGGATCAATAGGATATTGGACTGATTTATGTCATGATTTCCTTGCTCGATTTAATCCTAAAAATATGACTGATAAGTTACGTAATGAAATCACTTCTTTTCGACAGGCAGATGATGAATCCATGTACGAGGCTTGGGAGCGATATAGAGAATTGTTACACAAATGTCCCCTACAAGGATGATGCTAGATGCCTCGGCAAATGGCATACTCCTAAACAAGCCACCAGAAGAAGCAATGGAGATTTTGAACATGCTTGCTAAAAATGATTATCAGTTCCCAACAACCAGAAGAGGAGGAGTCAGACGCTATGCTACGATAAACATGCTTGAGTCATCGGATTCGATTCTCACGCTATTGGCTACCTTAACTAATTTGGTTAAGAACATGCAACGACCAAGCAACACACAAGAGGTCAAGGTAGTAGGTTCCTTCTGTGATTTATGTAATGGTAGCCATGATTCTTCTGAGTGTCCACAGAACCCAGAGTCTAGTTTTTATGTTTGAAACTACAACCGGAACAACAACGTGATGCCCAACACTTACAATTCGGCCTGGAAGAAACATCCAAATTTCTTATGGAGCAATCCCAACAATACCCTCAATCAGGAACAATCAGAATGGTCCAACATTGGGATTCCAACAGAACATGCCTTGGCAGTCGATGCCGCAACAACAAACAATACCATCAAGTTCTTTGGAAAACTCTCTAAATGCTTTCATGTCACAAACTAGTGCATATATGGCTAACACTGTTAAATTCATTAAAACAACTGATGTTTTTATTGACGGGGTAGAGATGAGAATGCGGAACCATGAAGCAACCTTAAAATCATTGGAAACTCAAGTTGGGCAATTCGCTTAGATCCTGAATTCGAGACCGATGGGTGGTTTACCTAGCGATACTAAGGTCACAAGGGCAACAACTCATGAGCAATGCAAGGCAATCACCACAAGAAGTGGTAAACAACTCAAGGAATCTCGAGCTCATGAAAAAATGAGACAAAATCAAAGGAGTCGATTGCCTCGAAAATGCTCGGTAACATTGCCTCGGCAATACCCGAAAACATTGCCTCGGCAATGTCTGAAAACGATACCGCGAAAAACAAGAAGGCTTTTGAAAGTCCTGATTCAATGCCTCAAATCAAATTCCCATGCAAGGAACTGATTGATTACATTCAACTTCCACCACCGTTCCCACAAAGGTTGAAACGGCAGAAACAAGAATACCAATTCAGGAAGTTCCTCGACATCTTGAAGCAAGTCCACGTCAACTTGCCTTTGGTAGAAGCAATCGAGAAAATGCCGAACTACGCCAAGTTCCTTAAAGATATTATCTCTAAGAGAACAAGAATAAAAAAATTTGAAAATGTTGCTATTCTGGTAGGATGTATGGCCATGTTGCACAACCGAATGCCACCTAAGCTTAAAGATCCCAGTAGTTTTACCATACCATGTGCGATAGGGAATCACTATATCGGAAGGCATTATGCGATCTAGGAGCAAGCATAAACCTTATGCCGAAATCAGTCTTCCAACGATTGGGAATAAGGAAGGCGAGACCTACTACAGTGATTCTATAACTTGCTGATAGATCTTATGTCCATCTAGAGGGAAAAATTGAGGATATCTTGGTAAGAGTTGATAAATTTATTTTCCCTGCTGACTTTATTGTTTTGGATTGTGAAGCATATGAGTTCGCACCTATTATCCTTGGGAGGCCATTCCTAGCTACGGGAAGGACCTTGATTGACGTTGAAAGAGGAGAAATCACTATGAGGGTAACTGATCGGCAAATCAAGTTGAATGTTTTCCACACCCTTAAGCAAGACAATGACTCAGAAGAGTGCCAAGTTATCCATGTCATAACTGAGTTCAATCTTGATGTGGAGAAAGAATGCCTGGACAATTGATGTGACAATTGCCTCGACAATTGCTTTGACAATTGCCTCGAAAATTGCTTTGACAATTGCCTTAACCCGATAGAGCATGAAGAACATGACGACAATAAACAAGATGAAGCCAATTGGATAGCAATTCGTCCAGATAAGTATTTCGAAACACTAGATTACTTAGGGGAAGAAAGAAGAACCGAAAAAACCTCTATCGAGCAACATCATATTCTTTAATTGAAACCACTGGAAGGGTAATTGAAATATGTTTATTTGGGAACCAATAACACATTACCCATAGTCATCTCTTCTAAGTTGCAGCTTGAACAGGAGCAAAGATTGATCGACACGCTAAAACTGCACAAAAAAGCAATAGGATGGGCAATTTCCGATTTGAAGAGAATTATCCCAACGGTTTGTATGCACAAAATCCTTTTGGAGAATGATCATAAACCAACCATTGAGGCACAAAGTAGGCTTAACTGAGTCATGAAAGAGGTTGTAAGGAAAGAAATCATCAAATGGCTTGATGTCAGTATCATCTATCCTATCTCTGACAGTACATGGGTAAGTCTGGTACAATGTGTACTGAAAAAGCGAGGTATAATTGTGGTAAGTAATGAAAACAATGAACTAATCCCAACTAGGACTGTAACCCGTTGGAGGGTTTGCATGGATTATCGTAAGTTGAATACAGCTACTAGGAAATATCACTTTCCTTTACCCTTTATTGATCAAATGCTTGACCATCTTGCAGGTAAACCCTTCTATTGTTTTCTTGATGTTTATTCAGGTTATAACGAAATTTCCATATCACTAGAAGACCAAGAAAAGACCGCCTTTACATGCCCATATGACACTTATGCCATTTGAAGGATGCCATTCGGCTTATCCAATGCCCCGAAAACCTTCTAACGATGCATGATGGCAATTTTCTCCGACATGGTAGAAGATTTCCTGGAAATCTTCATGGACGATTTCTTGGTATTTGGAGATGATTTCGATAATTGCCTAAGCAATTTGGAGAAAGTACTTAAACGATGTGAGGAGTCTGACTTGGTTCTAAATTGGGAGAAGTGTCACTTTATGGTGGATGAAGGCATAGTTCTCGTCCACAAAATCTCATCTAAGGAAATTGAAGTCGACAAAGCAAAAGTGGATGTGATCGAGAAACTGCCCCCGCCAACTTCAATCAAGGGAATTCGAAGCTTCTTGGGACATGCATGTTTTTATAGAAGATTTATAGAAAATTTTTCTAAGATCACTAAGCATTTGTATAACTTTCTTGAACAAGATAGAGCCTTTGAATTTAATGACTCATGCATCAAGGCATTCGAGACCCTAAAACAGAAACTTGTAACCGCACCAATAGTAGTTCCACCAGATTGGACAATGCCCTTTGAACTTATGTGTGATGCAAGTGACATTACGGGGGGAGCAGTCCTAGGTCAACAAGCAGGTAAGATATTTCATGTGATCTACTACGTTAGTAAAACTCTTAACGAGGCGCAAGTAAACTACACCACCACCGAGAGAGAGTTACTAGCCGTAGTGTTTGCTTTTAATCAATTTCGTTCGTACCTTATTGCAACCAAGGTAATTGTTCATACTGACCATTCGGCAATTAAGTACCTCTTTGCAAAGAAAGATGTCAAACCTTGTTTAGTTCGTTGGATTTTACTTTTACAAGAGTTTGACATTGAAATTAAGGACATGAAAGGTACCGAGAACCAAGTTGCCGATCATTTGTAATTGATGGAACAAGGAGAAAAAGACACAACAAACGCAGAAATCTAAGAAGCATTCTCGGATAAGCAATTATTCATTGCCTGGGTAACCTTGACTGATAGTGCCCCGTCAATGGCAATAGGGATTGCCTCGGCAATGCCCTCGGCAACAACTACGGCACCAGCTTTAACAACACCATGGTATGCTGATCTTGTGAATTTCTTGGTTAGTGGTACATTACCTTATAACCTTACTCACCAAGGGAAGAGGCGGTTTCGACATGATGCTAAGCATTATTATTGGGACGAGCCTCTTTTGTTTAAACAATGTGCAGATCAGGTTATAAGAAGGTGCATCCCGGAAGAAGAACAACAAAATGTGCTCGAGCAATGCTATTCTTCACCTTATGGAGGCCAATTTGGAGGGACACGAACCGCGGCCAAAGTCTTGCAATCAGGATTGTATTGGCCCACACTTTACAAAGATGCCCAATAGTTCTAAAAACAATGTGATCATTGTTAACGAAAAGGAAATATTTCAAGGCGACACGAGATGCCCTTACAAAACATCCTTGAAGTCGAACTATTCGATGTTTGGAGAATTGATTTCATAGGACCTTTTCTGTCTTCATGTGGGAATCTCTACATCCTCCTTGTCGTTGACTATGTATCCAAGTGGGTCAAGGCAATAGCAACTCCAAACAATGATTCCAAAATCGTGCAAAAATTCCTTCTGTAAAACATATTCACACAGTTTGGAATGTCGAGAGCAATCATCAGCGATAAAGGCAAGCACTTAGATAACAAGCTAATCGCCAAGGTGTTACAAATATTTGGAGTGTCACACAAAATTGCCACGTCATATTACCCACAAATAAATGGGCAAGCTGAGATTTCTAACCGAGAGTTGATAAATATCCTTGAGAAAGTAGTCAACCACTCTCGTAAGGATTGGTCTCTTCGACTTGATAATGCACTTTGGGCTTATCGGATAGCATTCAAAACACCATTAGTCATGCCCCCTTTCTGACTTGTCTACGGCAAAAGTTGTCATCTATCGGTGGAAATCGAACATAAGGCGTACTGGGCAATCAAAACTGTGAATATGGATTGAGAGAAACTATTTCCACGACAATTCTTGCCCGGGCAATTAGTCCTCCTTTTCAATACTCGGTTAAAGTTTTTCCCAGGAAAATTGCGATCAAGATGGTCCAAACCTTTTGAAGTTGTCAAACCATTCTCCCATGGTGTCGTAATAATCAAGTCCATAAAATATGGCCATGAATTTAAAGTTAATGGACAAAGATTAAAATACTACTCCGACACTCATATCATGAGCGACAAAGAAGTGGTCACTTTAGGAGATGCATAATCATGCACTCCTTGAGTATTATAATTTTTGTTTTCCACATTTTTATTTTACTTTTAGGATAAATAGTAGTTTTTACTTTCAATTTTATTGCTAATAAATATTTTCTTTATTTTTTGTTGGTCTTTTAGGAAAGGAGTTTAAAGTGAAGAAGAATTGAAAAGAAGATTGAACTCACAGCCTAAATTTGAGGGATACAAGGGCTAATTCTTAGGGATATATGGGCTACTTTTTAGGGATTCTAAACCTAAATTTTTACCCTAAAATTACCTCCTAACCCCTACCCTAGCCGGCCAACTCTTCAGCTTCCCCATACATTACTTGTCGCCCACTCAAATCAATGTCATTAAAGATTTCAAATTTGTAATCATGACAAAACACCCTATTTAATAAACCCTTCTCATAACACTCAACCATCACAATCTTCAAAACCTTTTCTCTTTCACTTAAACTCCAAAATTTTCTTCTTCTATTTTCTCTAGATAGCCGATTCTCACAACACCACAAAACCACCATGGCCATGAAACTCAAAACAATGGAGCACCAAGAAACAAGCCAAGAGTCTCCCTTCAAGAGATATGCCATGCCGGCAATAAAGACAAGATACTTGGCAAAGTTTGTCCACCGAAAGGTCTTGGAAGAGCAAGGGTTTTTCTACACCACATCACACCAAGATTTTGGTTTGGAACCATTCGTCTTCCGCATAGTGAAGCAGCAAAAATTGCAAATTCTTTGCCAACAACCAAAGCCGGCAATTTTAGTTGGGTTTGAGAATTCTATGGGCTATTTGTCCAACCTCTACGTATTTGTCCACGGCAAGGCCATCCCGGTTGACCCCGACTTCATCAACTTTTTCTATGGGTTAAACATTCCGAAAAATGAACACAAGGAGTTCGTTGACAACCTCATGTCGGGATATTATGATGACATCCACAAAGAGCTCACCATTATTGGCACAACATAGAATGAGGGGGCATTCAAAGGCATGGTAAACCACCTAAGGCTTAAGCCCAAGGCAAAACTTTGGAATACTTTGTCAAAAGATGTTTAATGTCAACCTTACACAACACCACGATGGACAAGCCTACACTATTATTAATTCATTTTATATTGCTTAACTGTATTATAAATGTTAGATCTATAATATGCAATGATATGTCTCAATGTAGTCTAAAGGACAAGGAAAAACTCTATTTCCCAAGCCTCATAACCGGATTGTGTGAGCAACAACATGTGCCAAGTAATCCGACCGATGAGAAGACACCGACAAGGAAAGGATGGATGAGAGACCAATATTTAAAGATCATGTGAGTTTCCGAAGCCGAGCCACAGCCTATTCTGATCAAAAGAATTGCCTCGACAACATCTTCGGGCAATATCGCGACAACATCGCTCACCAACGCCAATACGGGTGAACCAGCGATAACAACACCTGAGGCAATGATTCGGTCACTTGCACACTGGCTAGAGACCATGGAGAAGAGGCAGTTGGAGTTTATGAGTTATATGAAGGATTACAACAACGCCATAATTCAAGTGATCCTAGAGATATACCCAGAAAACTCGGTGAGGTTCCTAATTTTTCCAACCAACATCATTGTCGCGGCAATGCCCACTGCCACTACCTCAGCAATGCCTACAACCTCTACCTCAGCAATGCCTACTAAAGATGCCCCAGCAATGCACAAAACTGATGCCCCACAGTCCAGGATGACGAAGGCAAAACGTCATTAACCGAGCCAAGTCGCACTGAAACATGGTCGAAATTTTCCGATTCAGAAGCATCTTCCGCCATCCAAGTCAAATCATTCTCGGCATCCCCTGCCATGGCAGAACACAAGGTCTCCACCACCAAGGAAATTGACACTGAGGAGGATGATGGTGACGAGGTGAGCAAACAACTAGCTCTTACACCCGCTACACGCTATTAACCACCTCGAGCAAGCAAGAGAGTCAAGCAACCCGCAAGAAGGAAACTCATAATTCAAGACGATGACCTCTCCGAGTCATTGTAATTTTATTTCTTTCGTTCTCACTTTTTGTTTCCTTGTACTTTTGTGTTTTCATGCATTGAAGGCAATGCTCTTCTCGAGTTTGGGGGGGATAATTGTCTTTATTTAGTTTCATGTTTAGTTTAGTTCCATGTTTAGTTACACTCATCTTTAGGAATCACATGTAGGATGCATCAATTACTTGCCCTAGTTCTAATCGAATTAAATTTACTTAGACTTGATGACTTTTTAATGATGACATTAGCATTGCACTTAATTTTCCATACTTTCAACTCTAGGATGACCATGGAAAATACTTAGAATCCTCCTATGATGCTAAAGCTAAATGTACACTTTTGTGACTCGAAGGATTGAAGGAATTCTAGTGAACTTAGGTAAATCACTTAACAATTTGGGTAAAAAAAATTAGGTTTAGAATCTTTCTAGAGGTGCCCAAAACCAGCTCTAGAAGTCACTACTAGAGGTACCCGAAATTGGCTCTAGTATTATGCTTAGAAGAATCACTAGAGGTGCCCGAAATTGGCTCTAGTCGATTAGATTATATAATTTGAAAGAAATTAATAACTAGAGGTGCCCGAAATTGGCTCTAGTTGAAGTAATTAAAAACCCAAGGAATTAAATTGATTGTGTAATGTTTATATAGAATCTGAAAAATCATCTTGTACACAGAACATGCACACACTCACGAGCATTATAGTTTGATTTCGGGTAATTCCTAGGCCATCCAAAAGGTTGAAAGTCATACATACAAGTGCACGGTTCTGAGAAAATACTTAAGCTCGAAGAAAAATTCATGAAGTTAAGACTCTTGGCAAGTAATTGTTAGGTTGCACTGCTTGAGGACAAGCAATAGTTTGAGTTTGGGGCGTGTTAAGTGTGTAAAAGTACTAGATTTCGACCTTTTTTCATCTCAATTATTGTTAGAATTAGGCACATATTAGTTATATTATTAGCCATTCATGCATAATTGCATTGTTTTCTTCATTTCCAGGCTTGATTATCTTTAATTGCTTATTTGGTGGAAAAGGTGTTGCTCTGGTAAATGTTTCGATGTGTGCAGGTTAATTGCCCAGACAAGTATTGTCGTGGCAATGAAGAGGAGAAGAATGATGCCGATTTAAGACAAGAAGAAGTTGCCAATTTCAACATAAAGAAGTTGCTACTCTTCACAACCAAGAGATGCCGATTTCAACAAGGATTCAATCCTTTTTACAAGTCGAAAGTCACAAGATTCCTAGAAAAGTCGAAGTCCCTTGAGTTGATTAAATGAGATTAAATTCCAAGAAGATAAGAGGAGTTATAGGATGAATAAAATAATAAAATAAAAAGGAATTTATTTCTTTTATTTTATAGCATTTAATTACATCTTAACTTCCTCCTCAAGAAGGAGTATAACCTACAAATCTCTTATAAAAAGAAGAGAAGGCACAACCAAGAAAAGAGAGTCGAATTGGGGAGAAAAATTGGCAAGGAAGTTGAAGATCAAGGCAGCCCTAGTCTTTTTTTTGTTCTTTGTTTTTTGGTTGATGTTCTTGTGGGAAATTATCTTGTGTTGTTCCTAGTCCCAACTATGAACTAAACTATCTTAGGCTAGGATTATTTGTTTAGTAGTTGTGAGAAAACGTTTGGATCTTGTTTAGGTTTTTGTTATGCAATTTAAGTTCAAGGTTTGCTTATTCTTGGTGTTTATCTTTACTTGCAATTGAACCGAGAGAGGAAATTGTGATTGCATCCATTTATCTAATATCGTGAGAGTTAGATTCAAGAAACAAATGAGCATGGTTTTTGCCCAAATCGGTGAAGACTAATTCGGCTTAGGAATAAGTACAAATTTCAACGGCTAAGAGAGGCGTAAGATCGGTTGATGTTCACCCTTGGTTCACCCTAGGAGGTATTATCAAGGCTTGTACATTGATAGAGTTTTGACATAGGAATAAGAAGAAACCATTGAAGGACGCTTTGCCGAACCTTGAAGATTGACGCTCAATTGCCTGTGTAGTAGCTTAATTCTTTGCCCTGGCACCCGCCTTACCAATTAACCAAGCAGTCACTTTGTGCATTGCCCAGGCAATCGTATTGCCCATTGTCGCGGTAATCATTCTGCCCATTGCCGAGGCAATCAAGTTTCCTCTTGCATGCAAAACCGAGACTATTTCATTCGGATTCCACACTATGACGCAATATAATCTGGCCCATTCTCTCATTCTGCCAACTTATTTCTTTAATTTACTCATTTATTTTAGTTTAGTCGATTACTCAACCTATAACTATTACTTGTGTTTTTTTTACTTTTCAGTGCGAGACGATAGGTTCTTGAAGTGGCACAAATCCCTATGGAGATGATATCTTTCTATACTATAACTTGCGACGTGTATACTTGCACAAATTACTAAACACTCAAATCACACAACAAAGATAAAGGAAGACTGAGGCATTCCTAATGAGAAGAACGACTTAAAGACTCGATGGTCAGATGGTTCGGACAAAATCCATGTCTTTTCAGTCATTGCCTTGTAATTGTTCTACATCAATGAGCAAAGAGGGGAAGTTGTAATACCCGCATTTTGTCCGGGCACTCGTATATACTATTAATTCGATATAAGTAAAACCAAATAGATATAAATAAATAATGAGACTTAATGTCAATAAATAAAATAGTCCAAAATACCAAAATCCTTAAAAAATAAATGTTCATTTACATGTAAGATCCATTTACAAGTCTTAAAGCCAAACCAAAGCCCAAACACTATATACTAAAGGCCTTTCCCGCCTAAAATACATGCCCAAAACCGGTAAAAGCCCAAAGAAACACGACTGTGTCCATTTACATGTATGATCCATTCATTCACCCATTTTGCTTCACGCGGATTCTGGTCTCCGCTGACATCAGCGCTGACGCCAGCCATAAATAGCCACTTGGAGAGGGAAAAAAGTAATTAATAATTAATGATTGTGCAATTAATTGAGGGCAATGATTGAGGAGAGAAGGGAAACTAAAGAGACAGACTAGAAGGCTGAACGGTCACCAGAATAACCCACCGAGAAGGTTGTCGAAGTACATCAAACCTGCCGGAAGGTATATTTTCGTCCCTTCTTTTACTTCCCTGCATAAATAATGCAAAAAAGAGTCAGATTGGAGTCTAAAACCTTAAAATTGTAACACTCAGAAAATAATAATAATAATAAATGAAATGAAATGAAAAAAAAGGAGGGAGTGAGGGTTGTGGGAATCGAACCCACAGCCTCATGTGGTTTCAGCCGGGTGCCCAGCCAATTGAGCTATTGAAGCTCTTAGTTGTAAGTCACCCCAATTAAGTTTTATGAGATTCTAAAATAAAATAATAATAATAAAATAATTAAAATATCCCACCTAACCTATCGAGTGCAATTTAATTGGGATCCTCTTTTTTCCCAAAAACTTCCGAAAACACCCCCCTCTCTTCGTCATTTCCCCTAAGGCCACTCGCGCCGTTCACCGGCGATCAACCCTCACCGCCGCGCCGTGGCGCTCACTGCCGGTGCCTTTGAAACCACCGTTTCACGCCGACCAAAACCCCTAAGGCCACTCGCGCGTTCGTCGCGCCGATCACCAGCAATCGACCGTTGAAGGTTCGCGAACCTAGGTCTAAATTGGTCGACTTTTACCTTCGTTTTTCCAGCGCCGTTCGACGCCCGTTGGCCACGCCGCCACTACCGTCGGACTCCCCATCGCAGGCCGGTCAAAACCCAGGTCACCACTCGACCGTTCGTCGTCTTTTGCTCCGTCATCGGAGCTACGCAAACTTTCAGACGAGTTCGAGCTTTTAAGGACGAATCCGGTGAGTTTTTGGTTCGTACCAGTGTTATTTCGTTCCAAATGATGTAATAAAATGGTGGTCTGATGATTTGAGTGTTTTTCCGGCAGAAAACGACGCGAAATAGCTTTTCCGGCGAGGTCCCGGTGACCGTCCGGCGATCTTCGAAGTTTAAAGGTAAGAACCGGTCCGTGTAGACTGAACCGATCTGAACCGGCTGGACCGGTTGGACCGGTCAACCCGTTGACCCGTTGACCGAGTCAACTCAGTGAGTCAACCCAGTGAGTCAACTCGTCCGAGTCAACTCAGTGAGTCGACTCGTCCGAGTCAACCCAGTGAGTCAACTCGCTGAGTCAGCCTTGGACCAGTGACGTCAGCATTGACTTTTACCGCTGACGTCAGCGTTGACTTTGACCAAAAAGTCAACTTTTTCCAAAAAGTCCAATTTTATGTTTTTCGACGTCCTGAGTTCGATTTTGATGCCCGTTTCGTGAAATTCTAACCCGAAAGCCTCCAAATTGGACGTTGAACCCGAACATGCATATGTATAAGTTATGTCAATTAAGATAAAATGATGATTAATGTCTAATATTAATCTTATGATTTAATAGGTACTCGTGGATCCCCCGATCGTGCCTACGCCCAGCCCAGCTCGTCTCGAACCGTACCGCCTCGTGATCCGTTCGTCACTCGTACGACCCTAAACTTAGTATTTTAATACAAATCGAGGTGTAAATTTGTTTGTAACCATAATCCTTGTCTATTTAGGTTCCAGTACTGTAGCGGAGCGTGATCCCGGTGCTCGATAGACCTTTTGACTGACCGATCTCATCTTTTAAGGTGTGTTCCTTGTGTGCTATATGACTGTTGCATATTTACTGTTTTACATATTTTACATGATTTAATGAATCATACTATGTGTATTTGATTGCTAAACTTGATTTTGTGAAAAAAAACTAGCATGTTTTCTGTTTAGGAAAGAAATACGTTTCACAATATGTTTGAATTATGCTCTAGCATTTGATATGACTAGCATGCCTATGATTTTCGGTTATCAATGTAGAAATATGTTGTTGAGCATTGCTATGACTATTATTGTTGCATACTATGTTACTACCCGGACTAATTAGTAGAGGTACTTGGGGTATGATGTGGAGATTTTCGGCTCAGCCCTGATCAAGCTGGTAAGACTGCCCATATTCGGATCCTAGGCTTCGGCCAGGTCCGCCCGTATTCGGATCCTAGGCTTCGGCCAGGTCCGCCCGTATTCAGATCCTAGGCTTCGGCCAGGTCCGCCCGTATTCGGATTCTAAGCTTTGGCTAGGTCCGCCCGTATTCGGATCCTAGGCTTCGGCCAGGTCCGCCAGTTTTCGGTTCCTAAGTTTCGACTAGGGCCGCCCGTATTCTAAGGTATAACCTTAGGATGGTACCCCGCCCAATGGGTATGGGTTAATGCCAGTTTAAGATATGGTTCTGGGGAACTGTATCTTAGTGTTCGGTTGGAGGGTAGATAGGTTGCATGAAAACTTTGATGCATCTTTATGATATGTTTTGCATAACATGATTTATTATTTATTGATGCAACTGTTTTACTTGCACTGTTGGAACACACTGAGCTTCTAGCTCACGCCCCAAATTTCTTTCCCTTTTCAGATATATTTTGGATAGGCCACCCCGTAGCTGACACTTGGAGGATCGACACATTTGGTATTCTTTTTTATTGTAATGTTTCTATCCACCGTTTGTATTATCAGGGTGACATGTGCCTATATTTTGTTATGTATGGTATTAAACTAAGAGTATTTTAATAGGCTAACTGATACTTATTTTGGTAACTATCCTATGATGGGTTTATTTAAGTAATCATGGCTGCCTATAATATTTATGATGTTTATGTTGTAGATGAATTTGGGAAATATTGTTGTTTGACGTATTAAACAGGTTTATTTAACTTGATGGTTTTCACTAGGTTCTGCCGTTATGCTGTCGGAATTAACGCTTGGTTTGCAAACATGTTTTCCAATTGAGTTCTAAACTTTAATGTGCCTTACTTGACTTGGTCTTTCCGCATAGGCCGGTCTAGGGGGGTTACTAGAGATGGAGATCGAGATAGAGGCAAGGATCGAGTGCGAGACCGAGATCGATCTTGGAGATCTTCTAGACATGGAGAGTCTCACGCGCGCTCTGATAAGAAGACTCGCACCATGTATCAGGGTGGTGGTTCAAGTTATAGGCCCACAGTACAGCATGGCCCATCGGTTAGTCGAGGTGATTCATCCGGGTCCGCTTTTCCTGTATGTGAGCATTGTGGTAAGCTTCATCGAGGGGAGTGCAAGAAGATGTCGGGTGCTTGCTTCAGATGTGGATCCACTGATCATTTCAAGAAAGATTGTCCACACCCACCTTCTGTAGACCGATCGTCATTTCAGACCCCTGCCCGATCCCAGACTCCAGCCCGTTCACAGACATCTGTCCAGACACTGGGTTCAGGGCGTTACCAGAGTAGATCTCATGGATCTTCTGCTAGATCTGATAGTAGAGGCCGATCACATCAGAGTGGGGGACCGGTTATGACTGAGGCCAGACAGCCTGCACTTGTTTATGCTACTAGACGTCGTGATGACAGAGATGAGCCAGACGTCATTGCAGGTACATTCACTATATTTTCTGTTCCATACTTTGCATTGCTTGACAATGGTTCTACCCATTCCTATGTATCGAGATCTGTGTCCCGAGACCTTCAGATTCCAGTTGAGAGCACCGAGAGTGCAATTACCGTTATGAGTCCAGTGGGCCAGTCTGTGGTTGTAGATAAGGTTTTCAGGCGATGTCCCCTCGAGGTACAAGGGGAAATCTTTCTAGCTGACCTTATGGAGCTACCATTAGAAGAGTTCGATCTGATTCTTGGCATGGATTGGTTGACTGAACACCGGGTTAATCTAGATTGTGAGTCCAAGAGAGCAGTTTTGAAGACTTCTGATGATCGCACAGTGGTTCTTGTTGGTGAGCGCCGAGGGTATCTATCTAATGTGGTATCTGCTTTGGCTGCCGACAGGATGATCCGGAAGGGCTATCAGACTTTCATCGCCTGTTTCTTGAATACCAAGGGTTCTTTGTCAAAGATTGAGGAGATTCGCACTGTTAGCGAGTTCCCTGATGTCTTTCCTGAGGAATTACCTGGATTACCTCCGGATAGAGATGTCGAGTTTGAGATTGAGACATATCCGGGCTCTGCACCAGTCTCAATGAACCCTTACCGTATGGCTCCTAAGGAGCTTAAGGAGCTGAAGATTCAGTTGCAAGAGCTCCTCGACCGAGGCTTTATTCGACCCAGCTCTTCGCCCTGGGGAGCTCATGTTCTCTTCGTGAAGAAGAAAGATGGGTCTCTCAGGCTGTGTATTGATTACCGTAAGCTGAACAAGTTGACGGTCAAGAATAAGTACCCTTTGCCCAGGATTGATGACTTGTTCGATCAGTTCCGGGGAGCTACAGTTTTCTCGAAGATTGATCTTCGTTCCGGATACTATCAGTTTAAGATAAAGGGGTTTGATGTAGCAAAGACGGTCATTCGCACCAGATATGGGCACTACGAGTTTTTAGTGATGTCGTTTGGTCTGACTAATGCTCCTGCCGCTTTTATGGATCTGATGAACCGTGTGTTCCGGCCTTATTTGGATCAGTTTGTGGTGGTGTTCATTGATGACATCCTAGTCTACTCCCGGACTGAAGCAGAACATGCTGAGCATTTGAGGATTGTTCTGCAGACTCTTAGAGAGCACAAATTGTACGCCAAGTTGAGCAAGTGTGAATTTTGGCTCAGTGAGGTGACATTTCTAGGGCATGTGGTATCGGCTCGGGGTATTCAGGTTGATCCGAGCAAGATAGAGGCCATTGTGAGTTGGAAGCAACCCAAGAATGTTTCCGAGATCCGCAGCTTCTTGGGTTTAGCTGGGTATTACAGGTGTTTCGTCGAGGGCTTTTCTATTATTGCCGCTCCCTTGATGAAGCTGTTGAGGAAGGATGTTCCATTCATCTGGTCAGATGCTCAGCAGGATAGTTTTGAGAAGTTGAAGACAGCTCTAACGCAAGCTCCAGTTTTGACACAGCCCGAGTCTAGAAAGGATTTTGTGGTTTATAGTGATGCATCGCGTTTTTGGCTTGGTTGTGTTCTGATGCAGGATGGGAAGGTAATAGCCTATGCGTCTCGTCAGTTGAGGCCACATGAGTGTAATTATCCTACCCACGATCTAGAGTTGGCCGCTGTGGTCTTTGCCCTGAAGATTTGGAGACATTATCTCTACGGAGAGAAGTGTTATATCTACACAGATCACAAGAGCCTGAAGTACATCCTTACACAGAGAGAGCTTAATCTTAGACAACGTCGTTGGATTGAGCTCCTTAAGGACTATGACTGTGTGATTGAGTACCACCCAGGGAAGGCTAATGTTGTTGCTGATGCTTTGAGTCGTAAGGCTATATCAGACTTGAGATCCTTGTTTGCCAGGATGAGTATATACAGTGATGGCAGTTTATTAGCCGAGCTGCAGGTTAAACCGACCTTGGCCGAGGAAATTAAGGCCAAACAGCTTCTAGACAGTTCCTTACTTCCTGTCATGCAGCAGGTTGAGCAGGGATCTACCTCTATCTATGCCTTTGATCAGGATGGAGTCTTGTGCTTCAAGGGTCGTTATTGTATACCAGATGATACCGAGTTGAAGCGGGCTATTCTTAGTGAGGCTCATAACAACCCTTATGCTATGCATCCCGGTGGGGACAAGATGTATCAAAACCTGAGGCAGAGATATCGTTGGGAAGGTATGAAGAAGGACATTTCAGATTATGTATCTCGGTGTTTGACTTGCCAGCAGGTTAAGGCAGAACACCAGCATCCTTCTGGTTTGTTGCAGCCTATTAAGATTCCCGAGTGGAAATGGGAACGTGTCACGATGGATTTCGTTACAGGGCTTCCTTTGACACCTTCTAAAAAGGATTCGATATGGGTGATTGTTGACCGACTCACCAAGTCAGCTCATTTTATTCCAGTTCGAGTCACCTACTCTTTGGAGAAGCTGGCTAAACTGTACATCTCTGAGATCGTCAGACTACATGGGGTACCTTTATCTATCATCTCTGATCGGGATCCGAGGTTCACTTCTCAATTCTGGTTGGCCTTGCACAGTGCTTTAGGTACACGTCTGAATTTCAGTACATCCTTCCATCCGCAGACAGATGGACAATTGGAGAGGGTGATTCAGATTCTTGAGGACATGCTACGGGGATGTGTGATCGATTTTTGTGGTAGTTGGGAGGATTTCTTGCCCTTGGCTGAGTTTGCATATAACAACAGCTATCAGGCTACTATCCGTATGGCACCGTATGAGGCTCTGTATGGCCGTAAGTGTCGTACTCCCATCTGTTGGACAGAGTTGTATGAGAAGAAGACTTTGGGCCCTGAGTTGGTTCGAGAGACCGAGGAGACCGTCAGATTGATCCGCGGCCGTCTGAAAGAGGCTTTCGATAGACAGAAGTCCTATGCTGATCGGAGGAGGAAAGACATTGAGTTCGAGGTTGGTGATCAAGTTTTCCTGAAGGTGTCTCCATGGAAGAAAGTTTTAAGATTTGGGCGCAAAGGCAAATTGAGCCCAAGATTTATCGGACCGTACCGTATTCGGAAGAGAGTCGGGCATGTTGCTTATCAGCTTGAGTTACCTCCTCAGCTTAGCCGTATTCATGATGTGTTCCATGTATCTATGTTGAGGCAGTACCACTCAGATCCGAGTCATGTTATTCAGGTACAGGATGTAGAGTTGAGACCAGATTTGTCTTACGAGGAGGAACCTGTTCAGATCTTGGATCAAGACGAGAGAGTTCTAAGGAGTCGACGTATTCCAATGGTCAAAGTACAGTGGAGTAACCGTGGTCCAGAAGAGGCTACATGGGAGACCCTTGAGTCAAAGGAGGAGCAGTTCCCACATCTGTTCAACTCAGGTAAAATTTCGAGGCCGAAATTTTTTTTAGGGGGGAGAGTTGTAACACTCAGAAAATAATAATAATAATAAATGAAATGAAAAAAAAATGAGGGAGTGAGGGTTGTGGGAATCGAACCCACAACCTCATGTGGTTTCAGCCGGGTGCCCAGCCAATTGAGCTATTGAAGCTCTTGGTTGTAAGTCACCCCAATTAAGTTTTATGAGATTCTAAAATAAAATAATAATAATAAAATAATTAAAATATCCCACCTAACCTATCGAGTGCAATTTAATTGGGATCCTCTTTTTTTTCCCAAAAATATCCGAAAACACCCCCATCTCTTCGTCATTTCCCCTTCTCCCCTAAAATCCCGTTCACCGGCGATCAACCCTCACCGCCGCGCCGTGGCGCTCACCGCCGGTGCCTTTGAAACCACCGTTGCACGCCGACCGAAACCCCTAAGGCCACTCGCGCGTTCGTCGCGCCGATCACCGGCAATCGACCGTTGAAGGTTCGTGAACCTAGGTCTAAATTGGTCGACTTTTACCTTTGTTTTTCCGGCGCCGTTCGACGCCCGTTGGCTACGCCGCCACTGCCATCGGACTCCCCATCGCAGGCCGGTCAAAACCCAGGTCACCACTTGACCGTTCATCGTCTTTTGCTCCGTCATCGGAGCTACGCAAACTTTCCGACGAGTTCGAGCTTTTAAGGACGAATCCGGTGAGTTTTTGGTTCGTACCAGTGTTATTTCGTTCCAAATGATGTAATAAAATGGTGGTCTGATGATTTGAGTGTTTTTTCGGCAGAAAACGACGCGAAATAGCTTTTCCGGCGAGGTCCCGGTGACCGCCCGGCGATCTTCGAAGTTTAAAGGTAAGAATCGGTCCGTGTAGACCGAACCGGTCTGAACCGGCTTGACCGGTTGGACCGCTCAACGCGGTCAACCCGTTGACCCGACCCGTTGACCCGTTGACCCGACCCGTTGACCGACCCGACCTGACCCGTTGACCGAGTCAACTCAGTGAGTCAACCCAGTGAGTCAACTCGTCCGAATCAACTCAGTGAGTCGACTCGTCCGAGTCAACCCAGTGAGTCAACTCGCTGAGTCAGCCTTGGACCAGTGACGTCAGCATGACGTCAGCGTTGACTTTTACCACTGACGTCAGCGTTGACTTTGACCAAAAAGTCAACTTTTTCCAAAAAGTCCAATTTTATGTTTTTCGATGTCCTGAGTCCGATTTTGATGCCCGTTTCGCGAAATTCTAACCCGAAAGCCTCCAAATTGGACGTTGAACCCGAACATGCATATGTATAAGTTATGTCAATTAAGATAAAATGATGATTAAGGTCTAATATTAATCTTATGATTTAATAGGTACTCGTAGATCCCCCGATCGTGCCTACGCCCAGCCCAGCTCGTCTCGAACCGTACCGCCTCGTGATCCGATCGTCACTCGTACGACCCTAAACTTAGTATTTTAATACGAATCAAGGTGTAAATTTGTTTGTAACCATAATCCTTGTCTATTTAGGTTCCAGTACTGTAGCGGAGCGTGATCCCGGTGCTCGATAGACCTTTTGACTGACCGATCTCATCTTTTGAGGTGTGTTCCTTGTGTGCTATATGACTGTTGCATATTTACTGTTTTACATATTTTACATGATTTAATGAATCATACTATGTGTATTTGATTGCTAAACTTGATTTTGTGGAAAAAAAAAACTAGCATGTTTTCTATTTATGAAAGAAATACGTTTGCACAGTATGTTTGAATTATGCTCTAGCATTTGATATGACCAGCATGCCTATGATTTTCGGTTATCAGTGTAGAAATATGTTGTTGAGCATTGCTATGACTATTATTGCTGCATACTATGTTACTACCCGGACTAATTAGTAGAGGTACTTGGGGTATGATGTGGAGATTTTCGGCTCAGCCCTGATCAAGCTGGTAAGACCGCCCGTATTCGGATCCTAGGCTTCGGCCAGGTCCGCCCGTATTCGGATCCTAGGCTTCGGCCAGGTCCGCCCGTATTCGGATCCTAGGCTTCGGCCAGGTCCGCCCGTATTCGGATTCTAGGCTTCGGCTAGGTCCGCCCGTATTCGGATCCTAGGCTTCGGCCAGGTCCGCCCGTTTTCGGTTCCTAAGTTTCGACTAGGGCCGCCCGTATTCTAAGGTATAACCTTAGGATGGTACCCCGCCCAATGGGTATGGGTTAATGCCAGTATAAGATATGGTTCTGGGGAACTGTATCTTGGTGTTCGGTTGGAGGGTAGATAGGTTGCATGAAAACTTTGATGCATCTTTATGATATGTTTTGCATAACATGATTTATTATTTATTGATGCAACTATTTTACTTGCACTGTTGGAACACACAGAGCTTCTAGCTCACGCCCCAAATTTCTTTCCCTTTTCAGATATATTTTGGATAGGCCACCCCGTAGCTGACACTTGGAGGATCGACACATTTGGTATTCTTTTTTATTGTAATGTTTCTATCCACCGTTTGTATTATCAGGGTGACATGTGCCTATATTTTGTTATGTATGGTAATAAACTAAGAGTATTTTAATAGGCTAACTGATACTTATTTTGGTAACTATCCTATGATGGGTTTATTTAAGTAATCATGGCTGCCTATAATATTTATGATGTTTATGTTGTAGATGAATTTGGGAAATATTGTTGTTTGACGTATTAAACAGGTTTATTTAACTTGATGGTTTTCACTAGGTTCTGCCGTTATGCTGTCGGAATTAACGCTTGGTTTGCAAATATGTTTTCCAATTGAGTTCTAAACTTTAATGTGCCTTACTAGACTTGGTCTTTCCGCATAGGCCGGTCTAGGGGGTTGCAAAAATAGTAACCTAAACCTAGATCCAAAGCAAAACATAAAGCTGAAATCAAAGTTTCGAATGCTTATCTTGTATCGAATGCCGTCGGTGTTATAGATCTAAGAGCTTAGGACTACTGGAGAAGTTAAAAATGATAGGATGAGAGACAATTTTGGTTTTGGGTAGGTAGTTTAGGATGGGGAAGATGGGTGTTTCTATTGAAACGGGCATTAGATTAGGGTTTTGGATGGAAAATGATGTATTTTTGGAGTTTTTAAGGTTTTAGTGCGGCGGCGGACGGTTTCCAGAAATCGCTCCGGCGGCGGAGCACGGCGGCCGGAGTTGCAGGTTTGGCCGGAGAAGATTACCAGAGGTACAGGTTCAATCGGAGAAGATGATCGTAAAGTTTTTGGTGATCGGAGAAAAGAAGGGGATGACAATAGATGACGGGCGGTGATCGGTGTCGCCTCCAACGGTCGGGAAACAAGTCGAGTTTGGGTATCATGTCGGTTAAGGATCAAATGAGAAAAATTGAAGAAGATGGTTTGTGTTCTTGAGAAAATGAGGGATTTGATCAAAAAGAAACATGTATTAGTGAATTTTAGGTGTTGGAGTTGGATCAAAGGATGAAAAATGAAGAACGGAGCAAGAACAAGGGGTGAGAAATGAGCTTTGATCCAAAAAAAATAGGAAAATGGAAGTTGTTATGTGTTAGTAGGGATCGAACACGGGAAAATGAAGAATTGGGATGAATTTGGGGATAAATGAGGGGTTTCGATCAAAAATAGGGTTTGTTTATGGGTTTGCAGGTGTTAGTACAGAGAGAGGGTGAGAGAATTCGATGGGAAGAGAGAGAGAATGTTTGCGGAAATGGTCGATTTAACTCGATCGAGGGGTTAAAATACCCGAGTCGAAACGGTGCCACTTTGGCATCGGGTTGGCTCGAGTCGCGCAAGGGATTCAGACCCGGGCAGAGGATCTGCGCCCTTCTTTCCCCTTTTCCTACCTTGATCTTTCAAATTTTCCCTTCCTTACAATCCAGTCACCAAAACCTTTTAAATTGGCACCCGAATTGAAATAGTAATTCAATTTAATCCCTTTTAACTATGCCTTGAGTTTTAATTTTATTCAATTTGGTCATTTATAGCTTTGATAATGTAATTGCAAATGTTTAATTTACCTTGTATGCATGTTTTTTTTAAATAAGCATGTAGTACATTTGTTTAGGGGAATTTAATTCACTTAGTAAAATAGAATTAGAGACTTTTATGATTAGGTTTTCTTATTAAATCTAATTAATTTGATAGGAAAGGGCATTATAGTAAATGTAACTCCCCGATTTTGGGCTTAGAGGTTTTAAAAGTGGTTTAGGGGTCGACGAATCTAGATTAGAGATCTGGGTCGGTTCAGGGAAATCTAAGTTAGAGATGTGATAAAATCATGTGAAAATTGTCTAAAATCCTAATTACATATTTAGTAATGGAAAGTGAAATCAGTTTTGAAAAATAAATTTTTGAAAGTCGACATTTCGGCTTGGTGACTAAAATGTGAAAATTGAAAGTTTTGTTTTAAAGGCTAAATTGAAGAGGGCCAAAACTTAGAATCCTTAGGGAGCTATTAGACCATGTTGGTATCAGCTAACTCCCTTGGTTTGGTGTTTTAAATGTTTTAATTAAGAGTTTTAATAAATATGTTTTAATAAAAAGAGATTTTATTAGCCAAATCATTTTCTCATGTAACTTCTTTTCTTTAAACTTTTCTCTCAACTTTCCCAGCAGCCAAACTCTCTTTGCATCACTAGAATCTTCAGAGAATTTTCCTATTTCATTTTCTTTTGATTCCTAAATGAAGCCTATGGATTTCTACAACATTTAGCAAGAGTTTTCTTAAAGAATTTCACCACAATCTTTGCAAATCAAGGAAAGGCTTGTGTTATAGGTGATCTTTCTTTTCTCTCCTCTAATTAAGGTTCTTTATTGAAATTCTCAAGTCTTTGGCTGTCTATTATTGTTTATCAACAAGATTTTGTAATTGAATTGATGAAATTTGCTAGTTAAAGCTTTAAAAGATGGATTTTCAAGATTTTCGTTTGGGCACTGTTTGATTGATTTGTGAATGATTTTAATCATTATTTGGATGTTAAATGATGATGAAATAATGGTTTGTGATAAAAATCTCGGATTGAGTTGGATGTCCAATTGTTAGATTGTTAGATTTTGAGATTTTGGGATGTTAATGTGAAATCTGAGTTGTTGGAGGTATAAGGATGACATTAGGATGTTTTTGGATGTTGATTTATTGTTAAATTGTGATGGAAGTGTTTGTTGATGGCTGGGCTGAGTTTAGTGATCAATTGAAGGTGATTTCTGTTGTTTCGGATGGTTATTTTGGTGCTTTAGGATAGAGCAACGAGATTGTTTAAGTTGCTAGTGATTTGATGCATTGATCATCTTTTCTTGTGTGGTATAAACATGGGAGAATACTTTGGAAACAAACGGTGGAGATACGGGGACTTCGGACGCTTGATTTTTGCGTCGGCAATTGAGGTTCCGCGACTCGATGAGTGGAAATGGTATTTCCAACTTTGAAACATCTTAAAAGTGGTTTTGGAAACTTAGTGTAAGCATGAAACGCTTTACTAAGTTCGGAAGTAAGTAAAGTGATTTTTCTCCCTCGGATTGTGCTATTATAGGCTTGCTGATTATGATGCCATATTGCTAAATGATGCACATGGTAAGTGATCATTTTATGTATGTGTTTATACATGTTTTATGAAGCATGATTTTTTTTTTTGATAATGAAGAACTAAATCCTGCTAATGAGGTTCAACTCCTTGCATGTCAAGGAGAAACAGTGCCGTAGCCTCTGGTGGAGGTTCCTCGAGCATTCGAGCCCCAATCGGACTTCCACGAGCCATCCTTGCCAAAACATCCGCTACCTTGTTCGCACTACGCCGGACATGCCGGATCGTCACATCCCACTGATAAGCCATAACTCGACGAAAAACCTGTAGAAGCGCAGAGCCATGCAAAGCTGATGATTTCCCTTGGAGGATTCGCGAAACCTCCAAATTATCCGTTTCCAACGCAATCCTCCGATAGCCTTTCAACCATGCCAGATGCAGTCCATCATGCGCTGCCCATAATTCCGCCGCTAGCACCGAGCACACACCTAGGCTTCGCGCATAACCCGCTAGCCAAACCCCATTTGAGTCCCTCGCAACTACTCCTGTCGCGGCCGAACCATCCACTGTGTTGACAGCCGCATCGACGTTAATCTTAATGCAATCCCCAAACGGTGTTTTCCAAGATTCCTCCGATCCGTTCCGTGAAATACAAGGAACCATCCTTCTCGCATTTGCAACCGCAATCTCCTCCACAAAGCGGAAGCATTGCTCAACAAAGTCCCCCCCTTCCACGAATGACGCATCCATAATCACACTAGACCGACGCTTCCACAATCGCCAACAAATCACTACAAAACAAGTTTGCCAATCCTGAAGAATGGGACGAAGCCCAGCTTTGTAAAGGTTACTTTTGAACCAAGCATCACGATCCATTTGCATAAACTGACAAAATTCCTTTGCCGGTAGAATTCTTACCCAAACGGTGCGAGCTTTAAGGCAATCGCGCAACACGTGAACCACGTCCTCCACCGCTCCTCCGCATATACGACATGAGCTTGATGCAGCAAGATGCCGGCGAAATCTCTCTGCGTTCGTCAGTAGTCTACCCCGTAACGCTAACCACACAAAGACACGAATTCTTTGAGGCACATGAATTTTCCAAATTGACTTCCAATGAGCATTCGAGTCAGCCAAAGTGGGCGAAATCAGTGCCTTATACGCTGATTTAGTCGAGAAGGCTCGAGTCTCCTCACCCTTCCAGCCTACCGTGTCGCAACCTGCATCACTGAAAGGCGGGCATACAGCCGCTATATGCGGCAGCACGCTGTGGGGAAGAGCCTGCAGTAAAAAATCCCAATTCCATTGTCCGTTTGCCGCAGTAACTTCGCAAACTTTCATAGGTACCGGGGAGGCATCATGAGCATTTAAATTGGCTAGAGGCATAGGTAAATTCAACCAATTATCATACCAGAAGTCTGTTGTCGCACCATCGTTTATGTTCCAACAAATATTACTACGAACATCATCCCACACATGTGATAATCCTTGCCAAATCCGGGAGCAATTCGTTCTTCGCAAAGTTCGCGGAATTTCATCCCCCCAACCATACTTGTTCTTGATAGCCTTCACCCACAATTTATCTTCATTTGTGATCAGTTGAAAACCAATCTTCATAATCAAAGCCTTATTATGGGTATGCATATCCCGAAAACCAAGTCCTCCACCTTCAATCGGTTGTTTCATATCCTTCCAATTTACAAGAGGGATACCACGAGCGTTGGTTCCATTACCCCACACAAAGCGACGTATCAATTTCTCAAGTTCCATACAGAAACCTTTAGGAAGCCATGTAGATTGCATAGCATATGTCGGAATTGCCTGCAGTACCGACTTCGCCAACGTAATTCGCCCTGCAATCGAAAGTGAGCGTGCTGCCCAACCAGAGAGATGTCCTCGTACCTTTACAAGAAGGTAGTCATATGTACTCTTGGTGACTTTAGAATGCAAAAGTGGTACACCAAGGTACCTCCCAAGATCTGTTACCTCCTCGAATCCTAGTCCCGTTCCAATCCTCTCCCGTAAGTGCGCCGGAGTATTACATGAGAAAAAAATCTGAGTTTTAGTAACACTCACTTTATGTCCCGACAAACGGCAAAAATCATCCATCACTCTATGTAACACACCCATTTGATCAAGAGAGGCTTCCAAGAGAAGCACAAGATCATCCGCAAAGAAGAGGTGCGAGATGTCCGGGCCATTGTGAGCTAGGCGGATAGGTTTCCACTGACCCTCCTCAACACATTGGTGAATTAATTGCGACAACCGATCCATACACAATACGAAAATATACGGGGATAAAGGGTCTCCCTGTCTTATCCCACGTGAAGGTTTAAAACTTTCCGAAAGCTCTCCATTCCAAATAATTTGCATTGACACCGACCGGATACAAGTCATGATGCGATCGACGAGATCATTTGGCATGCCAGTCAGCACAAGGGTTTCCTGGATAAAGTCCCACTCCAGACGGTCATAAGCTTTTTCGAGGTCTACTTTTAGAGCCATCCACTCTTTCCGGCCTTTCTTCCCACTCATAGAATGGATAACTTCCTGTGCTAGAATTATATTGCCCGTTATCTGTCTGCCCGGAACAAAGCTCGCCTGGTTTGGCGCGATCCACTTGGGCAAAAAAGGCTTGATACGATCCACAATGACTTTAGAAAGAATCTTGTACACCACATTACAGAGACTGATAGGCCGGAATTGGATAATTTTTGTAGGACTCTCCACTTTAGGAATTAGCACCAACAAGGTCCTATTCAATCCTTCTTCGAGAATGCCACTCTCCATAAAATTAGCAATCGTGTGAACAACAGCCGGACCCACTATACTCCAATTCCGCTGATAAAATAGAACTGGAAGTCCATCACAGCCCGGCGCCTTCAACGGCTCCATGGTGAAAACAATGTTTCGGATCTCATCTTCTAGCACAGGGAGCAACAATGGTTGCATTTCAGCCGGTTCAAAAGTATAGAATCTATTCCGTGTATGGACAGCAGCGCGGTCCCTCGTCTCCGCCGTAAACAGAGCTTGGAAAAAACACAGCGCATGCTGCCGTAGCATTGCCGGATTATCACACCAAATTCCGTCCGAGATTTCCAACCTTCGCACCGTGTTTCTCCTTCTTCGGATCGTCGCACAAGCATGAAAATAGGACGTATTTCGATCCCCATCGCTTATCCATTTTTCCCGTGAATGCTGATGCCACAACTTCTCCTCTTGTATTAGTATCGTATCGAGTTCGACTTTAAGAGCATCTTCCAACTCCAAAAGAAAAGGGGACTCTCGTTGTTCAAGTGCTAACTCGATGCCCTTTACCCTTGCCAAAATATGTTTTTTCCGCTTTCCAATATGCCCAAAAGTGGAGCAATTCCACTCACTACTTGCCGCCTGAAACCGTGCAATATTAGTTCCAAGGTTCGCCGTCTCCGACCAAGTGGTTTCCAGCAGCCTCGGGAAATCGCTATGGTCAAGCCACGGGGCTAGGAATCGGTACGGTCTAATCCCAACTCTGTCCGAACCTTCTCTAGTATCAAGCAAGATGGGACGGTGATCCGACCCTAAACGTTGCAAGTGGTAAACTTCCGAATTCACAAAAAACTCCAACCATTCTTTGTTACAGAGGAAGCGATCAAGTCGTTGCGATAGATCCCCTCGTTTCCAAGTAAATTTAGGGCCAATGAATCCCATATCAATCAGCCCACTGTGAAAAATGAAATTAGCAAAATGCTGGCACACCCCAGACCGTCGTTGAGACCCACCACACCGCTCATAGTTATTTGCAATAGCATTCAAATCTCCACCAATTGCCCAAGCCTTTCCTGTCCCTGGATCCAACGCTTCTAATTGTCGCCATAAAACGCGGCGCTTTAAAGCACAGGGGCTCACATAAACAAAAGAAAAAAAGAACCTCATCTTCGAAGCTGATATGGTACATACCGCATGCACAAATTGCGAAGACACTGCCACAACATCAACCTCTACCGATGAACTCCACATGATCCAAATTCCACCGGAAAACCCTTCAGCTTCAACCCGGTAGGAAGACTCAAAACCAGAGCGACGGATGAACCTATCGGCCTTATCCCCTCCAATTCGGGGCTCAAAAATAGCAAACACATCTGGGCGCTTATTGCGTACGTGCAATCTAAAATAACGGTTAAATGCAGGGTCTAAAGCACCCTGGGAGTTCCATAAAATGAGCTTAACCATTAAACAATATAAAAGCGGGATAGGGTACCGGAAATCATTCCTGCATGATCACAGTCTCATCATCCGACGCCTCCCCTTCCTTCTCCGATGCCACCACCGGCTTGTTCGAGTCCGCAAGCATTTCTTGTGCATGATCAAGTTCGGATGATAGTGACGTAACCAATTCCTGAATTGCCGGCTGCGAGGATTGCTTACTAGCTTTCTTCTTTAATTTTACACGAGCCACTCCCGGGATGGCTACCTTATTCTTTTCTGTCCCTCTCGTAGCAGAATTCACAATGGAGGCCGGTAGAACACGGCCATTCCTTTCGCGCAACACAGGCCTCTCGGACGAGTCAATCACGTGCACAACCCCATGCTTCCTGACATCTAATGTCGTGGCTGCAGACACCACATTTTCCTTTGAAACAGCAGCTACCTCCTTACCCCGCACAATCCGTTCTTCCGTCAACTGAGCCACCGGGGCAGGGGTGACTTGATCCACAAACATCACAGTACTTGGCACCTTCACTTTCCGCGCAGCAGCCCGTGATCCTTGTTTGCTGGAGCCGACATGCCTGCTGGTAATTGGTTCCATACGGGACAGCACCACATTTCCCTGATTTCCATGCACTGTATTCTCTTGCACAACCCCGTTGTCATCTCCCAAATTGTCCAAGGCAGCAAATCGAGATCCTTTCGCAACGCCCGCACCAGCACTCATCTTGCTCGGGGGCCCACCTTCCATCTTGGTCACCGGTAATTTCCTACGTCTACTCTGCACCTGCATCCAAGGCCCATAAATTTCTTTTGTGGGAACCACCGGTTCTTGATTGGCCGGAGGAGCCTTATCCGCTCCTAGCACACCGCATACCTCCTTGTTATGTCCATATTTGCCACAACCAAAGCAAATCGATGGCAGTCCTTCATATTCAACCACTTGTCGTTTACCATCCACTATGATCCCACTCTTGAGAGGTTTCTCAAGATCGACCATCAAGGCCAAACGGGCAAACTTGCCCCGACAACCTTCCGACGTATTGTAATCAATACGAACCACTGTACCCAAAGAGTTTGCAATGTGACTAAACAAGCTCCTAGTGTAATACCTGTAAGGAAGACCCGGGATGCGAATCCACACCATAATCTTCGATGGATACTCCTTCGCCGTCGAGAAATCACGGCTCCAAGGCTGAACCGTAAGGTAGGCCCCGTAAATCACCCACGACCCTCCGGTTAACACTCTCTCACAGTCCTCTGCCGTTGCAAAACGAACAAGATAGTACTCGTTGTCCAAGTCAATGAGTCGCATCCCTCCTTTTGGCTTCCACAATGCCTCAATTCTGTTAAGGAGGGCCTTATAACCGATCGACTTTCCTAGTAATCGGAAAATTACCGAGTTTTCCAATCTCTTATCGATCGCGGCATGAACCCTTTCAGAAAAGGATATTTCCGGTATCGCCCCCTCGGCATGCACACGCACGTCTTCATCAAGTACCACTACATCCAGATCCTCAATAGTTCTCTCTATCACCTTTTGTGTGGATTGCCCAATCATAATATCCCGGAAGGAGGGTTTCATCCCTTCACTTCCGGCATCAGCAGACGGAGCACCCTCAAGCAAAATCGTATGTGGTGGAATCTGCCGTTGCTCCCCTCCCAGGCCCGAGGGGGGCTTGTCATGGCAACCACCGTTCAAACCAGCAACATGCGATCTCCCAGTGTTTTCCGTAGCCCCAGCAGCTGCCTCCATTAATGAGTCCTCACCGATAGCCTCTTTATGCAAGCCGTCACTAACAGTCCCCCTAGCAGCCGCATCGCCCATACCTTCATCGCCCACAGGGTCCGGCGGCCTTCCAACAGCGCCGTCCAAATCGTTGCCAATAGGTTTTATCGGTGCAGTAGGGTTTCCTTCTATCGATGATTCCATTTGTTGAGAAGAAGCAGATCTTAGGAGCAGATCTGTTTTAGTATGGAGGTGATCAAAGAGAAAGAGGACGGAGATGATCAAAGCGCAGAATCCAGAGCAGCAGCCACCAAAGAAACGTCGGCTACGGCCGCTGAAGGTGCGACGGAGGAGCCCAGATCTGAGATCTGAGATCTCAAGCCCGTCCAAATCGAGCGTGGCGTTCACGTACGAGCTCCCTCTTGCTCTCACGCGCCCTCCTGCCGAGCTCACCACTCCGAGTTCCCTCCCTCTATACCCAACTGAAACAATGAGCTTATCGTTTATGAAGCATGATTTGATGCTTGGAAATATGGCTTATTGTGAATGCTTTGAAAACGGTGAGGTTTGTACTAAATGAGAATTATATTGGAAAGTGATGTTGTATAAAGTGGTTTACAAATGAAATCGGATATAGTTAGCCGGCTATAGGATTGAGTGCACTATAAACAAGTCGCCTTGGATGTTGAGGGGTTGTGAATGTACCGAAAACTCTATCCAAGTACCCTAACAATTGAGGAAATTGATTTGTGTCACGTCTCTTGTTAGTGTGGTTATACATCTACTGATGAGTGGTGTTGAGGGGTTGCAAGGTACCGAATACTCCACCACGGGTGTTACAACAGTGGAGGGTAGCTCTCGTGTGTGAACCTTAAGATATCATTGAGAATGTATGAAGTGTTGGGACAACACTTGGGAATCCGTGTATTCGTTACATTTTGATAAATTAGTATGTTGTTAATCACTTGTGAGCCAATATATTTGTTGTAATGCTATGAAATGTATATGGATGCATAGTATGGAAAATTATGTCGTAATCTTGACACTTTTCATATGTTTAGAAATAGATAAGGTAAATTTACAGAGAAGACAAAGAGAGTTTTTCTCTGAAATGTTATATTAACTCGATACAAAAGAGGAGTCGGTTTTATTGACTCACTACAACATAGTAAGAGTTTAACTAGCAGTAAACTACTTTAGGATAAGTCTCTAGGATAGAGTTCTTAACAAATTAGAATACTATTTACATAATAAAACACCATTTACTGTGCACTAACTCACACTCCCCCGCAAGCTGGTGTGTATACATTGTATATACCCAGCTTGGATATAAACTTATCAAAAATCTGTTTAGAAAGTGATTTAGTAAGCACATCAGCAAGCTATTCTTGTAACCCCCTTAGCCCGGCCTAGACACTAGACCCAAACTACGAAGATTACACGGGGAAAACCAAAGTCAACCCAAAAGTCAACCTTGATTAACGATTCTCTTTTTTTATTTTTAACTTCTCTAGATGCTCATCATTAACCTAGATGAATAACAAAATATTACAGTGGAAACGACGTAGCAAACGGAAGCCATTTACGGACTCAATTGCGTGAATTACACTTTTAGGGACCAAAATGTAAATTTTGGAAATTATAAGAACTTTGCAGTTTTTATGTTTACCAATATGTAATTAGTCAAATAACATGCCTCTCTGTCAAATTTCAGCTTAAAAGGACATTTCAAACTTAAGCAATTGCATCCACAACATTCAGGACTAAAGTGTAAAATATGAAACTTGAAACAATTCAAAAATCATCATCCAACGGTCACCCGTTTCGGAACACCAATCCTTCGTACCGAAACACTCGTATCGAAACGGTGTTGACCATTTCGGTACTTGGGTGCGTTCCGAGACCGGTATTGAAACAGGCCTCTCTAGTGGCCAAAGTGTTTCGAAACACCTTCAAATCGTTCCAAAACGTTATGGCCATTACATGCCCCCGTTTTGAAACAGGTAAGAGTGTTTCGATACACCTTGCACTGTAATAGAAGAAATTGCTGGTTTACCACCTCTTAACCCACTCAAACATGCTTCAAATTATACTATAACATATTAGCAACTCAATTTGACACTAAGGATCATATAAAAGAGCCTTAAACAAGAGCATGGCATCAAACACATAATTACCCAATCTATATGCATGCTTCCTAGCCTCAAATCCACATATAAGCATTCAAACATCAAAGTAAACCATTAGGAGCATTTTCAACCAATAAAAGTCACATACAAGTCTCAAAACATAAGTCAAACTTGTCTGAGGTACTCAACCCCATCAAATAACAAAGTAAAGGATTCCCCCCCATTGCCTTTATTATCCATAGCTAAAACAAAACATACTTCTCAAGTGGAGTTCTTCTTGAATCCCATGCTTCTTGCTTTCCAAATTCAACTATCTGCATTGATGGACAAAAAGGAGCGTAAGCACATTATGCTTAGTGAGGAATGTTCAAACCAAAACACCATCAATGCATCAAAACCATAAAATATCCTTTATTTGGAAACCACATTTTCACAAACCAATATATATATTGATACTTCAATTGAAAACATCATTGATGGAAATCATACATCTTCAACATGGAAATCAATACTAAAAACTTGAGTGCAACATGTGACTCATTCATAACAACATTCTTGAAATTACTTCCTTTAAAGCCCTCTCAAGCACAAACGTTTCATGCAAAGTTTAAACCATTTTCCTTTGAAAATCATTCCTACCTTCCACTCTTTCTTCCTCATGCTTGAAATCCATTTCAAAGCAAAACACCATTTGAACATCACATGTACAATCTATCTATCCCATGCATTCAACCAATGCAAAACACATGGCAAAGCCACACATGCTTGTTATACAAAAGCACTTCATAGTCTCAAAATCTCAAATGCATTTTTCTTAGCATAAACACATCTCAAGCATTGGTACATGTGACACACATTCCACTCTCATATATTGGCATTTTCATATTCTATTATACACGGATATGCAGACAGCTTGACTCGAGGTCAAGTCCTACCCCGGTGGGATCTCGCCACCGGCTCTCATGGCGGTATCTACCTTTGCCAAAAGCTTGGGTATTTCACCAAGTCCTACTCCGATGGTATGCCCCTCATCGGTCTCACATGGCAATAACATTTGTTGCCAAAAAGCTTGGGTCTTTCACCAAGTCCTACTCCGATGGTATGCCCCTCATCGGTCTTACATGGCGGTACCATTCTATGCCATGAAGCTTGGATATTTCACCAAGTCTTACTCCGATGGTATGCCCCTCATCGGTTTCTCTCTTTGGAACGCATCCCAAGAGCATGTACGAATTTTTATTTTATAGTGCACTCTAGATCCTATTGATCGATCAATTATATCCGGTAAGTGTCTCATCTCCTATGCAAATATATTATGTCAAAACATCATCTCACCTATTGTTTTTCATGCAACATTTCTTAAATCTTTCTCATCTCATTTCAAGGTCAAAACACATGTTTGCACAAAATCAAAATCTCAAAACTCAACAATGCAACACGATATTTCATGAAATCCCTTCAATCATCATTTCATGCTACAAAACATGCATAAAAACAATAGGAATTTGTCTATCTCAAAGCAAAAGCATTTAAAAGCATTTATGCAACCACATAACCTCAAAGGTCATTAATCTCATGCTTCTCCCACCAAACCAAGTTTGATAACCAACTCACATGCTTAAAAACCATGCTCAAGCAGCAAATCAAATCATTTTGTCAGGCCAAGCTCATCAAATCCATTTACATATATTCAAAGCAATAATAGCACAAACCGAGAGAAAATCCATTTTACTTACTTCTGAACTTAAACTGGCGTTTCAAGCCTAGATTTAAGTTCCCAAACCTCTTTTCAAAATCGTTCCAAAGCTGGAAAACATGTTCTCACTCACCGATACGCAACACTACGCTAGCCGACGAGCCAACCAAGCGTCTGAAACCTCCAATGCTACCTCGATTGCTTCCGGATCACTCTCCCCTGTTATTAGAACATAAGAGTAGAGGATTAATGCATCATCATGCATTGAAATCACCAGCCACACATCTAAAACCCGCTGCTCTACCCAAAAGCTTCATTTCGGCCACCAAAAACAACCGAAATCATCTCCAAACTCTCCCAAAACAAAGCCCAGCCAAGATCTATCACTTCTAATCATTTCTAAACACCAATAAACATCAAAAATCACCACAAGCTCGTCCTTATACCTCCAGCTATAACAGAACACCAAAAACACCCCAAAAACCATCATTCTAGCATGCAAAACTTAGGAATCCAAGCCTATTCGGGATTTGTTTGATAAAACCTCATTTATAACATCATTTAACATCCAAAATACATTAGAAATCAATATCAAAACAGAAACTAACCATCAACCACGAAAATCATCAAAATTCCTCCAAGAATCTTGAGTTTTGACACAATTTCATGTTTCTAACATTAAAGCAACTCAAAAATCATTAACAAAGGATTGATAACTTGGGAATTTCAGTAAAGAACTAATCATTTGAGGAGAAGGACGAAGCTTACATCTAATGGATGATTTCTCCTTGATTTGGGCAAGTTTTCTTGAAAATCCAATGTAAAAACAAGAGGATTTGGTGAGGAAAAGATTGGGAATCAAAAGGGGATTGAAATCTCATCTAAAGGAATGAAAATTAGAAGTTAATTGATGGAGGAAATGTGTTTGGCTGAAAAGAAAATGAGAGAAAATGAAATGAGAGAAAATTGGTGAAAGGTAAGTTATAAAAAGTCAAAGATAGTTTTTCCTTAAATCAATCTTTATTTCCTTTAATTAAAACATTAATAAAATCACCCAAAATCAAGAGAAATCTGATTAAAAACATTTTGGTAAAATTAGCTCCTTAAAGATTCAAAGTTTCAATCCTTTACAAAACAGTCACTATTTAACTTTTGCAAAAATTGCGATTTGGTCACTACACCGAAATGTAGTATTTCCAAACCTTATTTTGTAAAATTGTTTTCACCATAATCATTCACATAATAAATGATGATTTTTAGATATTTTTCCATATTTTTAAAGCATCCCGAACTAGGTGTTTCCTAAATCACCCTTTAAGATTCGAACTGTTCTCGACCGGTCCGATTCGAACTCCAAAACTTCCAAGCCCAAATCAGGGCATTACAACTCTCCCCCTTAAGAAATTTCGTCCTTGAAATTTCAACTTGAGGAGATACGGGGATATACAACCTCTCCAAAACAAAACACAACATAACACAAGAGGCATGCCCATCACGGAAAACATCCTCAACCAAAACACAACGAACCCAACACACCCCTCAACCTCCCATGATCCAAAACTCTTGGCCCAAACTTACTCTACACCCAAGCTTCAACACCACTACTCACGGTGTGACTTCCCGAGCACACACTCACCAGCCTTAACTCAACTTCCCACACCTCCAAACTGTACAAGACTTCCAACAACCCAAACAATCCTTAACCCTTTGCAACATACCCCACTTTCCTTCATAATTCTTGTAGAACTAATGTTTTGATATAATAATTGAAAAATATTTTGGACTAAGTTAAAAAGAATTCAAAACTATTTCTAGAGTCCAAATAACTTGAAACTATGTTTAGGGATGATTTTGAAAGGGTATAACATGTTTTTCAAAGCCAAACTTCACAAAACCTTCCAGGCGTTTCGAAACACCCTTAGGTGTTTCGATACGGTGTTTTCCAGTAGCAAAAACGTTTCGATACAGGTATCGAAACAGGTCTTTCCTGGATGAGATTTTTGCCCAGCGTTTCGATACGGGCTATGCTGTTTCGATACGCCTACGTGGCATCGACCACAACGGTCATAAACCCCAACGGCTATTTTCCAACTAACTTTTAAATGCAGAGCGTTTCGATACGGTGCCTAGCGTTTCGATACGGGCGTTTCGATACGGATGTTCATTAGACTACAACGGCTCTTTCTACTTAAAGGGTGTTTCGAAACGGGTTCGAGTGTTTCGAAACAGAGAGCTGCAGAACTACATTTATGGTGGGAAATTAAGTCTCCAACGGCTCCAATTCAACCCCAACGGCTAGTAACGGCTACAAACTCATTAAGAAGTATAAAAGGGACCTTCAAGCATCAAGATATGGTTAATGCTTCAATTGTCAATCAACAAATGATCAAAAAGTGTCTTTGTACTTAAATTGTCAATTCTTGTATAGACAAACACTAGTGAGTCAAAATTGTCAAATTTGCTCAAGTGTTTTAGGTTTTGGGTGAGTGCTAAATTGTGCAAACAAATACCTATTAGAGGGATTTAAGTTTGCTTATCTTTCTCTTTTGTAAAGAGGGTTTTGATCAAGGCTTTGGGTAGAAAGCTTGATCGGTGTATAAGGGTTTCCTCCTAAGCCTAGAAAAGGGGACGAATCAATAGTGGATTGATTGGAAATCCTTAGTGGGAAGCTAAGGTAGTGGATGTAGACCTTGGTTAGAAGGTTGAACAACTCTAAAATCTTTGTGTCTTTAATCTTTTAGCTTCCACACCAAATCCACCCAATATTCCACCTCTCCACCACTTGGTGAGCCATATCAGTTGAACGAATCGACGGAGACTACGGATCCATGGAAAAAGAAGTCAATCAACCACCATTTTGCAATCACATTCGATAACCACAGAAGATAAAAATTTTAATACCTAAATCTTACAGCCAACAGTTCCGCTGTCGCAGGGGGAACAGATCCACAAGGTTCTGAGAATTAGAAAAGGATACACCCAACTTCATCCCTAAGCAGACCCTCATACCCCCTTGGACTCCTCCGCATAAACAACATCGTCAATATTTAGTTTTAGGTAACCTGGAGGGGGCAACATGGAACAGGGGACGGATTGGAGGGAACCAGGGAAGGATTAGAAGCCAACAAAAGATCGTCCATCAAGCATTCCAAGGGAACAATGCACTTAGTAAACTAAAACTTCACTAATGACCACAGCTGAAGACAATCTAACAGTTTCTCGTTAAAAATCATCTCATTCCTAAATAGCCATAATGTTCAGATAATTAAAAACGAAATAAAGGACCATAACTTACTCAACAAAGGAGGACCGAGAGACCCCCAAGCCTCCAGAAGCGCCACAGGATCCGAAGGAAGGACAAGCGAAATACCCAAGAGAGCCAGGAACTTGGTCAAAATGCCCCAGTTGGCCCAACAAGTAAAGAAAAGATGGGGAATAGATTTCGAAACTTGTTGACAAAAGAGACATACCACATTCCTAATTGATACCACATCATATTATTAAATAAAACACATCAGTGTTTAATGACAATTAACACTTTTTATAAGGGTTTTATTAAAATAAGATATGGTTATCATATATTGATAATTTAGGGATAAAATTAGAACGTTCAAAAAGTTTGAGCACCAATTTCGAATGAGAGTCATAGTTTGAGCATGAAACTGAAATGCTCAAAAGTTAAGGGACCAATTTAGAATGAAGCTCATAGTTTGAGGATGAAATCAGAACATTTAAAAGTTTAGGGGCTAATTTATATTAAGTGTCATAGTTTGAGGACGTGTGGTAAAATTAACTTTTAAATGATTCTTAATATATACATATAATTATTTGTATAGCATAATATATATGAAAAATTCTAGAACGGGCGATGCACATCGCTGAACACCATTAATTTTTATTAACTTTTAAATGATTCTTAAAAATCTCAAAGGCTCGGCATGCAATTAATCACATTTTAAAACAAAATTAGAAGAAATTATTTCATGAACCATTCTCACCACCTCATCCATGATCATTGTAACCCCCTTAACCCGGCCTAGACGGTAGACCCGAATTAAGAAAGTCACACGGGGAAAACCAAAGTCAACCCGAAAGTCAACCTTGATTAACGACCCTTTTTTTTTCCTTTTTAAAACTTTTCTAGATGCACATTAAGCCTAATGGTGATCACACAAACATCATACCAAAAGATCACAAACATCAGAGATCAAACAGGGACTCAATTGAACAATTTACAACTTTAGGGACCAAATTGTAAATTCTGATAATTATAAGGACTTAATCCAAATTGAAGTTACCAACTTGAAATTAATCAGGTTTCATGCTTCCCTGTGAAATTTCAGCTCAAAAGGACTTCCCAAACTCATACAATTGCACAAACAAGTTTCAGGACCAAAACGCAAACAATTCAAAACATATAACTGCCAATGTCAGCCCCCAACGGTCGACCGTTCCGAAACGGGAGACAGCCCGTTCCGAAACGCGGGGCCGTTCCGAAACAGGCATAGCCCGTTTCGAAACGGGGGGTCTGGCAGAAGCCTTTCCGTTTCGGAACGGCCCCTCCCGTTTCGGACACCTGGGCACAATTAAGGCACCCGTTCCGAAACGGTAGGTGCTGTTCCGAAACACCCTGCCCAGATTGCTCCAAAACTCCACTTTAAACATGTAATTACACAACCAATCATGCTCCAAATGCTACCAAACTTTGCCAACATGCAATTCAACATATAAGGAACATATTAGCACTAACAATTCAACCAAACATCATCATATGCAAAAAGCCCCAATTCTAATGGCATGCTTCCTACACAAGCTAGCTATTCAACACCAAACTTCCAAAACAAGCATATAAGGTTCCAATTCAAAAGCCAGCAAACACATCAACATTTAACATACTTAGGGAGTCTCCAACACCTCCCAAAACATACACATTGGTCCCCCATTGCCAAATCACCCAAAAGCTAAAATGTTTAACAAAAACCTTCCATACATTGAGCTTTACTTGCACTTGAATTCTTGCCCTTCTTGCTGCCTTCAAAGGTCTCTAATGCTCTGCATTATTGAATTAAGAAAAACGAAGAGAGCGTAAGCAAAGCTTAGTGAGGAATGCTCATTTAAACCATTCAATAATGCATTTATAAAACACTTTATAAAACATGCTTCAAACCATCATTTACACATGCTCAAAAGCATTCTTAAACATGCATCTCATGCATCAAATCAAAACATGTCATATTGGCTACAAGTGATAAATTCCATTTCTTTAAACACAAGTTCATCAACTTTCACCCCAAGGACTTTTAAACACCTTGGCCCCAAGGACTTTTAAACACCTTGGCCTATGGACTTTTAAACACCATAGAATGTATCTCATCAAGGACTTTTAAACACCTTGATCCCAAGGACTTTTAAACACCTTGGCCATGGACTTTTAAACACCATGAAACGTAACTCATCAAGGACTTTTAAACACCTTGATCCCAAGGACTTTTAAACACCTTGGCCTATGGACTTTTAAACACCATAGAAAATGATCACCTAAGGACTTTTAACCACCTTAGTGTCCACAACATGAACCATCCAAGGACTTTTAACCACCTTGATGTTCATAAGTAACAAGGCTCACTCAAGGACTTTTAACCACCTTAGTGACCTTAACATTTTAAAAACATCACTTGCCAATATACATCATTTTCATCACTTACATCACTGTTTTTAAGCATAAAACCAAGCCATATTCATCATGCATTTGAAAGCATTAAACCACATCATTTCAGTGTACAAAAGCAAGGAACTCCTACCTAGAGTTACTTCCAACATATGGCTTACATCATCAGCAAAAACCATGCTAAAACATGCTTCCAAAACAGTATGTAAAACATGCAAATAATCATTTTGCATCACAACAAAATCATGGCCACCACTAGAGAGAAATTCCGAAAACTTACGCTCGAGCTTAGCAAAGTTGTTTAGACTTAAACTAAGCTCCCAAGACATTGGTTTCAAAGCCGAAAACCCATTTTCACTCACCGATTCCACTTCGCCACTTGCCGAAGCACGAATTCAAGCTTCCGGATCAACAACTCTTGGATCCAAAGATGCCTCCCCTGATTAAACACATTAAAGCAGAGGTTTAATGCATCATCAAGCATCAAAAGCTTCAATGAAAGCACTCAAACTCGCTGCTCTCATTCATACTCCAATTTCGGCCACCAAACACAACCGAAATTGCATCAAAACCACTTCTCAACAAAGCCCAGCCATAAACCAGCAAAACCTAACATCCATCATCTCCATAAAACATCTAAAAACAACCTACAAACATCCTTATACCTCCAGCAACAACAGATCCACAAGATCACCACAAAAACATCCAAGAAACATAAGCTAAACTTAGGAAACTCAACCTATCCGGGATTGCATCAATCAAAACTCATTTCCTTATCAATTTAGAGTTCATTTAACATCAAAAACACATCTCAAATCACAGGTTAATCAGATCTAACGAAAAATCATGAAAAACCATCAAATCTTGCATTATAAGCCAAGATACAATTCCAAACTCAAAAGCCTTTAATTAAACATCAATCAAAAGTTGATAACTTGGGAATTTCAGTAAAGAACTGATAGTTTAGAGGAGAAGGACGTTCTTACCTCCAAACTTGTGATTCTCCACTTTTTGGAATGAAAATCCTTGAAGAATCAAGAAGCAATTGAAGAGGTTTTGAAGATACAATGATTTGGAATCAAATGAGAGTTGAATGGAGGGATTTAGGTGAAGAAATCAGATCCAATTCTCTGGAAAAGTAGTGTTTGGTTTGAGAGAAAATGAGAGAAAGAAAGTTTAGCAAAGTTGGTTACAAAATCCAAAAATAGCCAAAATGGCTTCCCTCCAATTTTAATAACCTTTAAAATCAGATTTTAGACTTAAAATATCTTAGAAAAATCTGGAGAAATCATCTTTGGATTAATAGCTCCTTAAAGATTCAAAGTTTCAACTCTTTATAAAACAGTCACCAAACTTTCGAAATTTACATTTTGGTCACTAGTCAAAATGTCATACTTCCAAAACCCATTTTTCAAAATTGATTTCACAGTTCACCTAATTATATTAAAAGATGATTTTAGAACATTTTTCCATATTTTTAATGCAACCCGAACTAGGCTTTCCTAATTTCACCTCTTAAGATTCGAACAGGACTTTGACCAAACCGGTCAACGCCCAAAACTTCTAAGCCCAAAACCGGGGCGTTACAACTCTCCCCCCCTTAAGAAATTTCGTCCTCGAAATTTACCTGAAGGAAAGAGATAAGGAAACTGCTTCAGCATGTCTTCCTTCCGCTCCCACGTGGCTTCCTCAACACCGCGATGCTTCCACAGCACCTTCACCAACTCAATGGTCTTGCCACAAAGAACCTTGCTATCCGAATCCAGAACCTTCACCGGTTCCTCATCATAGGTCAAATCCGGATTCAAAACCACTTCCTCCACAGGCATCACATGCGAAGGATCAGATCTATACTTCCGGAGCATAGAAACATGAAACACATCATGAATCTTCTCCAACTCCTGAGGTAACCTCAACCGATACGCAACAGGACCCACACGCTCAACCACCTCATATGGTCCAATGTACCTAGGGCTCAACTTGCCCTTCCGGCCAAACCTCATCACCTTCTTCCAAGGCGAAACTTTCAAGAACACACGGTCACCCACCGCATACTCTATCTCCTTACGCTTCAAATCCGCGTAAGACTTCTGCCGATCAGAAGCAGCCTTTAACCGCTCACAAATGAGCTTCACCTTCTCTGTGGTCCCTTTCAACAAAGCCGGCATCGAAACCAACTTTTGACCAGTTTCAGCCCAACAAAGAGGAGTCCTACACTTCCTCCCGTACAAAGCCTCATAAGGTGCCATCTGTATGCTCGCCTGATAACTGTTGTTATAAGCAAACTCAACCAAAGGCAGATGCTTCTCCCAAGAACCTTGAAACTCAATCACGCAGCACCTCAACATATCCTCCAAAATCTGGATAACTCGCTCAGACTGACCATCCGACTGAGGATGATAGGATGTACTGAAATGCAACCTTGTACCCAGAGCTTGATGCAAACACTGCCAGAAACGCGATGTGAACCTCGGATCCCTATCCGACACAATCGACTTAGGCACACCATGCAGCCTCACAATCTCAGCAATGTACAGCTCTGCCAGCTTATCCAAAGAAAACGTAGTATGCACAGGCAAGAAATGCGCACACTTTGTCAGACGATCCACAATCACCCAGACCGAATTCTTCTTCGATGGAGACAAAGGTAAACCAGATACAAAATCCATGGTAACCCTCTCCCACTTCCATTCAGGGACTTTCAACGGTTGCAACAAACCTGAAGGAAACTGATGCTCAGCCTTAACTCGCTGACACACCAAACACTTGCTCACGAACTCCGCAACATCCTTCTTCAAACCAACCCAATAGTACTCATCACGAAGATCACGGTACATCTTAGTACTACCAGGGTGCATAGCAAAAGGACTACTATGACCTTCAGTCAGAATAGCACGCCTCAACTCAGCATCATTGGGCACAACTATCCGACTACCAAAACACAGCACACCATCATTATTGAAACAGAAATCCGAAGGTCTACCCTCCGCGATATCCTGAACATGAGACACCAAGGAATCATCCAACAACTGCTTATCCTTGATCATCTGAACCAAAGATGGCTTCACTTGTAACTCAGCCACAAGACCACCATCATGCGATAAGCTCAAGCTAGCAAACATGGCTCTCAACTCAACAGCTACCTTCCTACTCAAGGCATCAGCAACAACATTAGCTTTTCCAGGATGATACTCAATCGTCAGATCATAATCCTTGAGCAACTCCAACCAACGCCGCTGCCTAAGATTCAACTCCTTCTGAGACATCAGATACCTCAAACTCTTGTGATCTGTGTACACAGTACACTTCTCACCATACAGATAATGCCTCCAGATCTTCAGAGCAAAAACCACTGCAGCCAGCTCAATATCGTGCGTAGGGTAATTGCGCTCATGCACTTTCAACTGCCGCGATGCATAAGCCACCACCTTACCCTCCTGCATTAGCACACACCCCAAACCAACATAGGATGCATCACTGTAAACCACAAACTCTTTCCCTGATTCAGGCTGAATCAAGATAGGAGCTTGCGTCAAAGCCGCCTTCAGCTTCTCAAAAGCCTGCTGTCTCGCTTCTGTCCACTCATACTTAACATCCTTCTGCAACAGCTTTGTCAAAGGAGCAGCAATCTTGGAAAACCCATCCACAAACCTTCGGTAGTATCCCGCCAAACCAAGGAAACTACGGACCTCATGAACAGACTTAGGAACCTTCCAGCTCATCACCGCCTCAATCTTCTGAGGATCAACACGAATCCCCTCAGCTGAGACCACATGCCCAAGAAAAACCACCTCTCTTAACCAGAACTCACACTTGCTCAGCTTAGCATAAAGCTGATTCTCCAACAAAGCTTGCAAAACAATCCTCAAATGCTCTTCATGCTCCTCCTCAGTACGCGAGTACACGAGGATATCATCAATGAACACCACAACAAACTTGTCCAGGTATTCATGAAACACACGATTCATCATGTCCATGAAAGCAGCAGGAGCATTTGTCAACCCAAACGGCATCACAAGAAACTCATAATGCCCATACCTTGTCCTGAAAGCTGTCTTAGGCACATCCACATCTTTCACCTTCAACTGATAATACCCTGACCTCAAGTCAATCTTAGAGAACACAGCAGCTCCCCGAAATTGATCAAAGAGATCATCAATCCTCGGCAAAGGATACCGATTCTTGATAGTCAACTTGTTCAGCTGACGGTAATCAATGCACATTCTCATAGTGCCATCCTTCTTCTTCACAAACAAGACCGGTGCTCCCCAAGGTGACACACTCGGCCGGATGAAACCACGATCAAGCAACTCTTGCAACTGCGTCTTCAGCTCCTTCAGCTCCTTAGGTGCCATTCTATATGGAGTAATGGACACAGGAGTTGTATTCTCATACAGCTCAATTCCAAACTCCACCTCGCGGTTAGGAGGTAAACCAGGCAACTCCTCAGGAAAAACACCAGGAAACTCCTTTACAACCCTGATATCTTGCACCCTCAACTTCTTAGAGCTAGGATTCATCACAAAAGCTAGATAAGCTTCGCAACCTTGCCTCAGCATCCTGCTCGCCTCCAAAGAAGACATTACATTGGCAAGAAACTTCACATTCTCACCAACCACCACAACTTCATAATCATCCGCAAGCTTAAGCGAAACACGCTTATTCTCACAATCCACAACAGCACGATGCTCAGCAAGCCAATCCATACCAAGGATCACATCGAAACCATAGAAGGGCAACTCCATAAGATCAACATGAAAAACATGCTCTTGAACAACCAAAGGACACCTTCTATACAACTTTCGAGTCACAACAGTCTCACCAAAAGAACTAGTGACCCGAACACCAACATCCAAAGACTCAACAGGCAAACCAAGCAATTCAGCATGCTCACGAAGAATATATGAATGCGTAGATCCAGAATCAATCAAAGAAAGCAATGACAAGGACTGCAAAGTAAAGGTACCTGCAATCACATCTGCATCATTCCCGCCCTCTCTCTGAGCATACACCCTCGCTTGGCCTCCACCTTCAGGCTGAATAGCTACAACATGAGCTACCCCTCGGCCACCTTCCTCTCTCCTCTGGAAATTATCACGGCCGCGCCCATGACCTCTCTGCGGTGCAGCAACAACAGGAGCACGCACCTGCTCACCAGCCATCCTCGGACAATCTCGCCTGATGTGGTCTGCAGAACCACAATTCCAGCACCCGTTACCAGCAGCCGCAACAGGAGCTTGTGCCACTCTCTCAGCACGAGGACAGTCACGCTTCAAGTGACCACGTGAACCACAGATCCAACAAGCACTGGGATCCACTCTAGCATTGCCTCCTCTAGCAGGCACACCACCACCTCTCCTGGCTGAGGACTGATACTTCTGATCTCGTCCCCTCTTGTTCCGTCCACCTCCGGAACTATACTCAGCAGCTCGCTTGCCAGCACCCTTAGCAGACAAACTCAGGTTCATCTCAACGTCCTTTGCTCGGCCCACCAACACATCAAAATCAACATACTCGGTGGCCAATAAATACATCTTGACATCCGTCACAAGACCGTAACGAAACCTCTCGCACCTAGCCCTCTCATCAGGTATCAGCTCCGGTGCATACTGACTGAGCCGTACAAACTGTACCTCGTACTCAGCTACACTCATGCTCCCTTGGGTAAGAGACATGAATTCCCGCTTTTTCTCATCCAGATATCTCACTCCCAGATATCTTCTTTTAAACACATTCTGAAAGAATGTCCAGGTAACATCAGCTTCAGCCATTCCAGCAATGGTAGTCGTCCACCATGTATAAGCATCGTCCTGCAGCAAGGACACAACACAGCCCAGCTTTTGCACATCCGTGCAACTCATCTGACCCAAGATACGCTTGGTACTTTCCAGCCAAGCCTCAGAACTCTCAGCTGACAAACCTCTAAACTCAGTCCCTCCAAGACTGCGCAGACGCTCCAAAGGCAATCTGACTCCAGCATCTCCCTGATGCCCAGCTCCCTGAGCTCCAGCTACTGCTGCTCGAAAAGCACCCGCAATAGCTTGTACCAAAGCAGACATATCAGGCATAGCTTGCCCCTGACCAACCTCTGGTCCAGCAGCTCCAGCACCAGCATCAGCTGCAGCTTCAGCTCTCGCACCTCCAGCACCACCACCAGGCGGAGGAGGGGGTAACACAGCACTACCAGTGTGCTCTTCATTCTCATTCTCATTAGGAGCCGTAGCTCTCGCATTACCTCTTAACTCTCTACGTGGTGCCATACTTTTACCATGCAATCATAACACAAATAAAACAAAGTCAGGCCCAGCAAGGTAAGCAATCCAAGTATTCAAGCTCAATTTCATTTCAAAACAACATCTTTCCTTTAGCTTTTGTTTGGCAATGGGTACCCTCAACATGCAACATCCGAGCATACAACTCAACTACATCAACATTTCAAACCACTGAACATGCTTTCAAACAACAAGCATTCATAGCATACATACTTCAATCATGCATACAAACATTCCCAATTACTCGAGAACTCAGCTCTGATACCACCAAATGTAACCCCCTTAACCCGGCCTAGACGGTAGACCCGAATTAAGAAAGTCACACGGGGAAAACCAAAGTCAACCCGAAAGTCAACCTTGATTAACGACCCTTTTTTTTCCTTTTTAAAACTTGTCTAGATGCACATTAAGCCTAATGGTGATCACACAAACATCATACCAAAAGATCACAAACATCAGAGATCAAACAGGGACTCAATTGAACAATTTACAACTTTAGGGACCAAATTGTAAATTCTGATAATTATAAGGACTTAATCCAAATTGAAGTTACCAACTTGAAATTAATCAGGTTTCATGCTTCCCTGTGAAATTTCAGCTCAAAAGGACTTCCCAAACTCATACAATTGCACAAACAAGTTTCAGGACCAAAACGCAAACAATTCAAAACATATAACTGCCAATGTCAGCCCCCAACGGTCGACCGTTCCGAAATGCGGGGCCGTTCCGAAACAGGCATAGCCCGTTTCGAAACGGGGGGTCTGGCAGAAGCCTTTCCGTTTCGGAACGGCCCCTCCCGTTTCGGACACCTGGGCACAATTAAGGCACCCGTTCCGAAACGGTAGGTGCTGTTCCGAAACACCCTGCCCAGATTGCTCCAAAACTCCACTTTAAACATGTAATTACACAACCAATCATGCTCCAAATGCTACCAAACTTTGCCAACATGCAATTCAACATATAAGGAACATATTAGCACTAACAATTCAACCAAACATCATCATATGCAAAAAGCCCCAATTCTAATGGCATGCTTCCTACACAAGCTAGCTATTCAACACCAAACTTCCAAAACAAGCATATAAGGTTCCAATTCAAAAGCCAGCAAACACATCAACATTTAACATACTTAGGGAGTCTCCAACACCTCCCAAAACATACACATTGGTCCCCCATTGCCAAATCACCCAAAAGCTAAAATGTTTAACAAAAACCTTCCATACATTGAGCTTTACTTGCACTTGAATTCTTGCCCTTCTTGCTGCCTTCAAAGGTCTCTAATGCTCTGCATTATTGAATTAAGAAAAACGAAGAGAGCGTAAGCAAAGCTTAGTGAGGAATGCTCATTTAAACCATTCAATAATGCATTTATAAAACACTTTATAAAACATGCTTCAAACCATCATTTACACATGCTCAAAAGCATTCTTAAACATGCATCTCATGCATCAAATCAAAACATGTCATATTGGCTACAAGTGATAAATTCCATTTCTTTAAACACAAGTTCATCAACTTTCACCCCAAGGACTTTTAAACACCTTGGCCCCAAGGACTTTTAAACACCTTGGCCTATGGACTTTTAAACACCATAGAATGTATCTCATCAAGGACTTTTAAACACCTTGATCCCAAGGACTTTTAAACACCTTGGCCATGGACTTTTAAACACCATGAAATGTAACTCATCAAGGACTTTTAAACACCTTGATCCCAAGGACTTTTAAACACTTTGGCCTATGGACTTTTAAACACCATAGAAAAGGATCACCTAAGGACTTTTAACCACCTTAGTGTCCACAACATGAACCATCCAAGGACTTTTAACCACCTTGATGTTCATAAGTAACAAGGCTCACTCAAGGACTTTTAACCACCTTAGTGACCTTAACATTTTAAAAACATCACTTGCCAATATACATCATTTTCATCACTTACATCACTGTTTTTAAGCATAAAACCAAGCCATATTCATCATGCATTTGAAAGCATTAAACCACATCATTTCAGTGTACAAAAGCAAGGAACTCCTACCTAGAGTTACTTCCAACATATGGCTTACATCATCAGCAAAAACCATGCTAAAACATGCTTCCAAAACAGTATGTAAAACATGCAAATAATCATTTTGCATCACAACAAAATCATGGCCACCACTAGAGAGAAATTCCGAAAACTTACGCTCGAGCTTAGCAAAGTTGTTTAGACTTAAACTAAGCTCCCAAGACATTGGTTTCAAAGCCGAAAACCCATTTTCACTCACCGATTCCACTTCGCCACTTGCCGAAGCACGAATTCAAGCTTCCGGATCAACAACTCTTGGATCCAAAGATGCCTCCCCTGATTAAACACATTAAAGCAGAGGTTTAATGCATCATCAAGCATCAAAAGCTTCAATGAAAGCACTCAAACTCGCTGCTCTCATTCATACTCCAATTTCGGCCACCAAACACAACCGAAATTGCATCAAAACCACTTCTCAACAAAGCCCAGCCATAAACCAGCAAAACCTAACATCCATCATCTCCATAAAACATCTAAAAACAACCTACAAACATCCTTATACCTCCAGCAACAACAGATCCACAAGATCACCACAAAAACATCCAAGAAACATAAGCTAAACTTAGGAAACTCAACCTATCCGGGATTGCATCAATCAAAACTCATTTCCTTATCAATTTAGAGTTCATTTAACATCAAAAACACATCTCAAATCACAGGTTAATCAGATCTAACGAAAAATCATGAAAAACCATCAAATCTTGCATTATAAGCCAAGATACAATTCCAAACTCAAAAGCCTTTAATTAAACATCAATCAAAAGTTGATAACTTGGGAATTTCAGTAAAGAACTGATAGTTTAGAGGAGAAGGACTTTCTTACCTCCAAACTTGTGATTCTCCACTTTTTGGAATGAAAATCCTTGAAGAATCAAGAAGCAATTGAAGAGGTTTTGAAGATACAATGATTTGGAATCAAATGAGAGTTGAATGGAGGGATTTAGGTGAAGAAATCAGATCCAATTCTCTGGAAAAGTAGTGTTTGGTTTGAGAGAAAATGAGAGAAAGAAAGTTTAGCAAAGTTGGTTACAAAATCCAAAAATAGCCAAAATGGCTTCCCTCCAATTTTAATAACCTTTAAAATCAGATTTTAGACTTAAAATATCTTAGAAAAATCTGGAGAAATCATCTTTGGATTAATAGCTCCTTAAAGATTCAAAGTTTCAACTCTTTATAAAACAGTCACCAAACTTTCGAAATTTACATTTTGGTCACTAGTCAAAATGTCATACTTCCAAAACCCATTTTTCAAAATTGATTTCACAGTTCACCTAATTATATTAAAAGATGATTTTAGAACATTTTTCCATATTTTTAATGCAACCCGAACTAGGCTTTCCTAATTTCACCTCTTAAGATTCGAACAGGACTTTGACCAAACCGGTCAACGCCCAAAACTTCTAAGCCCAAAACCGGGGCGTTACAATCATACCCAAGTAAATAAAACCATATTATCTTTATTTTTCGTATAACATTTTCCTATAAATTAAAATTTACAAATAATCATTTTCTTCCTCATATCTGGTATATTAATTATAATCTGTTAATAAATAAAATTATTAAAATGAAATAAGAAAACAGTTTAATCCACAATCAAAATAGATAAAAATAAAATAATTAATTTTAATATGTTAAAACCCCTAAGATTAACATATTCGTTTAAAAGAAGAAATTAATTGAAAAACTCTAGCGTTTTCCCTCGACCCTTTCGCCAAGCTCAAGCACCCTTTGATTAGTTACAACCATGGAGTCTAGATTTTGGGTTCCCGCAATGGTTTGCCCTGCATCCGTAATATAATCGAAGACGTGGCTATTTGGAATCCTTCCACTAGAAACTACCGGGAAACGTCCATACTTTATTGAAGCATCCACTAACGTATGGAAAACTAGGGTTTTTTTAATTAATTTGTTCACAATTCAAACGAATGTGTTAATCTTAAGGGGTTTTATCATATTAAAACTAATTATTTTATTTTTTTCTCTTTTGATTCGTGGTTAAGTTTTGGAGGTACTTTTGTTATTTTTACAATTTTATTCGTTAACATATTAGAATTAATATATGAGGTATGAGGAAGAAGATGATTATTTGTAAATTTTAATTTATAAGAAAATATTATGTGGAAAATAAAGATGATGTAGTTTTATTTAATTGAGTAAGGCCATGGATGAGGAGGTGAGACTGGTTCATGGAATAATTTCTCTAATTTTTTTTGAAATATGATTAATTGCATCTCAAGCATTTGGGATTTTAATAATCATTTAAAAGTCATTAAAAAATAATAATGTTCAGTGGCGTGCGTCGCCCATTTTAAACTCATATATATATATATATATATTCTCAAAATCAGGTAATCTAAAAACCTCTTTCAATACCTTACAAAACCCGTATTGGCAACATGGTTGTAATAGTTACAAAATTCACAAAAAAAAAGAATTATCTCTCCAAAATAATTACTCATAATTATATAGGGTTAAAGATTTGGTTACCAAGAAAACTTATTTTCATAAGAATTGTTACTTAAATATAATTTTATTTATATAAATAATAGCCGCTAGTTTTATTGAATAAAATGAAAATACAATAAAATTATAAGAAGCGTATACAAAACCCACATTAACCACTCATTTCCCTAAAACTATTTAAGTACATAAACTGACTACTAAGCATAAAATAAGACCATACAAAAAAAGTTAAAACATAATCAAACAAATCGCAAAAATTATAGATAAACAAACATTATTATCGTCGACGAAAGATAAACATCATCACACTAACATAAAACTGCATATTAACATCTATTAATGTGATTTATTGTGTTTTGGTTCGTTTAGGCCAATATTAGCATGTATCGACGTGTACTGACCTATATGGTTAGTACAATATTTTGATATTTATATATAATTAAGGTAAACATCGAAGAACCAATGGGATTTATCTAAGTTGTAAGTATTTTGGTATAGCTTAAGTATATTTCGAGTTCGAGGCCTTGTTTTTGCAAAAAATCGTTGTTGGGAGATTCACTCACCACAACCAAATCTGGGACGCGGGTCGGTTCAGATTAGTCAAAGCAAAGCCCTAAAGAACCGAGAGGGAAAAAACATAAACATTGAAAACAATTAAATTATTTATATATATCGGGGACAGATAATTGTTATTTTCAATGAAGTTTGCATTTGAAATTTTAAATTGGTTTGGGCATTAATCAATTGTACTTAATTTTGGATTGCTTGGTCCATTTTTGCTGCGTTTTATTTGTGTTTGGACCACTTGACCCATTATATTTTATACTTTTGGAGTACTTTTAGAGGTTAAACATCAATATACATTATTTTTAAAAGTACTAATAAGGTAATTAATAAATTTGGGACCATACACAAATATATTATTTCTTTAAATGATAATATAAATAAATTAATATTTAAAAATTTAAGGGACCATAGTCACCGCCAGCCTCGTATTTGACAGAGACACGATTTTAAAATGTGAACTTTCAATCTTTTTAAATTTTATTGTACTTGTTTTAGTTTTTTATTTTTTAAGATATCTATTAAAACAATAACTATGATTAATCATCCGTATTTTTGTTAATACATATAGGGGTAGACGTTGGCCATAAGTTTTAAAGTTGTTTCAAGTCCAAAATATTTAGTGACGGAATTTGACGAAAGAGTTTGGGGAGCAACATAACATAACATTTTCAAAAAATATTTAAGGGTTTATTTTAGTTTTTTCAAATAATTTGGGCTCTAACTAAATTTTTTTAATAATTTTGAGAGTCTTAATGAGAATTTTAAAAATTATGGGAAGAAATTTAATTAAAAATATTCAATCTTTTTATCATTAATAAGAATTTCTAAAAAAATTGATGGACCAAATTAAATTTTATAAAATTTTAAAGGACTAAATTATAATTTCCCTTTTTTGCGGGATTCATGACACCACTATTCTCGATCATTGATTAAAGGAAAAGTGACTCTCATCATCTCACACGATTTTTTAAAGTTTTTTAATATATAATAAAATGCTAAATTAAATACAAAATACAAATAACAAAAATGAAAACTCCAAACGAATCATAACCTTGCACCCACTCCTGATCACCTAGTAATTGGATCGATTAGACCTAATGATTAAACAAAATAAATTGAAATAATTAAATGTTAATAGTTTTAAAACTGAAATAAGAATACGATAAAATTCTATTTCTACAGCAATAGCTAAACATAAACACTTTGTCAGTCCTTTTTTTTAATAGAAGCAGCTAACTTTATTAAAAAGAAAATATTTAAAATCATTCATATATGAAAAAGTTAAAAACCTATTTAAAAGACTCAAATGAAAAATAGATACGAACGAATTTGACTACATTGACAAACGAACTACAAAAGGTGATTAAGCTATTGGAAAACCACCGAGAACCGTAAATCAGAGCTGAGCGTCGTGAGAAACTATCCACGAGCACAAACCGCGTATCCAAATTCAATCTGAGGGTCCTAAGCAGGGAAGATTAACAGTATTATAAATAAGTGTCATCTTGATCATTCATGACGTCGTCAAATCCAACCTTGAGAAAAACATAAAATAAAAAGAACGGCCAAACAACCGAGAAAGAAGAATAAAATATACCAAAAGATAGAGATAAAATGTGACACAAAGGCAGAAGAAAACGTGCCACAAAGACAGAATTATTTGTATTAAAAAGTAAACAAGAAATAAAACAGATTCGACGGTCGGTGACCAAAATCAAAACTAGTACTGCAGCAGGCTAAATAAAATTGAAAAATAAGATCATAAATAAAATGATGTTTCAGTTAAGTCTTTATTTTAAATTCACAATTAAATAAATGTTATGCTAAAAATCATCTTAAACTTAAAAAAATAGACAAGAACTCATTAAAATAGAATCATTGACCAAACAGAATTAGTCCAAGTGACAAGCAATTTAGTATCGCTTAAGCGGGTTTTAAGTTCGATGTCTTGTGTATGTAAAAAAACAACTGTATATATTAAACACATGAAATATTAGTAATCATCATTAGTAATCAAACATACATAAAAAAAATCAAACACGTAATCACCACCTATCTTTATTAGTAATCATTCATTCATTGTTATTTTTTAAATTTGATTCACATAAATAATAATTTGATTTTACTCCTTCAAACATAAGGAAGATGAATCTAAAAACTTTGCTCATTCGAATCGAAGAAAAACGAATAAAACTGGATTTATCCGCTCTACCACATCTTGGAAAAACAGAACATGCAAAAGGATAATCATTCATTCATTGTTCAATTTTTAGGTTTATCCACAAAAATACCCTTCGTTTAAATTTATAACTAGTATATATTTTAAGGGTAATCTTCACCCGTGATCCCTTTCGTTTAGGGTGTGTTCTATTTTGGTCACCAGAATTCAAAAAAGATTATTCTAGTCACTTACGTTTAAAATCGTTTCTATTTTGGTCCCTTAGCCGTTAGTCTCCGTTACTTAAAAAATTAATTTCTAATTTAACCCCCAAACTTTCAAAACTTTATTTTTTACCATCTTCCCCAAAAATTATAAAATTAAAACTCTAGAAAATTAAATCAATGGCTATAACCCAACACTACAACTCATTCCCACAAGATTATAAGCGTCAGCTTCCATTACAAGCTCCCAGAGATCGATCCGGTGAAATTATTATTTGCAAGATTAAGCCTAACCAGGTTCTGCAAAGTGAACAAAATAGCTCAGAAAAGGTCCAACTATGTGCCAGTTGGGAGAAGAGGAATATTTGGTGGGATTATTCTGAATATGCATATGCATTGGAAGAAACACGAAATTGTTAAGGTCATTTGCAAGCCTTGTAAGCCTGTCCAAGTAGATGAATATGCAGACGAAATTGCCAGACTAAGTGGTGGGATCCCGGTTCAGATAATTGGTGATGACACTATCGTATTCTATCAAGGGAAAAACTACGTGCAGCCTAAGGTTATGTCTCCGGTAGATACATTGTCCAAGAAAATGGTGAGTTTTGCTTCTCAATTACCTAGTTAGATATTCTTCACATGCACACATGCATGCACAAACAATTTCCACATTTGTACCATTGGCCAAATTTAACAAGGAACTTAAGAAAAAGTTACCCTCACTTGTTCAAAACTTCGTATCCTAATGCACAAAGGTCATTTGTCTGATTATAGTTCCAACAAATTGGGCTATTGGTAAGGACAAATTGAAAATAGTCCTCTTTAGCAGTATCTATAGTAGATAGAACATTTCCCCCACACCCACTTGCAAGTAGAGGTTTCGAAGGGAGGTGAGCTCGGGAAAATCAGATGGGATTAGTCCGGAAAGTGCATTGAAACGAAGATAAAGTCTTTGGAGATGTGTTTAGTTGCCAATTGCGATGGGAAGCTTGCCTGACAATCCCATTCCAGACATTCTTAACTCGACGACTCTGTTTCCGCTACAGTTTACACCAGTCCAAGTACATGGGCTGCGTGACAGATCCCATAAACGTGAATGTCCACCGATAGCTTTGAATACAATACCTTTGAAAGATAGTAATATGCCGCTTGAGCCTTGCCTACGAATTTCCGGTTGTGTGATTTTCTGTGTTCTTTGTGTGCGGTGAATTTATAGGGGAGGGGAAGCAGAGGTTAGGGTTTTGAGTTAATTTTCTAGGGTTTTAGTTTTATAATTTTTGGGGAAGATGACGAAAAATAAAATTTTGAAAGTTTGGGGTTAAATTAGAAACTAATTTTTTTAGTAACGGAGACTAACGGCCAAAGGACCAAAATAAAAACGATTCTAAACGTAAGTGACCAGAATAATCTTTTTTAAATTTTGGTGACCAAAATAGAACACACCCTAAACGAAAGGGACCACTGGTGAAGATTACCCATATTTTAATTATTCATATGTATGCATTTAATATATACTTTGCTGAGCGAAACGTGTGATTTTATTAATGTCCAATCATACAAAGCCTACACTATCATAAGCCTCATTAAAAATCTCCTTAAGCTTAAATGGAGGAAAAAAGTACTCATGACAGTGGATACTGTTGAAAGAAGAAGTTAGAAGTTTGTTAGTTAATGTTTGTTAATCAGTTAGCTAGTGTAGTTAGTTTGTTATGATTCTTGTTAGTCCCTTTTGTAAATATAAATATTAAGTAGGTTGTAAATTAAAGAGATAATGGGAAATGAACTTTCATTTTAACATTTTAACATGGTATCAGTCTAGCCAGGTTGTTAGCCCATTTTTCGTTATTCGGGTTCTTGTTCATTTGGCCCATTTTTCATTTCTTGTTTGGCGAACCTTTGCCCTAGTTTCTTCAGTCGTTTTTCCCAAATTCGTTTTCTCTTTGCCCTAGTTTCTTCCGCCATTCTATGCCTAATGGTTAATCCTACGGCGTCCACCACATCGGCATCTGATACGCCGAATTCTATCGTTCTTGATTTCAATCATCCCCTATACTTGCATCCTTCAGATACGTCGGGCTTGTTGATAATCTCTCATCAGTTAACCGGTGTCGATAAATACAATGTTTGAAGCAGATCGATGTGTATTACCCTTCTTGCTAAGAATAAACTGGCGTTCATCAATGGCGATCATTCTCGTGAGGATTTTGCGTCGGCATTACATTCCCAGTGGGATCGCTGCAACGCGTTGGTTCTCTCATGGATTCTCAATACTGCGAGTAAGGAGTTGTTCGCTGGCATTGTTTTTGCATTGAATGCGGCCCTTGTTTGGAGTGATCTTAAGGAGCGCTTCGACAAGATCGATGGTTCCCAGATTTTCTTTCTCCATCGCCATATTTCATTACTTTCTCAAGGTGATTCATCTGTGTCGTCCTATTTTACTCGCTTAAAGATTTTGTGGGATGAGTATGTGTCTCTTGTACCCTTCTCGTCTTGCGATTGTGATACTTCTCAGCAGAATTCGAAGCACGTTCAGCAGCAGTGCCTTTTCCAGTTTCTGATGGGATTAAATGATACTTATGCCGCGATTCGAAGCCAGCTCCTCCTTATGCAGCCCTTGCCGTCGGTCAATCAGGCTTATTCCATGGTGGTGCAAGAAGAGTCACAATGACTTTATCTTTCTAGCGTCTCCCCTATTTCCGATTCTGTGGCCATTTTTCCAATGCTTCTGCCAGTTTGAATTCTCGCCATCGTTTTTCTGGTTCGTGTGATCACTGTGGAGTCAAGGGTCATAAGCGTGATCAGTGCTATCACCTTATTAGTTTTCCACCTGATTATAAGTTTGGCCGCAAGAGAAATGCACCAATTACACCGGCTGCTTTGAATGTGACCTCTGATTCTATTTCGCCGGTTGCTAAAGCTGCTTTCGATGTCGTTTTTGGGATGTTTGTACCACCTGTTGCATCTGAAACTTTGGTGGTTCCTACTTTTACTCCTGCTCAGTATTTTCAGATCTTGGATCTGTTGCATCATCCTTCTGTTAATCTGGCAGGTAGTGGTGGTAAGGTTTCTTGGATATTAGATTCTGATGCTTCTGACCATGTTTTGTCTGATTTTAAGTATCTGGTTAATCTTGTTGCTTGTTCTCATCGTCTGGTTCACCTTCCAAATAGACACACAGCTTCCATTACACATTCGAGTTCCTTCTTTTTTGACTCTGTCAATGTTCTTTCTAAAGTACTTTATGTGCCAAATTTTCATCATAATCTTTTTTCTGTTTCTAGATTAGTTAAAGATCTGAATTGCATTGTTGTCTTCTATGTTGATTTTTGTCTGTTGCAGGATCTCTCCAATGGACATATCAAGGGGACTGGTAAGGCTGTTGGGGGCCTTTATGTTGTCGACACCTTTATTTCACATCCTGGTTTGTTTGTTTCTTCTCTGAATGATGTTTCTGATTCTACACTGTGTAAATGTTGTTACTTCTATGAATAAAACTTCTGTCTGGCATGCACGATTGGGGCATGTTTATGCTGTTAAGATGACTCAAATGCCTTATTTTTCTTCTTTACATATTGCATCTAATTGCTTCCATCATTGTTCAGTTTGTCCTAATGCTAAACAGACTAGATTACCTTTTCCTCTTAGTTCTTCTAGAGCTGATAAACCTTTCCAACTTCTTCATCTTGATTTGTGGGGTCCGTATAGAGTCTCTACTCACCAGGGTCATCATTTTTTCTTACCATTGTAGATGATCATACTAGAATGACCTGAATTTACTTGCTGAGGCTTAAATCTCATGTTGTTTTGCATCTTAAGTTTTTTTTAACTTATATTCAATCACACTTTTCTTCTAATATTCATATCATTCGCAGTGATAATGGCTCTGAATTCTTTAATTCAGAGTGTTCTACTTTGTTTAGTTATAATGGTATTGTTCATCAAAGTTTTTGCGTTCACACCCCACAACAAAATGGTGTGGCTGAATGCAAGCATAGACATATTCTTGAAGTGGCCCGTGCTCTTAAATTTCATTCTAATATTCCTTTAAAATTCTGGGGTGAGTGTGTTCAAACTGCTTGTCATATTATTAATCACCTTCCTTCTTATGTTTTATCTTCTAAATCTCCTTTTGAAATTTTGTTTAAAAAACCTCCCTGATCTTTCTTATTTCAAGATTTTTGGTTTTTTTTTGCTTTGCAACAACTCCTAAAACTTCTGATAAATTTTCTTCTCGGGCCATTCCTTCTGTTTTTTAGGTTATTCCTCTACTCAAAAGGGTTATGTCCTTTTCAATTTGGAAGATAAGTGTATCTTTGTGGATAGAGATGTTAAATTCTTTGAGGATGTTTTTCCTTTACATTCTTCTATTCCCTCTACTTCTCATTTCTTTCCTTTTTCCTCTTCATCTTTTGATTCTGATTTTCTTTGTTTGCATCATTCTTCTTCTACTTCTTCTACAAGCAATCCTAATATTGTTGAGACTTCTTCCCCTACTCATGATCTATCTGTTTTGCCTACTGACTTTGTGTCTACTGATACTATTTCTGGAATGTTTCTCTTATGTCTGATTTATCTACTGCTCCACATCCCTCTGTTCATGACGAACCTCGTAAATCTTCTCGTGTGTCATGGTAGCCAGGATGGTTAAAGGATTTTGTTTGTCCCTCTAGTTCTTCCATTTCTTTTGCTTCTTCTAATTTTTCTTATTCCCATTTGCCTTTGCCCACTTAAAATTTTCTTTCTTCCACTTCTATTCTTGAGCCTCGTTCTTTCTCTGAGGCTGCTCAAGATCCAGGTTGGGTTCAAGCAATGAAGGATGAAATTTAGGCCTTACAATCAAATAATACATGGTATGTGGTTCCTCTTCCAGCTGGGAAATCCACTATTGGTTGCAAATGGGTATATAACGTTAAGTATCAGTTTCTGGAGAAGTTGACCATTACAAAGCTCGTTTGGTGGCTAAAGGGTATAATCAACAGTATGGTATTGATTATTTGGACATGTTTTCTCCTGTTGCCAAGATGGTTACTGTGCGTACTACTCTTGCTCTTGTTTCTCTCTTCTAGTGGCCCATTTATCAAATGGATGTCCACAATGCTTTTCTTCAAGGGGATCTCAATGAGGAAGTGTTTATGGATATGTCTAAGGGTTTTTGCAGCCAGGGGGAGAGGATGGTTTGTCGGCTTCAAAAGTCATTGTATGGACTTAAGTAAGCCTCGAGGCAGTGGAATTTGAAGCTGACAGAGGCTTTATCCCTTGCTGGTTATGCTTAGAGCAAGATGGACTATTCATTGTTTACAAAAAGGCAATGAGGTAGAATTGTAATATTGTTAGTATATGTGGATGACTTGTTGATAACTGGAAATGATGACAACTGAATTCAAGAGTTAAAGGAGTCCTTGAATCAAAATTTTAAGATGAAAGACCTTGGTAGTCTGAAATATTTTCTTGGGATTGAAGTGTTAAGAGCCAAGGAAGGGATACTTCTAAACCAAAGGAATTATGCCTTAAAATTAATAAGTGATGTTGGCTTAGGGGGAGCTAAGCATGCACTGACTCCTTTGGAGAAAAATCAGAAGTTAACAACTGTTGAGTTTGATAAGAGTTTTAAAGGAAATCATGAAGATGAGTTGCTGACAGATAAAATAATTTTTCAGAGACTAATAGGAAGGTTGATATATCTGACTCATACACGGCCAGATATAACGTTTGATGTTCACCATCTTAGTCAATTTATGCAGAATCCTAAGGCTTCTCACTTGGAGGCAGCACTCAGAGTTGTGAGTTATATTAAGAAGGATCCTGGAAAGGGTTTATTTTTCAAAGCTACAAGAGGTTGCAAGATTGTGACTTTTGTGATGTTGATTGGGCTGCTTGCCCAATGTCAAGACGCTTGGTTACAGGCTTCTGCATCAAAATTGGTGATTCACTTTTTTCATGGAAACCAAAGAAGCAGAGTACTATTACGAGATCATCAGCAGAGGCGGAATACAGAAGCATGGCCATGACAGCTTCTGAAATAGTCTGGATACAAGGACTTCTTGAAGATCTTGGAGTGAAGAAGAATGATCCAGCACTGTTATATTGTGAAAATAAGGCAGCAATACAGATTGCAGCTAATCCAGTATATCATAAGCGTACAAAACACATTGAAATAGACTGTCATTTTGTTCTTGAGAAGATACAAGAGGGTCTCATTAAGACTGAGTTTTTGTCTACAACAGAACAGGTTGCAGATATCATGACTAAGGGTCTGTGCTCGCAACAACATGACAAATTGATGTCCAAGCTAGGGATGAAGAACATCTTTCTTCCTCCAGCTTGATGGGGAGTGTTGAAAGAAGAAGCTAGAAGTTTGTTAGTTAATGTTTGTTAATCAGTTAGCTAGTGTAGTTAGTTTGTTATGATTCTTGTTAGTCCCTTTTGTAAATATAAATATTATGTAGGTTGTAAATTAAAGAGATAATGTGAAATGAACTTTCATTTAAAATTTTAACAGACAAAAAAGAGCGAAAAAACCTGAAATAACACGATGAATGAATAAACACCAACCAAACAAAACAATGCAAGAAAGCACAACTCTACTCTATCATTTCATAAGCCATTCCTTTGAAACCAAAAATCTCGAGTCATCAGCGCACATCCTTGTCGCTCTTTTGGATGCAACACAACATTGAAATCTCCTCCTAAGCACCAAGGTATGAGACGCTCCTTTATTTAGTTCTTGCCCTAGTTGCCTTTGTTCATTTACAATGCATGGGGCGTAAATTGCCACCAGCCCACAACACCACTCATCTACAATCCACCTCCCTTCAACCATAACAAATCAAGAGCCCTTTCGCACTAAGAATATACAAAAGAGGGTTGTATCCCAAATCACCAACACCCCACCAGATCTTCCCAACGAGGGAATATTTGCAACATCAAAGCTGTATGAATGCCACAGTCGACCAACAATAGACCCATTCATCATCGCCAATTTTGTTTCCAGTAAAAAAACATCAACTAACAACGATGTTGTCGTACTAATGATTGTACCACTCGTCTCTTTGAGGTTGCGCCTAATCCTTTAGTGTTCCACGGAAACACTCGCATCGCTTGATGCTATTGTCTCAGTTCCCTTGCCTCTATGAGACGATCAATATCCTTTACTATGTCTTCCTTGTTTCCCACTGTTTCCGCTCTGATCAATCTCTCGAAATGCAACGTTTCCCTTGCTTTTCACAGGATCACTCGCTTCCTATTCAGAAACTCAGAATCAGACAAAGAGCCGTTTGCCACTATTGTTTCATTTTGGTTCTTCTTCAGCCTACCTCTGCCCCGTTTTCCAAGTTTATGTTCAACTTCTTGTCATTCATCATGAGGCAAAAAGCTAAGAACAATCTCCGAAACTTGCCGCACACGTTTAGGTTCCCCTTTATAATCAATAGTGACTACTTTGCCTGCCCTATGTATTTCAGATCTCGGCCCATCTACAATAATCCCAGACCTATAGTCAACAAGAGGTAACTCTTGTGTTATGCTACTACACCGGTTTGGGAATCGTGACTTACGTATGTCATGACATCGATGTGTGTGTGGTTCAATGCCAATCTCTCTACCATACCAATTTCCTCATCAGCGATCCCTCCCGTCAACATGGTGCGCGATTCTAATACCCTCAAATCTTCCATTATATTATCCTCCCACATACATTCGATGTGGTCCGAGCTTGGATATTGTCTCGAAAGTGACTCTGGGACAATCGTGTCATTCGTCGAATTTTCAATACCCCTCAAGGGACTCTCACTAATGAACTCATCTTGTTTCCCAACGCTCACTAATGATTCATCCACATTAGTTTCATCATTGGATTTATCCTCATAACCACAACTGCAGTCACATTTCGACCCTAGCAATTCTTCCATCTCAACCACATGAATTTGAAACATATTATCACCGACTTGCAAGTTAATTTTCTCATCAATATGTGACACCCAATATGTCTCAATCTGGATTCTACTCCTCTCGAAAGTCGACGACGATTAGGTTTCAATAACAATATTCACTAACTCACCCCAAATTTCTTCCTTGTCTCACTGTCCTCGAACATTAGTAGCACAAGAGACCCCGCCACTCCTATCACCGAGAAACCCACCAGATTTGCTCTCATAAATTCTTGTGTCAAATCCATAATGTTCCGGGGCTGTTTACAGAAACCTAAGGCACACGTTTGAACTATATCCCATTTGTCCCCATCCACCACGCCGACAACCGATTTAGGATCCTGCTAGTCACACATAACTCCCTGTGCGCCGATCAAAAACTCCGTATGCACTGCATAATTGTGTTGGGTTGTATTCCCCTTCCCTTTGAATGCGATTGATCCCTTTTGCTTCTCCAAAATGAATCCCTTTGATCATGTTGCGCCATCGCTTCCCGTATTCGATATCCATACAATCGGATGCCATCAAATCGCTCGATCACTCTATTCGCATCCACTTTGGATTTCATCCGCACAAATCCAAATCTTGATCCATCCTTTGCTCTTTTTGTTGCCACAAACACATTCACGACAATCCCGTGTCGATCGAATACTTTCCATATCCCTTTCCAATGAAAATGCAATGGTAGATTGGCCACAAAGAGAGTCCAGCATCGTCGGCTTTGAGAGCTTCTTTGAGACGCCATTTTTGTGTGTGTTCGAAAATAGTTGAATTCGACTACCACTTCTTTCAATCAATATGACGAACACTTGGTGAGCAAAAGGAAACCAGATTAACAAAGAAGAGAGAACCTCAAACCACTTCCAAACAAATACAATAGTTGTTTGTCGAGTATTGAATTTGGCTTGGAAAGGGGAATTGATGGGAGTAATTTGCAAGCTTCTAGAGTTGTTTTGTGCGTGCTAGGAGCTGCTCGAAAAATATTCAAATTTCATTTCCCCCTCGTAGTTCAATTCTAGTTCAATTCAATATGAGTGAACATTCGATCGAGTGAAAAATTTTAAGTTATTCGAGTTGATGCGTCATATTTTATGACTCAAACTTTATTTGAAATTTTTCGAATTTGAGTCAATTTTATGAAATTCGAGTCGAGTTGTCGAGATTCTTGACAAGTTTAATTATAATTATTTATAACGCCATAGTACGGATTTATTCTAATATCAATGACCTTATTTAATCGGTATACACAGGGTAAAGTGCACAAATGGTAACTGAATTTTGTTCAAAAATTAAATTTGGTAACCAAACTTTTAGAAGTTACAAAATGGCAATTAAACTTTCTGTTTTGTTACAAAACGGTAACTCCGCCCGTTAGTTGTCCATAAAGGGAATGATGTGGCAGTTAATAAAATTGGCATAATAAAAATTTAACCCTCAATTTTTACACATTGTTATAATTTAGTCCTAATTCTAAAAAATTAACACTTGATATTTCAAAATTACTTCAATTTGATCCTTCTTCATCACCATTATCCCCTTCATCCCTTTTTCTTCCTTTCTTCAACGGCCTGGTTTCTCTTCTATCCAACAAAGTATAATTTTTTCTTTACTTTTTAGTTGAATTTAATTTTTTTCTTCGTGGTTAATTATTTATGTATTGTCCTTCTTTAATTAATTTTCCTCCATATGCATTAGTATTTAGATTCTGAGATTTGGTTGGTTCTGGTTTGAAGGATTTGATGGATGGTAAATGTTGTGGAAATTGATGCTCTGTCCAGCAAGTAATTTTGTAACTTTTTTAAAGTTTGATTACCAAATTAAATTTTTTAACAAAGTTCAATTAAGTCCTTTAATTTTAATTTTTTATAATTAGGATTATTGTCCAAATAAGATTATTATTCTGCGGTGGAATTTTTAGTTTCAGTAAGGGAGTTAGTTTACTGATTTGTGGTTTTAGTTTACCGGTTTAGATTGTAGGGTATATAATTTAAGGTTCATGGTTGAAATTTAAAGTTTAATGTTTAGGGTTTAGGCAGGGATGGACCTATAGGGGGCAGTCCCCCTAAAAATTTGAAATTCATATATGATTTAGAATTTTTTAGAATTTTTTTAGAATTTTTTATGTATTTTCTATTGAAAATCTAATTTCACCACTCCTAAAATTTTATAAGTTCGCCCCCTTAGAATTTTATAGGTTTGTCCCCTCTAACATAAAATCTTGCGTTTGTCCCTGGGTTTAAGGTTAATTATTTAGGGGCTTAGGGTTAGGGATTTCAATTTTGAATTTTAGCATTGGATTAGGCATGCTTGTCTTGTGTAAAAAACTTTACACTGTCTGTGTATAGAATAATTGTCCAAATAGGATTATTATCTCATACATTAGTGGTGGAAACTTTGGTCTCCACAAGCGGGCTAGTTTGATTTTAGTTTGGGGTTTAGAGGTTAGGGGTTTGGATTGTAGGGTATATAATTTAAGGTTCACGGTTAGAATTTAGAGTTTATTGTTTAGGGTTTAATGTTTAGTGTTTAGAGGCTTAAGATTAAAAATTTAAATTTTAAATTTTAGCATTGGATTAAACATGCTTGTGTAAAAAAAACTTTACACTGCATGTGTATAAAATCATTGTACAAACAAATATCATCTAAGATTCTAATATGTTATTTTTAAAGTTGGAGCTTTGAAGGATAAATTATTGATGGGATATTAAATAGTTAAGTAATTGGCCCAAATAAGATTGTAGCAAACCTTATCAAAAGAGTTTATGGGCTGAGAAGTAGGGATAAACAAAAACAGGTTCGATTGTGAAAGTTAACAGGAAAAAAATAATTAAAATACGGAGAAGTGGTATCATGCTAAGCAAGCGCTCTACCATCTGAGCTACATCCCCAACTACAATTATTACTCATAAACATAGTCAAATTGATTGACTAATGAAATTAAATCTGTGCAACCTGATTCAGAGGGCAGCTTCTGATTTTATGCCAAGATTAAACGAGCAAAGAACTTCCTTCTTTTATAGTTTGACGATTAAATACTTCCATCTACACTAATAAGTTTGCTGGACCATTTTTCAACCGTATTAAAACATAAAATAATCTTGTTCGAGGAGACACGGTGCAAAGTTCATAGGTTGATGTACTGCAACAGTTATAATTGAAGGTTTTCTTGGTGTGTGTTAGTTGAGTTACTGCTGTTATGCGGTTTTTTATTAATAAAATTACTGATTGAGCAAAAAAACAAAACTAGCAAGCCCCTACAACCCAAAGATTTCAGAAACCTAAAATATTATGCTGCTTGAGAATTTAATGTTACAAATTCTTTTTGTAAGAAACATGGGTATACTCGTTTAAGAGTTTAAGTAAAGATTAATCTGTTTTTGTGTTATGGAATCAGGGGTTGCAAGGAACCAAGAGCAGCTTAGGCCTAATCATCAACAGATGGGACAAGGAAGGGAAAGTACGGCACCTACAATGTTAACAGACTTTGTCCTTTTCTAGAATTGAAAGCTGTATTAATAATAGAATGAGGTGTACAGAACCTTCTTTTTATGCTCAATGACTGTCCTCTATTCTCTATTTCTTCTACCTCTCTTTCTCTACAACTCTTTCTTTATCCAGGAACATTTCTTGAGCAGGATACCATTTTACAGGAACATTTCTGACTTTGTGTGTTGTTCTCATCTTGTTGATGTGGTTATGATGTTTTTTCTGGTACGGGTGTTGATGCATTATACCAGTGTAAATGTGTGTTAATTGTAGTTAAGAATTTATATCGTTGTAAATGTGTTATATATATGCACTCGATCATTCAGTAAAGTTAACACAGTTTTCTTGTTTACAAAAACTCAAGATAGTTTCAGTCCATAATAGGTTTTGCTTGTGTATGATGCTTCTTCGTAACTGAAGAATGCCCGTACTGGTTGGTGTTTTCTATCAGAGATAAGATTAGATAATCTAATTTAATCTTTGTCTTTGATATACACAAGATTAGATTAGACTTGATTAGATAATGTAATTTTTATCTCTAATATTTTCTTTGCTTATGTGTATGTTGGTGTTTGTGTCCTTGGTAAGGTGTGTACTTTGTGGAGTATCATAATTGTAACGGACTTGTTCAGTGTTTAATCAACAACTGATTAGTGGTTTAGATATTCTTAATAAAATGTATTTGCTGAAGAAAATGAAATCCTCCTTTTTTTCATCCATTATTTAATGTTGTCGTATTTCCAATGATTCGAATCCAAAACTTTTGTGTAAAAAATGACGTGTGGTCTATATATGTGTTTTTGGTATAATCATTTGTATTTGAGTCATTGGTCGAATAATTCGAAGCAACGCTTTTATCTTAGTGTGCTTCATTCACAATATCAATATTTGAATCATGAACGTTGTATAAGGAACCTAGCACCTTATTCCGCCAAAATAATTAATTGTTGGTGGTAAAATCGCTATCTTTTATTATTATTTAAGCTAGTCTTTATTTAACTTAGATGTTCCTAAACTATCACCCTAAACTTTCACTCTCATTCTAAATTGGTCCTTAAACTTTTAAATATTCTAATTTCATCCCTAAACTATTGCTCTCATTCTAAATTAGTATAACACCCCTTACCCGGTCCAAAAGAAAATTGGGTCGGGGATGTCACCAAAATAAAAATCGAAGAGTCGAAGAATCAATTCATAACAAATCAGCTTAAAACATACATAACACCAAAGCAAATCAACACTTATAAGAGATCATAAGCTTTTTAATCATGATTTAGTGATAGGAGATCGATTTGCAAGATCATCAAAGTTCGGTGACTAAGTATAAATAATTCAAAATTCATTGATTTTAATTGAAATCATTTTTTTAACTTCTCATGCCTTATCATAACATATCAAACTGATTACAGACTTAAGAGCCTTGATCTACATTTAAAGACCAAAGAATGAAGTTTCAAGATATTAGGGACCTGTTTGTAAATTTCTAAAATTTTCAAGGACCAAAGAAATGTTCATTTTATTAAATAGATGTTATTCTTAATATCATGTTCATCCCAAAACTTGAATCTAAAAAACATGTGACTGCATCTGAGTTCAATTGAAAAAAGTTATGAAATAGTGACCAAAACGTAAAATTTCAAAATTTTAGAGATGGTTTCGAAACCGTTGGGAAAGGTTTCAAATTTTTTTCGATAGATTCAAAAATTTGATATTCTAGACTGAAAGGTTTTGATACCTATTAGTATGGTTTTGAAACCTTTACCATGTTTCACCAAAATATGACATTTTAGATCATTTCTAACCCCTAATAATCACCAATATCATAAAGCAACTCCAAATACATCCCGAGGTTCAATAAAAAGGTGTCTTAAACATTTGAAACATGTTGATGCTGATTTATATTCATGAAAACTAATGCACACATCAAATTACCACATCACTACCCTATATCTCGAAAGTCTAAGATTTATTCCAATGAACATACTTCATTTAAATACCTATCAAACATATATACTTTACTTCATAATTTACCATTCAACTTACTTTTCAAGGACCATAATAAAGCATAACATACTTTGTAAAATATCACACAAAACAAGCTTAATATAACTTGGCATCATACAATAAGTATGGTTAATCCATTTCATGTTGGTCCATCAATCTTCATTCATTTTTAAAACTCATTTTTATAATTGAATTAGCAAAGAATCATACTCAAGTATCCAATTCGTAATATATTGTCATGTACTGAGTCCATTATTGACCACCTAATCATATTATAATATCAAATAGTCATATTCATCATAATGCAACTAATATACTTAGTTCATATGCCACCAACTAGGAGTTTGACAAGAACACTTACTCAATAATCAAAGATTGACTTGCAACCCCTAAATACATCCCAAACGTTTACAAAGGTTTTATACCTGAAATGTATAAAAAGAAACAAGTAAGCTTATAAAGCTTAGTGAGGCAGTTCAAACATAAATATATTTGTTATACAATGCTTTATATTTACAAAAGAGTTATAATCAAGGTGTGGCAACAAGGCAAGTATAATTATCATAATCATGATAATTTCTCAAATCATAACCAAATGCATATGCATACTTATATTCATACTCATATCAAAATCTTAAGTCATAATCATAATATCTCAACAATATCATTATTCAAGTTCATATGCATGTTCATACCTAGTTTCATAAAATTTAACATAAGCTTTCATTGTTTTCCTTATTCAAAATTCATTCTTATAAGTTCATAGTCATTATCAAAAGTATTCTTTTGTTTTCCCTTGGATCACAATTACACATAAGGTTACGCGAATTCCCAACCACATTTCATAATTTCATATTTCGTAGCTTCCCATATCATTGTTTCATTACTTACCATTGTAACATAATTCATAATCCATATCCACTTATTAACATAGTTCATTTAACATAAATCACATAAAAACTAAAGCATTCATATTTACAAAAGTAAAGTTCTAAAGTTAAGCTTACAAGGCTTATCATCTTGTCGTACCAAGTCATCCATAATGCTGTAATTGAGCTTTCAAACAATCACACAACATGTCATATATAATCAAAAAGAATTGACAAGTGATATGCATTGATAGTTTGGTTTGTGTTGAAAATAAGGCTTAAGTGGCAAATAAGTGCTCAAAATATACCTTTTTTTTCCAGATAGGTGCCTAAAGTATTTTTCAATGTTACTCAAATAGGTGCCTAACGTTTTCAATGTTACTTAAATAGGTGCCCGTCGTGACTGTCTGTTAAAAAATCATGTTAGCCAATAAAAACATGATATGTGGTGGTACTAAACATTATTTTTTAAAAATAAATAATTTTTTTTAAAATATCCTAAAATTTTCAAATAATCCCAAAATAGTCCCCAAATTCCTAAACCCCCAAATCCGGCCACTACCACTGGCGTTGGTCGCGTTTTTGACGATGGACTAAAGTGCCCTCCTTTTGCCGAACGACCCACACACCGTTCATCGTTCGTTATGCCGCCATTCATCTTGAACTATTCGAATGAATAGTTCGACAATTTCGGCGTTTCGCACGACGTCGGTCGATTTCTAGCGAAGATGTGGTGGGGTAAATGGTCTTGATGGTCTGGTGACGGATGTGGTGGGTGGTGGTGTGGCAATCGGAGGTGAAATCAGGTCATATCGGGATTTGGGTGTTAAGGATTTCAAGTTAGGGCTATTTTGTGAAATAAATAAAATATTTTTTTATTAATTTTTATTAATTTTTAAATATAATTTCGAAATTTTAAGAAGCTGACACGTTTCACATTAGCGGACGTTGACGGTGGACACCTATTTGAGTAACGTTGAAAACATTAGGCACCTATTTTGCCCGAAAAATACTTTAGGCACCTATCTGGAAAAAATATAGTTTGGGCACTTTTCTACCACTTAAGCCTGAAAGTAATCATGGTGAACTTATGGGAGATAATGGTGAAGAGGGACTAAATTGAAGTGATTTTAAAATATTAAGGGTTGTTTTTTAGAATTAGGACTAAATTATAACAATGTGTAAAAATTGAGGGTTAAATTTTTACTATGTCAATTTTATTAATCGCTACATCATCCCCTTTAACGGCAACTAACGACAGAGTTACCGTTTTGTAATAAAATAAAAAATTTAATTATCATTTTGTAACTTTTGAAAGTTTGGTTACCAAAATGAATTTTTGAACAAAGTTCAGTTACTATTTGTGTACTATATATATATATATATAGGGTTAGGATCAACTTACACAATGTAAAACTCTTTAAGTTTTACACGTTTTTGGGTCGTTGGATGGGGGAAATGGATGGTTGAGATTAACTCCTTACTTTTTTCCCCAAGTGATAATATTCACATAATCTACTGTTTCACTCATCCAACAATCCAAAAAACGTGTAAAACTTAGATAATTTTACACTGTGTAACTGGATTCTATCCCCCATATATATATGATCCATTTATATTATGTAAAGCTCAATTACTCTTACAACTTGTGTGTGTGGGGGTGGGGGGGGGGGTAGGATCCATTTACATTGTGTAAAACTCAATTACTGTTACACCTTTTTTGGACCGTTGGATGTTGGTAATAAATGACTAAGATTATTTCCTTATTTTTTCCAAGTGATAATCTTCACATCTTCTACTATTAATCTCATTCATCCACACACACGCACCCACATGCGCGCGCGCGCACACACACATACATATGGATAAGATCCAGTTACACAGTGTAAAAGTTTTTATGTTTTACACGCTTTTGGATCGTTGGATGAGTGAAACGGATGACTGAGATTAATAGTACAAGATGTGAAGAAAAGTTAATATCGGACATCCATCTTCTCCATGCAACGATCCAAAAAACATGTAAAACTTAAAAACTTTTACACTGTGCAAGTGGATCCTGACATATATGTATGTGTGTGTACGTGCACGCGCACACCATTTGACACCACTAACACAAGACACCGATCCACATCATTAAATTTTTAGTGACTTTTAAATTATTATTAAAAATCTCAAGGATTCAACATGTAATTAAAATTATTTTAAAACAAAATTAAAATTTTGATTTAATGAACCATTCATATTTTTTATAGTATTTTTAATTAAAATTTTAGAATCAAATCCCCCTTCATCCATAAACTCTAACATCAACCCTAAACTTTTTGTTCTAGTGTTCACCGCCGTTTCCCTACATTTTCATGGGATTTTGGTGATCAATACCATTCCTATTCCTTGAACAGATAAAACCAAATGTTTTTGGGGCTAGATTTTGCAGTTTTAAATTTTGTGCTTGCTGTACTTGTTAAATTACCTTGTGCGATTCTACCAATTTGTGTTCGGAGCTAGATTTTGTTCGATTATACATGTTTCTGAGACTGTAAACTTCCTTACTTTTTAATAAATCTATTCCTAATTAGCGAAAAAAATTCTTGATTTTCAAGAAATCCTCAAATGATTTACAATAGTTTGGAAGAAAGCAGGGTAGTGGCGATGAAGACTGGAACAAAGTGTTTAGGGTTGAAAGGTTAGGGTTTGTTGATGATTAAGGATTTGATTCTAATATTTTAATTAAAAAAAATACTATAATATTATGAATATTTATTTATGGTGGATATCCAAGTATTAAATGAGACTTTGCTTACTTTATTATTAGGGTTTAATGTTCATTGATATTAGGGTTTTCCCCTTGTGCATATAAGTATAGATATTGGAGAAAACATTGTACACAACTCTATATTGAGAATGTAACCCTTATACCAGCCTATGCATGAAGTCTAATTTCGGGAGATCACATTCCATATCAAAAACTTCTGGTAAAAATATTTACAAAATAAAGTCTCAAAACATATAATAATTATAAACCATAAACATATTATCAGATATTCAACCTAAAACCATATTAGAATTTATTTACAAAATATGCCACATCGAGCATTATAGTAAAGTATATTATATTATAATATAGGCTCATGTCACTTAATAAAGACAGTATATAAGATAGAAACAATACAACAAAAGAGTTATACGAAATGTGTCGATCTTCCAAGTGCCAAGTCCGGGAAGCCTATCCAAAAGTATTTGAAAGGGGGAAAAGTTTGGGGTGTGAGCTAGGGAGCTCAATGTGTTCTAATAAGTGCAGATAAAACATTTAAATAGTTCAGATATGCATAAATTATTTCAATAAGTCATGATATAATGGCAACAAAATTTTTCATTTAAAACCTAACTATCCTCCAACCGAACATTGATATGCAATTCCTCAAAAACTGCATCCTGAAGGACTTATCCTAGGCCCGTGGGCGTGGGAGCCTGCCTAAAGGGGTGCCTTAGGCCCAGAAAGACTTAACCTAGGCCCATTGGGCATAAGAGATTAATAGAAGGATTTACCAGCTGGATCTGGGTTGTACCTGCAGAGACTTCAAATCATACCAAAAGTATACCCCAAGTAAAACAGTTTATAACAGAAAGTAATATCATCAGACGTCAGGTGGAAAAACATGTATTTATTTCATTAATACAAATATAATTTATCTCAAACTCAAATCAGACATAAAGCATACTTTCAAACATATAAAGTAGACATGCTTTCAAAACAAAAAAGTAATCATGTTCAAACCAGGGACTGTTTCATTATATATTCAGAGAAAACATTTTAACAGTTATTTAAAACTGTTATATAGCACACACGTAACACACCTTAAAAAGATGGCCAGAAGGGTCTACTATCTATTTGCCTCGGTAAGCTTTGCAGCGATGCTAGATCCTAGATCATAGTGGAACAATGTTACTACAAGAGAAATAAATTCTAACTTAATAATTTCACTAGGTTTTTAAGATTATACGAGTAACAATTGGTGCATGTTGGGGAGCGAATCAGGAGGAGATGGGCTGAGTAGATGAACAATCGGGAGAGTCTCGAGTACTTTTAATTACACAAGAGTTCGTATCAGTCCTTTATACAATATAAACACCCTTAAATCAATAGCTTATTACATTTGCATGTTAGGGTTTAATGTCAAATTCGGAGGATTTCGGGTTAGAATTTCGCAAAACAAACTTCAAAACGGGCTCAGGACATTGAAAATCCCAAAATATTAGTTTTTGGAAAATTTTGACTTTTTGGTCAAACTCAATAGTCAATGGTCAAAGTCTACTGTCAACGGTCAGAGTCAACTTAGATAATTAGGACGGGTTGACTCGGTCAAACGGGTCAGGCCATAGGTTATCGAGCTTAAGCATGTCGGTTCGGTTTCACTAGACTAATTTAGGGTTTTGCCAGACCAGGTCTAGCACTGGTCGTCCGGTTCAGACCGACTAGCACCACATACGGTGGTCGAAAAACACCCATAGGCGGCGCGTGCTCGCCACGCACGGCTCAGATTGATTGGAAATTCACCAAAATGTAGAAAACAATAAGATTGGCTTGAGTAAAAATGATTCTCGAGGCTGAAGACGGCTGAAACCCAAACTCAGAAACAATACTTCTCTTCATCGTAGCTTCTAGAAGCTCTCCACGGCAGCCGGTGAGAGATCTTAGCGAGTGGAGGGTCGGGTCTTGGTCACGAGATGACAGCGAACACCAGGACGGTGGCGGTGCGGTGCACGGCCGATGTATGGCGACAGAAACGCCGAAAATAGAGGCGACACTTGGGTTGTTCTCAGAATTTTCAAACTGCTGCCTACGACGAACGGCAGCGCTAACGCGCAAGTGGCAGCCAGGGACGAGACCAGTGTGAGGCGACGATCACGTCGACACTAGCAGTGAGAGCTACGGCACGATGGTGGGGCAGATTGGAGCTAGAGAAAGTGGTGGGTTAGGTGAGAGTGTTTGATATTCTAGAAAGATATGATATTTTTTGTTTAGATTCAAAATGGCATTCATGGGGGTAGTTGAGAGGTTGACTTTTATTTATTATTGGTTCAGACCTCTTAGACAATGGTTAAAATAAAATCAGAGCAAACTAAACGAAGAGTAGCCTTGGCTCAAATGGTTAAGTCAAGGGAATACATAGCTAAGGGTCATGGATTCAAACCCCATAATTGCCATTCCTTCCTTTTCTTTTTCTTTTTTCACCTTTACTTCTTTTCTTTTAATTAAAATCAGAGTGTTACAACTCTCCCCCCTAAAACAAAATTTCATCCTCGAAATTTACTTGAGTCAAACAGATGTGGGAATTGCTCTCTCGTTGATTCTTCAGTCTCCCACGTAGCTTCCCCGGGGCTACGATTACTCCACTAAACTTTAATTCATTGGGATACGTCTATTCCTTAGAACCCTCTCATCGTAATCTAAAATATGTATCGGCTCCTCCTTATAGGATAAGTTTGGCCTCAACTCCACATCATGGACTCGAATAATGTGACTCGGATTCGGGTGGTATTGCCTCAACATAGAAACATGAAAAACATTATGAATACGGCTAAGGTGATGACACAACTCAAGTTGATAGGCAACTGGTCCCACTCTCTTCAGAATACAGTACGACTCAATGAATTTCGTACTCATCCTGCTTTTGCGTCCAAATCTCATAACTTTCTTCCACGGGGATACCTTCAGAAGGACCTGTTCACTGACCTTGAACACAATATATTTCCTCCTCCGATCAGCATAAGACTTATGCTTGTCAATGCCTCCCTTAGACGGTAACGAATCAATTTGACAGTCTCCTTAGTCTTTCAGACTAAATCTGGACCTAAAGTCTTCTTATCATACAACTCAGTCCAACAGATAAGAGTACGATATTTACGACTATACAGAGCCTCATACGGTGCCATGCAGATACTATCCTGGTAGTTGTTATTATAAACAAACTCTGCCAAAGTCAAGAAGTCTTCCCAACTACCACGAAAATCAATCACACATCCCTGTAACATATTTTCCAGAATCTGAATCACCCTCTTTGACTGACCATCAGTCTTCGGATGAAAGGATGTACTAAAATTTGGAAGTGTACCCAAGGCCTCCTGCAAAGCCTTCCAGAATCAGGAAGTAAACCTCGAATCTCGATCAAAGATGGTAGACAAGGGCTCACCATGCAGTCTGAAAATCTCAGAGATATACAATCTAGCCAACTTATCCATAGAATAATTAACTCGAACAATAATGGAGTGAGCTGACTTGGTGAGTCGGTCAACAATCACCTATAAATATTCCTTTTTAGAAGGAGTCAGAGGTAGACAAGTTACAAAATCCATCGTAATACAGTCCCATTTCCACTCGGGAATCTTAATGGGCTGCAACAGACCATACGTATGCTGATGTTCTGCCTTAACCTGCTGGCAAGTCGTACACCGCAACATATAATCAGAGATATCTTTATTCATGCCAACCCAACGGTACATCTGTCTCAAGTCTGATACATCTTATCCTAACCAGGATACATAGTATAAAGACTGTTGTGAGCTTCGCTAATAATAGCTCGCTTCAAGTCGGCATCACCAGGCCACCAGTAACTACCCTTGAAGCACAAAACTCCATCCTATTCAAAAACGTAAACAAATGTGGATCCCTGCTCAACCTGCTGTATGACAGGAAGTAAAGAATTGTCCATGGGTTGTTTGGCCTTAATCTCCTCAGCCAAAGTTGGCTTAACCAGCAACTCTGCTAGTACATTTCCATTATCGAATATACTCATCCTGGCAAATAAAGACATCAAATCTGATATGATCTTACAGCTCAAAGCATCGACAACAACGTTGGCTTTCCCCGGGTGATACTCAATCACACAGTCGTAATCTTCAAGAAGCTCAAGCCAACAAAGTTATCTCAGATTAAGCTATTTCTGTGTAAGAAGATACTCCAGGCTCTTATGATCGATAAAGATATAACACTTTTCTCCGTAGAAATAATGTCTCTAAATCTTCAGGGCAAAAATCACATCGGCCAGCTCTAGGTAATGGGTAGGATAATTACACTCATGCGACCCCAATTGACGTGATGTATAAGCGACTACCTTCCCACTCTACATCAGTACACAACCAAGTTCAAAGTGTGAAGCATCATTATAGACTGAGAAATCCTTTCCAAGCTCGGGTTGTGTTAAAATCGGAGCTTGAGTCAAAGTTGTCTTCAGTTTCTCCAAGCTCGCCTGCTGAGCGTCAGCCTAGACAAAAAGGAACATTCTTCCTCAACAGCTTTGTCAAAAGGGAAGCAATGATGGAGAAACCCTCGACAAAGCGTCAGTAATACCCAGCTAAGCCTAAGAAACTAAGAATATCAGAGACATTCTTGGGTTGCATACAACTAGTATTGCCCTTGGACTTACTTGGATAAACCTGAATACATTTTGCAGACACAACATGGCCAAGAAAAGTCACTTCCCTGAGCAAAATTCACACTTGCTAAACTTAGCATATAGACGGTGCTCCCTCTGGGTCTATAAAACAATCCTCAGATGCTCAACATGCTCTGCCTCTGTCCAAAAATAGACCAAGATATCATCAATAAAAACCACAACAAACTGGTCTATATAGGGCCAGAACACACGGTTCATCATATCCATAAAGGTAGCCGGTGCATTAGTTAGACCAAATGGCATCACTAGGAACTCGTAATGACCGTATCTGGTACGTATGGCAGTCTTAGCAACATCATAAACTTTTATCTTCAATTGATAGTACCCAGATCGAAGATCAATCTTCGAGAAAATTCTGGCTCCCCGAAATTAATCAAAAAAATCATCAATCCTGTGTAACGGATATTTATTCTTCGTGGTCAACTTGTTCAACTTCTCGTAATCAATGCATAACCGGATTGAACCATCCTTCTTCTTAATAAATAAAACTAGAGCTCCCCAAGGTGAAGAGCTAGGTTGAATGAAACCTTGATTAAGTAGCTCTTGCAACTAAACTTTCAACTCCTTAAGCTCCGGTAAGGAGCCATGGACACAGGTGTAGAACCTGGATATGTCTCAATCTCAAACTCAACATCTCTATTTGGAGGTAACCCGGGAAACTCCTCAGAAAAGACATCAGGAAACTCATTAATAGTGGGAATTTCCTCAATCTTAGATAAAGAACCTTTTGTATTCATGAAGCAAACAATAAAGGTCTCATATCCCTTCTAGATCATCCTGTTAGCAGTTAGAGCAGACACCACATTGGACAAATAACCTCGACGCTCACCAACTAATACTACCGATCGACCATCAGAAGTCTTCATGATGGCCTTTTTCACTCACAATCTAGACTAACCTGATGTTCAGACAGCCAATCCATACCCAAAATCATATCGAACTCCTCTAACGGTAGTTCCATAAGGCAGGCCGGAAAGATTTCCCCTTGAACCTCAAGAAGGCAACACCTAAACACTTTATCCACAATCACTGACCGATCCACTAGGCTTACAACTGTAACAACACTCTTTCTGGATTCAATCGGAATTTGAAGGTCTCATGATACAGATCTCGAAATATAGGAGTGGGTGGAACCGTTATCGAGAAATGTAAAGTATGGAACATAATAAATGGTAAATGTACCTGCAATGACATCTGGCTCATCTCTGTTATCCCCTTGTCTGGTAGCATCACAAGAGTTGGTTGTCTAGCCTCAGATAAAATCAGCCCCTCACTCTGATGTGATCGGGCTCTACTATCAGTCTTGGTAGTAGATCCAGAAGGTTTACTCTGATTACGACCCCCAGCCGGAGTTTGAATAGAAGTCTATGAACATGCTAGAGTCTAGGAGGATGTCTGATACGCATAAGGTGGATCTGGGCAACTCTTCAAGAAATGATCTCTGGATCCACAATAGAAAAAAATATACATCATTTTCCTACACTATCCTTGATGCGATTTACCACAATGCTCACAAAATGGAATCTGTGAGAAACTTGATAACCCGCCTCGACTAGCTAAAGAGGGTGGATGGACTACAGGCCTAGAACCGGTATTACACCTTTGAGGAGCGGTAGTACGAGCCTTCTTACTAGTACGTGTAGAAGACTTAATGGTAGAAGCCCTCATAGATCGATATTGATGAACTCTGCCACCATCTATGGCCAGTAGCTCAACCTTCTCTAAATCTTTCGCCCTCTCCACCACCTTATCAAAATCTTCATCAAGATGGCCAATAACCTGTACACACAGCTCATATCTGAGACCAAGTGCAAACTTACGACACTTTTCCTTCTCAGTGGGTACCAAACTAGATCCAAATGTCAACAAGTTCAAGAACTTCGTCTCATACTCTGATATAGTTATAACCTCTTATGTCAAATTCCTGAACCGCTCTCGCATCTCCCTCAGGTAACACTCTCTGATGAAACGACTCCTAAAGCGCTCCTTGAAGAAGTCTCAGGTCAAACGAGTGGCAAGGACGCCGCTCACTGCAGACTCCCACCAAGTGTGGTCATTCCAATAAAGCATAGAAACAGCTCCCAAATATCTCTTAGGTGGCTCAAGACCCAACGAATCCATGCTTCTCTTAAGATCATAAAGCCACTCATCAGCCTCAGTCGGGGCTCATTCAATAGGGTCTTCGAATGTCCTAGCCCATTAGTGATCAAGGTCTGAGAAATTGGGACCTCATGTACGACGCCAGCTGCTCTAACCACACCCTAGACCAACTGTAAGAACTGCATGTTGAGAGTCTCAGCGGTCACTACCGTCGATGGCTTAGTACTGGACGCAAGTGCTCCTCTAACCGGAGTCGTCGTATCTATACCAGAGGCAAGCGGTGGATCTATCGGAGCTGTAGGGCCTCTAGGGGTAGGAGGATATGTAGTGGCTAGGGGATCTACAGGGGCTGGAGGTTTGCTAGCCATATCATCAATTGGGTCAGAGAATCTGGCGGCTCGACCTCGCCCGCGGGCAGGTCAACAACCCCGTCTGGTGCTCATAACAGAAGCTCTCAAGCTATCTATAGAAAGGTAAAACCTAGGGTTAGAACTGGCACTGGAGTACTATACACATTTAAACATATAAAACTTGGTGGCATGGTCTTTTAGAAAAATATTTCTAAAATGCTTTATAAAAATATTTTATTTAAGACCATTTCATAGTTCGAGGTTTATAAAACTAAAAGCTCTGATACCAACTAAATGTAACCCCCTATATCGACCTATGCATTAAGTCTAATTCCGAGAGATCACATTCCATACCAAAATTTTCTGGCGAAAATATTTACAAAGTAAAGTCTCAAAATAGATAATAATAATAATAAACCATCAACATATTACCAGATATTCAATCTAAAACCTTATCAGAAATTGGTTGCAAAATATGCCACATTGGGCATTATAGTAAAGTATATTATATCAAAATATAGGCTCATGTCATTGAATAAAGATAGTCTAGAAGATAGAAACATTACAACAAAAGAGTTATACGGAATGTGTCAATCCTCCAAGTGCCAAGTATGAGAAGTCTATCCAAAAAAATCTGAAAGGGGGAAAAGTTTGGGGTGTGAGCTAGGGAGCTCAGTGTGTTTCAATAAGTGCAGATAAAACATTTAAATATTTCAGATATGTATAAATTATTTCAATAATTCATGATATAAGGGCAACCAAAGTTTTCATTTAAAACCTAGCTACCCTTCAACCGAACACTAATATGCAGTTCCCCAAAAACTGCATCTTGAAGGACTTACCCTAGGCCCGTGGGCGTAGAAGCCTACCTAAGGGGATGCCTTAGATCCAGAAAGACTTACCCTAGGCCCATTGGGCATAGGAGCTTAATAGAAGGATTTACCAGCTGGATCGGGGTTGTACATGCAGAGACTTCGAATCATAACAAAAGTATACCCCAAGTAAAACAGTTTATAACAGAAAGTAATATCATTAGACATCAGGTGGCAGATGTTGCGTGTAAAAGAGTATCGCAATGTAGTGCAAGTGTACATGACTCAAGTAGTAAAGTGATACGTAAGTATCGAATATCGTCTCCATAGGGACTGAGCTAATAGCTTTAACCTTGGTTTTCTGCACAAGAGGGAAAAGAAAGAGTTTAAATTGTTGTTACGAAATAATAAAGAAGATTGAAAATAAAAGATGAAAATATTTAGAATAAAGAGTAGGCCGGTATTGATCTGCTCCGTAGTGCAAGTGTTTGCACTGTCTAGGACTTCTCTGTTTTGTCGTAGTGCATGTGGCGGCAGCACCTTCTGCGGCAGCGGTCTGTTGTTGTCGCGGCAGCGAACACACAACTCCGTACTTCAAGCTTGGCAAGAATCCCTGCTGTGCCTTGGCCTATCTCTAGGTCCAAGTCTGTCGATGAACACGTCTCTGATGATACCTCCCGGCGTGAATCGAAGGATGAACACCGATGTTGTTGAATTCTTCCTTAGCCACTTAACCTCGTCCTATCCCTAGGTCCGAGATAGTTCAACAAAAAACTAGAGAACCCATACTTATTCCTTTCGTATACTTAACTCTCCCGATATTAAGTAAATGTATAACCTCACAATGCTCTCCCGATACTCTTGTAAGATGTTGAAAAACCAGAATAAGCAAACTTGAAGTCTATTTTATTGAACAGAAAAATTCCTAAAACAAAGCAATCCTTGCAACTACTTTACAGAATCAACCCTTAGCCCTAGGGGAAGTTTAGAACATGATGAGAAAGGGGAAAACGACTAGGGTTTAGGGGAAGACGGCTAAAGAATAAGATGTTCTTCCTAGGTCGAATTACATGCCTTTATATAGGCCTTGGGTTCAAGTTTTCTAATATGGAAAGAATACAAGTTTAAATTAAAGTACAATTTTATTAAAGACTAAATCTTCAGAGTTTATGTCTTTAATTCGTCATTCCTTCTTGCTTGGAGTTTTTTTCCTTGAACTTTGGGCTTGGCCTTCATTCTGATCTAGGGCTCAGAAAAATATAAGAGTGCTCCACGACAGACCAGCTTAATTTCCTCTTTCTGTCGAGCTCCATTTTACTTTTTCCCTTCACCATTGTTGTCGTCCTTGGCTGCCACGGCAGCGGCCTTGGCAGCATCCTTCTTCTCGGCTGCAGTCCAGCATTCCAGCTCTGCTTCTCTGTTGCCATGAGTCTGCTACAGTAGCTACCTGCAAAAGTAACCAAAATCAGCAACAACTGTGCCTTTTTGTATAATTGTGATGTATGAATGAAATCTATCCTAAATGCGATGAAATATGCTTGAATGTAGCAGAAATATGGGTTAAATAGGGGGTAAAATATAGAACTTTTACACACTCAACAACAGACATGTATTTATTTTAGTAATACAAAAATCATTTATCTCAAACTCAAATCAGACATAGGGCATACTCTCAAACATATAAAGTAGACATGCTTTCAAAACAGAAAAGTAATCATTTTCAAACTAGGGAATTTTCCATAATATATATAAATACATATATTCAAAGAAAACATTTTACTTTTTGGTCAAAGGAAATAGTCAATAGTTAAAGTTAACTGTCAATAATCAGAGTCAACTGAGTTGACTTGGATGGGTTGACTCGGGCGAGTTGACTCGGTCAAATGGGTCGGGTTAGACGGGTTTGGATTGGGTTAGAAAAAACGGGTTGGGTCAACTATCGGGTCAAACGGTTTGAGTCTGGGCCATAGGTTATCGGGCCTAAGTAGGTCAGTTCGGTTTCACTAGTCCGATTCAGGTTGTGGCCAAACCATGTCCAACATTGGTCGGCCGGTTTAGACTAACGGGCACCATATATGTTGGTCGGAAAACACCCAGAGGCGGGTGTGCTCACCACGCGCATATCAGATTGATCTGAAATTCACCAAAATACATAAAACAACAAGATTGGCTTGAGTAAAATTGATTCTCGAGGCTTACCAAGGTTGAAGTCAGCTGAAATCGTTCAAAACCCAAACCGAGAAACAATATTTCTTTTCGTCGTAGCTTCCAAAAGTTCCCCACGGCAGCAGCTGAGAGATCTCGGCAAGTGGAGGGTCGGGCCTTGGTCGCGGGATGACGGAGAACACCGGGATGGCAGTGCAGTGCACGGCCAACGTATGGTGATGGAAACACAAAAAACAAAGGTGGCACTTTGATTGTTCTTAGAATTTTCAAACCGTTGCCCAATGCAAATGGTGGTGCTAACGCGCGACTGGCGGCCAGGGACGAGACTGGTGTGAGGCGGCAATCACATCGACCGTGGCGGAGAGAGCTATGGCATAGTGGTGGGGTAGATTGGAGCTGGAGAGGATGGTGGGTTAGGTGAGAGCGTTTGATATTCTAGAAAGATTTGATATTTTTTGTTTTGATTCGAAATGGCATTCATGAGGGTAGCTGAGAGGCTGACTTTTATTTATTATTGGTTTAGACCTATCAAACAATGGTTAAAATTAAATCAGAGCAGATTAAAACCAAGAGTAGCCATGGCTCAAATTGTTAAGTTAGGGGAATACACAACCAAGGGTCATGACTTCAAACCCTTTGGCTATCATTTCTTTTTTTTTCTTTTCTTTTTTTGTTACCCTTACTTCTTTTATTTGTATTAAAATTAGAGTGTTACAAAGAATATAATACAAGTTCCTCTCTTTGTCTCTCATCTTTCTCTTGTTCTCGTTATTCTTTCCATTTCGGATATAGAAGCAAACCATGAGAGGTCCTCATCGTTCGGATCCTAAAGATGTTACCGAAAAGAATTCAATTCTAGGGTGAACCAAAGATAAGTTTTTCCCTCAATTGTTTTACTTATTGATTGCCTTTTTCTTTATATTTTAACTTAGTTTTTAATTTTTGAAAAGCATGGAAGCATGCTTGATTGTATTTGAGCATTGGGCAGAGATAAGTTTGTGACTTCTCACAAATCAAAAGAAGAATTCAAAGAGACGGGGAGGTCGTGTTTGGTTGTATTTAATCAATATTGTGCACACTTTCGCTTAAGGAATTAATCTCTCAAACGATCCAAATCCATGTCAAGGGGATCGTGGGGGAGAAGATGATTATCAATCTCCACGTTATCTACATGGTGACAAGGAATACAAAACAAAGCAAAGGTCCCCAAGTCCTTGGAGAATGGCCGCCATAATCCACATTATGAGAGAGATGTGTGCATCATGTCTAAGAGTCCAAGGAATGTCAATTGCAATCCTTCAGGTTTTACATGACATGTTTAAATGGCTTGAAAAGAGACAAGACGTAAAAAGATTATGAGAAGTTGTCTTGGTCATTTGCTATGGCCCCGTTGTCATCGAGAGGAAAATCAATATCAATAAACTCTACTTTTATTTTTATGCTTTAAACTACGGTTTTAAAGTGCGATAAATCATGATGATTTTGAATCTACAAGAAAAATGGATTTTATTTAATGAATTTTAATAGTATGATTGTTATAAAAGTTTATATTTTCTCAAAAGCAATAATTCTTCAGTGTCGGAAAACTCAACTATAGACTTCTCCCAAGTTTAAATTACAAAAATTCATCTTGATAAGAATTTTATGGGAGACATTCCGTGAAGTGAATGCAAACATGATGTTTATTCCATGCCTTTATTGAATTTATTTCATTCCTTGAAGTGAATGCAAACAAGATAATTCACTATATGGTTAGTGAATAAAACTCAACTATTTGAATGTCTCAAATTAAATTGAAATTTTGTTGTTAGAGTATCACTGATGAAAATATGTTAATAAAAACATACTCCACTTTTCATGCAAATAACGTTGTCCTGCAAACACAATATCGTGAAAAAAGGTTTTAATAAATATTCTGAGTTAATATTTTGCCTTCTTGTGGCTGAGCAAAACAATGAGTTACTAATATAAAATCATGAATCTCGTCATATTGGCTCTGCTCCATTCCCTAAAGTGAACATGACATTTTATATCAAAAAGAATAAAAGCCACGTTAGCCGTTGTGGTCATGATTGATTCCATGAACATAGACATGGACAATATGGTCATTTTAAGAATGCTTATACCCATAAGAAGTGCGGTTATAAGGATGTCAAGCGTGATAATGATCATTCTAACGAAATGAAATATTTTTTTGTTACCAACGCGATGTTATAAACCGTTAGTCTCGACTTGTTGTACACTAAAAAATCAACAATCATTGAATAATAAATTAAAGAAAAATAGAAGCAAATTTTGTTTGCGAAAATGACGAAGATGATATTGGTTCAACTCATTTGGACGTTGTTAATTTCTTTATAAACCTTGAAGGGAATAAATCATCTTCTAATTATTCTCATAACCTTGAAAAGAATTATTTAACTCTTAATTTATTTTGCTTTATGTTAATTTACTTTACGGAATAATTATTTATATTTATATTTATATTTATATTTATATTTATATTTATATTTATATTTATATTTATATTTATATTTATATTTATATTTATATTTATATTTATATTTATATTTATATTTATATTTATATTTATATTTATATTTATATTTATATTTATATTTATATTTATATTTATATTTATATTTATATTTATATTTATATTTATATTTATATTTATATTTATATTTAGATTTACATTTACATTTACATTTACATTTACATTTACATTTACATTTACATTTACATTTATATTTATATTTATATTTATATTTATATTTATATTTATATTTATATTTATATTTATATTTATATTTATATTTATATTTATATTTATATTTATATTTATATTTATATTTATATTTATATTTATATTTATATTTATATTTATATATGTATATGTATATGTATATATATATTGTGATATTTATTTATTTTGTTTAACTTGATTATTTATCAAATACAATTTATGGTGCAGATTTATGCTTAGCATAAGCATGAGAAATATTTTCACATTTAAATACAATGGAAAAACGTGAGTATTATATCTAAAAGTACTAAAATTATTGATGCTCCAAAAATATTAGTTGAAAGCTTTAAAAAAGCTATATATTGCTACCAAAAGAATAATTTTCATTGAAAGCTCTAGAAGAGCTAAATATATTTCTATTCAAATGAACAATTTTTGGTGGAAATGTATTATCAAATTCAAAAGAACTTATATTTCAAAATTTGTACTAGACATGTAAAAGTGAGATTGAATCACACGTTATGGTAAACCAGAAGTTTACAAATTCAGATATATATATATATATATAGTTGGCATGATCGGTTACACCATCCTGATTAATAATGATGCGAAAAATTATTGAGATTTACATGCACATATATTCAAAGAACATGAAGTTCTTGTGTTGCTTGTTCTCAAAAGAATTGATTAAGATCCCACTTACCAAAAGAACTTAAAGTTCTTGTACTAAAGTTGAGACTCCGTGTCTTGCACATCTGAATGAAAATGAGCTCATTTATCCAAAAATGTGGAAATTTTTACATGATTTTAGTAGATGCATCTACATATGTATTATCAACTTACAACCAGAAGTTTGTGAGATTGATTATAAAAGATTCAGATTATGCAATTAAGACTATCCGTCTTTCTAAAGCTAATGTGTTTATATTTTAGGCTATATCAGTTGAAATAACTATACAAAGCCTATTGATTATGAAAAAAAATAGTTTAGTGAAATTTTGATTAGATGTCTCCTTTTTAATAGCTAAACTATGAGAAAAAAACATTTATTATCTATATGGTATTTCACATATAGCAACACTTATACGCATCAAGCCAATGAGTTATAATAAAACTCCTCATTGTGATTGGTTTTTATTAGAAGCCATATGTTTCCCATTTTAGAATTTTTGAATGTGCGATATATAGTTGAATTGCTCCAGCATAACACACAAAATGGGTATATAAAAAAGGTTGAGAATATATATTGAGTATGAATCTCCTTTTATGTTTAAATTCTTAAAATTTTATTGGAGAATCATTTATGACATGATTTTTCTCAACATCAGGGGGAGAGAATAATCAGCTAGGTGAAGAAAAATGAATTATCATTCTTTAGATCCTTGTATATGAACCGAAAGTTCATAAGATAATTCATGTTATTACATGTCAACTGTCAAACATATTTACTGATCTAATGGGAGTAACCAAGTCTCATATACCAACTAAAAATGCTCTAAATTTGAATTGAAATCCCAAAATGATAACATGTTAGAGCGAATAGATGTAAATCATGCTGAAGCATGACTGCTGAAATTGGTTCCAATTATCAAAATTCTCGTAAACAAAAAGTAGTATGAGATGGTCATATAATGGAGGTGGGTGCTCCTCAAGAGACCCACGATGTAACACCCGGGTTCGGGGGTCGGGTGAAAATAATATTAAAATAATAGTTCAGGTTCTGGTTTTCTATTTATAATAATAAAATAATATCTTGGGCCTCGGGTTTTAAAACAAATATTTTACGCTGGACTTGTTTTGATTTTAAAGTCCAATTCCATGGAAATTTGAAATTGAGATTTGCCATCTCATTAATGGCAAGATTGTAAATAAGGAGACTTTCAATTTAAATCCCTTTTTATTAAAAATAAGTCTTTGTCATCTTCCTCCTCACTTCCCCCATTTTCATTTCAACGACAAGTGAGAGCTCTCTCTTCAAATCACTATTCCATCATCTCCTTTGGTCTTGGTTGGTGATTTTTGAAAGGTAAATACATTTTTGGTTTGTCCTCCTTTCCCTCTACAAGATAGTACCTTTAGTTTTCAATATTGTTCACATTTTTGAAATTTGAAGTTTTGGGGATTTTGGTTAAAAATGCAACCTTTATGGCCTTTAGCTAAAGATTTTGATTTGTTATTGATGTGTGAGTTGTTTACTATCCATGGGGTCCAATATATGTGAATTTTAAAGAGTAATATATATATATATATTCCTGGATTTGGGTTTTGATGGGTTTTTGGAAGGGTTTTAAGTTGAGTTTTGGGGGTGGTTTATGTGGAAATGTGATGTCTAATTGTTAGACTATGTGTAAGGGTTGTTTTGGAGGCTTTTGAGAGTAATTTAAGTGTGAGAATCATTGGATTTAGGGTGTGCTTAGGGGCTGCTCGGGAATATGGAATTTAGGTTTTGTTTTTAGTTGAAATCACGTGTTCTGTGCTTGGTTTGTGATCCGGGTTGACTACATTGAATTGTGGACTGATTTGAGGTTGTTTTGATTGTGTTGGGATGATTATAAGCAAGGAATTTGGTTGGTGAAGCTTCGGGGACGAATCCGGAGATTTTGGAGTCTTGAGCTTGGTTTTCGGTCTTCTCTTGGGTAGCGACAGTGAGTAGAATTGTTAACTTTTGTTTTGTGCTCGAAATGGAACCTTTGGGGGTTGGGGTGGGACCTTGAGGGTTCACCTAAACCCGAGTGTAAATTACTACACCTATACTTTGCTATGTTTGGATGAATGGCTATGTGTTGTGATTATCATGTGCATCTTGAGTTGTTTTACACATTTGCTATTGCGTAGTCGTGTTGAAGTCGAGCCTCACGTGATGGTTGTCTTAACTACAGTGATGTGTAGTCCCACCGGTAGTGACTAGTAGGAAAGTACTTTGATGTATAGTCCCATTGGAAAACTACTAGTCGAGACGGTGATGTGTAGTCCCACCGTGTGTGTAGTTTTGGTTGTGCATGTGCAAGCCATGTTTAGTCCTGTTGTGATAACCATTCATGCATTCATTGATCTTTTGTCAATTATGAAAAGTGTTTTGAAAATTGCATGCTTGTTGATTCATAGAGCTTCTCTCACTAAGCTAGTTAGCTTACACTCTCCTTTGTTTCCAAAATGCATATCGTTAGAGTTGGGAGGCGAGCGGGCAAGGAAGGAGCTTTTGGAGTTCTCAGTTTAGCTCAAGTATGATTTACACAATTGTAATAATGCCTTGACGATGGGGGTATAGACTTGTAGGAGTTGGTGTCAAACTCCTTAGTTGTCTTATGTTTAGATGAGCATGTTAGATTGTTGATGTTATGGTTGGATGTGTTTTGTTTTAGTTTCGTGGATTGAGGACCATGTCTATTTTGTTGCTTAGTTGCTTGTGTTTAAGAGTCTATGAACTTGATCTATGAATGCTCTATGTATGAATGTTCTAAGCATGAAACCTCATGAATGCTATGTATGCCTCCTTTGAGTAATTGCATGAATCCCTCGAATGTATTGTTCTTGTTAGTTTCGAATGACTCATATGTTGAATCTTGGTTGGTAAATGTCGTATGTATGCTTGTTTGTGCCTAGGCGAGTCTTAATTTGCATCTAGAGTTGTGGTTTGGGGTCCTTAGCTGCAATTTTTGAGTGCTGCAGTGCAGGGCATATCGGTACGCCTAAGGGCCGTATCGATACGGTCTTGCACTTAGGGGCTCCGTTTAAGCCTAGCATATCGATACGCGGGGGTGTATCGATACACCAATTCCTCACTGGAAATCTGAGATTTTGACGAGATTTTAGCGTATCGGTACGAGTCTAGGGTGTATCGGTACGGTCTTGTATCATTGACCGTGAGAAGTTGACCAGTCAGGGCGTATCGGTACGGTCGGCCTGTGTACCGATACGGTCTCCCTGGTTTGACCTTGGGTTGTTGACCTAGTCAAGGCGTATCGATACCCTCCCTTAGTGTATCGATACGGCCTGCTTAATAAACAAAAATGGACTCTTTTTCATCAGTTTGCCTGGTTGTTCACATCACTTGTTGTCCTTCCGCTTTCGTGTCGCGTATAGGATGCATGAATGCCTTTAGACAAGATAAAAATTAAAAGAAATTTTCTAGGGTTGCTAACCGAAGGGGAGCCTTAGCGGGTTTCACTTCGGTTTTCCCCATGTAGCCTACTTGGACCGGTCAGTCATCCAGACCGGGACGAGGGGGTTACACACGACATAACTAATTATAAAACTCTAGAAGAGTTTCACGTACCTGAAATAAAGATTGAAATGAGATCTCGACAAGTTATGTCAATACAAGAAAAGAATGAAACCAAAATAGATAAGTTGTCGACAACGATTTTAAAAACAATATTTCTATATAAGTAAAGAAACAAAATGAGGAACATGTATAGAAATCTATCCAGAAGTATAGATATTGAAATGGACATTGTAGAAAGACGCTTTGAACATCCAAAGAGAAGTTTTTGGACCAACAGTCCAAACACCTAAAGATATAATGCAAGTGTGGCCCATATAAGTAGTCGTAAATACGACTTGAATTATGATTTAAGAAGAATTTTAATTGGTTCATGGTGAATGCAATTGCTTTGGTAGTTACGAAATATTTTATATTCGTCTAATTATTTTATGGATCCCTAATTATCCTTGAAGGATTTTATAAAGGAGTTTGAATCAAGATTCATTATGATAATTAGAATATTATTAACTCTTGAGGAGCTTCAAATTGGAAACTCATGAAGAGCTTTCAAAAGCATTGGATTATTTAACGAGACAAAAGAAGTCTTATCTCAACCTAATCATCGACCACGTAAATATGAATTTTTTTCCATGAATGCACACATGCTGAAAGAATCTTAAAAAATTCGATATGGATAAAACATATCTATTAAGTACCCCAATAATTCTAAGATTGTTGGACGAGAATAAATATGATTTTATATTCTCTTGGTCTAGAAGAATCGTATCTTAGTTGGTCTAGAAGTACCATCTAAATGTTACAAAGATCATTACCTTTAGATCTTTCAAAACTTGACGTCTCTTCAAATCATGCAGAAATAATTGGTTTGCACGAGGCAAAGCCGAAGATGTGTTTGGCTAAACATATCCAGAAGATATGCGAATTGTTTTCACAAGATAAAATGCAAGTTATCTTGTGTAAAGATTATGCAAAATTTATATCTCAATCGAAAGGGAATACATCAAATGTGACAAAACAAAACATATTTCTCCTAAGTTTTGTCCCTCACGATCTTAAGAAGAATATTATTTGACGAATCCTTTCATGCATTAATTCGGAAGATTTATTCACTATTGCATAGTCTACTTCAATATTTGAAGATTGTATTCAATATTGAAGTATGAAGATTCAATGATCTAATGTGATGTTTTCATGAGGAGTAAATACGCATTGCACTCTTTTTCCCTTAACCGGAGTTTTGTCCCAATGAGTTTTCCTGGTGAGGTTTTTAATGAGGCAACATGTTATGCGTATCAAAGATGAGTGCACTCTTTTTCTTTCACTAAGAATTTTCCCACTGGGTTTTTATCTCATTAAGGTTTTAACGAGGCACATTATCTTCATGGATATCCAAGGGGGAGTATTATGAATATTTATTTATAGTGGATATCCATGTATTAAATGAGACTTTAATGTACTTTATTATTAGGGTTTAATGCCCATTGATATTAACCCCCCAGACACACATTCTTTTTCACATGTGTGAGTAAGATTTGTAAAGTTATTTAATAAAACAAATATATATAATATTATTTTTAAAGAATGAACTTTTGAGGATAAAATATAAAAGGGTCAAGGAATTGATCAAAAGAAAAAAATACAAAAAATTACAGTTAACGACTAAAGTGAATAAAATAAAAAGTAAAAAGACTAAATTGCCAAAAGAATTTTTTTGTTAAACATGTGAATTAAAGTTACATAGATATTATATTAGTGGTAGTGGAGCATGGAGTTTAAATTTGGTAAAAAAATAGACTTAAAACGAAGGAGGAATTGAATAAATGAGAAAATCATACAAAGTTGAAGGGCAAAATTGCGAAAATAGGAAATATATATTCAAAAATATGAATTAAATCTAAATAGGTATTCTATAGTTGTTTAGAAGCATGTGGTTCAAATTTGGTCAAAATGACTTAAAACGAAAGAAGAATTGAATGAATGAGAAAATCAAACAAAGTTGAGGGGCTAAATTGCAAAAATAGGAAACATATTTTCAAAAATATGAATTGGAGCTAAATAGGTATTCTGTAGTGATTTAGCAGCATGTGGTTCAAATTTTGTCAAAAATAGTCTTAAAAACGAAGGAAAAATTGAAGAAATGAGGAAATCATACAAAGTTGAGGGTCTAATTTCAAAATTTTGGTTTTTCGGTTATTCGAGTCGGCAAAACTGAGTTTAACTCGAACTTAAAATTAACTCGAGTTGACTCAAATAATTTAAAATTAAAAAATAAAAAAAATCGAATCGAGAGGAGTCGAATTTTATTTAGCCTGATACTTAGTATAAACTAAAGTGCATGTAAATAATACAATAACATGTATTTGTAGCATTGGCCAAAAGAAAAAAATAAGATTGTAGCAAATCTTAACAAAATTATATATCAGATCCCGAGGAGTTTATGGGCTGAGAAGAAGGGATAAAAAAAGAGTAAACTACACCAGTGACCACCAATCTATAGGGTTGGTGTCGATTTGACTACAATATTTTTAATTTTGTCAAATATAATACCTAACTATTTAAATGGTTCCAATTAAGCCACCCGCCATTAAAAAAACAAAAAAGTTGACGGAACTGTTAAAAAAATTGGTATAATTACACATTTGGTCCTCTATTTTTATACAATATATCAATTTACTCCTAATTTTAATCTAATAAAATAAATTAATTATTCAATAAGATGGTGTCACCACCCTATTGGAAGTCTTTAATTATTTTTATTTAATTAATTTTCCATCTCCAATCAGGTGGTGACACGTGTCACACCCAATTGGAAGTGGAAAAATGCTAAGATGGAGATTGCTTCCAGGGGGAATAGATCGGCGGGTGCTTGCCCTACTTTTTTTGTGCTATGAGATACAATCTTTGATATATATTTAAATGATATTAGTGCCCAGAAAAATGGAAGAAGAGAAAATGATGTTAGGTAGATTCAAACTTGGAACATTAGAGTGGAAAGCACACATGCTTACCACTAAGCCAACCTCATTTTTATGATATAAAACCCAACATTTAATATATGTGTATAAACATCTAACCTTATTAAATAAACTTAATAATTAAATTAAAGTTAACAATATTTTATATATTTTTTAATTATAGTTCATGAACTATTTAAAATTATATTAAATTCATTTTGAATTATGTTCGTGGGTTTGGATTCTCTAAATAAATTTAATATAATTTAAAATTTTAATATAATTATATATAATAATTTAATTATTTTTTAAAGATTAAAATTATTAAATTAATTTAAAAATGAGTTTTAACTTAATTAATATTTTTAAAATCAATTTAATAATTTTAATTTAAAAAAACTAATTAAATTATTATATATAATTATATTAAAAAATTAAAATTATTAAATTGATTTTAAAAAATATTAATTAAGTTAAAAATCAATTTAATAATTTTAATATTTAAAAAAATTAATTAAATTATTATATATAATTATGTTAAAAAATTAAATTTATATTAAATTTATTTAGGGAATCCAAAGGCACGGACATAATTCAAAATGAATTTCTTATAGTTTTAAATTTTTTATTTTAAATTGTGCACGAACTATAATTTAAAAAATATATAAAATATTGTTAACTTTAATTTAATTATTAGGTTTATTTAATTAGGTTAAATGTTGATACACATATAACCCCCTAGACTCGCCTATGCATTAATACGGATCCTAGAAAGTCACATTAGGGTCACCGGAGCGACCCATGTTAAAATTTCAAATAAACAAATTGCTAAACCATTTAAAATCATAAATCACGTTTTGAATTAAAATGCAATTTCATAAAACATTCAGACAATGAAACAAAACTATAATACAAGTTATTAATGCAAGTTATTAATACAAGTTTCAGACTTAGATACAAATCAAAACATGACATACATGCCCACTAATTATACAGATACCATACTCCACAAGCAAGTCGAAGAAACTCCCATACCGACGTTGATAGATGCAACATGGTCGATCTTTTAACATGTGATGGTAAAAACAACGCGAGCTTCGGAAAGCTCAGTAATAAAAACTACCAGGAGATGCTAAAAACACAAGTAAGTATATGGCAAGCTTTACATTGTCATGAAGAACTAGGCAACAATAAGCTCAGATTACTATTCGATATTTCAGTGAAGCATTATATTGGAAGGTAATATAGTTGTTCTTTATTCGATCACCTGAGCCTTAGGAGGTGAATCAAAAGCCGAAGATTCGGAAGAGGTTCAGATTCCAAAAGTTGAATTAAGGAGTTTAGAGTGGTTCATTAAGCGTGAAATGTAGTTTTACTGAGATTTCAACTTCGATACATTAATTTGGAAGGGTATGTTTCAGTAGAGGTCAGAAAGTTTGATTAATTTACTTATCTACCATCCAACCGTACGCCAATATACAAAAACCAGAATAGTATCCAGAAAGGCTTATCCTAGGCCCGTCGGGGGTAGGAGCTTACCGAAAGGCTTACCCTAAGCCCATTGGGTGTAGGAGCTTATAGAAAGGCTTACCCTAGGCCTATTGGGTGTAAGAGCTTAGGTCCAGAAGGGCTTACCAGCGCTAAGCCTACAGATCTTCATTTATATACTAGATAATATACCCCAGATGAAATTTAGTTTATATTCAGAAGATAGTAATACCTGATATATATTTATAACAGAAGACATATATTCGATTTACTTTTGTATCAAACGACGAATATCAGATATATTTTTATATCAGAAGACATGGATCATATTTATTTTTGTATCAAAAGACGAATATCAGATATATTTATGTATCAGAAGACAAAAGCCAAGAGTTGACCTTCAGGCCCGTTTCGAAACGCCTTCGTCTCGTTAATTTCTCAGAATTCCAGTAGCCAAAACGTTCCGAAACGCGTATCGAAACAGGGGGTTCCAGAGGCCAAACCGTATCGAAACGCGTTCCGATACGGGGTCCCTGAAGCCTACCCGTTTCGAAACAACCCAGCCCGTTTCGAAACGCGGGCTGTCTGCAACCTTTGAAAGACAGATTTGGGCGGATTCCCACAAGTCTAAAGGTCCCATAGGACCCCCTAAAGGCACACAACACCAACAAACAGAGTCTAGAGGCATACATCCTGGGTTTAGCATACTCAAGCACCCACTAGACATGGATTTAAACAATCCTTCATACATGGAAAAATACACATTAAAGACATATCATAAAAGCATGCTTGAAGACATTAAAAAGAACCAATAGGCATCATTCATCTCAAATAAGTTTACCAGCCATTCAAAGTAACTTAAGCATTCATAAGACATCCATCATACTAGCATTTGGCAAGATATATCATGCCTACCAACCAAGTCAACCATAGACATACATCAAAACTCAAATCAACAACACAAACGAGGAGTCTAACATGCTCCTAAGCAACATCAACCACAACACTCCAAAAGCATCAAAACACGACACCTATCCCTTTGCTTTACTATTACAATCTTTAAATTTAACTATCATACTTGAGCTAACCGTAAGCAACACTTGGAGACCTTTCCTTGCCCTTGCCACCCACAAGCTATTTATCTGCATTGTCGAACAAAAGAGAGCGTAAGCATAAAAGCTTAGTGAGGGTAAGCTCATAAAACAAACCTTCGACAATGCAGGGTCCAAGCACGAGCAATTTCCATAATGAAATGCATGTTCTTACCTCCGATTCGCACAAGTCAAAATGATCATGATGCATGAACATATATTCAACATTATGTCATGCTCAACATCTTGTAACACAACTTACTACGATACATAACTCAATGCATTAATCACGTTATACATCAATACACAAAGGGCATCACATTTCGTAACATATAAGCATATTTGCATAATCTCATATTGGTCAATACACATAACCTCATATTGGCACCTAGCTATGACCCGAATACGCGGATAACCCGTTGGAATTCCACTCATCACCGGTCCTTGCATGTGCGGGATTCCACTCATCGCCACATGCCCTACGGATGGGATTCCACTCATCATCACGTAGAAATATATAAAAGCTTCCGGTGGAATATTACATCACCGTACTCCTCCTTGGTGCCTTAACGCCACCAAGGCCACGTACGTTTTGACTCAATTTGTGTGCACACTCATCCTAATGATCGATCATTGTACCCAAGCATACTAGTGCCAATATAAATCAAACTACACAACTTTTTACAATATCAAATTCAATATAAATTCCGTGCCTAGCACGCACTCACCATGATTCTCCAAAATCATGCAATCCACAACACAATCTCATTTCACAAACCAACACCACATGTATGTCAACCGAACAATCATCTCGTCATATGTCCACATTTTATTTGTCATCAACATGCATATAAAATCAATACATTAAGCCATACTTTCACATACATGTGTATCACATTATACATACTCATAACGAGGCATAACAACGATTAAAGAGTACAACCAATGTATCTAACTAAAGCTTAGGATTAGGCTACCACCCTAATCCTAACTCTAGGTGGGTCTACCAAGCCCAACCTAGTTCACATGCTTGAACCAACCACTTAAAAACCAATTTAAAAACATTAACCACTCACCTCTACCTCCAAGCTCAACTACCAAGCAAACATCACCTTCAAGTTTCCGGATTTCTTCCCGATGCTTCGCCGACCCAAATCCTTGCTTCTAAACAACCTCCATACAATTCAAACAACCTCAAATCAGCCCAACATCAAAATATCAACCCGGAATACAAATTCAAATATCAAACCCAACATTTCAAGTCATGACCAAACCCCATACTTAGCAATTTCGGACAGCCCCAATACCTCTTCCAAAAACCTTGTTTCCAACATCCATTGCACCCACAAATGATCTCAAATCAATCCCTAATCATAGTACTACCATTGGGCTATCAATTCCCACCTTAAACAACCCCCAAAACTCACCCAAAACCCTCCAAAACCCCATTTTCGTACTCACATTTTACCCATCAGAAAATCATGTTTTTAAACACCCAAATGACATCTAAATGGTTCCAAAACATCCCCCTTGCATACATAAACCATCAGCCCTCTAAATACACCCTAAAACCCACCAAAAATCAACTTTTTGACACCTTAAAAATGGGTCTAAGAACCCACTTCGGATTTTTACCAAAATTCGACCAAATTGATATATGTTACACCTTTTAATATGATTAACTAAAGCCCCAACTCAATTTATCAAAACCAATTGGAAAACCCCCTTAAAAATCCGAACTTGATATAAACCCTAATTTTCAAAAGTTCATGGTTTTAAAATCAATGACCATGGATGGATAGGAAATGGAAAGGAGAGTTAGAAAATGATTTTACCTTTAAAAACGCCCTTGAATTGATGAAGAAATCAAAGGAATATAAGCTTGAAGTTTGAGAGGGTTTGAAGATGGTGGTGGGTGTTTCTCATGTTGGAAATAATAGGAAAAGGGGAGAAGATGACAACTTTGAAAGTTGTCATCCTTTTTAAAAGTTTTTGGGCAAATTACAACATAAGCCCTTCCCTTTTTACTAAAGTTCAATTAGGCGACATTTTAGGTTGAATTTATTTTAATTTAATTTTATTGACTCGAACTATAAACCCGGATAACTCCCAACCCCAAAACACGGGTGTTACAACTCTCCCCCACTTAAGGAAATTTCGTCCCCGAAATTCATCGATCACGGAGGGCCACTGAAACATGCACCTCCACGCATTCCTCTCTCACCACAACATACTAACCAACTTGAAAGACTTACCACGCAACACTTGCTATCTTACACTAAGATCTCAACTGATTCTTCAAGGCATGCCAATTTCAAACTCAACTCAATCTCTTCAACAAACATAGCACGGAACATGTCTGACTCACACTCCCGAATTATAGGTTCAGAGACACATCACAAACCTCTTTCTAGCTCTAGTGGTAACCGCAACAAATAAACAATTGTACTAGCCCGATTCACAAACTCATACAATACTGCTTGAACACTTGACTCATAACTTTCTCTGACTGATCCTCTGTCTTCATCAATTAACCAAACACTATGCAGACGTCTTCAAAATTATTCTAGTTGAAATCTCAGATCTTTATTACTCACTTTTACTGCGAATCTTCCACGGATGTAACAAACTAGAAGAAAACTGAAGCTCGGTCTTGACACGCTGGCAATTTACACACTTACTCTCATACTGAACCACATTATTCATCCACTCAATTCAGAAGCATTCATCTTCAACCCACAATACGTCTTCATACTACTCAGATGCAATACAAATGAACCACCGTGCGCTTCGGCCAAAACAATACATCTCAAAACACTAGGTCAGTCGGTACAACTATTCTGTCTCTGAAATGCAAAACTCTATCATCTCTGAAATTGTATTCTGAAGGTCTTCCTTCTTCTATGCCTCGCACGTGAGGTGCCAAGAATCTGTCTTGCAACTGTTTCTCATCAAACATTCTGACTCAAAGTAGTCTCAACCCGAAACTCGGCCACAAAACTACTATCATTTGATATACGGAATTCGGCAATTGCAACTTGTAACTCAACTACTAATCTAACAGAAAATACAACTCGGAACATCGGTTGCTACGTAGACTCTCTTCAGATAGTACTCAATCTTGAGATTACGGTCTTCAAACGGTTCTAGCAACTCATGATGTTCAAGTTCCAACCCTTCCTAAGTTGTCTAACAATTCAAGTTCTGATGATAAGTATATATTGTGCATTTCTTACTATACGTGCTTTGTCTCTAAGTCTTCGAAGCAAATACAACTGTAATTAACTCTACGTCTCATATCAGATAACTCTTCTCACGGTCTTTCAACTATCTCGATGATCAAGCCACAAATCCTCTGTCTTGCATAAGCACACAACCTAACCCTAAGTGTAACGCATCACTATGGTTCACAAATTCTTCCTCTGATATAGGCTGAATCAAGGTCGAAGTTCTCTTCAAGGTTTCTTTCAGTTTCTCAAGGCTCAATGTCTCTCAATCTAACCACACAAACTGAACATTCTTCTGTAGCAATCTGACAAATGAGCTGCCATCTTCAAAAGACTATTTACAATTCTCTGAAAGTAACAATGCTAGACCTAGGAACTATAGATACCTGTCACAGTCTTCAATTTCTTCCAACTCATACCTTCTTTTGCCTACCTGGGATTTACTCTAACGCACTCGGCTAATCTACAAGTCCTATGAGAACATCTTTCTTAACTCGGAGTTCACATTTGCTCAACTTGGTATACAACTGATTCTCAAAAAGGATCTACATCCCTAACTTCAAGCTTGTCATGCTCTTCTTCGGTACTTGAATATACCCCCGTATCGTCTATGAGAATTACTACAAACTGACCAAGGAACTCAGGAAAATATTCTGCTCAACATCTCTATGAAGGTAACTAATACACTAGTCAAACAAAACGACATAACTCAGAGCTCAAGGCGATCACATCTTGCCCCTAAAGCTGTCTTCGGTACTTCAACTTTTCTCACTTTCAACTAGCAGTAAACGGATCTCAAACTAATCTTCAAATAGACTGAAGCACACACTAACTGACCAACAATTCACTGACACTCGAAAACGGATACTAATCATTCACTGTCACTTGTTTCGACTGTATGTAGTCTGAACACATTCTCGTACTGTCACTATTTCTTCTTCACAAATTACACTGTAGGACTCTGAGATGATGCACTAGGCCTAATGAATCTAAGGTCTAACAAGTCTCGAAGTTAATTCTTCAACATTCTCAATTCTGTTGGAAACCATAAGATACAGAGCAAACTAAAACACGAGCAAACTCGGAGACGACATCAATAATAAACTCTTCTTCTCTGTTAGGAGACAAACTGGGCGTTTCTTCTAAACACTTCTAGGAAGAATCACAAACTATTCTAGCATTTTGCGGTCCAATCTTCATTCAAAATCAAATTCATCACACTTGCTAAGCAAGCCTACCAACTAAACTCAATCAACCTTTGATCTCTAAACTGGATCAACATTCAACAAGAAGTTCACATCCTCACTTACCACTACAGTCTCACAAAAATCTGCGTCTTCAAAGCAACTCTCTCTTTGTCTCAACGTATACACTAACTCTATGCTCTTCAAGCCAAACCTTGTCGAAGGGTATATCAAAACCGTAGGAAGACGATTATTTCACATCTGCTAGAACTAGTAACCCTGAACCACCAACAAACATCTTCTGTACATCTTTCTGATCACTACTATCTCCCAAAAAGGCTAGTCACATGTGTCCCTACATCTAAGGTATCAACAAGGATATCCAATTTCTTACATGCTCACGCAAAAGTAGGTATTCGCAGAAATTGCCTCTTCACATGAACACAACTAATAGTCTTCTGTCCTCTTGTTCTCAGACTGGTTCTTCAACAAAATCTGACTCTTCTAAACTGTTCTTAGAGCATTTCGTAACTTCAAGACTCAATTCTAATCACACACAAACAATCATGCTAGACTTGTTCTACCCCTACCAAACAATCCTGAAGTCAAAGCTCAAGGCTCCCTTCTCGGCTCAACTATATCGGATGTGACTTCACCTCTTCCGCTTGCTGGAAAACAACTCAACGTACACTGACCCAATCACACAAACTAGCTCCCATTCACGGACACCGACCGGTTGTCTTGTACCAAAATCATAGGCCGAACCCCCAACGGTCACCAGCTAACACTCTGAATTTCAGATTTCTCACACAAAACTCTTACCTTGATCTTGCTAAAAGGACCAAGGTACTCGCACCTACCTCTAACACTTTGCCAGGCATGTTCAAACCTGCATACTTGCTAACGATATACAAAAGCACGAGTTTAGAATCAACTGGAGGAAACAACTTAATACTGTACCAAGGGCTTAGCTGTTAAAACATCGACACCACTCTAACTCCCACTCATATGCCTTTACTTCTTCTTACCAACTAATGCCAGAGTTGATCGCATCGTCCCTCATCCACAGGAATCAACCCACACACACATCATCTCCAACGAACAAATTGTACCTCAACTCCGGTACAACCATACCTCCCTAACTAAGATGATGGACTCCATCAACATCGTCCACCTTTTTAGAAACTACTACTTCTACTGGCCGAAAAGCAATTAAATGAACAACAACATCAACAGTAAAACATACAAGATTGGGTTAGCAAGGCAAGGCTTCCAAGTGGCTCAAGTATGTTTCCCTCACGTAAAAATCTCTTTTTCGATGTAATAGTAGCAATGGGACTCTACTAAACATGTTTCAAACAAATCAATACACATACATGCTCAACCAAGCATATGACATGGCTTACTTGCTAAACAAGCAAACATATGCGTACCATCAAACAACATACATTCTCAACCAAACAATCATTATTCACAGCATACGCGGATAACAAGCAACATGCTTTTAAACAAACAATCAACATACTCGTCATACAAGCAGTCATACTTACAAAGCAAGCAACACCGTGCATATCAATTTAAAACTTAAACTTACATCACTTACCTGCCCAAGGTCTCGGAAACCTCAGGCTCTGATACCAACAAATGTAACCCCCTCGTCCCGGTCTGGCCGGATGACCGGTCCGAGTGGGCCACACGGGGAAAACCGAAGCGAAACCCGTTAAGGTTCCCCCTCGGTTAGCAACCCTATTTTTTTTTCATTTTAAACTTATCTTCTCTAATGGCACATTCGAATCCTATGTGATCAAACAACGGAAATAAGACACAGGAGATAAATATTCGAACCCAAAACAGCCCAATTTTAATATTTTAAACAGGCCGTTTCGAAACACCCTTGAGGCGTATCGAAACGCCTTGACCAGGTCAACTGTCCCAGAGCCTATACAAGGGTCCGTATCGAAACGATGGTCAACCGTTCCGAAATGCCCTCAACGGTCAACTTCTCGTGGTCAACGAGATTTTGACCGTTTCGAAACCTTCAGGCCCGTTTCGAAACGCCTTCGTCTCGTTAATTTCTCAAAATTCCAGTAGCCAAAACGTTCTGAAACGCGTATCGAAACAGGGGGTTCCAGAGGCCAAACCGTATCGAAACGCGTTCCGATACGGGGTCCCTGAAGCCTACCCGTTCCGAAACAACCCAGCCCGTTTCGAAACGCGGGCTGTCTGCAACCTTTGAAAGACAGATTTGGGCGGATTCCCACAAGTCTAAAGGTCCCATAGGACCCCCTAAAGGCACACAACACCAACAAACAGAGTCTAGAGGCATACATCCTGGGTTTAGCATACTCAAGCACCCACTAGACATGGATTTAAACAATCCTTCATACATGGAAAAATACACATTAAAGACATATCATAAAAGCATGCTTGAAGACATTAAAAAGAACCAATAGGCATCATTCATCTCAAATAAGTTTACCAGCCATTCAAAGTAACTTAAGCATTCATAAGACATCCATCATACTAGCATTTGGCAAGATATATCATGCCTACCAACCAAGTCAACCATAGACATACATCAAAACTCAAATCAACAACACAAACGAGGAGTCTAACATGCTCCTAAGCAACATCAACCACAACACTCCAAAAGCATCAAAACACGACACCTATCCCATTGCTTTACTATTACAATCTTTAAATTTAACTATCATACTTGAGCTAACTGTAAGCAACACTTGGAGACCTTTCCTTGCCCTTGCCACCCACAAGCTATTTATCTGCATTGTCGAACAAAAGAGAGCGTAAGCATAAATGCTTAGTGAGGGTAAGCTCATAAAACAAACCTTCGACAATGCAGGGTCCAAGCACGAGCAATTTCCATAATGAAATGCATGTTCTTACCTCCGATTCGCACAAGTCAAAATGATCATGATGCATGAACATATATTCAACATTATGTCATGCTCAACATCTTGTAACACAACTTACTACGATACATAACTCAATGCATTAATCACGTTATACATCAATACACAAAGGGCATCACATTTCGTAACATATAAGCATATTTGCATAATCTCATATTGGTCAATACACATAACCTCATATTGGCACCTAGCTATGACCCGAATACGCGGATAACCCGTTGGAACGCATTTCCAACAACAACACTACCTCGGTGGGATTCCACTCATCACCGGTCCTTGCATGTGCGGGATTCCACTCATCGCCACATGCCCTACGGATGGGATTCCACTCATCATCACGTAGAAATATATAAAAGCTTCCGGTGGAATATTACATCACCGTACTCCTCCTTGGTGCCTTAACGCCACCAAGGCCACGTACGTTTTGACTCAATTTGTGTGCACACTCATCCTAATGATCGATCATTGTACCCAAGCATACTAGTGCCAATATAAATCAAACTACACAACTTTTTACAATATCAAATTCAATATAAATTCCGTGCCTAGCACACACTCACCATGATTCTCCAAAATCATGCAATCCACAACACAATCTCCTTTCACAAACCAACACCACATGTATGTCAACCGAACAATCATCTCGTCATATGTCCACATTTTATTTGTCATCAACATGCATATAAAATCAATACATTAAGCCATACTTTCACATACATGTGTATCACATTATACATACTCATAATGAGGCATAACAACGATTAAAGAGTACAACCAATGTCTCTAACTAAAGCTTAGGATTAGGCTACCACCCTAATCCTAACTCTAGGTGGGTCTACCAAGCCCAACCTAGTTCACATGCTTGAACCAACCACTTAAAAACCAATTTAAAAACATTAACCACTCACCTCTACCTCCAAGCTCAACTACCAAGCAAACATCACCTTCAAGTTTCTGGATTTCTTCCCGATGCTTCGCCGACCCAAATCCTTGCTTCTAAACAACCTCCATACAATTCAAACAACCTCAAATCAGCCCAACATCAAAATATCAACCCGGAATACAAATTCAAATATCAAACCCAACATTTCAAGTCATGACCAAACCCCATACTTAGCAATTTCGGACAGCCCCAATACCTCTTCCAAAAACCTTGTTTCCAACATCCATTGCACCCACAAATGATCCCAAATCAATCCCTAATCATAGTACTACCATTGGGCTATCAATTCCCACCTTAAACAACCCCCAAAACTCACCCAAAACCCTCCAAAACCCCATTTTTGTACTCACATTTTACCCATCAGAAAATCATGTTTTTAAACACCCAAATGACATCTAAATGGTTCCAAAACATCCTCCTTGCATACATAAACCATCAGCCCTCTAAATACACCCTAAAACCCACCAAAAATCAACTTTTTGACACCTTAAAAATGGGTCTAAGAACCCACTTCGGATTTTTACCAAAATTCGACCAAATTGATATATGTTACACCTTTTAATATGATTAACTAAAGCCCCAACTCAATTTATCAAAACCAATTGGAAAACCCCCTTAAAAATCCGAACTTGATATAAACCCTAATTTTCAAAAGTTCATGGTTTTAAAATCAATGACCATGGATGGATAGGAAATGGAAAGGAGAGTTAGAAAATGATTTTACCTTTAAAAACGCCCTTGAATTGATGAAGAAATCAAAGGAATATAAGCTTGAAGTTTGAGAGGGTTTGAAGATGGTGGTGGGTGTTTCTCATGTTGGAAATAATGGGAAAAGGGGAGAAGATGACAACTTTGAAAGTTGTCATCCTTTTTAAAAGTTTTTGGGCAAATTACAACATAAGCCCTTCCCTTTTTACTAAAGTTCAATTAGGCCACATTTTAGGTTGAATTTATTTTAATTTAATTTTATTGACTCGAACTATAAACCCGGATAACTCCCAACCCCAAAACACGGGTGTTACAAATTGACTTTTGGGTCAGTGTCAACGCTGACGTCAGCAATCAAAGTCAACATTGACGTCAACAGTCAATGCTGATGTCACTGGCCAAGTGGTTTGACTCGGCTTACTCAACTCGGGCGAGCTGACTCACTGAGATAAACTCGGGCGAATTGACTCACTAAGACAAACTCGGGCGAGTTGACTCACTGAGTCAACTCGGCAAACGGGTCTGGTCAGACTCGGGCATACGGGTCGGGTCGGACTCATACGGATCGGGTAAGACACCAAACTGGGCTTGGTTTTATTGGGCTCAGACCGGGTTTGGTCAATGGGTTTAGACCGGTTTAATTTATACCGGTTCGGACTGGTTCACTTACCCAAGGGAAAACTAGTCGTCGACGGTCACCGGAGGCATCATTTGCGTCGATTCTGCCAGAAAAACATAGCTCCTCAGTCAAACATTCCAACAAAACCCAGACTTCAACGAAACAAATCGAAAATAGGCTGGATTTTACCTTACATGCACTCAAGATCGCCGGAGGTTGCGTAACTCTGATGAGGGATTTGCCTGTAACACCCTTAAATCGGGCTTAGAATAATTACTACTAAATAATTAATTCATGGCTCAATTAAATAGAATTAAGAAATTAATTGTAGTAATTAAAAGAAATTAAATTAAGGACTAAAATGAAAGATATGCAAATTGAGAGCCAAATTAAAAAGGACCTAATCGATGTAGAAGTGAAATGTAGGGGAATGCATGTAAAGAAAATTGTTGTCACATGACACAATTAGGTGTCATGCTCTCACCCTTGGAGAGTGGCATGTTCAGCCACTAAGGAGATGGTGGAAAGATGAATCACCTTCATCTCCTTCATTTTTCCTTTTACCGTTTCACACAAACAAAGAGAGAGAAAACAAAAACATAAAATTCTAGAGATTTATGGAACCAAAATGCATGCATGTTAATGGATTTAAGCTAGGAAAAACATAGGTTCTTACATCCACAAACAATTCATGTAAGTGTTCTAGCTAAAATTCTGCTCATGTTTTTGTTTAAATGTTCTTGATGAATTGATGTGTTTCTTGAACTGTTTGTGCTGTAAATTTGATTTGAGAATGATTATTGATGTGTTGTGAGGTTGTATGATAGCTTAGGTTAATCAAAATGCTAGAAAATTTACATGTATGAAGCTTGAATAATGAATCTACCCAGAATTTTTAATTATAGACACCTTTCAGAAATCTGGAAAATTGAGCATGTTAGAGTCATTTCTGGAAAAAGTGTTCTTTTAAAAAGTAGTAGAGGACAAAATTTTACATGAGATAGAGGTAAGAATTGCACGAAAATGTTAAGTATAGGTCTCTGAATTGCTATTAGAAGTTACTGGACTGAAACTGGATGAATCTGGAATCTGTTGTACTAAATTGTAAAATTCGAAAATTATAGAGGTTTAAATAATGCCAATAAAATTCTGGAAATTTTTGCTTGAAACAGGGGATTCATGAAATGAATGAAATTAAATGGCCAAGCTTGAATTAAGTCTCAATTGGTAGGTTAAATGCATTTAGATCACATATAGGATTATTAAAGGATTAAAAGGGACTGTTTTGTGGAAATTGATAAATTGAGGACTTGAATGTTTTGATTTTAAATATGTTAGAACTTCATTATTATGCTAATACATGTAAGTTAATATGGTTAAAATATCAGAACCAAATGAATTGTGAAACATATAATTTATATGCTTTAAATCCACTAAGTTTAGCTTGGACAGATTCGATCCTGGAATTGACCTGTTTTCAAATGCAAAACTGTACTGATTGAGAAATGCTAAAAATATGTGCCATACGTGATTTTAATTTTGTGTTTATAAGCTTTCCAGAATGGTATGATATGATTTATTTGGATTTAGGAATAAAGAGTTATGAACATATTAATGGACACTGCTCAAAATTGTCATGTTAGGGACAACTTGTGTGTTTATTGTTGTTTGCTTGATTTGGTTGGATTTTTATGCTAAGGTTGATACTAATGGATGTTATATATGTTGTAATATGATTCAAGAGCCTATTGAGGAAGAGGCAATAGAGGATACAAGGAGTGAACAATCAAGTAGGAGAGACAAGGGCATAGTGATAAAGGACAACAAGTAGCTTGGAGTATTGTGAGTGTAGTTTTGTTTAAAGTGTTAGGATTAGTATCCTAAAATTGTTATTTTTTATTATTAGATAACATGAAGGAAGCATGAAATGAACCTAATAATGGTTGGTAAAAATTAAAATGCTAAGGAAGAAGGATTAAAGGAAAGACTTATGATATGTTGACTATGCTAGTTAGATAAGCTTACTTTGGCCTAGATATGTTACATTGGGTTGATGATTGAATAAACCATATGACATGAACTTATATGATGAGTTTAGCTACTGTATTTTGATGTTTACATGATGAAAATGACAATATGTGCTTGCTGATTTTTCATGTTATCATGAATTGAATGATTGCTCTGAAATAAAGATAGATATTGTTACATGTTTGGTGAATTGTTGAATAACAAGCAATTGGTTTTGTTAAACATATAAGATAAGATAAGACCTTGGTTTGATTAGTGTCTATAGGTAGAAGTGCATGCCTTAGAGTCATTGAGCTTCTCTGATTATTGTTAAAGGATGGTGGTTCGTCACCAATAAACATTAAGGTGGTAAGTCACCTTGAGGCTATGGCATCCTCTGATTACATGTCACAAGTTGGTTACAAAGCATTGATACCTTTTGGTATCCAAAGTCATATGTCACGCGTAGACTCGATTACCTTGTTCATTAATCATCCAAGGCAAAACATGATTAGAACAATGAGATATGTTTAAATGAACAAGTTGGGTATTAGCCTTTATGATATGGAATGAATATGTGTACTTGGTTGAGATTTAAAATGAACTATGTTGTGATGTGAAACTATGAAATGTTGCTTCCAAGATGACAATGAGATTACATGTTGTTTGTTGTCCAATTTAGCTTTAATTGTACATGTGCTTGCTGCCCAAATTTGGCTTGAATTGTATATGTTGCTTGCTGTCCAATTTGGTATGAAATGTATATGTAGTTTGCTGCCCAAATTGGTGTGTTTTAAATGAAATGGTTGCTGCCCAATAAGTCATAGTACATGTAAATGCTTGCTGCCCTATTGGTTAGTACATGAAACTAGCTAAGTTAACTTGGTTTTGATAGAATTAGCTAGGTATTCCAATACGTGCTAAGCCTAGCCGAGTAACCTTAAAGATTGAATAAGACTTTAAAACAATGAAATTAGTAAATTTTAGGGCTGCCTCACTAAGTACATTATGTGTACTTATCACTCTCTTTGTTTCCTTCTTCCAAAATAACAGGTTCGTTGATATCCGAAAGCCATCCGTTTTGTTCCGAGAGCTTCGCAAGCCAAGAACAAGTATGATATAATCTTGCTTAGTCTCCTAGTTGGTGGCATAGTCTAAGTTAGTTTGTCATGCATTATGGATCATGTAATTGATAAGTTTGGTTTGTATAAAACTAAGATATGTTATATTACGTAATGACTTGATGAATGTTTATGTAAATATGGATATGATGATATGAATGAACTATGTTTGAAGTTAACTAAGCTTGATTTGAATTTGAGTATCATTTATATGGTTTATGCCCTTGATGTATTTGAATGGTTGAGTATGTATAAGTATGATATCTTTATTTGAATTAGGAAGGTTGCATCTAGAATTGTTGTTGGATGACTTGTATAGTTCGAATGGTAATAGAATATTAGAATAAGATGAATGCTGATTTCGAATACTATTGTATATGATTTAGGTTGTTTGAAAGTTGTTATATGTATATGTATAATTGTGTTGTAATATGAACTAAGATATGTATATAGATAATGTTTGATTGTCTTATGTATTCGAATAAGAAGCATTGGTATACTTGAATCAAACATTCATGAGTTTGATTGAATACATGTTTGCTAGGTCTTAAACATATGTTAGATGATCATGTGTAAGGATTGGGCTAATAACAAGTTTGATATCATGTAGACCAAATGTATAAAAGCTTATATTAGATTAGTTTGATTTGAAATTAGACCACATGTATGTTAGTTAGGCTTGTTAATATGCATTTGCAACATGTATACATGATTCATGTTAGAAAAGTTTTTAATTGGCTCACCTATTTGTGTTTATGATCTTGTGATTGGATAAATGATTGTACGATTGTTTGCTTTGATGCTTGTTATGTATGAATTGAATCTCATATAATTGTATGTTTGATATGTTGACATGTATGAATCTGTCCATCACCCGAATCGTAACATCGCTCGCTCGTAACTGGGCGAGGGGTGTTACATAAATTGGTATCAGAGCTTTAGGTTATAGATCCTAAAATTTGCCCAAACATGTTATGCATCATATAGGATTACACTATGCCACCTAGGAGTCTTATATTGAATTATTTGTGACTTCGCTCTCTAATTCCGAAACTTTCCTCTAAATTCTTTATAGAATGTCTGCTACCAACTTAGCTCGGGACGATAAGAGTCCCCAAGGATCTTCTACTAAGAACGGGGATAGTGTTGCTATGCGACCCCCGGTTGAACCTGAACAACCTCGAGAGCAACCTCGAGTACAAGTCCCTCCTCCTTTGGACAATGCGACCATCGAAACTATTCGTCGGGAATGTTTTATCAGTGTCAAAGAAATATTCGATCACTTTGCAACGGGTGTACGGGCAGCCCCGGTTGCTGTTGCACCATCTCACGCCCCGATCGACAAGCTCGCTTCACACCGAGCTACTCCTTTTAGTGGCCTTGATATCGAGAAACCGGAAAAAGGTGAGCAGTGACTCGATAAAACTATCCAAATCTTGACTAAGCAACTCAAATGTTCCGATGAACATAAACTCGAGTGTGCAGTCTCCTTATTAACAGAAGACGCCTTAAGCTGGTGGGAAACCACGATCGTGACTACCCTTGCTGAGTCAGTGACTTGGGACTTCTTCGTTGATGAGTTTAAGAAGAAGTTCATTAGCGAGCAATATCTGGCCGACTGCAGAAATAAATTCCTTTACTTGAAGCTGGCCAATCGACCGATTGAACAATATGTTGCTAATTTTTGCAAATACTGCAAATACGGAGCCGCTTACATTAAGACTGAAGAAGAGAAATATCGTAAGTTCGTCGGAGGTCTGAACGATGAGCTAAAACCAATGTTCACTGCCCTTGGTCTCACAAACTTTCAAACTCTTGTGAATTGAGCTATTTCTACTGAAGCTACGATGAGGGTTGCAGAAAAGCGAAAGAGTAGTTATCGTCCGGACAAGGGTAAGAAAGGTGACAGTAAGTCCCAGTGGTCGAAGAGGCCGAAGCACCAGAATGAGTCCTTCTCTACTTATTCACTTGTCACTCAGAATGATTATCGACCTCCGCCCTCAAACAAGATGGCAATTCCGGTGGTTTCTGTTAACAGCACCAGAAAATCAGAAAGGGCACCTACTTGCAAATTCTGTCAAAAACAGCACTTCGGCCAATGCCGATTTCAGTCTAATCTCTGTTTTGCCTGTGGAGGCAATGATCATTATATTCGTGACTGTCCGAAGAAGAATGAACAAACTTCTACTCGTCACTCTAATCCGAGCCCGGCACCTTCTGGTCGGAACAAAAATCCGAGGCAAGCTCAATCTAATAATCCGGGAAGAAGCAAGGCTGCCCAATCTAGAGCTCCTACTCATCAGGAATCCCGAGCGCCAGCTCGTGTTTATCATATCCGCGGCCGAGAGGAAGAAGAATTTTCTGATGTTATTGCGGGTACGATTGAGCTAAACCTTAAATCTGTTTATGCTTTAATAGATTAGGGGTCAACCCATTCTTTTATCGCTTCCTACTTAATTGATGAACTTAAATTGCAACTCGAACATGTTCAAACTGGGTTAATTGTTTCAAACCCTATAGGGGTAGTATGCCTATAAATTTGCTTTGTAAGGATTGTCAGATAACAATCCGAAATGTACCCTTTTCTTGTAACCTTTATGTGCTACCTAAATGTGAATTCGATTTAGTCCTAGGACTAGATTGGTTGGGAAAACATGAAGCCTGGATAGATTGTCAAACCCGTAGGCTATATTTAAGAGGTTTAGGAAAAGAATCCATTCTGTTAATAGATAAGAAACCAACCTCTATTTTTGCTGCTATGGCATTACAAGATGATCTTGACTTCGGTTTATCTGAAATGTCGATTGTATCTGAATTTTCTAATGTCTTTCCCGAGGAACTCTCTGGTCTTCCTCCAACTCGGGAAGTTGAATTCAAGATTGAAGTTCAACCCGGAACCAATCCTGTGTCCATTGCGCCTTATCGTATGGCACCAGTTGAACTGAAAGAATTGAAGAAGCAAATCCAAGAACTCGAAGACAAAGGATTCATTCGACCCAGTATGTCTCCCTGGGGTGCTCATGTTCTTTTCGTGAAGAAGAAGGACGGTACGATGCGACTCTGTATCGATTACCGACAACTTAACAAAGTAACCATCAAGAACAAGTATCCACTACCAAGGATCGAGGATCTGTTCGATCAACTTAAACATGCAGTCGTGTTCTCTAAAATTGATCTTCGGTTCGGTTACTATCAAATGAGGGTAAAAGAAGAGGATGTGCCCAAAACAGCCTTTAGAACTCGATACGGACATTACGAATTCTTAGTAATGTCATTCGGTCTCACAAATGCCCCTGATGCATTCATGGATCTGATGAATCGGGTATTCAAGCCTTATATCGATAAGTTCGTTGTCGTATTCATCGACGACATCCTTGTTTACTCTCGGAACAAGGAAGAACATGTTGATCATCTTCGAATTGTACTTTAGACACTTCGAGAACACCAACTATTTGCCAAGTTCACTAAGTGCAAATTTTGGTTGTCCGAAATTTCCTTCCTCGGACATGTCATTTCGTCCGATGGAATCAAAGTAGACTCTAAGAAAGTACAAGCTATTCTTGATTGGAGACCTCTAAGAAATGTGAGTGAGGTCCGAAGTTTTCTTGGCTTAGCCGGTTATTACCGAAGATTTGTGAAGGGATTTTCGGTGATTGCTGCACCGTTAACTAAACTTCTCCGAAAGGATGTAACCTTCGAATGGTCGGAAAATTAGCAACGAAGCTTCGACCAACTCAAACAAGCTCTGACACATGCTCCAGTCCTTATTCAACCTGAATCGGGTAAAGAATTCGTTGTGTACAGTGATGCATCACACTCGGGCCTAGGTTGTGTTCTGATGCAAGATGGCAATGTGATTGCATACGCCTCTCGACAACTGAAACCACACGAATTGAATTATCCTACGCATGACCTCGAGCTTGCAGCCATTGTGTTTGCACTCAAAATTTGGCGGCACTATCTGTACGGTGAAAGATGCAAGTTGTTCACCGATCACAAAAGCCTGAAGTATTTACTCACTCAAAAGGATTTGAACCTTAGGCAAAGAAGATGGTTAGAGTTACTCAAAGACTACGATTTGATCATAGATTATCATCCCGGAAAAGCCAACGCCGTTGCCGACGCTCTGAGTCAAAAACCGAATCTTGGTATGTTATTCAAAACTGAGAACAATCCATTCTTATGATTTAAGCACTTGTTCAAATTCTTTCTTAATAGTTAAGGAAGAAATTTGAACTCTTCTTACCTATTAAGTAACAATTCGAAATCCTCCTTAACCAATAAGTAAAAGTTTGGAGTCATACCTTGAATTGTAAGTAAGATCTCTAATTTTGTTATTCGTAGCTACTTTGGCTATCAACGCTCATTTTCGGCTATGCAAAACTCGTAATTATCTGAATGAACTTCAAGTTCAATCTACTCTGATCACCATGATCAAAGAACTTCAACAAATTGACCCGAAACTTCAGAAAATCAATTATAAGCTTGAGTCTAATCCTGACTTCTCTGTTAAGTCGAACGGTCTTCTATACTTCAAAGATCGTATATGTGTCCCTAATAACAAAGAATTACAAGATGAAATCCTACAAGAAGCGCACCAAAGTTCTTTTTCGATCTACCCTGGATCAGTTAAGATGTACAAGGATCTCAAGCCCTTGTATTGGTGGCCAGGAATGAAAACGGCTATCAGCGACTCTGTAGCGAAATGTTTGAACTGCCAACGGGTAAAAACCGAGCACCAAGTCCCTACTGGTTTGCTCCAACCTCTCAAATTTCCGCAATAGAAATGGGAACGGATCACAATGGATTTTGTAACCGGTCTTGTTCGCCAAGAAAGTGCGACGCTATCTGGGTGATCGTTGATCGTTTCACCAAGTCAGCACACTTCATTCCGGTGAGAATGAATTTCAGTCTTGAAGCCTTGGCTGAATTATACATTCATGAAGTAATTCGTTTACATGGAGTTCCAATCTCAATAGTCTCCGATCGAGATCCCCGATTCACAGCTCGATTTTGGAAATCATTACATAAAGCTCTCGGAACCAAATTGAATCTTAGCACAGCTTTCCATCCGCAAAGCGATGGTCAATCCGAGCGAGTAATTCAAATTCTCGAAGACATGCTCAGAGCTTGTATCATTGGCTTCGGAAAGAACTGGGAGAAATCGCTACCTTTGGTAGAATTCGCCTACAACAATAGCTTCCAATCTTCGATTCAAATGGCTCCTTTCGAAGCGTTGTATGGCAGAAGATGTCGAACACCTCTGTGTTGATCTGAACTCGGTGATAATAAAGTTTTAAGACCACAATTGCTTCGGGAAACCAAAGAACAAGTTCAAATCATTCATTCTCGATTGAAACAAGCTTTCGATCGCCAAAAGTCTTACGCAGATCTGAAACGTAGAGATATTCAACATCAAGTCGGAGATAAAGTGTTTCTTAAAGTCTCCCCGTGGAAGAAAGTATTCTGATTCGGCAAAAGAGGCAAGCTAAGTCCTCGATTTATCGGACCATTTGAAGTAGTTGAAAGAATTGGTCATGTAGCTTATCGACTCGCTCTTCCTCCCGAGTTCGATAAAATACACAATGTCTTCCACGTCTCAATGCTCAGAAGATATCGATCTGATCCGTCTCACGTTCTTGAGCCTGAAGAAGTTGAACTCAATCCTGATCTTTCATACGAAGAAGAGCCTGTTCAAATCCTTGATCGAGAAGTCAAAATACTTCGAAATAAAAGTGTTCCTCTTGTCAAAGTTCTTTGGAGGAATCACAACGTCGAAGAAAGCGACGTGGGAACCTGAGGACACGATGAAGAAGCAATATCCCCATCTGTTCAATTCAGGTAAAATTCGAGGACAAATTTTCTTTAAGGGGGGAGGAGTTGTAACACCCTTAAACCGAGCTTAGAATAATTACTACTAAATAATTAAATCATGGCTCAATTAAATAGAATTAAGAAATTAATTGTAGTAATTAAAAGAAATCAAATTAAGGACTAAAATAAAAAATATGCAAATTGAGAGCCAAATTAAAAAGGACCTAATCGATGTAGAAGTGAAATGTAGGGGAATGCACGTAAAGAAAATTGTTGTCACATGACACAATTAGGTGTCATGCTCTCACCCTTGGAGAGTGGCATGTTCAGCCACTAAGGAGATGGTGGAAAGATGAATCACCTCCATCTCCTTCATTTTTCTTTTTACCGTTTCACACAAACAAAGAGAGAGAAAAAAAAACATAAAATTCTGGAGATTTATGGAACCAAAATGCATGCATGTCAATGGATTTAAGCTAGGAAAAACATAGGTTCTTACACCCACAAACAATTCATGTAAGTGTTTTAGCTAAAATTCTGCTCATGTTTTTGTTTAAATGTTCTTGATGAATTGATATGTTTCTTGAATTGTTTGTGCTGTAAATTTGATTTGAGAATGATTATTGATGTGTTGTGAGGTTGTATGATAGCTTAGGTTAATCAAAATGCTAGAAAATTTACATGTATGAAGCTTGAATAAGGAATCTGCCCAGAATTTTTAATTTCAGACACCTTTCGGAAATCTGGAAAATTGAGCATGTTAGAGTCATTTCTGGAAAAAGTGTTCTTATAAAAAGTTGTAGAGGACAAAATTTTACATGATATAGAGGTAATAATTGCACAAAAATGTTAAGTATAGGTCTCTGAATTACTATTAGAAGTTACTGGACTGAAACTGGATGAATCTGGAATCTGCTGTACTAAATTGTAAAATTCGAAAATTATAGGGGCTTAAATAATGCCAATAAAATTCTGGAAATTTTTGCTTGAAACAGGGGATTCATGAAATGAATGAAATTAAATGGCCAAGCTTAAATTAAGTCTCAATTGGTAGGTTAAATGCATTTAGATCACATATAGGATTATTAAAGGATTAAAATGGACTGTTTTGTGGAAATTGATAAATTGAGGACTTGAATGTTTTGATTTTGAATATGTTAGAACTTCATTATTATTATAATACATGTAAGTTAACATGGTTAAAATATCAGAACCAAATGAATTGTGAAACATATAATTTATATGCTTTAAATCCACTAAGTTTAGCTTGGACAGATTCGATCCTGGAATTGACCTGTTTTCAAATGCAAAACTGTACTGATTGGGAAATGCTAAAAATATGTGTCATACGTGATTTTAATGGTGTGTTTATAAGATTTCCAGAATGGTATGATATGCTTTATTTGGATTTAGGAATACAGAGTTATGAACAGATTAATGGACACTGCTCAAAACTGCCATGTTAGGGACAACTTGTGTGTTTATTGTTGTTTGCTTGATTTGGTTGGATTTTTATGCTAAGGTTGATACTAATGGATGTTATATATGTTGTAATATGATTCAAGAGCCTATTGAGGAAGAGGCAATAGAGGATACAAGGAGTGAACAATCAAGAAGGAGAGACAAGGGCATAGTGATAAAGGACAACAAGTAGCTTGGAGTATTGTGAGTGTAGTTTTGTTTAAAGTGTTAGGATTAGTATCCTAAACTTGTTATTTTTTATTATTAGATAACATGAAGGAAGCATGAAATGAACCTAATAATGGTTGGTAAAAATTAAAATGCTAAGGAAGAAGGATTAAAGGAAAGACTTATGATATGTTGACTATGCTAGTTAGATAAGCTTACTTTGGCCTAGATATGTTACATTGGGTTGATGATTGAACAAACCATATGACATGAACTTATATGATGAGTTTAGCTACTGTATTTTGATGTTTACATGATGAAAATGACAATATGTGCTTGCTGATTTTTCATGTTATCATGAATTGAATGATTGCTCTGAAATAAAGATTGATATTGTTACATGTTTGGTGAATTGTTGAATAACAAGCAATTGATTTTGTTAAACATATAAGATAAGATAAGACCTTGGTTTGATTAGTGTCTATAGGTAGAAGGGCATGCCTTAGAGTCATTGAGCTCCTCTGATTATTGTTGAAGGATGGTGGTTAGTCACCAATATACCTTAAGGTGGTAAGTCACCTTGATGCTATGGCATCCTTTGATTACATGTCACAAGTTGGTTACAAAGCATTGATACCTTTGGGTATCCAAAGTCATATGTCACACGTAGACTCGATTACCTTGTTCATTAATCATCCAAGGCAAAACATGATTAGAACAATGATATATGTTTAAATGAACAAGTTGGGTATTAGCCCTTATGATATGGAATGAATATGTGTACTTGGTTGAGATTTAAAATGAACTATGTTGTGATGTGAAACTATGAAATGTTGCTGTCAAGATGACAATGAGATTACATGTTGTTTGTTGTCCAATTTAGCTTTAATTGTACATGTGCTTGCTGCCCAAATTTGGCTTGAATTGTATATGTTGCTTGCTGTCCAATTTGGTATGAAATGTATATGTAGTTTGCTGCCCAAATTGGTGTGTTTTAAATGAAATGGTTGCTGCCCAATAAGTCATAGTACATGTAAATGCTTGCTGCCCTATTGGTTAGTACATGAAACTAGCTAAATTAACTTGGTTTTGATAGAACTATCTAGGTATTCCAATACGTGCTAAGCCTAGCTGAGTAACCTTAAAGATTGAATAAGACTTTAAAAGATTGAAACTAGTAAAGTTTAGGGCTGCCTCACTAAGTACATTATGTGTACTTATCACTCTCTTTGTTTCCTTCTTCCAAAATAACAGGTTCGTTGATATCCGAAAGCCATTCGTTTTGTTCCGAGAGCTTCGCAAGCCAAGAACAAGTATGATATAATCTTGCTTAGTCTCCTAGTTGGTGGCATAGTCTAAGTTAGTTTGTCATGCATTATGGAACATGTAATTGCTAAGTTTGGTTTGTATAAAACTAAGACATGTTATATTACGTAATGACTTGATGAATGTTTATGTAAATATGGATATGATGATATGAATGAACTATGTTTGAAGTTAACTAAGCTTGATTTGAATTTGAGTATCATTTATATGGTTTATGCCCTTGATGTATTTGAATGGTTGAGTATGTATAATTATGATATCTTTATTTGAATTAGGAAGGTTGCATCTAGAATTGTTGTTGGATGACTTGTATAGTTCGAATGGTAATAGAATATTAGAATAAGATGAATGCTGATTTCGAATACTATTGTATATGATTTAGGTTGTTTGAAAGTTGTTATATGTATATGTATGATTGTGTTGTAATATGAACTAAGATATGTATATAGATAATGTTTGATTGTCTTATGTATTCGAATAAGAAGCATTGGTATACTTGAATCAAACGTTCATGAGTTTGAGTGAATACATGTTTGCTAGGTCTTAAACATATGTTAGATGATCATGTGTAAGGATTAGGCTAATAACAAGTTTGATATCATGTAGACCAAATGTATATAAGCTTATATTAGCTTAGTTTGATTTGAAATTAGACCATATGTATGTTAGTTAGGCTTGTTAATATGCATTTGCAACATGTATACATGATTCATGTTAGAAAAGTTTTTAATTGGCTCACCTATTTGTGTTTATGATCTTGTGATTGGATAAATGATTGTATGATTGTTTGCTTTGATGCTTGTTATGTATGAATTGAATCTCATATAATTGTATGTTTGATAAGTTGACATGTATGAATCTGTCCATCACCCGAATCGTAACATCGCTCGCTCGTAACTGGGCGAGGGGTGTTACATTACCGACGTTAAAACAACAAGCGGTCAGAGGGGTTTTGATCGCCCTTCAATGCTGGTCACGCCTGGACCAACGCCGTTCACCAACGACGACGTCCTTGGCCAGAAAAGACTAAAATAGACCACAGTTTAGCGAAGCTTCAAACTCAATGGGATGATGATCGAGGAGGCAGGTCGGCGAGTGACGGGGTGGATCTTAGTTGTAGGATGACGGCGAACGCACGTGTGGTGGCAGTGAGCAGCACAGACAACAAACGGCGACAGAATCGCCGATAACAAAGGCGTCGATTGGGTTCTCGTCAAACTCTTCAGGTGGCTTTCATGGAGAAAGGCGACTTAGACGCGCGAGTGGCCGAAGGGGTTTGGTTTGAGGTGAGGTGGCGAATACGGTGGTGCGGGTGGTGGTGTCCACGACGGTACGGTAAGTGAGATCAGAGAGGCCAAACGGTGGTGGCTGGGGAACGGTATGAGAGAATTCTAGAATCTCTCTCTCTCTCTCTCTAGATTTTCCATATTCAAAAAGGACAGGTGAGGAGTCAGACTTGACTAATATTGGTTCATACCATAGACAAAGGTTAAAATTAAATCGGTGAGGACAAAGATCAAAAAGACCTTCGCTCAGATGGCTAAGGTTTGTGTTTACCAACCATAGGCCATGGGTTCAAAACCCCATATCACATTTCTATTATTTTTTTTATACCTTTTGTGGGTGTTACAACACATATGACATGTTCGAATTTCCTAAAACCACATTTTCTTTCTTTTTCCGAGCATTAAAATCCATATATGACATATATTAAATGTTGGGTTATATATCATAAAAATGGGGTTGGCTTAGTGGTAAGCATGTATGCTTTCCACTCTAATGTTCCAAGTTTGAATCCACTCAACATCATTTTCTCTTCTTTCATTTTTCTGGGCACTAATACATTTAAATATATATCAAAGATTGTATATCATAACACAAAAAAGTGCTTGGCCTAGTGGCAAGCACCCGCCCCTTGCATTTTAAGGTCTCAGGTTTGATTCCCCTTAGAAGCAATCTCCATGTTAGCATTTTCCACCTCCAATTGGGTGTGACACGTGTCACCACCTGATTGGAGGTGGAAAATTAATTAAATAAATTAAATAAAAATAATTAAAGACCTCCAATAAGGTGGTGACACGTGTCACCAACTTATTGAATAATTAATTTATGGGTTAACTACTGGAATAGTCACTTATGTTTTCCCACAGTACAAAGTTGGTCACCGATTTTGAAAAACGACCAGTAAGGTCACTTACGTTTTCGGGGCGTAAACTTTAGGTCACTCTGCCGTTAAACATTGACGGCTCGCTTACCTAGCAGCGAAAAAAATAAGGGTAAACTACTACAATGGCCACTAAAGTTTATCTCATGTACATTTCTGCTCCCCAATTTTAAAAAATAAACATTATGGTCACTATTAAAAAGGCTTCTTTATAATTTTACCCTTGAATTTTTAAAAATTTATTTTTCAACCCTAAAAGTTTACAATCAATTAGTACAATAATATTATAAAAGGCTTAAATGAAAAATAGGTACCCAAAGTATACCCTTTTTAAATTTTAGGTGTCCAAATTGCTCATATTTAATAACTAAACTTTCAAATTGCTCCTACTTTTTCACTCTAAATTATTCTATTATTGTTTAATCAAAAGGGTGCATTGACAAAATTTTGAAGTATAAAGGCTCAATTAGTTATAAAAAAAATTCAAAGACTTAATTAATTTTTTTAAAGTTCAAGGATTTATAGTACCCTTGAACCTAAAAAAAAAGAACTGGAAGTCCTCGTACCCACTGCTGTCGGTTGCTAGTTTACAGTGCCATTTACTGCATAATTTGCTGGTTTAAAAATAAAATTTTAAAAATTCAAGGGTGAAATTATAAAGAAACCTTTTTAATAGTGACCATAATGTTTATTTTTTAAAATTGGGGAGCATAAATGTACATGGGATAAACTTTAGTGGCAATTGCAGTAGTTTACCCTTATTTTTTTAACTTCCAGGTCAGCAAGCCGTCAATGTTTAACTACAACAAACGGCCGAGTGACCAAAAGTTTACGCCCCGAAAACGTAAGTGACCTTACTGGTCGTTTTTCAAAATCGATGATCAACTCTGTACAGGGGGAAAACATAAGTGACTATTACAGTAGTTAACCCTTAATTTATTTTATTAGATTAAAATTAGGACTAAATTGATATATTGTATAAATATAGAGGACCAAATGTGTAATTATACCAATTTTTTTAATAGTTCCGTCAAATTTTTCATCTTTTTAACGGCATGTGGCTTAATTGGAACCATTTAAATAGTTAAGTGGTATATTTGACAAAATTAAAAATATAGTGGTCAAATTGACACCAACCCTATAGTTTGGTGGTCACTGGTGTAGTTTACCCTAAAAAAATAAGCTCGATTGTGAATGTTAACAGAAAAACAAAAACTTCTATTAACAACCATGTCACCACATGTGTAGTTATATAAATTTTATTAACAGTCTGTCACTACTTCGTTAGATTTTAACAGCTGATGGTCAAAATAGGTCCAATTAAATAGTTGGGTGGTCGAATTTTAAATTTTTGTAGTTCGATGGTCAAAATAGGTCAGACCTAATAGTTGGGTGGTCACTCAGGTAGTTTACCTTTTTTTATAAGTATAATTGACTATAAAAATTAGTCAATGCAAAGCCTGGAGAACCGAAAGAGAAAAAACATAAACATTGAAAACAATTAAATTATTTATATATATCGGGTACAAATAATTGTTATTTTCAATGAAGTTTGCATTTGAAATTTGAATTGGTTTGGGCATTAATCAATTGTACTTAAGTTTGGATTGCTTGGTCCATTTTTGCTGCGTTTTATTTGTGTTTGGACCACTTGACCCATTATATTTTAAAATTTTGAAATACTATCCATATTTATTAATTGGGTAAAGTACATAGACGATCACTGAACTTTGATAAAAAAACAAAATGGTAACCAGACTTTCAAAAATCACGAAGTAGCAATTAAAATTTAAATTTTGAAACAAAACGGTAACTGGAGCGTTAAACCCCGTTAACCCCTAACGGAAATCTGATTGGGTATGCCACATCCCCACCCAATTTTTCACCTCATATATAAAAATAATAAAATCATATACCACGTCATATTTAAAAATTAAAAATAAATCATTTTTAATCCCTTTTTAAAGGATGAAACCCTAAGCTATCGACAACATTTCAGGGCTTCATCTCATGTTCCGAAAAGCATATCTGGGTTTCTGCAAGAAGTTTCGAAGGTCAAAGATGGGTTTCAGAGATTATCAAAGATCAGAGATTATGTTAGAAGATTGGAAGATGAAATGAAGAAAATCGATGCCTTTAAGCGTGAACTTCCCCTTTCCATGCTCCTTCTCAAAGACGGTACCTTTTTTTTTCTTTTAATTTTCTGGATTTTTTTACCAATTATCTGTGGGGTTTAATTTGATTTTTCTTTTTAACGGTGTTATAGTGACTGAGAGATTAAAGGAGGAAGAAATACAGTGTAAGAAGATGAATGATGGATCAGTGTTTCCATTTGAAGGAAAATGGAAAGAATACTGTGAAAAACGACGGCGGTGATATGAAGAACTGGATGAGTTTTGTTCAACTATAGAACTCTGATTTCAACAACGTTAATCTGGACAAGAAATCAAACCCAGTTTCTGAACTCAAACTGGTAATTCTCGAACTATTTTTTTTCTTTAATCTTATTTGATGGGGTAAAAAGTTATATTTTTCTGGTTTGGAATTTTGGTAGAGAAGTGAAGAACAAGGAGAAGATCTGTCCAAGAACCCAATCGAACTTTGTAAGAAGAAAAGCAAGGGAGGGGCTTTTGTTCCATTTAAGGAACATGTTGATAAGAAAATTTCAGGGCTTTCCCTTGTGACCCCAAGCTCTGAATTAGCTTCTTGTTTCTCGAAGAACAATGGGGGCTGTCAAGGATGAAACCCTTGGGTGGGGATTAAAAATGATTTATTTTAATTTTTAAATATGACGTGGTATATGGTTTTATTATTTTTTATATACGAGGTGGAAAATTGGGTGGGGATGTGGCATACCCAGTCAAATTTCCGTTAGGGGTTAACAGGGTTATCGGTGACATCTAAAATATTGTCATTGAAAATTATATTTACGTCACTATTAGTATTTTGTGACGTAAAATTTGATGTCACGGCGTTCGTCACGCTAGGTGTGTCACTAAATATCTAGTGTGACGATGCACCTTTTTTCGTCATGTATTGTCGAGAATTTAGTGACGCTAATGCACAACGTTACGTTATAATTTGTATTCAGTGACAGTCAGTTACGTCGTCAAATGATATAAAATTTCGTCATTGATCATTCATATCGTCACCATAATAGAATAATTTCATTGTATTAGTGACGAAAAAACTAGCGTCACATTGTTAGTGACGTAGTATATCGTCACGTAATAGTAGTATGAATGACGATGACACATAGTGTCACTTTATAATTTATATTCGATAACAATTAGTTATGTCACCAAATTATATAAAATATCGTTATTGATCATTGTTATCGTCACGAATACTACATTAACTTCAACCTATAGGTGACGAAAATAATATCATCATATTTTTAGTGACAAAATATATCACCTAAATTACTAAAATAATGTCATAAATTACTAATTAATTGTCAATTTAATATCTTCACGTATTACCAATTCTGCCACTTAATTGGAGACTACATTATCATTAATTATACTAAGATCGTTACTAATAATGAAATGAATTGTTAGTGATAGAAGCAAAATCATAAAAATAATAACAACTATTATCGTATAAAATAATAAAAAATTACAAAATATTCCTTAAAAATATTTACATTATATTAAAATATCATACAAGTCATTTATTACACAATAATAAAAGTAAAATAATCAAAATTGCCAGCCTAATATTTTTTCCTAATATAATATAACTTACAAGTTAAGAGAAAGAAATCAACCGTCATATAACTTGTAGGATAGCTTATAGGTATATGTGTGTCTATCCTCATATCCTTGCAAATTTGTTGACCTAATCCAAATCGTCTTTCGCAACAAAAATGAGGCAAGGCGCCTTACAACCAGTCTGCACCATAACCAGCAACATTCATGATCAATTAATTCAGTTGCCCTCTTCCATACTCGTAAAAGCTACAAAGAAATTTCTGAATGTAACAACAATTGAATGTAAATTAATTTGAAAGACATTAACATTCACGAAATCAGGGACCAGACCCTTGTATAATGCTCCAAAGCCTTCATTCCTTACAATTTTCAAAAAAAAAAAGCATCATGCCAATATGTTCATTACAAAATTTGGATGTTAAAGCATGTGATATAATAAACCAAATAAATAAAATTTTAAAGACATATAAATGCATAATTAGCTGAGATGTACATAGACAGTGAAACAAAGGGGTTTTCATTTACTGCTAAAAAGGTTATGGTTATAGCAATATTTGCATCAAAAATAATATTTAATACAACTAATAGCAAATACCCAAATAAACACTAGTTATTTTACATTTCACAAATTCCAAAATTATGATTTTAAGGTAATAGAATGATTAGAATCAAACACATAAGCAAGTGGAGTTATATATTCACAATTTAATCGAACACAAAATTACTTAGTTGAATTTAACTAATGTTGTTTCAAACTTTAAAGTATTAACCTCCAGATTAAACTAAACAATGTATTTATAATATAATCCATGATAATAAATTTTTATTATATCTTATAATCACTTCAAAGGACTAAACAAAAAGAATATCCAGTACCTCCAAAAAAGTTGTTGCAAAAACTGAGTTGAGAGAAAAATTCCCATATCAGAGTAACTAAGAAAAAAACGGCTTCATTTGGGTGTAAATTTGTGGCTAATAAAAAAAGAATTCATCATTTAGAGGATCAATTAAAGCAACAAACTTTAGTCTTCACTATTTTCAGAAAACCATCCTCCACATACAAATCGAAATTCTAAAGTCGGGCACAAAAAAAATTTACGATAGAAAAATCAGAATAACTCTGAAGAAACGTTCAAGAGCAAAAAATATTAGAAAATGTTTTAGATAGATATCCAAAACAATTACCCCTTTTCCCAGCCTGACAAGCCTCAAGGCCATTTCAACAGCAGTTTTGGAGCAGCAACATCAACCTGTTTGCCAGTGACTGGCCAGTTCCTAACATGTGTATGTGCAACTACAATAATAAACCCATCAATGTGACAACCAATATCAATGCATCCAGAGGGGTAGAGAAAAATCAATTCAATTGCCACTAAAAATAAGATTATCCCCATAAAAATTGCTGTATAAAACTTACATCATGACCGTATCACCTTCCAACTCCGAGGTGTTCAGTAGCAAGTAGTGAGAAATGGTAGACAATATTGTTTATTTAAAGTCAAGTAGGTAAGGAAACACCCGTCTCAATCTTCTTCTTAACATTCTTGTACATGTTACTTGTTTGCCTTCACATTAAACAAACAAAGAAAAGGAAAAAAGAAATACTAAGTTACAAATTTTATTATCTATTTTCAAACTTATTAAGAAAAAATAGAAGTAAAAAACACTTACTCTCTTATAAATGCATCACCATTCTCACAAATGTCAACAATCTTAATTTTTTTACTTGTATTCTTTTAAAACTAATTGTAACGTCTCTATAAATTTTCAAACATAACAAAAGAATTAAACTAAAATTACATTCAAAACCCATTCTCAATGAACTTAGTTTTTAATTATATAAAAGGATAAGGGATTAGCTGTTAAGAATTTCAATAGTGCTCTTGTATTTAGTAACAACTTTAGAAGATGTGAGATCTTGCTCCTCCTACTCTTTTCATCCAACATTATTGATGATGATGAAAGGGAAAAAAAACTTAAATTTCAGCAAGAACAAGTTCTTGTTACCACCACTAGAAAGGGAAAAAACTTAAGCATAAACTATTGTATATATGATGATGAAAGGACGGACACTACTTTGCTAGTAATTTAATTTTCAAAAGAATTCTAGCATCTTATATTTACGATATAAAACAGTTCACGGATCAAAAATTACATCGATATAGAGAAAATATGACTGACTGTAAAAATTAATATTTTAATTTTCAACTTATGAAGAACTATTTTATATGTCAATTTTAGTAAATGGAACTGATTACAACCAAGAATTTAAAATAAAAAAAAATAAAAATTGAAGCTTGAGATATGATCATGGTGATAAATAATTAAATGAGGAATTAAGCCAAAAAACACTGGAAAAAAAATCAATTGCATACCTTGCATCCATTGATAGCGAATTGGAAAAGCCCGATTCCATTAGCCTTAAAGAACTCATTGCTTGCTTTCAGATAGGTCTCAAGAAAAGAATTTCTAAAGAAAAAAAAAACATAAAAAGTAATTAAGAATTCAAAAATAAAGAAAATTTACATTTTCAATAATCAACAACAAAAATTATGGATAAGCAACTAACATAATGGAGCGGAGCCCTAGTGATTTCAAGAAGTTAAAATTGGCAAAATCGGGGAGACCAGACTTGCAAATTCAATTATCGACCATGATGAAATTCAAGGGGGACATGAAGAGCTCCTCGCCAGAAACAAAAATTACGAATAAGTAACTCAAATAATGAGAAGGATTCTCCAATCGCTCGACGCAACGTCCCTATTGTGAAAGCTTTGAAAATTTAGGTTTAGGGTATGGGAATTTAGGCTAACGGGATGAAGAAGAGATGAACAAAACTGAACCATACACTTAAACTAAGTCAAAAGACCTTATCTCGATTTCACTAAAAACCTTTTCAAAAATTATCATATATTATTAAAATATTTAGTTCAAAAAAGTATTAATATATTTAAAGTATTATTAATATAATATTATGATTTTAAATATTAATATTAAAATTTATTACTAATATTAATACTAAATACATAAAATAAAATAAAGTATTCATTGTCTAAATTTAATTATATTAATTTTATATATTATCATATTAATATTATTTATGTTAAAATAATAGAAGTTAAAATATTATTTTATTTTTAATATAATAGTTGTACAAGAGTTACAAATTTAAGTATTATCGCCTCAGAAAAACTTAGATACATACATGTATAAAGACATCAAAAGGGTTGGATGACATATTCTCTACCGCGTCAGGATTAGTCATAAAATACCTTATGACTTTACTTCTATACAAGAACTACTAAAAATTAAAATGTATTTAGTTATATTAGAACTCTTAGGAGTCTCCGCACTGTGAAACAAATATTTTAATTTTGATATAACTAAAAACCTAAGGACTAAATTGAAAATGTCAAAACGAATTTTAAGTCCTCAAATATCCCGATATAATTTTAAGATTATGCCCAAGTTAAAAACAAAGTTTTTCAAATATTTTTCTAAGTGTTTCAAGTCAAAACAGTGAATTTCAAGCTCATGTTTCGAAACGGCCCTCAGGCGTTTCGAAACGTTTTCATCACTGTCGACCACTGTTCCGAAACGTGTATCGAAACACTTGACCTCGTTTCGAAACGGTATCACTCGTTTCGAAACTGTTCTTCATATTTGATTTAAAAAGAGTACAACGGTTCAAATATTTGCTGATTTTTTTAAAGATAAAAGGGTGTTTCGAAACGGATCAAGTCCGTTCCGAAACGACCCTTGACAGTAGCAAATTCGTTTCGAAACGAATCCAAATCGTTCCGAAACAAGTCTTAAGTTTAATTTGAAAATATGACCGTTATATTGTTTTTAACTGATTTTCTGAAAACCGTTAAGGTGTTTCGAAACGGGCTAAGACCGTTTCGAAACGACCATTGACAGTGGCAAAAGTGTTTCGAAACGGCCCTAAGGCGTTTCGAAACGGGCTTCTTAAATGCACCCCAACGACTCTTTCTATTTTAGTCCGTTCCGAAACAGGTACCCCGCGTTTCGAAACGGGTTGGTGCAGACTGCATTTATGGTGGCAAGAGAGGGTTCCAACGGCTCCATTTATGTTCCCAACCACCCAAACGGCTAGAAATCAATGAGAATGTATAAAAGAGACATCCAAAAGCATCAGCAACAACTATTGATCAAAAAGCAAACATCCAAACATCAAATTTAAGCAATTGTGCAAAAATCCCATTTTGTGTAAAAATCCCAATTGTAATCTTCATTCATATTTTGTTCAATTGGGTTGAGTGCTTGTATTGGGGCTAATTTTTGTATTGAGAGATACCTTTTAGCCATCAAATTTCTTTGTTCACTTGTGTGAGGGTTGGGTTGATTTTTGGGTAGAAAAATCAACCGAAATTGTAAAGGGTTGCCTCCTTGTCCTAGAAAAGGGGAAGATCAATTTAGTGGAATTGTTGCAAATCCTTAGTGAGGCTAAGGTAGTGGATGTAGAGTTCATTTGGAACTTGAACCACTCTAAATCCCTTGTCAATTATTTTCAATTTGCAATTTCCACCTCAAAACCTTTAAATTTCTAATTCACCCCCCCTCTTGGTCAATATCGATCTTGCGATCCACTCAACAATTGGTATCAGAGCTTAACTCTTTGAGGATTAACAACCACAAGAGGAGATCCTTGGAAGAGTGTGATCATCAAATTATCAAGAGATGGCTTCTACCTCCGGTTCCGGCATGTACGAGTCACAATCGACCACAAAGCCTCCCTTCTTCAACGGTGATAACTATTCCTTTTGGAAGAATAGAATGCGTCTATTCATCAAGTCAAATGACTATCTTGTGTGGGATGTCATTGAGGATGGGCCATACATTCCATTGAAGCAAGACGGTGAAGGCAAGATGGTGTTGAAGAAGAAAGCCGAAATGAGTGAAGAGGAGAGGAAAAAGATTCAAGTCAATGATAAAGCTCTCCACATGCTATTTTGTGCTTTCGGTCCGGACATCTACTCGAAGGTCTCATCAATTGAAAGTGCCAAGGAAGTGTGGGACACTCTTGAGACCACTTATGAAGGCACCAATGATGTCAAGGAAACTAAGATTGGAATTCTCAATCTTAGTTATGAAAATTTCAAGATGGAGCCCGATGAGACGGTGTCAAAGATGTTTGATCGATTCTCCACGATTGTCAATGGTCTAAAGGGCTTTGGAGAGATCATACCGGAAGACAAGCTTGTCCGGAAACTACTCTATTCACTTCCCGAGTCTTGGGATGGGAAGAGAACCGCTATCATCGAAGCAAAGAATTTGAAGACTTTGAAGCTTGATGAGCTTGTGGGTTCTCTCCTTACTCATGAGATCATGAAGCAAGGAAGGGAAGATGAGAAAAAGAAAGAAGAGAAAAGAGTAGAGAAGCTTGAAGTTGACAAAAAGAAGAAGATGGGAATAGCTCTCAAGGCTAAAGCTTCACAACATGATGAGAGCTCATCTAGTGATGAGGATGAACTTGAAGAATTGACTATGATAGCCAAACGATTCTCACGCTTTATGAGGTCCAACCGGGGAAGAAAAATCCAAAGGAAGATGGACTTCAAAAGCAAGAACAAGGAAGATGGAAAGGATCAAATCATTTGCTTTGAGTGCAATAAGCCCGGCCACATACGTTCGGAGTGCCCTCAACTCAAGAAGAAGAGCTTTGAGAAGAAGAAAAAGCTCAAAGCCAAGCTTGCTACTTGGAGTGATGAGGAGTCATCGGAGGATGACGAACAAGAAGTGGCTAACCTTTGCCTCATGGCACTTGAGGAAGATTCCTCCATGGTAACCTCTAACTCATCTACTTTAGATTTTTCATATGAAGAATTAAATGATGCATATGATGAGTTACAAGAGGTATATGATGAATTAGTTGAGAAGTTTAAAGAGTCGGTCATTAAAAACAAGAAAATCATTTTAGAACTAAATGAGAAAAATGACTCACTCACTCAAGCTAATTCAAAATTTGAGAAAAAGATATTAGGATTAAAAGATGAGCTAAAGTTCTTTCAAGATGAAAATGTTGATCTTAATAACCTTTTATCTCAATGTAATAGTGAACACCAAAAGGTGTTGGGTGAGCTAAATGAGCTCAAAAAGTCTTTAAAAAATGTTGGTAGTGTCAAGCATGAAGTAGGAGAATCCTCTAGAACACACCAACCTAAGAAAAAGACTAATTACTACAAACAAGGTAGCTACCCTAGACATAGTAGAACTAAAAGAATTAGAAGTGTATGGGTTCCTAAGGAACTTGTTAAATCTAATAATATTATTGCTATGTCATCTTGGATTCCTAAGGGAACCAAGGTTTTGGGAGCTAACACTCATGGACCCAAAATGATTTGGGTACCAAAAACCAAGGTTTAATATCTTTGTTTGTAGGGGGAGCATTGCTACAAGGCCAAGGCACAAAGTCAAAACTCATGGTACCTTGATAGTGGATGCTCGAGACACATGACCGGAGACAAGAGTCGATTCATGGATCTAAAGCCAAAAAGTGGAGGAGTAGTAACATTTGGTGACAACTCCAAAGGCCACATTAAAGGTATTGGCTCCATAGGTAATCACTCTACCATTCTTATTGAAAATGTCTTATATGTCGATGGTCTTAAACACAATTTATTGAGCATAAGTCAATTATGTGATAAAGGATTTAATGTTTTATTTGATAAAAATGGATGCAAAATTGTAGACATTAAATCTAATAATATTATGCTCATAGGTCATCGCATAGGAAACATATACATGGTGCATTTAGATGACATACATACATCTCATGCATGCTTAGTTGCTCAAAATGAAAATGATGCATGGTTGTGGCATAGGAAGCTAGGACATGCTAGCATAAGTGTTTTAGAAAAACTAGTCTCTCTAAATCTAGTTAGAGGTTTACCCAAAATAAAGTTCTCAAATGATAAAATTTGTGATGCATGCTCAAAGGGTAAACAACATAGGTCTTCCTTTAAATCCATTAATGATGTTTCTACTAGTAGATGCTTACAATTAATTCACATGGATTTATTTGGGCCAATTAGGACTATGAGCTTGGGTGGTAAGTCTTATGATTTTGTGCTAGTTGATGATTTTTCTAGATTTACTTGGGTTCTCTTTTTAAGTACTAAAGATGAGGCTTTGGAAAAATTCATCACATTTTCAAAACTAACCCAAAATGATCTTGAACTTAGAATTTCACATATTAGAAGTGATCATGGAACCGAGTTTCAAAATTTAGGGTTTGAAGATTTTTTAAATGAAAATGGTATTAGCCATAATTTTTCGGCTCTTCGAACTCCTCAACAAAATGGGGTAGTTGAGAGGAAAAATAGAACTTTACAAGAAATGGCTAGAACTATGCTTTGTGAAAACAATTTACCTAAATATTTTTGGGCGGAAGCCACAAACACTGCTTGTTATATTGTAAATCGAGTAATGATTAGGCCAATTTTAAAGAAAACACCTTATGAGATTTTAAAATCTAAAAAGCCTAACATTAGCTATTTCCACCCTTTTGGGTGCAAGTGTTTTGTTTTAAATAATGGAAAACACAACTTAGGTAAATTTGATGCAAAAAGTGATGAAGCCATTTTTATAGGTTACTCTTTAACCTCTAAAGCCTATCGAGTATTTAACAAAAGAACTTTAGTGGTAGAAGAATCTATTCATGTTGTATTCGATGATAACCTCCTTCCTAGGAAGGATTCTTGTGATGATGATGATGTAAGGATCATAAATGCCTTTGATGGAGGTCAAACTTCAAAGGAGGATGAGATTCCAACAAAGGAAGAGGACTCACAAGATCCACCTCTTGAAGCCTTGAAGGACTTGGCTATTGAGGAAAAGGAAGTGAGCTACCCAAGGGAGTTGAACTATGTCAAAGATGGTGAAATCTTGGGTGATCCATCCAAGGGGGTAACCACTCGTTCTTCTCTTAGATTAATGAACCATGTTGCATTTATCTCATGCATAGAGCCTAAGAATATTAAAGAAGCATTAAAAGATGATTTTTGGATTATGGCTATGCAAGAATAGTTAAATCAATTTGAGAGAAGTAATGTTTGGACATTAGTTGATAGGTCTAGTAATCAATCTACAATAGGAACTAAATGGGTCTTTAGGAACAAACTAGATGAGAGTGGTAACATTGTGAGAAATAAAGCTAGACTTGTAGCACAAGGTTACACTCAAGAAAAGGGGATAGATTTTGATGAAACCTATGCACCCGTAGCTAGAATGGAAGCCATTAGGATGTTGCTTGCATATGCATGTTATCATAATTTCAAGCTTTTTCAAATGGATGTTAAAAGCGCATTTTTAAATGGTTTTATAAATGAGGAAGTGTATGTGGAACATCCACCGGGTTTTGAAGATTCAAAATTTCCAAATCATGTTTTCAAACTTACCAAAGCTCTTTATGGTTTAAAACAAGCTCCTAGAGCTTGGTATGAAAGGCTTTCAAATTTTTTGATTGAAAAAGGATTTGAAAAAAGTAAGGTGGACACTACACTCTTTATAAAAATGTATAAAAATGACATCTTAGTAGTTCAAATTTATGTTGATGATATCATTTTTGGTTCTACTAATGAATGTCATTGTCAAGAGTTTGCTAAGTTAATGCAAGGTGAATTTGAGATGAGCATGATGGGGGAGCTCTCATTCTTTTTGGGACTCCAAATCAAGCAAAAGAAGGATGGCACCTTCATCAACCAAGCAAAATACATAAAGGATATGCTCAAAAAGTTTTGGCTTGGAGAATGCAAAGCCTCAAGCCACTCCTATGAGCTCATCTACAAAGCTTGACAAAGATGAAGGAGGTAAGTGTGTTGACTCTAAGCTTTATCGTTCTATGATTGGATCTTTGCTTTACCTTACCGCAAGTAGACCGGATATATTGTTTAGTGTTTGCTTGTGTGCTAGGTTTCAAGCTAGTCCTAGAGAGTCTCACCTTATAGCCGTTAAGAGGATCTTTAGATACCTTAGAGACACTCCTTGTTTAGGTCTTTGGTATCCTAGAGACTCTACCTTTAACCTTCATGCTTACTCGGATGCGGATTATGGGGGTTGTAAAATCGATAGGAAAAGTACTTCGGGAACTTGTCAATTCTTAGGTAGTATGCTCATATCTTGGTTCTCTAAGAAACAAAATAGTGTAGCCTTATCTACCACCGAAGCCGAGTACATATCCTTAGGGAGTTGTTGTGCTCAAGTTCTTTGGATGAAGCAACAACTCTTAGATTATGGAATTAAAGTTGAAACCATACCCCTAAAATGTGACAACACTAGTGCAATATGTTTAACAAAAAATCCCATCCAACACTCTAGAACCAAACACGTTGAAATTAGGCATCATTTCATTAGAGATCATGTCCTCAAGGAAGATGTTGTTATAGAGTACGTAGACACCTTGAATCAATTAGCGGACATATTTACAAAACCCTTAGACAAAGAGCGTTTTTGGTCCCTTAGGAGAGAGTTAGGTCTAGCTAGCCTATCTTGACCTTTTAGGACCTCTTTTGTGCTTAAATATGCTTGATTTTGTGAAATGCCATGTCTATGTGTTTAATCTCCTAATTTTATCCATGCCTATAGTTAGGGGGAGTATGTGTATGCTTGAATATGTTTTGCCTGCTCATTCATAACATTTATGCATGTTAGGCCTCTTAAAACTTCATTTTTCTGCACTTTTAGAGCCTCATCTGCACTTCCAGGCCCAGGTGTATCGAAACGGGTGAACCTGTTTCGATACGGATACCTTAAATCCAGTTCTGAGAGAAGGGCGTTTCGGAACGCCTCCAATGCGTTCCGAAACGATTTTGCTACTGCCAAGGGGTGTATCGAAACGTGTTCCGATACGGATCAACATGGCTTCGATACGGTCAACACCGTATCGAAACGGTCAGCTTATGGTCCCAAAACGGTCAAACCCTAGCCGCCCCGTTTCGAAACGGTCCCGACCGTTCCGAAACGGCATTGCGGACTGCTTTAAATTAGGGCTTTTAATGATAAAGTTAACTTTATATCAAACTCTTAAAACCCTAAACTGCCTCCCTCTCTATAAATACCCTCTCAAACTCTTTGATTTTCACAAATTTGTGAGGGGTTTTACTCTAAAATTCAAGTCTAAGCAAGTTTCATCAACATTGTGCAAGGATTTTCATCAAATCATCCAAAATCCCAAACTAAGGTAATTTTTTTCTTTTCTTTTTCTTTCAATTTATGTTCGAATCTTAGGTTAGAAAATTTTAATTTTGTATACTTTATAGTTTTTCCTTTGTGGGGTTTCCATATCTTGTAAAAAAAATTCAAAATCCCAAAATTTTTGATTCGAATATAAAATTTTTCAGTCGTCTTTTCTTTACTGTTTTTTTTTTATTTTTTTAATTTTAATTTTGTTTCAAAAACCTAAGTGGGATTTATTATTGGATTGATTCTAAATATCCATGCATACACTTAATTTTAAAATACACTTGCTTAATGTTTTTTAGATGGCGGATCAAGCAAACAAAAAACGCAAGGCCGTTCAATCCGGTGATTCGAGCATTCGTCCAAATCTTACCATGCTTTTTCAGAAATCCCTTAGAACTCCGGAGATGCGAGCTCGTTTCTCCTTTGTCAAGGATTTCGCAGTTCGTAAGGAACGTGTCATTGATCTTGATTTCCTCAATTCCGAGCGATTCCTATTCCGTTATCTCGATCGTTTGAGTGAGTGGAATCTTCTCTTCTTCTTGAGCATTCCGGATATTCGCTACAAACACATGGTACTCATTTTCTACTCTAATGCTCGTTTTACTTATGATGAGACCAAAACCGAGATTATTGGAATTGAGTCTTCCTTATTGGGCAAAAAGATTGTTCTCAATGTTGCTCTCTTGGAGTCTATTTTTAAACTTAAGGATGAGGGTCTTGAGGATGAACGTCACTTTGGCACTTTCACCGGTAAGGCACTTAATTTGGATGTGCACGATCGCGTTCTTCACTTGATGGTTTCTTGGTTCATTCGACCTTTAGGAGGTAAATACTCTCATATCCGTCAAACTGATTATTTTTGGCTTGAGTGTTTCCGTAGAGGTGAGCGCCCTAATGTGCCTAAAATAATTTTTGCCGAGATAGTCAATAATATTAAGCTTATTGACACAAATGAGTTGAAGTCGTTTACCTATGGTACTCTCTTGAGTTATATCTTTAATGATCTTGGTATCGATTGTACCTACGACTCTCCGGAACCTCGCAAGACCAAGATTGGTGAGTCATCCCTTCGCAAATCCGGATTCACATATGTGAATGATGTTTGGGAAAGAGTTGATAGAGAAGCGGTTCCTCCTCCCGTTGCTCCTCCACCGCAAGTTCAAGTTGCAAACAATGAAGCCCTCACGGCTCTCATTACCGAGCGGTTCAATGCTTTGGATACTAGCATTGCTTCGGGTTTTTCGGCCATGGACAATCGTTTGAAGAATGTCGAGGATCGTCTTCTTACTCTTGAGACTTCCCATTCCAACTTGGATCTATCCTTCTCTACGCTCTATGGGCAATGGACGAAGTTTCACCGTTCTCAAGCCAAGAACGATGATGACACTTCGGATGATGATGACGAGGCCTAGGATCTTCATATCATATCATATCATATTATCTATGCATTTTAGGATTAAGATTGCATCTTTATGTTTTCTCATGTTTTAGGAACCTATGCTTTTGGCTTTTTATTTGGGATTTTATGTTTGAACTTAATGTTGGATAATGTTTTGGATATTTTGATATTATGAATTAATATTATGGTTGCTTATTAATGCTTATTGGTACTAATCCTTTATCTTCTCTATGAGCTTTCATTGTTCTTTTTGATCTAACAAAAAGGGGGAGAAGAAATTTAAGAGCCACACTAAAATTCGTTTTAAATTTTAAAAGTTTTTTTTTAGGTTTACAACTTGGATTTCAAATCAAAAATTTCTTTTAACTTTAAAAACCTATCTTAAATTAAGGGGGAGTTAGAATATTTTTCAAAACTTTCAAAATTCTTAAAAATTCTAACTTTGGTTTTGTTATATCAAAAAGGGGGAGATTGTGAAACAAATATTTTAATTTTTATATAACTAAAAACCTAAGGACTAAATTGAAAATGTCAAAACGAATTTTAAGTCCTCAAATATCCCGATATAATTTTAAGATTATGCCCAAGTTAAAAACAAAGTTTTTCAAATATTTTTCTAAGTGTTTCAAGTCAAAACAGTGAATTTCAAGCTCCTGTTTCGAAACAGCCCTCAGGCGTTTCGAAACGTTTTCATCACTGTCGACCACTGTTCCGAAACGTGTATCGAAACACTTGACCCCGTTTCGAAACGGTATCACTCGTTTCGAAATTGTTCTTCATATTTGATTTAAAAAGAGTACAACGGTTCAAATATTTGCTGATTTTTTTAAAGATAAAAGGGTGTTTCGAAACGGATCAAGGCCGTTCCGAAACGACCCTTGACAGTAGCAAATTCGTTTCGAAACGAATCCAAATCGTTCCGAAACAAGTCTTAAGTTTAATTTGAAAATATGACCGTTATATTGTTTTTAACTGATTTTCTGAAAACCGTTAAGGTGTTTCGAAATGGGCTAAGACCGTTTCGAAACGACCCTTGACAGTGGCAAAAGTGTTTCGAAACGGCCCTAAGGCGTTTCGAAACGGGCTTCTTAAATGCACCCCAACGGCTCTTTCTATTTTAGTCCGTTCCGAAACAAGTACCCCGCGTTTCGAAACGAGTTGGTGCAGACTGCATTTATGGTGGCAAGAGAGGGTTCCAACGGCTCCATTTATGTTCCCAACCACCCAAACGGATAGAAATCAATGAGAAGGTATAAAAGAGACATCCAAAAGCATCAGCAACAACTATTGATCAAAAAGCAAACATCCAAACATCAAATTCAAGCAATTGTGCAAAAATCCCATTTTGTGTAAAAATCCCAATTGTAATCTTCATTCATATTTTGTTCAATTGGGTTGAGTGCTTGTATTGGGGCTAATTTTTGTATCGAGAGATACCTTTTAGCCATCAAATTTCTTTGTTCACTTGTGTGAGGGTTGGGTTGATTTTTGGGTAGAAAAATCAACCGAAATTGTAAAGGGTTGCCTCCTTGTCCTAAAAAAGGGGAAGATCAATTTAGTGGAATTGTTGCAAATCCTTAGTGAGGCTAAGGTAGTGGATGTAGAGTTCATTTGGAACTTGAACCACTCTAAATCCCTTGTCAATTATTTTCAATTTGCAATTTCCACCTCAAAACCTTTAAATTTCCAATTCACCCCCCCTCTTGGTCAATATCGATCTTGCGATCCACTCAACACGCACTCTATCAGAATTAGTGGTGGACTACAATCTTAAGCATATTGATTAATCAAAATTAAAAGCAAAGCTTTTCATCTTAATCATAAAATGCCTTATAGTTTTATTTCTGAACACAGTTAGAACGACTAAAAGTTAAAATGTAATTAGTTATATTAGAACCACCAGCAATAATAAAGTATAATTATATATACTAAACTAAATAAAAAAATATTATATGCAAATATATATGTAACAGACAACTTTTAGAACATTGGTGGGAGTTATTGAAATTATGAGCTTAAAATTTAAAATATTAAAAAATTCGTTATAATAAAATTTTGAATTAGTAACACAATTGAGATGCTACTGTAAAAAAATTTTTGCCAATTATTTTATATTAATTCTTGACGTCAAAGATTAAGTGACTCAATCATATGATTTTTTTTAAAATCGTTATATAACACATAAGAGGTATAACAATGAGCGACAAACAGTTGTTTTCGTCAAGTTAAACGTATTATTTATGACACAAATAAAATGTCACCTTTTATACTTTATAAAATACAATAAATAAAGTTTTCACGAATAAAGCTTATCGATGACAACAAATTTACAAAGCCACTAATTCAAATTGAATTGTTATAATAATAATTCGTCACTAATACAATTTTTTATTGGGGACGATTTTGCAACGTCGCGAATTTGTTTAAACGTCATTAAAATGTTTCCCACCAAAAAAAATTGGAGGGAAATTTTGGCATCAAACATATAGTGACGAAAACCATGACATTTTTTAAAATTATCGTAGAAAATATATCATTAATTACTAAATGTGACGAAAATAAATAATCGTCACGTTTACATTATATTTTGTGACGTTTTATGCAACGTCATATAGAAATTTTGTCACTAATTGATAAATTTGTTGTAGTGAACCCAATCGAACTTTGTAAGAAGAAAAGCAAGGGAGGGGCTTTTGTTCCATTTAAGGAACATGTTGATAAGAAAATTTCAGGGCTTTCCCTTGTGACCCCAAGCTCTGAATTAGCTTCTTGTTTCTCGAAGAACAATGGGGGCTGTCAAGGATGAAACCCTTGGGTGGGGATTAAAAATGATTTATTTTAATTTTTAAATATGACGTGGTATATGGTTTTATTATTTTTTATATACGAGGTGGAAAATTGGGTGGGGATGTGGCATACCCAGTCAAATTTTCGTTAGGGGTTAACAGGGTTTAACGCCCCAGTTACCGTTTTGTTTCAAAATTTAAAGTTTAATTGCTACTTCGTGATTTTGAAAGTTTTGTTACCATTTTATTTTTTTATCAAAGTTCAGTGACCGTCTGTGTACTTTACCCTTATTAATTTTTAGGGGTTAAACATCAATATACATTATTTTTAAAAGTACTAATAAGGTCATTATAAATTTGGGACCATACACAAATATATTATTTCTTTAAATGATAATATAAAGAAATTAAATTAATATTTAAAAATTTAAGAGACCATGGTCCTTGTCAGCCTCGTATTGACAAAGACTCGATTCAAAATGTGTACATTCAATCTTTTTAAATTTTATTGTACTTGTTTTAGTTTTTTTTTCTTTTTAATATATTCATTGGAACAAGCTCAATGATTAATCATCCGTATTTTGTGAGTTCATATAGGGGTAGAAGCTAGCCATAAGTTTTAAAGTTGTTTCATGTCCAAGATGACCAATGACGGAACTTGATGAAAGAGTTTGGGGAGCAACATACTAGCATAACTTTTTTTAAAAATTTGAAGGGTTTAATTTAGATTTTTCAAATAATTTGGGCTCTAACTAAATTTTTTAATAATTTTGAGAGCCTTAATGAGAATTTTAAAAATTATGGGAAGAAATTTAATTAAAAAAATTCAATTTTTTAGGATTAATAAGAATTTCTAAAAAAATTATGTGCCAAATTAAATTTTGTAAAATTTTAAGGGGAAAAATTCTAATTTTTTTTATTTTTCGGGATTCATGACACCACTAGTCTCCAATCTATTGTTTTCTACAACTGTAGATAAAGATCGAACTCTCGATTACTGATTAAAATAAAATAAACTTTTATCATCCCACGTGATTTTTTTAAAACTTTTTAATATATAATAAAAAGCTAATTTTTTTTTGATGAAATAATAAAAAGCTAAATTAAATACAAATAACAAAAATGAAAACACCAAACGAATCATAACCTTGCACCAACTCCTAATCACCTAGTACTTGGATCGATTAGACCTAATGATTAAACAAAATAAATTGAAATAATTAAATGTTGATAGTTTTAAAACTGAAATAAGAATACGATAAAATTCTATTTCTACAGCAATCAATAAACATAAACACTTTGTCAGTCTAGTTGTGCTTTTCGATGTATTAAATTATTGTTATTATTGGACTTACATAACAATTTAATCCCACGCAAATTACACGATAATTAAATAAGAGCATAAATAAAATGATGTTTCAATTAAGTCTTTATTTTAAATTCACAATTAAATAAAAATTTGAGTAAACTACACCACATACCACTCAACTATAGTCGTTGACTCGAAAATACTTTCGAACTTTAAAAAAGTTCAAAAATAACATTGAACTTTAGTTTGTGAGTCAAAAATACCACTCCCCTTTTGGTGCGGTTGTTTTGAAACGACGTCTTTTTCCTAGAGGAAAAATATTAAAATCATGCATGAACCCAAAACTTTAAAATATAAAGGCTAAGCCTTAACCACTAAAGTAACATAATATTATATAATGTTTTACCAGAAATATTATATATCTGAAACTAATTTAGATTAAATCAAATTATTTTATGAAATAAATAATACTATAAATGATACTAATATATAAAAATATAAAATATATTATTTTTATATTTTATATATTATTAATAATATAAATATATTACTTAAAAAAAACTACAAAATATTCATAAAAATAATATATTTATATTATTAATAATTTATATAAAAACCCTAAACTATTAAATCACAAACCCTAACCCTCAAACTTAAACCCTAAATTTTAGAGTTTAGAATTTAGAGTTTAAGGGTTTTTATATATTATTTTTATGAATATTTTGGGTTTTTTAAAATAATATATTTATATTATAAACAATATATAAAAATATAAAAATAATATATTTTTATTTTAACTATATAAACTTATCCATTAGATTCAACCAAATTATTTTATAAAAAAATAAAACAATAAATAATATTAATATATAAATAATATAAAATATAAAAACATATTATTTTTATGGTTGTTTATATATTATTTATAATATATAAAAAACCATAAACCCCAAACCTCAAACCATAAGGTTTATGGTTTGAGGTCTGGGATTTGTAGTTTAAGCTTTAGGATTTAAGGTTCATAGTTTTTGTACATTATTTATAATATAAATATATTATTTTTATGAATATTTTGAAGTGTTTTGAAAATAATATAATTATGTTATAAATATTATATAAAAATAAAAGACAATACACTTTTATTTATATATATTGATATATGTTCAAATAATATATTTTATATTATTTATAGTGTTATTTATTTTATAAAATAATTTAAATTAATCTCAATTGGTTTGAGATATATAATATTTGTGGTAAAACATTATATAATTTAAAGTTTGTCCAATGGTTAAAGTTTAGCCTTTTTATTTGAAGGTATTAGGTTCAATCCCCTCCAAGCACATGGTTTTAATATTTTTCCTCCACCAAAACGACATCGTTTTGGGCTAAATTAGGTTTCAAAACAGCTGCACCAAAACGAAGTTGTTTTTCCTTTAATGGGGGTGTTAAGAGTTAACGGCGGAGTGGTATTTTCGAGTCACAGACTAAAGTTCATTGTTAGTTTTGAACATGTTTAAAGTTCAGTGGTATTTTCAAGTCAACAACTATAGTTTAGTGGTATGTGGTGTAGTTTACCCTAAAATTTTTGCTAAAAATCATCTTAAACTTAAAAAATTGTGAATAAAGTAAAGAGCAAGAAAAAATAGATGAACAAGAACAAGATGAGAGACAAAGAGAGAGACTTGTATTATATTCTTAAAGTAGGGTTGTATATAATGTTTTCTCCTAACTCTATATTTATAGGCATAAGATGGAAACCCTAATTCCAATGGGTATTAAACCCTAATAATAAAGTACATTAAAGTCTCATTTAATATATGGATATTCACCATAAATAAAGATATTCATAACACTCCCCCTTGGATATCCATGAAGATAATGTGCCTCGTTAAAACCTTACTAAGATAAAAACCCTGTGGGAAAAAATTCTTAGTGAAGGAAAAAGAGTACACACATCTTTGATACGCATAACATGTTTTCTCATTAAAAACGTTACCAAGAAAACTCATTGGGACAAAACCTAGGTTAAGGGGAAAAGAGTGCAACATGTATTTACTCCTACTCATGAAAATATCATATAAGATCTTTGAATCTTCATAATTCAATCTCGAATATAATCTTCAAATGTTGAAGTAGATTATGCACTAGTGAATAGATCTTTCAAATTTATGCTTGAAATGATTCATCGAATACTATTCTTCTTAATATCATGAGGGACGAAACTTTGAAGAAATGTGTTTCGTTTTGTCACATTTGATGTATCCACCTTGAGATATAAATTTTGCATTATCCCCACACAAGATAGCTTGCATCTTATCTTGTGAAAGCAATTCACATATCTTCTAGATATGTTCAGCCAAACACATATTTCGGTTTTGCCTCGTGCATAGCAATTATTTACATGATCTGGAGAGGCATCGATTTTGAAAGATCAAAAGGTAATGGTCTCGTAGCACTTAGATAGTATTTCTGAACCAAATAAGATCTGATGCTTCCATATCAATTAGTATATATATGGTGCCTTTGAACCAAGAATATCATCACCCTTTTCTCGAGGGCAGAATGAATCTTTGTTTACATTAAGAGACCTTGCAACCATAAGGGTGATCAACGAATTATGCAGGTAAAGTGTCTTTAAACATTTTACTGTGTATATCGATTGATGCACAAGAATTCCATTGTTAAGGAGATCTCTTCACGAGTCTCAACGATATTCAAATCATCAACATACAAAACAACAACAATAAAGACAAATCCAGAGCTAAACCTCTTAATAAAAATGCTCGGGGAAATTGAACCATTCTTATAGCCTTTCGATAATAAGTATTCATTGAGGCGATTATACAATATGCACCCAATTTGTTTAATCCATAAATAGATAAGTTCAATTTGATTTAATAGTGTTCTCGAGAGCTTGAATTAACTGTTTCTGCAGTATTAATCCTTCCAGAAGTTTTATGTAAGTGTTAATATCAAGAGGCTCATTCAAATAGGATGTAACAACATCCATTAGGCAGAAATTAAGTCATTTCATTTATAGCCAGACTAATCAAAATTTAAAAGTAGCTGCATCCACCAACGAGGAAACATATTCCTCATAATCAATTTCATGTCTTTGTGAGAATCCTTGTACAACCAAACGAGCTTATATCTCGTGATTTTTCCTTTTTGATTTCTCACAAAGACCCATTTATATCTCACAAACACTTCTCTCTTGAAAGAGATTTTAGTTTCGCCTCAATTGCATCTTTCTATTTTGGCAAATCATTTATATGTTTACATTGTCCAATTGACAATAGTTCATGATTCACATCAAAATCTCTAGTGCTATATTGCATGCAAATGTATTATCGACGTCGATTTGATTTCGGTTCCACTTATTACCAGATATGACATAATCTATTGAGATTTCTTTATTATTAGGTACCTGAGTCATGTCAATGTCTCTGTTGGAGACCTTTTAATCTCTTCTAGAGATTTTCATAATATGTTGATTCCTTGATCATACCATCATAAAATATAACTCCTTTTATTTTTCGAGGATTTTTATCTTTGGAATCTACTTGTCTACCATGCTACACGCGTAAGTTAGACTCATTAGCAACTAGAGTTTGTCCTTCCAGGATATCAAATTTAATCGGAGCATTCATAGTTTGTATATGTGACTTAGTCACTCTTTTGGGGTCAGCAAAATCACATGGCAATTGATTTGCAAAATTTTATAAATGAATTATCCTTTGAACTTATAGTTCACATTGTTGAGTTCATGGATCATAATGATAATTCATTCCAACTTATTTCTTTACCCCAACTATTTATTTTCTCCTCCTAATATTGGGAAAACTGACTCATTAAAATGACAGTAAGCAAATCGAACTGTAAATGAGTTACTCATCAAAAGCTCATATATTTAATTATCGATGGGATTCAAATATGTAACACCCCAAAAAAGAGAATAATAATAAAAGTGCAATCAATGAGATTTGAACCCATGACCCCTTAAGTGGAGTTCATGTGACTTAGCCGTTTGAGCTAAGGTAATTTCTGATTATGGTCTACCTCAGTTCTTATTTATGTCGATTGTTTAGATTATACCGAAAATAAATAAATGTTTGAACCTTTCATCTACCCCATCAATCCTTTCTACATCGAGAGAGAGAGAGATCAAGAATTTCTATAGTCACTCCACCTTCCCTAGCCCTGATCTCGGCCACCGTCGGTCAGTGGTGTGCACGACCACCACCGGTGTGTTCGCTGTAGTGTCGAGAGCCTAGCACCACCAGCCGCCATTCTCCGTGGAGGCCCATTTACGTGTTTTGTCGAAGAAACCAAGAGCGCATTTTGTTTTTTAAGTTTTTCGGCCGCCTCTGTCGTCCCTTCGTCGTGCGACTATCAGATCTAAGCTCCCTGGGTTGTGGCGAGTAAAACCCCTCTAATCGATCATCGTTTTGACGTCGGGAGAAGCCTCGTTGGAGGAGTATGATTTCGGCCATCTTGTGTTCGTTTTAGGTAAGATCCTGTGAGATTTCCGGTTAGTTTTGAGTGTCCATGGTTGGGTTTTGAAATTGGTCTAACGATCTACCCTTTTTTCGGTAGAATCGATGTAATTGGAGTCATCAGCGAAGAATCCGGTGTACCGCCGGTGAGCTTGAATTTTTTGGGTAAGTGAACCGAGTCCAAACCGGCCTAAGCCGGTCTGAACCGACTAGACCGGTTGAATCGGTCAACCCAGTCGACCCGTCTGCCCGAGTCTGACCCCACCCATCTGCCGAGTCGACTCAGTGAGTCAACTCGCCTGAGTTGACTAAGTGAGTCAAACTAGTTGACTAGTGACGTCAGCGTTGACCTGACTGCTGACATCATCGTTGACCCGCCCGTTGACTTTGACCAAAAAGTCAAATTTTCTAAAAACCCTTATTTTATGTTTTCTGACATCCCGAGTTCATTTTTGAAGCCCGCTTTGCAAAATTTTAACCTGAAAGTCTCCGAATCTAACCTTGAACCCGAACTTATTTATGTATTTATTTATTCAACTAAGAGCTCTATGAATAAGGACTAAAATGGGATATTGTGTGATTGAAGGTATTCTCGGTTTCTTGAATACGAGATGTTGAGGGATGTTGAATTCAGGATTCGAGTGCAATCGAATGGGGTATCATGAATCGACTAATGTAGCTCGGAGTTAAGGTAATACACTGCTACATCTTGTATGCGTTATGGAACATGTTAGTATTCAATAATTGACTGCATGATCATGTTAAGTATATGATAAATTATGTTACAGTAACGTTGAATTCAGAAAAGGATAGTACTTAGGTAAGACTGGATTACTCGGTTAGGAAGATATGAGACTTGTAAGAACTTCTGATATCCTAGAAAAAAGTAATAGGACTTCTATACTCTAAATCTGATTGTCTGTTAATAATCTAACTTCCTAAATGCTTCGTTATGAAATTGCGGAAACGTCCTTGAGGCGCAAGAAGGACAAAAATACCCCCAACAACAAAATAATATGGGAATCTACACCAAATCTGGTAAAATATCATATTCATCTGAAAACCTCGATTTGCTAAAAAGTTGTGGTTCAAAGCTTAAATCTTTGAATTGTAGAGTACTTGGATTGCATTGAACCCTGAATAATCTATGTAATTAACTCATAATATATATATATATATATATTCGTATATCTGAACTAATCAAAGTGACGTAAAATATCGGACTGACCGACTTGACCAAAGAGGATTGAAAACATCGAAAAGGCTGAATTGATCGGACTGAACGTAATTACTAGAAGACCAAAATATCCTCGGGTGCTAACTGTCAACTATCTGAAATGATGAATATACCATCGAGACCTGAAATGAATGAATAGTCGGAAGAACCGAAAGGCTTAGAATAATTGAAACACATTTGGACATCGAGGTGACTGAAAATACCTCTAAGACTTGGAATGAGAATTATCAATAAAGCCAAGCAAAGGTAATAACCCTGAAAGTGGTAATACACGACCCTTGTTGGTTGGTCGTTTCAGGAACTATTGTGATGTTGGAAGAATACCATATAAAGGCATGTTCAAGTTATTTGGAGAAAGTACATAGGTCAATGGTAAGAGCAACATGTTCTTCGTGTGTATTCGATGTTATGTGTAGAACTAATGTTTTGATATAATAATTGAAAAAATGTTTTGGACAAAGTTAAAAAGAATTCAAAATCATTTCTAAAGTCCAAACAACTTGAAACTATGTTTAGGGGATATTTCAAAAGGTTTTTAAGTGTTTTCAAAGCCAAATCCAACAAAACCATCCAGGTGTTTCGAAACACCCCTAGGTGTTTCGATACAAGTCTTTACAATGTTAAAGTGTTTCGAAACGGGTTTTATCTAGGTGAGATTTTTGCATAGCGTTTCGATACGGCCTCTGTCGTTTTGATACGTCTATGTGGCATTGACCTCAACGATCATAAACCCCCAACAACTATTTCCCAACTACCTTTTAAATGCAGGGCGTTTCGATACGGTGTCTAGCGTTTCTATACGGCGAAGGACGTTTCGATATGGGTGCTGCAACGACTCTTTCTATTTCAAGAGTGTTTCGAAACGAGGTCGAGTGTTTCAAAATAGGGAGCTACAGAACTGCATTTATGGTGGGAAATTAAGTCTCTAACGGCTCCAATTGAACCCCAACGGCTAGTAACGGCTACAAACTCAAAGAGGAGTATAAAAGGGACCTCCAAGCATCAAAAGATGGTTAATGCTTCAATTGTTACAACATTATGATGAAAAATTGTGTTTAGAGCTTTAATTGTACATTCCTTGCTTAGACAACACTAGTGAGCTAAATATTGTTAAATTTGATCAAGTGTTTAGGTTTTGGGTGAGAGCTTTATAGTGCAAACATATACCTTCTAGAGGGATTTCTAGTTTGCCAAGTCTTTCTTGTGTAAGAGGGTGTTTGATCAAGCTTTGGGTAGAAAGCTTGATCGCTGTAACGGTTTCCTCCTAAGCCGAGAAAAGGGGACGAAATTCTTAATGAATTTGTTTGGAAATCCTTAGTGGGAAGCTATGGTAGTGGATGTAGACTTTGGTTAGAAGGTTGAACCACTATAAATCCTTGTGTAAATTGTCTATCTTTCAATTCCCACAAAACACCCAAATGTCTCACTTCTCCACCACTTCGCGAGCAAGAACGGTTGAACGAATCGAGCACCACACATCTCAACACTATGGATCGAGTTTAGATGCATTACACATGTCCGATTACTTGGGAAATACCTTTTGAATACCTGTTCAATTTCTCGTTGTATGTTCAGTGTTGCTTGGTGAAGACGAGCTTTTGTTATACAATGTAGTCAGTTCTAAGAAGTGAGTACTTGCGGTATACTGATCTGGTTAAATAATAAACCTTGTGCGACGGTTTGCGATTAGTTCAATGGGACTCGGAAACCTAATAACTAACTAGAACTTCTGAACTCCGTACATCACTACTCTTACCCGATAGTCTAATTACCAAATTACCCCTAAAGGTTGAAACGACCAAAATGCCCTCGTAGGCATAAATGATAGGATCACTCACGATACTTCTGAAATCTCAATGATCTCGATGTGTCAACTTCTGAATGTTGGTTTGAACTATTAGTACCGATCTACCTTGCCTAGGGACCTCATTCTAAAACTAGTCCAAAATTGTCAGACGTTCTATGCTCCCTTTTTGATAATTATCAAGTGTCTTTGAGAAATATATTGAACCAAAAAGTGTGTACCCTATGTCCATGAATACACTCTACTTTAAGCTAAAACTATCTGCTTTGAATTAAAAGTACGACTCTGTTACCCATAATGAAAGTTAACTCATGGCTTTTGTCTTATTATACAAAAATATATATGATATCCGCCTTTTGATACAAAAATAAATCTGATATATGTTTTCTGATATAAAAATTTACCGGATATCTATTTTTTGATAATAGTGTCTTCTGAATATAAACTAAATTCATCTAGGGTATATTATCTGGGATATAAATGAAGATATGTAGGCTCAGCACTGGTAAGCCCTTCTGAACCTAAGATCCTATGCCTAATGGGCCTAGGGTAAGTCTTTCTGGATACTATTCTGGGTTTCTGCATATTGGCGTATGGTTGGAGGGTAGTTAAGTAAATTAATAAAACTTTCTTACCTCTTCTGAAACAAACCCTACTAAATTAAAGTATCTAAGTTGAACACTCAGTAAACTTACAATTCACGCTTAATGAACCACTCTGAACTCCATGATTAAACTTTTGGAATCTGAATCTCTTCTGAATCTCCGGCTTTAGATTCATTTCCTAAGATTCGGGTGATCAAATAAACAACAACTATGTTACCTTCTAATATAATGCTTCACTGAATTATCGAATCGTAATTTGAGCTTACAGTTGCCAAGTTCATCATGACAATGTTAAGCTTGCTATATACCTACTTGTGCTTTTGGCATCTCCTGGTAGTTTGTATTACTGAGCTTTTCGAAGCTAACGTTGTTTTTACCATCACAATTTAAAAGATTGACCTTGTTGCAGCTATCAACGTCGGTATGGGAGTTTCTTCGGCTTGCTCGCGGAGTATGGTATCTGTGTAATTAGGGGCATGTATGTCACATTTTGATTTATATTTGAGTCCGAAGTTTGTATTAATAACTTGTATCATAGTTTTGTTTCATTGTCCGAAAATTTTCTGAAATTATATTTTAATTCAAAAATTGATTTAAAATTTTAAATGGTTTAGCAATTGTTTATTTGAGATTTTAACGTGGGTCACTTCGGTGACCCCAATGTGACTTCCTAGGATCCGTATTAACGCATAGGCGGGTCTAGAGGGTTACAAAATATGACATATGTTCCCATCCTCCTTTGAAGACTCATCTTTGTGCGTTGTGGTGGAGCAATTAAAACATATACCGCACGCTCAAAAAATTCTAAGATGAGAAATATTTGATTCATGACCAAAAAATCATATGTAATGAGGAGAACTTATGATAATTTGTTAGCTTGATGCGAATTAGTGATGTTGCATGTAAAATGGCATGTCACCAGCATTATCAAGACTGATTGTGTTTATAAGGTAATCTGAAAAATGTGCTCGTAATTTTATCAATTGGACAAGTAACCTCGCAAACGCCAAGTTGTGGGTTGATAACAATGATACATATGACCATCTAATCGATGCATCGATTGAAACCGTAAAATATCTAGATGATTTATAAGAAGGGTGTATGGGCCTATATATATCACCCTGTATCCGTTCTAGAAAATTAATAGATTCATAATCTATCTTAGCTGAGGATGGTTGAACAATCAATTTGCATTGAGAGCAAGCATCACATGAAAAACATTACTTTGAAGAATATATCAGTTCTTCAATGAATAACCACATGACGTATCAATAGCTTTTCGCATCATAATTGAATCGGGATGGCCTAACTGGTCATGCCAAATAAAAATATCAGTAAACTTTTGGTTTACAATAACATGAGCTTCAATTTGTACTAATTCTTGTGTAGTACAATCCGGATGATAGTGCATGTAATTTTGTCAAGATTTTCTTATTACCTTTGTTATACTCGTAATATGGAGATAGTTAGCATCCCCTTGACTAATAGTCTCAATATGATATTCATTTCTACGAATATCTTTAAAATTCAATAAGTCTCCGTGAGACTTTGACGAGTATAACGCAATGTGAATATGGAATTGAGTTCCATTTGACAATAACATATTTGCTCTTCCGAAGCCTTCTATGATATTACTACTTCCAGATAGTCACATTATTCTTTTGCATTGTTTGTAATGCCCCGAGTTAGGGCCTAGGAGATAATCGGGTTGGTTAAACCAGTTTAGGTTAAATTAATTGGGAGAAACCATTTTTAATAAACAACTAAAGGATTTTAATGAAAAGGGGGTAAAAAGGGAATTTTGGAATTTTAAAAGAAAAAATGGGTTTGGAAAATACCATCATCTTATTCAAACTCTTTTCACGTTTCTTTTTCCCAAACACCATTTCTACTATTCCATTGGTGCAAGCTCTTCATCCAAGCAAGATTTTCAAGGTAATCATTCTCTTATTTTTAATTTCTCTTCCTGAAACATGTTGTAGATGAAATCTATCTTTAAACACATTGTTTAAATTTGTTTCCAAAATGCTTTGAGTTGGAAAAAGAGGAAAATGAAGAAATTTCGTTTGGGTTGTTTGATCCTAGGTTTAAAGGCGTTTTTAACCTTGTTTTGACGTTCTAAATATGTTAGGATAGTGGCTTATTGATGGGAAACCCGAAACTATTAAAAAGGGGGGATTTGGAGTTGAAAATTTGGGTTTTTGGTTTGTTCTTGTGAAGAACTTTGGGTTGATGGTTTCTAGACTTTGGGTAAGTGTTTTGGTTGTTGAAAGGTGTAGTTTTGATGTTAAATTTGCTGGATTTTGGTTAGGGTTGTTTGGATGATGTTTCAGATAACTTCGGCTACGAATCGATGAGTGAATATTGTTGAATATTGTGGTTGTGAATTTTCAGTGGGCATGTATGTTGAAAAGGGCATCAATACTCTGTTTTGGATTGTTTAGAAGCAACAAAAACGAATTTGGGCTCTTTAGACGTGAGACTGGGTAGTTTGGAGGCTTGAATCGGTGTTTCGGCTATCGTTGGGTTGTGCCGGTGAGTGGAATTGTTTTCTAAGCCTTAACTCGGTTAAGGATGTGTTTTGGGGGTATAGATTGAACATTTAAGCCAATTTAAGCTCAAGAGTAAGTTTTAAGCTTTTAGTCTTCAATTTCGATAACATCTACTATGTGTTTGAATGACTTTCCATAATGCATGATGCTTTGAACGTCCTTATGTTATGCATTTGATTGCCTTAATTGATTTCCATGTTGGTTATGGTTGTGACCATGAGAACACAAGGTAAGTGTTGGTTTGGTGGGTATTGACATGTGAAACCTTATTACCGGATATAGTTGGTCAACCAATAGGATGTGAGTGCACTCGAGGTAAAAGTCGCGCGTGGCCTTAGTGATGCTAGATTCCACTAAGGAGGAGTACGGTGATGTGAGATTCCACCGGAAGCTATGTTTTGCTAGACGAGTGAGTACGGTGATGTGAGATTCCACCGGAAGTGTCTAGTGTGTTTGAGAACTATCTGCATATCCGAGTAAAAGTGATGAATGTCAATATACCAATGGTGCTCTAAATTCTCATGTTAAGCATGATATATTGCTCTTTTCCATTTATGCTTATGTATGTGATTGGTTTCTTGTTTGTGTGTTGAGAATGAGCATGAGGTAAGCTTGTGGCATGTGGATGCATTCGGTAAATGCTCAAGATGTTAAATGCATGTTATGTGTTCATGCATGAGGGAAATGATTTGGAAATGGTTTTGGTTTTAAGCGAACTATGGTTTTAAAACTGCATTGTAGTTACCGTTTTGAGCACTGCTCACTAAGCTTATATGCTTACGCTCTTTTTTCCAACAATGCAGGCCCTTAGACCTACGAAGCAGCTTGGGGGACAAGGGAAAATCCAAGGGGGTTTGGTTTGCTCAAGTATGGCTTTAGACTTAAATAAGTAGTATTAAGCAATGTGATAGGACCTTTACGTTTAAGGGGGTTGTTTGTTATGTCTCTTGCTTTAGACAAGTTTGTTTAGTTATGTTTGGCTTGTGATGCCTCTAAACATGTTGAACGTGCCATGGATTGTCTTTTGACCCCCTTTTGTGATTGCTATGCTTGAATGTTTTCCTTTAATGAATCTTGCCATGTTGAATCTTGTCTCGTTGATCGTCTTTCATGTCTAAATGAATGCTCATGGTTGGCTTATGTTGCGTGCATGTTTATGATTTGTTTAGGTGCTCGTTTAGTGAGTTTTGTTGGTTTTCCTTGTGCTTAAAACTACAGAAATCAGTTCTTCTAGGCAGGGTGTATCGATACGCTCAAGGGTTGTATCGATACGGTCCCCTGTTTTAAGCAAGGTGTACCGATACGCTCAAGGGTTGTATCGATACGGTCCCCTGTTTTAAGCAAGGTGTACCGATACGCAGTGTAACATCCACTTTTCCGTCCTAGAATTTAATTCATTGAATTAGAATATTAATTTATTCTTAGAAAGCAATTAAGTTTATAATTAAGTAAATTATTCAATTTAGTCCTTGAATTTCCTTTAATTGGGCAATTATTGCACCAACTCAAATTAAAGGGAACAAGGCCTTCGAATTAAAGAATTAAGTCGAGTTGATGATTTGGTCGAACGTAAATTGATAATAACTTGATCAAAGTAATAAGATTAGAGAAATTAAAAATAATTAGAGGGAGTACATTTCCCTAGTGGAAATCGGACCAAACTGGAAGAAGAAAGAAAGAGTTTGTGGAGGAAATTGATGACTAAATTAAAAAGAAAATAAAACTCAAAATTTGCATGTTAAAATTTGTTATTCCTTGGGGCTTTCCTTAGTAAAAAGCTTAGATTAGATATGTTAAGAAGGGCAAGTAAGTAAAACCAAAATCCCATCAAATCCCCCAAATTAAGGAAAGTGTTTTCTCTCCATCATTCTCTTCTTTGTTGCCGTGTAACTTGAGAGAAAAGGGAGAGGATGAAAGCTTGAAAACTCTAAAAATTGAGCTCCAATGGAGAAGGAAATGGCTTGCATGTTGAAGGATTTAAGCTAGGATTAAGAAGAGTTAACTAGTGGTAGCAAAGCCAAAGAAGTAAGTTATCATTCCTTCTTCTAGTTGTTCGAATAAGAGCAAAAATCATGCATGCAAGTTTAAAATTAATTTAAACATGAAATTGTTAGAGTTATGGTGATTATGTTGAGTTGAAATAATGGAATTCTTGAATGATTAATTGTGAAATGCTAAATTGATTAAAAGAGGACTGTTTTGAGGAAAGAATAGAAATTCGTGATTAAATGAAAAATTGAAATAGTTAGGGACCAAACTGGAAAATTCATATTAGGACAAAGTTGATGAGAAATGAAATTTCTATAAGGAACAAGTCTTGAACTGTTGGAAAAATGAATTAGAATGAGGAAATTTTGATTAGAATCAACATTGGGCATGTATTCGAAAATAATGGAATTAGGGACTGTTTTGAATAAAATCATTAATTGCAAGGACCTAAATTATATGGAATTTGACACTTAACTCAGAATTTAGAATCAAGGGATTATGTAAGAATGAATTTAGACTCTTGAATTGAAGTCGAAATGGCCTAAATTGGTGAATTTAGGAAGTTAGTACTCGAAACCTAAGAATAGGACTGATCTGGAAAATTAGTAAAATTGAGGACTTGTCTGTTGATAATATGAATTTTTAAGGACTTAAAAATGTTGAAAAAGGATAGTATAAACCATTTATTAAGTAAATTTAGAATTAGACTAAGGTAATTAGGTGGAGTTTAAAGCTAAATGTGTTCAATGAGTAAACTGTCCAGAAAACTTGAACCATAAGCTGCAACTTTGAAAATTCACCAAAAATAGAATATAGGGTATTTTGAACTGAAATTTTTATGGCATAAACTTTGAAATGTCTAGTATCACTGGGAGAAAACGAAATTGAATTCTAGTATGTGAATTCGAAGTTATGGATTAAAGAAGTTGGGCAGTACAAGCTGTCCAGGTTTGTTGAAAGGGTCATATTCAAGTAATAAACTGTATTAACTCAGAATAGATAAAAATATGAGGTTTAAATGGTTAGAAAACTGATTTTGATACCTTTCTAATGGTGTATGATAAGTGAATTTTTTATTAGTAATTAAGAAGTTATGATCAAAATACTAACTGGTCCTCCAACTAATTCAACAGAAAAAAACAGATTTGAGAATTAATGTTATAATTGTATTAAAGAAGTGAATGTAATTTGAATTGCTCTTTGATATGGTTTGTATTCGTTTTGTGTTGAGTTTTAAGATCCAACTTGTGAGGATTCTTTGGAAGAAGCAAAGATTGACCAATCAAGGGGAAGGAACAAGGGCATCCTAATCAAAGATCAAGCTTAAGGAGTTTGTGAGTGTAATCATATTAGGGTTGGGACTAGTGTTCTAACCACTTTGTTTATTTAAGTAATTTATGATTTTGTGCATGAAATGGACTTAATTTATGATTGGTAACATGTTTAGTAAGGGAAGGAGGTTAAAGGAAAATGGATGCATGAAATGGATCCTTGTTAATGCTTGAATGTATGAATATGTGGACTGCCCCTATATGATACTTTTGCTATGTTGTATATGCATGTAATTTCATGTGATGTTGCTGCCTATGTATGTTTTGATGCTATTCGAATGTGGCATAAAATTAATCAACATGATTTATGTGATTTGGTACAATTATATGATAGAATGAGCATGCAAATCGAATTATGCAATATGTATGTGCTAAAATAAATATGAATGATATCGTTGAAAAATGAATGATAAATTAATAAGAATAATAAGCCCTCGGTCGATTAGAGGTCTTAGATAGTACGACATGCCTAGAGTTCGAGCTCTCTTGTTTTGTTGCTCAGTGCAACCCCTGATTTGTTGCTTAGTGCAACCCATGTTTAGTACCTTGTGTACTCTCCGAACTTGATAATTGAATATGATCTTGCTTGGTGTTCAAGACACATTGATGCTATTGAGCATCCATTGACTTGTTGCTTAGGCAACCCCTGTTAGGTACTTGGTACCCTCTTGATGACTTGATTATCTGATTCTTCTATTCTACCTAGGGCAACTTAACTAAAGTACATGGAAATACATAATTATGAATAGCTTATGAAGTGGATAAATGGATTGATGTTTGAATTGGCATGACATGGTATATGTATAATTGATGGATGAATTTTGTGGACATTGGTCCTTACGGATATGATAATGCATATAAGATGCTTGATATATTTGAATATATGTAATGTGGGCAATGGCCCTTTTCGAATGAAATGGAAATGATATATGATATGTTGATATGCTTAATTCATGGTCAATGTTTGGAGACCCATTCGAATGATATGCCTATGATGAATTATGAATCTTGCTCTTGTATAATTGACAATGCAATGCTATATTTTGTTATAATATTGGTGGTTTTGATTATAAGCATGAGTATAAGCATGCTGGAATTGATTCGTTGTATAGTTTTGGCTTGACCGAATATGAGGTATGATGATAAATTAATGCTAATCGAAATGTGTTTGAGTATGATGAAATGCTTGATGTACATGAGGTGTATTGAACCACATGAGTTTCGGTTGTGCTAAGCTTAGTTGGGTGCTAATCGTATGCTGTCAAACCTAGCTAAGTAACTCATTGTTTGATCACAAATTAATTTAAAAGAATGGATTAGTTTTAGCATTACCTCGCTAAGTACAATTTTGTACTTAACGCTCTTTTGTTTCCTTCTTCCCAAAATTAGCAGGGTAGCTTGGATCTAAAGCTAGCATCCGATCGAGACAAATTACAAGACCATAAATGTATGATCTTAGTCTTATTTTTAGACTCCTAGATGGTGGCTTCGAAGTTTGTTTAAGGGCTCGTTTCATTTTGTTTGGTCGTAGCTTAAGTTTACGTTGGTGTTTGAAGTTATATGCTGCTTGATGTTTAGTTAGGAGGCTAAAATCATGTTTTGTTTTTAATTAAGCCTCATTCTTTTGTTGTAAATATGTAAGTCAAGCTAGTGGTCTTGCATGATTCTTTTTGTTGTATATAGTTGATAGCTTGGCATGGCTTAGGAGCATTTGATAACTGATGTTTTGTAATGAAATAGTTAATGGAAATCTGATATCATGGTCTATGAATTTGAACATGACTTGTATGTTAATAATGATGTCTTAATTATTGGTAATGTTGGGTAATTCAAAAACCACCTAGACTAATTTAAACAAGGGTTCGAATGGCATGGTAATGAATTGCTTAAGTGTATTGGCATGTTTGATTCAATTACTATCAAGGAGATAATTGGTAAATTATTAGTTAATGGTTAGAGTAAATTGGCCACATAGACAGCCTAGTGTTTGATTGAAATAATGTATGGTGATTTAAAATTGATCCTTAATAAGGTGTTAAGAAGAAAATTAAATTGGCTTGAAATTTTATAGGTTAGACTAAATGAAATTCTGTTTCGTCATGTAGGTTTAGAAAAGTTTTTGTTAGCCCACTTTCCGCATGCGCAATAATAATAATAAAGTTTGCTAATATGAGAATTGAATTCTTGTTTTGGTGTTCTGTAAATGTAAATGTTTCAGACTCGATATATTCGGTTTCTATTTCGGTTATGTTTTCTGTTTTTCGATCTCCGGTAACGCTCCTCGCTCCTGACCCGGGCGAGGGGTGTTACACGCAGGGGCGTACTGATACCCACTTTGGAATATGGAAATCTGAGATTTTGACGAGAAATTAGGGTATTGATACGGGCCTTAGGCGTACCGATAAGGTCGATATCAACCGTATGGGTATCAATACAATCTCTTGGGGTTGACCTTAGGGAGTTTGACCGTTGAAGGCGTATCGATATGGGCCTTAGGCGTATCGTTACGTCATGTGGTTTAATTGTTAAAAGTAACCTCTAATGTCCGTTTTTGCTTGGTTCATGTTCGTGTTTGCTTCCCGCTGCTTGTCTCCTCACATAGGATTTAAATATAGCATCTAGATAAGATAATTTTAAAAAGAATGAGTTTAGGGTTGCTAATCGGAGTGGAGCCTTAACAGGTTTCTCTTTGGTTTTTCTCGTGTAACCCGTTCGGGTTAGTCTGGTGGCTAGGCTGAGTCGAGGGGGTTACATTTGTTGGTATCAGAGCCTAGGTTTCGCCTAGGTTCGTTGAGTTTCTGTGAAGCCGAAAGGTAAGTGAGGTAAGTTTTTTTGTGTAAGCTTGTTGGTTGTGATGCACGGTGATTCTAAGCATTCTTATGGTTTTCTTTGTGTTGGTTGGGAGATATATAAAGGCACCCATTGCTTGTATATTGTTGTTGTAAGTGGTTTTAAGTTTAAAGACTTGAGCGCCTTGGACTTTGTTCCTTGCCGACCTCAAATCATTTCGCTTGTTGTGTTTATTGTTTAGTTTTGCACATGTTTGTATGGTGAGACCGAGGGGAAGGCCTAGAATGGATAATTCGAGGGTTGAGCGGATTGAGAACGTTGAGGACATGCGAGGGGAGAACTTGCCTCTTCCTCCGGGTGGTGGAGTAAATGGCGAAGGTGCTGGACCCCATGTTGGGCAGGGACAGGCTGGCATTGATGTGAATCCGTTGATTCAGGCAATAGCTGGGGCTATTCAAACAGCTTTAGCGGGTGTTCGGGTTGCAGCACCGCCTCAGGGTGCAGGTTCTGGTTTGCCGTTAGAGCGACTTTGTAGCTTGGGCAGAGTCGAGTTTCGTGGATTGTCACCCGAGGGTTCAGAGGCATGGTTTGAGTGCACAGTTCGTATTTAGGGACAGTTGGAGTGCCCTGATGCACATAAGTTAGGTTGCATCGTCTCTTTGCTTCAGGGAGATGTCTATACTTGGTGGACTACCATCACAACGGGTATGCCAGAGGCCGAGGTTACTTGGGAATTCTTTAGTACTGCTTTCCTTAAGAAATATCTAGGTCCTCGATACCTAGACGAGAAGAAGAGAGAGTTCATAGCTCTAGTTTAGGGTAGCATGACCGTGTCTGAGTATGAGGTACAGTTCGTACGTCTCAGCCAGTATGCCTCTGAGTTGGTTCCCACTGAGAGGGAACGATGTGAGCATTTCCGGTATGGTTTGATCCAGGAGGTTAAAACCTACATGTTGGCTTCTGACTATACGAATTTTGATGTGTTGGTCGCTAGGGCCAAGGATATTGAACGGTCTTTGGGACTTGCAGATCGCAAGGGTGGATCTAGTTTAAGAAAAAGGACCGCCGAGTGGGATAGAGACCGTGCCAAGAGGCATAAGGATATGAGACCTCATCATGATCATAGGCGTGGAGGTGGTAATCCAGGGCGAGGCCATCATGGCCAAGGGACTGAAAATCGTACTCCTGAGTGTACCAAGTGTGGTAGGCGTCATTTCGGTGAGTGTTGGGGTACTTATGGCTCATGTTGGAACTGCGGGTCTAGAGCGCACTGGAAGCGTGATTTTCCATATCCGGCTAGGGATGGACAGGCTCCTGCGCGAGCTGTTAAGCATTAGAGAAGCTGTGGGCACGGTCGAGGTAACTTTTAGCCTAGGGACGATGGTCAGAGGAATGTGGCTCATGTTGTGGCAGTTGAGCCCAAGGGAGGTGGACCGGCTAGAGTGTATGCGCACCATGAGGACAGGAATGACACATATGTGATTGCAGGTAATTTCTCGTTACAGTCTTTGACTTTTCTTTCTTTGATTGATTCTGGTTCTACACATTCGTACATATTGAGTGAGCATGCAAAGTTGTCAGATATTCCGGATGAGATATTAGATGTGGGTATGAGTGTCACGAGTTCTTTCGGTGAGACAGTTGTGGTTAGAAAGATGTACAAAAGATGTTCTTTGATGGTTCAGGGTCATGTCTTTTCTGTGGATATGATGGAATTCCCGTTTTATGGTTTTGATGTGATTTTGGGCATGGATTCACTTGTGGAACATAGGGCTAGGGTAGACTTTGAGACCAAAAGAGTGTCCTTGAGACTTGCAGATGATTATGAGGTTGTAGTAATTGGCGAGAACATTAAGTTCTTGTCTAATGTTGTTTCTACTTTTGAAGCTCGGAGATTGATGGATTCGGGTTGTCAAGCATATTTGGCTTATATAATGAATCCGAACATGAGTGAAGTTAGACCGCAAGATATCAGAACAGTTTGTGATTTTCTGAGTGTCTTCTCAGAAGAGTTGTCGGGTTTACCCCTAGATAGAGTTGTTGAGTTTGCTATTGAGACGTATTCAGATTCTGTTCCCGTATCCATTGCTCCGTATAGAATGGCACCTAAAGAGTTGAAAGAGTTGAAGACACAATTTCAGGAACTGTCAGACAAAGGTTTCATTAGACCTAGTATTTCTCTGTGGGGTGCTCCGGTCTTGTTTGTGAAGAAAAAGGACGAAAGTATAAGGATGTGTATAGATTATAGGCAGTTGAACAAGGTAACAGTAAATAACAAGTATCCTTTACCGCGGATCGACGATTTGCTTGATCAGTTGAGAGGTGCTACAGTATTTTCAAAGATTGATTTGAGATCCGGCTATTATCAGTTGAAGGTAAAAGATGTAGATATACTGAAGATAGCTTTCCGAACACGATATGGGCACTACGAGTTCTTGGTAATGCCTTTCGGTTTGACTAATGCCCTAGCTGCGTTTATGGACATGATGAACAAAGTGTTTCACGAGTATTTGGATAAATTTGTAGTAGTGTTCATAGATGCCATTTTAGTGTAATCTAAAACCGAGGAAGAACATGATAAGCATTTGCGACTAGTGCTACGGACCTTGCTTGAAAATCAGTTGTATGCCAAGTTGAGTAAATGTGAGTTTTGGATTAGGGAAGTAGTCTTTCTAGGTCATGTGATCTCAGTCGATGGGATTAGTGTGGATCTCGAGAAGATAGAAGCAATAATGAGTTGGAAACAACCGAAGTTAGTGACTGAAATCTGTAGTTTTCTAGGTTTGGCCAGTTATTATCTAAGGTTTATTGAGGGATTCTCGAAGATTGCTGCGCCTTTGACTAAACTGTTACAGAAAAATGTTCCTAATGAGTGGACAGATGCAAGGCAACAAGCGTTTGAAAAGTTAAAGAAAGCATTGACAGAAGCTCCTATTTAATTCATCCTGAACCAGGGAAAGAGTTCGTAATCTTCAGTGATGCATCATATGTAGGTTTAGGTTGTGTGCTTATGTAAGAAGGAAGAGTTGTAGCTTATGCTTCGAGACAGTTGAAGATTCACGAGAAGAATTACCCCACCTATGACATAGAGTTATCAGTTGTGGTTTTTGCCTTGAAAATTTGGAGACGCCACCTTTATGGTGAGAAATGCACAGTGTACACCGATCATAAGAGTTTGAAGTACCTTATGACACAAAAAGAGTTGAATCTTAGACAGCGTAGGTGGTTAGAGCTTCTTAAAGACTATGACCTCACGATAGAGTACAATCCGGGTAAGGCAAACGTAGTAGCCGATGCTTTGAGTAGAAAAGTAGCAGTTGAGTTACGAGCTACGTTTTCTAGATTGAACGTGTCACAAGATGGTGGTTTGATAGCCGAGCTACAGGTTAAACATTTGTTAGTTCAGTTGATTTGAGAGAAAAAGTTGCAAGACAGATCTTTGGCACCTCAGTGCAAGATATAGCCGAGGGTAAACCCACAGATTTCTGCTTTGGTGAGAATGGGATCTTATGTTTCAAGGATAAAGTAGTTGTTCTAGAAGATGCCGAGTTGAGGCGTACTATCTTGAATGAAGCTCATAACAGTCCTTTTTCTATGCATCCAGATAGTACAAAGATGTACCGTGGGTTGAAAGATGAGTACTTCTGGATTGGGTTAAAGAAAGATGTGGCCAAATTTGTGAGTAAATGTATGGTTTGCCATCGTCTTAAGGCCGAGCATCAGTTTCCTTTAAGTTTGTTACAACCGTTGAAGATTCCGGAGTGGAAGTGGAAGAAAATTATTATAGATTTTGTGTCAGGTTTACCGTTGACTCCTTCGAAAAAGAATTCAGTATGGGTGATAGTCGACAGATTCACTAAGTGTGCCCATTTCATACCTGTTCATACTACTTACACCTTAGACAAGTTGGCCGATCTGTACATCAGTTAGATAGTCAGATTGCATGGTGTGCTGAAATCGATTATGTCAGACAGAGATTCGAGATTTACGGCTAGATTTTGGGAGTGTTTGCATAGTGCTTTGGGAACTTGGTTGAACTTTAGTACTTCGTATCACCCACAGTCAGATGGTCAGTTAGAGAGAGTTATTCAGGTGTTAGAGGACATGTTTTCGGTGTTGCATCATCGACTTTCAGGGTTCATGGGAGAAACATCTACCGCTAGTAGAGTTTGCGTACAATAACAATTATCAGGCTAGTATTCAGATGGCACCGTATGAAGCTCTGTATGGTAGGAAATGTAGAACACCTGTTTGTTGGGCCGAAGCCGGACAGAAGATTGTACCTATGCCAGACTTGCTTAAAGGCACTACCGAGAAGGTAAAACTGATTTACAATCGCTTGAAGGCATAGACAGAAATCTTATGCGGATTTGAAGAGGAAAGAGGTTGAGTACACCATCGGTGACAAAGTGTTCTTGAAGGTTTTCCCGTGGAAGAAGGTAATGAGGTTTGGTAGAAAGGGGATGTTGAGTCTGCGATACATTGGTCCTTACGAGGTAGTTGAGAGGATTGGTCCTGTTGCATATAGGTTGAGATTGTCATCCGAGCTTGAGAAGATTCATGATGTGTTTCATGTTTTGATGCTCCGAAAGTATAGATCAGATTCGTCTCATGTTATGGCAGTGGAAGAGATCGAATTGAATCCGGACTTGTCGTATGACGAAGAACCAGTTGAGATTCTCGCCACGGATAGTAAAGTTTGCGTGGGAGGACCATTGAGTTAGTCAAGGTCTTGTGGAGACATCAGGGTGTGGAAGAAGCTACTTGGGAGAGAAAAGCGGAGATGGAAGAGCAATTTATGTACCTCTTTCCATCATGTAAATTTCGAGGACGAAATTCCTTAAGTGGAGGAGAGTTGTAACGCCCTGAGTTAGGGCTCGGGAGATAATCGGGTTGGTTAAACCGGTTCGGGTTAAATTAATTGGGAGAAATCATTTTTAATAAACAACTAAAGGATTTTAATGAAAAGGGGGTAAAAAGGGAATTTTGAAATTTTAAAAGAAAAAAAGGGGTTTTGAAAATACTATCATCTTCTTCAAACTGTTTTCACATTGCTTTTTCCCAAACATCATTTCTACTATTCCATTGGTGCAAGCTCTTCATCCAATCAAGATTTTCAAGGTAATCCTTCTCTTATTTTGATTTTCTCTTCCTTAAACATGTTATAGATAAAATCTATCTTTAAACCCATTGTTTAAATTTGTTTCCAAAATGATTTGAGTTGGAAAAGGAGGAAAATGAAGAAATTTCATTTGGGTTGTTTGATCCTAGGTTTAAAGGCATTTTAACCTTGTTTTGACGTTCTAAAAATGTTAGGATAATGCCTTATTGATGGGAAACCCAAAACTAGTAAAAATGAGGGGGTTTGGAGTTGAAAATTTGGGTTTTTGGTTTATTCTTGTGAAGAACTTTGGGCTGATGGTTTCTAGACTTTGGGTAAGTGTTTTGGTTGTTGAAAGGTGTAGTTTTGATGGTAAATTTGCTGGATTTTGGTAAGGGCTGTTTGGATGATGTTTCAGATAACTTCGGCTATAAATCGATGAGCGAATGTTGTTGAATATTGTGGTTGTGAATTTCAGTGGGCATGTATGTTGAAAAGGGCATTAATACTCTGTTTTGGATTGTTTAGAAGCAGCAGAAACGAATTTGGGCTCTTCGGACGTGAGACCGGGTAGTTCAGAGGCTTGAATCGGTGTTTCGGCTATCATTGGATTGTACCGGTGAGTGGAATTGTTTTCTAAGCCTTAACTCGGTTAAGGATGTGTTTTGGGGGTTTAGATTGAGCCTAATAAGCCAATTTAAGCTCAAGAGTAAGTTTTAAGCTTTTAGTCTTCAATTTCGATAACATCTACTATGTGTTTGAATGACTTTCCATAATGCATGATGCTTTGAACGTCCTTATGTTATGCATTTGATTGCCTTAATTGATTTCCATGTTGGTTATGGTTGTGACCATGAGAGCACAAGGTAAGTGTTAGTTTGGTGGGTATTGACATGTGAAACCTTATTACCGGATATAGTTGGTCGACCAATAGGATGTGAGTACACTCGAGGTAAAAGTCGCGCGTGGCCTTAGTGATGCTAGATTCCACTAAGGAGGAGTACGGTGTTGTGAGATTCCACCGGAAGCTATGTTTTGCTAAACGAGTGAGTACGGTGATGTGAGATTCCACCGGAAGTGTCTAGTGTGTTTGAGAACTATCCGCATATCCGAGTAAAAGTGATGAATGTCAATATACCCATGGTGCTCTAAATTCTTATGTTAAGCATGTTATATTGCTCTTTTCCATTTATGCTTATGTATGTGATTGGTTTCTTGTTTGTGTGTTGAGAATAAGCATGAGGTAAGCTTGTGGCCTGTGGATGCATTCGGTAAATGCTCGAGTTGTTAAATGCATGTTGTTATGTGTTCATTCATGAGAGAAATTATTTGGAAATGGTTTTGGTTTCAAGCGAACTATGGTTTTAAATCTGCATTGTTGTAGTTACCGTTTTGAGCACCGCTCACTAAGCTTATATGCTTACGCTCTTTTTTCCAACAATACAGGCCCTTAAACCTACGGAGCAGCTCGGGGAACAAGGGAAAATCCAAGGGGGTTTGGTCTGCTCAAGTATGGGTTTAGACTTAAATAAGTAGTATTAAGCAATGGGATAGGACCTTTACGTTTAAGGGGGTTGTTTGTTATGTCTCTTGCTTTAGACAAGTTTGTTTAGTTATGTTTGGCTTGTGATGCCTCTAAACATGTTGAACGTGCCATGGATTGTCTTTTGACCCCTTTTTGTGAATGCTATGCTTAAATGTTTTCCCTTAATGAATCTTGCCATGTTGAATCTTGTCTCGTTGATCGTCTTTCATGTCTAAATGAATGCTCATGGTTGGCTTATGTTGTGTGCATGTTTAGGAGTTGTTTAGGTGCTCGTTTAGTGAGTTGTGTTGGTTTTCCTTGTGCTTAAAACTGTAGAAATCAGTCCTTTTGGGCAGGGCGTATCAATACGCGCAAGGGCTGTATCGATACGGTCCCCTGTTTTAAGCAAGGCGTACCGATACGCGGGGGCGTACCGATACCCACTTTGATCTCTGGAAATATGAGATTTTGACGAGAAATTGGGGTATCGATAAGGGTCTTAGGCGTATCGATACGGTCCCTGATGTTGACCTTTAAGGGCGTATCGATATCTGTCGTGTGGGTATCGATACGGTCTATTAGGGTTGACCTTAGGGAGTTTGACCGTTGAAGGCGTATCGATACGGGCCTTAGGCGTATCCATACGACATGTGGTTTAATTGTTAAAAGTAACCTTTAATGTCCGTTTTTGCTTGGCTCATGTTCATGTTTGCTTCCCGCTGCTTGTCTCCTCACATAGGATTTAAATATGGCATCTAAACAAGATAATTTTAAAAAGAACGAGTTTAGGGTTGCTAATCGGAGCGGAGCCTTAACGAGATTCTCTTTGGTTTTCCCCGTGTAACCCGTTCGATTGGTCTGGTGGCTAGGCCGGGTCGAGGGGGTTACATTGTTAAATGGGAAAATATGCATAATTATGCACCTTTCAATACATGCTTTGTTTCATTCAGTTCGGGGAATGGATAATATGTGTTTTGTATCATTCACTTCAGGGAATGAAAAAATATTAAATATAGCACATTAAATCAATTATCTATCAAAGATAATGTCACAAGAATTTATTACTCTTCCGGAGCATTGATATTTTAGTACTTTGAGATATAGTATTCACATTTTCCCCTTGCATTTAAATGGGAAAAATATTTCGTATGCTTAAGTATAGTATGAGTACTTGCACATTCTGCTAAGCATAAATCGTCTTAATTCATTGCATATTTTATTCCGAAAGTATACATATTCTTCAAAGGAGAATATATAAAACAAATTAACATAAAGCAAAATAAATAAATGTTTTAATATATTTAAATATATAATATAAAACATAAATAAATAATATGTAAAATAAATTAACATAAAGTAAAATAAATTAAAATATCAATAATTCCCTTTAGAGAATATAAAGAAATATGATAAATGGCGAATTATTCCTTTCAAGGGTTATGAGGAAATCAACAATATCCAATTGAGTTAGACCAACAACGCCATAGTTATTTTCTCCATTTTCGTAAACAAAATTAGTTTATATTTTCTTTCCTTTATCATTCATAATTGTGGATAAAGGTCCATAATGATTTGGCATATGACAAGTACGAGATCAATGGTTTGTACCATTGCATAAAAAATTACCTTCTTAATATATTCTTGTCAACTTTATAAACTCACTTCTAGTGGTTATAAACATTCTTAAAATGATCATCTTGCCAATGTCTATGTTCATGGCTTCAATTGTGACCACAATTGCTAATGTGACATTTATTCTTTCCGCTATAAAATGTCACATTCACTTCAGGGAATAGAGCGGAGCCAATAGGTCTTTAAAACCTTTTCACGATATTGTGTCTACAGGACAACATTAATTGCGTGAAATATTCACATAACTGAGTTTTATTCATTAACCATATAGTGAATTATCAAGTTTGCATCCACTTTAGGGAATGAAACAAATTCAATAATCGCATGGAATAACACATCATGCTTGCATTCATTTCAGGGAATGCCCCCATAAAAATTCTTGGATCAAGAAAAATTTTCCTAACTTGAACTTGGGAGAAGTCTATAGTCGAGTTTTTCGACAGAAAAGAATTATTGCTTTCAAGCAAATATAGACTTTATAACACTCATACTATTAAAGAATATTTGATCAACCAATATATATTGTACAATACTTAAAGAGAACAAAGATCTAATCCTCATACGCGACATTGTTAAACCAGTCTACAAGGTCCTTTAAAAAAACCTCCTTTGAGACCAGTAGCCTTGCAGAACGGGATGTCCAGCCAATATACTCGGATTAAACCATCAAAATAAAGAACATAAATCATCATAATTTATAACAATCTTCTTTAGATCATAAATCACCATAATTTACTACACCTTAAAATCATAATTTAAAGAATAAAAATAAAAATAGAGTTTACCGATATTGATTTTTCTCTCAATGACAACTTCTCATAATCTCTTTATGTCACGTCTCTTTCCAAGCCATTTAAAGATATCATGTAAAACTTAAAACACAATTAAAAACAAAATCTCATTAAATAAATATTAAGTAGCAAATAACTAACCACAAACTATCGATCATGTACCGTTAAGCAAACTAATACAAAAATACATAAACACGTGTGATTTGTGATTCCTTGGCAACAAATCTCAATAATATAGTCGAAATAGTCAAATGGTTAGGGTACGTTTATGATTGAAATCCCATTAACAATATTTTCCTTATTCAACGATCCAAAAAACATGAATAACTAAGAGAGAGTTTTACACTGTGTAAGTTGATCCTAACCCATATATATATATTGAACTTTTCATTAATATCCCAAGACAAATCAATATGAATTACCTTAAATTTAACTAAGATTCAAGCTGACATTTTTTTAAAAAAATATTTATATATTTGATCTAACCAATCTCAAACTCAATTATATTTTCAATAATATTTACAATGGCATGCTATAAGATCTGTTGGGGCAGGTGAGGATGATGTGAGGCTAGTGGAGATAGGAGGGTACAAAGTAATACTCACGCCTGCCCCATCACCCACGACAAATATAATTTTTATCTTTATCCCCACCCACCACCAGCAAAATATATAACCATCCCTGCTTAATTGGATGCGAAGTGAGGTGAATCCCCACAAAATTCATCCCATTGACATCATTAATTTGGCGCCGTATAATCACGGGAGGATGCACTTAGCTCCGGTGGGTGCATCCTTATCCTTATTTTTAATTTTTTAAAATATATTTAATTTAGTGTTATTTTTTTAAGAAAAAATAATTTTATTTTGTGTGTGAAGGGAATTTTTTTTCTTCTAAAAAACAATATTTTAAACCTCATTTTTGAATCTCTAGTTAACACATTTCTATCTCATTCTACGTAGACATTATTGTTTGAACATGTATTATCGAAGGGAACAAATTTTCTTATACATCTGCAATTACTTCTTAGATTCATAAACCCTAGTTAACTAAATAACAATTTTTTATAAATCAGTTAATTGTATTACACGTCTTTAAATTATGACGTTTGTTTTAATCTGGTATTTTAACTTTTAAATATTTTAATTTCATTTAAAATTATGACTTCCAATCTAAATTGGTCGTCCAAAGTTTTGAATATTATAGTTTCATCCTCAAACTATTGGTCATCATTCTAAATTGGTCCCCCAAACTTTTAAATATTTCAATTTCATCCTTAAATTATCATTTATGTCACATTAATACACATAAATGTTTACATGACAATTAACAATTTATATAACGATCTTATTAACATGAGATATGATTAGACTTTTCAAAAAAAACATGAGATATGATTAGTATATATTGATAATTTAAGGATAAAATTATAACATTCAAAAGTTTGAGTGTCAATTAAAATTTTGGATCATAGTTTGAAAACGAAATTGAAACAATAAAAAAACCTGAGGACAAATTTAAAAAGAGAATCATAAATTGAGTATGTGCTATGCAATTAACTCTCTATAAATAACATGCTAAAAAGCCATTTATATCCAAAACCTCAGTGAAGAAATACAACAATAACTGCAATAGACTCGTTATGGGTTTGGAATCACAGATAAAGCTACCCGTCATCGAATTTTCCGAGGAAAATCTAAAGCCCGGATCAAGCGCTTGGGCATCAGCATGCATTGAAGTCCGGCGAGCTCTCGAAGAATATGGTTGCTTCGAAGCGGAATTCGAGAAAATGCCTCGCCGGATTCACGATGCAGCTTTTGCGGGAGCCGAAGAATTGTTCCGACTCCCAACCGAGGTAAAAATGCGAAACACCAGCACCAAACCTTACTTTGAATACTTCGGACAATACAAAACTCTCCCACTCTACGAATCCATGGCGATCGACCATCCGACATCTCTCGATGCAGCTACAAACTTCACTAACCTCATGTGGCCTGCCGGAAACGACCGCTTCCGGTACAATTTTCTGAACAAAATCACTCACCGAATGTCATTACATGATTACCGGAATTTTAACTTTTGGTTTTCATTTGAATGTCAGTGAAAGTGCTCAAAGCTATTCGGAGCTGGTGACGGAACTCGACCGGACTGTGGCGAGAATGTTGTTCGAAAGCTATGGTGTCGGATATTACCATGATTATTACAGCAAAAACACAAACTATCTTCTTCGATACATCAAATATAATGAGCCTGAGATGGAGCAGAGTAATGAAGGTCTATTGCCTCATGCAGACAAAACTTTCTTTTCTATTATTCATCAAGGTAAAGTGAGTGGTTTGCAGGTGAAAGTGAAGGATGATCAGTGGATTGATGTTCCGCCATCGCCGACTTCTTTTATTTTCATGGCCGGGGAAGCATTGATGGTCAGTACTCCATTTATTTTTTATTTTTGTTTAGGCCTGTAAAGTAATTTTTGGTCTGTCTAATGTTTATATAGTTGTCATTTTAGGGATTTAGCTCGGCAGTTTAAAAAATCGTTAGTCAATCAAAACTTGATGAATTTTAATTTATTATTATTATTTATTTTTTTAAAAGAAATTCCAAAATTCCTAAAATAATAATAATTCTTGAGAAAAAAAAACTCTAATCTCAACCTACAAATCCCTAAATTCACCCGCTATCGCCACCGAACCAATCACAATTGTCCATCTTTTTCGTCATCGGACTACCACTATCAAATATACCATTTTTTGTCACTAAAAATTGGTGAACGATGTGTCGATAGAACGTTGAACCTCGATAGATTCCAATCGAACGACGAACGGCGGACGTACGAACGATGAATGGCGTCATCAGGAGGAAGAGACATTGTTGCGGTGGCTTGACGATGGACAATGGTGGGATTTAATGTTAGGGATTTAGGGTTGTTTTTGTGAAATTAGTGGTTTTGTGAGAAATTAACAAGGGATTTTAGAGGGTTTTTTTTATTTAATAAATTCATATTTAAAAAAAATCAAAATTACGTGTCAGGTAATTATTGTGTAATTTTAAATGAATATATCCCTTTTAATAATTAATTATAAAACTAACCCTCAAACTTGATTATTTAAAAAAACGATCCATTTCAGTTTACTTAGCCAAAATTCACGTTCTACCAAGCGAGTTTCAAACTCGCGTTCCATTGAAAATGAGTTCTATGCAAAAAAAAATGTGGTAAATTAATTTTTTTTTTCTTTCTTACCAACTTACTCAACAAGAAACTCGCGTTTTGTTAGAAGCGAGTTTCAAACTCGTGTACGTGGACTGAAAGGATGTTATTTTTCTAAATAATTAAGTTAGAGGTCATTTTTCTAATTAATTATTGAAAAAGATATATTCATTTAAAATTGCCTAATGATAGAGTGTCATGTTTTCTTAACGGATTGACTATAAAATATCAACCAGATAAACAATGATATATAGTATGGGTACGAATTTGAATATGAAAATATAATATTTCTCTATTTAATAAAAGATGATATATAGTATAAACACTTTTATGGATTAAGCCAAGAGGAATTGACAAAGTTGAATGATGTTGGTTTGATAGGCATGGAGCAATGACAGGATAGCATCATGTTACCACCAAGTGATCTTAAAGGAGAAAGGAACAAGATACTCACTGGGGACATTCTCATTCATCACTGGGACCGTACACATACTTGAAGAGCTAGTGGACGAGACTCACCCCATCAAATACAACCCCTTCGATCACTTCGAATTCCTTCATTTTGTGAAGCAGAACCTGGGAACAAACTCAAACCCTTGTCTTATCAAAGCCTTTTCTGGTCTTTGAGACTTCATTTTCTGTTTCTGTCTGGTTGAAAAGATTGTACTTAGTTGCCAATGCTTTGTATTTGTGTTTGTGTTTTTAACATTGTTCTTCAATAAAAACAATGTTATTATCATGTTATCATTTCCATTGTTCAAAAATTCGAGTAGAAAGATCATCCGGTTAAGATTTTGATTCTCGATTCAATCGCAATCACTCCAACCGAGTGAACTTTTTAAGTTGTTTTTTTATATTAGGGTTTAAATTTTTGTGATATTGAGTTACAGTACTATTTCTTCATTTGAGAAAATCATGATCACTCCCCTAATTTCTGTACAATTTTACCGCTAACCGCTGACCAATCAACTATAGAAAAGAATTTAACTTTTTTTAGTCTCACGCGTTAGTAATTTGTATTAATTTGATCGATAATCTTTAAAAATACTATAAAAATGATTAATTTAACAATATAATTCTTTAGTCGATCGTCTACATTTAAATTTTTTAAGTGTCAAATTAATAAAAATGTAAAGATAGAAAACCAAAAAAAAAGTTTTTTTATACCTATCAAATCAACAATTAACAATCTAAATTGAAAAAAAGTTAATGAAACGACACAAGTTTTCAAATAAAAAAATAGTACAATGACTTAATATATAGAATTAAAATATTACAACTCAATTTTAAATTTAAAATAATACATAGATCTTTTAACACATTTAAATCCATAAACGTTTTATAAACTATGAAGTTTGAAAAAATTATTATATGGTACCGGCTTACCACGTCATTTATTGTTTTGTTCACTAAAAATCAGTCAATTAATTATTTTTTTTCATGTCATTTTTTTCTCAAAGATAAATCTTCACCTTTTTATGCCATATAAATAGAGAATGGTTGATTACAATAGAAATTGATTATGAATGGATTAGTGACATGAAAAAAAAGATTAGTTGGCTGATTTTTAGTGGTAGGGACCATAGATGACGTGATAAACCGGGACCATGTAATAATTTCTCTGCAGCTTGACAGGATATAATAAATAAATATAAAATGACATTTAAGTCCCTTCATGCAAAATTATTATTATTATTATTATTATTATTATTATTATTATTATTATTATTATTATTATTATTATTATTATTATTATTATTATTATTATTATTATTATACTTGAAAACAAAATACAAATAACAAAATAAAAGCACCCAGGGAATGATATCCTTGCACAAAATCAGTCCCAACTCCTAATTAATTAAGGTGTATTTGGCTCAATGGAATAAAATTGAACTATAATGAAATGTTTCTATTATGTGGGAATGGAATAGAATCAGTATAGCTGTAATTTGATTGGGTTGAATATATGGAAGGAGTCAAATGGAGGATTGTGGGATTAAGTTACTCAAAAAAATTTAGTTTTTATATAGGGTAAATTACTTGGATGACCACTTAACTATTGAGTCTGACCTATTTTGACCATCAAACTACAAAAATTCAAAATTTGACCACTCGACTATTTAATTGGACCTATTTTGACCACCAGCCGTTAAAATCTAACGGAGAAGTGACGTGACAGTTAAAGAAAATTTGTATAATTACACATTTGGTCCTTGTTAGTTACATATTATATCAATTTGGTCATAATTTTAATTTAATCAAATAAAATTAATCAACAAATCTGATGAGGACACACGTCATTACCCGATTGGATGAATTTATTCTTATTTTTAATTTAATTTATTTAATATTTAATATATTTATTTTCCTCCAATCAGGCGGTGACACGTCGTCACCAGGTTAAAGGAAAATTAAAGAGATATGACGTGCTTGGGTTTTTTACCTAGGAGGTCTTAGGTTCAACCCTCACCAAGCACAATCCTATCACTTTTATTTTCCTTTAACCAGGTGGTGACACATATTAAATTAAAAATAAGAATAAACTCATCCAATCAAGTAATAACACGTGTCATCATCTGATTAGTTGATTAATTTTATTTGATTAAATTAAAATTATGACCAAATTGATACAATATGTAACTAACATGGACCAAATGTGTAATTATACAAATTTCATCTAACTGCCACGTCACATCTCTGTTAGATTTTAACGACTGGTGGTCAAAATAGGTCCAATTAAATAGTTTGATGGTCGAATTTTGAATTTTTGTAGTTCGGTGGTCAAAATAGGCCAGACCCAATAGTTGCGTGGTCACCCAGGTGGTTTACCCTTTATATATAATAATTTATGGATTAATATTTGATGCACGTGCGGTTAGGGGTGAGCGTTCAATCAAGTCGAGTAAAAAAGTTTCGAGTTATTCGAGTTGACACGTCATATTTTACAAGTCAAACTTTATTTGAATTTTTTTAGATTTGGGTCGAGTTTTTGAGTTCTTATACAAATTTAATTGTAATTATTTATCATGTTATAGTACGGTTTGAATCCAATTTAAACGATTTTCTCTAATCATATAAGATGTGCATATATATATATCTTCATATTTTTCCATATGTGGCAGATAATATATATATATATATATATATATATCAAGTTTGGCTCACCCCTACATGCGGTGGAATTGGTTTAGGCAAAATGACAAAAATTTCCCCCAACGTTTGCATGTTTTGTTATTTGGCCCCTTATTCTTTTTTTTGGAGCAAACAACCCACAACGTTTCAATTTGGTCCAAATGTCCTCGTTGGATGAAAACTGCCGGTCAACTGATGGTCAACGATTGATTCTAACTGGACTTGTCATGCATTAAGATCGATTGATGTGGCATATGCCACGACAGATTTTTAAAAAAAAATTATTTTGTTATTCCCTTCTGTATGGTGACACGTGGCTGACTATCATGCTGACACATGGCCGAACTGGATGGTGACACGTGGCGAATATGATGTTGACACGTCAGCAAATCTTAGCACGTGGCAAGTCTAGTCAACATCAACCGTTGATCGTCAATTGACTTGCAATTTCCATCTAACAGGGGCATATTTAGACCAAATTGAGACGTTGGGGGTTGTTTGCTCCAAAAAAAGAATAGCGGGCAAAGTGACAAAACATGCAAATGTTGGGGGCATCTTTTGTCATTTTGCCTTTTTTTACAAGCATTCCTATTTAGGATTTATAACCTAAAATTTAAATCTCTAATCCTAAAACCTTAAATCATAAACTCTAAACCCTAAATTTTATCCATAAACCTTAAATTCAAAACACCAAAACTAAATATATGAACTCAAAACCTAAACTAAACATATATCCACTAAGATGAGCATGCTTGTGTAAAGCAAAGTTTACGTTGAAAGTGAGTCAAATGTCTTCCATAATTTATATAAATTTTCAGTGTTGATCCTACAAAAAAAGTTAAAAAATATTTATAAAAATAAATTAATCTTTTTCGTCCACTAAACACCCAAAATTTCTAAAACCTTTCTTTCTCCTTCAACATATTCACTTTTTTCCTAAATTTCTCTTATTTTCTTGTACTCTCCTTAAAAATTTTATATGATAAGTATCAATCTTTTAAAATTTTATATGATAAGTGCCCAAACTATGTTTCTTTTTTGCAATAGGTGCCTAAAGTATTTTTTGGCTGAAATAGGTGTCTAAAGTTTCATTTTTGACTGAAATATGTGCCTAAAGTTTCATTTTTGTTGAAATATGTGCCAAAGTAGCATCATTTGATTTTAAAACAAGCCAAAAAATACTTTAGGCACCTATTTCAGCCAAAAATAAAACTTTAGGCACCTATTTCGGCCAAAAAATACTTTAAGCACTTATTGCAAAAAAAAGAAGACATAGTTTGAGTACTTATTTTGTAGTTTAGCCTTTTCTTTTCATATTAATTTATTTGTTATTCCCGAGAAAATTAGAATTGTTGTTTTGCTGGTGATAAATTGAGATTTTTACTCAATATTGATGGAAGATTTACTAAAATATTGTTTTATATTTTTTTTTCCTCAAAATATGGTAGAACCTATAATAACCTATTTTGTCCGGGGTGTTAACTTATTTTTTTAAATAATAGGCTTTAATACTTTTGTTAATTATATATATATATATATATATATATATATATATATATATATATCAAATGATTAAAAATAAGAACTAAAAAAGAAAAAAAATAGTATATATATATATTATTAATGTTGTATACTGTTGTGAATAAAATAACAAAGAACAATAATAAGAACAAAGAACAAGAATGGAAGAACAAAGATATGAGAGAAAGAGGGAGATTTGTATTATTCTCAAATATAGACTTGTGTATACAATGCCTTCAATGAATCATCTATTTATAAGTATAAAAAGTACATAATACATTAAACTCTAATTAATAAAGATAATATTCCTAATAATAAATAAATCAAACTCTTTAGATAAAGTTCTAATCATGATAGACATCCACATAGATAAATATTCATAACACTCCCCCTTGGATGTCTATGAAGATAATGTGCCTCGTTGAAACCTTACTAAGATAAAAACCCAGTGGGAAAAAATTCATTAGTGAAGGAAAAAGAGTACACACATCTTTAATACGCATAACATGTTGCCTCATTAAAAAACTTACCAGGAAAACCCATTGGGACAAAACCTCGGTTAAAGGAAAAAGAGGGCAACGTGTATTTACTCCCCTCATGAAAACATCACAGAAGATCTTTGAATCTTCATAATTTAATCTTGAATATTATTTTTCTAAAGATCGTGAGGGATGAAACTTTGGAGTAATATGTTCCATGATGTATCCACTTTCAAACTGAGATATACATCTTGCATTATCTTCACACAAGATAGCTTTTATCATATCTTGTAAAAGTAAATCCCATATCTTTTGGATATGTTGGGTCAATGGTCTTAGCCAAACACATTTTTTGGCTTGCCTCATGCATAACAATTATTTCTACTACATTTGAGGAGGCATCAATGAATGTTTGAAGATCTAAATGTAATGATATTTGTATATTCATAGATATTTCTTGACCAACTAATATATAGTGCTTCAAGACTAAGAAAATATATAATTATCTTTATTCACATCCAACAATCTTACAACTATTGGGATACTCAATAGATATGCTCTATTCATATTGAATCTTCTTTAAGATTCTTTCAGCTTATGTCTATTCATAGACAAAAGAAATATAAAAATGCTCGATCTTCAAGTAGAGATAAGCTTGATGTCAAGATTCAAGTACTTGTTTTGGAAGTACTTCATGAGTTTCCAATTTGAAGCTCTTTAGGAGTTCTAAAATTATCATAATGGATATTGATCTAAACTCCTTTATAAAATACATAAGGAAATCTGATCATTCTTATAGTATTTTCTCAATTAGTATTCACTAAGGCGATTATACCAAATGCGCCAAAATATTCATGAGACATGTCTAAATAAATTTCCTCGGAAATTTTCAAATGCTTATAGCATTTTAGATCCTTCAAGGATAAATATGGATCCACAAATAATTAGACGCATGTAAAATTTTCATAACTGCCAAAGTAATTGCATCCACCATGAAGTAATTAAAAGTTTTCATAAATCATAATTCAAGTCGTATTTACGACTACTTATTTGTGCCTCACTTGCATTACACCTTTAGGTGTTTGGACTGCTGGTCCAAATACTTCTATTTTAGAAGTTCAAAGCGTCTTTAACATCGACCAATTCAATATCTATACTTCTGGATAGATTTTATACAAGATCCTCGATTTCTTTCTTTACTTCTATAGAAGTATTTTATGTAAAATTGTTTGTAAAATCGTTGTCGACAACTTTCCAATTTTCTGGTTTCATTCTCGTAATGACATAACTCATCGAGATCTCTTCAAGATTTCAATATTTATTTCAGGTACCTAAAACTCTTCAAGAGTTTTATTATTAGTTATGTCTTGGGTCTCTTTAGGAGCACCCGCCTCCAATATATGATCATCTCATATTACTTTCTATTTACGAGAATTTTGATAATTGGAACCATTTCAACTATCATACTTTAGGCATGATTTACATTCTCTCGCTCTAACATGTAATTTAAACTTAGAGCATTTCAGCTGGTATATGAGACTTAATTACTCTCATTAGGTCAGTAAATATGTCTGGCAGTTGACATGTAATAACATGAATTATTTTATGAACTTCTAGTTCATATACGAGGATCTAGATAATGATAATTCATTTTCCTCTATCCAGCTGATTATTATCTCCCCCTGATGTTGAGAAAAATCATGTCAGAAATGATTCTCCAATTAATGTTTAAGAATTTAAACATAAAAGGAGACTCGTACTCGATATATATTCTCAACCCTTTTTACTTGCCCATTTTGTGCGTTATGGTGGAGCAATTCAACTATATATCGCACATTCAAAAATTCAAAAAAAGGGAAATATGACTTCTGACCAAAAGTCAAATCATAATGGGGAGTTTATTATAACTCGTTGGCTTGATGCGTATAAGTGTTGCTATATGGAAATACCATATAAATAATAAATGTTTTGTTCTCACAGTTTAGCTATTAAATAGGAGGCATCCAAATTAAAAATTTGCTAAACCGTATTTTTCATAATCAATAGGCTTTGTAACAACCGATATAGCCTAAAATATAAACCCACTAGCTTTTCAAGATGAATAGTCTAACTGCATAATCTGAATCTTTTTAGAATCAATCTCACAAACTTATGGTTGTAAGTCGAAAAAATAATGTAGATGCATCTACTAAAATCATATAAAACTTTCCACATTTGTGGATATATGGGCCCGTATTTCGTTCAGATATGCAAGACATACAGTCTCAACCTCCGTACAAGAACTTTAAGTTCTAATTCTTTTGGTAAGTGAGATCATCTATATCCTTTGAGAACAAACAACACAAGAACTTCAGGTTCTTTTACTAAGTGGAATTTAATCAATTCCTTTGAGCAACACAAGAACTTCACGTTCTTTAATAAGTAGAATTTAATACATTCCTTTGAGAATAAGCACCACAAGAACTACAGGTTCATTTAATACATGTGCATGTAAATCTCAATAATTTATGCACCATTATTGATCAGGATGGTCTAACCGATCATGCTAACTATATATATGTGTGTATATATCTCTGAATTTGTAAACTTCTTGTTTACCATAACATGTAATTCAATCTCACTCGTACATGTCTATTACGACCATCAAAATTGTTCCTTTAAATAGGAATATATTTAGCTCTTTCGGAGCTTTCAATTGAAATTATCTTTTGGTAGCAATATATAGCTCTTCTAGAGCTTTCAAATGACTTTTTGGCTACCAGAACTTATATCCATATTGGCTTATTTCAAATGCCAATTGATAACACGTGTTATCTATAATTCCCAAAGGGATATTTTGCGAACTCATATTGCTCTGTTAAAATTTCCACTTATAGTGGTGACGATATTATTACCATTAGCGGTAATTATTGCAATATTCACAATTCTGCACTTTTCATAATGTGCTTTCTCTCAAGAATTTATTGCTCTTCTAGAGCATCAATATTTTCAGTACTTTGAGATATAGTACTTACATTATTCCCTTGCATTTAAATGGGAAAATATATCTTATGCTTATGTTGAGCATAAATCGTCACCATAGATTGTATTTGACAAGTAATCATGTTAAACAAAATAAATAGATATCATAATATATAAATATAAATATAAAACGTAAATAATTAATGTGTGTAAAATAAATAAACGTAAAGTAAAATAAATAAAAATAAATAAATAATTCTCTTCAAAGTTATGAGAATAATTAGAAGATGATTTATTCCTTTCGAGGGTTATAAGAAAATCAACGTCCAAAAGAGTTGGACCAACAATGTCCAAATAAAGTTAGACTAGTATCATCTTCGTCATGTTTCGCAAACAAAATTTGCTTCTATTTTCATTCCTTTATCATTCAATGATTCTTGATTTTTCAACGTACAACACGTACGTGACCAATGATTTATAACATCGTATCGGTAATAAAAAGAGTTTTACTTCAATAGAATGATCTTTATCACTCTTGTCATCCTTATAACCTCACTACTGGTGGGTAGAAGTATTCTTAAAATGACCATATTTTTCATGTCTATATTCATAGCCTCGACCACGACCACAACTTCTAATGTGGTTTTTGTTCCTTCCATAATATAATCTCACATTCACTTCAGAGAATGGAGTAGAGCCAATGGGCCTTTGAAACCTTTTTCACATATCCTTATCACAGAGAACAAAGATTTAATCCTCGTACACGGCATTGTTAAACCTGTCCACAAGGTCCTTTAAAAACCTCCTTTAAGACCAGTAGCCTCGTAGAACGGGATGTCCAGCCAATTATACTTGGATTATATCGAAATTATGTCTCTAATTGAATAATAATTTACCATGTTTGCATTCACTTCAGGGAATGAAACAATTCCAATAATCGCATGGAATAAACATAATGCTTGCATTCACTTCAGGGAATGCCCCATCATTGATAATCGCATGGAATAAACATCATGCTTGCATTCACTTAAGGGAATGCCCCATCATTGATAATCGCATGGAATAAACATCATGCTTGCATTCACTTAAGGGAATGCCCCATCATTGATAATCGCATGGAATAAACATCATGCTTGCATTCACTTTAGGGAATGCCTCCCATAAAACTTTTTGGATCAAGACGAATTTTCGTAACTTGGAATTGGGAGAAGTCTATGGTCGAGTTTTTCGACGAAGAAGAAATATTGCTTTCGAGAAAATATAGACTTTATAATAATCTTCTTGTAAATTCAAAATCATCATGATTTATCCCACTTTAAAATAATAATATAAAGAATAAAAATAAAACCAAAATTTACCGATATTGATTTTTCTCTCGTGGACAATGGAGACATAGCATATGACCGAGATAGCTTCTCATAGTCCATTTATATCACATCTCTTTCCAAGCCATTCAAAGATACCATGTAAAACTCAAAAACAAGGTTAAACGCATCAACTATCAAAAATAGAATAACATAGATAAATATTAATATTTAATTATGGACTAAAACATTGAAACAGATGATGACCTAACATGCCATGTCACCTTTTTTTTAATACGGCTTCAATAATAATTAAAATATATCAGAATGCATTAACCAACTTATAAACTAATTAATAAACATACCATAATGGCATATCACCTTTTGTGCGCACAACACTTTTTTGTTTATTAAATTTCCTTTTAATTATTTTCAAAAAAATAATTCAAGACTGTAAATACCTCTAATATTAGTTTCTCATACATTGACTTTCATAGTTTCATTATTTAGTTAACATCAATGGCGCCAAAAAAAACCAACCAAAAAGGATTTATGATACGGATGAACATACCGTGGATACATACCGAATAATTATGCAAGGACTATCGACTTGAGTGTGTGGTATGAGCTACGATAAATAAATCTTGTATTATGAATCGCCAACAAGAACCAAGGCAATTGGTTAGAGCTTCGTGCTGATAACGTGTTGTGAATAAAATAACAAAGAACAAGAATGGAAGAACAAAGATATGAGAGAAAGAGGGAGATTTGTATTATTCTCAAATATAGATTTGTGTATACAATGCCTTCAATGAATCATCTATTTATAGGCATAAGAAGTACATAATACATTAAACTCTAATTAATATAGATAATATTCCTAATAATAAATAAATCAAACTCTTTAGATAAAGTTCTAATCATGATAGACATCCACATAGATAAATATTCATAACATATACATATTTTTTTATATTATTATTACTATTATTAATAATATTATTATTAATGTTATTACTATATTATTAACATATTGTTATCTATTATTATTATCATTATTACCTATTATCCATTATCATTATTATAATTATTATTACTATATTATCATTATTGTTATTTATATCGTATACTATTATTATTATTATTATTATTATTATTATTATTATTATTGTTTTGAATCGAGTCTAAAAACACAAAAAATATATATATATATATAAAAACACATAATTAAATAAATAAAAGCCCAATCTATAAAAATGAGTCAAGTTTATATTAAAGTCCATTTACAGATATTAAAAAACCCAAAAAAATATATAACATAAGGCCCGTTTGGCCCATAAATAAGCCCTAATCGGATAACAAAATAGAAACCCTAATTGCCTATCTTTGTCTTGCGCAACCCATCTTGGACTGTCAGATTTGGAGAGAAGATCCAACGGTCCAGATCGATTTGGAGAAAGAAAACCCTAGCTGCTCCACTGGATCTTGCAGCCGCCACACGCCCGAACCGTCAGATCTGGAGGGGAGATCCAATGGCCCAGATGGCTTCTGACGCGAGAAGCCCTAATCCCTGTCTGCCTTTGCCCTAGCACTGCATTCCTCTCAACCGTCGGATCGGGCTTGGGACATCGAACGACCAAGATTGATTCCCCAAGCGCGTGTGATCCACGCGCGACTCTCTACTGCCCATACCCGCGCGTGCAATCCACTGCGTGCCCCTTTAGATCCTTCGCGACCGTCCAGATCCCCATCGACGGCACAGATCGGCTCCACGTCCACCAATCTCTCCTCCTCTGGTCCCCTCCATCCCAAACGGCCTCACATGCAATGAAAACAAACAAAAATGTCAGAAAGGGGAAAAACGCACAAGCAACGAATTTCATAGGCAAAAACCAACAAATCAGATACGGATGCAAACAAAACCATAGGCAACCAATAGCAGATTTTACGAGAGAATTACATGTAATGAAAAATGTAAATTTCGGGCTATAAAAGCCGAAAATCAACCATTGTAACTCCAAGAAAGTTTTCAAAAGGGGAATTCTCAGAAATCAATACAAGCAAAAAAATAGAGAAGTTTACAAAGGTATCATCTTCCCATTTTTTATTTCGAAGCAGAAAAAAAAATAAAAAAGAGTTTTAGGGTTTCGTCTTTTTTTTATCTTCGCCGTTTCGGCTTCTCCATCCTTTCGTTCTCCGGTGATAAGCCCATGCTTCCCTTCTGGAGCGATGGGGTGAATCGACGAGAAGGCTAACGCCGGAAGGGGTGTTTAAAACTATTTTGGGTTTCGGTCTTAAAAAATCAAAGAAAGGGGTTTCTTTTTAGGTTTACAAAACTGTGGAAATGTTTTCTGGTTTTTGGGGTTTCGAAAGGTCGGAAAAAGGGGTTGTTTTTCAGGTTCCGACGCCGGCTAGCAGCGACCGAAATGACGGCGGCGTTCGATCGAGAGAGGGGGAGAGGCTCTCCGTGTTTAGGGTTAACAAAGTGAAAAAAGGCTCAAAATGTGTTTAACATAGTTTTTATAATGATTTTTTATTCTAAAGTTGGTTTAATTCTGTTCAAATCCCTCCATGTTTTTGTAATTGCGCGAGGGAGGGTTTCCGCATTTTTAAATTCCTTCCACAGTCCCACCTTTTTTTTCCGAGTTTTTTCAATTTCGTCCCTATCCTATTTTAATTAGTTTTTGAGTGGTCAAATTATCCTTTTGGTCCCTTTAAAGTTTCGCGTCTTTTCAATTTAGCCCCTGTTTCGCATTCAATCAGTATTTTTAATGGTGTTATTATCATTGTGGTCCCTGTCAGTTTGCATTTTAATTGTTTCCTTAGCATTTTATTTTTGTTATATTATATTTTGTTATTCATGATTTTGCCATATTGTTTATATTTGTTTAATGTGAAGTTATGATTTGTGGTTGTTGTGGTATATATTATTTATTTATGTTATAGTACATGATCATGTGTTTTTTTAGTGTCTTTTTAATACATAGTTTTACACGTTTAATGCGGTTTTATTATATACGTTGTATGCTTGTTTTAATATGTGCATATCTTGCCCCCTTTTTATGTTATTCGAATCTATATATGTGGCATGCGTATTTAATTGTCATTCATGCAACCCTTCGATATTTCATTCGCATAATAATCAATAATTAATTATAAAAAGGAGGTACTTATTAATTCGCGTATTCGGGTCGAAATACCCTAGCTTATTGGGTATTCCTCGAATATTCGGATTAATTCGCATCGTTTAAAGGTAAAATTCGTAATTAAAACGAACCAGACCATGACATCATACCTTATCTGCTTGCATCATGCATAAAGGTGACGTACAGAATCCGAACCCTAAACTAACACGACAGTCAGACTTATATGATGTCAGTTTAGTCTTTGGTCTGATGTACCGTCATCCTTTTTAATTAAATGTCGAATTAATTTGAAACCGCCAATTTGATAAAGCTCGTACGATTAAAGTTCATTTTTTCAATTAAGAACCCCTAATTAAACTCATTTTAAATTTTAAATAATTTCCATCAATTAAAAGCAACAATTGTTTTGGTACCGATTTTCGGGCGTGATGGGGGTGCTAACCTTTTCCCACACGTAACCAACTCCCGAACCCTTTTAAATGAATCTCTAGTTTCATTTTTACGGTGTCCGACCTACCTCAGTCAGCGGTGGCGACTCCAAAAAGATTTTTTTAGGTTTTTCCGAAACTTGAAATTTTCAAAAGAAGTTCCCCCTTTTAATTAATATTTTCTGAAAAAATGAGGGAAACTCGAAGGTTCGCCCTTTCGAGAAAAAAACCTTATCACATCGTGGTGACTCCATTGGGAACAATTTTGCTTTTAAAACAAAAAGAGAGTTAAGACAAAAAAAATAATTGTTGCTTTCAATGATAGAAATTTTTGAAATCTAATTTGACTTTAATGAGGCAGTTCTTCTTTGAAAATGGGACTTGAATTATACGAGCTTCGATAATTGGTGGTCTTTAAATTAATTTTTCATTTAATTTTAAAGGAATCACCGACATGTGTTGCATCACGATCATTAAGCTCTATACCCGAGCTTCGTCCCTTGAGTGGGAGTGAAAACCCATACCCACGTGAGCATCCCTCCACGGGTCAGTAATTCACTTCTGGAATCCACGCCTTTGACACGTGAGCAGCCCTCCACATCACTAGGTCGTGCTTTCCCTCGAACCGAAACCAATTCGCAAGCTTGTAATGGGCCAGAATTGGGGTTCTTGTTACCTTAGTAGGTAATAAGATAGGTTCAGGTAACCTTGTTAGAACCGAACCCACATGTGTGAGAATTTAAGGAGCCCACCCCGATTAGAGCCATGCGGATAACCGTAGAATTAGAATTCATGCTAATAGGTCTTGCATTGTTAATTTGCTTTCGTGTGCTTTCGCTTGTTCATTCAGTATTCATTATTTTTGTTACTAATCTAGTTGCCTTCTTGTCTTGCTTTGCTTAATTATTTTTGCATATTCATACGAAGTGTTGATTCGAGAACAGTCTAAAATTGAAAACTGCCATAACGGGAGAAAGAGAGTCCATGACAACGGAATTTCCGGAACGCTCTAAGGGGACGAGCAAAACATATTGAGAATCGTACCCTATGTATTTATTTTCTTATCTCGTTGTAATGAGACTTGATCTCCGTTATGAAGAGTTGTTTAATGAAGATGTTCATCGAATTAATGCTTCTTTGCATTCGATTGTGTTTTTTCATTTATTGCCTTTAATCATATGTTTCCGTTATACATACAACACATTGCATGCATTACATCATTAAGTCACGAAATTAATTGTTCGGGTCATGGCAGTATTCGTGACTATCGAAGATTTCGTATCCACACTTTACCCGTCATCAAAGGAATCAAATGGAGGAGAGTTTTGCTAAGTTGGAAGCCGATTTGAGAGGTCAGTTGGAGCGAGCTCAACAAGAATTGAGGGACACCATCATCAAGTCCCAACAAGATATGATGAAAAAGATATCTCAGTTGCTACAAGCGAATCTAAGAGGAAAGGGTGCTGTTGAAAACCCTAGTTAGGAGAGAGGGGACCCTTCGTTTTCCCCTGGTTTTGTCACCGATACCCCTAAGCCCTCGCAAGGAGCAGCTACTCAAGGAGATGGGGCAACATCGCATCAGGCGGGTGCCTCTACCCATGCTCTATCAGGTCTGGTTTTTAATCATGTGGAAAATGTCGGGGATAGTGTCCCGGACTTGGATGAGATTGAGAATTTTATAAAGGTCAAGGCGGAGTTCTCGAAACAACTAGAAGAGACCCGGAAGGACCTCGAGGAGAAATTCTGGACAAAGGAGGAAGAAGAAGGGGCATATGGGATAAATGCTAGAGACCTCAGTTTGGTTCAAGATCTGATAATCCCGCCCAAGTTCAAGATGCTGGAGTTTGAGAAGTTCGACGAAACAACTTGCCCTACTGTCCACATAACCATGTTCTGTAGAAAGATGACGGGTTTCATCGACAACGAGAAGTTGCTAATTCACTACTTTCAAGATAGCTTAGTGAGGCCCGCGGTGAGGTGGTACAATCAGTTAACCCGTGCTCAGATTAGGTCATGGAAAGATTTGGCCAAGGCTTTCACGGATCAATATAGGCACATAACCGATATGGTTCCGAACCGACTCATGTTACAAGGTTTGGAGCAAAGGAACAATGAGAGCCTCCGTGAATACACCCAACGTTGGCGAGATGTGGCGGCACAGGTTCAACCCCCACTCCGCAAAAATGAGATCTCTCCTATGTTTGTCGACACTTTGAAAGGAACCCTCTATGACCGCATGATAAGTAACCCCATCGGTAATTTCTCGGATATGGTTATGATCGGTGAACGTATCGAGCCAGCTATTAGGAGAAAATGCTCGGAAGCAATTTAAGAAGAAAGATCATGAGGTGAACAACAACAATACCTACGAGGCCCTAAGCACCTCACAATCTCACCGCCTCGAGCCGCAATAGGGAATGCGAAAAGCTCAAACCGAAAAGAGATTAGGGCTCCCAAGAGGGAACAAGAGAAGATGTCCTTCACCCCTCTACCTATGCCATACAAGGAGGTGTACAAACACCTATACAAGGCTGATCTGGTCCGTTCATATCATGTTACTCCCTTCCAGCCGCCTTACCCTCCATGGTATGATGAGAAGGCGCATTGTGAGTACCACGGTGGAGTACCAGGGCACACGATAGAAAATTGCACATCGTTCAAGAAGCTCGTGCAAAACATGATCAACATCGGGGTCGTCAAATTAGAGGGGCCCAATGCGGCGGCCAATCCACTTCCAAACCATGGAGGACGAGGCGTGAATGCCCTCGAGGAGGTAGATGCAAAGAAGGTAAGGGTGGAAGTGTCGGAAATCAGGTCCCTTCTGAGTTGGGTGTACGAACAGTTGTGCACGGCGGGCTTAATTGAGAAGGGAGCATATGATGGCCATGAATCATTTTGTGAATACCATCAGACTGCGGTGCATGAGATTTAGAATTGTCAAGAATTTAAGCAGTTGGTTCAGGAACTGATGGACAATAAGGAGATTGAGTTCCTCGAGGAAGCTTAAGGGTTGTGATGAATGGCCAGTCTAGCGGTGGTCAAGAGTTTTAACGCATCCAAGTTTGCTTTGTGTTTGGTTTTTCCTTGTTTTCATTTCATTGCATTTTAATCTTTTTCTTGATGTAATGTGTGAAATCAACTTTGCTACCCTTTGCCCGAAGGTAGCAAAGACCTATTTTGTAAGGGCATAAGATTGCATGTTTTTAAAATTTCAATGAAAGGACGCATTGTGTTTTGTGTTCCAATTGTCTCTTCATTTTGTGTATATATTTGTCTATTGAGTCCCCGTATATCAATTGCACAAGGGACATTGACCTTGACCCCAAAGGTTGATTTCGAGCAGCTTTTGTCTAGTGGAAATCGAAAGCTGCGAAGATGATGAATATGTGGCTTACACTCCAAGTTAATTTGGTCATCTATTGAGTACACATAGCGTTAGGGCCTTTGGGAGAACAACCGGTAATCTTCCGTGCTAAAAAAAAGAAAGAAGAATAAGAAGAAGAAAAAAAGAAAAAAAAGAAAGAAAAAAAGAAAAAAAGAAAAAGACAAAAGAAAAAGACAAAAGACAAAAGAGAGAGAAAAATAAAAGCATAACAAAAGCACTCCAATGTTCGAAGCCTGGTAATAGGCATTTCGGATAAGAGTGTGGAATTTTTGGGGCACTCCGCTGTAGCAAAAAGACCAATAAGGTTGCTATGCACCATTCGAATCAAAAACTTTTGCTTCATGAGTGATGGTAATATTTTCAAATCATGACAATACCGAGTTGCTCGGGGTTTTGTTGTTTGCTCCATCATTTATTTCGAGCCAAAGGAACGTGATGAGCTGACTTCCCCAAAATCATAAAGAATTGATAAAGGCGAAGCCTATAGAAGATAAGTATAATTGATTTAAAAGCCGAAATAGCTCGGAGAGTATTTCACATCTTCAGACATCAGCTCAATTTTCGAGGTCTCCTAGACACATGATGCTTGAGGCAATCCTTGGTAAGCCATGATAGTGTGTTCGTGCACTTGATATTTGGGGTATTTAATCTAGCTTGATATGTAACACCCACATTTCCGTCCTAGAATTTGAAGCCGTTAAATTAAATTTATTTATTTATTCTTAGAAGCAATTGAGCTTGCAATTAAGTAAATTATCCAATTTGATCCTTGAATTAAAAAGTAATTAAGCCTTGAATTAAGAAATTTAGCCAAATGATAAATTAGTGGATTCGAATTAGTAATAACAAGACCCAAAGTGTGAAATTAGAAGAACTAAAAGAAATTAAGAAGTGGTACATTTCCTTGTGGAAATCGGACCAAATTGGGAAATTAAAGAAAGCATGGCAAAGGAAATTTGATGACCAAATTAAAATAGAAATAATGTTTGAAAATTGCATGTTAAAAACTAAAAGCCGTTAGGGCTGCCCTTAGTAAAATGATGATACAAGAGAAAGGTTAAAGGACACTTGAGTAATTTTGGAAGCTATCAAATCCCCAAAATTAGGGAGGGTGTCTTCTCTCCATCATTTCTCCTCCTTGTTGCCGTGAGGTTTGAGAGAAAATGGAGAGAAGAGAAGCTCAAAGGTCTGAAAGTTTTGAAGCTCAAATGGTGAAGGTTTAGCTTGCAAATTTGAAGGATTAAGCTAGGATTTGAGAAGGGTAGCTAGTGTTAACAAGAAAATCAAGAAGTAAGTTCCATTCCCCTTGTAGCTATTCGGTTATGTAACACACCATGCATGCAAACATAAAATTTGTATAAACATGAAAAAAATATGAGAGTCTTGATGAATATAATAAGATTGAACTAATGAAATCCTTGAAAAACTACTTGAGAAATTATAAATAGATTCATAAAGGGAATGTTTTGAGAGAAGTGTTAAGTCATGGATAGTTGGAAAATTTGTATTATTAGAGATTTAATTAGAAAATTTTCACTAGGAGAAAGTTGTGAAGAAATCAGGATTTTATGAGAAATTACTTTTGCTTTGCAGGAAAAAAAATTAAAAAGAGGAAAATTCGATTAGAACTAAAAGTGGACATGTATTCAGAAATAATGGAATTTAGGGACTGAACTGAAAAATCAGTAAAATTGAGTACTTGATCGTTGAAATTAAAAGTTAATGTGGATTGTAAAATGTCATGAAAGAATAGTATGAATCATGCCATAAGTGAATTTAGACTTTGGATGATGTAATTAGATGAATTTTAAGCTAAGGGTTACAATTAAGTAAGCTGTCCAGTGGAATGCAAATCATAAGCGGTAACTTTGGAAATTCACCAAAAATTGGATGTAAGGTATTTCGAATTTAAATTTTTACTGTATAAACTTTGGTATGTCTAGAATCATTGAAAGAAAACGGAACTCAATTTCGGTATGTAAATTAGGAGATATGAATTTTTAAAGTTGGACGGTACAAGCTGCCCAGATTTATCAAAAAGGGGTATATTTAAGTAATAAACTGTACTTAATCGAATTAGATAAAAATATGAGGTTTATACGAGTGTAAAACTGAGTTTAATACCTTTCTAACGGTATATGATAAATGAATTTTGGATTAGTAATTAAGAAGATATGATTAAAACACTAACTAGTCCTCCAACTAGTTTAATAGAAAATCAGATTTGAAAATGTATGTTCATGTTTGAATTTGAAGAGTAATTATGATTAAATTGCTCTCTAATATAGTGTGTATTCGTTTTATGTTGAGAATTAAGATCGAAATTGTGAAGAGACTCTGGAGGAAGCTAGGATCGAACAATCGAGGGGGAAGAAACAAGGGCATCTTAATTCAAGATCAAGCTTAAGGAGTTGTGAGTGTAATTTTGTATTAGGGTTGGGACTAGTGTCCGAACCACCTTATTATTGGTGTAATTTATGATTTCTATGCATGAAATTGGACCTAATTGATATTCGGTAATGTGTATAGTAAGGGAAAGAGAGCAAAGGATAAATGGATGCATGAATGAGATTTTGGCTAATGTTTGATTGCGTGAAAGTGCGGACTGTTTTATGTGATTCAAATGCCATGATCTATATGCTTGATTTGGATTTTGATAATGCTTGAATATGTGCAAATGTTGACTACCTATATGATTATTTGAATGTTGAACATGTGTGAATTTGGATTCTTGATAATGCTTGATTATATGGGTATGTGGACTGCCCTATGGTACTTATGCTATGCTTAAAATGCCTATGATTATATATGAAGTTGCTGCCGTGTATGATGTTGCGATCGAATGAAGTATGAAATTGATTAATATGATTTATGTGAGTTGCACAACTATGTGATTGAAAGAGCATGCAATTTGAATTGTGAAAAATGTATATGCTAAACAAAGTAATGAATAAATAATTAACAAGAATAATAATGCCCTCGGTCGATTAGAAGTCTTAGATAGTACGACATGCCTAGAGTCTGAGCTCTCTTGTTTGTTGCTTCGTTCAACCATTGCTTGTTGCCTTGTGCAACCATTGTTAGTACCTTGGGTACTCTTCGACTATGATAAGGTGTTCTTGATTGTTGTTCAAGACACATGATGCTATTGGGCATCCATTGTTTGTTGCTTTGTGAAACCATTGCTTGTTGCTTCGTGCAACCATTGTTCGGTACTTGGTACCCTCTTGATGGCTTGAATATCTGATACGTCTACTCTACCTAGGGCAATGAAATAAAATGGAATGTAATCTAATTAAATTAAATGTAATTGCTAAATTATGTATAGCTTATGAAGTGGATAAATGGTTTGTACGACTTGGTATGTTATGATGTGAAATGAAATTATAAATTATGTGGACATTGGTCCTTCCGATTATGATGTAATGCATATGAAAGGCTTATAAGTCCGAATATATGTAAAGTGGGCAATGGTCCTGTTCGAATACATGGAAATTGAGATGAGATAAGTTTGATAATTTCTGATTTTTTTTTGGTTAATGGTTTGAGACCTATTGGAATGATATGCTCATGGAAAATTGGTGATTTCATTTTGATAAATTAATGATGCTATGTATTGATTGACATGAATTTTGGTTAATTCAATTGTTAAGCATGAGATTGAGTATGCTGGAAATTGAATTGAATTATGGTATTGATCGAATTAAATGGAAGCATGTGATAAATTAGTATTGTTGTTATGCATTCGAGCATGTGCTATGAATGTTGTTTATGTTATGCATGATGCTATGTGAAATTGATTTCATAAGCTTAGTTGGGTGAAAATTTGGATGTTAATAAACCTAGCTAAGTAAACTCAATGCTTGATCACATTAAAAGCTCAAGAATGAATTAGATTTAGCATTACCTCGCTAAGTACTATTTGTACTTATCGCTCCGTTGTTTTCTTCTTCCCAACTCTAGCAGGATCGCTTGGACCTTAAAGTTAGCATTCGATTGGATCAAGTTACAAGTTCAGAAATATGTATGATCTTAGTCTTATCTTTAGACTCCTAGATGGTGGCTTCGAAGTCTGTTTAAGGATTCGTTTTGTTTTGTTTGGTCGTAGCTTAAGTTTGCGTTGGTGTTTAATATTATATGCTCCATGATGCTTGGTTAGGAGGCTAGAAATATGTTTTGTATATAAGTAGAAAGCCTCATTATTTTGTTGTATATAAATGTAAGTCGAGCTAGTGGTCTTGCCGATTCTTTTTGTTGTTCATAGTCTATAGCTTGACATAGTTTAGGGGCATATAAAACTTGATATTTTGTATCAATCTAATTAAAGGAAATCGAATGCTATGGTTTATGAAATCTATTAAGTCTTGTATGAGAAATTGATGTAATTAATTATTGGTAATTGGTTAAATTCGAAAATCACCTAGACTAAGTTAATCAAGATTTCGAATGGTATGATAATGAATAGCTTGAGCATTCGGCATGTTGATGCAATTATATATTCGAACTAGTAATTTGGTAATCTACTAGATAATGATTTGAACTAATTGACTAAATAGAAAGCATAGTGGCCGAATGGTTAAGTTATAAATCTGAAATTGGGATTCGATAATGATAATAGGAAAGATTTAAATTGGCTTGTAAATTAGTAAGCAAGATTAAAAGAGATTGTGTTTAGTTTAAGTATGTTCAGAAGAAAGTTTTTTTGTTAGCCCACTTTCCGCGTACGCATTAATATGTATAACTTAATTAAGAAATGTTTCTTGTTTCCGACCAATTTTTCGTTTTCCGATCTCCGGTAACGCTCCTAAATCTCGGCCCGGGTTAGGGGTGTTACATTTTTGTGGCATCAGAGCTTTTTAGGTTACAGGTCCTAAAGACCTCGAATGTGTTCTGTGTGCATCATTAGTTGAGTCAAGCCACCTAGGGATCATACGTTGAATTTCTTGTAATTTTATTCCTAACTCTGATTTTGTTTGATCTAAATTAGAATGAAAGAGACACGTTTAGCTCGAGACGATGAAAGTCCTCGAGGATCCTCAAGTTAAGGGGATAGTGTCCACATGAGAGAAAACCCTCCTGTACAAGATAGTGTTCGTAGGAAAGAAAACCCTCCGGTACAAGAGAACCCTCATGTACCAGAAAGTACTCGACCACAACCTCCTGTGCAAGATAGCACTCGACAACAACCTCCTGTTCAGCCTCGGACGAACACTGATAATCCGACTGTTCAGAATGCTCAAAGAGATTGCCTTCTGAGTATGAAAGAAATGTTCGATCAGCTTTTGACGAACATGAGACATGAACAACCTGCTCCGGTAGCTGCTGCCCCTAGTAGAGCTCCTATTGAAAAGCTTGCTCAGCATCGAGCCTATACATTTGCAGGCTCTAGTGAAGAGAAACCGGAAGAAGCTGAGTATTGGTTAGAGAGAACTACTCAGATATTGACTAAGCAACTTCATTGTTCAGATGAACATAAGCTCGAATGCGTTGTTGCCTTACATGCTGATGAAGCTTTGAACTGGTGGGAAACTACAACACTAACCGCTCCAGCTGAATCTGTGAACTAGAAATTCTTTGTAGAAGAATTTAAGAAGAAATACATCAGTGAGCAATACTTGGCCGATCGAAGAAAGCTTTTCTTGCATCTAAAGCAAGCGGGTCGACCAATAGAGCAGTACGTGGCTGATTTTTGTAAGTAGTGCAAGTATGGTTCTGAGTACATCAAGACAGAGAAAGAAAAGTGCCGTATGTTTATTGAAGGTCTGAATGATGAGCTGAGTCCGATGTTTACCGCCCTGGACATCATAGACTTACAAACTCTTGTAAATCGAGCAATTGCTACAGAATCCAAGTTTCGGGCCGCAGAAAAGCGGAAAAGCGGTTACCGACATGATAAGAAGCGCAAGAGTGATGACAAGTCTCACAGGAGATCGAAGAAGTCTAAAAGCCAGAAAGAAGGTTCTTCTTCGTATAATCCATCTCCTCGTAGTAATTTCACACCGAAGCCTCAGTCAGTGAATAGACTTGTTGTCCCGATTATATCCGTTAATAGCCCGGGGAATTCAGAAAGGGCTATAGTCTGTCAGCATTGTCAGAAACCACATTTCGGTCAGTGCCGAAAGCAGGCCAGCTTATGTTTTGCTTGTGGCGGAAGTGATCACTATATCAGAGACTGTCCAGCAATGAGAGATCAAGCTCCTGCTCAAAATTCTGCTAATCCGAGTCATGTACAATCCAATCGGAACAAGAATACTAGACAAGCACAGTCTGGGAATCAGGGCAGAGACAGAAGCAATCAGTCGAAAGCCACCACTCATCAGGAATCACGAGCTCCAGCTCGAGTCTATCATATCCGTGGCAAGGATGAGGAAGAATCTCCGGATGTTATTGCGGGTACGGTTGAACTAAACCTTACTCCTGTTTATGCTTTAATAGATTCAGGATCAACTCATTCTTTTGTGTGTTCTTACTTGATTGACAAGTTACAACTAAAGCCTGAAATTGTTAAAACTGGGTTAATTGTTTCAAACCCTATAGGAGGTGACTTACCTATCAACCTGATCTGTAAGAATAGTCTTGTATCTATTCGAAATGTACCTTTTCCCTGTGACCTGTACGTTCTACCTAAATGTGAGTTTGACCTAGTATTAGGTTTAGACTGGTTGGGTAGACATGAAGCCTGGATTGATTGTCAGAACAAAAGACTGTACTTAAGGGGATTAGAAAAAGAGTCAATTATGTTAATTGACAAGAAACCAACGTCTATTTTTGCTGCTATGGCTTTGCAAGATGAATTAGATTTTGGCTTAACTGAAATGTTTGTTGTATCTGAAATTGTTGATGTGTTTCCTGAGGAACTCCCTGGACTCCCTCCAATTTGAGAAGTTGAGTTCAAAATTGAAGTTCAGCCTGGAACAAATTCGGTGTCCATTACGCCCTATCGTATGGAACCTATTGAATTGCAAGAATTAAAGAAGCAGATTCAGGAATTAGAAGATAAGGGTTTTATTTGACCTAGCACTTCTCCCTAGGGTGCTCCAGTTCTCTTTGTGAAAAAGAAAGACGGAACGATGCGACTTTGCATTGATTACCGGCAATTGAACAGAGTCACTATTAAGAACAAGTATCCATTGCCCAGAATTGAAGATCTGTTTGATCAGTTGAAGGATGCTGGTGTATTTTCTAAAATTGACCTTCGATCCGGTTATTATCAAATGAGGGTGAAAGATGAAGATATACCCAAAACTGCTTTAAGAACTCGTTATGGTCATTATGAATTTCTAGTGATGCCATTCGGGTTAACGAATGCCCCTGCTGCATTCATGGATCTGATGAACCGAGTATTTAAGCCTCATATTGACAAGTTTGTTGTCGTATTCATCGACGATATTCTGGTCTATTCGCGTAACAAGGAGGAACATGCTCAACATCTTCAGATTGTACTCCAGACACTCCGAGAAAATCAGCTATTTACTAAGTTCACTAAATGCGAATTCTGGCTTTCAGAAGTGTCCTTCCTCGGACATGTTATTTCAGGCGAAGGAATCAAGGTCGATTCTAAGAAAATTCAAACAATTCTGGAATGGCGACCTCCGAACAATGTAAGCGAGGTCCGAATTTTCCTTGGTTTAGCTGGGTATTATCGGAGATTTGTGAAAGGATTTTCGGTAATTGCTGCACCACTAACCAAATTGCTTAGAAAGAGTGAACCGTTTAAGTGGTCCGAAAGACAACAAAGAAGTTTTGATCAACTTAAACAAGCCTTGACTTGTGCCCCTGTTCTTATTCAACCCGATTCTGGAAAAGAATTCGTTGTTTACAGTGATGCGTCACATTTTGCATTGAAAATTTGGCGGCATTATTTGTACGGTGAGAAGTGTAAATTATTCACCGATCATAAAAGCTTGAAGTATTTGCTCACTCAGAAAGAGCTGAATCTTAGACAAAGAAGGTGGTTGGAATTACTCAAAGACTATGATCTGACCATCGACTACCATCTTGGAAAGGCTAACGTGGTTGCCGATGCTCTGAGTCAGAAACCGAACCTCGGTGAGTCTTTCGAAATTCTTAAAAATCTGAAAATGTTCAATCTTGAAAATTTACTAAACCATTCGGATAGAGCCTTGCTTTCCAAGTAACATATTTAGTTTGTTTGTTCATAGCTTCTTTGGCCATCAATGCTCATTTCCGACTATGTAAAGCTCGGAATTATCTGAACGAACTCCAGGTTCAATCAGTTCTGATTTCTAGAATCAAAGAACTTCAACAAGTTGATCCGGAACTTCAGAAAATCTTGTATAAGCTTGAATCTAATCCTGACTTTTCTGTCAAGTCAAACGGTCTTCTATATTTCAAAGATCGAATTTGTGTGCCTAATAACAAGGAATTACAAGCTGAAATTCTGCAAGAAGCACATCAAAGTTCTTTTTCAATCCACCCTGGATCTGTTAAGATGTACAAGGATCTCATGCCCTTGTATTGGTGGTCTGGAATGAAATCGGCTATCAATGACTTTGTATCAAGGTGTCTGAACTGTCAACGGGTAAAAGCCGAACATCGTGCTCCTACTGGATTACTTCAACCTCTTGAATTTCCGCAATGGAAATAGGAACGGATTACGATGGATTTTGTGACCGGTCTTCCTTACTCTCCAAGAAAGTGTGATGCTGTCTGGGTGATCGTTGATCGTTTCACTAAATCAACACATTTCATTCCGGTATGGATGAATTATAGTCTTGAGACCATAGCAGAAATGTACATTCGAGAAGTTATCCGTTTACACGGAGTTCCAACTTCTATTGTTTCAGATCGAGATCCTCGATTTACAGCTCGATTCTGGAAAACTCTACATAAGGCTCTTGGAACTAAACTAAATGTTAGCACAGCTTTTCATCCTCAAAGCGATGGACAATCCGAAAGAGTAATTCAAATTCTTGAAGATATGTTTAGAGCTTGTATTATCGATTTCGGTAAGAACTGGGAGAAATCACTGCCGTTAATTGAGTTCGCTTATAATAATAGCTATCAGTCCTCTATTCAGATGACTCCTTTTGAAGCATTGTATGGAAGAAAATGCCGAACTCCTTTGTGTTGGTCTGAACTCGGAGATAATAAAGTTTTAGGACCTCAACTGCTTCAGGAAACTGAAGAACATGTTCAAATTATTCATTCCCGATTGAAACAAGCTTTTGATAGGCAGAAGTTGTACGCTGATCTAAAGCGTAGAGACATTCAATACGCAATCGGAGATAAAGTATTTCTCAAAGTTTCTACGTGGAAGAAAGTTTTCCGTTTTGGAAAGAAAGGAAAGCTTAGTCCTCGTTTCATTGGACCATTCGAAGTAATTGAGAGAATTGGTCCTGTAGCTTATCGCCTTGCACTACCTCCTGAATTCGATAAGATTCATAATGTCTTTCATGTTTCTATGTTAAGGCATTATCGATCTGATCCGTCTCACATTCTCAAACCAGAAGAAGTTGAACTTAATCGTGACATCTCTTATGAAGAGGAATCTATTCATATTCTTGATCGAGAAATTAAAAGGCTTCGTAACAAGAACGTCCCTCTTGTTAAAATTCTATGGAAGAACCATAACGTTATAGAAGCAACATGGGAACCCGAGGATACGATGCGGAAGCAATATCCTCATTTATTCAGTTCAGGTAAGAATTCGAGGACGAATTCATTCTTTAAGGGGGAGGGAATTGTAACACCCACATTTCCGTCCTAGAATTTGAAGCCGTTAAATTTAATTTATTTATTTATTCTTAGAAGCAATTGAGCTTGCAATTAAGTAAATTATCCAATTTGATCCTTGAATTTCCTATTTGGGCAACTAATGCACCAATTCGAATTAAAAAGTAATTAAGCCTTGAATTAAGAAATTTAGCCAAATGATAAATTAGTGGATTCGAATTAGTAATAACAAGATCCAAAGTGTGAAATTAGAAGAATTAAAAGAAATTAAGAAGTGGTACATTTCCTTGTGGAAATCAGACCAAATTGGGATATTAAAGAAAGCATGGCAAAGGAAATTTGATGACCAAATTAAAATAGAAATAATGTTTGAAAATTGCATGTTAAAAACTAAAAGTCCTTTGGGCTGCCCTTAGTAAAATGATGATAAACGAGAAAGGTTAAAGAACACTTGAGTAATTTTGGAAGCTATCAAATCCCCCAAATTAGGGAGGGTGTCTTATCTCCATCATTTCTCCTCCTTGTTGCCGTGAGGTTTGAGAGAAAATGGAGAGAAGAGAAGCTCAAAGGTATGGAAGTTTTGAAGCTCAAATGGTGAAGGTTTAGCTTGCAAATTTGAAGGATTAAGCTAGGATTTGAGAAGGGTAGCTAGTGTTAACAAGAAAATCAAGAAGTAAGTTCTATTCTCCTTGTAGCTATTCGGTTATGTAACACACCATGCATGCAAACTTAAAATTTGTATAAACATGAAAAAAATATGAGAGTCTTGATGAATATAATAAGATTGAACTAATGAAATCCTTGAAAAACTACTTGAGAAATTATAAATAGATTCATAAAGGGAATGTTTTGAGAGAAGTGTTAAGTCATGGATAGTTGGAAAATTTGTATTATTAGAGATTTAATTAGAAAATTTTCACTAGGAGAAAGTTGTGAAGAAATTAGGATTTTATGAGAAATTACTTTTGGTTTGCTGGAAAAACGAATTAAAAAGAGGAAAATTTGATTAGAACTAAAAGTGGACATGTATTCGGAAATAATGGAATTTAGGGACTGAACTGGAAAATCAGTAAAATTGAGTACTTGATCGTTGAAATTAAAAGTTAATGTGGATTGTAAAATGTCATGAAAGAATAGTATGAGTCATGCCATAAGTGAATTTAGACTTTGGATGATGTAATTAGATGAATTTTAAGCTAAGGGTGACAATTAAGTAAGCTGTCCAGTGGAATGCAAATCATAAGCAGTAACTTTGGAAATTCACCAAAAATTGGATATAAGGTATTTCGAATTGAAATTTTTACTGTATAAACTTTGGTATGTTTAGAATCATTGAAAGAAAACGGAACTCAATTTCAGTATGTAAATTAGGAGATATGAATTTTTAAAGTTGGACGGTACAAGCTGCCCATATTTATCAAAAAGGGGTATATTTAAGTAATAAACTGTACTTACTCGAATTAGATAAAAATATGAGTTTTATACGAGTGTAAAAATGAGTTTAATACCTTTCTAACGGTATATGATAAGTGAATTTTGGATTAGTAATTAAAAAGATATGATTAAAACACTAACTAGTCCTCCAAATAGTTTAATAGAATATCAGATTTGAAAATGTATGTTCATGTTTGAATTTGAAGAGTAATTATGATTGAATTGCTCTCTAATATAGTTTGTATTCGTTTTATGTTGAGAATTAAGATCGAAATTGTGAAGAGACTCTGGAGGAAGCTAGGATCCAACAATCGAGGGGGAATAAACAAGGGCATCTTAATTCAAGATCAAGCTTAAGGAGTTGTGAGTGTAATTTTGTATTAGGGTTGGGACTAGTGTCCGAACCACCTTATTATTGGTGTAATTTATGATTTCTATGCATGAAATTGGACCTAATTGATATTCGGTAATGTGTTTAGTAAAGGAAGGAGAGCAAAGGGAAAATGGATGCATGATTCAGATTTTGGCTAATGTTTGATTGCGTGAAAGTGCGGACTGTTTTATGTGATTCAAATGCCATGATCTATATGCTTGATTTGGATTTTGATAACGCTTGAATATGTGCAAATGTGGACTGCCTATATGATCATTTGAATGTTGAACATGTGTGAATTTGGATTCCTGATAATGCTTGATTATATGAGTATGTGGACTGCCCTATGGTACTTATGCTATGCTTAAAATGCCTATGATTATATGTGAAGTTGCTGTCGTGTATGATGTTGCGATCGAATGAAGTATGAAATTGATTAATATGATTTATTTGAGTTGCACAACTATGTGATTGAAAGAGCATGCAATTTGAATTGTGAAAAATGTATATGCTAAACAAAGTAATGAATAAATAATTAACAAGAATAATAATGCCCTCGGTCGATCAGAAGTCTTAGATAGTACGACATGCCTAGAGTCTGAGCGCTCTTGTTTGTTGCTTCGTGCAACCATTGCTTGTTGCCTTGTGCAACCATTGTTAGTACCTTGGGTACTCTTCGACTATGATAAAGTGTTCTTGATTGCTGTTCAAGACACATGATGCTATTGGGCATCCATTGTTTGTTGCTTAGTGCAACCATTGCTTGTTGCTTCGTGCAACCATTGTTCGGTACTTGGTACCCTCTTGATGGCTTGAATATCTGATACGTCTACTCTACCTAGGGCAATAAAATAAAATGCAATGTAATCTAATTAAATTAAATGTAATTGCTAAATTATGTATAGCTTATGAAGTGGATAAATGGTTTGTATGACTTGGTATGTTATGATGTGAAATGAAATGATGAATTATGTGGACATTGGTCCTTCTGATTATGATGTAATGCATATGAAATGCTTATAAGTCCGAATATATGTAAAGTGGGCAATGGCCCTGTTCGAATACATGGAAATTGAGATGAGATAAGTTTGATAATTTCTGATTTTTTTTGTTAATGGTTTGAGACCTATTCGAATGATATGCTCATGGAAAATTGGTGATTTCGTTTTGATAAATTAATGATGCTATGTATTGATTGGCATGAATTTTGGTTAATTCAATTGTTAAGCATGAGATTGAGTATGCTGGAAATTGAATTGAATTGTGGTATTGATCGAATTAAATGGAAGCATGTGATAAATTAATATTGTTGTTATGCATTCGAGCATGTGCTATGAATGTTGTTTATGTTATGCATGATGCTATGTGAATTTGATTTCATAAGCTTAGTTGGGTGAAAATTTGGATGTTAATAAACCTAGCTAAGTAAACTCAATGCTTGATCACATTAAAAGCTCAAGAATGAATTAGATTTAACATTACCTCGCTAAGTACTATTTGTACTTATCGCTCCGTTGTTTTCTTCTTCCCAACTCTAGCAGGATCGCTTGGACCTTAAAGTTAGCATTCGATTGGGTCAAGTTACAAGTTCAGGAATATGTATGATCTTAGTCTTATCTTTAGACTCCTAGATGGTGGCTTCGAAGTCTGTTTAAGGATTCGTTTTGTTTTGTTTGGTCGTAGCTTAAGTCTGCGTTGGTGTTTAAGATTATATGCTCCATGATGCTTGGTTAGGAGGCTAGAAATATGTTTTGTATGTAGGTAGAAAGCCTCATTATTTTTTTGTATATAAATGTAAGTCGAGCTAGTGGTCTTGTCGATTCTTTTTGTTGTTCATAGTCTATAGCTTGACATAGTTTAGGGGCATATAAAACTTGATATTTTGTATCAGTCTAATTAAAGGAAATCAAATGCTATGGTTTATGAAATCTATTAAGTCTTGTATGAGAAATTGATGTAATTAATTTTTGGTAATTGGTTATATTCGAAAATCACCTAGACTAAGTTAATCAAGATTTCGAATGGTATGATAATGAATAGCTTGAGCATTCGGCATGTTGATGCAATTATATATTCGAACTAGTAATTTGGTAATCTACTAGATAATGATTTGAACTAATTGACTAAATAGAAAGCATAGTAGCCGAATGGTTAAGTTATAAATCTGAAATTGGGATTCGATAATGATAATAGGAAAAATTTAAATTGGCTTGTAATTTGGTAAGCAAGATTAAAAGAGATTGTGTTTAGTTTAAGTATGTTCAGAAGAAAGTTTTTGTGTTAGCCCACTCTCCGCGTGCGCATTAAAATGAATAACTTAATTAAGAATGGTTTCTTGTTTCCGTCTGATATTTTCCGTTTTCCGACCTCCGGTAACGCTCCTAACCCCCGGCCCGGGTTAGGGGTGTTACATGATATATCCATAATTTGGAAAGAAAATCTAGTTTTTGAAAATGCATCTCATCTTGAAATTAGAAGATGTAATCTATTTTTTTAGTGGACACAAAATATTTTCCTTTCATTGCTTCGAGGATAAAGTTTAGAATGCAAGGTCATGAAAGCAAATGATAGCTCACCAGTGGCCACGGTGAGGTTGGTAGTAAGATTCCACATGCTACAGTTCAGGGACTCGAAGCAAGTTTCTGTCAAAATGCCTTGATTGGTTCAGAAAATGAAAGCGGACCTTAATGAACTTAAGAGAAAAGTTTACGGGCTTGTGGGCATGTGCTTCCCCTAATGTTGAGATGAGAGAAAAGTCGTCATGATGAGTTAGGACAAAGAGAATGGTTGAGCACCCAGCTTGACTAGGGGGCAATGTTTTGAGAACGAGCACTACGAGAAGTGTTATGTCTATTCTGACCAGCGGAAGTCAGCGGTCATCTTTCGAGAAGAGACCAGGGATGAAGATTTGGCAAAGATGAGAAAGCCAGAAGAGATTGAGAAGAAAAAGAAGGTCAAGGTTGACCGATCCCAAGAGTGAAAGCGTCCGAGCAATTTTGATGTCATAAATCATGCATCATTTGTAGTTAGGCATCCCTAGGATTAGAGGCATGCTAACTCACATCATCATATCATTTTTTGCCTATTTTGGACAGGTATATTAAAGCTTTTCCCGTAAAAGGAAGCCCGCCTATCCGTTCGGGCATTTTGAGAATAGAATCCGCCTATCCGTTTAGGCATAAAGAGAATGGAACTTTTATCTTTCAGAACCTGCCTATCCGTTCAGGCATGAGGAGGATGGAACCCACCTATCCGTTCAGGCATGAGGAGAATGGAACCCGTTTATCCGTTCAGGCATGAGGAGAATGGAGATCCGCATATCCGTTCGGGCATAAGAAGAATGGAACTCGCCTATCCGTTCGGGCATTTTGAGAATGGAGACCCGCCTATCCGTTCAGGCATGAGGAGAGTGGAACCTGCCTATCCGTTCAGGCATGAAGAGAATGGAACCCGCCTATCCGTTCAGGCATGAGGAGAATGGAATCCGCCTATCCGTTCAGGCATGAGGAGAATGGAACCCGCCTATCCGTTCAGGCATGAGGAGAATGGAATCCGCCTATCCGTTCAGGCATGAGGAGAATGGAACTCGCCTATCCGTTTGGGCATTTGCGAATGAAACCCGCCTATCCGTTCGGGCATTTGGAGAATAGAACCCGCCTATCCGTTCGGGCATTTGGAGAATGGAACCCGCCTATCTGTTCGGGCACTTTGAGAATGGAGCTTTTATTTTTCACCAATTGTCTATCCGTTTGGACCTCGAAGGGTTGAAGAGTGTTGAAATGAGAAGAACAGCTTCAAGCCTCCGCGGCCGTTGCATTTTCCCGTACCGACTTCTAAACCACCAGTAGTTCAAGTGCATGGTGACTCGGGATCCAAACAGGGAAGTTGAACAAAATTTGTGCTTATGGCCTTTGCTTTATTCTTGTTCCACAAGTATAAGCAAAGGGGGGCAGCTGTAATCACCTGTTTTGTCCGGGGAGTTAACTTATTTTCTTTTTTTTAAATAATGGGCTTTAATACTTTTGTTAATTGTATATGTATATCAAATGATTAAAAATAAGAACTAAAAAAGAAAAAACAAACAGTATATATATATATATATATATTATTAATGTTGTATACATATTTTTTATACTATTATTACTATTATTAATATTATTATTATTAATGTTATTACTATATTATTAACACATTGTTATCTATTATTATTATCATTATTACATATTATCCATTATCATTATTTTTTTTTGATCAACAACTGTATGAATTTATTAAGAGTAAAAATCATACAGCTCGACGCAGCCCTTACGCCTCGTTAAAAACCTCCCTAAGCCTAATGGAGGAAAATAGTACGTAAGTGCTCGTCTTGAAAAGAAAAGCCTAAATACAAGCTAAGAAAAAAGAACTCCTATCCACTCCCTCCTTGGCGAGAACATCGGCAAAACCATTTGCTTCCCTCGGTGTGTATTGAAAATGAATCTCCGATATGGTTTGGCACGCTTGATCAATCGAAGCAAATGAGTCCCATAATCTCCACGGATGTTTTGCCAAACCCGTTACCCAACTCAATGCAACTTGGGAATCAGATTCAATCACCACGCACCTCTCGCGCCACACCCCTTCCGCCACTACCTTCACTACAAGTTCGATAGCCCTTACTTCCACCACGTTGGAGTCCAAACAGCCCACAGGCCCGAAAAATATTGCCAAAATGCGGCTGTCCGCGTCACGCATAACTCCCCCGATGCCCGCTGGTCCAGGCTTGCTCAATTGTAATAGGTGCTGTCAACATAATGCTTGCCTTTGCTTGTACTCGACGGAATTGACCATCAAACTCCCACATTCCACTTCGATCATCACTAGCAAAATGAGCAGAAAGTGCCTTGACAACAAAGGCACGTAATGCGGCTGGTGCTGTAACCCATCTCCCGTTAATCAACAACCCAGGTATAAAGTTCCTAACGGTCCGTAGCTTCGCCGTTCTATGAAAAAATGCTGTGTTCCGATCGCCTAACCTCAACCAAGTTGCCCGAGATTTTTGGCGCCACATTGCTTCTTTGTTACGCATCGCTTTCCACAGTGCTTGCATCCATTGTCGCCCTTCACATTCTACCCCATTATTACTCTCGTCCGTTATCAACAAGTCATCCGCCTTTTCTATTTGCTGCTGTAACTTCTCAATTTTCAAGTTCACGTCACCAAATATGTCTTTGTTCCAACATTTCAAGAACGACTTCAAATGCCTCAGCTTCACCATGATATTATCTTTTCCCAAACCAACTGTAGTCAAACGACACCACTCCCTAGCTAAGTCCAGCAAATTAGATTTTCCCTCTAACCAGCAACTGAAGAAGCGAAAAGGTCTTGGACCCCAATCACAATCGTCACAAGCCAATATCAACGGTGTGTGATCAGATACTCCTCTCGACAAAGCCACTTGCTGTATGCTATTAAAATTATCAAACCATGTTGCTGAAATTAAAAACCTGTCTATCCGGCTGCATCTATTACCAGGACCAAACCACGTAAACCGTTTACCAGACATCGGTAAATCCATCAAGCCGGCATTGTTGACAAAATTCGCAAAATTTTCCATTTCAGCCTCTCTATCCGATACCCCAATCCTGTCCGAATTTTTCAGTATAGCGTTGAAATCTCCTGCCACGCACCAAGGCCCCTGAAACGTGCACATACTAGCCAACAAATTGTCCCATAAAACAGATTGACTAGTTACTTCACAGGGTGCATATATCGCTACTATACCGCATACTAGTTCTTCAACATTCCATTTTCCCAATAGCAAAATATAGTGTCGATCAACATGAAATGACTCTAAAATAAATCTCGTACCTTCCCATATGGCCAATATACCTTCGGATGCACCAACCGAAGGTGAGAACGCCAATTCGAAATTATCCGAGTACCATAAATTAGCTCCCAACAATGCAGGAATCTCCTCCAACTTAGTCTCCTGTAACAATACCATGTCGCAATGATTTTTCCGAATGACCTCGCGAACATATCGCCTTTTCGCGCTCACGCCCAAACCCCTTACGTTCCACGTTAGTAATTTCATGAGTCAAAAACCCCGGCACTCCCCGGCGATAACCCGTGAAATGTCGTTAATGATGTCTTCTTCCCTTCCGATCGATTTCACTCCAATCAACGCTCCCAATTTCACTGTTTTTGCCACTTCGTTTGTAATTTGTTGCTGCCCAACGGGAAGCTCACAATTCTCATGCCCCTGCTTAATCGCGTCCACCGTTGAGGCCTTCTTCCCCGACCCTCGACCACGGCTAGATAGAGAGTTGCCTGAAATTCCAGTAACCTCGCCTCCTACCACCCGTCGAACTTTGCAATAGGAATTCCCCACACGAATCACTTCTGTTTTACCCAATCCCTGTGCTGCTGTGTTGTTTTCATAAGTGATAATTTTGGAATTTGCACTGTCACCCACTACCGCAACCTCCCTGTTTTCCTTAGAGTTTGAATCCGAATTCACCACTCCAGCTATAGCAGGACTCTCCGTTAGAGTCCTATTGTGAATCATCCTCTCACTCTCCAAACTGTCGGAGCTGATCGGTGTGATCAGCTGTTGCGCCGGTAATGTTTCTGCCGTTGCAATAACCGGCGTATGCTCCATGTTCAACTCACCTTGATGATCTGTTGTATCCATCCCCCCAATCGGATTTGATTTGTCCACCACTACCGTGTTTTCCTCCACCCCTCTAATCTGAACCTTCGACGGACGGCTAGTGCTGCTTCCTTCATTGAGCTGTTTCGATTGTGATGCGTTACCCTCGTAACAGCCGCATTCAATCGTAGGACCTTGTCCATCGGATTCAAACACCCTCACCATATACTCCGCGGCTGCTAATTTCACGTTGATGGTTTCCTCAATGAGTTCCATCATTGTCGTTTCCACCAGAATACGACCGCAATCAAAGGATGAGGGGGTTTCCGTATCGTCATCCATGCATATGAAGGATCCCCATAAGCTTGCTATGTTCGCAAATGTCTTCTTGTGCCACAAGTGGATCGGTAACCCCACCACGGACAACCAAACTCGACGAGAGTCAGTTGAAATTGATGGCGTCCATTCAATCACCTTGGAGAAACAATCTCTGATGCAGTCCATCTTTATTACTTCCTCGCGGATTTTCGCCGATGTGCACATTAACAGGATCATTGACCCGATAGTCTCATGATCGAGAACCCCTCCTTCTTCTCCACTTCCAATCGATCCGCAAGAGTTTTCAAATTCCAAGGCTTAATACTCCATCCGATCGCACACCATTGAAGAATTGCCCATTTATCCTCGTCTAATACCCCTTCAATCGCCCGTCGATTTGATCCACTTTCGCAATCCCCTTGAGTCGATGATTTCACTGTTTTTGAGCCCGATGTCTTACCATTCATCGGCTGCTGAGACTCCTTCTTTTTCAAAGTGTTCGTCAAATTGTTTATGCCCTTCCATGCCAACGCCACTCGTAACCTAGCACCATAAATCCACTTTCCGTGCAGCCGTTCAATCGCTCTATCTGCATCCTCCTTTGATGCCATTCGAACAAAGCCAAAACGTGCCCCGTCTCTAGCCCTCTTTCTTGGTATGAACGCATCTCGCACAACCCCATGGCGATCAAAGACTTGCCATAAACCCTTCTAGTGCAATGTCTCCGATATTCCTCCCACATATATGGTCCAAACCTGTTGTGATTTGTCGATGGCCGGTTGTGGGTTGGACAGAAATTGATCACCGCTGCCCTGTTCCTTGTTTAGCCGTCGCCAAATACTCCCGTCCGTCATTCTCTCTCCCACAATATAATGATAGTTTTCTTGATAACAAATCTTGTTCGAAATTAATCATACGAACCATTATCCATTATCATTATTATAATTATTATTACTATATTATAATTATTGTTATTTATATCGTATACTATTATTATTATTTATTGTTTTGAATCGAGTCTAAACACACACACACACAAATATATATATATATATAAACACATAATTAAATAAATAAAAGCCCAATCTATAAAAATGAGTCAAGTTTATATTAAAGTTTATTTATAGATATTAAAAAACCGAAATATATATATATATATATATATATATATATATATATATATAACATAAGGCTCGTTTGGCCTAGAAATAAGCCCTAATCGGATAACAAAATAGAAACCCTAATTGCCTATCTTTATCTTGCGCAACCCATCTTGGATTGTCAGATCTGGAGAGAAGATCCAACGGTCCAGATCGATCTGGAGAAAGAAAACCCTAGCTGCTCCACTGGATCTTGCAGCCGCCACACGCCCGAACCGTCAGATCTGGAGGGGAGATCCAACGGCCCAGATGGCCTCTGATGCAAGAAGCCCTAATCCCTGTCTACCTTTGCCCTAGCGCTGCATCCCTCTCAACCGTCGGATCGGGCTTGGGACATCGAACGACCAAGATCGATTCCCCAAGCGCGTGTGATCCATGCGCAACTCTCTACTGCCCAGACGCGCGCGTGCAATCCACCGCGTGCCCCTTTAGATCCTTCACGATCGTCCAGATCCCCATCGACGGCACAGATCGGCTCAACGTCCACCAAGCTCTTTTCCTCTGGTCCCCTCCATCCCGAACGACCTCACATGCAACGAAAACAAACAAAAATGTCAGAAAGGGGAAAAACACACAAACAACGGATTTCAGAGGCAAAAACCAACAAATTAGAGACGAATGCAAACAAAACCATAGGCAACCAATAGCAGATTTTACGAGAGAATTACATGTAATGAAAAATGTAAATTTTGGGCTATAAAAGCCGAAATCAACCATTGTAAATCCAAGCAAGTTTTCAAAAGTGGAATTCTCAGAAATCAATACAAGCAAAAAAAAACAGAGAAGTTTACAGAGGTATCATCTTCCCATTTTTTTTATTTCGAAGCAGAAAAAAATAAAAAAGAGTTTTAGGGTTTCGTCTTTTTTTACCTTCGTCGTTTCGGCTTCTCCATCCTTTCGTTCATTGGTGATAAGCCCATGCTTCCCTTCTGGAGCGACAGGGTGAATCGGCGAGAAGGCTAACGCCGGAAGGGGTGTTTAAAACTGTTTTGGGTTTCGGTCTTAAAAAATCAAAGAAATGGGTTTCTTTTTGGGTTCACAAAACTGTTGAAAAGTTTTCTGGTTTTTGGGGTTTCGAAAGGTCAGAAAAGGGGGTTCTTTTTCGGGTTCCAGCGCCAGCTAGCGGCGACTGAAACGACGGCGGCGTTCGACCGAGAGAGGGGAGAGGCTCTCTGTGTTTAGGGTTAACAAAGTGAAAAAAGGGCTCAAGATGTGTTTAACATAGTTTTTATAATGATTTTTATTCTAAATTTGGTTTAATTCTGTTCAAATCCCTCTGTGTTTTGTAATTGCGCGAGGGAGGGTTTCCGTATTTTTAAATTCATTCCACAGTCCCTCCTTTTTTTGAGTTTTTTCAATTTCGTCCCTATCATGTTTTAATTAGTTTTCGAGTGGTCAAATTACCCTTTTGGTCCCTTTAAAGTTTCGCGTCTTTTCAATTTAGCCCATGTTTCGCATTCAATCAGTTTTTTTAATGGTGTTATTATCATTGTGGTCCCTGTCAGTTTGCATTTTAATCGTTTACTTAGCATTTTATTTTTGTTATATTATATTTTGTTATTCATGATTTTCTATATTGTTTATATTTGTTTAATGTGAAATTATGATTTGTGGTTGTTGTGGTATATATTATTCATTTATGTTATAGTGCATGATCATGTGTTTTTTTAGTGTCTTTTTTAATACGCAATTTTACACGTTTAATACTGTTTTATTATATACGTTGTATGCTTGTCTTAATATGTGCATATCTTGCCCCTTTTTTATTTTATTCAAATATATATATGTGACATGCATATTTAATTGTCATTCATGAGACCCTTTGATATTTCGTTCGCATAATAATCAATAATTAATTATAAAAAGGAGGTACTTATTAATTCGATTATTCAGGTCGAAATACCCTAGCTTATTGGGTATTCCTCGAATATTCGAATTAATTCACATCGTCTAAAGGTAAAATTCGTAATTAAAATGAACCAGACCATGACATCATACCTTATCTGCTTGCATCATGCATAAAGGTGACATACGGAATATGAACCCTAAACTAACACGACAGTCAGACTTATATGATGTCGGTTTAGTCTTTAGTCCGGTGTACCGTCATCCTTTTTAATTAAATGTCGAATTAATTCGAAACCACCAATTTAATAAAGCTCGTACGATTAAAGTTCATTTTTTCAATTAAGAACCCCTAATTAAACTCATTTTAAATTTTAAATAATTTCCATCAATTAAAAGCAACAATTGTTTTGGTACCGATTTCCGGACGCGATGGGGGTGCTAACCCTTCCCTCACACGTAACCATCTCCCGAACCCTTTTAAATGAATCTCTGGTTTCGTTTTTTCGGTGTCCGGCCTACCTCAGTGGCCGGTGGCGACTCCAAAAAGATTTTTTTAGGTTTTTCCGAAACTTGAAAATTTCAAAAGAAGTTCCCCCTTTTAATTAATATTTTCTGAAAAAATGCGGGACACTCGAAGGTTCGCCCTTTCGGAAAAAACCTTATCACAGAACCAGATTATTTACCAAAATATTTCACTTTCTATAGTGATTTTGAATACGATACCAGTTGATTCTGTTTGTGAACAATTTTTATATTATTCGAATTAAAAAAATCAAAGTTGACAACAGGATGTATTGTCTATGAACAGAATTAATCTAAAGATGGTACCAGTTGTAACCATCGTCAAACAGTAGCCATTGGGCCACGTGGAGCACAAGTAAAGTGCATGCACTGTTCAAAAACGGATTCAGCTGGCTACAACTTCAAACAGTGCTCGCTCAGCTGGTACAACTTTGCGCAGGAGGCAGCTTTGGCATGCATGGAATCTTGCAGGCAACCGAGAAAATAATAGGTTTTGGGTGGGGAGGTGTTTGTAATTTAAATAGGGTGTTTTTAAAATGTATAGGGTAGAGGTTAAAAATTTGTTAGTGTTATTAAAGGAGGGGCAGGGGTAGTTAAGGGAAAATGTATTTTTTGTGTTAAATAGGTAAGGTTGAAAGGAAAATTTTGAGTGAAGAAGAGTGTTGATGGTCAAAATGATCAGGGGTAGGAGACGGTGGTCCGACGGTGGTAGAGATGACCATCATGGGTTAGAGCTTAAGTATTACTCTTGTCTTTGGGTTGTGATGGTTCTGGGAATGAAAGGCCTTAGTTCCTCTCGGCTGCATGCCCAGTTTTATATTAGTTGGACACGTGTCAAGATGGGGTTGTTGCGACGCGTTGATTGGACTAGCTATGACTGGACGTCCTAGGTTCTCCTCGGCATCTGTGATGGGTACGTACATTGTCATGTAACCAGCAGATGAGGTGCGATGTTGTTTGTGGTTCTGTCTGTTCGACGCAGATTGCGGAGGGTATCACATAGTTCGCGAGCGATATTGTATGTTGTGGTTCGCCTATGCTGTAGCGCTCATCGCCGGACGTCTCTTATATTATACCGTTTGTGGTATTACTCGCTCTGGTTTTTGACACGTGGCGGCAGATGTTTATAGGTGCTAATTATTGCCCCCCAGGTGAGGGAAGGTTATAAAGTGACCTTGGCAAACCTAAGGAATTTGAATAGCGTGACTGATGATATGAGAGACGTGAGTGTCATATGAAATGTCATATAAATGGAATTTATTGACGAACCAGTCGATTTTATTTGGGAGTAAACCGTTCCGTGTGAAGTGTCACATGATGAATCTTTTCAGTAGCGAAGCGTACCGAGAAAGATATGGCACTTATTTATAAATGAACTTTAGTAGGCATTCTTAAGTTTTACTTTGTTTGTCTTATTTGTTGTTTTTGAACTTTTTTTAGAAGAGTAGTGGGCGTCAGAAGGGGAAATACAATCTATCATGTGTTAATGGATGAATCATCTGTTGTGGTGAGCGATGAGGTTTGTTGTACTATCGAATCAGGCGAGTTGTTGACGACGTTGGAGTGTCAGGGTCTTCTTGCCGTTGATCATTTCCATTGGGAAATTTCGCCTGAGTACATGTTTTGACGAGGGAAGGTCGTGGTTTTTTATCACCCTATTTGCTTTTGAAGCGGGGTTCCATTTGCCGTTGCATCCCTTCTTCGTGAACTGGTTAAACTGGTTTGACGTAGCACCGACTCAATTGGGTAAAACTTGTTGGTGAATTTGGTGACTTACTTATTGAATTGTAAGATTCATGGGGATAGACCTTCTATTGATGTATTTCACTATTTTTATAATGTGATGGCTGGCCATGACAAGAATGCGAAGGGTTTCGTTACAATTTGTTACCGTAGAGGGAAAGGGCCATTGATGAACAATCGAACTGACAATCTTCGCATGGACAGGGAAAAGTATATCAAGATGGAGTATATCGTCATGAGTTTTTCGTTCCCAGTTGTATGGCGCTGGCTGGAAAAAGATAAGGTTGTGCCGCTTAATATTGGAAAAATGTCACCTGTTGAGCTGAGGCTTGTCAGGAGGCTAGAAAGTGATCCACCCTGTCATTTTGAGGAGGTATGTACCCTTAGAAATGTTTGGGTACCTTTCTTAAAAGGGAAAAGTCCCAATGGTTGGGAAGAAGAGGATTTTAATATATTTCTAGAGAGCTCTTTGGCGAATGTGCCTATTCATGTGGAGGCTTGGACTTTTGGTGAAGGGGGCGACAAAAGGGCTACGAGGATTCTTCTAGGTGACGAGGAGGAAACAAAAAACTTCTTTTTGGAGCACACTGGAGTTTACGCTCGTCCCTGGAAATATCATGAGGAGGATGCCCCCTAGGAGGGGTTAGCAGGGAAGCCGATTCAGTTGCTCCAAGGGGTTTTGTTAATGTAAGCACGTTTGGCCCTGATCGCAGTAAGAGAGAAAATGAACGAGTAGTTTTGAGTCCGCTTGCTGTTTTGGTTCGGATGACGAGGGGAGCTGTCCGCGTTTGGAACGTAGGTTCAAGAGGTGAATGGATACTGTATATAGTTTTCTGTGGCTCAAATGGAAAATAAATTCGTCTTATTTATATGTGGGTTTTGGCTTGTTTATTTTTTTATCCTTATCTTCCCCTTTTCCGTATATTTCTTAGGGACTGTGGTTTCTCCTTTGTGGGTTGTTAGTGATGTAACGGGAGATCAGATTGCGGTGTTGGATACTGCACCCTTTTTGGCTAGCAGCGATCCATTGGGTTCTAAAGGGCTGGTAATAATGGCACCGTCAAATGCTTTTAACATCGTAGAAGTAAGTTCGCCATGTTCGGTGGCGTTAGCTACTACATCGACGTCTTTGGCGAATCTAACTCCTGATGCTCCTTATTTGGGAATTCCCCCTTGCGGCCAACATGCTTTTGTAGGAGTGCCAATAGACGTTGTAGAGGCAACATAGGAAAGTTTAACAATGCGAATGAGGGCTTATAGCTCAAAAAAGCGTCCTTTAGGTGATGATGAAAAGATGTTTCGAAAGAGGCCAATGCTCGATGCTGGGGTTACCGATGTTTAGCCTGGGCTAAAACATGATGCTCAATCTGTTCTTCAACTTCTTAATTCCCCTCACAAGGCTACGTCAAGCGTTATTGGGGGCGTTGTTCTTGCCACCTTAAGTGCTGGTTTGTCTACTGTTTGTGTGCCGTCAGGTATTATAAATAATGTATTATTGTTGCTTTTAGTGGCTTTGGTACTTAGTTTGTGATAGAGTTTGTTTGGTGAGTTTGTTTGTAGGGTCAACTACTGCTGATTCCGTTGTTATTCATTGCTCCGCTCAAGACGTACCCTTTGTGGTTGTATTTGCTGCACTCAAATCTTTTTCAGATGTTGTGGTGACTCCTCCAGTACCCTTGTCTAGTGACATTTCTTCATGTGAAGACATCGAACCCTTCGCTCCTTAGAGCACATTTTATCCTTGGAGGGGGATGTCGGGGTAAAAAAAATTGGTTCCATCCTAAATCTGCCTATAGGAGGTTGTATGATTTGTATGCGAATAGTGGTGGCGTTTTCCCACCTTTTACTAATATAAGGAGGAGCTTTGAGGGAGGGTTGGGGTCTCATTTAGGAATTGGGTTGTGTTCAGCTTAACGTGGAAAGGAAAGTGAAGGTCTTTCTTGAGGAAAATGCGAAGCTGCGTTCGCAGGTGGAGGGTTACTCAGGTCTTCTTGTGGAAAATGCCGATTTGCGTTCACAGGTGGAACGCTATGCTGCTCAGTTGAAGGAGTTACAAGAAAAGCACAAGGCTGATGTTCGTGCGTAATTAGGGGACTTGCATAGGAAGCATGCGGAGGAGATTCTAAGAAACAAAAGAAGAGTGATCGTACTCTTAGAATTAAGAATAAGTTGCTTGAGACCACAGAGCAAAGTTTAAAGACCGAGATTCGAGGTCTGAGAGAGGATCCAGAGCAAGTAAAGAGAACGACTGATGAAAGCTCTGCAAATTTCACACGGAAATCGTCTGAGCTTAAAGAATCACACAAAAATGAGATTATGGTTGTGACCTCCCTGTACTCTACCTGCAACATTAAGAAGCCCATTTTTTGAACAAAGATTTTTTTCGCTCGTTTATGGGCTTTTCCTGATCGAGTTCGCTGGTAATAAGAATTGCGTTACGTAGAAATTGATGGCGTGTTGATTTTCTTTTAGGATTTGGGTTCTTGCCCCCTAGTGATGAGAAATTTGTGGGGGATAAGTTACAATGTTGGAATTATGTTTTTATTTTAATGTTTCTATTGTATTTCATTTTCTTTAATATGTCGGTATAATAATGTAAATTTCTGTTGGTTGTAAATTTGTAAGATATGCTGGAGTGTTCGCTCGATTATTTTATTTTGCAGTTGCGAACATGATTATTTTTTTGGGGTAAGGTTTTTCAGATGCCTTTCCTCGTGAATCATGTGTTGCTCTAGCAACGACAATGTCTTGCTATTTGATTTGAAAATACTATTTTTCCCACATCAAGAAGTTTGTTTTAGATTAGAGCGTTGCTTATTTTTGTACTTGCCTGCTTTGAGAATGGTGGTATGGTAATATGGATCTTGAACGTTCGCGATGTTTGCAGGGTAAAGGATGGCGAACTCGTGTTCCTTCTTTAATTGGATTCTTGGGGGAGCTCTCTTTACGTTGTTTTTCATGAAATAATATTACTTTCTCAGAGCGGACTGTATATTTACATAGTTAGGTAAAATTGGGAGGAAATTTTCCCCCGAGTGAGATTACCTTTGTGATAATTTCCCCCTACATGAGGTAGGCTGTATTGTTGTATATTTACTTACTTGTGCGTTGATTTATTCGTTACTTAATTATTTGATGGTGGTAGATATTAATGACCTATTCTCTTATTGTATGCGAATAATTTAAATGACCCTCTTTTATGCGTAACTAGTTGGTTTCTTGTAGGGGTTTGTTTTGCTTTGTTTCTTATAGAAAGACATTGCCTTCCCGAAGTGGGAAACGATTTTGCGTCATTAGTTAATTTTTGGGAGGACTTTTGCTCCTAGGCAGTAAAATATTGCGTTTTAATGTTCACTGTTGTCAGATAAGTGGCATATGCTGGAAGACTTGTTTTCTTTGTTTCCTTGTTTTAAATATGTTCACAATCAACTTTTTAGTAGTCTTATTCGAATGGTCATGGGAGGAATTTGATTGTGTGTATCTTCTTCCAACATTGAGAGCTTGTGATACTTTGAGGGCGGCGAAGTATTTTTTGTTGTATGCTCGCATGTTCATTTAAGATAAAGGATTTCGTTTCTTCTGAAAGTCAAATGTATTATGTAGTATATTGCAAATTAGATGATTCATGCCCCCTGAATGATGTTTTTGTATTGTGTGTGTGTATGCTGAAATCTCAAATTCTTAACGATAAATTATAAATATAAACTCATAAACCCCTAATTAAACCCTTGAACCTTAAAATAGACAAACTTAAATAAACTTTTTTTTTTACAATGTCAATTGAATTTTATTAAAAAATCATGGAAGATATCACAAATTCAACGCATCCAGAAGAGAGAATAATGGAGACTAGTCCATCAAATTCTCATACAAAAATGTAAAAGTACAAAAAAAGTAAATACTTCCATAGAGATTAGCATACAGTCAAAATTCAAAAGCCTTCATGATTCTCCTTGCCTCTATCCAAACGAGATGCATTACAAAGTAAAAAATGAGTGGTGAGCGAGCCAAACTATCAGACAGATTATTCTACTACCCAGGACTGATTACATCGGCAAACAACCATCAATCGAGTGAGGATCTATCTTTCTATGACCACCGACATAATCATAATCAGAAATTAGCGCAATGAAGATTTCTATACGAGCACCAAACGACCACTAAGGTATGATGAAATCATGCCAAAATGGCAAATGAAAGGAAACCAAGAAACAAAGAAAAAGCGTGCCACAAGCGCAGAAAAAAACGTGCCAAAAAGACAGAGATTCTTATTAAAAGTTTAAAAAATAAGAAAATAATAGGTCCGGTGGTCGACAGCTAAAAAACAAAAAAAAAGAAACTAGAGCGCTAGGAATGATGTAAAAATAGGTTAAAAGTATGAACAAACAAGAAAAAATAGTTCTGATGATCGAAACCAATACTAAAATTAATTGCTGACCACCAGCTAAAAAAATAAAAGAAAAAAAGATAGCGAAGCTAGGAATGATGCAAACAAGCTTTAGTATTTCTTTTTTTTTGCACGTGGCCACGTGCACCTGCACGTAGGGATGGGCACGGGTCAGGTAGGGTCGGGTTTTTGGTCCACCCGGACCTGACCCAAAAATAAACACCCTAAACCCGCACCCGAACATATTCTTTAAAAAATCCGGCCCGACCCGACCCAAAAATAAATATATTAAATCCGACCCCAACCTAACCTATATAAAATAAATTAATTTTAGGGACCTAATTGTAAAAAATTAATTTTAAGTGACTTAATTGTAAAAAATTATAATTTAAAGGACTAAATTATAAATAAAAATTCAATTTTAAAGACTCAATTATAAAATATATATAAAGATGTGTATTATTATAAATATCTCTAAAAATTTTAAGGGAAAATTACACTATTAGTCTCGAGTCGGGTCTTATATTTTCCACCCTAAACTCGGCCCGATTTACCCTTAACAAAAATCCGACCCAAACACAATTTTTTCATTAAAAAATCTGATCCGATCGGACCGAAACCCATCAAGTCTGGGTAAAATGCCCATCCCAACCTGGACGCTGCAAAATAATTGGTGGGGACTGGGGATGCTCGTTAGGTTTATGGAATATTCTTTTCAATACTTTAATATTTTATATTATAGGAGGATATAGTTTTCATTTAACTGTTAGTTTAAAGGAATCTATCAATAAATTAATCATTTTTATTATACAACTACGTGTCTTCATGTTCTTGTTCTGTCTGATTGGGAATTTGATTACGAAGTTTGTTAGTTATTTTTTTTATATATAGAATATGTAAAATTTGTTTTATGTAATTTGTCTATTCAATTTGTTTTACTCAATATGGTACATGCTCAAATTCAAGAGGATAATAAGGACGTTTTTTAAAAAAAAAACTTTAATATATTATTTTATCGGTAAAATTTGATTTTATTAAGATATGTTGAAAAATAAACACCGAAAAATCATACAAGAAGTCGTGAATCTATTAATATTTATTTTGTGTCTCATCAAAAACCTCCTCCAGAAGGAGGAAAATAGTGCAACAAACTCCAACTAGGAATACAACCCGAAATGAACGCAACACCAAAATACACCCAAAATGACAAATTTACACTCGCAACCCACCCATAAAACACAACGCTTGCATGAAACACAACATCAGGAAAACAACCGAATCTGTTGAATTGAAGATCACCATCACGACCTCGACCTGTAATTGCACGACATCCAAACACAATAACCCAACTCGAAGCTCAGCACCACTCGTTCACCGCTGCCCCGCAATCCCCTAACTACTCCAAGGAATGCATTAACAAAAAATACCCAAAACTCAGCAAGTACATTACTCTTCTACGACTTTGATTGACCACGACCTCTCTTCTTCATATGTAATGCGACAACCATTCTCTCTTCAGGGTTGAAGAAACACAAATCAATCATCCTACCCCTTCGGACAGCTCCACCGCTAATGGCTCGAATGGACTTGTCATAGTAAGGCCACTCCCTAACACATCTGAAACATGTCTAATGTTGACTCGCGTGAGTGTTGGAAAAAGGGGCAGAAAACGTATTGAACATGTAGTAAAAAAAATACCAAAGATTGAGTTTTTTGCGTGCAAGTAAAAACACATATGAAATTGCTTTCAATGTTTACTTGTTGAGGAAAAAGTTGATTTGTTTTTAAAGTGGTTTTGAAAATAGTTTAAAAGAAAAGAAATGAAAATGAAACAGCGTTGGCAATGAGAGTGTCAAATGAATGATGCGTGTTAGCAAGGGATGCCAACATTCATTACCTTCAATTGATTGTGTAAAAACCCTTATATCTTTATAGTGAATGTTTTTTCAGAAACCAATTTGATTAAGATCCAATCTATACTCCTAAGGGGTAGATTTCACTTCCGAAGTAAGTTCATCTACTTGAACATCTTCTTCCGAAGCATCTCGCCTTAGTATCCAGCAACTTGATCGATGCCACCCAAGTCTATTAAGATATTGAGGTGCAATAGGCCAACAATGCCAGCTCTCGCTTGGCATAGTATTTAGAAAACAATAAAATATGCTAGATAGAAAAAACAACGCCGAAGCATTTTCATTATTAAAAACTTAAGTTAAAAACATCGTTTAATGCAACCATCCCCCACCAATTATTAAATCAGTTCATGGTGAGGGTATCAACCAAAACAACTTCAACGTTTTGAGAACACATCATCATTTGATAAGAGTAGGGGACGTCAGAAGGGGAAATACAATCTATCATGTGTTAATGGATGAATCATCTGTTGTGGTGAGCGATGAGGTTCGTTGTACTATCGAATCAGGCGAGTTATTGACGACGTTGGAGTGTCAGGGTCTTCTTGCCCTTGATCATTTCCGTTGGGAAATTTCACCTGAGTACATGTTCTGACGAGGGAAGGTCGTGGTTTTTTATCCCCCTATTTGCTTTTGAAGCGGGGTTCCATTTGCCGTTGCATCCCTTCTTCGTGAACTGGTTAAACCGGTTTGACGTAGCACTGACTCAATTGGGCGAAACTTGTTGGTGAATTTGGTGACTTACTTATTGAATTGTAAGATTCATGGGGATAGACCTTCTATTGATGTATTTCACTATTTTTATAATGTGATGGCTGGCCATGACAAGAATATAAAGGGTTTCGTTACTATTTGTTACCGTAGAGGGAAAGGGCCATTGATGAACAATCGAACTGACAATCTTCGCATGGACAGGGCAAAGTATATCAAGGTGGAGTATATCGTCAGGAGTTTTCCGTTCCCTGTTGTATGGCGCTGGCTGGCAAAAGATAATGTTGTGCCGCCTAATATTGGAAAAATGTCACCTCTTGAGCCGAGGCTTGTCAGGAGGCTAGAAAGTGATCCACCCATTCATTTTGAGGAGGTATGTACCCTTAGAAATGTTTGGGTACCTTTCTTAAAAGGGAAAAGTCCCAATGGTTGGGAAGAAGAGGATTTTAATATATTTCTAGAGAGCTCTTTGGCGAATGTGCCTATTCATGTGGAGGCTTGGACTTTTGGTGAAGGGGGCGACAAAAGGGCTACGAAGATTCTTCTAGGTGATGAGGAGGAAACATAAAACTTCTTTTTGGAGCATACTGGAGTTCACGCTCGTCCCTAGAAATATCATGAGGAGGATGCCCCCTAGGAGGGGTTAGCAGGGAAGCCGGTTCAGTTGATCCAAGGGGTTTTGTTAATGTAAGCATGTTTGGCCCTGATCTTAGTAAGAGAGAAAATGGACGAGTAGTTTTGAGTTCGATTGCTGTTTTGGTTCAGATGACGAGGGGATCTGTCCGCGTTTGGAATGTAGGTCGAAGAGGTGAATGGATACTGTTAATAGTTTTCTGTGGCTCAAATGGAAAATAAATTCGTCTTATTTATATGTGGGTTTTGGCTTGTTTGTTTTTTTATCCTTATCTTCCCTTTTTCCGTATGTTTCACATGAACTGTGGTTTCTCCTTTGTGGGTTGTTAGTGATGTTTTTTTATCAGCAACTGTATGAATATTATTCAAGAAGAAAAATCATACAGCGCGACGTAACCACTATGCCTCGTTAAAAACCTCCCTAAACCTAATGGAGGAAAAGAGTACGTAATGGCCCGTCAAAAAATACAATAACGCCTACATACAAGCTTGGAATAAAGAACACCTATCCACTCCCTCCTTAGCCAAAACATCTGCGAATCCATTCGCCTCCCGCGGCACGTATCGAAAATGTATTTCCGAAATGACTTGACACGCTTGATCGATTGTCACGAACGACTCCCACAATCTCCACGGACGTTTCGCCGAACATGTCACCCAACTCAGTGCAACTTGGGAATCAGATTCAATCACCACGCACTGATCCCGCCAAGTCCCTTCCGCCACCAACCTAACTGCCATCTCAATAGCTCTCACCTCTGCCACATTGGAGTCCAAACGCCCGACTGGACCGGAAAAAATCCCCAAAATGCGACTGTCCGCATCGCGCAAAACACCCCCAATGCCCGCTGGTCCGGGCTTACCCCTTGCCGATCCATCCACATTGAACTTCAAAGTCCCCGCTATAGGTGGCTGCCACGCAACACCAGCACACACCTTTCTTGGCCTTGGACAAACTACACATGTAGATGGGCATGACCACCAAACCGATTCAGTCATAACCTCACTCGCAGCATCTACCTTTATCCAATAAAAAGAGCGAAGTTTGACAAGGAAATACACTTCCGCCAATGTCGAACGCTTGCCCCTAAAGATGAATTCATTTCGGGCAAGCCAAAAGGACCATAGCATTGCACTCACGCTAGTCACCCACCATTTCAATTGACAGCCATAAAAAGAACTATGAAAATTCATCACAAAAAAGTCCGAGAAACTCACCGGTAACGGTAACGCAATGCCCCACAAACCGCGCAACCAATCCCAAATCTGTTGGATACACGGGCAGTCATAAAATAAATGAGCAATCGACTCCTCCACCCTTACGCACCACGGACATAGGCCTTGCCCCTCCGATAACGGCACCCCTCTAACGCGCAAAAAATTCGCTGTCGGCAAACGTTTCAAACAAATGAACCATAAGAAAGCTTGCACCTTGGGTGGAACAAGTACCTTCCACGCGAAACAGCCCCCAAAATCTCCATCCCCCACCCTATCCAATAGAAGCGCCTTAGACATAGCCTGAACCGAAAACTCCCCATGTTCGTCCGGTATCCAAATCAGCGTATCGATACACTCTTCCCTTATGCGAACTCCCCTCACTGCCACACACAATGCACGCAACTGCTCATGTTCGAACAACCACAATCGCCTCCTGAAAAATCCCTCCCATTGTCCATGAATGAAATCACTATCCACTGCATAATCCTGTACCCAAGCCAATTTGTTCAACGCCAAAGCGAACAATCGTGGAAAAACCTCCTTTAGGGGCTGTTGTGTAACCCATAAATCAAACCAAAACAGTACAAGCTGCCCATTTCCGATTTTCCAGTGAAAATCCCCCCCCCCCACGTGTGATTCTACACTCGGACATCAAGCATTGGCCACGATTTGGCGCCATACAATAGACATGGCGGATCGATTTTCCGTACTGAACCTCCACCATTGAATATTTTCACCGTATTTGGCTGTAATTAAACGACGCCAAAGCGAGTCTCGATCTTGTGCATAGTGCCATACCCATTTGGACAGCAGTGCCATATTCTTCACCCTAAGATCCGCCACCCCCAAGCCCCCTAGATGTCGTGGTTGACACACCGTTTCCCATCCCACCCTGCTCATCCGCCTCTCGAGACTAACACCACCCCAAAGAAAAGCTCTACGGATTCTATCCATCCTCTCAATTACACCCTTAGGCACTACAAATAAGCCCAAGTAAAAGATAGGCAGTGATGAAAGGACCGAGTTAACAAGTTTCACTCTAGCTGCAAACGACAAAGAACTACGCTTCCATCCTGCTAACTTGCGTCTAAAGTTAGCGATAATCGGATCTCATACTGATATTCTTCTCGGATCAGCCCCCAACGGGAAACCAAGATATACAAACGGTAGTTCCCCCAATCTGCATCCCAACACTCTAGCCACTGATGCACTCAACTCCTCCTCTACTCCAATCGCGTATAATGAACTTTTTGCAAAAATAATTTGTAACCCATAACATACCTGAAAGCAGTGCAATATCCTCTTTAAATTACGAGCAAACTCAATGCTAGCATCAACGAATAATATCGTGTCATCGGCAAACTAGAGGTCTGTCAACCGCATGTTCGAAACCACCTCCACTCCCCAAATCAGCCCTCCCGCTTCCGCCCTGATCAGCATCAAATGTAGCGCTTCAGCTACTATCACAAATAGCAACGGTGACGAGGGACAACCTTGTCTCAAACCACGGCCCATCCTGAACTCTTTTGTCGCGCTCCCATTCAGTAATACTGACAACCGAGCAGAGCTAATACACTCGTGTATCCATTGTCGCCACACTGCACAAAACCCCATCCGCACTAGCACGGAATCTAGAAAAGCCCAGCTCACACAGTCATACGCCTTAGCGAAGTCTAGCTTTAGAATAAAACCACTAGCCCCACTTTGGCGAAGAGAATGTATTACCTCCGTCGCTAACAACACTCCATCTACAAGCTGACGACCTTTAATAAAAGCCGATTGAGTGTCGCTAATCAGAGAATTCAGCACCGCTTGCAAACGGTTCGCCAAGCACTTGGCTATTAATTTGTACATCGAATTTACCAAGCAAATCAGCCGATACTCACCTAGCACTTGTGGTGCCGCCACCTTAGGTAATAGCACAATAAACGTGCAATTTGCTCCTTTCGGCAATGTCCCACGCTCATGGAATTGAGTAAAAAATGCAGAACATCATCCTTCACCACCTCCCAACTCTTCTTGTAAAATTCAAGTGTAAAACCATCCGGACCCGGAGCTTTTGATCCGTCACAATCCCATAAAATACGTTTAATTTCCCCAACCGTAAAGGGTGTAACACCCCAATTTTGGGCTTAGAAGTTTTGGGTTTGGACCGGATCGGTCGGGTTGCGGTTCGAATATAAAAGGGTGATTTTAGGAAAGCCTAGTTCAGGTTGCATTAAAAATATGGAAAAATATCTTAAAATCTTCTTTTATTATATATAAGAGAATGGTGAAATCAATTTTACAAAATGAGGTTGGGAAGTGTGACATTTTGGGTTAGTGACTAAAATGTAATTTTCGAAAACTTGGTGACTGTTTTAAAAAGGATTGAAACTTTGAATCTTTAAGGAGCTATTTACCCAAGAAGAGTTTCTCCAGATTTTTCTTAATATTAAAGGTTTTATTAATGGTTTTAATTAAAGGAAAAAGGAGGGAAAAAGATATTTTGCTCTCATAACTAACTTTTCTCAAAAATTTCCATTTCTTTTCTCTCAACTTTTCTCTCAACCCAAACACTTTTCTCCAGCAAATTTCCCTCTGATTTTGACATTCAAAGATGAGATTTCAACTTCCTTTTGATCTCTAATCATTTCTACAACAAAGCCTTAGCAATTTCTTATTGGATTTTCAAGAATCTTGGTTCCAAAAAGGGAGAAACTCACATTTAGAGGTATGAATGTCCTTCTCCTCTAAATACTCAGTTCTTTACTGAAATTCCCAAGTTCTCAATCATTGATTTGTGTTTTAATAAAGGTTTTGTAGTTGTGTTCTTGATCTTGGCTTTAAAATGCAAGATTTGGTTAGTTTTTGATGAAATTCGTATGAAATGGTTGGGCACTGTTTTGAGGTGTGTTTTTAATGTAAATTGGATGTATAATTGATGAGAAATTGAGGTTTAATCAATGCAATCCCGGATAGGTTGATTTTCCTAAGTTTTGTTTGAGTTTATGATGGTTTTTGGGGTGATCTTGATGGTCTGCTATAGATGGAGGTATAAGGACGTGTTTAGATCCTTTTTGGATGTTAATTGAGGTTTATGAATGTTTGGAATTGATGGATCTTGGTTGGGTAGTGTTGTAGAGACGTTTGGATGTGATTTCGGTTGTGTTTGGTAGCCGAAATGTGAGTGTTGATGTGAGCAGCGAGTTTAGGTGTCTTGGTTGAGGATATTAATGCATGATGGTGCATTAATCTACTGTTTTGATTTGTTTAAAACGGGGGAGACATCTTCGGATCCTTGTGGTGTTGATCCGGAAGCTTGATTGGTGTTTCGGCAAGTGGCGAAACGGAAATCGGTGAGTGAAGTTTGGTTTTCAGCTTTGAAACCAATGTTTGAAGGTTTTGAGAGCTTAGTCTAAGTCTAAACAACTTAGCTAAGCTCAAGAGTAAGTTTTCGGAAAAACTCTCTTGTTGATGAGCCATGTGTTGGTTGAATGCAATGTGATTTGTTGCATGTTTAAATTCTGTTTTTGAAAGCATATTTTAGCATGTTTATAGCTGGTTTCATAAGCCATGTGTTGAAAGATGCTCTAGGTAAGGGATCCTTGTTTTTGTACATTGATAAATGTGGTTTTGATGCAAAGTGATGCATGATGTTAATGGCTTTGTTAAATGCTTTAAAACAGTGGATTAATGTTGTTAAGTGATGTATATTGGCAAGTGATGTGGTTTGTCTAAAAGTACTTGAATCGGATATAGTTAGCCGGCTATAGGATTGGGTGCACCCTGAATAAAGTCGCCTTGGATGTTGAGGGGTTGTGATTGTACCATGCTCCATCCAAGTACACTAACGAGATGGTTAAGAACAACATGGTGGTTAAAAGTCCATGGGTGGTTCTTGTTTTAAGGTCAAAATGGTGGTTAAAATTCCATGTGTGGACCTTGTGTATGGTAAGATCGCAATGGTGGTTTAAAGTCCATGTGTGGATCTTGTGTTGTATGTCCCGTGATCTCGTTAGTGATGTTATACAACTACCAATGAGTGATGTGGAGGGGTTGTGATTGTACCATAGTCTCCATCACGGGTGTTGAGGGGTTGTGATTGTACCATGCTCCACCTTGATATTGGTAGTGTGTATGAAGCGTAGGGACAACGCTTGTAATCCGCGTATCCGATTGTTGGTTGTAAATTGTCGTTTGTGTTTTGGAACATGGTTATGATTATCACTTGAAAGCCAATATGACATGATAATGGTTTGAAGCATGTAATGCTTGGTTTATGTACATATGTGCATGATGAAATGTTGTTTGAGCTAAAGGTTTTGAAAAAGAGTTTTTATTAATGCATTATTGTGATGTTTTAAATGAGCATTTCTCACTAAGCTATGTGCTTACGCTCTCTCTTTTCTTAAACCAATAATGCAGAGCATTGAAGTGCTTAAGGGCAGCAAGGGGGTCAAGAATCCAAGTGAAGAACTAAGCTCATGTATGGTGAATATTTTCATTACTTGTTTAGCTTTTGGCATTTGGTAATGGGGAACCTATGTTGTTGTTTTGGGAGATGTTTTGGACTCCTTAAGTTGGTTTTATGCTTTTGATATTGTTGGAACTTGTAATTGGCCTTTATGAGGATTGTTAGTGTTTAGTGTTTGAATGGTTTTCAATATAGGATGCATGCCTATAGAATTGGGGCTTTCTTTGTTTGATGCCATATTTACGAATTGTTGATGCCATTATGTTCCTTAAGTATATAATGACTTGCTGGTATAATTTGAGGGTCTTTTGAATGCGTTTTATGGGCCAATTGTGTAATAAACCAGCAAAAATTTTGCAATCTGGGCAGCCTGTTTCGGAACAGAGGGCCTGAAATGGCCTAGGCGTTTCGAAACGGGCAGAGCCGTTCCGGAACAGTTTTGCCACTGCCAGGCCATGTTGCGCAACGGGTTTCGGAACGGTCCCGCGTTTCGGAACGGATCATCCCTGTTCCGAAACACCCGACCGTTGGGCACTGAAATTGACGGTTATATGTTTTGAAACCTTTGCGTTTTGGTCCTGAACTTGGTTCATGCAATTGAATGAGTTTGAGATGTCCGTTTGAGTTGAAATTTGGCAGAGAAGCATGAAACATGACAAATTTCATATTGGTAACTCAAAAGTTGGTTAAGTCCTTATAATTTTCAGGATTTGCATTTTGGTCCCTAAACTTGTATGTTGTGCAATTGAGTCCCTGAATGTTATCCGATTGTCGTGGCTTTTGAATATGTTTGTCTCAAGTGTTCACATAGGGTTAATTTGCATCTAGATAAGATTAATAAGAATAAAAAAGGGTCGTTAATCAAGGTTGACTTTCGGGTTGACTTTGGTTTTCCCCGTGTAAACTTCTTAATTCGGTTCAACCGTCTAGGCCGGGTTAAGGGGGTTACATTTGGTGGTATCAGAGCTGAGTTCTCGAGTAATTGGGAATGGTTATGTGGGTGATGAATGTATGTATGCTTTGTATGCTTGTTTAATGAAAGCATGTTGTGTGAATTGTAAGTGTGATACAATTGTGGTGTATGCTATGGTGAAGCATGTTAGAGGGACCCATTGCCAAATCAAAGCTAATGAAATGAGTTGTTTTTAATTGGAAATGAGCTTGAGTACTTGGGTTACTTACCTTGCTGAGCCTGATTTTGTTTATTACATTATGATTGCATTGTTTAGTGAATGGGACCTCGTAGAGAAACGAGGGGTAATATGCGAGATATGGCTCAAAATGAGAATGAAGAAAACGCTGAAAATGTGGTGGATTTACCTCCTCCACCTGGTGATGGTGGTGCTGGGGGCAAAGGAGCTGGTGTTGCAGCTGGTGCTGGGGTCGCTGGACCTGAAGCTGGTCAGGGACAAGCTGTTCCTGACATGACAGTGTTGATTCAAGCTATTGTTGGAGCTTTTCGAGCAGCGGTAGCTGGAGCTCAAGGAGCTGGGCATCAAGGTGATGCTGGTGTTAGACTACCTTTGGAGCGTTTGCGCAGTCTGGGAGGGACTGAGTTCAGGGGTTTGTCTGCTGAAGGTTCTGAGTCTTGGTTGGAGAGTACCAAGAGAATCTTGGGACAAATGAATTGTTCTGATGTGCAGAAGCTGGGCTGTGTGGTATCATTGTTGCAAGACGATGCATACACTTGGTGGACAACCACTATCTCCGGAATGGAGGATGCTGATGTGACATGGACGTTCTTTCAAAACATTTTCAAGAGAAGGTATCTGGGTGTGAGGTACTTGGATGAAAAGAAGAGGGAATTCATGTCTCTTACCCAAGGGAGCATGTCAGTGGCTGAGTACGAGGTTCAGTTTGTCCGACTCAGTCAATACGCGCCTGAGCTTATTCCTGATGAGCGGGAGAGGTGTGAGCGGTTCCGTTATGGTTTGGTGACGGATGTAAAGACTTATATGCTGGCTACTGAGTACACTGATTTTGATGTGCTGGTTGGTAGAGCAAAGGACATTGAGATGAATTTGAGTTTGTCTGCTAGAGGTGCTGGCCCTAGTGCTGGTAAACGAGTTGCTGAGTATAGTTCCGGAGGCGGACGGAACAAGAGGGGACGTGATCGGAAGTATCAGTCTTCAGCTAGGCGAGGTGGTGGAGGGCAAGGTGCGCCTGTTCAGGGGGATAAGGCAAGAGTTGATCCAAACACATGTTGGACGTGTGGATCGCGTGGACATCTGAGGCGTGATTGTCCTCGAGCAGCGAGGGAGGTTCAGGCTCCTGTTGTGGCGGCTGGTAACTCGTGTTGGAACTGTGGATCAGCGGATCACATGAGGAGGGAGTGTCCTCTGTTGGCCGGTGGTGGCCAAGGACGTGCTCCTGGAGTTGTTGCACCACAGAGAGGTTGTAGGCGCGGCCGTGGTAACTTCCAGCGTAGAGAGGATGGTGGAAGCAATGTGGCTCATGTTGTAGCTGTTCAGCCTGAGGGTGGTGGCCAGGCTAGAGTGTTTGCTCAGAGGGAGGGGAGGAATGACGCGGATGTGATCGCAGGTACTTTCACTTTGCAATCCTTGTCATTACTTTCCTTGATTGATTCTGGATCTACACACTCATACATATTGCGTGAGCATGCTGAATTGCTTGGTTTGCCTGTTGAGTCTTTGGATGTTGGTATGCGTGTCACTAGTTCTTTTGGTGAGACTGTAGTGACTCGAAAGCTTTATAGAAGATGTCCCTTGGTTGTGCAAGATCATGTTTTTCATGTTGATCTTATGGAGTTGCCTTTTTATGGTTTTGATGTAATCCTTGGTATGGATTGGCTTGTTGAGCATCGAGCTGTAGTAGATTGTGAAAATAAGCGAGTTTCGTTGAAGCTAGCGGATGATTACAAGGTTGTTGTGGTTGGTGAAAATGTGAAGTTTCTTGCCAATGTGGTGTCTACATTGGAGGCGAGTCGGATGCTGAGGTGAGGTTGTGAAGCTTACCTAGCCTTTGTGATGAATCCTAGCTCTAAGGAGTTGCGTGTGCAAGATATCAGGACTGTGCGAGAGTTTCCTGGTGTGTTTCCGGAGGAGTTGCCTGGATTGCCTCCTAATCGCGAAGTGGAGTTTGGGATTGAGTTGTGTGAAAACACAACTCCTGTGTCCATTACTCTGTATCGAATGGCACCTAAGGAGTTGAAAGCGCTGAAGACGCAACTGCAAGAGTTGCTTGATCGTGGTTTCATTCGGCCGAGTGTGTCACCTTGGGGTGCACCGGTCTTGTTTGTGAAGAAGAAGGATGGCACTATGAGAATGTACATTAATTACCGTCAGCTTAATAAGTTGACTATCAAGAATCGGTATCCAATGCTGAGAATTGATGATCTTTTTGATCAATTTCGGGGAGCAGCTGTGTTCTCTAAGATTGACTTAAGGTCAGGGTATTACCAGTTGAAGGTGAAGGATGTGGATGTGCCAAAGACAGCTTTCAGGACGAGGTATGGGCATTATGAGTTCCTTGTGATGTCGTTTGGTTTGACGAATGCTCCTGCAGCTTTCATGGACATGATGAATCGTGTGTTTCATGAATACCTGGATAAGTTTGTGGTGGTATTCATTGATGATATCCTCGTGTACTCACGTACTGAGGAGGAGCATGAAGGGCATCTGAGAATTGTGCTGCAAGCTTTGTTGGAGAATTAGCTTTATGCTAAGCTGAGCAAGTGTGAGTTCTGGCTTAGAGAAGTGGTGTTTCTTGGTCATGTGGTTTCTGCTGAAGGGATTTGTGTTGATCCTCAGAAGATTGAGGCGGTGATGAATTGGAAACCTCCTAAGTCTGTTCATGAAGTCCGTAGTTTCCTGGGTTTGGCAGGATATTATCGGAGATTCGTGGATGGGTTTTCCAAGATTGTTGCACCTTTGACGAAGTTGTTGCAGAAGGATGTTAAGTATGAATGGACGGAAGCGAGACAGCAGGCTTTTGAGAAGCTTAAAGCCGCTTTGATGCAAGCTTCTATCTTGGTTCAACTTGAATCAGGGAAAGAGTTTGTGGTGTACAGTGATGCGTCCTATGTTGGTTTGGGATGTGTGTTGATGCAGGAGGGTAAGGTGGTGGCTTATGCATCACGGCAGTTGAAGGTGCATGAGCGCAATTATCCTACGCATGACATTGAGTTGGCTGCGGTGGTTTTTGCTTTAAAAATCTGGAGACATTATCTGTATGGTGAGAAGTGTACTGTGTACACGGATCACAAGAGTTTGAAGTATCTGATGTCCCAGAAGGAGTTGAATCTTAGGCAGCGACGTTGGGTGGAGTTGCTCAAGGATTATGATTTGACGATCGAGTATCAAACGGGTAAAGCTAATGTTGTAGCAGATGCCTTGAGTAGGAAGGTAGCTGTTGAGCTGAGGGCTATGTTTGCCAGTTTGAGTATTTCGCGTGATGGTGGTCTTGTGGCTGAATTGCAAGTGAAACAATCTATGGTTCAGTTGATTAAGGAAAAGCAGTTGTTGGATGATTCGTTGGTGCCTCATGTTCAGGATATTGCGGAGGATAGGCCTTCGGATTTCTGTTTTAATGATGATGGAGTGTTGTGCTTTGGGAGTCGGATAGTAGTGCCCAATGATGCTGAGTTGAGGCGTGCTATTCTGACTGAAGGGCATAGTAGTCCTTTTGCTATGCACCCCGGTAGTACTAAGATGTATCGTGATCTTCGTGATGAGTACTATTGGGTGGGTTTAAAGAAAGATGTTGCTGAGTTTGTGAGCAAGTGCATGGTATGTCAGCGAGTTAAGGCTGAGCATCAGTTTCCTTCAGGGTTGTTGCAACCGTTGAGGATTCTGGAGTGGAAGTGGGAAAGGATTACCATGGATTTTGTTTCTGGTTTGCCTTTGTCGCCATCGAAGAAGAATTCGGTGTGGGTGATTGTGGATCGCCTGACGAAGTGTGCGCATTTCCTGCCTGTGCATACTACGTACACTTTGGATAAGCTTGCGGAGCTGTACATTGCTGAGATTGTGCGGCTGCATGGTGTGCCAAAGTCGATTGTGTCGGATAGGGACCCGAGGTTTACATCGCGTTTCTGGCAGTGTTTGCATCAGGCTTTGGGTACACGGCTGAATTTCAGTACGTCTTATCATCCGCAGTCGGATGGTCAGTCCGAGCGTGTTATCCAGGTTTTGGAGGATATGTTGAGGTGCTGCGTGATTGAGTTCCAGGGCTCTTGGGAGAAACATTTGCCTTTGGTGGAGTTTGCCTATAATAATAGTTATCAGGCAAGTATTCAAATGGCACCTTATGAAGCTTTGTACGGGAGGAAGTGTAGGACTCCTCTGTGTTGGGCTGAAACGGGTCAGAAGTTGGTTTCGATGCCAGCTTTGTTGAAAGGGACCACCGAGAAGGTGAAGCTCATTTGTGAGCGTTTGAAGGCAGCTTCTGATCGGCAAAAGTCTTACGCGGATTTGAAGCGTAAGGAGATTGAGTACGCGGTGGGTGACCGTGTGTTTTTGAAGGTTTCGCCTTGGAAAAAGGTGATGAGGTTTTGCCGAAAGGGTAAGTTGAGCCCTAGGTACATTGGACCATACGAGGTGGTTGAGCGTGTGGGTCCTGTTGCGTACAAGTTGAGGTTACCGCAAGAGTTGGAGAAGATCCATGATGTGTTTCATGTTTCTATGCTTCGGAAGTATAGATCGGATCCTTCACATGTGATGCCTGTGGAAGAAGTGGAATTGAATCCGGATTTGACCTATGATGAGGAACCGGTGAAGATTCTGGATTCGGATAGTAAGGTTCTTCGAGGCAAGACCTTTGAGTTGGTAAAGGTGTTGTGGAAACATCGTGGTGTTGAAGAAGCCACGTGGGAACGAAAGGATGAGATGTTTAAGCAGTTTCCGTACCTCTTTCCTTCAGGTAAATTTCGAGGACGAAATTTCTTAAGGGGGGGGGGGGAGAGTTGTAACACCCCAATTTTGGGCTTAGAAGTTTTGGGTTTGGACCGGATCGGTCGGGTTGCGGTTCGAATATAAAAGGGTGATTTTAGGAAAGCCTAGTTCGGGTTGCATTAAAAATATGGAAAAATATCTTAAAATCTTCTTTTATTATATATAAGAGAATGGTGAAATCAATTTTACAAAATGAGGTTGGGAAGTGTGACATTTTGGGTTAGTGACTAAAATGTAATTTTCGAAAACTTGGTGACTGTTTTAAAAAGGATTGAAACTTTGAATCTTTAAGGAGCTATTTACCCAAGAAGAGTTTCTCCAGATTTTTCTTAATATTAAAGGTTTTATTAATGGTTTTAATTAAAGGAAAAAGGAGGGAAAAAGATATTTTGCTCTCATAACTAACTTTTCTCAAAAATTTCCATTTCTTTTCTCTCAACTTTTCTCTCAACCCAAACACTTTTCTCCAGCAAATTTCCCTCTGATTTTGACATTCAAAGATGAGATTTCAACTTCCTTTTGATCTCTAATCATTTCTACAACAAAGCCTTAGCAATTTCTTATTGGATTTTCAAGAATCTTGGTTCCAAAAAGGGAGAAACTCACATTTAGAGGTATGAACGTCCTTCTCCTCTAAATACTCAGTTCTTTACTGAAATTCCCAAGTTCTCAATCATTGATTTGTGTTTTAATAAAGGTTTTGTAGTTGTGTTCTTGATCTTGGCTTTAAAATGCAAGATTTGGTTAGTTTTTGATGAAATTCGTATGAAATGGTTGGGCACTGTTTTGAGGTGTGTTTTTAATGTAAATTGGATGTATAATTGATGAGAAATTGAGGTTTAATCAATGCAATCCCGGATAGGTTGATTTTCCTAAGTTTTGTTTGAGTTTATGATGGTTTTTGGGGTGATCTTGATGGTCTGCTATAGATGGAGGTATAAGGACGTGTTTAGATCCTTTTTGGATGTTAATTGAGGTTTATGAATGTTTGGAATTGATGGATCTTGGTTGGGTAGTGTTGTAGAGACGTTTGGATGTGATTTCGGTTGTGTTTGGTAGCCGAAATGTGAGTGTTGATGTGAGCAGCGAGTTTAGGTGTCTTAGTTGAGGATATTAATGCATGATGGTGCATTAATCTACTGTTTTGATGTGTTTAAAACAGGGGAGACATCTTCGGATCCTTGTGGTGTTGATCCGGAAGCTTGATTGGTGTTTCGGCAAGTGGCGAAACGGAAATCGGTGAGTGAAGTTTGGTTTTCAGCTTTGAAACCAATGTTTGAAGGTTTTGGGAGCTTAGTCTAAGTCTAAACAACTTAGCTAAGCTCAAGAGTAAGTTTTCGGAAAAACTCTCTTGTTGATGAGCCATGTGTTGGTTGAATGCAATGTGATTTGTTGCATGTTTAAATTCTGTTTTTGAAAGCATATTTTAGCATGTTTATTGCTGGTTTCATAAGCCATGTGTTGAAGGATGCTCTAGGTAAGGGATCCTTGTTTTTGTACATTGATAAATGTGGTTTTGATGCAAAGTGATGCATGATGTTAATGGCTTTGTTAAATGCTTTAAAACAGTGGATTAATGTTGCTAAGTGATGTATATTGGCAAGTGATGTGGTTTGTCTAAAAGTACTTGAATCGGATATAGTTAGCCGGCTATAGGATTGTGTGCACCGTGAATAAAGTCGCCTTGGATGTTGAGGGGTTGTGATTGTACCATGCTCCATCCAAGTACACTAACGAGATGGTTAAGAACAACATGGTGGTTAAAAGTCCATGGGTGGTTCTTGTTTTAAGGTTAAAATGGTGGTTAAAATTCCATGTGTGGACCTTGTGTATGGTAAGATCGCAATGGTGGTTTAAAGTCCATGTGTGGATCTTGTGTTGTATGTCCCGTGATCTCGTTAGTGATGTTATACAACTACCAATGAGTGATGTGGAGGGGTTGTGATTGTACCATAGTCTCCATCACGGGTGTTGAGGGGTTGTGATTGTACCATGCTCCACCTTGATATTGGTAGTGTGTATGAAGCGTAGGGACAATGCTTGTAATCCGCGTATCCGATTGTTGGTTGTAAATTGTCGTTTGTGTTTTGGAACATGGTTATGATTATCACTTGAAAGCCAATATGACATGATAATGGTTTGAAGCATGTAATGCTTGGTTTATGTACATATGTGCATGATGAAATGTTGTTTGAGCTAAAGGTTTTGAAAAAGAGTTTTTATTAATGCATTATTGTGATGTTTTAAATGAGCATTCCTCACTAAGCTATGTGCTTACGCTCTCTCTTTTCTTAAACCAATAATGCAGAGCATTGAAGTGCTTAAGGGCAGCAAGGGGGTCAAGAATCCAAGTGAAGAACTAAGCTCATGTATGGTGAATATTTTCATTACTTGTTTAGCTTTTGGCATTTGGCAATGGGGAACCTATGTTGTTGTTTTGGGAGATGTTTTGGACTCCTTAAGTTGGTTTTATGCTTTTGATATTGTTGGAACTTGTAATTGGCCTTTATGAGGATTGTTAGTGTTTAGTGTTTGAATGGTTTTCAATATAGGATGCATGCCTATAGAATTGGGGCTTTCTTTGTTTGATGCCATGTTTACGAATTGTTGATGTCATTATGTTCCTTAAGTATATAATGACTTGCTGGTATAATTTGAGGGTCTTTTGAATGCGTTTGATGGGCCAATTGTGTAATAAACCAGCAAAAATTCTGCAATCTGGGCAGCCTGTTTCGGAACAGGTGCTACCGTTTCGGAACAGAGGGCCTGAAATGGCCTAGGCGTTTCGAAACGGGCAGAGCCGTTCCGGAACAATTTTGCCACTGCCAGGCCATGTTGCGCAACGGGTTTCGGAACGGTCCCGCGTTTCGGAACGGATCATCCCTGTTCCGAAACACCCGACCGTTGGGCATTGAAATTGACGGTTATATGTTTTGAAACCTTTGCGTTTTGGTCCTAAACTTGGTTCATGCAATTGAATGAGTTTGAGATGTCCGTTTGAGTTGAAATTTGGCAGAGAAGCATGAAACATGAGAAATTTCATATTGGTAACTCAAAAGTTTGTTAAGTCCTTATAATTTTCAGGATTTGCATTTTGGTCCCTAAACTTGTATGTTGTGCAATTGAGTCCCTGAATGTTATCCGATTGTCGTGGCTTTTGAATATGTTTGTCTCAAGTGTTCAGCTAGGGTTAATTTGCATCTAGATAAGATTAATAAGAAAAAAAGGGTCGTTAATCAAGGTTGACTTTCGGGTTGACTTTGGTTTTCACCGTGTAAACTTCTTAATTCGGTTCAACCGTCTAGGCCGGGTTAAGGGGGTTACAAAGGGTGCCACCAATAATGAACTTGCATCTGCTTGCACTCGACGAAACTGTCCATTAAACTCCCATAGACCCACTCGATTATCACAAGAAAAGTGGGCAGTTAACGCCTTGACTACAAAGAAGCGTAATGCCATCGGTGATGTAATCCATTTCCCGTCAATCAATAATCCCAGGATGGCGTTCCTAGCTGTCCGTAATTTAGCCGTTCTATGAAAGAAGGCTGTGTTCCGATCACCTAACCTCAACCAAGTTGCCCGAGACTTTTGACGCCACATTGCCTCTTTATTACGCATCATACGCCATAATGCTTGCATCCATTGTCGACGCTCACTCCCCACCTCCCCATCCCCCTCTTTCTTAATCAGCTCATCATCCGCCTTGTCAATTTTCTGTTGCATTTTCTCAATGATCAAATTGACATCTCCAAATGTATCTTTATTCCACCGTTTCAAGAACAACTTTAGGTGCCGCAGCTTTACCATAATATTTTCCTTTCCCAATCCTACAGTAGTTAATCGACACCATTCCCTCGCCATGTCCAACACATTTGCTTTCCCCTCTAACCAGCAATTGAAAAACCGAAAAGGCCTCGGTCCCCAATCGCAATCATCACAAGCTAAAACCAGCGGCGTATGATCGGATACCCCCTCAAAAATGCTACCTGTTGTACATTACTGAAGGCATCTAACCAATTTGATGAAATCAAAAACCGATCTATACGGCTACACCTATTACCAGTACCAAACCATGTGAACCGTTTACCTGTCATTGGCAAATCCATCAAACCTGCATTGTTGACGAAATTTGTAAAAGCTTCCATTTCAGCCTCTCTATCCGATATCCCAATCATATCCGAATCTTTCAAAATTGCATTAAAGTCCCCTGCAACACACCATGGTCCCTAAAATGTACACAAGCTAGCCAACAATTTTTCCCATAACACGTTTTGACCATTTACATCGCATGAAGCATAAATCGCCACTATACCACAAACCAATTCTTCGACACTCCATTTCCCTTGCATTAAAACATAATAGCAATCAATCTGAATTGACTCCAAAATAAATTTATTACCTTCCCATATGACTATTATGCCGCCGGATGCCCCAACCGATGGTGAGTACGCCATTTCGAAGTTATCCGAGTACCACAAATTTGCCCCCAGCAACGACGGAACCTCTTCTAATTTTGTCTCCTGTAAGAACACCATGACACAGTGATTCTTCCGAATGACCTCACGAACACAACGCCTTTTCGCACTCCCGCCCAAACCCCTTACGTTCCATGTTAACAACTTCATTAGTCAAAAACCACGACACTCCCTGGTAATTACCCGCGATATGTCTTTGATTATGTCCTCTTCTCGCCCAGTTGATTTCACCCCAATCAATGCTCCTAATCTCACTGTCGCTTCAGCCTCACTTGTAATATTCTGCTGCTCGATCGGAACCTCACAGGATTCTCTTACCTTCTTCTGTATGTCCACTACTGTCCCCTTTTTCCCCGACGCTCGGCCAAGTCTGCTTTGTGAATTACCCGTAGTTCCAGTGACCTCACCTCCCACCACACGTCTAACCTTGCAAAATGAATTCCCCACGTGTAGCAATTCGGTTTGTCCCAATCCCTGCACTGCCGTACCTGCTTGAGAAATTGAGTTTTCAAGCGTGATTGCTCTTGAATTAACGCTAGCAACACATAAAGTTGATGTCCCCACGTTATCTTCTGAGTTTGAACTCGAATTCACTAATCCAGCTATAGCGGGACTCTCCACCAGAGTCCTACTCTGACTCTCATGCTCTCCTTCCACGCTATCGGAACTGATCGGCAGAATCAGTTGTTGCGCCGGCACCACCGTATTCTTTTCCATCTCAGGCCCCTCGATCACCCTCGGACTTACTTCCTCTCTCTCCACTTCCGTCTTCATTTGGTGCTCAGCCGCTGCATTCACCCCAGTCGGATCGGGACACTCTACTGTTTCCTTGTGCTCCTCCTCCCTTCTAGATTGCGCATCCTCTTGACGACTATCACTGCTTCCCTCCTGTGGAATTTCCGTTTGTGAATGGTTGCCCTCATAGCAGCCACATTCAATCATTGGACCTTTCCCATCTGTCTCAAACACGCGGACCAAATATTCCGCAGCCGCCAATTTGACGGTGATACTCTCCTCAATGCGATCCACCATTGTTGTTTCCACAAGCATACGTCTGCAATCAAAAGATGTAGGGGTTTCCGTATCATCATCCATACATATCAAAGACCCCCATAGACTTGCTATATTCGTGAATGTTCTCTTGTGCCATAGGTGAATCGGCAGTCCCACCACGTACAACTATACTCGACGGGATTCTGTTGTAATTGACGGTGACCATTCTACAACTTTTGTGAAACATTCCTTGATGCAATCCATCTTCATCACCTGTTCACGGATTTTCGCCGACGTGCACATTAGCAAAATCATGGACCCCGAGAGCCTCATGATCGAAAAACCATCTTTCTTCTCCACCTCCAATCGTTCCGCTAACGTTTTTAGATTCCATGGCCTAGTGCTCCATCCAATCACACACCATTGGAGGATCGCCCATTTATCCTCATCTAACACACCCTCAATTTCCTGTCGTTTTATTCCGCTATCATAGCCCCCCTGTGTCAACGCTTTCTCTGTTGCTGGATCCATTGCCATCCCCTTGATTGGTTTTTGTAATTCCTTTCTCTTCAACGCATTCTTCAGATTGTTAATGCCCTTCCATGCCAAAGCCACTCGCATCCTTGCGCCATATATCCATTTTCCATGAATCCGTTCAATCGCCCTATCCGCATCCGTCTTCAATGCCATTCGAACGAATCCAAATCTTGTCCTATCTCTAGCCCTCTTCTTGGGTATAAACGCATCTCTAACAATCCCATGACGATCAAATATTTGCAATAAACCCTTCCAGTGAATCGACTCTGAGATTCCGCCTACGTATAAGGTCCATACCCGTTGCGAATCCTGTATATCGGTGACGGCTGCTTGCTATTTTGACTGAATCTGTTCTCCATTGCCTTGTTCCCGACGGGAGATCAGATTGCGGTGTTGGATACTGCATCCTTTTTGGCTAGCAGCGATCCATTGGGTTCTAAAGGGCTGGTAATAATGGCACCGTCAAATGCTTTTAACATCGTAGAAGTAAGTTCGCCATGTTCGGTGGCGTTAGCTACTACATCGACGTCTTTGGCGGATCTAACTCCTGATGCTCCTTATTTGGGAATTTCCCCTTGCGGGCAACATGCTTTTGTAGGAGAGCCAATAGACGTTGTAGAGGCAGCATAGGAAAGTTTAACAATGCGAATGAGGGCTTATAGCTCAAAAAAGCGTCCTTTGAGTGATGATGAAAAGATGTTGCGAAAGAGGCCAATGCTCGATGCTGGGGTTACTGATGTTTAGCCTGGGCTAAACCATGATGCTCAATCTATTCTTGAACTTCACAGCTCTCCTCACAAGGCTACGTCAAGCGTTATTGGGAGCGTTGTTCTTGCCACCTTAAGTGCTGGTTTGTCTATTTTTTGTGCGCCATCACGTATTATAAATAATGTATTATTGTTGCTTTTAGTGGCTTTGGTACTTAGTTTGTGATAGAGTTTGTTTGGTGAGTTTGTTTGTAGGGTCAACTACTGCTGATTCTGTTGTTATTCATTACTCCGCTCAAGACGTACCCTTTGTGGTTGTATCTGATGGGCTCACATCTTTTTCAGATGTTGTGGTGACTCCTCCAGTACCCTTGTCTAGTGACATTTCTTCGTGTGAAGACATCAAACCCTTCGCTCCTTAGAGCACATTTTATCATTGGAAGGGGATGCGGGGTAAAAAAAATTGGTTCCATCCTAAATCTGCCTATAGAAGGTTGTATGATTTGTATGCGAATAGTGGTGGGGTTTTTCCACCTTTTACTAATATAAGGAGGAGCTTTGTGGGAGGGTTGGGGTCTCATTTAGGAATTGGGTTATGCTCAGCTTAACGTGGAAAGGAATGTGAATGTCTTTCTTGAGGAAAATGCGAAGCTGCGTTCGCAGGTGGAGGGTTACTCAGGTCTTCTTGTGGAAAATGCCGATTTGCATTCACAGGTGGAAAGCTATGCTGCTCAGTTGAAGGAGTTACAAGAAAAGCACAAGGCGGGTGTTCGTGCGTAATTAGGGGACTTGCATAGGAAGCATGCGGAGGAGATTCTAATAAACAAAAGAAGAGTGATCGTACTCTTAGAATTAAGAATAAGTTGCTTGAGACCACAGAGCAAAGTTTTAAGAACGAGATTCGAGGTCTGAGAGAGGATCCGAAGCAAGTAAAGAGAACGACTGATGAAAGCTCTGCAAATTTCACACGGAAATCGACTGAGCTTAAAGAATCGCAAAGAAATGAGATTATGGTTGTGACCTCCCTGTACTCCACCTGCAACATTAAGAAGCCCATTTTTGGAACATAGATTTTTTTTCGCTCGTTTATGGGCTTCTCCTGATCGAGTTCGCTGGTAATAAGAATTGCGTTACGTAGAAATTGATGGCGTGTTGATTTTCTTTTAGGATTTGGGTTCTTGCCCACTAGTGATGAGAAATTTGTGGGGGATAAGTGTTGAGTGTGTAAAAGTTCTATTATTTACCCCCTATCTAACCCATATTTCTACTGCATTCAAGCATTATTTACTGCATTTAGGTCAGTTTACAGTTAAACATCACAATTATATTAAAAGGCACAGTTTCTACTAAAATTGGTTGTTTTTGCAGGTTGCTGCTATAGCAGACGGAAAGGGCAGGCGCTGGGCAGTGAAGCAGAAGAGCTGGAACTGGACGAGCAGTCAAGGAGGACGATGATGCCATGGGTGCCGCCGTGACAGCAGAGGACGACGGCAGTTTTGTGGAGAAGATGCAAAGTGGACCTCGACAGATAGAGAAAATTCAGCCCGTCTGTCGTGTGAAATCACCATATTTTTCCAAGCCCTAGATCAGAAGATATTCCAAGCCCAAAGTTCAAGGAGAGATAATCCCAAGAAAGAAGGAGGACGACTTAAAGAGAGATTCTCTAAAGATTTAGTCTTTATTAGAGTTGTACTTTAATTTAAAGTTGTAATCCTTGCTAAATTAGATAACTTGAGCCCAAAGCTTATATAAGGGCATATATCTTAACCTAGAGGGCATAGCCGATTACCCTAGCTTCCTTCCCAAAAACTCTAGCTGTTTTCCTTCCCACAACATGTTCTAAATTCCCCCTAGGGCCACAGGTTGATTTGTAAATTAGTTGCAAGGGTTGTTTTGTTTTAGGAATTTTCAGTTCAATAAAATAAACTTTAAGTTCTCTTATTTTGGTTATTAATATCTTGCAAGAGCATCGGGAGAGCATTGTGAGGTCATCTATTTACTTAGCATCGGGAGAGTTAAGTATACGAAAGAAATAAGAGCAAGTTCTCTAGTTTATAGTTGAATTATCTGGGGCCTAGGGATAAGACGAGGTTAAGTGGCTAAAAAAGAATTCATCCACATCGGTGTTCATCCTTCGATTCACGCCGGGAGGTATCATCAAAGACGTGATCATCGACAGACTTGGACCTAGGGATAGGCCAAGGCACATCTGGGATTCTTGCCAAACTTGAAGTACTGAGTTGATTGTTCGCTGCCGCGACAAGCAACGGACTGCTGCTGCGACAGGTGCTGCCGCGACGGGAACGACGACAGCACTGGATTTCCTAGACTTAACAATACATGCACTACTGAGCAATTCAATACCAGCCCATTCTCTCTATCTTGATTTCTCTACTCTTTTATTTACATTTACTTGATTACTTTTGTGACAACTTCTCAAATATTCTCTTTACTTTCGTGCAGTGAATTAAGGTGAAGCTATTAGCCCAATCCCTGTGGAGACGATATCCGATACTTCGTATCACTTTACTACTTGCGTCGTGTATACTTGCACTACAATTGCGATAGACTATTTTACATGCAACAAGTTTTTGGCGCCGTTGCCGGGGATTGGCAACATAACTCTACCTTTTCTTTTACTGCACTTTTTTTTATTCTTATTTTTCTAGTTTACTTGGATCGTCCAACCTATACCTTTCACAAGGTCTTTTGTTTTCGTATGCGCAGATCTCAACGAGGGAAGGAACCAGAATACAAGTTAGATCCTGAACCAGAACGAACGTTCAATCTCAAGAAAAGAGTCTGCTACCTCGTTGAAAGGAACGATTACCTAGAGCAACAACTCAAAGCTATGGTAAACGAAAGACAAGAAGAGAGAAGGGACAACCCAAGAAATCCCCAGGATGCTGTAGATCCTGTCGGGAATGGAGGAAACGGTCGAGCTGCCGACTTTCCTGCCGCTGCCGCACGCCGGTCCTGTCGAGACTACATGCTGAATGACCATGTAGAACTAGAAACCACGCTGCCGGATATTGAAGTTGACAACTTTGAGCTGAAACCTGTCATGTTTAGCATGATCAACAATGTCGGTCAATTCAGTGGTGCTGTTACAGAGGATGCTAGGGAGCATCTCAAAACATTCCAGGAAATCTGTGGTTCGTTTAGACTACCAGGAGTTAATCCGGAGATACTGAGGCTTCGGTTATTTCCCCATTTATTAAGGGACAGGGCAAAGACTTGGTGGAATAAACTTACGCCGGGTTCAATTAGAACTTGGGCAGATTTGTCTCGTGAATTTTTATCTCGTTTTAATCATTCACATTTATCTGAGCGATTATGTAACGAAATTGCTACTTTTCAACAAGAAGATGACGAGCCAATGTACGAGGCCTGAGACAGATTCACCACTCTTCTACAGAACTGCCCCATGCATGGATTCCCCGTCTGGAACCAGGTAACCAAGTTTTATAATGCTGCCAACTTACAAACTCGTATTCGAATTGATTCAGCAGCAAACGAATTACTATTGGATAAAGACCCGGATGAGGCAATGCAAGTATTGAAGAATCTAGCTAAGAACGAAGAGCATTTTCCTACAGCAAGAAGAGGGGGTAAACGGGTCCTAGCTGTTAAGGATTATGAGGCCGACAACACGATGAAATCACAAGTGGCATACCTTACTAAGGCAATGAAAAAGCTCTTGAACGAGGATGCACAACATGGATTTGCTGTCGAGGAGGTATGTGACATTTGTGAGGGAAATCACAGTTCGGAGGAATGTCCAATACAGTTAGAAGAGGGAAAGTATGTTGGAAATTACAATAAGCCGAATTACAACTCCAACAACTATAATCCCAACTGGAGAAAGGATCCCAAGTTTTCTTGGAGCAATCCTAACAATGCCCTAAATCCTCAAGCACACAACAATCAGAATCAGGGAGGACCTAGATTGTTGACTCGGCAGCAGCAGCAACAACCACCAGCTGCCACGAACAATATACTGGAACAGACTCTGGCTACGTTTATGTCTCAGACAGGTACTTATATGGAGAATATGAATCAGTTTGTCAAGAAAATAGAGACATTTTGGATAAAACAGAGATGCGAATGACGAATCATGAAGCTACTCTGAAATCTTTGGAGACACAAATGGGTCAGGTTTCCCAGCATATCAAGCCAAGGCAGACTGGAGGATTCCCTAGCAATATTGAAATGCTAGACAGCCCACACATGAGCAGTGTAAAGCCATTACTACTAGGAGTGGGAAGAAACTACCAGGGCCAGAGAAAGAAGTTGAAACAGTGAAAAAACCAGCCTTGGACAGACCTGCCGAGGAAGCTGCCCCGACAGGTAACAACCAGCCTGCTGCCGATGAGCCTGTCACGACAGCAGAAGCGACAAAGGAGAAAAATGATGAACCCAAACCTCCTCAGATTCGTATGCAGTGGGAAGGACGGATTGCTGATTATCATCCCCCACCTCCTTTTCCTCAACGGCTACAGCAAGCAAAGCAAGAATCTCAGCTCAAAAAGATTTATGATATTTTTAATCAGGTTCATATTAACATTCCGCTGTTAGATGCCGTTAGGGAGATGCCCGGTTACGCCAAATTTCTCAAGGATGTCATGTCAAAGAAATCTAAACTTGGGGAATTTGAAACGGTTAAGATGACGGAAGGATGTATGAGTATTCTTCATAGGCAGCCACCCCAGAAAAAGAAGGATCCGGGGAGCTTCATCATACCTTGTGTAATCGGAGATAAATATGTGGGTAAGGCACTGTGTGATCTTGGTGCTAGTATTAATTTAATGCCAAAATCTGTTTTTCAGAAATTAGGTATTGGAAAAGCTCGGCCCACGACAGTAATTTTGCAGCTGGCAGACCGCTCTTATGTTCATCCGGAAGGAAAAATCGAAGATATTCTGGTAAGAGTGGATAAATTTATATTTCCTGCTGACTTTCTTGTGTTAGATTGTGAAGCAGATGAAAACGCACCAATCATCCTTGGGCGACCCTTCTTAGCCACGGGAAGATCAGTGATTGATGTGGAAAAAGGAGAACTCACCATGAGAGTGAACGATCAAGAGATTAAGTTGAATGTTCTCCAAGCTATGAAGCATGCTGATGCGGATGAGGAATGCAAAGCTATCACTGAAGTTACCTTTGATCAACCCTGCATCAGGACGGGCTGTCACGACATCAAGATTGGTCACTGCCTCGGCAGCCACTTACAGGACTGTCATGACAGCACCGACGACAGCAACTCCTCAGAATCTGAAACATCAGATACTGAAGATCAGGAGAAGGTAAACTGGATAGTCGATCGTCCAGGTAAGTTATTCGAACCTTTAAATTATACTTCGGATAACCATGCAATCCAAAAGCCATCAACTGTTGAGCCCCCTGTTTTAGAATTGAAGCCCCTGCTAGGGCAGCTAAAATATGCCTTTCTTGGTTCAAATGATACGTTGCCTGTAATCATCTCTTCCAAGTTGATGCAGGAACAGGAACATCAGTTAGTAGGGATGCTGCAACAACACAAAAAGGCAATTGGATGGACGATAGCTGATATTCAAGGCATTAGTCCGGCATTATGCATGCATAAAATCCTCTTAGAGGAAGATCATAAGCCGACTATAGATGCTCAAAGGCGGCTAAACCATGCGATGAAAGAGGTGGTGCGTAAAGATATAATCAAATGGTTAGATGCTGGTATTATTTACGCCATCTCCGACAGCAAATGGGTGAGCTCGGTGCAATGTGTTCCCAAGAAAGGAGGAATGACCGTAGTAACCAACGAAAACAATGAGTTAATCCCAACCAGGACCGTGACCGGTTGGAGGGTTTGTATGGACTATCGGAAGCTTAACAAAGCTACCCGAAAGGACCACTTTCCTTTACCCTTTATTGATCAAATGCTTGATAGATTAGCGGGTAAACCTTACTATTGTTTTCTTGATGGTTATTCAGGTTACAATCAAATCGCTATCGCACCGGAAGATCAAGAAAAGACAACATTCACATGCCCCTACGGCACTTATGCTTTTAGGAGAATGCCATTCGGACTATGCAATGCACCCGCCACCTTCCAAAGGTGCATGATGGCCATATTCTCTGATATTGTGGAGGACTTCCTAGAAATTTTTATGGATGATTTTTCAGTCTTTGGAGACGATTTTGACAGCTGCCTAGGCAACCTACAAAAGGTACTCGAAAGATGTGAAAAAGCAAACCTCGTTTTGAATTGGGAAAAATGCCACTTCATGGTGGATGAAGGGATAGTCCTTGGCCATAAGATTAGCTACCGTGGCATAGAAGTCGACAGGGCCAAAATAGAAGTGATCGAAAAGCTGCCGCCACCGACCACAGTCAAGGGTATTAGAAGTTTCTTGGACATGTTGGTTTTTATCGGAGATTCATTGCAAATTTCTCAAAAATCACCAAGCCCCTATGCCATCTCTTGGAGCAGAACCGACCCTTTGACTTTAATGATGAATGTACTGAAGCATTCAAGGTTCTGAAGGAAAAACTGGTAACAACCCCAGTAGTACAGCCACCAGACTGGACACAGCCGTTTGAGATCATGTGTGATGCTAGTGACTATGTTGTCGGGGCAGCACTTGGGCAGCGGAGAGACAAATTGTTTCATGTCATATACTATGCCAGCAAGACACTGAATGACGCCCAAGTGAACTACACCACCACAAAAAAGGAGTTATTAGCTGTGGTATTCTCCATTGACAAGTTTCGTTCTTACATACTTGGAACGAAGGTCATAGTACACACAGACCATTCTGCCCTCAAGTATCTGTTCGCGAAAAAGGATGCAAAGCCTCGATTGATACGGTGGATCCTGCTCTTGCAAGAATTCGACCTTGAAATCAAAGACAAAAAAGGGACAGAAAATCAGGTGGCAGCTCACTTGTCAAGATTGGAGAAGGGAAAGAGTCTACCAATAGATGAGAAAAACATACTGGAGACCTTCCCAGACGAGCAACTCTTTGCTGCCGCAATCACTGCCGCGATAGCCATGGCGGCAGGTAAGTATTCTGAACTTCCTTGGTATGCATATTTCGTTAATTTCTTAGTTAGCGGAATAATTCCTTCTGACCTTAATTATCAAGCCAGAAAGAGGTTCCAAAATGATGTTAAGCATTATTATTGGGACGAACCTCTTCTTTTCAAAATCTGTGCAGATTAGGTTATAAGGAGATGTGTACCACAGGAAGAGCAGAAAGACATACTTCATCACTACCACGCTTCACAGTATGGAGGACACTTAGGAGGCAACAAAACTGCTGCCAAGGTGCTGCAGTCAGGGTTTTATTGGCCGTCACTATATAAAGATGCACAAATCTTCTACAAAAGCTGTGACAGGTGCCAAAGTACAGGAAACATCTCACGGAGAAACGAGATGCCGCTGCAGAACATCTAGAAGTCGAGATCTTCGACGTTTGGGGGATTGATTTTATGAGACCTTTTCCATCTTCATGTGGGAATCTATACATCCTCCTGGCAGTAGATTATGTCTCTAAGTGGGTTAAAGCTATCGCCACTCAAAAGAATGATGCCAAGACAGTTCAAAGATTCTTACATAAGAACATTTTTTCTAGGTTTGGCATCCCTAAGGCGATTATTAGTGATGAAGGGAGACATTTTGACAACAGGGTTATTGTTGCTGCCTTGAAGAAATACGGTGTCAAACATCGGATCGCGACAACATATCACCCACAGACCAATGGACAAGCTGAAATTTCTAACAGGGAAGTCAAGAACATTCTTGAGAAGATGGTTAAGCCAACTAGGAAAGACTGGTCTTTACTCCTCAATGATGCATTATGGGCTTATAGGACAGCTTTTAAAACTCCATTAGGAATGTCTCCATACCGGTTGATTTATGGGAAAACATGCCATCTACCTGTCGAGATAGAGTACAGAGCATACTGGGCGATCAAGGCAGTGAATATGGACTTCGACAGGGCAGGGTAGAAAAGGCTGTTAGATCTGAACGAAATTGAAGAAATCCGAACTATGGACTATGACAATGCAAGAATTTACAAGGATAAAACGAAGAAGTGGCATGACAAAAAGTTGCTGCCACGACAGTTTTGCCCAGGGCAGCTTGTATTGCTATTCATATCTAGACTGAAACTCTTCCCAGGGAAGTTAAAATCTAGAAGGTCTGGCCCTTTCCAAGTCGTACAGGTTTTTCCCCATGGTGCCATCACAATCCGATCATTAAAAGACGGGCACCAATTCAAGGTCAACGGACAGCGTCTCAAGCATTATCAGGGGACTGAAGCCCCAGGAATACAGGAAGTGATTACCTTAGGAGATGCCCCACCTGGCATCCCTATTTTAACCTAATTTTTATTTTATTTTATTATTATTATTATTTATTAGGAAATAAGATTTATTTTAATAATGTTTTTATTTTCATTGTTTTTTAGGAAATAAAAGAGTCAAGAAGAACAGGAGAAGTGAACTCAGCCCACCATCCATCCATCAGCCCAACAAAGCCCAACAGTTGAAGCCTGTCGTTACAGCTGCCGCGACAGACACAGAAAATACAGGCTGTCAACATGCTGTCACGACAGACGCAGAAACACGTCATAGATGCGTAACAGACGCGGAAACGTGTGTCAGACGCGTCAGACACGCTAACACATAACAGCTGGCCCCGTTATTCGCCCCTGCCGTTACAGCTTCAACGGGCAGCAAATTTCTCTCTATATAACCCCGTTTCATTTTCATTTTCACTCACTTCTGCCTTTCTTACTTACTCTACCTCTTTAGTTTAATTTACTTTTCACAACCCTTGCACAAATATGTCTTCTCGAAAAACCCGACGCAGTGCTGCCTCCAGTTCAACACCAGCAGCAACTCCCCCTCGTTCCTTTGCTAACAGAGACATGTGGGAAGAGAAAGGCTTCATTTACACATCAACGGAGGAAGATCTGGGCCTCAAACCATTCATAGCCCGGAAGATCAGAGCTTTACATTGGCAAACCTTTGCAGAGCAGCCGGAGGAAATGAATGTCACGCTGGTTCGAGAATTTTATGCTGCCATCAGCAGCAGGACAGCGACAGCAGTGTTTGTTCGAGGGAAAGAGGTGCCATTTGAAGCAGAATACATTAATACCCTCTATGGCTTCTACATCGGTATCAATGACGACGCCCACCAGCAATTCCTGAATACATTAGACAATGCTGCCTACGACGCTGTCATGACAGAATTGACAGAGGAAGGAACTGAATGGAACACCAGCAAGAAGAATCCAAGGACAGTACGGAGGAACCAGCTGCTGCCGGAGGCAAAGTTGTGGAATGCCTTCATAAAAAAGAGGATCATGCCGTCATCCCATAACACCACCGTCGACCAGCCAAGGTTAGCGTTGATACACTCTATTCTACATGAACGGCCTATTAATGTGGGCAGCTTTATTCGAGAAAGTATTTTGGAGTGTGCGCATAGACCGACGGGTCCCCTCTACCTTCCATACCTCATCACCTCGCTCTGCCGCGGCCATAATGTCCCAGAAGTACGCACTGATCTGATAGAAGAAGGAAGAGGTTGGACTGAAAAGAACATCCTCAGTCTTATGGAGCTGACTGTTGCTACCCCCTGTCATCATTCGACCCCGCTGCCGCCACAACCGAAACGACAGAGCAGCAACATACTGAACCAGCTGCCACAGCAGCTGCCCCGACAGACTCCTCCGCCCAGATATTAGCTGCCATTCAGAAACTAGAGGAACGACAGCTCGACTTGATGACCTTCATCAGGGATTTTGCTACCTCTACGGTAACTTTTATTCAAAATTCTTTAAATTTCCCTGATGCTGCATTCCCTACTTTTCCTGCCCATTATTTCACTATACCCACACCTGCCCACACACCTACACCCGCTGCCACCCCACGGACACCTTCTACCGCTTCAACGCCAACACCTGCCCCAACAGCAGCAGGCAGCACCCATGCCGAACCATCTGTCCAAGGAACGAAACGTCGAATGGCATCGGAGGATCTTGATGCCTTTGTTGCTGGGTTCTCCTCCTCTTCTGTTTGGGCCGCCAGTGACACTGAACCCTCGATCAAGAGGAATTTGTCAAAAGAGTTCTCACCAATGAAAACGCAAAAGCAGATGGCAGAAAAAGGTAACATGCAAAAAGCCAGCAGCAGCGGAGGTGACGGCAGCACCGGTGGTGACAGCAGCAGCAGCGGTGAGAGCAACAGCAGCTCTGAAATCCAGGTTGTGGAGCAACCGCCTCACATCTCCCCGACCATGATCCAGCTACCACGGGAGGCCAAAGCAAAGAACACATCTGCCTCCCCCGTGCCCCAACCAGCTCCGAAAGCCAGATCCCGCCGCCAGATCAGACTCAGCAGCAGCAGCGAAGACAGCGACTAAAATTTAAGTTTCTTATCTTTTTATTGCTGCCTGCTATATACTTTGTGATGTACTACCTTTTTTTTGTCATTTTGCATTGAGGGCAATGCAACCCTTGAGTTTGGGGGTGGCATCCCTCCATTAATGGAGTGCGTCTTAGTTTAAAACTTTGTGTCTTTACTTAGTTTATTTTTGTTAAAAAAATGAAAATATTGAAAACTTTGGCTGAAAACTGTGACTTGAACTTACCTGCCGTGACAGCTCTGTCAAGGCAGTGCCTTTAGGATAGTCTTTAGGAGAAGTTTAGAGCCTTTCTATAGTTCTGAAAAACTTAAACACCATTGTGATTGTTATACTGCTTAGACTTATTTTAGCCAAACTAGAATAGAAAGCTTAGCACTTAGAGTAGAAAAGAGACTAGAATCTCAGGAAACCTAGAGATGCCTACCACTGGCTCTAGGCAGATAACCAGAGAAAAACTTCTAGAGGTGCCTATCACCGGCTCTAGACAGTTAACTAGAGGTGCCTGAAATATTGGCTCTAGTAGAAAGGAGAAGAAATTAGAAAAAAGGGGAAAAACTAGAGGTGCCCGATTCTGGCTCTAGTAAAAGAAAGAAATGAGTCTCGTAAAGAAATGAACTCTAAACAAGCTAAAGTATAATATTCTAGTGAAACTAAAAGAGTCTTGGCATATAACTGTTCACAAGCATGGACACACTGCACGAGGACTATAGAGAGATTCCGGACAGATCCTAGATTATCCGACAGGGTGCTGCCGTCAGAGGGAACGAACGACGGGTAAGGGAAAGTTCACTATTTGAAAGCCAAAACAAAAATATTTCATTTTTCTTTTAGATCTTAGTTGCTTGAGGGCAAGAAAAAACTTGAGTTTGGGGGTGTGTTGAGTGTGTAAAAGTTCTATTATTTACCCCTATCTAACCCATATTTCTACTGCATTCAAGCATTATTTATTGCATTTAGGTCAATTTACAGTTAAACATCACAATTATATTAAAAGGCACAGTTTCTACTAAAATTGGTTGTTTTTGCAGGTTGCTGCTATAGCAGACGGAAAGGGCAGGTGCTGGGCAGTGAAGCAGAAGAGCTGGAACTGGACGAGCAGTCAAGGAGGACGATGCTGCCATGGGTGCCGCCGTGACAGCAGAGGACGACAGCAGTTTTGTGGAGAAGATGCAAAGTGGACCTCGACAGATAGAGAAAATTCAGCCCGTCTGTCGTGTGAAATCACCATATTTTTCCAAGCCCTAGATCAGAAGATATTCCAAGCCCAGAGTTCAAGGAGAGATAATCCCAAGAAAGAAGGAGGACGACTTAAAGAGAGATTCTCTAAAGATTTAGTCTTTCTTAGAGTTGTACTTTAATTTAAAGTTGTAATCCTTGCTAAATTAGATAACTTGAGCCCAAAGCTTATATAAGGGCATATATCTTAACCTAGAGGGCATAGCCGATTACCCTAGCTTCCTTCCCAAAAACTCTAGCCGTTTTCCTTCCCACAACATGTTCTAAATTCCCCCTAGGGCCACGAGTTGATTTGTAAAGTAGTTGCAAGGGTTGTTTTGTTTTAGGAATTTTCAGTTCAATAAAATAAACTTCAAGTTCTCTTATTTTGGTTATTAATATATTGCAAGAGCATCGGGAGAGCATTGTGAGGTCATCTATTTACTTAGCATCGAGAGAGTTAAGTATACGAAAGAAATAAGAGCAAGTTCTCTAGTTTATAGTTGAACTATCTCGGGCCTAGGAATAGGACGAGGTTAAGTGGCTAAAGAAGAATTCATCCACATCGGTGTTCATCCTTCGATTCACGCCGGGAGGTATCATCAAAGACGTGATCATCGACAGACTTGGACCTAGGGATAGGCCAAGGCACATCTGGGATTCTTGCCAAACTTGAAGTACTGAGTTGATTGTTCACTGCTGCGACAAGCAACGGACTGCTGCCGCGACAGGTGCTGCCGCGACGGGAACGACGACAGCACTGGATTTCCTAGACTTAACAATACCTGCACTACTGAGCAATTCAATACCAGCCCATTCTCTCTATCTTGATTTCTCTACTCTTTTATTTACGTTTACTTTATTACTTTTGTGACAACTTCTCAAATAATCTTTTTACTTTCGTGCAGTGAATTAAGGTGAAGCTATTAGCCCAATCCCTGTCGAGACGATATCCGATACTTCGTATCACTTTACTACTTGCGTCGTGTATACTTGCACTACAATTGCGATAGACTATTTTACACGCAACAATAAGCTACAATGTTGGAATTATGTTATTATTTTAGTGTTTCTATTGTATTTCGTTTTCTTTGATATGTCGGTATAATAATGTAAATTTCTGTTGGTTGTAAATTTGTAAGATATGCTGGAGTGTTCGCTCGGTTATTTTATTTTGCAGTTGCGAACATGATTATTTTGTTGGGGTAAGGTTTTTCAGATGCCTTTCCTCGTGAATCATGTGTTGCTCTAGCAACGACAATGTCTTGCTATTTGATTTGAAAATACTATTTTTCCCGCATCAAGAAGTTTGTTTTAGATTAGAGCGTTGCTTATTTTTGTACTTGCCTGCTTTGAGAATGGTGGTATGGTAATATGGATCTTGAACGTTCGCGATGTTTGCAGGGTAAAGAATGGCGAACTCGTGTTCCTTCTTTAATTGGATTCTTGGGGTAGCTCTCTTTACGTTGTTTTTCTTGAAATGATATTACTTTCTCAGAGCGGACTGTATATTTACATAGTTAGGTAAAATTGGGAGGAATTTTTCCCCCTAGTGAGATTACCTTTGTGATAATTTCCCCTACATGAGGTAGGCTGTATTGTTGTATATTTACTTACTTGTGCGTTGATTTATTCGTTACTTAATTATTTGATGGTGGTAAATATTAATGACCTATTCTCTTATTGTATGCGAATAATTTAAATGACCCTCTTTTATGCGTAACTAGTTGGTTTCTTGTAGGGGTTTGTTTTGCTTTGTTTCTTATAGAAAGACATTGCCTTCCCGAAGTGGAAATTTTTTTTGCGTCATTAGTTAATTTTTGGGAGGACTTTTGCTCCTATGTAGTAAAATATTGTGTTTTAATGTTCACTGTTGTCAGATAAGTGGCATATGCGGGAAGACTTGTTTTCTTTGTTTCCTTGTTTTAAATATATTCACAATCAACTTTTTAGTAGTCTTATTCGAATGGTCATGGGAGGAATTTGATTGTGTGTATCTTCTTCCAACATTGAGAGCTTGTGATACTTTGAGGGCGGCGAAGTATTTTTTGTTGTATGCTAGCATGCTCATTTAAGATAAAGGGATTTCGTTTCTTCTGAAAGTCAAATGTATTATGTAGTATATTGCAAATTAGGGGATTCATGCCCCCTGAATGATGTTTTTGTATTGTGTGTGTGTGTATGCTGAAATCTCAAATTCTTAACGATAAATTATAAATATAAACTCATAAACCCCTAATTAAACCCTTGAACCTTAAAATAGACAAACTTAAATAAACTTTTTTTTGACAATGTCAATTGAATTTTATTAAAAAAACATGGAAGATATCACAAATTCAACGCATCCAGAAGAGAGAATAATGGAGACAAGTCCATCAAATTCTCATACAAAAATGTAAAAGTACAAAAAAAGTAAATACTTCCATAGAGATTAGCATACAGTCAAAATTCAAAAGCTTCATGATTCTCCTTGCCTCTATCCAAACGAGACGCATTACAAAGTAAAAAATGAGTGGTGAGCGAGCCAAACTATCAGACAGATTATTCCGCTACCCAAGACTGATTACATCGGCAAACAACCATCAATCGAGTGAGGATCTATCTTTCTATGACCACCGACATAATCATAATCAAAAATTAGCGCAGTGAAGATTTCTATACGAGCACCAAACGACCACTAAGGTATGCTGAAATCATTCCAAAATGGAAAATGAAAGGAAACCAAGAAACAAAGAAAAAGCGTGCCACAAGCGCAGAGAAAAAACGTGCCAAAAAGACAAAGATTCTTATTAAAAGTATAAAAATTAAGAAAATAATACGTCCGGTGGTCGACAGCTAAAAAAAAAAGAAACTAGAGCGCTAGGAATGATGTAAAAATAGGTTAAAAGTATGAACTAACAAGAAAAAATAGTTCCGATGATCGAAACCAATACTAAAATTAATTGCTGACCACCGGCTAAAAAAATAAAAGAAAAAAAGATAGCGAAGCTAGGAATGATGCAAACAAGCTTTAGTATTTCTTTTTTTTTTGCATGTGGCCATGTGCACCTCCACGTAGGGATGGGCACGGGTCAGGTAGGGTCGGGTTTTTGGTCCACCCGGACCTGACCCAAAAATAAACACCTTAAACCCGCACCCGAACATATTATTTAAAAAATCCGGCCCAACCCAACCCAAAAATAAATATACTAAATCCGACCCCAACCTGACTTATATAAAATAAATTAATTTTAGGGACCTAATTGTAAAAAAATAATTTTAAGTGACTTAATTGTAAAAAATTATAATTTAAAGGACTAAATTATAAATAAAAATTCAATTTTAAGGACTCAATTATAATACATATATATATATATATATAAAGATGTGTATTATTATAAATATCTCTAAAAAATTTAAGGGAAAATTACACTATTAGTCTCGAGTCGGGTCTTATATTTTCCACCCTAAACCCGACCCGAATTTACCCTTAACAAAAACCCGACCCAAGCACAGTTTTTTCATTAAAAAATCTGATCCGATCGGACCGGAACCCATCGAGTATGGGTAAAATGCCCATCCCAACCTGCACGCTGCAAAATAATTGGTGGGGACTGGGGATGCTCGTTAGGTTTATGGAATATTCTTTTCAATACTTTAATATTTTATATTATAGGAGGATATAGTTTTCATTTAACTGTTAGTTTAAAGGAATCTATCAATAAATTAATCATTTTTACTATACAACTACGTGTCTTCATGTTCTTGTTCTGTCTAATTGGGAATTTGATTACGAAGTTTGTTAGTTATTTTCAAGTTATTTTTTTATATATAGAATATGTAAAATTTGTTTTATGAAATTTGTCTATTCAATTTGTTTTACTCAATATGGCACATGCTCAAATTCAAGAGGATAATAAGGACGGTTTTTTTAACTTTAATATATTATTTTATTAGTAAAATATGATTTTATTAAGATATGTTGAAAAATAAACACCGAACAATAATACAAGAAGTCGTGAAACTATTAATATTTATTTTGTGCCTTATCAAAAACCTCATCCACATCAAAAGGAGGAAAAGAGTGCAACAAACTCCAACTAGGAGTACAACACGAAATGAACACAACACCAAAACACACCCAAAATGACAACTTTGCACTCGCAACCCACCCAAAAACACAACACTTGCATCAAACACAACATCAGGAAAACAACTGAATCTGTTGAAATGATGATCACCATCATGACCTCGACCTGTAATTGCACGACATCCACACACTATAACCCAACAGGAAGGTCAGCACCACTCGTTCACCGCAATCCCCTAACGACTCCAAGGAATGCATTAACAAAAAATACCCAAAACTCAGCAAGTACATTACTCTTCTACGATTTTGACTGACCACGACCTCTCTTCTTCATATGTTATGCGACAATCATTCTCTCTTCAGGGTTGAAGAAACACAAATCAATCATCCCACCCCTTCGGACAACTCCTCCGCTAATGGCTCGAATGGACCTGTCATAGTAAGGCCACTCCCTAACACATCTGAAACATGCCTAATGTTAACTCGCGTGAGTGTTGGCAAAAGGGGTAGAAAATGTATTGAAAATGTAGTAAAAATAGTGTCAAAGATTAAGTCTTTTGCGTGCAAGTATACACGGTCGACAAGTAATACAACAGTAAGCTTAGTATCGATCCCACAAGGATTGGTCAATAGTTAAATTGATTTCAATGTTTACTTGTTGAGGAAAAAGTTGATTTATTTTGAAAGTGGTTTTGAAAATAGTTTAAAAGAAAAGAAATGAAAAGAAAACAACGTTGGCAAGGAGAGTATCAAATGAATGATGCGTGTTAGCAAGGGATGCCTGAGTTTTCACGCTATTCATGCCATGCCAGCATCTAATAATGTCATACCTTGGCATTGTTTGCGGAGCATATTCAAATTGGCAAAGCCTCTCTCGATGGTCATTGCCTTAAATTGATTGTGTAAAAACCCCTATATCTCTATAGTGAATGTTTTTTCAGAAACCAATTTGATTAAGATCCAATCTATACTCCTAAGGGGTAGATTTCACTTCTGAAGTAAGTTCATCTACTTGAACATCTTCTCTCAAAGCATATCGCCTTAGTATCTAGCAACTTGATCGTTGTCACCCAAGTCTATTAAGACATTGAGGTGCAATAAGCCAACATTGCCAACTCTCGCTTGGCATAGTATTTAGGAAACAATAAAGTATGTTAGATAGAAAAAACAACGCCGAAGCATTTTCATTATTAAAAACTTAACATAAAAACAACGTTCAACGCAACCATTCCCCACCAACTATTAAATATGTTCATGGTGAGGGTATCAACCAAAAAACCTTCAACGTTTTGAGAACACATCATCATTTGAAAGAAAATAAAAACAACTAAACAAAGAGAATGGGGCGACAAGGGGTCTCTCGATGCAGCCCTTCAAGATCCAGGCTCTCGGTAAAGTGGGTCGAATCACATCTCCTTGGAACAACCGATTGTCGATGGATCACTCTCCAACATAAGTCTCTCCTTTGCTTGCTCGATCGGTCTTTAAATAGGCGTGCAAGGTGTTGGGTCACGTCGGTACACCCCATGGCGCAGCGGAAAAATTATATAGCGATTACCACCATAGATCCATGTACGAGGAACGAATCAGGGTGAATAAGGATGAAGAATTACCTATTTAAACTCTAGAATTCTAAATTTGGAGGAGATAGATATTCAATCATGATTCCACGATGTTGATTCCTAAGCCGCAACGATAACGGTTTGACCTTTACGTAGTTCACCCAGTTGAAACGAGCATATAAAATTCTCTAAACCATTTAGAAGGGAACGAGCATATAAAAACTCTCTAAACTATTTAAAGGGTTTTTTTTCAAAAAACATTAATGACTGCTAGATCTCCCATGCCTTTATATAGCCTTTGAAATCTTAATTTAACTCAGATTAGGATTTCAATATATATTAAATATATAATCCCAATTCAACTTAATTAGGATTTCAACACACACACACACACACACACACACACACATATATATATATATAATCCTAATTCAACTTAATTAGTATTTCTATATATATATTAAATATATATAATCCCAATTCAACTTAACTAAGATTTCAATATTTATATATTAAATATATATAATCTCAATCCAACTTAACTAGGATTTCAATATATATATTAAATATTTATAATCCTAATTCAACTTAATTAGGATTTCAATGTATATATATATATATATATATATATATATATATATATTGATTTAAATCAAATTATATTATTTATATATTAAAAGAGTCATAATTACAATAATTATTTTTCTTTTAATATTTATCCAATAGTTAAATTATATATATCAACTATATAATTCATGTACAACAAATTTGTACATATATAATTCGTTTAATATATGCTCATTTCAACTATGGGTGTGACCCTGTAGGTTCATGTAACGTTAGTAGTAAATATTAGAACATTTCTAATATTACAACAATGAGTGACATCTAACAATATGCCATTGTCACCTAAGTTACAGGAAAACACGATTCGACATAACATTTTCGTGATTAACTCTATTTATGTATTACATCCTTTTGTCCTTTATATCCAGATTGGACACAATTCATGGAACAATCACACTTGTATAGTTCATCTAATATTTCTTGGTATCTTAAGTAGACTATTAGAAACGAATATCTATGATATCTCATATCAACTTATTCGAGCATGACCATGCATTTCTAGTCTCACTCAATCAAGTGGCCTATGATATTACTCATATTATGTAGGAGGGACAAATCCTATCTTGATCAACCATATTTCACTACATAGATTATGACATATCAATATTAGTCTTTATAGTGTAGTCAGTTACGATGCACGTTTGACCGTATCAAAATATGTCACTCAAGATATTGAAATATTGATGATCTCAAGTCTGAGGATTATACATGTAGTTATCACTATGAGCAATGTTGTGGCTGTCACATAATAATTCAAGAAACATGCTCATAGCGGGTCAGTCCAGTATGTCATTCTCTAACACATACTTGTGTATTGATTTTGACATCTCTATGTCAATGACAACACTTTGTCATCAATCAACTACATATTAGTCTATATACATTATTGTTGTCCATGCCCACAATAATAATCGACTAAGGACATTTTAGAATATCCATATTATTCTAAGGACTTTATTACAATTCAATTTATTTATGCATTCAAAATTGTAACTGAAAATAATAATGGCAATGCCTCTTTATGAATAGAAAGGTAAATCAAATGTCATTTACAATCACCTTATGATTGGTCTTTGGGCATACTTTAACACAAGGATGACTAGGATAAGCCTTTGCATTTGAAATTTGAATGCGTAAGGGATGAGGCTTGTGATCACCTTTATCCATATTTGAAGTGATAGGCTGATAAGGTGATAAGCTGATCATGTGCTAGGGCTGATGTCATCTGCCATCGCCATTTGGCAACCAAGCTTGGCATAGTTCTGCCAACCAAACTTGGCACCATTTATCCGCTATTTTTTTCAGAGATCGATCCAATTGCTTTTTTCTCGCAGCCTGATCTAGTCCTATTTTTTCGGGTACAACAACTACTTGGCATGGCATCAAATTCCTCTTCTTTGCCAGTGTTGCTTGTCATAAGGGTCGCCTAGATTCCTTACATGAACTCTTTTTGCTCTTTGCATGTGCTTCTTCTGGGTACATCCCCTCTTTATCCTTAACGAACTCGTCGAATTGTCCCCTTCTAACGGCTAACTCTATGTCGTGCTCCTGCCCCTATGAAATCGCACCTTTTGGCCGACTTTTCTCTGATTTCGTTAGGCCTCATCTGTGGTGGGGGCTTCAAAATCTTTAAATGTTTTGCATGGTGTAGAATACACGATGGCGTGTTCGTTAGAGTGTGATACATTTGGAAACTGAATGGTGGCTCTTTCCTGACCCGATTTTCTGCGTGCTGAATGATCATTTTTCTTGCTTGAGCTCCTTACTTTTGCTTTCTGAGTAACATTGTGATTATTTTCTTATTTTTGCGGTTCTCCTCTACTCCTACAGGATAGTAAGCTTCCTCCCCTAGTTGTGGTTTATGGGTTTCAACCTTTTTATGTTTTCAGCTAAATCTCTTAAGGATTTTACTGTCGTGGCTCTCTGGTCAATTTCTGTTACATGCGCACACTGCTCCCTCGTTGCTTTGGCTGTAATGGCTCCGAATTTCTCAATAGTCTCCTCTTCGTGCTCTCCTTTCGAATATTACATTCGTCCTCTGATATATTCTTATTGTTGCCTAAGCTGTTTGAATGCGGCATGGGTATACTCTTCTATGATTTCCAGTTTGCTCTTCATGTTGGCTTGTTGGTCGCCTCTGTCCTGAAAAGGAGAGGGGGTTTCCCCTTCCAACACTTCCCGGCTCTTTTCTTCCTCGATACGTTATTCCATGATTTCTGAGAGTCAAACCAAAAAGTGAAGGGTCCACGCTCACCGTACCAATTGTTGATGATCAAAATGATCAAGGGTAAAAGATGCTAGTCCGACGGTGGTAGAGACGACCGTCCTGGGTTATAGCTTAAGTATTGCTCTTGCCTTTGGGTGGTGATGGTGCCGAGAATAGAAGGCCTTAGTTCCTCTCGGATGCATGCCCAATTTTATATTACTTGGACATGTGTTAAGATGAGATTGTCGTGGCATGTTGATTGGTGTCACGCGTATTCAGTGTCGCAATTTTAGTGCAAGTATACACGTTGCCAAGTTATAGTATAAAAGATATCGTCTCCACAGGGATTGGTGATACTTCTAGAGATTATCGTCTCGCACTGTAGAAAAATAAAAATGCAAGTAATGGTTTGGTCGAGGGAGCAACTAAAATAAAGAAAGCAAGTAAATTAAGAGATTGAGTAAATATGATGATAGAGCAGGTCGTATTGTGTTGCATCGTAGTGTGGAAGTTGAATGAATCTGTCTCAGTTTGAATGCAAATGTCAACTTGATTGCCTCAGCAATGGGCAAGAGAATTGCCTTGGCAATGGGCAAAACTATTGTCGCGACAATAAACACAGCTACTGCCTAGGCAGTTTAGCGACAACCTCCAAGGTTCGGCAAAGCGTTCTTCAATGGTTCCTTCTTATTCCTAAGACGAAACTCTATTGATGTAGAGGCCTTGATAATACCTCCCAGCGTAAACCAAGGGTGAACACCAACCAATCATACGCTTCTCTTAGCTGTTGAAACTCGTACTTATCCCCAAGTTGAATTAGTCTTCACTGATTGGGATATAGACCATGCTTATTCGTTTCGTGAGTCTAACTCTTCCGATATTAGACAAATAGATGCAATCACAATATCCTCTCCCGATTCAATTACAAGAAAAAGTAATTACCAAGAATAAGAAAACCTTGAACTTAATTGCATTAACAAAAACCTAAGCAAATTACAATCGTCTTATCAGAACTACTAAACAAAATAACCCTAGCCTAAAGAAGATTTAGTTCATAATGACAATAAGAAAACATTCTAAATTCTCTACCGAATCTCTCTCTCTACTTCGATATCCTCTTTGTGGTGGCTAGGTCTTGGCTTTTATAGAGCATGGCCTTGTCGACTTCTTCTTGGAATAGGAGGATAAGTTGGAGTTGGACATAACTTCATAAAAGAAATAAATCTCTTTTAATTCATTATTTCATTCCTCCTTATCGATTCCTTGTCCTTGACCTTCCTTTGACTTTTTCATGGTCTTCCTAAGCTTCGATCTTCATGCAAAGTATCTCTAAAAATTCAGCGTTTTATGCTCTTCAAATTGTATACCACTTTCCATATTTTATCTAATGTCGGCAACTTTCTGGGAATTGCCTCGGCAATGGTCTGTCAGTCTTTTCCGCTCGGCATGGCTCGTCCTCTTGGTTTAGCGTCCCTCAATAAGGCTTGAAAACAAAGAATGGTTCATTCTGGATCATCAAGTGATGGTTCCGCACCGTTATTTCTCCTTCCTTCACTTCTCCGACAATACTTTCCCGGGCAGTGGGTAATAAAATCTGCACATGCACAAAACACATAATAAAGCAGTACCTTTTCTACCAAATATATTCAAGTAAAGCTGATCAAGCATGGTAATTATATGAACAGTGAAATTGTGTATGTATGGCTAGTAATGCGTCCAAAATAAGCTTAAGTCTACAATAATTGAGTCATAAAGGGTCCTAACATGAATACTTTTGCACACCTAACACATCCCTAAACTCGAACTATTGCTTGTCCTCAAGCAATGCAAAATTAACAGTCAATTGCCAAAGATTTAATCTTCATGAAATTAGCCCTCGGACTTACTTTTTCTTCCCTTCTCTCAACTGTGAATATGAATGTGCTTAGCCTTCAATTCTTCGAATGTCGAGGATTTCCCTGGAATCAATCTGTAAGACTCGTAAGTGTGTGCGTGATTGTGAACAAGATGATTTTCTTGGTTATATGTAAGCACTTGAACTATTAACCTACTTTCCTTGGGTTTTCTATTTCAACTAGAGCCAATTTCAGGCACCTCTAGTATTTCTTTATGTTTTTAATGATCTAATCGACTAGAGCCAATTTCCGGCACCTCTAGTGTTTTTTCTAAGCCTAAACTAGAGCCAATTTTGGGCACCTCTAGTATTTCCTTAAGCTAGAGCCGGTTTTAGGAACCACTCACTTAAATTTTATTTTACCCAATTTTTCTATGTAGGTAATTGCCCTAAGTGTCCTAGAACTCCTTCAATCATTCAAGTCACAAAAGTTTTCATTTTCAGTCTCATAGTGTGATTCTAAGTATGCTTCCATGGATATCCTAAAATTGAAAGTTTGCTAGAAAAAATTTTAAGGCTACGGTAAGAGAGAGTCACCTATTGCCGAGGCAAATATTTCATTGGATTAAATACTAAGGCAACCGATAAGCATTCACTTTCTATATTAGATATGACAAAAAGGAACTAACAACTACTTCCCCCACACTCAAGAGAAGCATTGCCCTTAATGCATGCACATACACAAAATATAAAATAGAAGGCAAGAGATTAAAATTACAACGACATGGACATGGATGAGTCATCTTCATCGTCTTGGATGATTAATTTCCTTCTTGTCGTTTGCTTGATCCTTTTGGTTGCTCGTGGTGGTTGGTGACGTGTTGGAGGTGTCGGCTTGGCGTTCTTAGTCTCATTTTCCTCATCGTCACTGTCTAGGCATATTTCTTTGGTGGCGGAGGTTTTGTGCTTCTTGGGGGTGAAATCGGGACGACTTTGACTTGTGGAGCAATTGACTCGTCGGAGTCGAAGAAATCGAACCATATCTCGGTTTGGGTTGGCTCGACTACAGGTGCTTTGCCCTTGTCTGCTCGAGTTGGTGGAGCGTCATCAGCCGTCGTTGTCGTGGCAGAGGCAGTTGAGATTGCCGAGGTAGTGTCTCTATGGGTTACCGAGGCAGTGGCTGTCTTCATTGTCGAGGCAGAGTCTTCGTCTGTTGCAGCGGTAGAGGCTCTGGCTGTTGTCGAGGCAAGGATGTCAGCCGGAAAGATCAGAAATTACACCATGTTTTCTGGGAACTTCTCTAGGATTACTTGAACCATTGAGTTGTTGAAGTCCCTTATATATTGCAAGAACCAGTACTGCCTTTTGTCCATTGTGTCGGCCTTTTGTCCATTGTGTCGATCTTTTGTGCAAAGCGCTGGAGTGTTGTTGCCGCAGCATCAGTCTGTGGAGTTGCTGGGGCATTGCTCAACGAGGTTGCCGCGGTAATGCCTTGTACCGGAGTGGACTGTGGATCGGCTTCCGTGATCTTTATGATTTTGTAGTATTGAGCCTTTGACCATCCTTTTCTTATTGGTGTCTGCTCGTCGGCCGGATCGGTAGGTACATTCTATTGCTTGCATAATTCGATGACGAGACTTGGGAAGTAGAGTCAGCCCTTGTCTTTTTGGCTACACGTGAATATCTCATTGCATATAATAGATCCAACATTAATAAATCTATTATGCAAGATGGAATGAATAAGTGCATGCCTTGGTGTATCTACGGTGGTGTTATGTGATGTGGGCATTAAGCATCTTTTAACAAAGGTATTCCAAAGTTTGGCCTCGGGCTGAAGCCTTCGACGATTTACCGTTCCCTTGTATGCTCCTTTGTTCTATGTCGTGCTGGCAATGCACAACTCCTTTAACATGTCTTCATAGTCGTTCGTCGTGAGTTTGTCGACGTACTCCTTGTGTTCATCTTTGGCCACATGAATGCCGTAATAAAGATTGATGGAATCGGTATCCACTAGAATGGCTTTGCCTCGAACATGTACGTATAGGTTGTTGGGATTTGGTGTGTGGGCGTAGAGTTCCCTTACCCAAGTCACGTTTTCCGGCTCCGGTTGGTGGCAAAGGATTTGCCATTTTTGATGCTCGATCTTGTTGAAGATGAAAGGCTCCAATCCGAAAATTGGTGTGTGATGTTGAGTATTGGAAACCTTACTCTTCCCACACTTGTCGGCCGACAAATTTTGCGAGGTATCTCTGTTCTACTTCCGGAGGGGTGAACCATTTCAAGGCCGGTTCCTCGGTTGCTTGAGAGTGCTCGCTTCTTCCTAGCTTCAAGGCCATGATTGAGTGGTTTGCTGGTTGTGACAAGTCGGGACTAGATAAAAAATTAAATAGGAGAAGCTTTTGATTTTCAAGAATGAAGAAGAGAATGGGTGTGATGGTTGAGTGTTTAGAGGGGGGGTTAAATATATGGGGTGTGTTATAACGGTCACAGGCATTCAATTCTTGAATGCCAATGGTTGTGTGCACGACAAGGGTTGTCTTGGGAAGAGTCTTCAACGATAATGTTTTAGGCGGCAATAAAGGGGGGAATAGGAAAGGTTGTCGTGTTTTTGGGTGAGTGGGAGAGGTTGCCGAGTTTTGGTTTTGGGTTGGGAATGGAATCGACCCATCTTCTTCACATCCTTGAACTCCTTCCTAAAATCATAATAATAAAAAGAGCATTATTTAAGAAAAATAATATTGTTATCCTAAAAATAATTTAAAACTGTGAAAAAAAACAAAAATTAAAGAAAAAATTAAGATACTAAAGGAGTGCATGAGGATGCATCTCCTAAAGTAATCACTTCCTTTTCGCTCACGACATGGGTGCCAGTGTAGTGCTTCAATCTTTGCCCATTAATATTAAATTCATGACCGTCTTTTGTGGACTTGATTGTTACAGTACCATGGGGGAATGCTTTGACAACTTCGAAAGGTCCATACCATCTCAATCGTAGTTTCCCTGGGAATAGCTTTAATCGAGAATTGAAGAGGAATACTAATTGCCCTGTCAAGAATTGTCGTAGCAATAGTCTCTTGTCAAGCCACCGTTTTGTTTTTTCTTTGTAGATCTTGGCGTTATCGTAGGCTACGGCATGAAACTCCTCTATCTCGTTGAGGTCCAGTAATCGTTTTTCTCGAGCACTCTCCCAATCCATGTTCACGGTCTTGATTGCCCAATATGCTTTGTGCTCAATTTCCATTGGTCGATGGCATGCTTTATCATACACGAGTCGAAAGGGTGACATGCCCAATGGTGTTTTGAATGTTGTCCTATAGGCCCAAAGTGCATCATCGAGTCGAAGAGACTAGTCTTTGCGGGATGAATTTACTACCTTCTCAAGGATATTCTTCAACTCTCTGTTTGAGATCTCGACTTGTCCATTTGTTTGTGGATGGTATGCCGTGGCAATTTTGTGTGTCACTCCAAATCTCTGCAATGCCTTGGCAATGAGTTTGTTGTCGAAGTGCTTGCCTTCGTCACTTATGATTGCCCATGGCATTCCAAATCGTGTAAAGATGTTTTTCTGTATGAATCTTTGCACGGTTTTGGAGTCAATTTTTGGTGTTGCAATTGCCTCTACCCATTTGGACACGTAGTCAACGGCAAGTAGGATGTAGAGATTTCCACATGAAGATGGGAAGGGCCCCATGAAATCGATTCCCAAAACATCGAACAGCTAGAATTCAAGGATGTTCTGCAAGGGCATCTTGTTTCGTCTTGAAATATTTCCGGTCCATTGACAACAGTATCATTTCTTGTAGAAAGCTTGGGCGTCCTTGTAAAAAGTCAGTCAGTATAGTCCAGATTGTAAAACTCTGGCCGATGTACGTGTCCCTCCAAAGTGTCCTCCATAGGGTGAAGAATGGCATTGTTGGAGCACATCTTGTTGTTCTTGTTCTGGAACACACCTTTTTATAACATGATTAGCACATTGTTTAAACAAAAGAGGCTCGTCCCAAAAATAATGCTTAGCATCATGTTAGAACCGCTTCTTTCTTTGGTGAGTAAGGTTATAAGGTAAAATACCACTAACTAAGAAATTAACAAGATCGACATACCAGGGTGTCGATGAAAGTGTTGTTGCAGTTGCCAAAGTTATTGTTGAGGCAATGCTATCAATAATTGCCAAGGGAGTGCCCATCTGTGTTGCCGAGGCAGTGCCTATCTGGGTTGCCGAGGTAGTGCCTTATGGAGTTGCCGAGGCAATGAGCAACTGCTCGTCTGGGAATGCTTCTTGGATTTCTATAGGAGTGTTCTTTTTCTCTCTTCGTTCTAATCGTGACAAGTGATCCGCAACTTGGTTCTCAGTACCTTTTCTATCCTTGATTTCAATGTCGAACTCTTGTAGAAGTAGAACCCAACGAATCAAGCGAGGATTGGCATCCTTTTTGGAAAACATGTACTTGATTGTCGAGTGGTCAGTGTGAACAGTCACCTTTGTTCTGATTAGGTACGGTCGAAACTTGTCAAAAGCAAATACTACTGCTAGTAATTCCTTATCTGTTGTTGTGTAGTTGATTTGGGCCTCGTTGAGAGTTTTACTAGCGTAGTAGATCACATGGAAGATTTTGCCTTTTCTTTGACGAAGGGCTGCTCCTATTGCAAAATCACTTGCATCACACATGAATTCGAAGTGCATCGTCCAATTTGGTGGAATCACTATGGGTGCGGTCACAAGCTTTTGTTTCAGTGTCTCGAATGCTTCAGTGCATGAGTCATTAAAGTCAAAGGCTATATCCTGTTCAAGCAGGTTACACAAAGGTTTGGTGAGATTTCAATGAATCTCCTATAGAAATCTGTGTCCCAAAAAGCTTCGGATTCCTTTGACTGAAGTTGGTGGGGGTAGTTTCTCGATCACTTCAATCTTTGCTTTGTCAACTTCAATTCCCTTGGAGGAGATCTTGTGGCTGAGAACGATGCCTTCATCCACTATAAAGTGGCACTTCTCCCAATTTAGGACCAAATTTGATTCCTCGCATCTTTTAAGCACTTTCTCCAAATTGTCGAGGCAATTTTCGAAATTTTCTCCAAATACCGAGAAATCGTCCATAAAGATTTCCAAGAAATCTTCTACCATGTCGGAGAAAATTGCCATCATGCATCGTTGGAAGGTTGCCGTGACATTGCATAGTCTGGAAGGCATCCTTCGAAAGGTATAAGTTTCGTATAGGCATGTGAATGTGGTATTTTCTTGATCTTCTGGTGCTATGGCAATTTGGTTATACCCTGAATAACCATCAAGAAAATAATAAAAGGGTTTACCTGCAAGATGGTCAAGCGTTTGATCAATAACGGGTAAAGGAAAGTAATCTTTCCTAGTAGCTTTATTCAACTTACGGTAATCCATGCAAACCCTCCAACAGGTCACAGTCCTGGTTGGGATTAGTTCATTGTTTTCATTGCTTACCACAGTTATACCTCCATTTTTCGGTACACATTGTACCGGACTTACACATGTACTGTCAGAGATAGGATAGATGATACCGGCGTCAAGCCATTTGATGATTTCTTTCCTTACTACCTCTTTCATAACTCGGTTAAGTCTCTTTTGTGCCTCAATGGTTTGTTTGTTATCATCCTCCAAAAGGATATTGTGCATACAAACCGCTGGGCTAATTCCCTTCAAATCGGCAATTGTCTATCCTATTGCCCTTTTGTGCAGCTTCAGCATGTCGATCAATTTTTGTTCCTATTCGAGCTGCAACTTAGAAGAGATGATTACGAGAAATGTTTTATTGGTTCCCAAATAAACCTATTTCAATTGCCTTAGTAATGGTTTCAATTCAAGAACAGGAGGTTGCTCGATAGAGGGCTTTTCGATCTTTCCTACCTCCCCAGAGTAATCTAGTCGTTCGAAATATTTACCTAGATGACTAGCTATTCAGTTGGCTTCTTCCTGTTCATTGTCGTTCTTCTCTTCAGGGTTAGGGCAGTTGTCAAAGTAATTGCCGAGGCAATCGTCACAGGTATTGCCAAGGTAATTCTCATGGTCATTGCCGAGGTAATTTTCATAGCTATTATCGAGGCAATTGTTGAGGCAATCTATATCCATGTCAAACTCGGTTATGGCATGGATGACTTGACATTCTTCTAGATCATTGGGTTGCTTAAGGGTGTGAAAACATTCAACTTGATTTGCTGATCATTCACCCTCATGGTGAGTTCTCCTCTCTCAACGTCGATCAAGGTTCTTCCCATAGCTAGGAATGGCCTCCCAAGTATAATAGATGCAAACTCATCTGCTTCATAATCCAAAACAATGAAGTCAGCAGGGATAATAAATTTATCAACTCTTACCAGGATATCCTCAATTTTCCCTCTAGATGAACATAAGATCTATCGACAAGTTGTAGCATCATTGTAGTAGGTCTTGCCTTCCCTATTCCCAATCGTTGGAAGACTGATTTCGGCATAAGGTTTATGCTTGCTCCAAGATCACATAGTGCCTTCCCGACATAGTGATTGCCAATCGCACATGGTATGGTGAAACTGTCTGGATCTTTCAGCTTAGGTGGCATTCAGTTGTGCAGCATGACCATACATCCTTCCGTTACAACAACAGTTTCAAATTCCCCTATTCTTGTTCTTTTAGAGACAATGTCTTTAAGGAACTTGGCGTAGTTTGGCGTTTGCTCGATTGCTTCTACCAAAGGCAAGTTTATGTGGACTTGCTTCAAGATGTCGAGGAACTTCTTGAATTGGTATTCTTGTTTTTGCCTTTTCAACCTTTGTGGGAACGGTGGTGGAAGTCGAATGTCTTCAATTCGTTCCTTACATGGGAATTTGATTTGAGGCATTGAATCAGGACCTTCAGATGCCTTCTTGTTTTCTGCGGTGTCTTTGTCAGGCATTGCCGAGGGAATGTTATCAGGCATTGTCGAGGCAATATTGTCTGACATTGCTGAGGCAATCGGCTACTTTGGTTCTGTCTTCTTTGTTTCATTAACTTGGGGTTCTTTGAGTTGTTTACCACTTCATGTGCTGATTGCCTTGTATTGCTCATGAGTTGTTCCTCTTGCAACTTCAATATCGCTAGGCAAACTACCCACTGTTCTCGAGTTGAGGATTTGAGTGATTTGCCTAACTTGAGTTTCCAATGATTTCAATGTTGCTTCGTGGTTCTGCATTCTCATATCAGTCTTATCCATAAAAGCATCATTTTCTTTATGAATTTATCAATATTATCCATATATGCACTGGTTTGAGACATGAAAGCATTTAGGGAGTTTTCCAAAGAACTGGATAGCGTGGATTGTTCCTGCGGCATTGATTGCTGAGGCATTGGTTGCCGAGGCATGTTCTGTTGGAATCCCAATGCTGGAGCATTCTGATTTAGGGCATTTATAGGATTGCTCCATGAGAAGTTAGGATGTTTTCTCCAGGCCGGGTTGTAAGTGTTGGAAATCATGTTGTTGTTTCGGTTGTAGTATCTAACATAAAAACTAGACTCTGGATTCTATGGACATTTAGAAGAATCATGGTTACCATTACATAAATCACATAATGAACCTACTACATTGACCTCCTGTGTATTGCTTGGTCATTGCATGTTCTTAACCAAATTGGTTAAGGTGGCCAATTGTGAAAGAATTGAATCTGATGACTCAAGTTCATTTATGGTGGCATGACGTCTTACTCCTCCCCTTCTGGCTGTTGAGAACTGATAGTCATTTTTAGCAAGTCTATTCAGGATCTCCATTGCTTCTTCTGGTGGCTTGTCTAAGAGTATACCATTTGCCGAGGCATCTAGCATCATCCTTGTCGGTGTGTTTATTGCATTTTAAAACATTGTCACTTGTGTCCACAATGGGAATCCGTGTGAGGGACATTTGTGTAAAAGCTCTCTGTATCGCTCCCAAGCCTCGTACATGGATTCATCATCTGCCTGCCGAAAAGAAGTGATTTCATTACGTAATTTATCAGTCAAATTTTTAGGATTAAATCGAGCAAGGAAATCACGACATAAGTCATTCCAAGATCTTATAGATCCGGCTAGAATGTTATTTAACCAAGTTTTTGTCCCATCCCTTAGTGAATAGGGAAACAATTTTAGCCTCAAAATATCCTCATGGACTTCTCGTATTTTGAAAGAATTGCAAATTTCGAGGAAGGATTTAAGGTGTTGTCTAGCATCTTCAGTTGCTGAGCCGCCAAATTGACCCATTGTATTGATCATATTGAACATTACGAGTTTTAATTCAAAGTGGGCAGCTTCGATTTCAGGTGTGACAACTTTTGGGTTCAGTCCGTTGAGATCATCCTCTAAATAATCTTGGATGGTTAGGTTTCTTGATTGAGCAAATTAAGGTGGCAAAATCGCTTCGTCTCCTGCTGCAGCATGTTGATTACCGTTGGCATTGTTATTGCGGACTGGATTTTGCCATTGCTGCTTTCAGTTTTTTTTAATTTACGGTAGGTACGTTCAATCTCTGGATTTTGTTAACCCTTGAGAAATTGAACAATAAAAAGTAAAAATAAAAAGTGCAAGAAAATAAAAACGAAGTCGCTATTGCCAATCCCCGGAAACGGCGCCAAAAACAGGTCGCGCGTATTCAATGTCGCAATTTTAGTGCAAGTATACACGTTGCCAAGTTATAGTATAAAAGATATCTTCTCCACAGGGATTGGTGCTACTTCCAGAGATTATTGTCTCGCACTGTAGAAAAATGAAAACACAAGTAATGGTTTGGTTGAGAGAGCAACTAAAATAAAGAAAGCAAGTAAATTAAGAGATTGAGTAAATATGATGATAGAGCAGGTCGGATTATGTTTCGTCGTAGTGTGGAAGTTGAATGAATCTGTCTCGGTTTGAATTCAAATTTCAACTGGATTGCCTCGACAATGGGCAAGAGAATTGCCCCGGCAATGGGCAAAATTATTGCCTCGGCAATGAACACAGCTACTGCCTGGGAAATTTAGCGACAACCTCCAAGGTTCGGCAAAGCGTTCTTCAATGGTTCCTTCTTATTCCTAAGTCGAAACTCTATTGATGTGCAGGCCTTGATAATACCTCCCAGCGTGAACCAAGGGTGAACACCAACCAATCTTACGCTTCTCTTAGCCGTTGAAACTCGTACTTATCCCTAACTCGAATTAGTATTCACCGATTGGGATATAGACCATGCTTATTCGTTTTGTGAGTCTAACTATCCCGATATTAGACAAATAGATGCAATCGCAATATCCTCTCCCGATTCAATTGCAAGAAAAAGTAATTACCAAGAATATGAAAACCTTGAACTTAATTGCATTAACAAAAACCTAAACAAATTACAATCGTCTTGTCACAACTACTAAACAAAATAACTCGAGTCTAAAGAAGATTTAGTTCATAATGACAATAAGAAAACACTCTAAGTTCTCTATCGAATCTCTCTCTACTTCGATATCCTCTTTGTGGTGGCTAGGTCTTGGCTTTTATAGAGCATGGCCTTGTCGACTTCTTCTTGGAATAGGAGGATAAGTTGGAGTTGGACATAACTTCATAAAAGAAATAAATCTCTTATAATTCATTCTTATCGATTCCTTGTCCTTGACCTTCCTTTGACTTTTTCATGGTCTTCCTAAGCTCCGATCTTCATGCAAAGTATCTCTAAAAATTCAGCGTTTTATGCTCTTCAAGTTGCATACCACTTTACATATTTTCTCCTTTGTGGGCAACTGTCTGGGCATTGCCTCGCCAATCGTCTGTCAGTCTTTTCCGCTCGGCATGGCTTGTCCTCTTGGTTTAGCGTCCCTCATTAAGGCTTGAAAACAAAGAATGGTTCAGTCTGGATCGTCAAGTGATGGTTCCGCACCGTTATTTCTCCTTCCTTCACTGTTGCGGCAATACTTGCCCGGGCAGTGGGTAATAAAATATGCACATGCACAAAACACATACCAAAGCAGTACCTTTTCCACCAAATATATTCAAGTAATGCTGATCAAGCATGGTAATGATAAGAACAGTGAAATTATGTATGTATGGCTAGTAATGCGTCCAAAATGAGCTTAAGTCTACAATAATTGAGTCATAATGGGTCCTAAAATGAATATTTTTGCACACCTTACAATTGGACTAGCTATGACTGGACATCCTAGGTTCTCCCCGACATTCGTGATGGGCACATGTGTTGTCATTTGACCAGCAAATGAGGTACGATAATGTTTGTGGTTCTGTCTATTCGCCGCAGATTGCGGAGGGTATCGCATAGTTCACGGGCGATCCTGTGCGATGTGGTCCGCCTGTGTTGCGACACTCATCGCCAGACGTATCTTATTTTATACCGTCTATGGTCTTACTCGCTCTGATTTCGACATGTGGTGGCATGTGTTTATAGGTGCTAACAAAGAGGAAGAAGGAGAAATTATTGGAGAAAATACTGTAAGTAAATTCGATTTTTTAAAGTTCTATTTTTAAATTTTATTTTAGTTTGTTCTTTTTATTTTGTATTTTTCATATAATTTAAATTTTATGCATGTAGTTTGGATATTTGGAGAGAAAAATATGAGAGATTTGGTAATTTTTTTGGAGCCAACAAGTAAGTTGATTTAGTTTTTAAATTCTAAATGATCTATCTCTTATTTTTAAGTTGTTGTTTAGAATTTATTAATTTTTAGTATATTTTTAGCAATTAGTATTTTTAAAAAAATAGAATTGAAAAAATATATTCGAAATATGGTTAAAATGATGACAAAAATAAATTAGTATATTAAAAAATATATATTCAAAATATATTTTAAAAAATAATTTAGTATATTTATAAAAAAATATATATATTAAAAAAGAACTCATCCCAGATGTTAGTAACATTAATTTAAAATTTAGTAAGCTTGTTTTGATTTAGTATGTTCATTTTGATTTGTGTATTCTGATTGAAAATCCATTTATGTATTTTGAACATGCAGAGAAAATGAACAACAACAGATTTATGACGATTGTCCATTACAATAGACAAATGGTGAAAACTGATGTTGTGATTGTATTTGAATCTTAAAGCATTACGGAGATGAAATTTGAAAAGGAAACCACGCTTCGAGAAATGAAAGAGAAGATATCCGAGAAAATTTGAGCTGAGATTCATGGTTTGCGGTACCGGTGGCTGACATGTCACAATCCAGTTAGATATTCTGCAATCACTCTCCAAGATAATACTGATGTTGGAATAATGATTGTAGAGCATGAATCTATGAAGATTCGAAATATCGAGTTGTTTGTTGAGGTGCGTGATGTTCCCGACCCATCAAGAAACGTAGTTGGAGAATCTGCTCAAATAGATTTCGGTAATGAGATTGATATGCCTGGAGGCAGTTTTGTCACAACAAGAGGAAATTGTATATGTGTTCAAGTAATCGGTGAAAAAAAGAGAAGTCGTTGTCAAGCCCACGCATGCAACAACAAAAGACATCCACCAAAATCGCTTACCTTCTTACCATTTTCTAGTATAGCGCCCTTGCACAACTGATGATACAAGCATGCTAATATGACTGATCTCCAACTATATTGACAACAAGCTTCACAATGAGTATCCAAAATACTTATATACCGTATATGGACCAAATTGCCAGATTTATCCGGCATCAATACCCCAATCATCTACATAATATATGCTCGACTTACCTCATAAATCTCATCAATCATACTATACGAATTGAGTCCAAATTCACTTTCCAACCAACTCAATTTGACACGAGGCCCTTTCACTTTAGATCCATTTGACACCTTCCCAAGGTACTTTTCGCAAATTTTAGCAGTTGAACTATGAGTACGCTCGATCAATGGCTTCCCGTTTACCGGGACCCCGATAAGACAAACCGTGTCTTCTAGCGTGATCGTGCATTCTTGACCAGTCATATGGAATGTATGAGTTTCGGGTCTGCAACGCTTAATTAGAGCGGTAATCAACCCGAGAACCAACTTGTAGCTACGAAGGAATGTTATATGATAAAATCCCGACATATGCAAGAAATGCAAGATTCTATTATCTAGAGGAGTTTTTACAATGCTCCGATGATGTTTAAATGTATCCTCAATATCCTTTAATTTTTTTTTTGCTCAAAAGTATGATTTTTATTAATCGAAAAATCATACAGCATATCCGCACCGGGCCTCATTAAAAACCTCCCTAAGCCTAGGTGGAGGAAAAGAGTACCCGGGACAGATATTCGATACAACGCAATAAACGAAATGAACCCCTTGTGCCCATAATGCGTCCATACAGCCTGCACACCCCTCGGAACCACCCCTCCCGTTTTGTGCCACCAACACCCTGTAGGTCTAAGGTGCCTAGATCACGCACCATACAATCCCCCAGCACCCCATACGCGTGTCTCCCCCCTCCCTCGAGCACCTACATTAGGCAGCACCCTCCCCGCACACACCCAACCATTCGTCCCCATCCCGCCCATACCCAGCACCCTACACACACAGCACCAGCCTCACCCCTCCTTAAAGCCCTATCCTCAGCCACGCCTTACGCGCCACCCCCCCCCCTTAGCTAAAATATCGGCCACCCCATTTACCTCCCTTACCACATGGTTGAAAACAACATTCCTCCCCAAGCAAGCGTCATCAATACAACAGTATCCTTTAATTAACGCATTATTTAAACATAATTATTAACGAAAATACACAAGTGACTGATTTTGTAATAAGTAAAATATTAAAAATAATTGTACAATCCCATCAACCCTAAGACTAGCAATGTGTCGTTCCTATAAATGCAACAGAGGAGCTTGCTCAGCCATCCCACATGACATGTAAGAAAACATTAGTAACCCAAGACTAAATCTACTACGTCTTTAATAATATTTCTCACCTTCAACCCCTATTTAACAAAAAATTATTCAAAATATTTAACTTATATTAATCATCATCAACACTAAGTTAAAAAAATATAAATCAAATATTCGTACTAAATTTTAAAAAATAATATTAAACTATAACATACAATTAAAAAATAAATACACATCTCATATACTTACAATATTTTTCGAAATCTTCTTCTTTTTTACTCTATCTTCTTCTCACAAATTTTCTTCAACAATATTTCTCACCTTCAACATTCAACCTTCAACCCTTATTTAACACACCAAAATTAAATCTCAACCATTCAACCCACCAACCCACACCCCAATCATAAAACTCACCATTCCCAAAGTCCCCCCCCCCCCCCCCCCCCCCGAAATCTGCCGCCCTTCCCAAAATTAAAGCTGCCCTAGTGCCATGCATGCAAAGCTGCCGACCACTGTACCGTGCCAAATATGCTAAAGACAGAGTTAGCCGAGTCCGTCTTTGAACAATGTCAAGGACACTACATGCGCACCACGTAGACAACGCTCCACAACCAGGAGGCTGTTTGAAGACGGAATCAAAAGGATCCGAATTTGAATTTTTTTATTTGAATAATATAAATATTGTTCATAGACGGAATCGACTGATATTGAGAAATAATTTGAGTTATATCATATTTTGAGTTTTTTTATTTGAGAAATAATTTGAGTTTGTATCATATTTTGGGAAAGAGTTAAAATACAATATTTAAGTAAATTCTCCCAATATTGAGTTTCTTTATTGATTTTGACGAGATTTTTAACATATTATGGGATAATAATTTTTTAAGGTGTTGATACAAATCTTTGATAAATTATTGATAGAATAATAGTTTCTATTGATTAGAAAATTAGCGTTTGTGTTTAGAAATTGTTCTTGATAGTGGGGGTTTTTTTTTTTCATTTTGTGCTCGACATAATACTTTTATTTTCAGAGTTATTTTCTATACAAATGTTTGTAAAAAAAAATTATGCAATCTTTTGGAATGGCATGGAACTCTTTGAGCATGATATGATCTGAGATTCAAGTGGGGGCAGCTCCAGTGTCCTGGCATAAACTTGTATGGTATTCTCTCCGTATACCCAGTGCCGGTCCTGAGTTTTTAGAGGCCCATGGTGAACTTAAAAAATGAGCATTAAATTGAGGATTTAAATTATAATTATAGTTACAGTTGTATTTTCGGTTGTGTTGTGTTTATCATGATTGTGGATATAATAGATGTTATTTTATTTATTGCGAGTATCGCGGTTATGAATTTTTTTAGTAACATATGCTATTGTGGACATAATGGTTGCATATATCGCGGTTTTAGATGATGTCACTATCGTCATATAACGATCGTTGTTGTGGTTGCATGCCGCTATTTAAATCTTTGTCCCTAATAGCAAGTAATGAAAGAAATTAAATTTTAAGAGTTGGTCTATCGTAACAAGTATTGAAAAAATTGGTCCCCTAATAACAAGTATTGAAAATAATTAAATTTTAAAACTATTAAAAAAATTTGATACACAGACCGTGTAAACTTTAGTTTACATGTGCCTTTTAGTTTTAGGGGTTAGGGTTTTAGTTTAGGGTTTAAAGTGTAGGGGTTTATGTTGTAGGGTTTAGAATTTAAGATTAGTGTTGAGAATTTAGGGTATAAGGTTTAAGGTTTATGGTTTAGTTTTTTAGGGTTAGGGTTAGAATTTAGGATTTGAGTTTTATAATGTAAATATGCAGGCTTGTGTAAAATTAATTTTACCGGCCTATATATCAGAATTTTACCTTAAAATTATGCCCATAATAACAAATATTGGAAAAAAAACTGGAACCCTAGTAACAAGTACTAGAAAAAAAATTGAATATTAAGAGTAGATCCCTAATAATAAATATCGAAAAAAACTCAACCCCTAATAACAAGTATTAAAAAATGGGCCCTTAATAACAAGTATTAGAAAAAATTGAGTATTAAGAGTAGACCCCTACTAATAAATATTGAAAAAACTCAGCCTCTAATAACAAATATTAAAAAAAAGCCCCTAATAACAAGTATTAGAAAAAAAATTAAATATTAAGAGTAGATCTTTAATAATAAATGTTGGAAAAATCTTAACCCCTATTAACAAATATTAAAAAATAGGCTCTAATAACAAATATTAAAACAAACTAAATTTTTAAATATAATTCGAAAAACATACAATATTTAATTTTCTTGAGCGATGGACCCTGGGCGGGCGCCCTTATTGCCCCTGCCCAGGGTCGGCCCTGCGTATACCTAGGCATGCGATAATAGTGTGGGTGGCAATTTTGTACAGACTTCCCACCAAAAATAGGTTGAACTGAACGAGAATTGAAGTGGATACAATGTGTCCATCTCCATGATTTTTTTGCTTGTTCTTATTCAAAAGTCATTTGAGACGCCATTCTCTGACTATGTGACCTGAAACTAGAATATAAGATTAGACAATGTAAATATAACTCTTTGTGAAACTTAAGAGATTTTCTAAGGAGATGGATGCCCAAAGGTACACATAGGTGATTTGTAGCCGTTTCTGTTGCTACTTTGAATAATAATACAACACACTTATCTAAAAAAAAATTATGCAACCGTTTTGACTTAAACAATAAAATCACTTTAAATCTTAAATTCTTAAACCTTAAAATAGACAAACTTAAATAAACTTTTTTTTTTGAAAATGTGTAAAACTAATAAATTGATTTTGATATAACAAAGGATTTAAGGACTAAATTGAAAAAAAGAAAATGAATTTTTAAGTCCTCAAAACCTCTCTATGTATTTAAAGAAAAATGTCCAAGTCAAAACTTTAACTTATCTAAAATTTTCTAAGTGTTTACAAAGCCAATATAATGATTTTCGAGTCACCGTTTCGGAACGGCCTTTGGGCATTTCGGAACATTTTGAAACTGTTAACCTCTGTTTTGGAACTAGCTTTCCCGTTTTGATACGAGTCTATCGAAACAGCTATTTGTGTTTCGAAACGGATGAAGAACAACAGAACGGTTTGAACTGTTTTGATACGGCAGTATCAGAACGACCTCAAACGTTTCGAAACAGATTTCAAACTTGGTTTTAAAATATGACCGTTCAAGTTTTATAACTAATTTTAAAGATATAGTTAAGGTGTATCAAAACGCTTCTAAGCCGTTTCGATACAGGTTTTGATAGTGGCAAATTGTTTCAAAACGGGCTTCAACACGTTTCGGAACAGGCTCTTAGCGTATCGAAACGATCGTGTCCGTTTCGGTGCGGCCTATTAATTACACCCCAACGGCTATTTCTATTTTGGTCTGTTTCGAAACAGGGTCGGGCGTTTCGGAACGGGTAGTTGCAGACTGAATTTATGGAGGGAAGATAACATCCCAACGGCTATAATAATGAAGACAACAACCCCAACGGCTAGAATTCAATGAGAATGTATAAAAGGGACCTCTAAAAATACCAGCAACAACTATTGATCCCAAAAGAATTATCCAAACATTAAATTCAAGCAATTATGCTAAAATCCCATATTTTCTTGTAAACACCAATTTTAAAACTTTGTATTTCCAATCTCATTTGTTCAACTGGGTTGAGTGCTTGTAAAAGGGGCTACATTTGTATTGAGAGATACTAATTATTAGCCTTAATCATCTTTGTAATCTTTGAGTGAGGATTGGGTCAATTTTTTGGTAGAAAAATTGACCATTTTGTAAAGGTTTCCTTCTAAGCCTAGAAAAGGGGAAGATCAACAAGTGGAGTTGTTGGAAAATCCTTAGTGAAGCTAAGGTAGTGGATGTAGAGTTCAATTGGAACTTGAACCACTCTAAATCTCTTGTCTAGCAAATTTTCATTTTCCACTCCACCACCAAAATTTCTAAAAATCCAATTCACCCCCTCTTGGCTTATATCGATTCTTCGATCTACTCAACACAATGTCAATTGAATTTTATTAAAAAAATCATGGAAGATATCACAAATACAACCCATCAAGAAGAGAGAATAATGGAGACTAGTCCACCAAAATCTCATACAAAAATCCAAAAGTACAAAAAAAGTAAATACTTCCATAGAAATTAGCATACTGTCAAAATTCAGAAGCCTTCATGATTCTCCTTTCCTCTATCCAAACGAGACGCATTACAAGTGAAAAATGAGTGGTGAGCGAGCCAAACTATCAGGCAGATTATTCCGCTACCTAGGACCTATTACATCGGAAAACATCCATAAATCAAGTGAGGATCTATCTTTCTATGACCACCGACATAATCATAATAAAAAATTAGCGCAGTGAAGATTTCTATACGAGCACCAAACAATCACTAAGGTATGCTGAAATCATGCCAAAATGGCAAATGAAAGGAAACCAAGAAACAAAGAAAAAACGTACCACAAACACAAAGAAAAAACGTGCCAAAATGACAGAGATTCTTATTAAAAGTATGAAAAAAATAAAAATAAAAGGTCCAGTGGTCGACAACTAAAAAACAAAAAAAAGGAAACTAGAGCGCTAGGAATGATGTAAAAAATAGGTTAAAAGTGTGAAAAAAAAACAAGAAAAAATAGACCCGGTGATCGAAACTAATACTAAAATTAATTGCCGACCACCGGCTAAAAAAAGACAACGACGCTAGGAATGGTGCAAACAAGCTTTAATCTATTTTTTGCACGTGGCCACGTGCACCTGCACGTAAGGATGGGCACATGTCAGGTAGGGTCGGACTTTTGGCCCACTCGGACCTGACTCGAAAATAAACACCCTAAACTCGCACCCAACCCGAACATATTCTTTAAAATACCTGACCCGACCCGACCCGAAAATAAATATACTAAATTCGGCCCCGACCCGACCCGAACTATATAAAATAAATTAATTTTAGGGACCTAAATGTAAAAAAAACTAAGTGACTTAATTGTAAAAAATATATTTTAAAGGACTATATTATAAATAAAAATTCAATTTTAAGGACTCAATTATAAAAAAAATATAAAGAGGGGTATTTTATAAATATCACTAAAAATTTAGGGAAAAATTACACTATTAGTCTCGGGTCGGGTCGGATATTTTTCACCCTAAATCCTAACTCGAGTTTACCCTTAACAAAAATCCAACCCTACCCGAACCCGATTTTTTTCATTAAAAAATTTAATCCGATCGAGTCGGGTCGGGTCGGAACCCATGGTAAAATGCCCATACCAACCTGCACGCTGCAAAATAATTGGTGGGGACTGGGATGCTAGTTAGGTTTATGGAATATTCTTTTCAATACTTTAATATTTTATATTATAGGAGGATATAGTTTTCATTTAACTGTTAGTTTAAAGGAATCTATCAATAAATTAATATTTTTATCATACAACTACGTGTCTTCATGTTCTTGTTCTGTCTGATTGTGAATTTGATTACGAAGTTTGTTAGTTATTTTCAAGTTATTTTTATATATATTTAATATGTAAATTTTGTTTTATGTAATTTGTCTATTCAATTTGTTTGACTCAATATGGTACATGCTCAAATTCAAGAGGATAATAAGGACGGTTTTTTTAAAAAAAAAATTAATATATTATTTTATCGGTAAAATATGATTTTATTAAGATATGTTGAAAAATAAACACCGAAAAATCATACAAGAAGTCATGAACCTATTAATATTTATTTTGTGCCTCATCAAAAACCTCCTCCACATCAGAAGGAGGAAAAGAGTGCAACAAACTCCAACTAGGAATACAACCCGAAATGAACGCAACACCAAAACACACCCAAAATGACAAATTTACACTTGCAGCCCACCCATAAAACACAACGCTTGCATCAAACACAACATCGGGAAAACAACTGAATCTGTTGAATTGAAGATCACCATCACGACCTCGACCTGTAATTGCACGACATCCAAACACTATAACCCAACTCGAAGCTCAGCACCACTCGTTCACCGCTGCCCCGCAATCCCCTAACTACTCCAAGGAATGCATTAACAAAAAATACCCAAAACTCAGCAAGTACATTACTCTTCTACGACTTTGATTGACCACGGCCTAAAATTGAACATTAAAGGCTTAAATGAAGAATATCTAAAGTTTGGAGGGGCTAAAAAAATAATTACCCCAACTTAAAAATCTAGGCAGGTACTTTCCCTCCCACCCATTCATTAAATTAAAAAAAAGGGTGGCGGGTGAGGGGGAATTGAATAAAATATGTTTCCCTCCCTCCCACCCATTCACTTTAAATTGATTATATATATATATATATATATATATATATATATATATATATATATATATATGGAGATAGGATCCGTTTACACAATGTAAAATCTTTACGTTTTACACGTTTTGGACCGTTGGATGAGTAAAACGAATGGATGAGATTAACAGTAAATATGTGAAGATTATCACTTGGAAAAAAGAGAGTAAGGAGTTAATCTGAGCCATCCATTCCCCCCATCTAACGATCCAGAAAACGTGTAAAACTTAAAGAGTTTTACATTTGTGTAAGTTGATCCTAACTCTTATATATATATATATATATATATATATATATATATATATATATATATATATATATATATATAATTTAATAAATTAATAGTCAGAGTTATTTAACAAAATATTTTAAATACACAAATTAATAATTTAAATGGTTAAAATTAGTTTATCATATTATAATATAATAAATTCATCAAATCATAGACTTTTTCAATTATATGTTAAGTAAATATCAAGCCACGTCAATATCAGTTCATGTCAACAACAGGTCGGGTTCAAAACAAGTCGGGTCAATTAACAGGTCGGGCCCAAAACAGGTCGGGTAAAATCGGATTTCAGGTCGATTCAGTCGGGTAATATCAGTTATCTGCCAGGTCCGTCTCGGGTTTGAGTTCGTTTCAGTCGAGTGTAGGTCGGGTTTCAGGTCCACAATAACATGTTCAATTCAGGTTCGGGCCATTTTCGGTCGAATGCAGGTCAGGTTCGGTTACTACAGTAACAAGTCTAACTCGGGTTCGGGTCAACAACAGTCGGTTACAGATCAGGTTCGGGTCATCGAATCCTTGGGTTAAACTAGGTTCTGACTCGAGCAGGTTTCAGTCGTGTTTTCAGGTCGAGTAAGCTTTTTACATCTCTAATTCTCTCTGTATACCTACTCATGCGATAATAGTGTGGATGGCAATTTTGGACAGACTTCCCACAAAAAAATATGTTGATCTGAACGAGAATTGAAGTGGATAGAATGTGTGTTAATTGTAGGGAAGAAATGGAGACTAAAGATCATATGTCTTTTTGCTTGTTCTTATTCAAAAGACATTTGAGAAGCCATTCTTTGATTAATTGACCTGAAACTAGAATATAAGATTAGACAAAGTAAATATAACTCTTTGTGCAACTGAAGAGATTTTCTAAGGAGATGGATGCCCGAAGGTACATATAGGTGATTTGTAGCAGTTTTTGTTGCTACTTTGAATAATAATACAACACACTTATCTAAAAAAAATTATGAAACCATTTCGACTTAAACTATAAAATCACATTAAATCTCAAATTCTTAACGATAAATTATAAATATAAACTCATAAACCTCTAATTAAACCCTTGAACCTTAAAATAGACAAACTTAAATAAATTTTTTTTGACAATGTCAATTGAATTTTATTAAAAAAATCATGAAAGATATCACAAATACAACGCATCCAGAAGAGAGAATAATGGAGACTAGTCCACCAAATTCTCATACAAAAATCCAAAAGTGCAAAAAAGTAAATACTTCCATAGAGATTAGCATACCGTCAAAATTCAGAAGCCTTCATGATTCTCCTTGCCTCTATCCAAACGAGACACATTACAAAGTGAAAAATGAGTGGTGAGCGAGCCAAACTATCAGGCAAATTATTCTGCTACCCAGGACTGATTACATCGGCAAACAACCATCAATCGAGTGAGGATCTATCTTTCTATGACCACCGACTTTATCAAAATTAGAAATTAGCGCAATGAAGATTTCTGTACGAGCACCAAACGACCACTAAGGTATGCTGAAATCATGCCAAAATGGATAATGAAAGGAAACCAAGAAACAAAGAAAAAAACGTGCCCCAAGCGCAGAGAAAAAGCGTGCCAAAAAGACAGAGATTCTTATTAAAAGTATGAAAAAAGTAAAAAAAAAAATAATAGGTCCGGTGGTCGACGGCAAAAAAAACAAAAAAGGAAACTAGAGCGCTAGGAATGATGTAAAAATAGGTTAAAAGTATGAAAAAACAAGAAAAAATAGACTCGATGATCGAAACCAATACTAAAATTAATTGCTGACCACCGACTAAAAAACTAAAAGAAAAAAAGATAGCGAAGCTAGGAATTGTGCAAACAAGCTTTAGTATTTCTTTTTTTTTTGCACGTGGCCACGTGCACCTGCACGTAGGGATGGGCACGGGTCAGGTAGGGTCGGGTTTTTGGTCCTCCCGGACCTGACCCGAAAATAAACACCCTAAACCCGCACCCGAACATATTCTTTAAAAAACCCAACCCGACCTGACCCGAAAATAAATATACTAAATCCGACCCCGACCCGACCTATATAAAATAAATTAATTTTAGGGGCCTAATTGTAAAAATAATAATTTTAAGTGATTTAATTGTAAAAAATTATAATTTAAAGGACTAAATTATAAATAAAAATTCAATTTTAAGGACTCAATTATAAAAAATATATAAAGAGGTGTATTATTATAAATATCTCTAAAAATTTAAGGAAAAATTACACTATTAGTCTTGAATTGGGTCATATATTTTCCACCCTAAACCCGACCCGAATTTACCCTTAACAAAAACTCGACCCGACCCAAACACGATTTTTTTTATTAAAAATTCCGATCTGATAGGGTCGGAACCCATCGAGTCCAGGTAAAATGCCCATACCAACCTGTACGCTGCAAAATAATTGGTGGGGACTTGGGATGCTCGTTAGGTTTATGGAATATTCTTTTCAATACTTTAATATTTTATATTATAGGAGGATATAGTTTTCATTTAACTGTTAGTTTAAAGGAATCTATCAATAAATTAATCATTTTTATTATACAACTACGTGTCTTCATGTTCTTGTTCTGTCTGATTGGGAATTTGATTACGAAGTTTGTTAGTTATTTTCAAGTTATTTTTTTATATATAGAATATGTAAAATTTGTTTTATGTAATTTGTCTATTCAATTTGTTTTACTCAATATGGTACATGCTCAAATTCAAGAGGATAATGACGGTTTTTTTTTTTTAAAAAAAAACTTTAATATATTATTTTATCGGTAAAATATGATTTTATTAAGATATGTTGAAAAATAAACACCGAAAAATCATTCAAGAAGTCATGAACCTATTAATATTTATTTTGTGCCTCATCAAAAACCTCCTCCACATCAGAAGGAGGAAAAGAGTGCAACAAACTCCAACTAGGAATACAACCCGAAATGAACGCAACACCAAAACACACCCAAAATGACAAATTTACACTCGCAGCCCACCCATAAAACACAACGCTTGCATCAAACACAACATCAAGAAAACAACCGAATCTGTTGAATTGAAGTACACCATCACGACCTCGACCTGTAATTGCACGACATCCAAACACTATAACCCAACTCGAATCTCAGCACCACTCGTTCACCGCTGCCCCGCAATCCCCTAACTACTCCAAAGAATGCATTAACAAAAAATACCCAAAACTCAGCAAGTACATTACTCTTCTACGACTTTGATTGACCACGACCTCTCTTCTTCATATGTAATGCGACAACCATTCTCTCTTCAGGGTTGAAGAAACAAAAATCAATCATCCTACCCCATCGGACAGCTCCACCGCTAATGGCTCGAATGGACTTGTCATAGTAAGGCCACTCCCTAACACATCTAAAACATGCCTAATGTTGACTCGCGTGTGTGTTGGAAAAAGGGGCAAAAAACGTATTGAACATGTAGTAAAAACAATGACAAAGATTGAGTCTTTTGCGTGCAAGTATACACGATCGACAAGTAATACAACAGTAAGCCGAGTATCGATCCCACGAGGATTGGTCAAGGGTTTAATTGCTTTCAATGTTTACTTGTTGAGGAAAAAGTTGATTTGTTTTGAAAGTGGTTTTGAAAACAGTTTAAAAGAAAAGAAATGAAAATAAAATAGTGTTGGCAATGAGAGTGTCAAATGACTGATGCGCGTTAGCAAGGGATGCCAACATTCATTACCTTCAATTGATTGTGTAAAAACCCTTATATCTTTATAGTGAATGTTTTTCAGAAATCAATTTGATTAAGATCCAATCTATACTCCTAAGGAGTAGATTTCACTTCCGAAGTAAGTTCATCTACTTGAACATCTTCTCCCGAAGCATCTCGCCTTAGTATCCAGCAACTTGATCGATGCCACCCAAGTCTATTAAGATATTGAGGTGCAATAGGCCAACAATGTCAGCTCTCGCTTGGCATAGTATTTAGAAAACAATAAAGTATGCTAGATAGAAAAAACAACGCGGAAGCATTTTCATTATTAAAAACTTAACTTAAAAACATCGTTTAACGCAACCATCCCCCACCAACTATTAAATCAGTTCATGGTAAGGGTATCAACCAAAAACACCAACGTTTTGAGAACACATCATCATTTGAAAGAAAATAAAAACAACTAAACAAAGAGAATGTGGCGACAAGGGATCTCTCGATGCAGCCCTTCAAGATCCAGGCTCTCGGTCAAGTGGGTCGAACCACATCTCCTTGGTGCATCCGGTCGTCGATGGATCTCTCCAACGTAAGTCTCTCCTTTGCTTGCTCGATCGGTCTTTAAATAGGCGTGCAAGGTGTTGGGTCACGCTGGTACACCCCATGGCGCAGTGAAAAAATTATCCGGCAATTACCACTAGAGATCCATGTACGAGTAAGGTGTTGGGTCACGCTGCTACACCCCATGGCGTAGTGAAAAAATTATCCGACAATTACCACTAGAGATCCATGTACGAGGAATGAATCAGGATGAATAAGGATGAAGTCTGTTTAAAATCTAGAATTCTGAAATTAGGATTTCAATATATATATATATATATATATTAAATATGTATGATCCCAATTTAATTTAATTAGGATTTTAATATATATTAAATATATATAATCCAGTTCAACTTAACTATGATTTCAATATTTATATATTAAATATATATAATTCCAATCCAACTTAACTAGGATTTCAATATATATATATGTTAAATACTTATAATCCCAATTCAACTTAATTAGGATTTCAATATATATATATGTATATATATTTAAATCGAATTATATTATTTATATATTAATTTAACTAAATTCGTGTACAACAAATTTGTACATATATAATTCGTTTAATATATGCTCATTTCAACTATGGGTGTGTACCTGTAGGTTCATGTAACGTTAGTAGTAAATATTAGAACATTTCTAATATTACAACAATGAGTGACATCTAGCAATATGTCATTGTCACCTAAGTTACAGGAAAACATGATTCGACATAACCTTTTCATGATTAACTCTATTTATGTATTACATCCTTTTTTCCTTTATATCTAGATTGGACACAATTCATGGAACTGTCACACTTGTATAGTCCATCTAATATTTATTGGTATCTTGAGTAGACTATTATAAACGAATATCTATGATATCTCATATCAACTTATTGGAGCATGACCATGCATTTCTAGTCTCACTCAATCAAGTGGCCTATGATATTACGCATATTATGTAGGAGGGACAAATCCTATCTTGATCAACCATATTTCACTACATAGATTGTGACATATCCAATATCAGTCTTTATAGTGTAGTCAGTTACGACACGCGTTTGACCGTATCAAAATATGTCACTCACGATGTTGAAATAATGATGATCTCAAGTCTGAGGATCATACATGTAGTTATCACTATGAGAAATGTTGTGACTGTCACATAATAATCCAAGAAACATGCTCATAGCGGGTCAGTCCAGTATGTCGTTCTCTAACACATACTTATGTATTGATTTTGACATCTCCATGTCAATGACAACACTTTGTCTTCAATCAACTACATATTAGTCTATATACATTATTTTTGTCCATGCCCACAATAATACTCGACTAAGGACATTTTAGAATATTCATATTATTCTAAGGACTTTATTACAATTCAATTTATTTATGCACGCAGAATTGTAACTGAAAATAATAATGGCAATGCCTCTTTATGAATAGCAATGTAAATCAAATGTCATTTACAATCATTTTATGATTGGTCTTTGGCATACTTTAACACAAGGATGACTAGGATAAGCCTTTGCATTTGAAATTTGAATGCGTAAGGGATGAGACTTGTGATCACCTTTATCCAGATTTGAAGTGATAGGCTGATAAGGTGATAAGATGATAAGGTGCTAGGGTTGATGTCATCTGTCGTTGCCGTTTGGAAACCAAGCTTTGCATAGTTCTGCCAACCAAAATTGGCACCATTTATCAGCTATTTTTTTGGAGATTGATCCAATTGCTATTTTCTCGCAGCCTGATCTGGTCCTATTTTTTCGGGTTTAACAGCTACTTGGCATGACATCAAATTCCTCTTCTCTGCCACCGGTGCTTGGCCTTGTTTGGTCCATCTATACCAACAGCATCTCGGCATTCTCTCTGGCATTCCTTCTGTGCTGCTCTTTTCTACCAATCCTGCAAAATTACCAACAAAACAATCCTTCACACTAGCATATACAAAAATCTAAACTCTTTATGAAAATGCATGAATTTAACATCTAAGTGAAACTAAATGTACTCAAAAGCAAGCAAAAACATTGTAAGAATGGCATAAAAATCAGTACTTTTAAGGAGGATGTGACACACCCCCAAACCCAGCTCATTGCTTGTCCTCAAGTAATGCTAAAGAAAAATAAAAAAAAATGTGAAAATAGTACCTCGACAAAGTTTTTGTCGGATTGCCAACAAGTGCTGGCAAACAGAAGTTTGCTCTATTTTTGCCCTCAAGTATCTCAGTACAACAATGCCAAGCAGGTAGTAATTCATGTGCAACAATATAACTCTAGTCTAAGGGCATAAAGAGTGCATGATGTGTATGCAATATGCATCAAGTTTCCTTTTATTCCCTTAGTCAATTTTACTACCCAAACTCAGATTTCATTTTGTTTTCTTCTTGCCAATGGTTTTTTAGCATTAATTTAAGCTTGCTTCGTGACATTGTTTGGCGTGAGAAGTAAGAGGGAGCATACCACGAACCCCCACGTCAATCCAAATATCACTAGGCTTTCTCTTCAACTCATACCCTAAGGTTTTGGACTTGAGAAGTAAGAGGGAGCATACTATGAATTCCAAGTAACTTATTATCCCCAAGGTAGAAGAGATTTTTTTATTGCCATGGCAGAACATTGTTGCCTTATTAGTTTCTTTTTACCCTGTCATCAAATTTTTTTAAAATCTAAGCTTAGTTTCAAAATGTCTAAGTTTGCTAAGGAACTAGATGCATACTACGGGTTAAGTGAAAGTTCATTCCCCTAAACTAGAGATAAATTGTCAAGCAAACCCGCCATAACTATTCTGTTGGCATGGCAAACTAAAGATTTTAAAATTTCTTCATCGAGCAGACAACTAGATCAAATTAAACTTGCCTAACCAATTGTTAACAATCTTCAAAATTTAGCCGAGACAAAATTTTCTTTTTCACTTTTTTATGGTTCAGTATGCAACTAAACTATATGAACTACATGGCATGACAACAAAAATTTAAACATGGAATGCATTGCATGGCATCAATGCAAGGAAATACATACCCCCAAACTCAAGATGTGCATTGTCATCAACGCATGAAAATAACACATATATACAATAAAACAGAAAAATAAAAATGCATGATCAAGAAAAATTCAAATGGAATGCAAAGGAGTTTAAGAAGAGGAGGACTCCCCTTTTGATGATACTTCTCATATGACACGAGACTTTTGCTTCAAAAAGGTCCCACGATCAAGATCCGTCCTTTTCCTTCGCTTCATGTTGTGCTTTGCGGTTGTAGTGGAGGCTCCAAAATCTTGAAGAACTTCCTCCACAATCTTGACAGGGTCCGACGCGGCAGGAGTAGCGGCGGCATCGAACTGAGCAGGTGCACTAGGTGCAGTAGCAGGCTTTGTAACAGACTTAGCTTTGGTAGACTTGGTTTTGGGTTCCTTCGAATCAAATAGGGACTCAGAGCTGGCGGATTCAACTTGAACTGGAGACAACGAGACTATGGCATCAGATGGGGTATGAAGTAATTGAGGACTGGCTGGCATGGTCTCATTGTTGGCAAAAATCTCGGCAGAGAAATCTTGGAAGTCTGGAAAGACACCTAGGGACAAACCTTCAAGAGTTTCTTTGGTGGCAACATCCCTGGCATGAACATAACGCCAAAACTTAAGATTTCGCTCCTCAACTGTTTCCAAATTTTGGCGGATAATCTCATGGAATTACTAGATTTAGGAGAGCAATGCCACAAAATTAGTTGGAATTGGAGCTGGCTCTGCCTTCGGCACCTTGGGCTTTGGATTTGGTACTTTTGCCTTCCCTTTGCCTTTGTCCTTGGCCTCGAGAGCGGTGAGGTTTTTCCAAATAGTAGTTGTGCTTGTAGTTCCCTTGATCGTTTGGCCTTTATCTGTATCAAGATTGGGCACACCATGTTGCATGCAAATGTTAGAAATTAAAAGAGGGAAAACCAAACTACCATTACCTTTTGCCGTACATTTATAGGTCACTTCAATGATGAGCCGGCCAACATTGATTTTTCAGTCGATAATGATCAAGTGCAATAATTCCAGCCTCTCCTTCGATACTGTTTCATTGTCAGATGTTGGCATCAGATTTGCCTTTAAGAAGTGGTTCCAACCCCTCGGTTGAGGCTTCAATGCCAGCTGTTTCACCGTCCGGTGTCCTTTTGACGATACAATCCATGCCGTGTCAGGTTCGCACAAATAAGTCAACAATTTTTTCTCTTGGCGACACTCATCGATTCGACGAATTCAAAATGTTCATCCCCTGCACCTTTCAACTCAAACATTGTGTTAATATACCCTTCATCAAAACGCACACACGTAACTCAAATAATCAAGAAGGGCGAATCTTTAGGCATAAGATGAGCGTAGAATTCTTGAACAAGGGTGGCGTAAATCTCCCCTTTCTGCTTGCAGAACTTGTTCCACTTGTGTTGGTCAACTAAAGCCATAAATTCGGGAGGAAATTCAACGGTTGCCTCAGTCTCAAAGTCGAAGTGATTTTCGCAGCAAAAGGATCTCGAAGCAAATTTTTCTTTAAACTTCTTGCAGATCTCCTCGTTGAAAAACCTTTTGAAGTAGACGATGAAGAAGCCATTGGAGCGAAACGAAAACTTAGAACGAGTTGGACAAAGGAAGAAGAAAGGAAAATGTGATTCTTGTTTTCTTGCTTGAAAAAGAAAGAGAAAAATGAAAGAGTTTTGGTTCTTGAAACGGCTAGGGTAGGTGAAAAGTAAAGAGTTTGAGTGTTTAATGGATGTAATAAAGGTGGCCGAATTTAATGAGGATAATAATGGAAAATAAAAAAAGGTTTGATTTGATAAGGTGGATTTACAGTCAAATAACCTCTTTTTTCTAGCAACTCTCCATGTCATGTCAGGTGTTCTGATGGCCCAATAGGCCTTATGTTCAAGCTCAACTGACATATGGCATGGTTTTCCAAAAACAATTCTAAATGGTGATGTACCCAAAGGAGTTTTAAATGCAATCCTATAAGCCCACAAGAACTCATCTAGTCTCAAGGATCAGTCTTTCCTTGATGGATTAAAGTCTTCTTCAAAATATTTTTGATCTACTTGTTTGAAATTTCGGCTAACCCGTTTGTTTGTGGATGGTATGCCGTGTTAATCCTCTACTGAATTTCATACCTACACAAAGCTTTAAAAATCAGATTGCATTTAAAATATGTACCCTCATCATGAATAATCACTCTAGGGACACCAAAACGAGTAAATATGTGCTTGTGCAAGAAATTGGCCCCAATCTTGGCATCATTTGTTGGCAAAGCAATAGCCTCTACCCACTTTGATACATAGTCAACAACCACGAGAATGAATACATTACCAAATGATGGAAAAATGGACTCGTAAAGTCTATCCCCCATACATCAAATAAGTCGATAGGCATAATGTTTTGGAGTTGCAATTGGTGTCTGCAAAAGGTATTTCATGTCCATTGGCATCGATCACATGCCTTGTCATATTCGTGTCCATCCTTGTATAGTGTGGGCCAAAAGAATCCTGACTGCAACACCTTGGCAGCACTCTTCATCCCAGCTAAATAACCTCCATATGGTGCAGCATGGCATAAATGCAATATGTTATGCTACTCATCCTCTGGCACACACCAGCAAATCACTTGCTCAGCACACTTTTTGAATAATATTGTCTCATCCCAATAGTATTGCCTCACTTCTCGTAGGAATCTTTTCCTGGCATTGTATGCCAAATTTGGTGGTAGAATATTGCTTAACAGGTAGTTGACAAAGCCAGCGTACCATGGCATGGCATTAACTGCAAGCAAATACTCATCATGAAATTCATCTCTTACGAAAGTGGTCTTACCATCTTCACGGTGATGTTCTAGTCTTGAGAGGTGGTCAGCTACTAAGTTTTCACTGCCCTTGTCTCGAATCTTAAGATCAAATTCTTGTAGGAGAAGTGTTCATCAGATTAGTCTGGGTTTGGCATCTTTCTTTGCCAAGAGATACTTCAATGCGAATGATCTGTATACACCACAACTTTGTTACCAGCTAAATAAGATCTAAATTTATCAAAAGCAAATACAACCGCAAGAAATTCTTTCTCGGTTGTGGAGTAATTTTGTTATGCTTCACTAAGTGTTTGGCTGGCATAGTATATGGCATAGAAAACATTATCATCGTGTTGTCCCAATACTACTTAGACGACATAGTCGCTGGCATCGCACATGAGCTCAAAGGACTCATTCCAATTCAGTGCCACAACTATAGGGGCGTCGATTATCTTCTCTTTAAGTTCCTAAAACGCTCTTAAACAAGAATCATCAAATGCAAAAGTGGTATTCTGTTCTAATAACAAGCATAAAGGTTCAGAAATTTTAGAAAAGTCTTTAATAAAACGACGGTAAAAACATGCATGACCTAAAAAACTTCTTATACCTTTGACACTTGTAGGTGGTGGCAACTGTTTAATTACTTCAACCTTTTCTTGATCGACCTCCAATCCTCTTTTGGTTACCTTGTGCCCGAGAACAATGCCCTCGTTCACCATAAAGTGGCATTTTCCCAATTCAACACTAGGTTTGTCTCAATGCATCTCCTCAATACTTGCTCCAAACTCTGAAAGCATTCCTCAAATGTTTTGCCAAACACTGAGGAATCATCCATGAATACTTCCATGTTGTGCTCTATCATGTCAGAAAAAAATGGACATCATGCAACGTTGAAACGTTGTCGGGGCATTACACAACCCAAATGGCATCCTTCTGAAGGCGAATGTCCCATATGGACACGTGAACGTGGTCTTCTCTTAATTATTAGGGGCAATGGAAATCTGGTTGTAACCTGAATAACCATCCAAATAACAATAGAAAGTTTTACCTGCTAACCTGTCTAACATTTGGTCGATGAAAAGCAATGGGAAGTGGTCCTTCCTTCTGGCATTGTTCAACCTTTGGTAGTCCATGCACACTCTCCACCCTGTGATTGTTCTCGTGAGAATCAATTCAGATTTATTGTTTTGTACCACAGTCATGCCACCCTTCTTTGGCACGCACTGCATCGGGCTGACCCACGAGCAATCGGATATGGGATAAATTATCCTAACAGTAAGCCATTTTATGATCTCTTTCTTCACTACCTCTTTCATGCTCGGATTCAGCCGTCTCTAGCCTTCAATGGTCTTGTCATGGTACTCTTCCAAGATAATCTTGTGCGTGCAAATGGTTGGGCTAATGCCTCGAATATCGGTCAAGGTCCAACCCAAAACTTTCTTATATTTGCTTAGAATCTTCAGCAATCATTCCTCCTGGTCATTAGTGAGATCAGCATCAATGATTACTGGCAGAGTTCAGTATTTACCTAGATAAACATACTTTAGATGACCTGGTAATGGTTTCAACTCCAATTCTGGCGGCTCCTCAATTGATGGTTTGGGTGCCTTGATCTCTCTGTCGGCCAACTCTAGTGGCACAAAATAGCTCACTTCTTCAGCCTCCAAGGCTGGTTCTTTAGATTCTTCACTCCTCTCTTCATTGCCAACCAGTTCACTGGCATCGAAATCTGCATCTTGGCATAACTATGCCATGTCCAAAGTAAAAATGGACTCCACCATTTCCTCAACTCGGAATTCCTCGGGTTCATCTACGCATTTAAGAGCTTGAAACACATTAAATGTAACATGTTGATTATTCATGTGCATTGTCAATTCACCTTTATGAACATCAATTTAAGTCCTACCCGTGGTAAGGAATGGTCTACCCAAAATAATTGGGAGATTAACATCGGCCTCATAATCCAAAATGATGAAATCGAGTGGAAAAATAAATTTATCTAACTTTACCAACCCTTCCTTAATCTTACCCTTGGGATATGAAAAAGATCGATATACTAACTGAAGTGTGACGATGATGGGCCTTGATTCAATGCCAAGCTTCTTGAAAAGGGACAGTGGCATCAAGTTTATGCTAGCCCCAGTTCACACAATGGCTTGCCCATAAATTTGTTTCCAAGGGTACATGGGATAGTGAAACTTCTCGGATCTTTCAACTTAGGTGGAAATCGGTTTAGAATCATGGCACTGCATCCCTCAGTGAGAGCTACAGTTTCAAAGTCTCCCAACTTTCTCTTTTTGGACAAGATATCCTTTATGAATTTAACATAGTTGGGCATTTGCTCAAGAGCTTTTACCAATGGTATATTGATTTGCAGCTGCTTAAGAACTTCCAAGAAGTGCTTAAATTTCTGATCTTGTTTATGATTTTCAACCCTTGCTGGAAATGGTGGCGGTGGATAAGGAAATGTCAGCTCCCATGACTTTGCGAAGGTGGTGTTGGCATCAGGTCTGGCATCGTCTGTCTTTGTTTCCTCTTTCTCTGCTTCTTTGGGATCATTTGCTGGCACGAGCTTTTCAACTGGATAATCAGTTGGTTGCTTGGCAGCCTTCTCCATCTCACATTGCTTGCCACTCCGAAGAGTTACAACTTTACATTACTCATTTTCCTTGTGTCGAGCATCCTCCGTATCACTTGGCAATGTTCCTTGGGGTCGATTGCTGAGTGCATTAGCAATCTGCCCAATATGAACTTCCAAATTCCTCATTAATGCTACCAAACTCTGAACGGTGGCATCATTCCTCTCTATCTACTCCGTGAGAGTGCCTCTCTGGTTAAGTCTCTGTCCTTGTTGAAAGTTATTTTGGGCATTATGTGGCATGACCTTCTGATTGAATGTTAGCATGGCATTGTTATTATGCCTCTAGGCATTCTGTCGTTGGGTATTATATTGGTTGCCTCCTTGATTTCCCCAAGCCAAGTTAGGGTTGGCAGGGAAATCATCCACATTGTGTCTCTCTCAACAGATGGTGCAGAGTGGTTCTAATGCGTTAACTTCTTGGGACTAGTTATTCTTTTGCAAAGTTCTCCATACTAGTAAGGTTAGAAATCTCGGCATGAATGGACGTTAGTTCATCAACCTTCAATTTTACTGGTTTTGGTTTCGGTTCCTAGTCTGACAACATGATATTCAAAATCATTGATTGAAATCCTCTCAAGGATGTCAATAGTCTCTGTGTAGTTCTTCTCAAGCAATGAACCGGCTGCCGAAGCATCAACGACAGTCCTCCTTTGTGCATTCAATCTGTTGTAGAAGGTTTTTATTTGAGTCCAATTCGGGAATCTATGCATAGGACACATTCTCAACAGATCCTTAAATCATTCTCAGGCATCATATAAGGTCTCATCCCCAGCCTGCCTGAATGTAATGATCTCACCCTGCAGCTTGGCAGTGAGTGTTGGCGGCTGAAAACGTGTTATAAACTTTTGGTATAGGTCTTCCCATGAGGTGACTGAACCAGGTCGCAAAGAATTGAGCCAAATCTTGGCTCTGTCTCTCAAGGAAAAATTGAATAATTTCAGGTTCACAGTATCCTCTGATACTCTCAGCTACTGAAATAGCTGGCAAACCCCATGAATTGCTACAAGTGTTGCCTTGGATCTCCAGTAAGTGCTCTATCAAATTGACCTACATTTAAAAGAGTTTGAATCATTACTAGCTTAAGTTCAAAATTTGATGCATTTACCTCTGTGCCAATCACTCCTGGCATCAGGTTGACAATATTTTGTGCCGAGTGTTCTCGTATTGGTCTTTCTATGGCATCGTCCACTACGGGTGCAGTAGGATTTCCTCCATGTATAAGTGGATTCCCTTGATTCTGTGGGAAACCTTCCACTCCTCTGTTACTGTTTAGAGCCATCTCTCTGATTTTCTTCTTCAATCTGTGGTAGGTTCGTTCAATTTCAAGGTGAAATGGATGATAGTCCGTAAGGCGGCTCATGGTCATACACCAAACAAAATATATAAGTAAAATAAAAAAACAAGTAAAACAAAAACAATAAAACTCTATTGCAATCTCCGGCAATGGCGCCAAAAACTTGTTGACTTGCGTGAGTGTTGGCAAAAGGGGTAGAGATTGTATTGGAAGTGTAGTAAAAACAGTGCCAAAGATTGAGTCTTTTGCTTGCAAGTATACACGGTCGACAAGTAATACAGCAGTAAGCTGAGTATCGAACCCACAAGGATTGGTCAAGAGTTTAATTTCTTTCAATGTTTACTTGTTGAGGAAAAAGTTGATTTGTTTTGAAAATGGTTTTGAAAATCGTTTAAAAGAAAAGAAATGAAAATAAAACAACATTGGCAAGGAGAGTGTCAAATGAATGATGAGCGTTAGCAATGGATGCTTGGTTTTCACGCTATTCGTGCCATGCCAGCTTCTAATAATAGCATGCCTTGGCATTGTTTGTCGAGCAGATTCAAATTTGCAAAGCCTTTCTCGATGGTCATTGCCCTAAATTGATTGTGTAAAAACCCCTATATCTCTATAGTGAATGTTTTTCAGAAACCAATTTGATTAAGATCCAATCAATATGATGGGTGTCGAATCCATCAAAAAATAATACTTACTTGTTCCTTGGATTTGTAGTAGCGGCAAGTAGGGTCGATCCCACAGTGAGCGGTTAAGAGATTAAGTTCACAAGTAAAAAGGGGGGTTTGTGTTTGATTTGAAGAAAGCAATATTATGTAAAGAAGAATTCAATATAAATTAGAACTTCAGTCAAGATAGAACTCGGAATATTAAATCAAGAACTTAGATCATAGATTTCACAAAAGATAAATCATCATCAATCTCAAATAGCTTGGTTTCAAGTTAGATGATAACCCACAAATAACTTAAATCTCTTATTTGATAGAAAGTAATTTAAGAACCCATAAATTACTAACTCTTATTACCAAGGTTAAAATTCATTAGATAACCTACTAAGAATTATAACGTATCAAATAGAATTAAGAGCCATAGAGACTCAAACACATATTCTTACTAAGTCTAACCCGTTAACTTATTAAGGACATGAATTCATACCTTTGAAAATCTAACCCGATTTTCCTTACCACTTGCGTCAATAACCCATGACTTGGTTGCATGTATACGTATAACCCAACATACACATGATGATGAAGCACGAAAGATATGAAGATACTTGAATAAAGATGAAGTCCACTTGTAGTAGGATTGCTTGTCCTCCAAGTCAAAAAGTTTGTCCTACGCCGTGGTCACGCCTTATTCCATGAACGCTACTGGTTTTGCGCGAAGGATTTTCCATAAATGCCAAAAAGGTGCTAAAATTTGTCTTTTATGTATAAAATGTCATTAAGGCCCAAAAACACATGCAAAACCAAATAGGAACCGAATCAAGGGTTTTAAGATAGTTTAGGGGGTGTAGGGGTGTGGTGGGTCAAACTCCTCTTACTCGAGGAATGCCCTTTGGTTCACCTCGACTCTTAATATTTTATATTCCAACATGCAAGTCACTGCTCGTTGGTCATGGCTTGCGAAGATGAGGCTTTTTCTGTTGTTCCATAAGTCGACTTCATGACTAGATTCCCGTTTGCATCCTTATCGAGCATCTTCATGGTTTTTAAGCAATTGATGTCGATTGGTTCCACTTGTATCACAACCTGCAAGTTAGTATTTGCGGCAAGCAAGCCGTCTTTGAAAGCTAAATGACAAATATAAAAACCAAGGATCAAGGGTTTACTCTTCCAATTTTCTACGGTGGCAAGTTGTTGTGCAAACCAATAGTCGAGATTTACTTTTCTCCCTTTTACCATGCACCAAAGGAAGAAAAATTCGGCTTTGTTCAGTGTTTGCCGAGTGCACTCTACCGGAGAAAGAATATGCTAGGAATTGGTGGATCTATTTTAGCGCCATATCTTTGAGTTCATAATCTTTCGAGTGGCTCAGGTTGTACCTTGACGTACTCGTCGACCATTCTTTGAAGATGTTTTTAGGCTCGAAATCTGCACTATAGTCACACAAGCTAGATGCATAGTCATTAGATAGTGCATAATCGTTAGTAATAAAGCCCATGGCAAGATTAAATTCTGTAATGGATAAAGAAATTTTTTTTCATCAAACGGAATCTAATAACATTAGAAGCATTGAAATCAACATCTCCATCATCCTTAAACTAAAAGGTAGCATAAAATTCCCACAACAATTCGGCATAAATCGGAAAGGTAATAGTCATGTAGTTCATCCAACCAATTGCATGAAAGTAGTTTCTTACTTTCTCTAACAATCCAAGTGTAGAAAGAGTTTCAAGATGAATGTACTTACAACCTTTGATTGTTCTCCTTTGTATTTCGACTAACCTTTTCTTGTGTTTTGAAGAGGTTAAGGTGAGGTTGTCGGCATGGGGGGCTTCGATTGGAGGAGGCGGTACACGGTGATGGTTGCGGATGCATGAAGAGGAGGCGCAAACCGGCGGATGCTCGGGATGCTCTTCGATCGATGGCGGTGACTGTTGGTGGAGGACCCTTCCTTCATCCCTCCTTGCTTGACTCTTTATTCTTGGCATTCTTGAATGATTTCTTGGAGAGAATTCCTTTGGCGTGTTCAAAATCCTTGAGAAAAGAGAAATAGAAAACCTTTTTTTCTTGTAGGACAAGAACTAGGGTGAAGTTGTGAAAGACAATAGTAGATGAAAAAGTGAATGGGGATTTCTCTTTTAAAAAGAATCTCAAAATCTTGGAAAAGAAGAAAGGTAAAAGATGGAAAGTTTTGATTGGATTGAAAGATTTAAAGTTGATATGCTTTTAATAAAGGTAAATCTTTCCCTTCATAAATCCAAACTTTTCGGTTTAGTCCTTGTTAAAGGAAGAGCCAATTTTTTTTTACCTATTTTAACTTTTCCACCGGTGGTAAATTTTCCTCCAAAAATTTTCATGAAATTTTCGAAGTGTGAGCACGCCTTATTTTCATAGTGTTTCTGCCTGGAGCTTTTTCTTAAGGCGTGACCACATCTTATTTCCTGAGTGCTACCCATGTACCTAAAAATAAAGAAAAACATAAAAATTCATAAAAACAAAATTATTGATGAAAATAAAACAATACGAAATAAACTAGGAATAAAATCATGGGTTGTCTCCCAAGAAGCGCCTTTCTTTAACGTCTTTGGCTAGACGTAACTCCCTTTATTTCTCATGTGGTGGCTAGAAGATGTTCGTCAGGTGGTTTGTCTTTGATTGATTTAGGCACTTCTTCTTTCCACTATAGATGCCATGAAGGTTTGTTGGGAGGCTTGGCATCGATTGGATTGATTCCTGGATCCCAATTGATTTCTTTTTTGGATGGATGGAAAGTGTCATTTTCGTTGCCGTTCAACTTCCTCTCGACTTTGCAAAACCTCTCAGGAATATCTTTTTATTGATCTTATTTCTTTGTTTTTGAGAACCATTGAGAGAAGGGAGGTTGGACCATGATTGGTTGGATCAACTTTTGTGCATCGGCTAGACTCTTTGCAGGTTCAGGAGTTCGCCAAATTTGTAACAATGTTCTCACATTCTTTTCTTCCTTTTTTGAATCCGCAATAGGTGTGGGAGATGGTCCATTCGTGCTTGTATCTTTTGTTGCGTCTGCAATGTGCTCGGGATGTTCCTGTAAATTCTTTCCACTTCTCAAAGTAATAGCACTTACATTTTGTATCAGATACATAATAGTTTGAGAAGGCAACTTACCTTGTGACTCGGATTGACTAATAGATGAGGAAATTTAACTTACTTGAGTCTCGAGGTTTTTGATACTTGCCCTTTTTTCTTTTTGGAATTGTTCGAGGTTGTGGGCAAGTTTGTACATAATGCCGTGTAATGGGGGCTTTGCTGAAGCTGGCGGTCGGGCTTCGTGAAAGGCACTTTGCTGAGGTTGTTGGCCATAGAATCCTTCAAAGGCATTATGTAGAGCGTTTAGGTGTTCTCTATTTATGAGCACAAGTGCACACTCCTGTCAAGTTATAGTATAAAAGATATGGTCTCCCATAGGGATTGGACAGCTTAACTCGAATTGTAATTCCTACACAAGGGAAATTTAAATGCACAAATAAGTTTGGTTTGTAAAAGAATTGAAAGTGAATAAAACACAAGTAAATAATAGAGAAAAGATCAGATTGATAGGCTGGGTCAGATTATGCTGCTCCCTAGTGTGAAACTGCGTTGAATATGTTAAGTTGCTTTGCGCTGCCAGACTTTACTGCTTCGGCGGGGGATGGCAGATTGGCTGCTTTGACGTTTTCACTGCCTCGGCAGTGAAACAGACGTGTGTCTCAGAGGCAAACTCGGAAAACCTTTAAGGCTCGACATAACACTTCGAAAGTGATCCCTCTTATGTCTAAGTCAGAATGTTGTTGTTGTCCACTGCAGATAATACCAGTCGCGATGTGAATCTTGCAAAGACAGCAATGTTGGTTCATTCTCTTTTAGCCGCCTTAAACCCCTAACCTATGCCTAGGATGGATTGATCAACACTTGATTAGAGTGAGGATCATACTTACTCCTTTTGTGAGTTCGACTCTCTCGATACCGGACAAATGGATAGTTCACAACTAATCTTTCGAACTTAATTGAAAACTATGAAGAACGTGGAATAAGCAAACCTTGAAAGCTTTACTGCAAAAACAAACTTAATACCTAAACAACCGTTCTCACACTAGTTGACAACATAACCCAAACCCAAAAGAGAATTTAGAACATAATGGCGGCAAGAAAACCTAAACTATGCCGAAGAAAAACCTAAGTTGTCTTGAATTACAAAATACATTGAGTATATATAGGCGTTAGCTAGGTCAAGTCCTCCTTGGAGTAGAAGTCTTCAAAGTAGCTTTTGCATTAAATGCAACCTTTAATTCTAACTTCTTTGAGTTGAATGTGGACTCCTTCATGTTACCTTGCTCTACAAGTTATCTCGAATTCCTCCTTCGGTGGCTCTTTCTGCTGCTACAAGCATCAGAAAATTAAGTAGATGGCTTCGTTAGAATCGGGATTTTCTTCTCTATAGATCGCACTCCAATTCTCCAATTCCTTAGCTCGCTGCCTTAGGCGGCAGCTACTCGGCAGCGGCTGTCTCTGTCTAGAACTGCATCAATATAGCTCTTTGGTCTGCTGCCTCAGCATCATGTCCTCAGCTCCTCTCTCCTTCTACCAGCTTCTAGTACATGAAACTAAATTAAACTAAAACAATATCTTTTCCTTACCAAATAAAAGATAATCAATAAAAAGCATGGCCAAGTAAAGAATACTGTAAAATGCAATGCATGCACCTAATTATACCTAAAATGTACTTAAAAGCAATAATAATATGAGATGAAATTTGCACAAAATATAAAACTTATGGACACTTTACACACCCCCAAACTCGAACTATTGCTTGTCCTCAAGCAATGCAAACCTAGACATACTTGCCCTTTAAACTAATCAGAAAGAAAAACTTGTCTTAAATTTGATTTAACATCTCAAGGCCGTGGCACCTACATTATATTAGTCAGAGGAGAAGAGCATAAATTACCTCAGAATTAAACTATAATGCTAGTGCAGTGTGTGCAGAAACTGTGTAAAGGCTGAATATGAATAACATTCTAAGTAAACAAAGATGTTGTCATGGTATATAAGGTTGCTGCCGAGACAGCATAAGTAAGCACATTTATTTAATCATGGCAATAAGGGCTTCATCTTATCACAACTACTCTTTAGGTCTGAAATTAAGATAGGAGAAAACTACAAAACCCCGAACCCATTGAGCAGAGTCATCCTGTGAAGGCTTTCATTCACTCATGTTAATTTGTCCTTCACTTCAAGGGTTTTCAGATTCATGGACTTTGATAGCAGCGGAGTGTCCTTGCACATGATTCTTCCTAGAGCCGGTTTTGGGCACCTCTAGGGAAAACATCATAAAAATTTCTTTCCTATCGTGGCAGTGCTTCTTTTTCTGTTTGTTGCCTGCCGCGGCAACTTCTTGCAACCAATGTTAGAATTTTTCAAATAATTCAAGCAGACAATGTTTACCAAAAATTCTAACAAATTCAGCAAGTAACAACAGTGTTTTTAATTTTTGACATTAATAGAAAAATTCTAAGTTTACTTCATGCTTTCCCCAAATTTAAAGTCTTTTTAACTGGTGCAAAATTTAAAGTCGACTATCCTACAATAGGCACAAGTTCTAACAAAAATTTTCTTTTCCGATTGATTTTTAAGGCAAGTACATTATGCAACCTAATATGCACTAGTTATGCCTAAACAAAATGAGTGCTAACCCCCCCCCCCCAAACTCGAGATGGGAATTGCCCTCAATGCACAAAAATACAAAAGAAAACAGAAACAAAAAGATAAATACAATTATGAGAATAAAAAAACATAAAAATAAACAATTAAATAAAGAAAAGAAAAGAAGAAAAACTCTAGAAGTTGGTTGAGGGATGAGAGAAGGCTTGGGTCTTTGCGGCAGAGGAGGGAGATGAAGACTGAATGACAAGGCGACGGCCGGCAGATGTTTGGGCGGCTGACTTGGCGGGTGATACTTTAGATGTCCACGGTGGCTGGACTCTCTTAGGAGTTGGGCGAGGTTCTTCACGAGGTGCTTCACTCTTTTCTATTTCGAATTCTGACTTATCGTCCTCTGACTCGGTGGAGTTGATGTGTCACTTCCTCTTCCTTGTTGTCTCCTCTGTTGGTTCTGTCGGAGGGTCTGTTGCCATTGGGGTTGCTGCTGTTGTTCGACCTTATTGGATGTGGAGGTGTTTGCCACCATTTTTGCTGTGTGGGTTGGGGAAAGATGTTGTTGATGCCTTTTTGGAGTGTTTGCCACCGCGATAGAAGCGAAGGTGGCAGAGTATGATGGGTAGTGCGTCGGAGACGACATCTGGCTGTGGAAGGCGGCGTGGCGGGCAGCTGCTCTGATGGTGTGCCTTCTCTGGGTGTTGCTACGACGACTAGGTCGGCGGGGAAGGTTTGCAGAGAGGGAGCGTCACCTCCCCCACGTACTTCATGAAGGTCAATTGCTGCTGCTCTTGTAACCCCCTTAGCCCGGCCTAGACGGTTGACCCGAACTACGAAGATTACACGGGGAAAACCAAAGTCAACCCGAAAGTCAACCTTGATTAACGACCCTTTTTTATTTTTAAACTTGTCTAAATGTATATTAACCCTAGGTGAACTCTTGACAAGAACATACTCAAAAATCACAGCAGTCGGAAAACAAATAGGGACTCAATTGCACAACATACAAATTTAGGGACCAAATTGCAAATTCTGGAAATTAAGAGGACTTAACCTGTTTTAAAGTTACCATCATGAAATTAATCATATTTCATGCTTCTCTGTCAGATTTCATCACAAACGAACATCACAAACTCAGCCAATTGCATATACAAAGATTGGGACCAAAACGTAAGAGTTTCAAAACATTTAACCATCAGATTCAGTGCCCAACGGTCGGGTGTTCCGAAACGGGGAAGGACCGTTCCGAAACGCGGGACCGTTCCGAAACTAGTTGCGGAACAAGGCTTGGCAGTGGCAAAACCGTTTCGGAACAGCTCTACCTGTTTCGAAACGCCATGGCCATTTCAGGCCACCTGTTCCGAAACAGTAGCACCCGTTCCGAAACGAGTTGCCCAGAATTTCAGAATTCATCTGGTTTTACACACTTTCAGCCCATCAAACACATCCATATGACCTCCATATCATACACACAAGTTATCAAACACTTAAAGAACATGTTAGCATCAACTAATCACAATCATGGCATCATTCAAGGAAAATCCCAATTCTATAGGCATGCATCCTATATTGAAAATCGTGCAACCATCAATTCACCAAAACCAAATACCAAAAGGCCATTTACAAGTTCCAACATCATCAAAAGCCTTCACCAATTTAGGGAGTCCAAAACATCTCCCAAAAACACACTTTAGGTTCCCATTTCCAAATGCCAAAAGCTAATAGTGTTAGGAAAACATTCACCATACATGAGCTTAGTCTTCACTTGGATCCTTGACCTCCTTGCGGCCCTTTATGCACTTCAATGCTCTGCATTATTGGTTTAAGAAAGAGAGAGAGCGTAAGCACATAGCTTAGTGAGGAATGCTCAATTAAAACATCACAATAATGCATTAGCAAAAATACCTCTTCAAGGCCTTTAATTTCAAAACCACATTTATCATGCAATTATGCATACAAACCAAGCATCTCATGCTTCAAATCATCAACATGTCATATTGGCTTTCAAGTGATAATCCATAACCATTTTACAACTCAAAAACATAATCGGATACGCGGAATACAAGCGTTGTCCCATACACTTCATACACACTACCAATATCAAGGTGGAGAATATGGTACAATCACAACCCCTCAACACCCGTGATGGAGTATACGGTACAATCACAACCCCTCCACATCACTCATTGGTAGTTTTATAACATCACTAACGAGAACACGGGACACACAACACAAGATTCACACATGGACTTTTAACCACCATTGTGATCTTAACACAAGATCCACTCATGGACTTTTAACCACCATGGTGATTTTAACCATCTCGTTAGTGTACTTGGATGGAGTTTACGGTACAATCACAACCCCTCAACATCCAAGGCGACTTTATTCACGGTGCACCCAATCCTATAGCCGGCTAACTATATCCGATTCAAGTACTTTAAAACCAACACATCACTTGCCAATATACATCATTTATCATCATTAATCCACTATTTTAAAGCATTTAACAAAGCCATTAAATAGTCATGCATTACAATGCATCAAACCACATTTATCAATGTTCAAAACAAGGATCTCTTACCTTGAGCATCCTTCAACACATGGCTTATAAAACCAGCATCAATCATGCTAAAATATGCTTTCAAAACAGAATTTAATCATGCAAATAAAACACATTGCATTCAACCAACTCATGGTTCATCAAAAAGAGAGTTTTTTTTCGAAAACTTACTCTTGAGCTTAGCTAAGTTGTTTAGACTTAAACTAAGCTCCCATAACCTTCAAACATTGGTTTCAAAGCTGAAAACCAAACTTCACTCACCGATTCCGTTTCGCAAGCATGCCGAAACACCAATCAAGCTCCCGGATCAACACCTCAAGGATCCGAAGATGTCTCCCCTGATTTAAACACATCAAAGCAGAGGATTAATGCATCATCATGCATTAATATCTTCAACCAAGACACCTAAACTCGCTGCTCTCATCAGCACTCACATTTCGGCTACTAAACACAACCGAAATCACATCCAAACACCTCTACAACATTACCCAGCCAAGATCCATCAATTCCAATCATACTTATACATCAATTAACATCCAAAAAGGATCTAATCACATCCTTATACCTCCAGCTATAGCAGAACCTCAAAAACACCTCAAAAACCACCATTAACTCAAGCAAAAACTTAGGAAAATCAACTTATCCGGGATTGCATTGATTAAACCTCAATTACATATCATTTATACATCCAATAAACATCAAAAAGACATCTCAAAACACAGCCCAATCATTTAGTACGAATTTAATTAAAATTAAATCCAAATCTTGCATTTTAAGCCAAAATCAAGAACACCACATTAAAACCTTTAATAAAACACAAATCAAGGATTTAAAACTTGGGAATTTCAGTAAAGAACTGAGTATTTAGAGGAGAAGGACGTTCATACCTCTAAATGTGAGTTTCTCCTTGTTTAAAGCCAAGATTCTTGCAAATTCAATAGACAAATGATAAGAATTTGATGTATGAATGATTAGAGATCAAATAGAGATTGAAATCTCATCTTTAGGTGTTAAAATCAGAGGGAAAATGGCTGGGGAAATGTGTTTGGCTGAGAGAAAAGGGAGAGAAAATGAAGTGGGAAAATTTTGAGAAAAGTTAGTTATGAACTCAAAAATATCTATTTCCCCCTTTTTCCTTTTATTAAATATCATTTAATAAATGTTTAATATTAAGAAAAATCTGGAGAAAACTCTTCTTGGGTAAATTAGCTCCTTAAAGATTCAAAGTTTCAATCATTTTAAAACAGTCACCAACTTTTCAAAAATTACATTTTAGTCACTAACTTGAAATGTCACATTTCGAAACCTCATTTTGTAAAATTGATTTCACCACTCTCTTATATATAATAAAAGAGGATTTTAAGATATTTTTCTATATTTTTAATGCATCGCGAACTAGGCTTTCCCTAAAACCACCTTTTATATTCGAACCGAAATCCGACCGGTCCGATTCAAACCCAAAACCTCTAAGCCCAAAATTGGGGTGTTACAACTCTCCCCCCCTTAAGAAATTTCGTCCTCGAAATTTACCTGAAGGAAAAAGATACGGAAACTGCTTCAACATGTCATCCTTCCGTTCCCACGTGGCTTCCTCAACACCACGATGCTTCCACAACACCTTTACCAACTCAATGGTCTTGCCTCGAAGAACTTTACTATCCGAATCCAGAATCTTCACTGGTTCCTCATCATAAGTTAAATCCGGATTCAACTCCACTTCCTCCACAGGCATCACATGCGAAGGATCCGATCTATACTTCCGAAGCATAGAAACATGAAACACATCATGAATCTTTTCTAACTCTCGCGGTAACCTCAACTTGTACGCAACAGGACCCACACGCTCAATCACCTCGTATGGTCCAATGTACCTAGGGCTCAACTTACCCTTTCGTCCAAACCTCATCACCTTTTTCCAAGGCGAAACTTTCAAAACACACGGTCACCCACCGCATACTCAACCTCCTTACGCTTCAAATCCGCGTAAGACTTTTGCCGATCAGAAGCTGCCTTCAAACGCTCACAAATGAGCTTCACCTTCTCGGTGGTTCCTTTCAACAAGGCTGGCATCGAAACCAACTTCTGACCCGTTTCAGCCCAACAAAGAGGAGTCCTACACTTCCTCCCGTACAAAGCTTCATAAGGTGCCATTTGAATACTTGCCTGATAACTATTATTATAGGCAAACTCCACCAAAGGCAGATGTTTCTCCCAAGAACCCTGAAACTCAATCACACAGCACCACAACATATCCTCCAACACCTGGATAACACGCTCAGACTGTCCATCCGACTGTGGATGATAAGAAGTACTGAAATTCAACCGTGTACCCAAAGCCTGATGCAAACACTGCAAGAAACGCGATGTAAACCTCGGATCCCTATCCGACACAATCGAATTTGGCACACCATGCAGCCGCACAATCTCAGCAATGTACAGCTCCACAAGCTTATCCAAAGTGTACGTAGTATGCACAGGCAAGAAATGCGCACACTTCGTTAGGCGATCCACAATCACCCACACCGAATTCCTCTTCGATGGCGACAAGGGCAAACCAGACACAAAGTCCATGGTAATCCTTTCCCACTTCCACTCAGGAATCCTCAACGGTTGCAACAACCCTGAAGGAAACTGATGCTCAGCTTTAACTCGCTGACAAACCATGCACTTGCTTACAAACTCAGCAACATCTTTCTTTAAACCCACCCAATAGTACTCATCACGAAGATCACGGTACATCTTAGTACTACCAGGGTGCATAGCAAAAGGACTACTATGACCTCCAGTCAAAATAGCACGCCTCAACTCAGCATCATTGGGCACCACTAACTGACTCTCAAAACATAAAACTCCAACATTATTAAAGCAGAAATCCGATGGCCTACCCTCTGCAATATCCTTAACATGTGGCACCAAGGAATCATCCAACAACTGCTTTTCCTTAATCAACTGAACAAAGGATGGTTTCACTTGCATCTCAGCCACAAGACCACCATCACGCGAAATGCTCAAACTGGCAAACATAGCCCTCAACTCCACAGCTACCTTCCTACTCAAGGCATCCGCTACAACATTAGCTTTACCCGGATGGTACTCGATCGTCAAATCATAATCCTTAAGCAACTCCACCCAACGTCGTTGCCTAAGATTCAACTCCTTCTGAGACATCAGATACTTCAAACTCTTGTGGTTTGTGCACACCGTACACTTCTCACCATACAGGTAATGTCTCCAAATTTTCAAAGCAAAAACCACCGCAGCTAACTCAATGTCATGCGTAGGATAATTGCGCTCATGCACCTTCAACTGACGTGATGCATAAGCCACCACCTTACCCTCTTGCATCAACACACATCCCAAACCAACGTAGGACGCATCACTATACACCACAAACTCTTTCCCTGATTCAGGTTGAACCAAGATAGGAGCTTGCGTCAAAGCTGCCTTAAGCTTCTCAAAAGCCTGCTGTCTCGCTTCTGTCCATTCATACTTAACATCCTTCTGCAACAACTTCGTCAAAGGTGCAGCAATCTTGGAAAACCCATCCACGAACCTTCGATAGTATCCTGCCAATCCCAGGAAACTACAGACTTCATGAACAGACTTAGGAGGCTTCCAATTCATCACTGCCTCAATCTTTTGAGGATCAACACGAATCCCCTCCGCAGAAACCACATGACCAAGAAACACCACTTCTCTAAGCCAAAACTCACACTTGCTCAGCTTGGCATAAAGCTGATTCTCCAACAAAGCTTGTAACACAATTCTCAAATGCCCTCCATGCTCCTCCTTAGTACGAGAGTACACGAGAATGTCATCGATGAACACCACGACAAACTTATCCAAATATTCATGGAACACTCTATTCATCATGTCCATGAAAGCTGCAGGAGCATTCGTCAAACCAAACGGCATCACAAGGAACTCATAATGCCCATACCTCGTTCTGAAGGTTGTCTTTGGCACATCTACATCCTTCACCTTCAACTGATAATACCCCGACCTTAAGTCAATTTTAGAGAACACAGCCGCTCCCCGAAATTGATCAAAAAGATCATCAATTCTCGGCAATGGATACCGATTCTTGATAGTCAACTTGTTAAGCTGACGGTAATCAATGCACATTCTCATAGTGCCATCCTTCTTCTTCACAAACAAGACCGGTGCACCCCAAGGTGACACACTCGGCCGAATGAAACCACGATCAAGTAAATCCTGAAGTTGCGTCTTCAACTCTTTCAACTCTTTAGGCGCCATTCGATAAGGAGTAATGGACACTGGAGTTGTGTTTTCATACAGCTCAATCCCAAACTCCACTTCGCGATTAGGAGGAAACCCAGGCAACTCCTCCGGAAACACACCAGGAAACTCTCGCACAGTCCTGATATCTTGCACACGCAACTCCTTAGAGCTAGGATTCATCACAAAGGCTAGGTAAGCTTCACAGCCATGCCTCAACATCCGGCTCACTTCCAATGTAGACACCACATTGGCAAGAAACTTCACATTCTCACCAACCACCACTACTTCATAATCATCCGCAAGCTTCAACGAAACTCACTTATTCTCAAAATCCACAACAGCTCGATGCTCAACAAGCCAATCCATACCAAGGATTACATCAAAACCATAGAAAGGCAATTCCATAAGATCAACATGGAAGACATGATCTTGCACAACCAAGGGACATCTTCTATAAAGCTTTCGAGTCACAACAGTTTCACCAAAAGAACTAGTTACACGCATACCAACATCCAAAGACTCAACAGGCAAACCAAGCAATTGAGCATGCTCACGCAATATGTATGAGTGTGTAGATCCAGAATCAATCAAGGAAAGTAATGACAAGGATTGCAAAGTAAAAGTACCTGCGATCACATCTGTGTCATTCCTCCCCTCTCTCTGAGCATACACTCTGGCTTGGCCACCACCCTCAGGCTGAACAGCTACAACATGAGCCACATTCCTTCCACCATCCTCTCTACGCTGGAAGTTACCACGGCCGCGCCCACGACCTCTCTGTGGTGCAACCACTCCAGGAGCATGTCCCTGGCCACCACCGGCCAACAGAGGACACTCCCTCCTCATATGATCCGCCGAACCACAGTTCCAGCACGAGTTACCGGCCACCACAACAGGAGCCTGAACCTCCCTCGCTGCTCGAGGAAAATCACGCCTCAGGTGTCCACACGATCCACATGTCCAACATGTGTTCGGATCAGCTCTCGCCCTGTCTCCCTGAACAGGCGCACCTTGCCTTCCACCACCACGCCTAGCCGAAGACTGATACTTCCGATCACGTCCTCTCTTGTTCCGTCCGCCACCAGAACTATACTCAGCAGCTCGCTTGCCTACACTAGGACCAGCACCTCTAGAAGATAAACTCAAATTCAACTCGATGTCCTTTGCTCTTCCAACAAGCACATCAAAGTTTGTGTACTCAGCAGCCAGCATATAGGTCTTCACCTCCGTCACCAAACCATAACGGAAACGTTCACACCTCTCCCGCTCATCAGGAACAAGCTCAGGTGCTTACTGACTGAGTCGGACAAACTGAACCTCGTACTCAGCCACTGTCATACTCCCTTGAGTAAGAGACATGAATTCTCTTTTCTTCTCATCCAGGTATCGCACACCCAGATACCTCCTCTTGAACGCGTTCAGAAAGAACGTCCAAGTTACATCAGCTTCCTCCATTCCAGAGATAGTGGTTGTCCACCAAGTATACGCATCGTCATGCAACAATGATATCACACAACCCAGCTTTTGCACATCATTGCAGTTCATTTGTCCCAAGATTCTCTTGGTACTTTCCAACCAAGATTCAAAACCTTCAGCAGACAAACCCCTGAACTCAGTCCCTCCCAGACTGCGCAAACGTTCTAGAGGTAGTCTAGCATTAGCATCACCCTGATGCCCAGCTCCTTGAGCTCCAGCTACCGCTGCCCGAAAGGCTCCAGCAATAGCTTGTATCAGCACTGTCATGTCAGGAGCACTTTGCCCCTGCCCAGCTTCAGGTCCATAAACCCCAGCACCAGCAACAACACCAGCTCCCTCACCCTCAGCACCACCACCACCAGGTGGAGGAGGTAAATCCACCACGTTTTCAGCATTCTCTTCGTTCTCATTTTGAGCCATAGCTCGCGTATTAATCCTCGTCTCTCTACAAGGTCCCATTCACTAAACAATGCAATCACAATGCAATAAACAAAATCAGGCTCAACAAGGTAAGCAATCCAAGTACTCAAGCTCATATCCAATTAAAAACAAATCATTTCATTAGCTTTGATTTGGCAATGGGTCCCTCTAACATGCTTCACCACAACATACACCACAATTGCAACATACTTACAATTCATACATCATACTTTCACTCAACAAGCATACAAGGAAATCATACACTTATCACCCACATAACCATTCCCAACTACTCGAGAACTCAGCTCTGATACCACCAAATGTAACCCCCTTAGCCCGGCCTAGACGATTGACCCGAACTACGAAGATTACACGGGGAAAACCAAAGTCAACCCGAAAGTCAACCTTGATTAACGACCCTTTTTTATTTTTAAACTTGTCTAAATGCATATTAACCCTAGGTGAACTCTTGACAAGAACATACTCAAAAATCACAGCAATCGGAAAACAAATAGGGACTCAATTGCACAATATACAAATTTAGGGACCAAATTGCAAATTCTGGAAATTAAGAGGACTTAACCTGTTTTAAAGTTACCATCATGAAATTAATCATATTTCATGCTTCTCTGTCAGATTTCATCACAAACGGACATCACAAACTCAGCCAATTGCATATACAAAGATTGGGACCAAAACATAAGAGTTTCAAAACATTTAACCATCAGATTCAGTGCCCAACGGTCGGGTGTTCCGAAACTAGTTGCGGAACAAGGCTTGGCAGTGGCAAAACCGTTTCGGAACAGCTCTACCTGTTTCGAAACGCCATGGCCATTTCAGGCCACCTGTTCCGAAACAGTAGCACCCGTTCCGAAACGAGTTGCCCAGAATTTCAGAATTCATCTGGTTTTACACACTTTCAGCCCATCAAACACATCTATATGACCTCCATATCATACACACAAGTTATCAAACACTTAAAGAACATGTTAGCATCAACTAATCACAATCATGGCATCATTCAAGGAAAATCTCAATTCTATAGGCATGCATCCTATATTGAAAATCGTGCAACCATCAATTCACCAAAACCAAATACCAAAAGGCCATTTACAAGTTCCAACATCATCAAAAGCCTTAACCAACTTAGGGAGTCCAAAACATCTCCCAAAAACACACTTTAGGTTCCCATTGCCAAATGCCAAAAGCTAATAGTGTTAGGAAAACATTCACCATACATGAGCTTAGTCTTCACTTGGATCCTTGACCTCATTGCTGCCCTTTATGCACTTCAATGCTCTGCATTATTGGTTTAAGAAAGAGAGAGAGCGTAAGCACATAGCTTAGTGAGGAATGCTCAATTAAAACATCACAATAATGCATTAGCAAAAACACCTCTTCAAGGCCTTTAATTTCAAAACCACATTTATCATGCAATTATGCATACAAACCAAGCATCTCATGCTTCAAATCATCAACATGTCATATTGGCTTTCAAGTGATAATCCATAACCATTTTACAACTCAAAAACACAATCGGATACGCGGATTACAAGCGTTGTCCCATACACTTCATACACACTACCAATATCAAGGTGGAGAATATGGTACAATCACAACCCCTCAACACCCGTGATGGAGTATACGGTACAATCACAACCCCTCCACATCACTCATTGGTAGTTGTATAACATCACTAACGAGAACAGGGGACACACAACACAAGATTCACACATGGACTTTTAACCACCATTGTGATCTTAACACAAGATCCACTCATGGACTTTTAACCACCATGGTGATCTTAACCATCTCGTTAGTGTACTTGGATGGAGTTTACGGTACAATCACAACCCCTCAACATCCAAGGCGACTTTATTCACGGTGCACCCAATCCTATAGCCGGCTAACTATATCTGATTCAAGTACTTTAAAACCAACACATCACTTGCCAATATACATCATTTATCATCATTAATCCACTATTTTAAAGCATTTAACAAAGCCATTAAATAGTCATGCATTACAATGCATCAAACCACATTTATCAATGTTCAAAACAAGGATCTCTTACCTTGAGCATCCTTCAACACATGGCTTATAAAACCAGCATCAATCATGCTAAAATATGCTTTCAAAACAGAATTTAATCATGCAAATAAAACACATTGCATTCAACCAACTCATGGTTCATCAAAAAGAGAGTTTTTTTTCGAAAACTTACTCTTGAGCTTAGCTAAGTTGTTTAGACTTAAACTAAGCTCCCATAACCTTCAAACATTGGTTTCAAAGCTGAAAACCAAACTTCACTCACCGATTCCGTTTCGCAAGCTTGCCGAAACACTAATCAAGCTCCCGGATCAACACCTCAAGGATCCGAAGATGTCTCCCCTGATTTAAACACATCAAAGCAGAGGATTAATGCATCATCATGCATTAATATCTTCAACCAAGACACCTAAACTCGCTGCTCTCATCAACACTCACATTTCGGCTACTAAACACAACCGAAATCACATCCAAACACCTCTACAACATTACCCAGCCAAGATCCATCAATTCCAATCATACTTATTGTAGAACTAATGTTTTGATATAATAATTGAAAAATGTTTTTGGACTTATCTAAAAAGTATTTAAAACTATTTCCAAAGTCCACATATCTTGAAACTATGTTTAGGGATGTTTTTAAATGGGTTTTTAATGTGTTTCAAAGCCAAACTTCTCAAACCTGTCCAGGTGTTTCGAAACACCATAAGGCGTTTCGAAACAGGGGATTCCAGTAGCATATTCGTTTCGAAACATGTTTCGAAACGGGCTTTCCCTGGACTTGATTTTTGCCCAGCGTTTCGAAACGGGCTAGGCCGTTTCGATTCGCCCACGTGGCAATGACCCCAACGGTCATAAACCCCAACGGCTATTTTCCCAACCAACTTTTAAATGCAGGCGTTTCGATATGGGCCTATAGCGTTTCGATACGGGTTTCGAAACGGCCAGGAGGCGTTCCGAAACGGACATGAGGCGTTTCGAAACGGCCAGGAGGCGTTTCGAAACGGATGCCCTGACAGACTGCAACGGCTCTTTCTACATTGAGAGTGTTTCGAAACGGCTTCGAGCGTTTCGAAACGGGGAGCTGCAGAATGCATTTATGGTGGGAATTAAAGTCCTCAACGGCTCCAATTTGATCCCAACGGCTAGTAACGGCTACAAACTCAATTGGGAGTATAAAAGGGACCTCCAAGCATCAAGAGAAGGCTAATGCTTCAATTTTCAATCAACAAATGATCAAGAATTGTCTTAGAGCCTAAAGTGTCAATTATTGTATAGACAAACACTAGTGAGCCAAAATTGTCAAATTTGCTCAAGTGTTTTAGGTTTTGGGTGAGAGCTTAATTGTGCAAACAAACACCTATTAGAGGGTTTAAGTTTGCTTCTTGTTTCTCTTTGTAAAAGAGGGTTTTGATCAAGGCTTTGGGTAGAAGCTTGATCGGTGTAAAGGGTTTCCTCCTAAGCCTAGAAAAGGGGACGAATCAATTAGTGGAATTGGTTGTGAAATCCTTAGTGGGGAGCTAAGGTAGTGGATGTAGGTGCTTGTTAGAAGACCGAACCACTCTAAAATCATTGTGTCTATTTCCTTTCTACCTTCCTAAACCCTAACACCCAAATATCCACCTCTCCACCACTTGGTTAGCATAATCGGTTGAACGAATCGAGCACCACACAACTCAACAATTGGTATCAGAGCTTGGCTCAATTGAAGGGGATTCACATCCTATTGAGAAGATCCGGCAAGCTCGATCACTAGTTCATCAACCGGCTCAAAATGGCGCAATCCATAGACAAACCGCCTTTCTTCGACGGAACATTCTATGCCCATTGGAAGATAAAGATGAAGTTCTTCATCAAGTCTAGAGATTACAAGCTATGGGACATAGTTAAAGATGGTCCGTTCGTGCCTCAACGAAGCAAAGCGGAGTGGAGTGCCGACGATCGCAAGAAGATGGAGCTAAATTGCAAGGCCTTGCACATCTTGTTTTGTGCTTTTGGCCCATCCATCTACGAAAAGATGTCTTCTTGTGAGAGTGCCAATGAGGTATGGGACAAGCTTGAAGTCACATACGAGGGGACCGATGAAGTCAAGGAGACCAAGATTGGGCTCCTAACATTAGAGTATGAGAACTTCAAGATGGATCCGGAAGAGAACATCGAGAAGATGTTTGATAGGTTCTCCACCATCACCAACGGTCTTAAAGGTTATGGAGAAGCCATCCCGGAAGAGAAGCTTGTCCGAAAGCTCATCTACTCACTTCCCGAGTCTTGGGACTCAAAGAGGACCGCCATCATCGAAGCCAAAAATTTGAAGACTTTAAAGCTTGATGAACTTATGGGGTCTCTTCTCACTCATCAAATTATGAAGAAGAACAAGGAAGAGGAGAAGAAAAGGGAAGAAATTAGAGCTATGGGAGAGAAGAAAATCAAAGGGCTTGGCATCAATGCTAGTGCCATGGCTCTCAAATCCTCCACTTGCCATCATGTCTACTCAAGTGAAGAGGAGGATGAAGATGAAGAGATAGTTCATCTCTTCAAGAAGTGTGCCCCATTCATAAAGAAAGCCTTGAGAGAGCTTGAACGAGAACCTAAAAGAAAGGAGAGGGCAAGCACTTCAAGCCATAAGAAGAAGGCACATGTGGCTACTTGGAGTGATGAAGACTCCACCGACGATGAACAAGCCAACCTTTGCCTTATGGCCATCGAAGAAGATTCAAGGGTAACTTCTAATTCATCTACTTCATGTTCTTATTCCTTTGATGAATTACAAGATGCCTATGACGATTTGGTTTTAGATTTTAAAAGCCACATTTTGAAAAACAAAAAATTGATTTCAAAGTTAAAAATTCAAAATGATTCGCTTTCTAAAACCAAGCTTGAACTTGAAGCAAAACTTGAAGAGTTTGAATTAAAATGTTTTGATTTACAAAAATTGCTTCAAAATGTTCAAGAAGAAAAAGATTTGATTTCCAAAGAGCTTGAAAAGAAAAACAATTTTGGAAAATCAAATTTTTATGTTAGACAATCTAGTACCCCTAGATTTAAAAATGGTAAATGTTTTAGAAGTGTTTGGGTCCCAAAAGGACTAACCACTTCAATTAAAAAGGATGACATTGAAAAATGGATTCCAAAGGGGTCAAAAATTTGTGCTACTAACGTTTATGGATCCAAAGCAATTTGGATACCAAAAGTCACTTGATTGTCTTTTGCTAGGTGTGATGGAGATGTTCAACAAGTCAAACATTGAGGGGGAGCTCCATGCACACAAGGAAGAACACTTGAAGAAGGAAGGCTTCACATCCTACCTTGAGTTCAAGTGTTGGTAAATTCTAGTTGTTTTTTATTTATTTTTGTTTATTTTATTTTAAATTCAACTAGATGATCATATATGTTGTGACTAACATTTTGATGATGCTTTGAGTAAGGGGGAGCCATTTTAAAACCAAATTCTTACTTTTGTCAACTTTTTACCTCTATTGTTATTTTTGAACTTATTGTTTTAAATTCTTTTTGATATAACAAAAAGGGGGAGAAATGGTTTGAAAAATTGAATTTTCAAATGAATAAGGGGGAGCTTTACTTGATTTCATATCTTTAGTCTCTTATTCACATTTTTAAAGTTAAAGGGGGAGAATCCCAAACAATTTTTCAAGAGAGTTTTATTATATCAAAAAGGGGGAGATTGTAGAACTAATGTTTTGATATAATAATTGAAAAATGTTTTTGGACTTATCTAAAAAGTATTTAAAACTATTTCCAAAGTCCACATATCTTGAAACTATGTTTAGGGATGTTTTTAAATGGGTTTTTAATGTGTTTCAAAGCCAAACTTCTCAAACCTGTCCAGGTGTTTCGAAACACCATAAGGCGTTTCGAAACAGGGGATTCCAATAGCATATTCGTTTCGAAACGTGTTTCGAAACGGGCTTTCCCTGGACTTGATTTTTGCCCAGCGTTTCGAAACGGGCTAGGCCGTTTCGATACGCCCACGTGGCAATGACCCAACGGTCATAAACCCCAACGGCTATTTTCCCAACCAACTTTTAAATGCAGGCGTTTCGATACGGGCCTATAGCGTTTCGATACGGGTTTCGAAACGGCCAGGAGGCGTTCCGAAACGGACATGAGGCGTTCCGAAACGGCCAGGAGGCGTTCCGAAACGGATGCCCTGACAGACTGCAACGGCTCTTTCTACATTGAGAGTGTTTCGAAACGGCTTCGAGCGTTTCGAAACGGGGAGCTGCAGAATGCATTTATGGTGGGAATTAAAGTCCTCAACGGCTCCAATTTGATCCCAACGGCTAGTAACGGCTACAAACTCAATTGGGAGTATAAAAGGGACCTCCAAGCATCAAGAGAAGGCTAATGCTTCAATTGTCAATCAACAAATGATCAAGAATTGTCTTAGAGCCTAAAGTGTCAATTATTGTATAGACAAACACTAGTGAGCCAAAATTGTCAAATTTGCTCAAGTGTTTTAGGTTTTGGGTGAGAGCTTAATTGTGCAAACAAACACCTATTAGAGGGTTTAAGTTTGCTTCTTGTTTCTCTTTGTAAAAGAGGGTTTTGATCAAGGCTTTGGGTAGAAGCTTGATCGGTGTAAAGGGTTTCCTCCTAAGCCTAGAAAAGGGGACGAATCAATTAGTGGAATTGGTTGTGAAATCCTTAGTGGGGAGCTAAGGTAGTGGATGTAGGTGCTTGTTAGAAGACCGAACCACTCTAAAATCATTTTGTCTATTTCCTTTCTAGCTTCCTAAACCCTAACACCCAAATATCCACCTCTCCACCACTTGGTGAGTATAATCGGTTGAACAAATCGAGCACCACACAACTCAACACTTATACATCAATTAACATCCAAAAAGGATCTAATCACGTCCTTATACCTCCAGCTATAGCAGAACCTCAAAAACACCTCAAAAACCACCATTAACTCAAGCAAAAACTTAGGAAAATCAACCTATCCGGGATTGCATTGATTAAACCTCAATTACATATCATTTATACATCCAATAAACATCAAAAAGACATCTCAAAACACAGCCCAATCATTTAGTACGAATTTAATTAAAATTAAATCCAAATCTTGCATTTTAAGCCAAAATCAAGAACACCACATTAAAACCTTTAATAAAACACAAATCAAGGATTGAAAACTTGGGAATTTCAGTAAAGAACTGAGTATTTAGAGGAGAAGGACGTTCATACCTCTAAATGTGAGTTTCTCCTTGTTTAAAGCCAAGATTCTTGCAAATTCAATAGGCAAATGATAAGAATTTGATGTAGGAATGATTAGAGATCAAATAGAGATTGAAATCTCATCTTTAGGTGTTAAAATCAGAGGGAAAATGGTTGGGGAAATGTGTTTGGCTGAGCGAAAAGGGAGAGAAAATGAAGTGGGAAAATTTTGAGAAAAGTTAGTTATGAACTCAAAAATATCTATTTCCCCCTTTTTCCTTTTATTAAATATCATTTAATAAATGTTTAATATTAAGAAAAATCTGGAGAAAACTCTTCTTGGGTAAATTAGCTCCTTAAAGATTCAAAGTTTCAATCCTTTTAAAACAGTCACCAACTTTTCAAAAATTACATTTTAGTCACTAACTTGAAATGTCACATTTCGAAACCTCATTTTGTAAAATTGATTTCACCACTCTCTTATATATAATAAAAGAGGATTTTAAGATATTTTTCCATATTTTTAATGCATCCCGAACTAGGCTTTCCCTAAAACCACCTTTTATATTCGAACCGAAATCCGACCGATCCGATTCAAACCCAAAACCTCTAAGCCCAAAATTGGGGTGTTACAACTCTATTATTGTGTTGCTATCAATGAGAGTGCGCAGCATAGCAATGACTTTACTGGTCTGAGCAGCTTCAGTACTACCTGGGGCGGTTGGTGTGGCTGGATCGGCAACAGAGGGCTTGCTGGGAGTGATGGGATCTATCTCTTGGGCCTGCATCATCTGCAGACGGACTTTTCTGGTCCAACCCTCCTTGGCAGCTGTCATCTCATCATTGGGATCTGAGGGTACATCAAAGTTGCACATAAGCCGGTGATGACAGACGAGAAGTACAGCTGGCCCTTTGATTTCCGGAAACAGTTGTAGATCTCCTTGCAAATGATCTCCCCAAAGTTGATGGGCCGGTTGGCCATGATGTTGTGGATGAGGGCTAGACGCGCCTGTCTACGGTGGAGTTGTGGGAGGTGGGCAGCAAACGCCTATTAATGAAGGTGTTCCAAAGCATTGGTTCTGGTAGTAGTCGACGGCGTTGGACTGAGTTGCCATGTTTTCCTGCCAACCACGGCGTGTTGGGCTCGCACAGTTGGGCTTTGATTCTGTCGTAGTCGGCAGCCATCAGTGACTGCCTCCATTCCTCTTGAGGGTTGTCTTCCATCTCGAGCCCATAGAAACTGTTGATTACGGCCGCATTGAGCTTGACAGGTTCCCCTCGGACGTATACAAATGGCAGCTCGGGGCGGGGGTGGTGGGCATAAAATTCTCGGACCATTATAATGTTGGCTATCTATGGTTGTCATACAAACATCTCCCACCCTTTGCTGTGGATTATTTCGAATAAGGCGGGCTCGAGGCCGAGGTCCCCTGTCTGCTTTGAGTGGTTGAACCCTTGTTCTTCCCATATGGTTTGTTTTATGAACTGGGTCTTATACCTCTTTTCATCTTCCTTGGAGCAGAAACGTTGGAAGGTGGGTTTGGATTGGGATGCGGATGCCCTGTATGAGACAGTTTGTTGTAATCTAAAACTTAAAAAGAAAATTATGAGAAAAGAGCAGTGGATTCAAGAAGAGCTTAACAAAGAGATGAAAGTAAAGTGAATGAATGAGATGAGTGGGGTTTAAATAGATGCTGTCGAGAGTTGTCGTGGCGGCATTAAATGTCCAACGGGCAAGTTTTCTTGCGCACGTGACGAGATTTCTGCCTGTTACTCCTGTAGCCGTTGGCAGCTAGCTGTTAGCAGGTAACTAGCCGTTACGCGATTTTTGCATTGGGCCACCTTTGGCTTTCTTGGCGAGATGGTGGGCAGGCTCCTTGTTGGGCCTTCTTCTTTGTCCGGCTCTTTTATTCCTAAAGCCTGAAATAAAATTAATTAATTAAATAATAAAATAAATTCTGAAAAATAAAAATGTGGATAATAAATTTAACTAATCCTAAAGGAAAGAAAATAAATTGTGATAAATCAAATTCTATTCCTAAAACATAAAAATAAAAAGAATAAAAAGTAAATTAATTAAGTTATGTTGGGAGTGCATTTGTGTGCATCTCCCAAACATAACCACTTCCTGAGGTGGTGTTTCTTGTCTTTCCCTCTTGGGGGGTCCTCCTGTTCTGTAAGGTGGTGTGTTGTTGGGTCTTTCAACCTACCCTTAGGTCTGCCATGACAGCTGCTGTCTTGCCCTGTCTCAGTGCTGATTTTGGAGACCTGAGCGTCTGGGCATCCTTCTTGTTCCTTTACTGAGGGTTGTAACACATTCAGCTTTATGATTTGATTGTCTATCCTCATAATCATCTCCCCATGTTCCACATCAATTAGTGTTCTGCTCGTGGCCAAGAATGGTTGCCCAAGGATGATAGGGGCGTTTTCATCGGCCTCACAGTCTAAGATGAGGATGTCTGTTGGAAAAATAAGGATGCCCACTCGAACTAAGATGTCTTCGATCTTACCCTCCGGTTGTACAAATGAGTGATCAGCAAGTTTTAGCATAATGGAGGTAGGTTTAGCTTGCCCAATACCTAGCTTGTCGAAATTTGCCTTAGGCATCAAGTTGATGCTGGCTCCTAAGTCGCACAGGGATTTTGTTGCATGGTTGTTGCCGATTCTGCATGGAATAACAAAGCTCATCGGATCTGTCTGCTTTAGCGGCAGCTTGTTGTGCAGCCTAGCCATACACTCTTCTGTCACAGCAACTGTTTCAAACTCCCCAATTATTTTCCTTTTGGAAACCATGACCCTTAGATATTTTGCATAGTTGGGCATGTTCTGTATGGCTTCAATGAAAAGGATATTTATGTGCACATGTTTCAGAATATCCAGGAATTTCCTAAACTGGTGCTCCTGCTTCTATTGCTTAAGCCTTTGGGGGAAAGGTACCGGCAGGCGGATGTCCTCTATACGCTCCTTGCATGGGAACTTTATTTGTGGAGGATCATCTGCCTCAGGGCTACTGTCAGTCTCATCTACCGAGGCAGTTGGTGTTGGTGCTGCTGCAGCAGGCAGTTCTTTTGTGCTGGCTGTTCATCGGCTGGTTTTTCCATTCTAGGTTTATCCAACTGTTTCCCACTTCTGGTTGATATGGCTTTGCACTGCTCATATGTGGATTTAAGAATGATTTCAAACCTATCTTTGCTTTGTTTTATGTTTAGTTGTTAATAATTCAAACGCCCTGGCATTGTTCATTTATCTAGCATGTTTTACTATTTTCTAATTGTCTTGCAAAGCGAGAGCTGGCATTACTGTTTTTAAATACTTTTCCAAGCAAGAACTGGCATTGTTGGCCTATTGCTCCTCAATATCTTAACAGACTTTGTGGCAACGATCAGTTGTTGGATACTAAGGCGAGATGCTTCGAGAGAAGATGTAGGAGTATAGATTGGGAGTGAGTCTACCCCTTAGGAGTATGGATTGAGATCTAATCAAATTGATTTATGAAAAACATCGGTATAGAGATATAGGAGTTTTTGCATGGTTAATTTCAGGCATTTCCATCAAGAGAGGTAATGCCAACTTTGAATATGCTCGGTAATCAATGCCAAGGCAAGACATTATTACTAGTCGGCATTACTAGCATGAAATTCAGGCATTCTTTGCCAAAACTCTGTTATCATTCTTTCACCCATTGTTTGCCAGACTGTTATCAATTCTTCACCGTAATCTTTACTTTAGCTTATATTACTTCTAGTCTCTTACTTCATTCGTTTCCTAAATCTATTACAATCATATTTTATCTTCTAGTTCACAAGTAATAATCATGGCAATTAATTCCTAAGCAATCCATGTGGAGACGATACTCAACTCACTACTATATTACTTGTTGACTGTGTATACTTGCACGTAAAAGATGTATTCTTGGCATTGTTTTTACTTGTATATTTACACTGAATACTTAATCTTTTTCCATGCAATATTACGTCAACATCATCAAAGAGAAAAATGTCAAAAAGCGGGAGACTCTCAAGCTTGGCTCCATCCTTAGTTCAATGGATGTCAAAAAAGGTAACAAGAAGAAGAGGTTGATGTTTGTAGACATCACGGTAGTTGGCTAGAAGATGAGCGCACTAGTTGACACCGGTGCCTCAGAGTTGTTCATGTCCGAACAAGAAGCAAAGAGACTTGGCCTTTGTGTTGAGAAGGCAAGTGGGTTTATTAAAACCGTTAATTCTAAAGAAGCTTCGATTGCAGGGCTAGCAAAAGGAGTCAAGCTCGACATTGGAGGTTGGACTGGTAAGGAAGCCATCAAGGTAATCCCACTTGATGACTTTGAATTTGTTATTGGGCTTAGTTTCCTTGACCGGATTAATGTGTTTCATGTCCCTTTTGTTGATTGTTTATGCATACTTGACCCGAAGCACCAGTGTATTGCTCTGGTGAACTGAGAGGCCGGAGTTGGGGCCAAGATACTTTCAGCAATTTAGTTTACTAAGGGGTGCACAAGGAGGAACCCACCTATCTATCAGGATTGGTAGATGATGAGCCTACCATGATCGAGGAGGTCCTAAGTGAGGTGGGATAGTTATTGGCAAAATTTTGAGATGTGATGCCTGCCGAGTTGCCAAAGAATATGCCGTCGAAGAGGGAGGTAGACCAAAGAATTGACCTTGTGCCGAATGCAGAGCCACAAGCCAAGGCCCCTTACCGAATGGCTCTACTCAAGTTAGAGAAGTTGCGCAGACAATTGAAGGAACTCCTAGAAGCAGGGTATATCCGACCATCCAAGGTACCCTACGGTGCTCTGGTGTTGTTTCAGAAGAAGCATGATGGATCGCTTCGAATGTGTATTGATTATCAGGCTTTGAACAAGCTCACAGTGAAGAACAAGTACATGATCCCGTTGATTGCAGATTTGTTCGACCAGCTTGGTTGTGCAAGGTAGTTCACCAAGTTGGATTTTTGGTCTGGACATTACCAAGTCAGAATCATTGTAGTGGATGAATCGAAGACTGTTTGTGTGACACGCTACGGTTTATATGAGTTCTTCTTGATGCCTTTTGGCCTTACGAATGCTCCTGCCACTTTTTGCATTCTTATGAACAAGGTACTACAACCCTTTCTTGATCAGTTCGTTGTAGTTTATCTTGATGACATTGTGATATATAGAAAGACTCTTGTGGAGCATGTTGAGCACTTGAGGCAGGTGTTTGAAGTCTTGCGACAGAACGAGCTCTATGTCAAGGAAGAAAAGTGCTTGTTTGCCCAATATGAGGTTCTTTTCCCAGGCCATATCGTTAGAGGTGGCAAAATCTGAATGAATGGAGCCAAAGTTTAAGCAATTGATGAGTGGAAGCCATCGACCAAGTGATCGAGCTGCATTCGTTTCTTGGGTTGGCCAACTATTATCGGAGGTTCATTAAGGGCTACTCCAAGATAGCCGCACCCTTGACCAAATTATTGAAGAAGAACAAGGCGTGGGATTGGAGTATTGATTTTCAGAATGCATTTGAAGAACTAAAGAAAGCCATGGTGAGTGAACTAGTGTTGGTGTTGCAAGAAGGACATCTGGTTACCTTTGAAAGCCGGAAGCTCAATGAGACCGAGAAGAAGTACACTGTCTATGACAAGGAAATGACCGCAGTAGTGCACTGTTTGCGCACTTGGCAACACCACATACTTGGGTCCAGATTTGTGGTATTTATAGATAATGTTGCCAATAGTTACTTTCTTACCCAGAAAAAGCTTTCTCCCAAGCAGGTCCGTTGGCAGGATGTCCTTGTAGAGATTGATTTTTCCTTGGAGTACAAGCCAGAAAAGATGAATTCCATTGACGATGCCTTAAACCAAAGGTACAACATAGAGACAGTTAGCCTGCCCGTGGGAAGCTTTCTAGAGCACATCAAGGAGGGGTTGGCCCATGACCCAACTGCCAAAATGTTGATTAATCATGCCAATGAGGGAAAAACCATGAGGTTTAGGCTCGAATGGAACTTATTGTATGCTCGAGGAAACCGTCTTTATGTGCCTCGGTTTGGAGAGTTGCACAAGGGGATCATAAGGGAGTGTCATGATTCAAAGTGGGCCGGACATCCAGAGATTACTCGGACGATGGCCTTGATTGTCGAGCACTGTTATTGGCCAAAAATGAGGATAGACATTGAAGCCTATATGAAGACTTTCCTTGTATGCCAACAAGACAAGATTGAGATGAAGAAGCCATCAGGACTATTGCAGCCTATGCCCATTCCTGAACGACCATGGGAAATTGTTTCCATAGATTTCAATGTTGGTTTGCTTAGCACTGATGGCTTGGCAAGTATCATGGTGGTGGTTGACAGGTTTTCGAAGTATGGGACGTTCATTCTAGCGTCCAAGTTGTGTCTAGTCGAAGAGGCAGCTCAGCTTTTCCTCAAGCACGTGGTAAAGTATTGGAGTGCCAAAGGCAATCATTAATGATCAGGACACACGGTTCACGGGCATATTCTAGACCGAGTTGTTCAAGCTAATAGGATAGGCTTGAACTTCTCAACAAGTGTCCATCTACAAACAAACGGGCAAACCGAAAGAGTGAATGCACTCGTGGATATCTATTTAAGGAACTTTGTGAGTGCCACGCAGCGCAACTGGTCGAAGCTGTTGGAAGTGGCTCAGTTTTCTTACAATTTTCACCGGAGTGAGGCCACGAACAAGAGCCCGTCCGAGATCGTGATAGGGTAGCAACCGCTCAAACGCATCGCGGTTGTTACCAAGTATGAAAGGCCTAATCTAGTCGCACACAAGTTTGCCAAGGAGTGGCAAGAGTATCATGACTTAGCCCGAGCTTATTTATACAAGGCGGCGAATCGAACAAAGAAATGGGCGGATCGAAAGCGTAAGGACATGAACTTCTAAGTTGGTGATCTTGTCCTTGCCAAGCTGACCGGGATCTAGCGCAACCTGACCGTGCACAAAAGGCTTCTACAAAGATATGAGGGTTCGTTCAAAGTTGTGAATCGAGTAGGCACCATGGCCTACATATTGGAGTTGCCGTCAACCGTCCGAGCTCATCCCGTGTTCCATGTCAGTTTACTTAAGTCGTACCATCAAGATGACGGGGGATCCATATCAAGGAAAGTCACATCGAGCGCTATTCGGAGTGAAGGTTTATTACGAGAATGAAGTTTGAGAGATCCAGGCAGAAAGAGTCATTCGATGACTGAGTTATCGGTCGAGGAATGAGTACTTTGTTCAATGGAAGGGACTTCTCGACAGTGAGGGGAGTTGGGAACTAGCCGAGGCACTTTGGCAGTTCAGAGACCAAGTGGACCATTATCATTCTAGCCGCGCGACTAGGGCGTCGCTAGATCCAGTGGGGCAAAATGTCACGGGCCGCGAACCTGAAACCGAGACAAGCGCGAACCAGGTTGCCCATGAAGCTCTTTGCACCATCCTGGGCCTGTCCCAACCAGCTTAAGCAAGCCCAATCCGAACTGGCCCATTTTCTTGGAGAAAAAATCAGCCATGTAAATATTAATTCCTTTTATTTAAATTAATAATTCATGGTCTTCCTTAAATCAAGGGATCCTAGTAGATTTGAGTGATTTGAACCGTTGATGTAATTTAAACTCAACCGTTGGATGTAGGGGGCTTCAACTATAAATAGAGGCTTGACGCCACCTCATTTTTTTAGGAATACATTGGCATTCACTCAACACTCTCGCTTTACTTTGTGTGACATCTCTTTTTGTTGTTCTTTTTGCTTCTGCAAGGATCTAAACAGTTTTGCTTGATCGTTTTCAGGCTTACTTAATCGCACCAGCATCCGAAAGTCGTCTAAAGCCGCATGTTCCATGTAGCAAAGTTCTACGAACGTGACAATAGGCATAGCCCATTAGCATTAATAAACTATAAAATGGGAATATTATACAGGTAAGCAATATTGCAAGAAAAACAATAATTATACAAAGAAAAAATACGTTGATACTGTGTAAAATTTTTAAGTTTTAAATGCTTTTTCATTGTTGAATAAATGAAAATTGATGGTTGAAATTAACAACAGTAAATAACCATAATTTTAGGGGAGTAAATAATCCATAATTAAAAAATTAATTTTAATTGTTAAATCGGTTACGATCCAAAATTCATATAAAAGTGAATAGTTTTACTAAAATTAATAGGATACGAAATTCACATAATGCTGGCAAAATTATTTGATTGTGATGTGTGACCTTATATGATAGATTCTCGTTGTGAAGAATCTAAATAAATAAATTAGATTTATTTTATTTTGTTGATCAATTTACTTTATTATTATTTTTTATAAATAATAAATGGATAATTACTTTATTTATTATTAGTTGAATAAATATTATATAAACGTATTTAATGTATTATTTTTATTATTTTAATATATTACATTAACATATAACAATATCTTAAATTTGTTTGTCAACTTTTTTATTCCTCTAATAAAACAAAATCATCATTTTAAATAAAATAATATTCATCTCTAATTAAATAAAGAGGCTTAATACTTACTTTAGCCCCTTTATTTTAATATTTTCATTGTGACCCTTTTATTATTTTTCGGTTAGTTTGACCCCTTAATTTTCAATTTGCTTTCACTTTAAGCATTCAAACGATTTCCTTTAAAAATGATAGTATAGTTCAATCAAATTGTGTCACGTGTAAAAAAATAAACATGTATTACAATTTACATGTGACAAAAGTTGATCGGATCAGGTGATATTTTTTGAAAAAATGTTAAAAAGGCTAAAGTGATAATGAATTGATAGTTGAAGGTCAAATTGATTGAAAATTATAAAATGGTCAAAGCGATAACTTCATTAAAGTAGATAGGCCATTTGGTATTAAACAGTGACGGATCTAAAATTTCAAGAATATGACTTAAATTAATTCTTTTCCTAAATGGATATGCATAATTTTTTTTAACTTAACACATTAAATTAAAAAAATTAACGAAGACATTAATAATAAATTAAAGATATTTTCTAAAAATTGGGATGCTATTGTTCCCCTACGGAGCCGCATTCATCCGCCCCCGGTAGTAAGTCAATAAGAAAATCCGTAAACAATCAAATTAAAAACAAAAGAAAACTATAAAAAGGAAACTAGTGCATTTTTTATAGTCTTAAGGATAGGGGTGATAATGAGTCTGACCAGCTCGCAAGCTTTTCGGGCTCAGCTCGGTCAAAACTCAGCTCGAGACATTAACAAGTCGAGCCAACCAAATCAAGCTCGGCTTGAAAAGCTCGTGAACAGGCTCGAAATAATTATATATATATTATTATATACATATATATATATATATACACACACACACAGACTGGTAAGTTTCGGTGTTGTTAACTTGTTATCATGGTTAAATATTTTAAAGCTCCTTCTCCTTGTAGACTTGTATAATTTAGAAAATGTACTATGGTTACTTGTGGACTTCAAAAATAAATATTTTCTTTTCCCAAATAGGTTTTCACATATTTTTCAAAAACTTCAACCAAAAAAATAAAGCAATGTGAGGAAAGCAACAAGCCGAGCCGAGCGCTCGCTAGCCTCGAGCCGAGCTCAAACTGTCAAATTCGAGCTCGAGCTCGGCTCGGCTCGTTATCACCCCTACTTAAGGTGATTATAAGGTAGTATATTTTCATACATATTCTTAACTCTTTGGCAATGCGCACACACCTTGAAGACAAAACGATTTGAACTCGAGTCTCTTAAAATGAACATTATCCTCTTTTTTCACTCAAGCTAAATAATTATGTTTTTCTTGGTGAGTCCTCCTTGCATCCTCTTCAGGAAACGAGAGATTACTCTAAAAGCTTTCAACTCTCAGAAATCCGGAGACAAAATTTTGGAGTAAAACTCAACATAAACACCCTAGAACATAATGTCGAATATGTTGAGGGGTTCGCGACTAATTACCTGATAGGTGACGCTTTGAATACTTCTTCCGAACCCCTCAGCAAAATACATAAGTATTTGTCTGAAACGATAATTTTCAAAACTGGTAATTATGAAATTTTCTCGAATTAAATCCATTTTTTTAACTTGAGGGTTTCTAATAATTTAAGATTATCAGCAGGTACCAAACCAATATGCCAAAATCCAATTAAAATCCACAATCTCAATGAATTATATATAAAGATTTAGATATAAATTTGAAATTGTTTCATTAATCAAGCACACTGTTTTTGAACCCTTCCATTTATCTTCTGTTTCCATTTCAAAAGGGAGAAATAGAAAAATGAGCTTGGAAACTCAAGCTAGACTACCAGTTATAGATTTCTCAAAACAACAGTTGCAGCCGGGCAGCCCTGTATGGGACTCAGTGAAAGTACAAGTCCGAGAAGCTCTCGAGCAGCACGGCTGTTTCGAGGCCTTGCTCGACCGAGTCATGGAGCTCCGAACGCCGATATTCAGAGCCTTGGAAGAGCTCTTTGACCTGCCTTTACAGACAAAAAAGATGTGTGTCTCTGAGAAGCACTTTCGTGGCTATTATGGGCCTACAGCACGACTGCATGAAAGCATGTCGGTTGACGATGCACATGTTGCTGGAAACATTGAACAATGTCTCACTAACTTCTTGTGGCCTCAAGGACACATAAGCTTCAGGTTCGGAATAATAACTCTTACGGTTTACTTTGTTTTTAACAAGTTTAGAACTCTTTCATCAAAGTATCTTTTTGGTGGGGATCGTTTTTATTTTCATCTCATAGGAAATGTTTCGGTTGAAAGTCGAAACTCTCAACAATCGATTTTATCCACATGTGAGGATTTAGTCTCCCATACTTTGTTAATAGCCACTTGATGGTTCACAGAGCTAAGCAGGGATTCGGTTCGTTACCACAATAGTCGGGACATAGTTAAGATTTGAGGTTGGATGGGACTTTTAAAATGAGGAGGGGACAAATTCCTAATTATTCCATTTTTTAAAGAATATATATATATATATATATAAAAGCCAAAAAAATTCCTGTGCGTGTGGGGGCCGGAGCCCCTCCCAATTATCACACACCTCTGTCACTGGCAATAACAGCTGCTATTGTTATTGTAAAAAATAGCGGTCCACAATAACCGTAATACACTTGTTATTGTTCGCAACTGCGATCGCAATTCAAATCTATAGAGCTGAGAGTAGCGAAGGACCAAGGGGATGTTACGGGGTAGTCGCTTTAAAATAAAATCTTTGTATTTTATATTGATGGTCTAATTTCGCACCCCTAAAATTTTCAAATTTTCATATACTTTTACTAAGTTTAAAAATTCGCACCGTGTTACATCAGTCCCTTAAAAAGTGACGACTCATGTTGAGGTAATTTTCGACTCCTTCAAAAAGAAGTCTTCGAAAAATCAAAATTGTTCTCATGCTAAGATTTTGTCTCTTGTACTTTTGTCCTTCAGGAAAAAAAATTAAGCGTCGTCCGCTAAATAGTCGGTTGAAATCCCAATAATCAGTATTATCGCCATATGGGATTTAGTGTTCCATACTCTCCTAATAACCACTAGATGGTTCATAAAGCCATGAGCACCTCGGTCGGTATAGATACGACTTGTAAAACTCACGAGATAATGCCGATTGTTGGGATTCGACCGATTATCCGGTGGGTGAACGATACTTTCAAGACTTCTCTAAGTAGAGTAGAGAATACAAGATGGTTTTGGTTTTAATGAATTGTTTTGGTTTTGGCAGTAAAACTCTTTTATCCTTCACACAACTAGCATTGGGACTAGAGAAGACAATCCAGAGGATGGTTTTGGAGAGTTTTGGGCTTGAGAAATACATAGATGAGCTCATTGACTCCACAAATTATCAGCTAAGGGTCCTGAAATATGGAAGGCCACAAGCTAATAGCGAGCCAACCCTTGGAGCACATGCGCACTATGACCAAAACATGATGACTCTTCTGTACCAAAATGAGGTTGATGGGTTGGAGATTCGAAACAAAAATGGAGAATGGATCAATGTCCAACTCTCACCCAACTCTTTCATAGTCATGATTGGGCAGTCCTTCAATGTAAGTCACTTGTTATAGCTATTGTTTAAATATTGTGTTGTGTTATACCGGCGATGAACGATAACGGCCAAACAAATAAAGTGGGCCATAAACAAAACAAGAAAATAAAAAACACCAAGATTTATGTGTAAAACTTAAACGGAAAAAAATCACAGACTGATGATGAGATCTTTCACTATGACAAAAAGAAGAAAAGATTACAAGTAGTTTGCGTTTTAGCGCTTTGTGAAGTTTCTGATGTATGTTGGGTCTAAAACCTTAAAAGAGATTTACTTTTCCTAAAAGTAAGAATTTTACTTTAAACCAAATCTTGGAAGAATTTGATCGCAACTCTAATATATTGAAAATGATGTTGTTGCAGATATGGTTAAATGGTCGATTGTGCTCGCCTTATCATCGTGTCGTGACCAAGGGAAACGCGGTGAGATACAGCATCGGATTGTTTGCATTGCCGAGAGGAAGCTGCCGTGTAAACGCTCCGGAAGAACTTGTGGATGGCGAAGTTGGCTTTCTGTTCAAACCCTTCGACTACGAAGAGTTTTTGGAATTTTACTCAACCCAAATAGCTCGAGGAGCTGTTGAGTATGATCTTAAAGCCTATTGCAGTGTCTAAGATTTTGCCATTGTTACTGTAAACAATGGTTTTATGAACAAACCAGTGAATGTTACTAAATCAGTACAATTTATAATAAACGCACTTTATTCCGTCACATGTAAGGCAGTAAACTAATCGTTCGTGAAATGTTCGATGGGAAGTTTGTTTATGTTCGTTTATTATTAAACGGACGAACATGAACAAGATTTTTTGTTCGTTTAATTAAATGGACGAACACGAACAAAGGGCTCATTCATTCATTTATGTTCGTGAACGTTCGGTAATCCGTTCGTTTATGTCCGTTTAAATTTATTCACATATGTCTATGGGTGAGCATTAGATCAAGTCGAGTCGAGTCAAAAAAATTTCGAGTTATTTGAGTACAAGTCTTATTCTATGACTCATTAAAAACTTCCTTCTTATCGGCTAGGGGTGTTCATTGTTCTATTAAAACCGAACTAACCGGCCGAACCAAATCAAAATTGATTAATCTATTAGATAATTTTAGGTTTCGGTTAATGATTAAGAGTTTTTTCAAATTTCAATTATCGATTAATTCGGTTTAAAATCAGTTAATTAATTGAATTAATCGAACTAACCCAAAATATTAAATATTTAACATATTATATATGTCATTATGTTCGTTTGTGTTCGTTTATGTTCATTTCTGTTCGTTTATCATTCTAACGAACGAACATGAATGAACACGAACAAGATACATTCCTTAACGAACAAATATGAACAATAAATTTTATGTTTGTGTTCGTTCATTTGTTCGATTAAAGTTAAACGAACGAACATGAACACACTATCATTCGTGTTCGTTCGGTTCGTTTACAAGACTAGTCACATGTCCTGTTTTATAATATATGTGTAACTTTGAAAATTATTATCATCTCCATGCAGAGGTGTGCATTTTTGGATACTAGATTTGATCCGATCCAAAAATTCAGATATCCGAGTATCCATATATATAATTTAGTTTAAGTATTTTTTCCAATTTGATAGTCGTATTTGTGAAAATTTCGGATTTTCGAATATAACAAGCAACAAATTGTCAAATATAACAAGATTCACATCTATAAAAATTTTGATTTTTCGAATTTTTAGATATAACAAGCATAAACTAAATATAACAAAATTCTTATCCATAAAATTTTAAATTTTTGGATTTTTTGGATTTTTGAATAATTCTAAATTTGAAATACTATGATTTGTATCTAACTCGAAAAATAAAAAATCAGATCGGATAATCGAATCGATTATATCAGATATTTTTACACACCCTTATTGCTCCATGAATATTAGATATATCTATTCTCGCTCTAGTTTTTTTTTTTTAAAAAAAGACATTTATCTATAATTGTATAAACGTAAAACATGAAACACAAAAGAATTCAGGGGTTTGTATAGCATACATTTTTTATCTTTACTTTTTTAATAGTTTTTTTTTTTTGAAAAAATATTTTTAATAGTTGTATAAGTATAAAATGATAATTTCATAGAATATGAGATAGGTTGGAGGTGGGCAAGAAATTATTAGGGGGTGTTTATGGTTGGTTAATTTAAACGGTTGGTTAGTTGTTATGATAGGTATTAAAATTTGCTAATCGTAATTTAATTATTAAGAAATGGTTACCGTTAACGGTTAACCATTATTAACGATTCGGTTATTTAAAGTCTTATGTTCCAACAATGTTCAGAACATAAGAATATACCACTAAATTTCAGCACATAAAAATACACCACCAAAATTTTAATGACAAATCTTTAACAAACATAAGTTTAAATGAAACTTCCATAGTATCACAAGCCACAACAAGTTAGGTCTATATTCAACACAAGTTAGGTCTATATTCAAATCAACCAAGGTCTTCACCAGCTTCCTCCAAAATAAAATGACTCACTAGGGATGACAAAATTACTCGACCCGGTGTGACCCGACCCGACCCGATCGAGATTTTCATTTTAAATTTCGGGTTCAGGGCTGGGCGGGTTTTGAAAATATTAAGGTCGGAGTCGAGGTGGGGCGGGTTTAGGTTAAAAATTCCCGGATCCAACCAAAAATATTTAAAAAATCTAATTAATTTATTTACAGAATTGTCATTATATATAGATATTTAGGTTAGAGACTTACCTAACCATTTCATTTTCACTAGGGATGTAAAAACAAGTAATTGGATGGGTTTCAGGTCAGGTACTGTCAGGTCGAATAAAATCGGGTACATGTCATTTTCTGTTTTGACTCGACTCGGGTCGGGTGCGGGTCCATTTCAAATCGGGTCCATTTCAGGTCGGGTCCATTTCAGGTCGGGTCAAAACGGGTCGAGTCCGAAGCAGATAATTGATAGGTTAATTCGGGTTCGGATACACTTCAGGTCGGGTTCATTTCAGGTCGGGTCCATTTCAGGTCAGGTCCATTTCAGGTCGGGTCTGTTTCAAGTCGGGTCCGTTTCAGGTCGGGTTCATTTCAGGTCGGGTTCATTTCAGGTCGGGTGCATTTCAGGTCGGGTGCATTTCAGGTCGGGTAATTTCAGGTCGGGTAGTTTCAGGTCGGGTAATTAAAGTTGGGGTATTTTCGGGATTGGAATTCGTATTGAGTTTTAGTTCGGTACAATCGTATAAGTAGTCGATAAACTTTAGGTTGGCCTTCGTCAATCGTCATTGATTTGGAGTTAATTATTTAAAGTCATATCAAATTAAAATTATAAAACATTGGAGTAATTAAAAATAATAATAATAAAAGGTCAATTTGGACTGAAAGGGGTAAATTTGGATTAAAAATAAATTTTCACGGATTATAATGAACAAAAATATCAAATTAAAATTATAAAACATTAGACAAATTTAAAAGAAAACAATGAAAAGGGGTCAATTTGGAATAAAAATAAAGTTTTGGGGACTATAATGAACAAAAATATCAAATTAAAAGTATAAAAATTAGAGTAATTAAAAAAACAATAAGTAGATGTCAATTTAGAATAAAAATAAATTTTCAGGGTCTAGAATGAACAAAATTTCAAATTAAAATTATAAAACATGATGAATTAAAATATATATATATATATGGGTCAATATGGAATTAAAATAAAGTTAAGGGACTAGAATGAAAAAATATCAAATTAAAATAATAAAACATTGGACAAATTAAAAACTAAATGTGGGTCAATTTGGAATAAAAATAAAGTTTTAGGGTCTAGAATGATGAAAATATCAATTTAAAATTATAAAGCATTGGACGAATTAAAAAACAATGAATAGGGGTCAAATTTGGAATCGAAATAAAGTTAAGGGACTAGAATGAACAAAGTACCAAATTAAAATTATAAAACATCAGACGAATTAAAAAAACAATAAATAGGGGTCAATTTGGAATTGAACTAAAGTTTAGGTGACTAGAATGAACAAAATATCAAATTAAAATTATAAAACATTGGACTAATTAAAATAAAGTTAAGGGACTATAATGAACAAAATATCAAATTAAAATTATAAAACATTGAACTAATTAAAAAAATAAAAAGTGATCAATTTGGAATACAAATAAAGTTTAGCGACTAGAATGAACAAAATGTCAAAGTAAAATTATATATTATCAGACTAATTAAAAAACAATTAGTAGGGGTCAATTTGGAATAGAAATGAAGATTTAAGGGCTATAATGAACAGAAATATCAAATTAAAATTATAAAACATTGGACGATTCAAGGTTAAGGGTTTAGGGTTTCATGTTAAGGGAAATTCATTAAAGGTTTAGGGTTCATATATTGATAGGTATATATATGTACATACATCAGGGTTTATGGTTTAGGGCTTTAGGGTTTAGGTTTATGATTTAAGGGTTTAGGGTTTAGGGAAATTTCATTAAGGATTTAGGGTTCATACATTGATAGATACATATACGCATACTTATATACATTAGGGTTTAGGGTCTATGGTTTAGGGGTTTAGGTTGAGAATTTAAGGGTTTAGATTTAAGGGTTTAGGGAAAATTCATTAAGGGTTTAAGGTTCAGACATTGATAGGTGTATACATACATACATACTTACATACATTAGGGTTTAAAGTTTAGGGGTTAGGTTTATGGTTTATAGTTCACATATTGATATGTATATACATACATAGTTATATACATTAGGGTTTAGGGGTTTAAGTTTAGGGTTTATGGTTAAGGGAAAATTCATTAAGGGTTTAGGGTTCATACATTGATAGGAACATACATACATACTTACATACATTAGGGTTTATGGTGTAGGGTTTAGGTTTAAGATTTAAGTACTTAGGGTTTAGGGTTTATGTTTAAGGGTTTAAGGTTTAGGGTTAATGGAAAATTCAATAAGGGTTTAGGGTTCATACATTGATAGGTGCATACATACATTAGGGTTTAAGGTTTATGGTGTAGGGTTTAGGTTTATGATTTAAGTGCTTAGGGTTTAGTGTTTAGGGAAAATTCATTAAGGGTTTAGGGTTCATACATTGATAGATACATACATATATACTTATATATATTAGGGTTTATGGTTTAAGGGTTTAGGTTTAGGATTTAATGGTTTAGGGATTATGGTATATGGTTTAGGGTTTTAGGTTTAGGATTTAATAGTTTAGGGATAAGGGTTCATACATTGATACATAAAATCAAAATTCAAAACCATGAACCCTAAACCAAAAAATGAAACCCCAAACCCTAAATCAAAACCTTTAAACCTTAAACCATAGAACACTAAAACCTAAAACTTTAAACACTAAACATTTAAAACAAAACATTAATTCAAAACCTTAAACCCTAAAAAATAAAACCCTAAAACCCTAAACCTTTAAATCAAAATTTTGAGGATTTGGAAGGACATTTACCCAAAAATGAATGCTCTAAATAAACGGGGGTGAAATTGAACAAATCGAAAAACAAGTAGAGACCAGGGACATGATTTAAAGAAGCGGAAACCCCTAAAATGAAAATTTGAAAACGCGGAGGGGCATAAACGAAGAATATCCCATTTTTAAAAGAAAATTAAATATAAAAACCATTTTTTCATTTCTAATCTCTTCCTCTTCTCCTTTGAGCGAACTCTCTCATTTTGGGAATAATGAAACCCTAAATCGGCCGACCGCCGCTAACTGGCACCGGCCATATCCTATTCGAGACAAAATCTTTCGTTTCAACCTCAAACAACGATTAAACCCCGACGACAAAGACCTCAAACCTTTTTCTCTATTTTTTTAAAACTCGAAAGGAAATTGAAAAGACTTTTCCCTTTTGAAATCGGAGGCCCCTCTTCCGAATCGTCTCACCTTCGTCTCACCGTGTTCAGCCTTCTTGCGAGAGGCCGATGGCTTGTCAACGGTTGGGAAGTCGACCCGGAGCGAAGGAATGTTAATCGCCGAAGGTAAAAAAAAAACCCTACTCCTTTGTATTGCTTGCTTTCTGAAATCCAGAATCGGGTTTACATTTTTGTTTCGGTTTTTTATACCGAGTGTTACATGCCAATGAAAATGATAAAGAAATTCGATTACTTCCTCTCTCTAAATCTCTGATTTTGTTGTTTGGTTGACTTTGCATTTTTGGTTTGTTTTTTTTTTGTTGCTATTTCAAGTCTCTAATGCCATGTGTTTTTCTTGTCTGTGCATGTCGGATTTGCCCAGTCGAGAGAGGCACGGCGTGAAGGTTGCAAGCGAAAGGTCAGAGCGTCAGGCAGTAAAGCTGAAGGGTCGGCACGCGCGCGTGGGCGAAATGGAGAATCGCGTGTGGGATCTGGAGAGTCAGGCGTAGGTGCGTGTCTCGTTTGGAAGCTTCCTTCGGCCATCTGGGGCCGTTAGATCAACCCGATCTAACGGCTGAGGTTATGCAGTGCGTAAAGGAAGATGAGCCGTCTAGGGTTTTTTTCTGATACGCGGTCTGTGCCGTCAGATGGTCATCCCAGATCGGACGGCTGTGGAGATGCGGCACGAGATCGAACCAACCCCTCTCCTAGGGTTTCTTCTTACTGGGTGATCTGGACCGTCAGATCTGCCTCGGATCGGACGATTGAGATGTGGTTGCGCATAGGTACAAAAAGGGAATTAGGGTTTTTCGGTTTGGGCTCAAATTGGGCTGAATATGTAACACTATGTACTTTGGATTTTAAGAATTTGACCCTTTATTTGTATTAACATTGGTTTTATATACAGACTTTATTTATTGTAATTTTTATTTGTGTATTACTAACAATATTAATAATAAATAATAATATAAATATAATAATAAATAATAGCAACATAAATAATAATAATAACAATTTGTAACTAATAATAACATAAATAATAATAATAATAATAATAATAATAATAATAATAATAATAATAATAATAATATAAATAGTAATAATAATACCACTAACAGTAGCACTAATAATATACCAACAATAGTAGTAAATAATAATATTAATAATACTATAACAAAAATACAATAATAACAACTAACAAGCACTTATAATGGTAGTAATATTGCCAATGATTATATATATATATATATATATATATAACATATATATATGCATTGCCAATGAAAGCACGCTAGCCCATTAAAAGCCCATCATTGAAAGCAAAATTTAAAACGAGTTTACCCCGGACAAAAATTAGTGATTACAACATTGAACTCATTTTTTTAAGTTAACTATCAAGTATTCAAATATTAATAAAAAACAGACCTTATATTGTATAGTCAGAAAAATATGTTTCAAGCTGATAACAGTAAATATTCGTTTATGTAGTTCAAATTATTAAAGGCTAGATAAGAATAATCAATAACTCTACAATTTTGTTCGTTTAATAAGAAAAGAATTATCCTGAATCTGTTATAACTTAACATATATTTTGTTATAATTTGTAAATCTAAATTTTTATTTAAGTTACTGCAAAAAAATCAATCTAATTTATTTTGTAACGTAAATATTTTTTTTGAATATGGTAAGTAACGTAAATATTAGTTAAAAATAATTGATAAATTTTCAATTACTTAATATTTTTAATAATTGAGAAAAAAATAAATATATTTAATATATTATATTAGAAGTATAATATAATGTCTAATTTAATATTTCTTAATTTCATAAATTATTTGTATTACTTGGCTCAATATTTTTATTTTTTAGTATTCACTCTTCATTAAGTTTTTGTAGTTGATAAATTATCAATTACTTAATATATTTTTTTAATTTTAGTACTTAATATATATATGTGTGTGCGCGCGCGCATATACATCATATATGTATATCAATATATGTAGGTGAATATGTATATATATCATATATATATATAAACTTATGAAAGTTTTTAATTCATCAAGTCACAGATTTCGGGTCAATATCAGTTCAGGTCAACAACACGTCGGGTCACTTAACAGGTCGGGTTAAAACTTGTTGGATTCAAAACAGGTCGGGTTTAAAACAAGTTGGGTCCAAAACAGATCTCGAGTCAATTCAGTCAGGTAAAATCGGTTATCTGCCAGGTCGACTTCGGGTTCGGGTTCGTTTCAGTCAGACGCAGGTCGGGTTTCAGGTCCACAGTAACAAGTCCAATTCGGGTTCAGGTCGTTTTTAGTCGGACGCAGGTCGGGTTCGGTCACTACAGTAACTGGTCGAATTCAGGTTCGGGTCAACAACATTCGGTTATAGATCGAGTTCGGTCATTAAATTTTTGTAACACCTGTGTTTTGGGGTCGGGAGTCGGGCATGTGAGTCGGGTTCGAGTCGTTAGACTCGGTTTAATTAAAGTAGACTTAATTTTATTTTTAAAAAGGATTTAAATCTCATTAATGGCATTTTCGTAATTACCTAAAAACAAGGGAAAATATGAGCTTTTTGAAAACAAAAAGAAAATGGTCTTCTTCTTCTTCCTTATTTCATTTTCAACGACAAAAACCCCAAACCTCCCAAAGTCACTATTCCATCAAGGCTCTTCATCGTTTCAAGTGATTTTAACAAGGTAAACATGTTTTTGACTTCTCCTCATTATTTCGAACACTTCCATGGTTTTAGATTCTTGAAAGTTTCATCTTTTTAGTTTTCTAGTTTCAAGCTTTTAAAGGGAAAAAGGGGGAGGCGTTATGGTTTTTTCGTTTATCTTTTGATTTGATAAGTTCATTTACGTGTTAATCTAGTCCAAAGGTGTTTTAAAACTTAAAATGGTGGGTTTTGGTCAAAATCCCGAAATGAGTTTTTGGGAGCTTTTTAAAGGTGTCTAAACTTATGTTTTTGAAGTGGTTTTGTGATGGGTTGAAGGGCTGATGATATAGTGTTGTTAGAGAAGTGTTTTGAAGGTTTTTAGCGGTGTTTTGGGTGTTGGAATTGGTAGTTTACAGCTGGGTTTAAGGGGAGTACGAAAATGGGATTTTGGTTGTTAGCTTGGGCTTGAAATTATAAGGTTTTGGCTTGTGAATGTAGTTTGGGTTTGAGGTTGAGTTTGGTGATGATTTGGTTAAGTGATACATTGTTTTTGATTGAGTAGACTCAAGGGGAAACGTTGGAGAAGGTTCGGGCATGAATCTGGGGAATTTGGAGAATTGAGATCGGTGTTCGGCTTCCGTTTGGGTTGCAACGGTGAGTGGAAATGTTTAACTTTGTCTTGCCTTCGAAATGGGATCTGTGAGAAAGGGGCCATGGTGGCCGGAGATGCAATTAATGATGGTGGTGATCGGTGGTTAAGGATTTGTTGTTTGAAGAAGATGGAAAGGATATTTTCCAGAGAGAACAATGTGTTTCTCTGTATTTTCTTATTATTCTTAACTATTCAAATGTGTGTACGGTGAGCCTTTAAATAGGCAATTACAGAGTTTTAGTATAGTTAAACTATACTTTTATCTCTAATTTAAATAATATTTATCCCTAATTTAAATAAGACTTCTAATAAATCTAATCAATTATACATTAAATAAAACTCTACCACTTCTCAGATAACTTACACTCTCCCTCAAACTCTAACACTTCTCGGATAACTTACACTCCCCCTCAAGCTGGTGAGCAAATGTAGTAGAGCACCAGCTTGGATCTTGAATGTGATGCCCTACTAATATTTCTCCTGTTGTTTCTTAGAGAAAAAAAACATCTCCCTTTTCCGGGAGCCATTGAGTTGAACAACTAGGATATAATCATGTTGTTCTTTGCACGGTCATTGTTGAAAATTTGCAGCTGATGTTGCTGGTTTCGGCATCCTTCTTGAGATGACTACCAACTTTGCTGTAGTTGTTGGTTCTGCACCTTCCTTAGATGTCTTCCAACTTTCCTCTGTCAGTGATGATCTTTTTCTGGTTTTTGCATCTTCTGAGATGTCTTCCAGCTTTTTCTACCATTCACAGACTAAGTAGCTGCTTCCATTCAATAACGATCACAGAAATCTACACTCTCCCTCAAGCTGGTAGTTACACGTACTAGAGTCCCAGCTTGAATTTTTGATGTAGAATCCCTTGAAAAATAATATAGTTTTTCTTTAAGGCTAAACTAAAACCTTTTCTCCTATCTTTTTTAAAACAGATGGCTAAGATAGAACCAAATAGTTTTTTTTAAGGCTAAACTATAACCTTTTCGACAAAACAACAAAAATAAACGAGCAGAAATTTCACCAGAGATGTAAGATTCCAACGAAGGAGAAGCCAAGGAACGAGCGTGGCCTAATGATAACAGCGGGAAAAAAAGTGTGCGTATAAAAAGAAGAGAAAAAAATCAAATCAGAGATGGCAGCAGTGGTGACGACATTAAGATCGTTGTTGGCTCTGATACCATGTGACAAAGGGGCCACCATGTCTACCACTTCTCAGATAACTTACACTCTCCCTCAAACTCTAACACTTCTCGGATAACTTACAGGATCCTTGGGGGTTTGGGTGGAGCCTCGAGGGCTCACCTAAACCCAATTGTAAGTGTACCACTCTTACTTTAATGGTTATGTGTTGATACATGATTAATCGTTGTGTTATCATCTGCATTGTGGATTGCTTTTCATCTGTTGTTGTTGTGTAATCGTGTTGATGTCGAGCCTCACGTGATGGTTGTCATAACTACGGTGATGAGTGGTCCCACCGGTAGTGACTAGTAGTAGAGTAAGGTGATGAGTGGTCCCATTGGAAAACTACTAGTAGAACAGTGATGTGTGGTCCCATCGTGTGTGAGTTGGTTGTGCATGTGCAAACCATGTAGTTGTCTTGTTGTGATACCTTTCATGCATTCAATGGGTTACTTCTCATTTAAGAAAAGTGTTTTTGAAACTGCATGCTTGTTGAGTTTTAGAGCTTCGCTCACTAAGCTATCAAGCTTACGCTCTCCTTTTTCTAACATGCAGATCGTTAGAGTTCGGGAGGCAAGTGGGCAAGGGAGGAGCCTTTTTGGAGTTCTCAAGTAGCTCATGTACGATTTATGTCTTTGTAATAATGCCTAGACGATGGGGGTACTAGACTTGTTTGGAGTTGGTGTCAAACTCCTTAGTTTGGTTTTGTTGATGCATGAATATGTTGAGTTGTTGATGCTATGTTGGATAAGTTTATGTCTTTATGTCGTGGATTAAAAACCATGTCTACTTCGTTGTTTAAATGTCTTGTGTTTGAGAGTTATGACCTTGATCTATGAATGCTTATGTGGTTGTTTTAAAGTATGTGAAACCTTGCCATGATATGCCTATTTGAGTGTTTAATGCTTTGAATGGAATGGTAAAGTCAAGTATGTTTCTATGCAAGGTTTCTACCCAAATGCCTTTTCTGAGATGTATGCCATGTTAGTTCGTTAAAGTAGTCTCGCATGATCGATCTTGCTTGTCAAATGTTGTTTGAGTGTATGTTTGTGGTTAGGGAGTCATAAAAAGCATTTAGAGTTGAGTCTTGCAGTGCAGGGCGTATCGGTACACCCAAGGGCCGTATCGATACGGTCCTACACTTTGGGACTCAGACTTGGCTTAGCGTACCGATACACAAGGGTGTATCGATACGCCAAAACCTCTCTGGAAATCTGAGATTTTGACAAGATTTTGGCGTATCGGTACGGGCTCTAGGCATTTCGGTACGATCATTTATCGTTGACCACGAGATGTTGACCAAGGAGGGCGTATCGGTACGGTCAACCAGTGTACCGATACGGTCTCCCTAGGTTGACTTAGGTTAGTTGACCTGGTCAAGGCGTATCGATACCCTCTTCTAGTGTATCGATATGGCCTGTTAAACAAAGTAAAATGGGGCGTTTTAAATTATTTGTTTGATTGCTTCGCATCGCTTGTTGTCTTTCCGCTGTTGTATCATACATAGGATGTATGAATGCCTTTAGACAAGATAATAATTAAAAGAAATTTTTTTAGGGTTGCTAACCGAGGTGGGTCCCTAACGGGGTTCATTTCGGTTTTCTCCGTGTAGCCTACTCGGACCGGTCAGTCGTCCAGATCGAGACGAGGGGGTTACATTTGGTGGTATCAGAGCCTGAGGTTTCTGAGACCGCGGGTAGGTAAGTGAGGTAAGTTTTATGTGTTATGTTGTTGCTTTGTATCGATGAGTGTTTCATCATGTATGCTTGAAGTTGCTTGCTAGTACGGTGTTTGGAAGCATGTTTTAATGGCCTTTTGGTTGTGGTTGAGGGTTAGTCAAATGTCCTCATTGTTAGGTGTTGTTGTCAACAAAATGGTTTTGGTTTAACGAGCTTGAGAACCTGAGTCCTTGCCCTTTTGCTAACCTAATGTTTTTCTTGTGTGTTGTGTGTTTGTTGTTTTAGATTCTATCTTAATATGGTGAGACCGAGGGGGCGACCTAGAGCGGGTGACCAGGCACCCGGGGGTGAGCCTTCTGTTCCTCCTGCTCCCGGTGGTAATGGAGTAGGTGGCGAAGGAAATGTGCCTCAGACTGGTGTGCAAGTCGGGGGTGATGGTAATGGGCCTCAGGCCGATGCTAATGTTGGAGGTGTTGGAGCACAGGCGGGTCAGGGTCCAGTGGGCGCGGACATGACCCATTTGATTCAGACCATAGCCAGAGTTTTTCAGATAGCTTTGGCCGGTGTACAAGCTGCAGCACCACCTCAGGGTGCGGGGACAGGATTACCCCTAGAGAGGCTCCGTAGTTTGGGCAGAGTTGAGTTCCGAGGGTTGACTCCCGAGGGTTCGGAGGCGTGGCTTGAGAGTACCACGCGCATATTGGGTCAGATGGAGTGCTCGGACACCCGTAAGTTGGGGTGCATTGTTTCCTTGCTTCAGGGGTATGCATATACTTGGTGGATCATTGTTACTTCGGGTATGGCCGAAGCGGATATCAAGTGGGAGTTCTTCAGAAATTCCTTCAAGAGGAAGTATCTCGGAGTTCGATACATAGATGAGAAGAAGAGGGAGTTTATGGCCTTGGTTCCAGGTAACAGGACCGTGTCTGAGTACGAGGTTCAGTTTGTGAGATTGAGCCAGTATGCACCTGAGTTGGTTCCTAATGAGAGGGAGCGGTGTGAGCGCTTTCGGTATGGGTTGACTAGAGATGTGAAGACCTACATGCTTGCCTCTGACTACATTGAGTTTGATGTTTTGGTCTCTAGGGCCAAGGATATTGAGCAGAACTTGGGATCCAGTTCCCGTGCTAGTGGGTCCGATTCCGGGAAGAGACACGCGAACTGGGATAGAGATCATGCCAAGAGGCATAGGGATAGGAGGTACCAGCCCGATACGAGGCATAGGGGTGATAACTATGGTCAGGGCCATCAGGGCCAAGGAGCTGTTATGCACACCCCAGAGTGCAGTAGAAGCGGGAGACGACATCAGGGCGAGTGTGCGGGAACCTTTGGGCCGTGTTGGAACTGTGGTTCCTGAGACCATATGAGGCGTAACTTTCCACACCCGGCTAGGGGCGGACCGGCTCCAGCTAGTGGTTATGAGTAGCAGAGAGGCCGTGGGCGCGGTCGTGGAAACATTCAGCCAAGGAATGAGGGTCAGAGGAACTTGGCTCACGTAGTAGCAGTCCAGCCCGAGGGAGGAGGACCGACGAGGGTGTATGCTCAGTGAGTGGCTGGGAACGACACAGACGTCATTGCAGGTAATTTCTTGTTACAGTCTTTGAGTTTGCTTTCTTTGATAGACTCGGGGTCGACATATTCATACATTTTGGGTGAGCACGCGAGGTCATTAGGGTTACCGTTTGAATGGCTAGAGGTAGGTGTAAATGTTACTAGCTCTTTTGGTGATACAGTGGTAGTTAGGAAAGTGTATAGGAGGTGTCCCTTGATGGTTCAGGGCCACGTGTTTTCGGTCGATGTGATGGAGTACCATTCTACGATTTTGACGTAATCTTGGGCATGGATTGGCTCGTACAACATAGAGCTAGGGTTGACTTTGAGACCAAGAGAGTCTCCTTGAAGCTTACAGATGATTTCGAGGTTGTGGTAGTTGGCAAGAACGTTAGGTTCTTGTCCAATGTTGTTTCTGCCTTGGAAGCGCAGAGGTTGTTGAATTCGGGGTGTCAGGCTTATTTGGCTTATATAATGAATCCGAATATGAGTGAGGTTAGACCACAAGACATCAGGACATTATGTGATTTTCCGAGTGTTTTTCCGGAAGAGTTGTCGGGTTTGCCATTGAGACGTATTCTGATTCTGCACCAGTGTCTATTTCTCCGTACAGAATGGCACCGAAAGAGTTGAAGACACAGCTTCAGGAGTTGACCGATAGAGGTTTCATTAGACCTAGTATTTCTCCATGGGGTGCTCCGGTCTTGTTTGTTAAAAAGAAAGATGGTAGCATGAGGATGTGTATAGATTATAGGCTGTTGAATAAGGTGACAGTGAAGAAAAAATATCCTTTGCCTAGGATAGACGACTTGCTCGATCAGTTGATAGGTGCTTCCGTGTTTTCGAAGATTGACTTGAGGTTCGGGTACTATCAGTTGAAGGTAAAAGATGTGGACATACCGAATCCAGACTTTCGTACACGTTATGGGCACTGTGAGTTCTTGGTGATGCCTTTTGGGTTGACTAACGCTCCAGCAGTTTTCATGGATATGATGAACCGTGTGTTTCATGAGTTCTTGGACAGATTTGTGGTAGTGTTTATAGATGACATCCTATTGTACTCTAGGACCGAAGAGGAGCATGATGAGCATTTGCGGTTAGTACTTCAGACCCTGCTAGAAAATCAGTTGTATGCCAAGCTAAGCAAATGTGAGTTTTGGATTAGGGAGGTGGTCTTCCTAGGTCACGCGATCTCGGCTAAGGGGATTAGTGTGGATCCCAAGAAGATTGAACCCATAGTGAGTTGGAAACAACCGAAGTCAGTGATAGAAATCCGTACTTTCCTAGGTTTGGCGGGATACTATAGAAGATTTGTGGAGGGATTCTCCCGGATAGCGGCTCCTTTGACTAAGTTGCTTCAGAAGAATGTTCTGTATGAGTGGTCAGATGCAAGGCAAGAAGCGTTTGAAAATTTGAATAAAGCTTTGACCGAGGCTCCTATCTTGATTCAGCCTATGCTTCGAGACAGTTGAAGGTGCACGAGAAGAACTATCCCACCCACGATATAGAGTTAGCCGCGGTAGTGTTCGCTTTGAAGATCTGGAGACACCATCTTTATGGTGAGAGGTGCACCGTATACACCGACCACAAGAGTTTGAAGTATTTGATGTCTCAGAGGGAGTTGAACCTCAGGCAACGTAGGTGGTTAGAGCTTCTTAAGGATTATGACCTTACGATAGAATACCATCCGGGTAAGGCAAACGTAGCGGCCGATGCCTTGAGTAGAAAAATGGCCGTTGAGTTACGAGCTATGTTTGCGAGATTGAGCGTGTCCAATGATGGTGGGTTGATAGCCGAGCTTCAGGTTAGGCCTTCATTAGTTCAGTTGATTCGAGAGAAGCAGTTGCGAGATGAGTCTTTGGCACCTCACGTGCAAGACATAGCCGAAGATGGGCCTACCGATTTTTGTTTTGGGGAGAATGGGATCCTATGTTACAAGGATAGGATAGTGGTTCCAGAAGATGCCGAGTTGAGGCGTACGATCTTGAATGAAGCTCATAATAGTCCTTTTTCTATGCATTGAGGTAGCACGAAGATGTATAGAGGGTTAAAAAAAGAGTACTATTGGGTTGGATTGAAGAAGTATGTGGCCGAGTTTGTGAGTAAGTGTATGGTTTGTCAGCGAGTCAAGGCCGAGCATCAGTTTTATTCAGGGTTGTTACAGCCGTTGAAGATTTCGGAATGGAAGTGGGAACGTATCACCATGGACTTTGTATCAGGGTTACCATTAACTCCTTCGAGGAAGAATTCAGTGTGGGTGATAGTGGATAGATTTACTAAGTGTGCCCACTTCATACCAGTTCATACCACCTACACTTTAGATAAGTTAGCCGATATGTACATTTGTGAGATAGTGAGACTACATGGGGTACCGAAATCGATTGTGTCAGACCGAGATCCGAGGTTTACAGCTAGATTTTGGGAGTGTTTGCATTGAGCCTTGGGTACTTGGTTGAACTTCAGTACTTCATATCATCCGCAGTCAGATGGTCAATTAGAGAGGGTGATTCGGGTGTTGGAAGATATGTTGAGATGTTGTATCATCGATTTTCAGGGCTCATGGGAGAAACACCTACCATTAGTAGAGTTTGCATACAACACCAGTTATCAGGCTAGTATTCAGATGGCACCGTATGAAGCTCTGTATGGGAGGAGGTGTAGGACTCCGATTTGTTGGGCCGAAGCCGGACAGAAGCTTGTACTGATGCCCGATTTGCTTAAGGGCACCACCGAGAAGGTAAAGTTGATATGCGATCGTTTGAAGGCAACTTCAGATCGACATAAGTCTTATGCCGACTTAAAGAGGAAAGAGGTTGAGTATTCCGTGGGAGATAAAGTGTTTTTGAAAGTCTCACCTTGGAAGAAGGTGATGAGGTTTGGTAGGAAGGGTAAGTTAAGCCCACGATTCATTGGACCTTATGAGGTAGTTGAGAGGATTGGCCCCGTTGGATATAGATTGAGACTCCCGACTGAGCTAGAGAAGATTCATGATGTATTCCACGTGTCGATGCTTCGTAAGTATAGGTCGGATCCGTCCCATGTAATGCACATAGAAGAGATTGAATTGAACTCGGATTTGACTTATGATGAAGAACCAATTGAGATCTTAGCTTCAGACAACAAGGTGTTGCGAGGAAAGTCAATTGAGTTAGTCAAAGTGAGGTGGCAACGTCGAGGGGTGGACGAGGCCACTTGGGAGAGGAAGGAGGATATGGAAAGGTAGTTTCCTTATCTCTTTCAGTCAGGTAATTTCGAGGACGAAATTCCTTAAGTGGGGGAGAGTTGTAACACCCGTGTTTTGGGGTCGGGAGTCGGTTCGAGTCGTTAGACTCGGTTTAATTAAAATAGGCTTAATTTTATTTTTAAAAAGGATTTAAATCTCATTAATGACATTTTCGTAATTATCCAAAAACAAGGGAAAAGATGAGCTTTTTGAAAACAAAAAGAAAATGGTCTTCTTCTTCTTCCTTATTTCATTTTCAACGACAAAAACCCCAAACCTCCCAAAGTCACTATTCCATCAAGGCTCTTCATCGTTTCAAGTGATTTTAACAAGGTAAACACGTTGTTGACTTCTCCTCATTATTTCGAACACTTCCATGGTTCTAAATTCTTGAAAGCTTCATCTTTTTAGTTTTCTAGTTTCAAGATTTTAAAGGAAAATGGGGGAGGATTTATGGGTTTTTCATTTATCTTTTGATTTGATAAGTTCATTTACGTGTTAATCTAGTCCAAAGGTGTTTTAAAACTTAAAATGGTGGGGTTTTGGTCAAAATCCCGAAATGGGTTTTTGGGAGCTTTTTAAAGGTGTCTAAACTTATGTTTTTGAAGTGGTTTTGTGATGGGTTGAAAGGCTGATGATATAGTGTTGTTAGAGAAGTGTTTTGAAGGTTTTTAAGGGTGTTTTGGGTGTTGGAATTGGTAGTTTACAGCTGGGTTTAAGGGGAGTACGAAAATGGGATTTTGGTTGTTAGCTTGGGCTTGAAATTATAAGGTTTTGGCTTGTGAATGTAGTTTGGGTTTGAGGCTGAGTTTGGTGATGATTTGGTTAAGTGATACATTGTTTTTGATTGGTTAGACTCAAGGGGAAACATTGGAGAAGGTTCGGGCATGAATCGGGGGAATTTGGAGAATTGAGATCGATGTTCGGCTTCCGTTTGGGTTGCAACGGTGAGTGGAAATGTTTAACTGTGTCTTGCTTTTAAAATGGGATCCTTGGGGGTTTGGGTGGAGCCTCAAGGGCTCACCTAAACCCAAGTGTAAGTGTACCACTCTTACTTTAATGGTTATGTGTTGATGTGTGATTAATCGTTGTGTTATCATGTGCATTTGTGGATTGCTTTTCATCCGTAGTTGTTGTGTAGTCGTGTTGATGTCGAGTCTCACGTGATGGTTGTCATAACTACGGTGATGAGTGGTCCCACCGGTAGTGACTAGTAGTAGAGTAAGGTGATGAGTGGTCCCATCGGAAAACTACTAGTCGAACGGTGATGTGTGGTCCCACCGTGTGTGTGTTGGTTATGCATGTGCAAACCATGTAGTTGTCTTGTTGTGATACCTTTCATGCATTCAATGGGTTACTTCTCATTTAAGAAAAGTGTTTTTGAAACTGCATATTTGTTGAGTTTTAGAGCTTCGTTCACTAAGCTATCAAGCTTATGCTCTCCTTTTTCCAACATGCAGATCGTTAGAGTTCGGGAGGCAAGTGGGCAAGGGAGGAGCCTTTTTGGAGTTCTCAAGTAGCTCATGTACGATTTATGTCTTTGTAATAATGCCTAGACGATGGGGGTACTAGACTTGTATGAAGTTGGTGTCAAACTCCTTAGTTTGGTTTTGTTGATGCATGAGTATGTTGAGTTGTTGATGCTATGTTGGATATGTTTATGCCTTTATGTCGTGGATTGAATACCATGTCTACTTCGTTGTTTAAATGTCTTGTGTTTGAGAGTTATGACCTTGATCTATGAATGCTTATGTGGTTGTTTTAAAGTATGTGCAACCTTTCCATGATATGCCTATTTGAGTGTTTAATGCTTTGAATGGAATGGTAAATGTTGCGTGTAAATAGAACTATCGCAAATAGTGTAAGTGTACACGACGCAAGTAGTAAAGTGATACTAGAGTATCGGATATTGTCTCCACATGGACTGGAATACTTCTATCCTTTAACTATCTGCACAGAAGAAAGAAAGAGTTTTAATAATTTGATTGAACAGTGTCACGAATAAATCAAGTAAAAGAGAAAAAACAGAATTATAAAACAGGCAGGAATTGAATTGCTCTGTAGTGGATGTATTGCACTGTTCAAGGACTTCTATTCTGTGTTTGGCTCTTGTCACGGCAGCACCTGTCGTGGCAGCGGTCCGTTGCTGTCGCGGCAACGATAAGCAATTCAGTTTCTTCAAGTTCGACAAGAATCCATGGATTGACTTGTCCTATCCCTAGGTCCAAGTTCTGTCGATGAACACGTCTTGGATGATACCTCCCGACGTGAATCGAAGTATGAACACCGATGTTTATGAATTCTTCTTTAGCCGCTTAACCTCGTCCTATCCCTAGGTCCGAGATAGTTCAACCATAAACTGGAGAACCAGTACTTACTCCTTTCGTATACTTAACTCTCCTGATATTAAGTAAATAGATAATCTTACAATGCTCTCCCGATACTCTTGTAAGATGTTGAAACCTAAATAAGCAAACTTGAAGTTTTATTTTATTGAATAAAAAAATCCTAAGAACAGAACAACCCTTACAACTACTTTACAATATCAACCCTTTGCCCTAGGGGAGGTTTAGAACATGGTGAAGGAAGAGAAACGACTAGGGTTTGGAGATGAGAGGTATGGGATGTGATATCTCTTTATACCCTTACATACATGGGTATATATAGGCAAAGATCTAGTCTAAGTCCTTCTTGGAGTAGTAGTCCTTTTTGGAGTAGAAATCCTTCTTGGAGTAGAAATCCTTGTTCAGCAAGTAAAGATAAGTTACTTTACTTATCGATCCTTGATCAGCTCTATGCTCCGCTCTCGGCCTCAGAAAAATGCAAGATTGGGCTCAATGGACTCAGAAAAATGTCCTCTATCAAACGAGACCCATCTTGACTATGTCGGCGTATTTCTGTCCGGGCGGCATTCTGCGGCGGCAGCGTCCTTGGTGGCAATTGGAACTGCTTCAGTACAGCTCCTTCTGCTTCTAGTCTCCAAAAATATGCGAGTGGCCCACAATAGTCCGACTTGAAATCATCTATTTTTCGATCTCCACTTCGCGTTTTCTAGCTCAGGTGTCTTCACTGTCGCCCCTTCTGCCACAGCAGCGGTCACGACAGACCACGAACCTCGTCTCCTCACCTCCTGCTCCGCAACTTGCCTCTGCTCCTCAGCTGCCTCCAATGCTGCCACGACAGATACCTGCAAAAGTAACCAAATTTAGCAGTATCTGCGCAGTTTTATCTAAATGTGATGTTGATGCAAAACTTAACCTAAAATGCAGTTAAACATGCTTGAGTGCAGCAAAAATAAGGATAAATGAGGGGTAAAATATAGGACTTTTAGGCACTCAACAGTAAAGTCAAGTATGTTTCTATGCAAGGTTTCTACCCAAATGCCTTTTCTGAGATGTATGCCATGTTAGTTCGTTTAAGTAGTCTCGCATGATCGATCTTGCTTGTCAAATGTTGTTTGAGTGTATGTTTGTGGTTAGGGAGTCATAAAAAGCATTTAGAGTTGTGTCTTGGTTTGTTTTGCTGCAAAATTGAGTCTTGCAGTGCAGGGCGTATCGGTCGCCCAAGGGCCGTATCGATACGGTCCTACACTTTGGGACTCAGACTTGGCTTAGTGTACCGATACACGGGGGTGTATCGATACTCCAAAACCTCTCTGGAAATTTGAGATTTTGACGAGATTTTAGCGTATCGGTACGGGCTCTAGGCGTTTCGGTACGGTCGTTTATCGTTGACCACGAGATGTTGACCAAGGAGGGCGTATTGGTACGATCAACCAGTGTACCGATACGGTCTTCCTAGGCTGACTTGGGTCAGTTGACCTGGTCAAGGCGTATCGATACCCTCTTCTAGTGTATCGATACAGCCTGTTGAACAAAGTAAAATGGGGTGTTTTAAATTGTTTGTTTGATTGCTTCGCATCGCTTGTTGTCTTTCCGCTGTTGTATCATACATAGGATGTATGAATGCCTTTAGACAAGATAATAATTAAAAGAATTTTTTTAGGGTTGCTAACCGAGGTGGGTCCCTAACGGGGTTCATTTCGATTTTCCCCGTGTAGCCTACTCAGACTGGTCAGTCGTCCAGACCGGGACGAGGGAGTTACAATTTTCAAGTCAAATCAAATTCTGACTTAAGCAGGTTTCAGTCGAATTTTCAGATCAAATCAACTTTTTACATCCCTAATTTTCACCCGTCTGCCGCCTCTTCTCCTTTACTTCTCTCCATTTTCCCCCTTTGTTTAATTTCTATTTGTGCCGCTTCTCACCCTTTCATATCCCCTCCATTTTCCTTCATTTGTTTAACTTTTCATTATGCATCCTTTTTTCTTCTCTTTTTTTTTTAAATTGTTTTCTTTTCTTTCTTTTTTTACAGAAGTAATAACAAGATATTCATACTACCCATATTTAAAGGATTGAAACTTGATAATTATTTGGTTGAAATTTTCGTTCTAAATCTAATAATTTTAGGAAACAATCTATTTTGTTCTTCGTTCATTGCTTGTTTGTTTTATATCTTGTTTGTAGAGTTTGATAATATATATATATATATATATTTAGATCTGATGTTATTTATATCCAGATCCAATGTTCTTTATTTATAGTTTTTATATTTTATTTTTAGATATGATTTTTTTTTTGTTTCTTTAGGGTTTAGTATATATAATCTCCAGATTTGAATTTTGTGCTTTGTTTTTTATCTTTTTGATCTATTTGAGTGTTTCTGTTTCTTAGTTTGGTTGTTTCTTGGGTCGGGTCGGGATCGGGTCTATATTATAAATTTTGGGGCGGGTTCGGGGCGGGTAAATTAAGAACAATTTTCAGGGCGGGCGTGTAGAGTATGTAAAATGTCAGGTCGGGACGACGAACAATCCGACCCGCCCCATTGTCATCCCTATAACTCACCAATCACAATGTTAGGTGGTTGAGTGTTAAATCTTTTATTTCAAAACATGAAACAAATTAATATAAAAATATAATGTAATACTAGAAAATTAAAAATAAAATATAATTATGAATTATATTATAAATACTAACCATCCTCAAATTCCACCTCAAAAAGATTTCCATGCATTGTACGAGAGATTTTAACGTTTACTTCTGCTCCTGATGGTCTCATTCCACTCTTTGATCGAGATGTCTCCGATCCTCCTTAAAGAATGTTTGATTTTAGTTTCTAAGGCTTTAGCCTTTCTTAAGTAAAAAAATACAAAATAAACCAAGCTTTATATATATATATTTTAAAGGAAACAGGGTTTTTCATTAAAAACTTGTTTATAATAAAGTTTAGGGTAAACTACAACGGAGGTCACTCAATTATGGGTAAGATCATATTTGGGTCACTCAATTATTAAAAGTTATATTTGGGTCACTTAGCTAGGGGTAATGTTATATTTGGGTCACCCAATTATTAAAGTTTACATTTTGGTCACTCAATTATGGGTAAAGTTACGTTTGGGTCACCCTTTATATTTAAAAAAGTACATTAATTTAGTCATTTTTTTCTTCTAAATCACTTGTATACCCTTGTTAACATTAGAACACTTCATTTGAAATCATTAATTAATCTAATACACAAATTGATATACTTTTTTTTTAAATATGAAGGGTGACCCAAATGTAACCTTGCCCATAATTGAGTGATCCAAATGTAACCTTTAATAATTGAGTGACACAAACGTAACCTTACCCATAATTGAGTGACCCAAATGTGACTTTTAATAATTGAGTGATCCAAATGTAACCTTACCCATAATTGAGTGACCATTGTTGTAGTTTACCCTAAAGTTTATCTATGTGGATAAAAAAAATTTGTCTCTTTCGGTGTCATTTTCTATGCCTTCACACTAAAAAGTAAATTTTACACTTTAACCCTAATTTTTAAATCATAAAACTTGGACCTTAAAAATTAAATTCTAAATCATACCTTCTTAAACCATATTTTTTTAGTGCGAGTATATATAGGGGCACTATACATAAGGTGATTGTAGATGCCCATTTTGCCCGGGACTAATCCAAATACCCATTACAACCCAATAGCCCCTATCTGTCGCTAATGAACGACCACCGGCGGTTATTCACGGCTGTCCTCGGGCAACGACTGGCGGCAGCAGAGGAAGAGAGAATTTATATATTTTTTAAGGATATCAGGCTCAAATGAAATTTTTTTGGGTGAAAACAGATATATATATATATATATATATATATATATATATATATATATATATATATATATATATCCGTTTTCAAAACGACGTCGTTTTGAGCATCACTCTCCACCCCCAAAACGACATCGTTTTGGGCGTCACTCTCCACCCCTAAAACGATGTTGTTTCATGCTTGTACCCACGCATAGACCCGACCAAGAAGAAGATCCACACGTTTTTTAATGGAAGGGGATAATTGCAGCTTCGATCTATCTTTTTCGTATCCTTCACAATTTTACACTTCCATTTTTTTCTTTATTTCATTTCGGTCACTGTTTTCTGTTATTATGCATTATTCTATTACATTATTAATTAGTATTGTACTATATACTATTATTATATTACTATTAATATTATGGTTACTGTATTGCTATTATATTATTACGATATTATTAATGATTATAATCATTACTACCAATCTTATTATTCATTTATTACTTCTACATTAACACACACACATATATATATATATATATAATTTATATATATCCTGCATTCACTTTCTTAATCGAAATTTAATTCAAATGATTTTTTATTAGGAATTCTCGTGAAAAACGTGCCTCGAACTAAAATGGGTGCCGCTTTCTCATTAATCTCTAATATTATTTTTTAATCCTAAATTATAATATTTAAAATGGTATTCCTTTAGTTGGGGGTCTCGTGAATCAAGCCGCAAGTTGATTATTTTTGTCTTAATAAATAGAAATTATGACTTCGATTTAATTTAAATTTTTGATCCATGCTCTTTTATTTCTGATTTTCCTACAACTATTTTTATAAAATCTGTTGAGTTTTCATATCATGAGCTCTGCACCCGAGCTCCGTCCTTTTTAAGTGGGAGCGAGAAATTACTCCTTCGTGAGGTACCCCCTCCGTGCAGGATAGTGGATCGCTTTTGGGATATAGGTCCCTTTGTCTTCGTGAGATCTTTGTCTCCGTGTAGACCTAGGGAAATGTATCCTCCAGAATCGATGTTCTAGCGATAGTTCGGGTACCGTCACCCTAGAACCAAACCACATGTAATGAACCATAAGAGTCTACCTTGTTAGAGCTATACCGAACCTCTGCCCGGTTAGAGAGTCACCCGGTAGGTGCACGGTAGAGAAAGATGGGGGGTCAATTTCTTTTAATTATACTCTTTAATTTCAGTATTGTCTATTTATTTGTTTGTTTATTTACTTTCTTTTTGTAATAAAGTATGATAGATATCATGCCTATATTTATGCAAAACAAGAATACGAGTAGAAAACATGTTCGGGTAAGACCTACTTTTTGTTCAAAGCATGCAGGTAGAAAAGTATGATTGGGTAGGATTTCTTTTATTCGAATAAAGCATGTTAACCCATAAAGTCCTATACCTTTTTTGCAATAAATTATTGATTATTCTATTCGTACTAACTTGTTTTATTGTTGCATCGCATTAACATCTCATTTTGCATACATTTGCACCACATCATATTGCATAATCATTTCTGAATTGAGCCTCTAATTCCTAGATAATTTCATCACAGTGATTTTGGGACATTCGGGTCAGCCAAATCAGCATCAGTTTTTCACTTGAAGCAAAGCTAAAGAAATGGATGACCGTTTGGCAAAAGTTACAAAAAGCATGTAAAGATCATAATGAACAACCTTTGAGGAGACGTTGATTTTCTTTTAAGACATCGTTGTAGTTTAAATATCTTTTTGAGTAATGCACCTATCACCTAAGCCTAAAGGCAAAAGAGAATCTTTTGTAAGGGCGTGTGTCTGATTGTTTTTAATGAATAATGCATTTTTGTAAATTCTCTCAAAATTTATGAATTGTCATGAGGTTTTTTGTACATACATACAGATCATTTTTTCAGGAGCGACATCGTTTCCAATCCGACATAATATTTTTCGTTTCCTAACCGAGGATCACCACCACACCCGGGAAAGAGATAATATGTAACCCCCTCGTCCCGGTCTGGACGACTGACCAGTCCGAGTGGGTCACACGGGGAAAACCGAAGTGAAACCCTTTAAGGCTCCCCTTCGATTAGCAACCCTGGAAAATTTCTTTTAACATTATCTTGTCTAAAGGCTTTAATACTTCCTATGTGAAACACGACAGCGGAAACACAACAAATTAATGCAAACATACAAAGCAAGCAATTTAAAACAGCCCATTTTAGTTTGTACAGCAGGCCGTATCGATACACTAGAAGAGGGTATCGATACGCCTTGACTAGGTCAACTGCCCAAAGTAAACCTAGGGAGACCGTATCGGTACACTGGTTGACCGTACTGATACGCCCTCCATGGTCAACTTCTCACGGTGAAACGATAAAAACCGTACCGATACACCCAAGACTCGTACCGATACGCCAAAATCTCTTCAATATCTCAGATTTCTAGAGAGCTTTTGGCGTATCGATACACCCTCGTGTACCGGTACGCTAAGCCTAATCTGAGTCCCAAAGTGTAAGACCGTATCGATACGGCCCTTGGGCGTACCGATACGCCCTGCACTGCAAGACTCAAATTAGCAGCAAAACGAACCAAGACTCAACTCTAAATGCAATTTACGGCTCACCTAGCCACAAACAAACATTCATACAACATTTAGCAACCAAGAATCAACATACGGAACAATTTAAACGAACAACAAAGCATCAACAACAAGGCATCCATACTTAAGAGAAACTTGCATTCTAAACACATAAAGGGTCTAATTAGCCAAAAGGTACATGCATTCACTAGCAAGGTTTACATACTCTCCAAACAAAACATAGCATTCATGGAACAAAGGTCATAAGCCTTCAAAACACAAGCATTAGGAAATAACATAACATGGTTTACAAATCCATATCAAGGCACAAACAACAAACCAACATCTTATGAGTCTAACAACGCTCATAAAAACACATATCAGTCCCATTGCTAAACTACCACATTATTTACTAAACCATACTTGAGCAACTGCAAAAGCTTGGAATGCCCCTTTCCTTGCTCCTTGCTAACTCCACGCTAATGATCTGCATTGTCGAAAACGAGAGCGTAAGCTAGAAGCTTAGTGAGGGTGTTCTAAAACCAAAAACAACGACAATGCAGGGTTCAAGCATACCATCCTTAAGACAACACATGCATACAAAAACATCAACATAGCATCAAGCTAACATCACATGAATGCACTAACATGGCATCTTACCTCATGTTATGCCCAACAAGATATAACAATTATCTTAACAACAAAACCACATGAACAAGTATATTGGCAACTATTAGTTTACTCGGATATGCGGATAACTTCCGTTGGGGCTTTCACCTCCAACGTACTCAACAACAACGTTACCTTCGGTGGGATTACACTCATCACCGGACCTTGCATAGATGAGATTACACTCATCACCACATGCCCTACGGATGTGATTCCACTCATCATCACGTATAATATAAAATTTCCGGTGGAATATTACATCACAGTACTCCTCCTTGATGACTTTATGCCACCAAGGCCACGCGCGAATTTGACTCGACCGTGTGCACACTCTCATCCTAATGATCGATCATTTATACCCGGTAATTTAACTAGTGCCAATCATAATATCAAGTCACACCATGAAAATCCATCATGCATAACAACATATCAATCATCACACACATCAATGTATATAACACATACATAAAAAACACATGCTTTACAAGTCTATTTCAAGCATATTTAAGCAAAACTCATAAATCATACAAGAAGTATAGCTACCAACTTAACCTCTACCTTGGATTGGCCTACCAAGCTCAATCCAACTCCTCAACCATACACTTGAACCAATTTAAACCAATTTGAAAGATTGCACTCACCACACTTCCTTAAGCAAACCAAGCAAAGCCGACTCAAGCCTCCACAACTTCCGGAATCGTGCCCGAACCTTCTCCAACGCTTCCCATTGATTCTAACCAATCAAAAACAATGTATTACTACACAAAACATCCACATTACACTGTCACTATGCAGATTTCAACCATAACCCACTTCTCAACAAATTCAAGCCAAAACTAACAACCATAAATTCCATTTTCGTACTCCCATTAAACCCAGCAGAAAACTACCAATTCTAACACCCAAAATACCTTTAAAGACCTTCAAAACACCTCTCTAACATCACTATAACATCAGCCCAACAACCTTACACAAAACCACTCCAAAAACACAAGTTTTGACACTTTTAAAATGCCCCCAAAAACCCATTTCGGGATTTTGACCAAAACCCCCACCATTTTAAGTTATAATACATCTAAGGACTAGATTAAAACATAAATGAACTTATCAAATCAAGAGCTAAACGAAAAACCCTTAAAGCTTCTCCCTTTTTCTTTAAAAACTTGAAAACTTTAAATCTAAAAAGATGGTGCTTTTAAGAATCTAAAACCATGGAAATGTTCGGAATAGAGAGGAGAAGTCAAAAACGTGTTTACCTCGTTAAAATCGCTTGAAATGATGAAGAGCCTTGATGGAATAGTACTTGGGAGGTTTTGGGGGTTTTAGGTCGTGGAATTTGAAATAAGGAAGAAGAAGACCACTTTTTTTGTTTCAAAAAGGCCTTTTACTCATCTTTTTCCTTACTTTTGAAAATTTACGAAATTGCCATTACTAAAATTCAAGCCTTTTTAAAATAAAACCAAAGCCCATTTTAATTAAACTGAGTCTAACGACTTGAAACCGACTCACACATTCAACTCCTGACCCCAAAACCCGGGTGTTACAACTCTCCCCCACTTAAGGAATTTCGTCCTCGAAATTACGTGACTGAAAGAGATAAGGAAACTGCCTTTCCATATCCTCCTTTCTCTCCCAAGTGGCCTCGTCCACCCCTCGACGTTGCCACCTCACTTTGACTAACTCAATTGATCTATCACGCAACACCTTGCTGTCTGAGGCTAATATCTCCACTGGTTCCTCATCATATGTCAAATCCGGATTCAATTCAATCTCCTCTACAGGCATAACATGCGACAGATCTGACCTATACTTACGAAGCATCGAAACGCGAAACACATCATGAATCTTCTCTAGCTCGGATGGCAAACGTAACTGATAAGCAACCGAACCAGCTCGCCTCACAATCTCATACGGCCCAATGTACCTCGGACTCAACTTCTCTTTTCTGCCAAATCTCATAACCTTCTTCCACGGAGAGACTTTCAAGAAAACTCTATCTCTCACGAAATACTCAACTTCCTTCCTCTTCAAGTCGGCATAGGACTTCTGCCTATCCGAAGCTGCCTTCAAACTGTCACAAATCAATTTCACCTTATCGGTAGTCCCCTTAAGCAAATCCGGCATAGGTAACAACTTCTGACCCGCTTCGGCCCAACAAATCGGAGTTCTACACTTCCTACCATACAAGGCCTCATACGGAGCAAACTAAATGCTCGACTGAAAACTGTTATTATAAGCGAACTTGACTAAAGGCAAGTGCTTCTCCCAAGTACCCTGAAAATCAATGATGCAACAGCGCAACATATCCTCTAAAATATGTATAACCCTCTCTGACTGACCATATGACTGAGGATGATACGACGTGCTGAAATTCAAACGGGTACCCAAAGTTGTATGCAGACACTCCCAAAATCGGGTTGTGAACCTCGGATCTCTATCGGACACAATCGACTTCGGCACACCATGCAGTCTCACAATCTCACCGATGTACAAATCGGCCAATCTATCTAAGGAGTAAGTCGTATTGACAGCTAAGAAGTGAGCACACTTCGTGAAACAGTCAACTATAACCCAAACTGAGTTTTTTTTCATAAGAGTCAAAGGCAAACCCGAAACGAAATCCATGGTGATATTCTCCCATTTCCATTCCGGAATCCTCAACGGTTGCAACAAACCTGAGGGAACCTGATGTTCCGCCTTCACTCTCTGACATACCATACACTTACTCACGTAATCGGCAACGTCTTTCTTCAAACTAACCCAATAGTACTCATTCTTCATGTCACGGTACATCTTCGTACTACCAGGATGCATAGCAAACAAACTACTGTGCGCTTCAGTCAAGATCATACGCCTTAAATCACTGTCATCTGGCACAACTATCCTATCTCTGAAACACAAGACCCCATCGGCACTGAAACTATAGTCTGAAGGTCTACCCTCGGCTATGTCTTGCATGTGAGGTACCAAAGATCTATCTAAGAGTTGTTTCTCTCTAATCAACTGACCTAAAGTAGGTCTAACCTGAAGCTCAGTCACTAGGCCACCATCTCCGGACAAGCTCAATCTAGCAAACATGACTCTCAACTCAACGACTACCTTTCTACTCAAGGCATCCGCCACTACATTGGCCTTACCCGGATGGTACTCAATCGTAAGATCATAGTCCTTCAACAACTCTAGCCACCTACGCTGTCTGAGATTTAACTCTCGTTGTGTCATAATATACTTCAAGCTCTTGTGATCCGTGTACACTGTGCATTTCTCACCGTACAAATAATGTCTCCAAATCTTCAAGGCAAACACAACTACGGCTAATTCTATATCACGTGTCGGATAGTTGCGCTCATGAGTCTTCAACTGTCTTGAGGCATAAGCCACCACTCTTCTGTCTTGTATGAGAACACAACCTAGCCCTACATAAGAAGCATCGCTGTAAACTACATACTCTTTCCCCGACTCAGGCTGAATCAAAACTGGTGCATGGGTCAACGCTTCTTTCAATTTCTCAAAGGCTTGTTGTCTCGCATCTGACCACTCAAACTGCACATTCTTCTGAAGTAACTTCGTCAAAGGAGCGGCTATCTTCGAGAAACCTTCCACAAACCTTCTATAGTAACTGGCTAAGCCTAGGAAACTACGAATTTCTGTTACAGACTTCGGTTTCTTCCACTCAACAATGGCTTCTATCTTCTTCGGATCAACTCTAATCCCATCGGCTGATACCATATATCCTAGGAAGACTACTTCTCAGATCCAGAACTCACACTTACTCAATTTTGCATACAACTGGTTGTCTAACAAAGTCCGTAAAATTAACCTCAAGTGCCGGTCATGTCTACCTCGGTACGCGAATACATCAAGATGTCATCTATGAAAACAACTACAAACTAGTCTAAGTACTGATGGAAGATTCTATTCATCATGTCCATGAAAGCAGCCGGTGCATTAGTCATGCCAAATGGCATGACTAAAAACTCATAGTGACCATATCTAGTCCTAAAAGCTGTCTTCGGTACATCAACCGCTTTTACCTTCAACTGGTAGTAACCAGATCTCAAGTCAATCTTCAAAAAGACTGATGCCCCTCTCAACTGATCAAACAAATCATCAATACGCGGCAAGGGATACTTGTTTTTCACTGTCAACTGATTCAATTGTCTGTAATCTATACACATTCTCATACTTCTATCTTTCTTCTTCACAAACAAAACCGAAGCGCCCCAAGGTGAAGAACTCGGTCGGATAAAGCCTCTATCTGTCAACTCTTGCAACTGAGTCTTCAACTCTTTTAGTTCTTTCGGTGTCATACGGTACGGAGCAATTGAAACAGGAGCGGAATCTGAATAAGTCTTTATAGCAAACTCTACCTCTCTATCAGGCGGTAAACCTGGCAATTCTTCCGGAAACACACTCGGAAAATCACACACTATCCTGATATCTTGAGGCCTAACTTCACTCATGTTCGGATTCATCACGTAGGCCAAGTACGCCTCACAACACAACTCAACTAACCTATTAGCTTCTAAAGCTGAAACAACATTCGATAAGAACTTCACGTTCTCACCCACTACCACAATCTCATAATCATCCGCAAGCTTCAAGAAAACCCTCTTAGTCTCAAAATCTATCCTAGCTCTATGTTCTGTAAGCTAGTCCATACCCAGAATTACATTAAAGCCATAGAACGGTAACTCCATCACATCCACTAGAAACACATGCCCCTGAACCATTAACGGACACCTTTTGTACATTTTCCTAACCTCTACCGTATCCCCGAAGGAGCTAGTAACACTAACACCTACCTCTAGTACCTCACAAGGTAAATTCAACAATTTTGCATGTTCCCTCAAAACAGACGAAAGCATAGATCCAGAATTAATCAGAGAAAACAAACTCAATAATTGTATCGAGAAATTACCTGTTATAACATCAATATCATTCTGAAGCCAACTCATAGGTCTTCACTTCTTTTACCAACTCGTATCAAGATCGGTCACATTGTTCTTTCTGAACAATAACCAACTCATATGCACGCTGACCCAAACAGACAAACTGTACCTCAAACTCTGGTACGACCATACTACCCTGAACTAGAGCGATGAACTCCCTCATCATTCACATTCTCTGAAACCTCAGATTCATGATTACCAGCCCCAAGCCCACGCCTTGGTCTCATACTTGCCAAAAGCAATAATACAACAACAAACAAAACACGCAAACAAAAAATATATGGGGTTAGCAAGAGCAAGGGCCCAAGGTACTCAAGTACTCCTTTACTCAAAATATTTTTAAATAAGTAATATTAGCAATGGGAACTTAACACTACACTTCCACACCACATTCATGCTAACACATGCTTTCAAACACCGTACTAGCAAGCAAACATCAAGCATACATGGCAAAACATTCACCGAGACATAGCAACAACATAACACTTCAAACTTACCTCACTTACCTACCCTAGGCCTCAAAAACCTCAGGCTCTGATACCAACAAATGTAACCCCCTCATCCCGGTTTGGACGACTGACTAGTCCGAGTGGGTCACACGGGGAAAACCAAAGTGAAACCCTTTAAGGCTCCCATTCGGTTAGCAACCCTAGAAAATTTCTTTTAACATTATCTTGTCTAAAGGCTTTACTACTTCCTATGTGAAACACGACAGCGGAAACACGACAAATTAATGCAAACATACAAAGCAAGCAATTTAAAACAACCCATTTTAGTTTGTACAATAGGCGGTATCGATACACTAGAAGAGGGTATCGATACGCCTTGACTAGGTCAATTGCCCAAAGTAAACCTAGGGAGACCGTATCGGTACACTGGTTGACCGTATCGGTACACTAGTTGACCATACCGATACGCCCTCCACGGTCAACTTCTCACGGTCAAACGATAAAAACTGTACCGATACAGCAAAGACCCGAACCGATACGCCAAAATCTCATCAATATCTCAGATTTCCAAAGAGCTTTTGGCGTATCGATACGGCCCTTGGGCGTACCGATACGCCCTGCACTGCAAGACTCAAATTAGCAACAAAACGAACTAAGACTCAACTCTAAATGCAAATTACGACTCACCTAGCCACAAACAAACATTCATACAACATTTAGCAACCAAGAATCAACATACGGAACAATTTAAACGAACAACGGAGCATCAACAACAAGGCATCCATACTTAAGAGAAACTTGCATTCTAAACATACATAAAGGGTCTAATTAGCCAAAAGGTACATGCAATCACTAGCAAGGTTTACATACTTTCCAAACAACACATAGCATTCATGGAACAAAGGTCATAAGCCTTCAAAACACAAGCATTAGGCAATAACATAACATGGTTTACAAATCCATATCAAGGCACAAACAACAAACCAACATCTTATAAGTCTAACAACGCTCATACAAACACATAGCAGTCCCATTGCTAAACTACCACATTATTTACTAAACCATACTTGAGCAACTACAAAAGCTTGGAATGCCCCTTTCGTTGCTCCTTGCTAACTCCACGCTAATGATATGCATTGTCGAAAACGAGAACGTAAGCTAGAAGCTTAGTGAGGGTGCTCTAAAACCAAAAACAACGACAATGCAGGGTTCAAGCATACCATCCTTAAGACAACACGCATGCATACAAAAGCATCAACATAGCATCAAGCTAACATCACATGAATGCACTAACATGACATCTTACCTCATGTTATGCCCAACAAGATATAACAATTATCTTAACAACAAAACCACATGAACAAGTATATTGGCAACTATTAGTTTACTCGGATATGCGGATAACTTCCGTTGGGGCTTTCACCTCCAACATACTCAACAACAACGTTACCTTCGGTGGGATTACACTCATCACCGGACCTTGCATGGATGGGATTACACTCATCATCACATGCCCTAAGGATGGGATTCCACTCATCATCACGTATAATATAAAATTTCCGGTGGAATATTACATCATCGTACTCCTCCTTGATGACTTTACGCCACCAAGGCCACGCGCGAATTTGACTCAACCGTTTGTACACTCTCATCCTAATGATCGATCATTTATACCTGGTAATTTAACTAGTGCCAATCATACTATCAAGTCACACCATGACAATCCATCATGCATAACAACATATTAATCATCACACACGTCAATGTATATAACACATACATAAACAACACATGCTTTACAAGTCTATATCAAGCATATTTAAGCAAAACTCATAAATCATACAAGAAGTCAAGCTACCAACTTAACCTCTACCTTGGATTGGCCTACCAAGCTCAATCCAACTCCTCAACCATACACTTGAACCAATTTAAACCAATTTGAAAGATTCCACTCACCACACTTCCTTAAGCAAACCAAGCAAAGCCGACTCAAGCCTCCACAACTTCCGGAGTCGTGCCCAAACCTTCTCCAACGTTTCCCCTTGATTCTAACCAATCAAAAACAATGTATTACTACACAAAACATCCACAATACACTGTCACTACGCGGATTTCAACCATAACCCACTTCTCAACAACTTCAAGCCAAAACTAACAACCACAAATTTCATTTTCGTACTCTCATTAAACCCAATAGAAAACTACCAATTCTAACACCCAAAACACCTTTAAAGACATTAAAACACCTCTCTAACATCACTATAACATCAGCCCAACAACCTTACACAAAACTCCTCCAAAAACACAAGTTTTGACACCTTTAAAATGCCCACAAAAACTCATTTCGGGATTTTGACCAAAACCCCACCATTTTAAGTTATAACACATCTAAGGACTAGATTAAAATATAAATGAACTTATCAAATCAAGAGCTAAACGAAAAATCCTTAAAGCTTCTCCCTTTTCCTTCAAAAACTTGAAAACTTGAAATCTAAAACGATGGTGCTTTTAAGAATCTAAAACCATGGAAATGTTCGGAATAGAGAGGAGAAGTCAAAAACATGTTTACCTCGTTAAAATCACTTGAAATGATGAAGAGCCTTAATGGAATAGTACTTGGGAGGTTTTGAGGGTTTTAGGTCGTGGAATTTGAAACAAGGAAGAAGAATACCACTTTTTTGTTTCAAAAAGGCCTTTTACTCATCTTTTTCCTTACTTTTGAAAATTTACGAAATTACCATTACTAAAATTCAAGCCTTTTTAATATAAAACCAAAGCCCATTTTAATTAAACCGAGTCTAACGACACGAACCCGACTCACATACTCAACTCCCGACCCCAAAACCCTGGTGTTACATAATAAAAGCTTGTTCAACTGAAAGACAAATAATTATGATCATATCTGGAAGAAAATGTCCATCTAGGGCATGAAAAGAAAAGATGCACATCGGACGCAATAGGTAATTTGTGCTCAAAGAACATGAAGAATTAGATTGAAGTTCTGAACTCGAAAGCATTGACAAAATTAAAAAAGGAAAAGAAATGAGAAACCAAGGTGAAAACCTGAAAGGGCTTTTTGGGAATTTTTTTGAAAATTTCTAATGTGAAAACCTAAAAAGTGCGCTTTAGATAAAAAAGGAAAAAAAAAGAAGAGAAATAGAAAAGTAAAAGCACCAAATCAAAGAGTGAAGCCTTCATGAGAGAAGAAAATGTAGAATCTTTAATCTGAATATGCTCGTACCTAAAAGAGATTTGGAGGACTACTCATCTACAAAACCGAAAAAGGCAACGATGTTCAGTAAGAGTACAAGTTTGCTTAAGCTTCAAAGTTCCAAAGTAGAAGAAAGGAAATGAACTCTAAGGTGAAAACCCGAAAAGGGCAGTCTAAAGTGACCCAAAACAATGGATTGAAAAAAAATGCATCTAAGCAAGTTCAAATCAAGCATGGAAAAAATAGCATTTCATTCATAATTGCAAGCTCTGGCCTACATCACGTCTCCAAAGACCATTCTGATCATACATGGATATCTACGTTGGAGGAGTTTGTCTTCAGACTACATCCCGCCTTATGAGGTTATCCTTTATTCAAAGATTTGAAACTTCTGATGCTTGATTGGGATCAGGAAATAGGGAAAAATAAAATGGGGGAGTTCGTGAGTCAAAGAGAACCACCTAAATTGGTTAGAAATTAGGCATATGGGAAATGACCTTCTCGAAAGCCTAATGGTCTGGAAGTCACTTCACATCTTCAAACATAGACACAACATTCGAGGTCCTCTAGACACAAGCTACGCTTGGGATGACCCTTAGCAAATGGGTTAAAAACGCCCCTACACAAGATACATGGGCCCCTATTTTTGAAAAATTATCATACTTGTTAAAAAATAAATATTCTTTTCCCATTCATATAAACATCTTGCATTATTACGAAACAAACAATTTCTTACATTACTCTTTATAAAGATTTAAAGTACAGGGACCTAAGACACTCAAATAAAAAGTTTAAAGCCTTCAAAGGTATTAAATGAAATGTCCGAGCCTAATAATAAGTGGGGCATCTGAGCTTCAATCAATGATAAAGTAGTTTTCGCTTGAGAAGAAGAAAAGATATGACGTCAAGGTCATTCGACTCAAAAGTTCAAATTCAGCAAAGAATGAGGACAATGAAAATTTGAGGGGCAAACTTTTTTTGGGGCAAATTTTGAACAAAATGAATCAGGAGATTAAGCTGAGCCAGGAAATAGAGGAATTCTACATGTATTCCATGCATCTTCATCATGAGGGCATAATAAAAGCATATGCATCATCAAACATTTTCATACATCATGACATATAATTTAAAAAAGAATTCATAACAAGAAAACTCCTTTCGGGATTCTATACATCATCACAAAAGCATGCACATGCAGGCCATTTGCATAAATACATTATCGGAAAACTAACTTTGCACTTGCTACTCAATTTTTTTCTTTCTAAAATCAATTCCTTCCGTAAGGATACTTTTTCTCAAAACAAGAATTTCTTAATTTCATCCTTCCATAAGGATACTTTTTCTCAAAACATGAATTTCTTAATTTCATCCTTCCACAAGGACATTTTTTTCTCAAAACAGGAATTTCTTAATTCCATCCTTCTATAAGGATACTTTTTTTTCTCAAAACAGGAATTTCTTAATTTCATCCTTCCATAAGAATACTTTTTCTCAAAATAGGAATTTCTTAAATTCATCCTTCCATAAGGGTACTTTTTCTCAAAAAAAGAATTTCTTAATTTCATCCTTCCACAAGGACGTTTTTTTCTCAAAACAAGGTTTTTTTAATTCCATCCATTCATAAGGATAGTTTTTCTCAAAATCGGAATTTCTTAATTCCATCCTTTCAAAAGGACTTTTTTTCTAAAAACATGGATTCCTTAATCCAATCCTTCCACAAGGATATTTTCCTCAAAACATGGATTTCTAAATTCAATCCTTTAACAAGGATGTTTTCCTTAAAACAGAATTTCTTAATTAGATCTTTTCTCAAAAGATGTTTTCTCTATCCTAAAATATTCAGTCATTTACATGCCTGGCATCCTCAAATAGGAAGGAACACACAACCGTTAAAAAGATCCAACATCCTTGACACGAAGGAGTAAATCAACCGTTAAAAAGATCAAACCTTTCAGTTTTAAAATAAAATCAATTAATGACTCGTTTAACAAGGCACTCTTTTAAATTTTACAGGTCCTATCTCACCCGTAACATGGTGTAGCGGATCAAAAAACTTTAAGACCATGCTACTTCGTCAGAGTTGTAACGGATCGAACTTTCTTTTCCAGATCATGCCACTTCATCAGAGTTGTAGCGGATCAAACTTTCTTCTCCAGATCATGCCACTTCGTCAGAGTTTTAGCGGATCAAATTTTCTTCTCCAGATCATGCCACTTCGTTAGAGTTGTAATGTATCAAACTTTCTTCTCCAGATCATGCCACTTCGTCAGAGTCGTAGCGGATCAAACTTTCTTCTCCAGATTCTACCTCTTCGTTAGTGATGTAGCGGATCAACTTCTTTCAAGATTTTACCTCCTCGTTAGTGGTGGAGCAGATCACTCCAATTTACAAATTCTACATCTCCAAGATTAGCGGAATCCTATCTTTCCAACAGAATGACGTAAAAGATGAGTCAACCAGATCGTGCCTCTTCGTCGGTGGAGCGGCAGATCAATAAGAGAAATTCCATTTCTCAAAGACACGGAAGAGTGACATGGAAGAGTAGATTTGTCGAATTCCAAAGAATCATGTCTCTTCGTCGGTGTTGTAGTTGGATCAAGTATCAGAACCTCCATCCTTTGATCCTTTCTCTTCGTCAATGTTGCAGTTGGATCAAGTTTTGCAGACCTTGCCTCTTCGTCAGTGTTGCAGCTAGGTCAAATTTTTCCAGGCATTGTGTCATCGTCAGAGTCGTAGCAAGCCGAACTTATTTTGCCCCCCAACGGATCACCATATTTTGAAGATTTTATCTCTCCAACGGATCACCCCATTTTGAAGATTTTGCCTACAAGAGCGGCCGAGCAGATCAAATGAAACAAAGGAAGAAGAGTTGTGTGGAGAAGGAAGAAGCCCAACCTAACCAGACAAAAATAGTCCTCTTCTTGTCTTTGCTCTATTGACGTTACACAACAATGAGCAAAGAGGGGCAACTGTAAATGCCCATTTTATCCGGGCCTAATCAAAATACAACCCAAATACCCATTACAACCCAATAGCCCTTATATGCCCCAATATTACAATACCAGACATAAAATAATAACCCATAACCCATTTTACATTTCAACCCATTACCCAAATTAACCTAACCCTGAAAAAAATCTAGCTACTTTAACCCTAGCCGCCAACAACAGACAAGCCACCGCCGCTGCACATCGAAGTCGTCGCTGCCGCCCAACCATGCACCTCCCAAATAATTTTACCCCATCACATATCTGCCATCCAAGCCGCCTGCCACCACCGCCTTAAGCCTCGTTTTAATTCCCCTTATCCTTATCTAAACCACAGCCACAGCCCAAGGGAAAAACCCATGAATCCACACATGTCGTTTACTTTACACCTCACCCGAGTTGACAGCCCTATAAAATATGGTTAAGCCAGAAAAAAGAAGGGGATTAGAGACTATTTTCAGATAAAAAAATAGAGGATTTGAAATAAAAACAAAAAAAAACATATTCGAATCAGAAAAAAAGGTAAAAAAAAATATAAAACACATATTGTTTTTTATAGATCTATACAAATAGGGGAGTTTTCAAAAAAAAAAACTAACCCTAGATTTGAACTTGGGATAAAAATAGAACCTTTTCCATCAACTTCAGAGGTCGGAGACGGCGGCTCACCGACGCTGATGAACGGCCACCGAGGGTTCGGCTATCCTCGGGCGACGACTGGGCGACAACAGAGGAAGAGAGAGTTTATATTTTTTTAGGATATCAAGCTCAAATGAAATTTTTTGGGTGAAAACGGATATATATATTGCCTTCAAAATGATGTCGTTTTGAGTGTCACTCTCCACCCCCAAAACGACGTTGTTTTATGCTTGTACCTGCGCATAGACCCGACCCGGGAGAGGATCCACACATTTTTTAATGGAAGGGGATAATTGCATCTTCGGTCCATCTTTTTCGTATCCTTCAAAGTTTTACACTTCAATTTTTTCTTTATTTCATTTCAGTCACCATTTTTTGTTATTATGAATTATACTATTACATTATTAATTAGTATTGTACTATATACTATTATTACGATATACTATTATTATATTACTATTAATATTATGGTTACTATATTGCTATTATATTATTACGATGTTATTAATTATTATAATCATTACTACCAATCTTAGTATTCATTTTATTAACACACATATATAATTCATATATATCCTGCATTCTTTTTTTAATCGAATTTTAAATTGAAACGATTTTCTTTATTAGGAATTCTCGTGAAAAACGCGCATCGAACTAAAAGGGGTGCCACTTTCTCATTAATCTCTAATATATTTTTTAAAATCCTAAATTATAATATTTAAAATTGTATTCCTTTAGTCGGGGGTCTCGCGAAAATTATGTTTCGAACTTAAAGGGGCGTAAGTTTCTCGTTAGTCCCGTATAAAGGAGTATTATTTTAGATACATTTTACGATAAATTCATGCATTCAAGGATCACAATTTCTAAATTAAATTCGAATTCCTAATTTCCATCGTTAAGACATTACGTAATCGACATGTACCAATTTTGGGTGTTGTGGGGTTGCTCACCCTTCCCCACACGTAATCGACTCCCGAACCTGTTTTTTTAGTTTTCGCAGACCAAAACTCGTTATTTTAGTAAAAATGACAAAAACAAGTTTTATTAAAATAGCCGGGTTTTCAAGTGATTCAATCTCACCTAAATTAAAAAGATTGGCGGTGACTCCCATTTAAATCGAAATATACTTTTTTTTGTAAAAAACTATAGAGCGTTTAGGGTGTACTCTATTTATGAGAGCGCAAGTGCATACTCCTCCTGCCAAGTTATAGTATAAAAGATGTCGAATCCCACGAGGATTGGACAGCTTATTTCGAATTGTCGTTCCTGCACAAAGAAAGATAAATTGCACAAGTAAAGTGATTGTTGAGAAGTAAAGTAAATTAAAACACAAGTAATAAAGGAAGTGATCACGTTGATAGAGCGGGCAGGGTTATGCTGCCACTTAGTGTGAAACTGCGTTGTATAGGCTAAGTTGTTTTGCGCTGTCACGATATGCTGCCTCGGCGGGTACTGGCGGATTGAGGCTGCGACCCTTTCGCTGTCGCAGCGGATCTCTGCTCTTGCAACTTTCACTGTCTCGGCAGGTGGAATAGAGAGAAGTCTTGGCGGCAAGTCTGGTAGATACTTGGTGAGTGTGCAAAAGTTCTACTTTTTACCCCTTGTTTAACCCATATTTCTGCTGCATTCAAGCGTAATTCATTGCATTTAGGATATATTTCATATATACATCACAATTATATAAAATGGCACAATTGCTACTGATTTTGGTTACTTTTGCAGGTAGCTGCTGTAGCAGACGCAGGGCAGTGGAGAGCAGAGATGGAACACAGGACTGCAGGCAAGAAGAACGACACCGCCGTGGCCGCTGCCGTGGCAGCCAATGATGATAGCTATGTTGAAGGGAAAAAGTGAAGTGGAGTTCGACAGAAAGAGGAAATTAAGTCGGTCTGTCGTGGCCCACTCCTATATTTTTCTGACTCATAGATCAGAATGAAGGCCAAGCCCAAAGTTCAAGGAAGAAACCCAAAGCAAGAAAAGAGAACGAGTTAAAGGCATCTGCTCAAGAGATTTAGTCTTTAATTGAGTTGTACTTTAATTTAAACTTGTACTCTTACCTTATTAGAAAACTTGAACCCAAGGCCTATATAAAGGCATGTAATTCGACCTAGGGAATGACATCTTATTGTAACCCCCTAGACCCGCCTATACGTTACAACGAAACCTAGGAAGTCACATTCGGGTCACAAAAGCGACCCACAGTAAAAATGCATGTAAAAAAACATTTTTTTGCTCAAAACATTTATTAAACTGTAAAAATCAACTTCTGTTTAAAATAACATTTCAATAAGTCATTTAAATGCTTAACAGAAATTTCAAAAAGTGCTTTACAAACTCTATCATAAAACAATACATGACATACATGACCACTAACTATACAGTACCGTACTCCAGAGGCAACGCCGAGAGAACTCCGTACACTGATGTCAACATTATACCATGATATATTCTTTTAACCTGCGATGGTAGGAACAACGTGAGCTTGGAAAAGCTCAGTAATACAGAACTACCAAAAGATGCTATAAGCTCATGCTGATATACGATAGGCATAACATTTTAATGATGTTCCAAGCAGTAACAGTCCTCTTTTCCTTTCCGTTATTTCAGGGTAACGTTATACTTGAGAATAATGGTACTTGTTCTTTATTCAATCATCGAGTAACAAACGAGAATTATACAAGCTGATAGATTACAAAGATGGAAACAACGAGTTTAGTGTCTAGTGTGTCCCAATAGGTGCATATCAAGTAGCCATAAATGCATACCAATCATATCATGAGAACACATAACAATTCAATGCAAATGTTCAAGTACATACAAGGGTTTACTAGTAACTACCCTCCAACCTTACACCAATATGCAGTCCCCCAGAACTGCATCCATAAGGACTTACCCTAGGCCCGATGGGCATAGGTGCCACCTAAGGGGCTGCCTTAGGTCCATAAGGATTTACCCGTGCTAAAGCATCGGTACATACTCAAGGGGAGACCTTGAGTCCATAAGGATTTACCAGCTTGATCAGGGCTGTACCAACAGAGACTTCATAACATAACCCAACAATATACCCCGGATGACAATCAATATTCAGATTTCAGACATGAGTAACATAATACATGTGACAGACGTATTCTATTCAGAGTATCAAAAACAGAAGATTCATGATTTTGACAGATAAATGAGCATATCATTGAGCAGAACAGACATTTTCATCATTCATCATGCAAACAGATTGTACCATCATAGGTCAAGCTAATAGATCATAATATCAAGTTCATCAAACAGTCAGGCAATACCATCACAGATCAAGCAATCACATAACAAATATGCATAATGAGCAGACATACATCAAGTAGGCAGAAAATGTCATCATATATCTGGTTCATCATTTCATCTCATTTTCCAACATAGTGATGCAATCTCAATAACAATTGAAATGTTCATCAAACATAGCATTGTTCATGATTAAATCATTAGACAATCCATTCAACAGAATATATCACACACGGAACACACTAGGTGGGACAGATCATTTCTTGGAGATACTTGGCATTTACGGTAGGGGACACATTAAACTTTTGACAATTTGAACGAATTTCCGAAACGTGGCCCCTATTAAAAGAGGTTCATACTAACGGTTTAACCCAGATATTTAGGAGGTGATACATCAAGATCTTTGAGAATTTAGACGCATCATGAGTTATTTAGTCATTTAAGCATACAAGGGCATTATGGACATTTTATCACATATGGACATTTTGGTAATTTATACCAACAAGGCATAAACAGTCGCTCAGGAAATTCTATTTGCTCATCAGGCTTCCAATCAGGCATTCAGAGATTTCTATGTCAAGATCTTTCACGATATCGAATACATTCAGGGTTATCTTAATTGCTTTGGTCAACGAGAGCATTTTAGTCTTTTAACTATCAGGGGTGATTTTGTAATTTAGCTCAGTAATGATAAAATGACGATTTATAATATTTAATATATATTTAAACGGTTGCATTCATAATTCACCACAGGACTTGCCACTGAGTAGCCGAACTTATATTTTTGTGCGGAAAACATCCAACCTTATATTAATATCAGGAGTGATTACCATACATGAGTGTGCTTCCTAACACTTCGGGGCACTTTAGCCCTTAAAGTCTTATTAGAAATCTCAGAATTGCATCAAATGCATAACCGCCTATTTAACTCAAGAGGGCTTTTCAGTCATTTTGGAAATTAGGATAAATCCACCATTTTTGTCAATTTTACTATTTAGCACCTCCGTCGTTTATGTACTCGGTAGAAATTAGGTCGTTCTAATCCTTCCGGCCCTTACAGACGGTTTACTTATTTAGAACTTAAGGGCATACTTGTCATTCTGATTAATTAAGAATTTCGGTGCTCGAAGGCACTACAGTCTTTTTGGTCATTACGATCATTCCAATTAATTCATTCATTACTGTCGTAAGGATCAGCTCAGGAATACAACGATATTTCTAGTAAATTCACATTCGTGTTTTATACAGAGCTCAGGGGAAAAATCCAAGTTTCTTTTAGTTTCACACGCGTTCGAATAATGATGTCGAAGTCATTTCCAAAAGAACATACGTCTTAGGTAGGGTAATTTTTCAATCAGGTCGAATTCAGATTTTGGGCCACTTCCTTTATTATGGCCAGTTTAGTCATTCTTATACCTCAAGGGCATTTTTGTAATCTCATATCCAATATCCCTTACTCCATATTATGAGCATTGAATCTTAGACACTATTGATCGAATTGCGAATTTAAATGTAGTATTTATTACTATTAAAACTTTCGATACTTCTGATCTATTAGTGTTCTTATTCGAATATTTTGGTTTTAATAATTTACGTACTTATTTCTCGTATCTGATTCGGCTTAAGCAGATTTTACAAAACATTTCCTCATAAGCATGCATGCGTTAACCGGATATCAACATGTACATAAAGCATACGAGGGGTAGTAATGTATTACCTTAACTCTGAGCTACATCAGTCGATTCAAGATACGAAATTCGAATACCCTCGAACTCAGATTCAACATCCCACAACCACGCGGATATGAAGATATGCGGATGCCTTCAATTAAACAAAATCCACAGTTAATCCTTAATCACACAGCCTTTAAACTCAACAAGAAATGCATAAGCATTTTTGTGTTCAAGATCAGATTCAGAGGCTTTCGGGTCGGAATTTTGCGAAACGGGCTTCAAAAATGGACTCAGAACATCGAAAAACATAAAATAGGGCTTTTCGAAAATTTTGACTTTTTGGAAAAAGTCAACGCTGACGTCAGTTGTCAAGTCAACGCTGACGTCGGCATGACATCATCAGACAAGGTCAACGGTCAAGGTCAGTTGAGTCAACTTGAACGAGTTAACTCACTAAGTCAACTCAGACAAGTTAACTCAGCCGGGTCAGAAGCGGGTTGGACTCGGGTCGGACTGCTTGGGCCAGACGGTTCAGACCGGTTCTTACCCAAAAATTTCCAGGGTCGTCGGACGGTCACCGGAACCCTCACCGGCGATCGGAAAAAGCCATTTTCAACCCCAACAGAAACAGAATGGCCGGAAAGCATGCAGCTCCAGTGAGGCCCTTGTTGATGCCAGAACGGTGTTCAATCAGAGGGATTTCGTGGATCTCTACTCGCCAATCACATATGCATCGACGACACGCTCAGCCGACGACGAGAACGATCGGAAACAGAGGAAAAATAGTGAGGTTCGCAAGAGGGTTTTCCGTAGCTTCATCACGACCTCCATGGTGAACGGCAACGGAACATCGCAAGTGGCTGCCATGGCCGTGGTCGAAATGTAACGGCGAGCACAATGGTGGCAGCAGTGCACCCCACGGACGGCTGGTGGCCGAGATCAGCAACGATGAGGGGGTGTTTGAGGAGGGAGTTTGGAACCTTCTAGGTTCTCTCAAAATTCGAACATGCATTTTTTTAGAGGGGTAGCTAGGGAGTCAGATCAAGCTTAAATTATTTGGGTATGAACATCACATATAATATAAAATTTAAATCGAGTAAGATGAAACCAAAAATACATGTAGCTCTGATGGTTAAGGCTTTGTCTCGCAAGGCCAAGGGGCACGAGTTCGAAACCCCTTGGCAACACCTCTTTTTAAACATTTCTTTTCTTCTACTTATTTTTTTACTCAAATACTTTGGGTGTTACAACTCTCCCCTCCTACAAGAAATTTCCGTCCTCGAAATTTGCCAGAGTCAGAGGAATAACTGAAATTACTCTTTCATCCATTCCTGCACTGAAACTTATCCATACGAGTGTGTTTGTTTCTCGAGACTCTCAAACGGTCACAAATAAATCTAGTAGTGTCCTCGATCACTTAGACCAACCTGGCCCAAAACCATCTCATCTTACCCCAGACCAACTTATCTGAATATGGTATTCTAAACCATACCAAATTTCATATGGTGCCAAGCGAAAACTTGTCACATATATTTTATTATAACTAGTCTTAGTCAAGAATAAGAGACAATTTGAACTACCACCGAAGCCAAGCATACAACCCAAAGGTATATCTTTCAGAATCTGAATTACTCTACTAGGTTGACCAAAAATTTTCAGATGAAAAATTGCAACTACAGTTCAGACAAGCACTCTAGGACTCCGACAGCGACTCCTGGAATCAGAATGTAAACATCAAATTTAAGTCAGGGATGATATTTAACGATATACCAAGCCACACCTTGGAAGAGATGCCTTTCTTCATACTGATCGAACATAACTAAGGTCTTTAATGGATATCACTTACCTTCAACATAATATTCAGACAACCCCTTTTTTTCCATCGTGCAACAGAGTCACCACGAAATTTACATTTTCGACACATTCGCGAACATCTTTCTTTTAAATTCATAATACCTTTATCAAATTTTTCATCAGAATATTCTCAAACACAATCATTATCACCGAGCTACTGTACATGTAGTCTTATATCGGTTACCTCATATGATCAAACATTTATTCTTAACCTGATTCAGATATTTGATTTCACAAGCATAAACCATCTCAGGTTCTTTATCCAGATTTAGATCAATTAAGTTAATCCAAACTCACAAACAAATGTTACAGACATCCCTTGCCAGAACGATTCGAGCTACAACGGACAGAAAACTTAGATTCATTTATTTGAGAAAAAAAATTCGACATCATACTCTCGACTTGGTGGAGTACGGACAGGATCTAGGGGCATGTATAGACCAGACACCCAATGACAGATGATCGGCCGATCTACCCAGAATGACGTAACTCTAAGCTCTGATACCACTAAATGTAACCCCCTAGACCCGCCTATACGTTACAACGGATCCTAGGAAGTCACATTAGGGTCACAAGAGCGACCCACAATAAAAATACATGTAAAAAAACATTTTTTTTGCTCAAATCATTTATTAAACTGTAAAATTCAACTTCTGTTTAAAATAACATTTCAAGAAGTCATTTAAATGTTTAACAGAAATTTCAAAAAGTGCTTTACAGACTCTATAATAAAACAATACATGACATACATGACCACTAACTATACAGTACCGTACTCTAGAGGCAATGCCGAGAGAACTCCGAACACTAATGTCAACATTATACCATGATATATTCTTTTAACCTGCGATGGTAGGAACAATGTGAGCTTGGAAAAGCTCAGTAATACAGAACTACCAAAAGATGCTACAAGCTCATGCAGATATACGATAGGCATAACATTTTCATGATGTTCCAAGCAGTAACAGTCCTCTTTTCCTTTCCGTTATTTCAGGGTAATGTTATACTTGAGAATAATGGTACTTGTTCTTTATTCAATCATCGAGTAACAAACGAGAATTATACAAGCTGATAGATTACAAAGATGGAAACAACGAGTTTAGTGTCTAGTGTGTCCCAATAGGTGCATATGAAATAGGCATAAATGCATACCAATCATATCATGAGAACAAATATCAATTCAATGCAAATGTTCAAGTACATACAAGGGTTTACTAGTAACTACCCTCCAACCTTACACCAATATGCAGTCCCCCAGAACTGCATCTATAAGGACTTACCCTAGGCCCGATGGGCATAGGTGCCACCTAAGGGGCTGCCTTAGGTCCATAAGGATTTACCCGTGCTAAAGCATTGGTTCATACTCAAGGGGAGACCTTGAGTCCATAAGGATTTACCAGCTTGATCAGGGCTGTACTACAGAGACTTCATAACATAACCCAACAATATACCCCGGATGACAATCGATATTCAGATTTCAGACATGAGTAACAGAATACATGTGACAGACATATTCTATTCAGAGTATCAGAAACAGAAGATTCATGATTTTGACAGATAAATGAGCTTATCATTGAGCAGAACAAACATTTTCATCATTCATCATGCAAACATATTGTACCATCATAGGTTAAGCTAACAGATCATACTATCAAGTTCATCAGACGGTCAGGCAATACCATCACAGATCAAGCAATCATATAACAAGTATGCATATTGAGCAGACATACATCAAGTAGGTAGAAAATGTCATCATATATTTGGTTCATCATTTCATCTCATTTCCAACATAGTGATGCAATCTCAATAACAACTGAAATGTTCATCAAACATAGCATTATTCATGATTAAATCATTATACAATCCATTCAACAGAATATATCACACATGGAACACACTAGGTGAGACAGATCATTTCTTGGAGATACTTGGCATTTACGGAAGGGGACACATTAAACTTTTGACAATTTGAACGAATTTTTGAAACGTGGCCCCTATTAAAAGAGGTTCATACTAACGGTTTAACCCAGATATTTAGGAGGTGATACATCAAGACCTTTGAGAGTTTAGACGCATCATCAGTTATTTAGTCATTTAAGCATACAAGGGCATTATGGACATTTTGTCACATGGACATTTTGGTAATTTATACCAACAAGGCATAAACAGTCGCTCAGGAAATTGTATTTGCTCATCAGGCTTCCAATCAGGCATTCAGATTTTTCTATGTCAAGATCTTTCACGATATCGGATACATTCAGGCCTATCTTAATTGCTTTGGCAAACGAGAGCATTTTAGTCTTTTAACTATCAGGGGTGATTTTGTAATTTAGCTCAGTAATGATAAAATGACGATTTATAATATTTAATATATATTTAAACGGTTGCATTCATAATTCACCACAGGACTTGCCATAGAGTAGCCGAACTTATATTTTTGTGCGGAAAACATCCAACCTTATATTAATATCAGGAGTGATTAACATACATGCGTGTGCTTCCTAACACTTAGGGGCACTTTAGCCCTTAAAGTCTTATTAGAAATCTCAGAATTGCATCAAATGCATAACTGCCTATTTAACTCAAGAGGGCTTTTCAGTCATTTTGGAAATTAGGATAAATCCACCATTTTCGTCAATTTTACTATTTAGCACCTCCATCGTTTACGTACTCGGTAGAAATTAGGTCGTTCTAATCCTTTCGGCCCTTACAGACGGTTTACTTATTTAGAACTTAAGGGCATAATTATCATTCTGATTAATTAAGAATTTCGGTGCTCGAAGGCACTACAGTCTTTTTGGTCATTACGATAATTCCAATTAATTCATTCATTACTGTCGTAAGGATCAGCTCTGGAATACAACGATATTTCTAGTAAATTCACCTTCGTCTGTTATACAGAGCTTAGGGGAAAAATCCAAGTTTCTATTAGCATCACACGCGTTCGAATAATGATGTCGAAGTCTTTTCCAAAAGAACATACGTCTTAGGTAGGGTAATTTTTCAATCAGGTCGAATGCAGATTTTGGGCCACTTCCTTTATTATGGGCAGTTTAGTCATTCTTATACCTCAAGGGCATTTTTTTTAATCTCATATCCAATATCCCTTACTCCATATTATGAGCATTGAATCTTAGACACTATTGATCGAGTTGCGAATTTAAATGTATTATTTATTACTATTAAAACTTTCGATACTTCTGATCTATTAGTGTTCTTATTCGAATATTTTGGTTTTAATAATTTACGTACTTATTTCTCGTATCTGATTCCGCTTAAGAAGAGTTTACAAAACACTTCCTCATAAGCATGCATGCTTTAATCGGATATCAACGTGTACATAAAGCATACGAGGGGTAGTAATGTATTACCTTAACTCCGAGCTACATCAGTCGATTCAAGATACGACATTCAAATACCCTCGAACTCGGATTCAACATCCTACAACCACGCGGATATGAAGATATGCGAATGCCTTCAATTAAACAAAATCCACAGTTAATCCTCAATCACACAGCCTTTAAACTCAACAAGAAACGCATAAGCATTTTTGAGTTCAAGATCAGATTCAGAGGCTTTCGGGTCGGAATTTTGCGAAACGGGCTTCAAAAACGGACTTGGGACGTCGAAAAACATAAAATAAGGCTTTTTCGAAAATTTTGACTTTTTGGTCAAAGTCAACGCTGACGTCAGCAGTCAAGTCAACACTGACGTCAACACGACGTCATCAGACAAGGTCAACGATCAAGGTCAGTTGAGTCAACTCAGACGAGTCAACTCACTGAGTCAACTTGAACGAGTTAACTCACTGAGTCAACTCAGACGAGTTAACTCAGCCGGGTCAGAAGCGGGATAGACTCGGGTCGGTTACGGGTCGGGTCGAACTGCTTGGGCCGGACGGTTCAGAACGGTTCTTACCCAAAAAATTCCAGGGTCGTCGGACGGTACATGGCGTACATGACTACTAACTATACAGTGCCGTACTCTATAGGCAACGCCGAGAGAACTCTGAACACTGATGTCAACATTATACCATGATATATTCTTTTAACCTACGATGGTAGGAAAAACGTGAGCTTGGAAAAGCTCAGTAATACAGAACTACCAAAAGATGCTATAAGCTCATGCAGATATACGGTAGGCATAACATTTTCATGATGTTCCAAGCAGTAACAGTCCTCTTTTCCTTTCTGTTATTTCAGGGTAACGTTATACTTGAGAATAATGGTACTTGTTCTTTATTCAATCATCGAGTAACAAACGAGAATTATTCAAGCTGATAGATTACAAAGATGGAAACAACGAGTTTAGTGTCTAGTGTGTCCCAATAGGTGCATATCAAATAGGCATAAATACATACCAATCATATCATGAGAACAAATAACAATTCAATGCAAATGTTCAAGTACATACAAGGGTTTACTAGTAACTACCCTCCAACCTTACACCAATATGCAGTCCCCCAGAACTGCATCCATAAGGACTTACCCTAGGCCCGATGGGCATAGGTGCCACCTAAGGGGCTGCCTTAGGTCCATAAGGATTTACCCGTGCTAAAGCATCGGTACCTACTCAAGGGGAGACCTTGAGTCCATAAGGATTTACCAGCTTGATCAGGGTTGTACCAACAGAGACTTCATAACATAACCCAACAATATACCCCGGATAACAATCGATATTCAGATTTCAGACATGAGTAACAGAATACATGTGACAGACGTATTCTATTCAGAGTATCAGAAACAGAAGATTCATGATTTTGACAGATAAATGAGCATATCATTGAGCAGAACAGACATTTTCATCATTCATCATGCAAACAGATTGTACCATCATAAGTCAAGCTAATAGATCATACTATCAAGTTAATCAGACAGTCAGGCAATACCATCACAGATCAAGCAATCGTATAACAAGTATGCATATTGAGCAGACATACATCAAGTAGGCAAAAACTGTCATCATATATCTGGTTCATCATTTCATCTCATTTTCCAACATAGTGATGAAATCTCAATAACAATTGAAATGTTCATCAAACATAGCATTGTTCATGATTAAATCATTATACAATCCATTCAACAGAATATATCACACATGGAACACACTAGGTGGGACAGATCATTTCTTGGAGATACTTGGCATTTACGGAAGGGGACACATTAAACTTTTGACAATTTGAACGAATTTCCGAAACGTGGCCCCTATTAAAAGAGGTTCATACTAACGGTTTAACCCAAATATTCAGGAGGTGATACATCAAGATCTTTGAGCGTTTAGACGCATCATAAGTTATTTAGTCATTTAAGCATACAAGGGCATTATGGACATTTTATCACATATGGACATTTTGGTAATTTATACCAACAAGGCATAAACAGTCGCTCAGGAAATTCTATTTGCTCATCAGGCTTCCAATCAGGCATTCGGAGATTTCTATGTCAAGATCTTTCACGATATCAGATACATTCAGGGTTATCTTAATTGCTTTGGCCAACGAGGGCATTTTAGTCTTTTAACTATCATGGGTGATTTTGTAATTTAGCTCAGTAATGATAAAATGACGATTTATAATATTTGATATATATTTAAATGGTTGCATTCATAATTCACCACAGGATTTGCCACTGAGTAGCCGAACTTATATTTTTGTGCGGAAAACTTTCAACCTTATATTAATATCAGGAGTGATTAACATACATGAGTGTGCTTCCTAACACTTAGGGGCACTTTAGCCCTTAAAGTCTTATTAGAAATCTCAGAATTGCATCAAATGCATAACTACCTATTTAACTCAAGAGGGCTTTTCAGTCCTTTTGGAAATTGGGATAAATCCACCATTTTTGTCAATTTTACTATTTAGCACCTCAGTCGTTTACGTACTCGGTAGAAATTAGGTCTTTCTAATCCTTTCAGCCCTTACAGACGGTTTACTTATTTAGAACTTAAGGGCATAATTGTCATTCTGATTAATTAAGAATTTCGATACTCGAAGGCACTACAGTCTTTTTGGTCATTACGATCATTCCAATTAATTCATTCATTACTGTCGTAAGGATCAGCTCAGGAATACAACGATATTTCTAGTAAATTCACCTTTGTGTGTTATACAGAGCTCATGGGAAAATCCAAGTTTTCTTTAGTATCACACGCGTTCGAATAATGATGTCGAAGTCTTTTCCAAAAGAACATACGTCTTAGGTAGGGTAATTTTTCAATCAGGTCGAATGCAGATTTTGGGCCACTTCCTTTATTATGGGTAGTTTAGTCATTCTTATACCTCAAGGGCATTTTTTGTAATCTCATATCCAATATCCCTTACTCCATATTATGAGCATTGAATCTTAGACACTATTGATCGAGTTGCGAATTTAAATATATTATTTATTACTATTAAAACTTTCGATACTTCTGATCTATTAGTGTTCTTATTCGAATATTTTGGTTTTAATAATTTACGTACTTATTTCTCGTATCTGATTCGGCTTAAGCAGAGTTTACAAAACATTTCCTCATAAGCATGCATGCGTTAATCAGATATCAACGTGTACATAAAGCATACGAGGGGTAGTAATGTATTACCTTAACTCCGAGCTACATCAGTTGATTCAAGATACAACATTCGAATACCCTCGAACTCGGATTCAACATCCCACAACCACGCGGATATAAAGATATGCGGATGGCTTCAATTAAACAAAATCCAAAGTTAATCCTTAATCACACAACCTTTAAACTCAACAAGAAACACATAAGCATTTTTGGGTTCAAGATCAGATTCAGAGGCTTTCGTGTCGGAATTTTGCGAAACGAGCTTCAAAAACGGACTCAAGACGTTGAAAAACATAAGATAAGGCTTTTTCGAAAATTTTGACTTTTTGGTCAAAGTCAACGCTGACGTCAACATGATGTCATCAGACAAGGTCAACGGTCAAGGTCAGTTGAGTCAACTCAGACGAGTCAACTCACTGAGTCAACTCGAACGAGTTAACTCGCTGAGTCAACTTAGACGAGTTAACTCAGCCGGGTTAGAAGCGGGTTGGATTCGGGTCGGTTACGGGTCGGTCGGACTGCTTGGGCCGGATGGTTCAGACCGGTTCTTACCCCAAAAATTTCCAGGGTCGTCGGACGGTCACCAGAACCCTCACCGGCGATCGGAAAAAGCCATTTTCAACCCCAACAGAAATAGAATGGCCAGAAAGCATGCGGCTCCGGTGAGGCCCTTGTTGATGTCCGAACGATGTTCAATCAGAGGGATTTCGTGGATCTCTACTCGCCGATCACGTCTGCACCGACGACGTGCTCAGCCAATGACGAGAACGATCGGAAATAGAGGAAAAACAGTGAGGTTCGCGAGAGGGTTTTTCGTAGCTTCATCACGACCTCCACGGGGAACAGCAACGGAACATCGCAAGTGGTTACCATGGCCATGGTCGAAATGTAACGACGAGCACAACGGTGGCAGCAATGCACCCCACGGAAGGCCGGTGGCCGAGATCGGCAATGGTGAGGGGGTGTTTGAGGAGGGAGTTTGGAACCTTCTAGGTTCTCTCAAAATTCGAACATGCATTTTTTTAGAGGGGTAGCTAGGGAGTCAGATCAAGCTTAAATTATTTGGGTATAAATATCACATATAATATAAAATTTAAATCGAGTAAGATGAAACCAGAAATACATGTAGCTCTGATGGTTAAGCCTTTGTCTCGCAAGGCCAAGGGGCACGGGGTCGAAACCCCTTGGCAGCACCTTTTTTCAAACATTTCTCTTCTTCTACTTCGTTTTTCACTCAAATACTTTGGGTGTTACACTTATTCTCTAGTCGTCTTCCCCTAAACCCTAGTCGTTTTCCCCTTCTTATCATGTTCTAAACTTCCCCTAGGGCTAAGGGTTGATTCTGTAAAGTAGTTGCAAGGATTGTATTGTTTTAGGATTTTTCTGTTCAATAAAATAGACTTCAAGTTTTCTTATTCTGGTTTTCAACATCTTGCAAGAGTATCGGGAGAGCATTGTGAGATTATACATTTACTTAATATCGGGAGAGTTAAGTATACGAAAGGAATAAGTACGGGTTCTCCAGTTTATGGTTGAACTATCTCGGACCTAGGGATAGGACGAGGTTAAGTGGCTAAGGAAGAATTCAACAACATCGGTGTTCATCCTTCGATTCACGCTGGGATGTATCATCAAAGACGTGTTCATCGACAGACTTGGACCTAGGGATAGGACGAGTCACAGCAGGGATTCTTGCCAAGCTTGAAGTACAGAGTTGTGTGATCGTTGCCGCGACAAACAACAGACTGCTGTCGCCGTAGGTGCTGCCGCGACAGAAGCGACGACAGAACAGGAAGTCCTAGACAGTGCAACACCTGCACTACTGAGCAAATCAATACCGACCTATTTCACTTCCCTGAATCCCTTAATCATTTATCTTCAGTATTCTTTATTATTCCCTTATAAACAATTAAAATTATCTTCTTCCTTGTGCAGCAATCCAAGGTTAAAGCTATTTCCAGTCCCTGTGGATTCGACATCCGATACTTCGTGTATCACTTTACTACTTGCGTCGTGTACACTTGCACTCTATTGCGATAGACTCTTTTACACGCAACAATTTTTTGGCGTCGTTGTCAGGGACTGGCAACATATCTTTACCCTACTTTTACTGCACATTCCTTTTTATTTTTCTGTTTTTATTTGAATTGTTCACCCTGTGCTTTTCACAAGGTTTTTCGTTTGCTTATGCGCAGATCTAGACGAGGCAAAGAACCTGAGTATCAACTAGACCCTGAAATCGAACGTTCGTGCAATCTCAGGAACCGAGTCCGTCTTTTAATAGCCAGAAACGATTACCTTGAGCAACAATTAGAAGCCATGCATAACGGGAGGAACAACCAAGGGAATCCCGAAGATCTTGAAAATCCTATTGGGAATGATGGGAATGGACCGCATGCTGCTGTCGTGGCCGCACGACGGTCATGTCGTGAATACATGATCAATGATCATGTGGAAATGGAGACCACCTTGCCAGACGTGGAAGCTGAAAATTTCGAGCTGAAACCTGTGATGTTCAGCATGATTAATTCCACTGGCCAATTTAGTGGTACTGCTACAGAGGAAGCCAGAGTACATCTGAAAACGTTCCAAGAAATCTGTGGTTCGTTTAGACTACCAGGAGTAAATCCGGAGATACTGAGGCTTCGGTTGTTTCCTCATTCATTGAGGGATAGAGCAAAAACTTGGTGGAACAAACTAACGCCGGGTTTAATACGAACTTGGGCAGATTTAAATCGTGAATTTTTATCTCATTTTAATCCTTCCCATTTATCTGAGCGATTACGTAACGAAATTGCTACTTTTCAGCAGGAGGATGACGAGCCAATGCACGAGGCATGGGACAGGTTTACTACTCTTCTGAGGAATAGCCCCATGCACGGATTTCCTGTTTGGAATCAAGTTATAAAATTCTACAATGCTGCCAATTTACAGACTCGCATGAGAATTGATTCAGCAGCCAATGGATTGCTATTGGATAAAGATACAGATGAAGCCATGGTAGTATTGAAAAATTTGGCGAAGAATGAAGAGCAATTTCCCACGTTAAGGAGAGGTAAACGAGTGCTAGCTGTGAAGGATTATGAAGCCGACAATTCCCTAAAGACACAGGTTGCGTACCTCACAAAGGCAGTAGAGAATTTGCTAAAGAAAGATTCAAAACCCGTCTACTCTGCAGAAGAGGTATGTGAAGCTTGCAGTGGGAATCACAGTTCAGAAGACTGCCCACTACAGCTAGAGAAGGAATGTATGTTGGGAACTTTAACAAACAAAGGAACTATGACTCCAACAATTACAATCCCAACTGGAGGAAGGACCCCAAGTTCTCCTGGAGTAATCCCAACAACGCCCTGAATCCTCAAGTACAGAACACTCAAAATCAGGGGGCACCTATATTTATGACGCGGCAGCAGCCGCAATAGCAGCCACAACAGCAGCCGGCAGCCGCACCTAGTATACTGGAGCAGACATTGGCCACATTTATGTCACAGACAGGAGCCTACATGGATCACTTCGTCAAGAAGACTGAGACATTCATGGATAAAACTGAGATGAGAATGACGAATCATGAGGCTACACTGAAATCACTAGAAACACAAATGGGCCAAGTTTCCCAGCATATTAAGCCAAGACAGAACGGAGGATTTCCTATCGATACTGAAGTCGCTAGACAACCCACACATGAGCAGTGCAAAGCTATCACAACTAGGAGTGGAAAGCAATTACCAGGGCTGGAGAAGAAAACTGAACCAATTAAGGAACCAGCCCTAGAATCAACTGCCGCGAATACTGCCCCGGCAGACGATAAACAGCCTGCTGCCGCCACACCTGTCACGACAGCAGAAGGGCCAGAGGAGAAGGATGAAGAACCTAAGCCTCCTCAGATCCGAATACCATGGGAAGGACGCATTGAAGATAACCGTCCTCCACCTCCTTTTCCACAGCGGTTACAGAAGCAGAAACAGGAGTACCATCTTAAAAAGATCTATGATATTTTCAAGCAGGCTCACATTAACATACCGCTGTTAGACGCCGTCAAGTAGATGCCCGGTTATGCCAAATTTCTCAAGGATGCTATGTAAAAGAAATCCAGACATGGGGAATTTGAAACGGTTAAAATGAAAGAAGGATGCATGACTATTCTACATAGGCATCCACCCCATAAAAAGAAGGATCCTGGGAGTTTCGTCATACCATGCATAATTGGTGATAAATTCATGGGTAAGGCACTTTGTGATCTAGGTGCTAGTATTAATTTAATGCCCAAATCTGTATTTCAGAAATTAGGTATTGGACGAGCACGACCCACGACAGTTATGCTGCAGCTAGCAGACCGCTCTTACGTGCAACCAGAAGGGAAGATTGAAGATATTATGGTAAGAGTGGATAAGTTTATTTTTCCCGGTGACTTTCTTGTTCTAGATTGTGAAGCAGATGAGAATGCACCAATCATCCTGGGGCGACCCTTCTTAGCCACAAGTAGATCACTGATTGATATAGAGAAGGGAGAACTTACAATGAGAGTGAATGATCAAGAGATCAAGCTAAATGTTCTCCAGGAAATTAAGCATGCTGATGCAGAAGAAGAATGCAAGGCTATCACTGAAGTAGTCTTTGACCAACCCTGCATCAGATCGAGCTGTCATGACATCAAATTTGGTCACTGCCACAGCAGCCACCTGGAAGACTGTCACGGCAGCATCGACGACAGCAGCTCCTCAGATTCGGACATATCTGACACTAAAGGTCAAGAGGAGGTAAACTGGATAGGAAATCGTCCAGGTAAGTTATTCGAGCCCTTAAACTATACCTCGAATGAACACATCATCCAAAAGCCCTCAACTGTAGAACCACCTGTTCTAGACCTTAAGCCCCTGCCAGGGCAGCTCAAATATGTTTTCCTTGGATTAAATGATATGTTGCCCGTAATCATCTCTTCCAAGTTGATACAGGAACAGGAACAGCAGCTGATAGGAATGCTGCAGCAGCACAAAAAGGCTATTGGATGGACGATAGCTGATATCCAAGGCATCAGTCCGACACTATGCATGCATAAAATTCTCTTAGAGGATGATCATAAGCCGACCATTGATGCCCAGCGACGTTTGAATGACGCTATGCGAGAAGTGGTTCGAAAGGAAATTATCAAATGGCTTGATGCTAGGATAATTTATGCCATCTCGGATAGTAAGTGGGTGAGCCCGGAGCAACTCGTTCCTAAGAAGGGAGGAATAACCGTGGTGACCAAATGACGAAAACGAATTAATCCCAACCAGGACTGTGACCGGTTGGAGGGTTTGTATGGACTACCGGAAGCTTAACAAAGCTACTCGGAAGGACCACTTTCCCCTGCCTTTTATTGATCAAATGCTTGATAGATTAGCAAGAAAGCCTTATTACTGTTTTCTTGATGGTTACTCAGGTTATAACCAAATAGCCATTGCACCGGGGGATCAGGATAAAATGACTTTCACGTGCCCATACGGTACTTACGCTTTTCGGAGAATGCCATTTTCGACTATGCAATGCACCAGCAACCTTCCAGATGGCGATATTCTCCGACATGGTGGAGGATTTCCTGGAGATATTTATGGACGATTTTTCGAAGATCACCAAGCCTTTATGCCACCTACTAGAGCAGAATCAACCCTTTGACTTCGATACTGAATGTACTGAGGCATTCATAATCCTGAAAGAGAAGCTAGTAACAACCCCAATCGTACAGCCACCGGACTGGAGTTTACCATTTGAAATTATGTGTGATGCCGGTGATTACGCTGTAGGGGCAGCACTTGGGCAGAGGAAGGACAAGCTATTCCACGTAATTTACTACGCTAGCAAAACACTCAATGATGCCCCAAGTGAATTACACCACAACAGAGAAGGAACTGTTAGCAGTGGTGTTTTCGATTGACAAGTTTCGTTCATATATACTTGGAACGAAGGTGGTGGTCCACACAGACCACTCTGCACTAAAGTATCTGTTTGCTAAAAAATATGCAAAGCCCAGACTGATACGTTGGATTCTGCTGCTGCAAGAATTCGATATTGAAATCAAGGATAAAAAGGGGACAGAAAACCAAGTTGCAGATCACTTGTCAAGATTAGAGAGGGGAAAGAGTCTGCCAATAGACAAGACACACATACTGGAGACCTTCCCTGACGAGCAGCTGTTTGTTGCCACGAGCACTGCCGCGACAGCCATGATGGCAGGTAAGTTTTCTGAACTCCCCTGGTATGATGATTTCGTTAATTATATAGTTAGCAAAATATTTCCTCCTCAACTTAATTATCAAGCCAGGAAGAGGTTCCAAAATGATGTTAAGCATTATTATTTGGACGAACCTCTTCTTTTCAAACATTATGCAGATCAGATCATCAGGAGGTGTGTACCACAGGATGAGCAGGAAGTTGTGCTCCATCACTATCATGCTTCGCCATATGGAGGACACTTAGGTGGTAACAAAACTGCTGCCAAGGTTTTGCAGTCTGGTTTTTATTGGCCCTCACTGTTCAAGGATGCCCAAGCATTCTACAAGGGCTGTGAAAAGTGTCAACGGACTGGAAACATCTCAAGGAGACATGAGATGCCGCTGCAAAATATCCTTGAAGTCGAGATCTTCGATGTTTGGGGGATTGATTTCATGGGACCATTCCCAACATCATGTGGGAATCTATATATCCTCCTGCCAGTGGACTACGTATCCAAATGGGTTGAAGCAATCGCCACACAGAAAAACGATGCCAAGACGGTTAAGAGATTTCTGCACAAGAACATTTTTTCCAGATTTGGCATACCTAAGGCGATCATAAGTGATGAAGGGAGACATTTCCACAATAGGGTAATAGCTGCTGCCTTAAGAAAATATGGCGTAAAGCATCGGATCGCAACAGCATATCACCCTCAGACCAATGGACAGGCCTAAATATCTAACAAGGAGGTAAAGAACATTCTTGAGAAGATGGTTAAACCCACTCGAAAGGACTGGTCCTTACACCTCAATGATGCACTGTGGGCCTATAGAACAGCTTTTAAGACTCCGTTGGGAATGTCACCCTACCGGCTGATATATGGAAAACATGTCATTTACCTGTCGAGATAGAGCACAGAGCTTAGTGGGCCATCAAAGCGGTAAACATGGACTTAGACAAGGCAGGACAGAAAAGGTTACTTGACTTGAATGAAATTGAAGAAATTCGAGCAATGGCCTACGACAACGCAAGGATTTACAAGGACGAGAAAAAGAAGTGACATGACAAGAAGTTGCTGCCACGACAGTTCTGCCCAGGGCAGCTTGTGTTATTATTCAACTCTAGGTTGAAACTCTTCCCAGAGAAGCTGAAATCTAGATGGTCCACCCCATTCCAAGTTGTACAAGTTTTTCCCCATGGTGCCATCACGATCAAATCCTTAAAAGACAGGCACCAATTTAAAGTCAACGGACAGAGACTAAAGCATTATCAGGGGACTGAAGCCCAAAGAATGCAGGAAGTGGTTACTTTAGGAGATGCCCCTCAAGGCATCCCTAATTTAACTTAATTTTATTTTTTATTATTATTATTATTCACATATATATCTATATATTTATTAGGAATTTAGAATTATTTTATTTTTAAGGACTAAGTTTTTTATTTTTATTTTTTTAGGAAATAGGGGAAACAAGGAGAGGAGAAGAAGTGAACCAGCCCACCATCTCACCAGCAGCCCAAAAAGCCCAAAAGAGGAGTCTGTCGTCACAGCCTGTCAACAGCTGTCGCGACAGACGCGGAAAATACAGCCTTTCAACACGTTGTCGCGGCAGACACGCAAACGCGTAACAAACCCGCAGCAGACACGGAAATGCGTGACAGACGCGTTAGAAACCGCGTAACAGCTGGCCCCGTTATTCGCGCCTGTCGTTACAGCTCCAACGGGCAGCAATCTCTTCATCTATATAAACCCCGTTTTACTATTCATTTTTCACCTCACTTTTACTCTCTCTACTTGCTTTCTCTCCAGATTTACATTTCCTTTCATTTTCTACAGTCTTGCAACTATGAGTACCAGAAACACAAGAAGATGTGTTGCCTCCAGCTCTGCCGCAGCAGCTGACACACCTAGCCACGACAGACTCCCCAACCGTTTTGCCACCTCCGACTCCAATGACCGCTACTACACCTCCTTCCAAAAAAGGGAGATGTGGGAAGATAGAGGGTTCCTCTACGCCAAACACACAAAAAATTTTGGGCTCGAACCGTTCATAGCTCGGAAGATTAAAGCCCTCAGATGGCAGATGTTTGCTGCCCAGCCCGAGGAGATGAATGTCACATTGGTCTGAGAATTCTACGCTGCCATCGATAGCAAGGACACGCAGACGGTGACAGTACAAGGTAAGGAAGTCAGCTTCGAGCTGGAATACAACAATACCCTCTACGGCATCTACGTCGGAGAGAAGGAAGACGGGCACAAGATGTTCGTGGAAAGTCTATCGCCGGCAGACTACGATGCTGTCATGGCAGAGCTCACGGAAGAAGGAACAGAATGGAATGCTGACCCCAAGCACCGTTGGACAGTCAAACGCACTCAACTCACCCCAGAGGCAAAGCTATGGAACCACTTCGTCAAGAAGAGGATTATGCCTTCTTCCCACAACAGCACGGTCGACAGACCCAGGTTAGCTCTCGTTCACTCCATTTTAAATGAGAGACCTATTCATGTCGGTCGGTACATACGAGAAGGAATTTTGGAGTGTGCCCTTAAGCCATCAGGACCCCTTTTCTTCGCATACCTCATCACCGAGATCTGCCGCGGCCACAACGTTCCCGAAATCTCGGAAGATTACAAGGTCCAAGGGAAAGGATGGACGGAACGCAACATATTCAGTTTGATGGAGCTAAAAGCTGCCACACCTATCTCCTTTTTCAACCCGTCTACCGCGGCAGAGGAGCCAGCAGAGCCCACTCAGCAAAACCCTGCCGCCGTAGAGCAGCAGTAGCCAACAGCAGCAGTAGCCAACAGCAGCAGCTCCTCCAGCAGACTCCTCCACTCAAATCCTAGCCACCCTGCAGAAGATGGAGGAACGGCAGCTGGGTCTGATGAGTTTTGTCCGAGACTTCACAGCAGCAACGGTACATTTCATTCAAAGTAATTTAAATTTTGCAAATGTACAGTTTCCTATTTTCCCCGAGCACTATTTTGCTGCCCCTACACCTACCCACACCCCTACCCCTGCTGCCACACCAAAAACACCCTCTGTTGCATCCACTCCACCTCCGGCCGCGACAGCTGAAGGGGGCAGCCACATCACCCCTGTCTCTGCCAGAGGAGAGAAGAGAAATGAGCCTCCGATGGACCTTGATGATTTTCTTGATGGTTTATCTTCCTCCTCAATCTGGGAGGAACATGATGGCGAGCCCTCTGTCAAGAGGAACCTTTCAAAGGAGTTCACTCAGATGAAGCGGTAGAAGCCCAACACTGGGAACGGACCATTCGGCCAAGAGAAGTCTAGCAGCAGCAGCAGCTCTTTCGAGGAGGTACAAGTGCTGGCAAGACCACCCCAGATCTCACCTACTCGCATCCAGCCTCCGAGGGAAGCTAAGAAGAAGACTGCCTCCGCCTCTCCGAGCCATCTACTGCCGCCGACAATGAAGGTCAATGCCCGCCGGCAGGTACAGATCAGCAGCAGCAGCAGCGACGACAGCACCTAAATTTAAGTTTCTATCTTATTTTTGTTGCCTGCTATTTTATTATAATTGTGATGTATTTTTGTTTTTATTTTCTGTTTTTATTTTCTGTCATCATGCATTGAGGGCAATGCAACCCTTGAGTTTGGGGGTGGCATCCCTCTAGTAATGAAGTGTTTTTTGGTTCAAATTTGTGTCTAAGTATTAATTATTAATTAAGTTTATTTTTGTCAAAAAAAATTTGGCTTAAGTCTTTGAACTGAACTTACCTACCGTGACAACCTATGTCGTGGCAGTGCCTTTAGGAGATTTTTAGGAGCAGTTTAGTGCCTTACTATAGTTCTGATTCTTAAAAACACCCTTTGTGACTTTTATACTGTCTGGAACTCTACTGGTAAACTAGAATAGGAAAAGGCTTAAACACTTGAGTTGCCCCTAGAGGTGCCTAACACTGGCTCTAGGAAAAGAAGTTAAGAAAAAATAGACTCAATACACCTAGAGGTGCCCGAAACCGGCTCTAGGAAGTTAGCTAGAGGTGCCCGAAACAGGCTCTAGTCAAACTTAAATTAAGAAAAGAAAAATCGAGTCTAAGAAAAAACTAAAGGAACCTAAGAATTGCCTCCAAAAAAATGAAAGTTGGCATAAAAATTCAAGTAAGAGGCTTAACTATTCAAGTAAACTAAGAGAGTCTAGGCATATAATTGTCACAAAACATGCACACACTTCACGAGAATTATAGCAAGGTTCCGAATGAAACCTAAATTATCCAACAGGGTGTTGTTCACAATAGAGCATGAAGGGTAGGTAAGGAAAAGTTCACTGTTTTAAGCCAAACAAAAAGTTTTGTTTCTTTTTATTTATTTTTCTTTTTAGGTCTTAATTGCTTGAGGACAAGAAAGAACTTGAGTTTGGGGGTGTGTTGAGTGTGCAAAAGTTCTACTTTTTACCCCTTGTTTAACCCATATTTCTGCTGCATTCAAGCATAATTCATTGCATTTAGGATAGATTTCATATATACATCACAATTATATAAAATGGCACAGTTGCTACTGATTTTGGTTACTTTTGCAGGTAGTTGTTGTAGCAGACGCAGGGCAGTGGAGAGTAGAGCTGGAACACAGGACTGCAGTCAAGAAGAACGACGCCGCCGTGGCAGCCAATGACGACAGCTATGTTGAAGGGAAAAGTGAAGTGGAGTTCGACAGAAAGAGGAAATTAAGCAGGTCTGTCGTGGCCCACTCCTATATTTTTCTGAGCCCTAGATCAGAATGAAGGCCAAGCCCAAAGTTCAAGGAAGAAACCTAAAGCAAGAAAAGAGGACAAGTTAAAGGCATCTGCTCAAGAGATTTAGTCTTTAATTGAGTTGTACTTTAATTTAAACTTGTACTCTTACCTTATTAGAAAACTTGAACCCAAGGCCTATATAAAGGCAAGTAATTCGACCTAGGGAAGGACATCTTATTCTCTATGACAAGTCGTCGTTTAACCGGTCAAAATAAATAAATATTTAACCTCTTTCAAAAATTAATAAAATAAAGAAATTAAGTAGTATAAGGAAAGAGGGTCGATCCACGGGGAGATTAGTCGAAATTCTTGACTTGAATTTTGTCGGATTTGAATTCCCAGGAATATCTGCAAAACAAGGAAAAGAAAAGGGGGTGATCTGATATTGAGTGAAGTAATAAAATAAAATGTAAGAATTAAAGAAAATAGTAAGAAAAACCAAATATGAAAATTAGCCTCGAGCTAGCCTTGTCAATTCCCTCGATCATTGAAATAGATTTTTACTCCCGGGATCATGTCGGTTACAGTCTGCGAGGCCCAACCCGTCGCAACTTGCTTCTTTCTCGAGTAACCAATCCTCCCAAGACTATCTTCGAAGGTTGATTCTTAAACAAATTAACCACGTCTATCGCCGTTAATATATTTAGTTTTGAAAGCAGGAAAAGCCCGACTCAGAAATTGTCTAAAAAAGAATCGCTTCTGATTTTATCTTTCCTTAGCGTACCGCCGCTAAGAGTGTTCACAAGAAGTCGAAATTGCCACAGGCCGATCCTTCCTCCCAACTATGTCTTTAAACGATTCCAGACCAACGAGCTCTTTTTGATTTGAAAAATGATTAAAAACTTTAGTAAGGTCGATTGCCAAACTATCTAAACAGAAAGATAAAAATGTATTCCCGAAGGAATTTAGGCAATGTTCAATTCTCACGATTAGAATTGATTTGGCTAGCTCTTGGCTCAAGAAATTTAGCTAAGCATGATATTAATTATCATACTTAACTTGGTTTTTGGAAAATAATTGAATAGCATAAAAATGGAACAAGAAAATAAGTAAAAGAACTTTTTATTAAAGCTAAAAACGTTTCAAGCTAGAAGATGAAAACTAAAATGATTGATGATCTAAGCCTTTACCAAGGGTGGTATTTATAGGCTTAGATTTACAAAGATAAGGTGATAAGATAATTTAAAATAATAAACAAAAGATAAAACAATTCAAATGTTTTGAAATTTAAATGCAGGAAATCTAATCGGATAAGCTGATAAGATCTCTCAGAATGTTCCAGAAGCTTCTAGAAGTCGCCACGTCAATGCCACGTCACTACCACGTCAGACGCGTCGTGCCCGGTGTCGTGCCCATGATGCCAGTCATGACAGAATTATAATAAAAACTGCAGAAATGCCCCATTTTCACTGCTATTTCCAGAAGCGGATCCCTGCACAAAATATAATGAAAACAGCATGTATTAAGCAGCAAGAAGTCCAAATAACTAGAAAAATAGCAAATGAAATATGTCATAGTTGAGAACTCATCAAATTCCCCCTCACTTGTCTCATACTTGTCCTCAAGTATGTCCGAAAGAGATACTAACCAAGAATGCATTTCTCAAGCCATTACAAGCATCAAACATAATCATAAGAGTTCTTGCGCAAAAGGAGTATCATGAAAGAAACATAATCAAATCAAATGGATTCAAGCAAAGAACAGCCCTTATCCCTTCCAATTACCTATCAAGCATTAATCAAATCCTAACCTAGTCTTAATCCTCACCAAGATACACTCAAGAGCACTCAAAGTGTTTATAGGTAAAAGTGAAGCAGAAACACTCAAAGTCAAGCATGAACAAAGGTTTCCATAAGCTTGTAACAAGTTCAATTCTCCACTACTTATTAGAATCGAGGTGCAAAAAACATTAGGTCTTTTATTCAAGGTGTAATGTGGGTTTAGAAAAGGGTAGAAAGATGGAAAGAAAATAAACAAAGGAAGATGATCAATGCAAGATATAATAAACAGTGAAGACAAAAGAGAAGCTTAAAAGTGGGCAAGCAAACAATCTTTTTCTTTTCTTTTCAGTTTTTTCGAAACCTTTTTTTTTTCGAAGCAATTGCTTCCTTTAATTCTGGTTTTTTTTTCATTTTTTTCGGAAAAAATATGCCCCTTATTCAAATTGCAGCCCCTTTTTGTCTAGCAATATAGTTTCTAGCATTTGATCAATCAAAAAGTTTGGTTGAGGGTTAAGCCAAAAAATGGGGTGTAAGGCTAACAAAGGCTCACTAGGCGATGAGAAAGGGTAAAATGGAAGGGATGGAAGAGGTTAAAGCCTAATGCCTAAATCATTTTAAAGCACCTCGTTCTTAGTGTAGTCTCGAATCGTAAGCAAGCCACAAGTTCTAGATTCCTAAAATTCAAGATGACACTCTCAAGAAAAAGAAACGAGCATAATATGAAGAATGCATGCTGAAGGCTCAAATCTTACCAAAATTGGGCTAATTTGATTAAGCTAGGCGAGAAATTTAATTAACACTATCAAGAGTAAATAAAAGAGATGTCAAACTGCATATTACCCATATCATTTGATTATCAAAATGCTCCAATTCAATCATTCCTAAGCACTAGAACAAGTACAACATGATGTTCAACAAGTAATGGCAAGAAAAAATTCATCTCAAGTTTAATCAAAGTCAAACATATAATCAAACAAGCAGACAAGTGGTAATTTATTACCCTCCCCCTCACTTAAGTGAATTGCCCCAATTCATAAAAAATAAGGAAATAAAAAGATAATAAGGGCAAAAGATACTCCCCGTGGATGTAGAGTGAGTCGATGGGAATGATGCACTATGAGTGGCTCAGATCAGCGGCGGCAGAGGGCTTTGAATGGAGCTGTCGGATGTGCCAAAGAGGGTGCAGCGAAGCGTGGTTCGGCATTCTCGTCGGGGGCTTGCCGTCGTCGACCACTGCGGCGAGGAGGAGGTGTGGGGCATGGTGGAGTCGGCGTGGCTGAATCGGCTGTGCTGCTGGAGAGACGCGAACGACGGACGATGGTTGGGGGTGAAGGCGGAGGTGTTGTGGAAGCCGTAGGAATGGGGGCTTGCCGTCGTCGACCACCGCGGCAGGGAGGAGGTGTGGGTGAGTGAATTTTTGCGGCTGGGTGTGTGATGTTAGGGTTTGGTGTTGCGGGAAAGAAAGAAAGGGAAGGGGGAAAAGGGGAAAAAATTGGACGGTATGCTAGGCATTGCTATTTGCAAAAAGAATCCTGCAGAGGGAAAAGAAAATTATTAAGGCAATTAAAAAAAAGGAAAATGAAAAATGAAGCATAAATTAAATTATTAAAAAAAAGTAAAAATTAACGGAAAAAAATAAATCAATGGGTTGCCTCCCATTTAGCGCTTTGTTTAACGTCGTTTAGCTCGACGACCTTTGCTAAATTTTTGGTTCTTCAAAAGCAAGTTCTTCAAATAAACGGTAATGTCCATCCCTCGTTGTTTTAACGCCTTCCTTCATCTTTTTATGTGTGTGCAAAACAACAACTAAGCTTCTACCTCCTTCCCGATGCGACAACTTACTCAAGATGATGTTTGGCAAAGTTTGGTTGTCGCCTAAAAATATAAAATTAAAGTGATCTAACTTCGGCTTTGGTTCCTGCAAAATTGAGGGAAAATGTTTAGATCGAGCTGGAATGATTTCGCCTATATCGTCGAGATCCGCGAATTCCCTACAAAATTCATAACACAAATCAGTTTCGATCAAATCATCAGCTAACGGATCTATAATATCAACGAAATTTAAACTTGCGACCGAATCAGGATACTTCATAGCTTTATACATATCAAATTTAACTACTTCCCCATCAAATTCCATAGTTAAAATGTCGTCGCGTACATCAATCTTTGTATGCGTGGTTGATAGGAAAGGTCGGCCAAGCAAGATTTCGGATCCGTTATTGTTGCGATCATTTTCCATGTCAATAATATAAAAATTAGCAGGGAAAATAAGGTCTTTTACCTGTACCAACACGTTTTCTAGTACTCCCTCGGGGTAGATGACTGATCAATCGGCTAATTGAACCGTCACTCGCGTTTATTTCAATGGTTCAGTCGAAATTTTGTTGTAAACGCTTAACGGCATGACGTTTATAGATGCGCCTAAATCGCACATCGCCCTTTTAATCCCAACTTTCCCAATTTTACATGGAATCGCAAACATACCTTGGTCCTTGTACTTTGGCGGCAACGGCTTTTGAAAGATGGCCGAAATATTTTCACCAAGGTTAACTTTTTCATTTCCGGATAGTCGCCTTCGGTTTGTGCATAAGTCCTTCAGAAACTTTGCGTATTTAGGGACCTTCCGAATAACATCCAAAAGTGGAATGTTGATTTGCACTTTCTTGAATACATCCAGAATTTCCTTCTCTTCCTCCTTTTTATCTCGTTTCGCCAATCTACCTGGAAAAGGAGGAACAGGTTCGTAAGTAGAAACAGAAATATTGGATTTAGAGTTACCTGCAGTGGGTGAAGACTTTTCGTTCTGGTCCTTCGAAGAGCTGCCTTGCTCGTCGGATTTTTGCTCGGTTTGCTTGGGCGGTTTAGGCGTTATCACAGTTCCACTACGCAAAGTTATCGCACTAACATTTTCCCTTGGATTGGTTTCGGTTTGTGATGGTAACTTCCCATGGGATTCTAGACGGTTAACGGCTTGAGCTAGTTGGCTTATTTGTTTGTCGATTTGCTGGAGATGGGATTGTGTTTGGGTTTGGAATTTTTCCTGCGAAACTGCCAATCTCTCAACAATAGACTCAAGCGAGGATTTTTGGGGTGCTTGGTTTTGGTAGGGAGGTTGTTGCCTAGGTTGGTAATTCGGGTTCTGATTACCGTAGCTCAAGTTTGGGTGATCTCTCCAACCAGGATTGAAGGTATTGCTATGTGGGTTATAGGGTCTTTGGGGAGGTCCGGGAAAGTTGTGTATGGCGTTAACTTGGGCACCAGACGTATCCCGCAACAATGGGCATAAGTCGGTTGCGTGATCTGGCATAGTGCATAGTCCGCACACCTTAGCAGCTCTTATCTCCCCTGAAATAAGAGAATACACAATATTAGTCAAATTGTCTATCTTATTCTCTAATGAAATTGTGCTTACTGTTTGAACCCGTCGACTGGTTCACTTGCAGAACCAAATTGCTGTGAATTTGCAGCCATTGTGGAGATTAATGTTCTTGCTGCAGTAGGGGTCATATTAACGAGCGCGCCACCGCTTGCTGCATCTACCATCTTTTTGTCCATCGGTAACATTCCTTCGTATAGGTATTGAAGGAGTGTTTGCTCGGATAAGCCATGTTGCAGACAGCTTGCGCACAGCTTCTTGAACCTTTCCCAATAATCATATAGAGATTCGTCGTGCATTTGTTGGATACTCAATATGTTTTGCCTAATTTCTGTCGCTTTTTCCGCAGGGAAGTATCTGTCAAGAAAAACACGAGAGAGATCAGACCATGTATTAATTGAATTTGGAGGTAAGTAAAATAACCACTCTTTAGCCGTTCCGGCTAAGGAAAAAGGAAAAGCCCTTAGTTTTATTTGGTCCTCTGAGACCCCTTGTGGTTTCATGCTGCTGCACACCATATGAAATTCGGCAAGATGCTTGTGTGGGCTTTCAGTAGGGAGGCCATTAAAAGTAGGGAATAAGTGGATTAATCCTGTTTTGAGCTGGAAGGGAGTATCGCCTTGAAGAAAAGCGATGCAGAGTGGTTGCTGCACAGTAGGGGCTGCGTTCAGCTCTCGAATTGTTTGATCTGCCATCGGTTCTGGTTCTTGTGTAGGTTCGTCGATTGGTGTGGTCTTGGAAGTGGATTCCTGTTCGGATCGTCGTGTGCTTTGTTGTTGTTTCTTTCGTCGAAGTGTTTCGCCGTGAGTTCTACGAGCGCTTGCTTCAATTTCCGGGTTGTATGGAGATAAAGTACCCGGGTTTTTCCTGGTCATAAAAATAAAACAAAATCAATCAAAAATGCCGAAAGTAAATCTCCCCGGCAATGGCGCCAATTTTGACAAGTCGTCGTTTAACCGGTACAAATAAATAAATATTTAACCTCTTTCAACAATTAATAAAATAAAGAAATTAAGTAGTATAAGGAAAGAGGGTCGATCCACGGGGAGATTAGTCGAAATTCTTGACTTGAATTTTGTCGGATTTGAATTCCCAGGAATATCTGCAAAACAAGGAAAAGAAAAGGGGGTGATCTGATATTGAGTGAAGTAATAAAATAAAATGTAAGAATTAAAGAAAATAGTAAGAAAAACCAAATATGAAAATTAGCCTCGAGCTAGCCTTGTCAATTCCCTCGATCATTGAAATAGATTTTTACTCCCGGGATCATGTCGGTTACAGTCTGCGAGGCCCAACCCGTCGCAACTTGCTTCTTTCTCGAGTAACCAATCCTCCCAAGACTATCTTCGAAGGTTGATTCTTAAACAAATTAACCACGTCTATCGCCGTTAAAATATTTAGTTTTGAAAGCAGGAAAAGCCCGACTCAGAAATTGTCTAAAAAAGAATCGCTTCTGATTTTATCTTTCCTTAGCGTACCGCCGCTAAGAGTGTTCACAAGAAGTCGAAATTGCCACAGGCCGATCCTTCCTCCCAACTATGTCTTTAAACGATTCCAGACCAACGAGCTCTTTTTGATTTGAAAAACGATTAAAAACTTTAGTAAGGTCGATTGCCAAACTATCTAAACAGAAAGATAAAAATGTATTCCCGAAGGAATTTAGGCAATGTTCAATTCTCACGATTAGAATTGATTTGGCTAGCTCTTGGCTCAAGAAATTTAGCTAAGCATGATATTAATTATCATACTTAACTTGGTTTTTGGAAAATAATTGAATAGCATAAAAATGGAACAAGAAAATAAGTAAAAGAACTTTTTATTAAAGCTAAAAACGTTTCAAGCTAGAAGATGAAAACTAAAATGATTGATGATCTAAGCCTTTACCAAGGGTGGTATTTATAGGCTTAGATTTACAAAGATAAGGTGATGAGATAATTTAAAATAATAAACAAAAGATAAAACAATTCAAATGTTTTGAAATTTAAATGCAGGAAATCTAATCGGATAAGCTGATAAGATCTCTCAGAATGTTCCAGAAGCTTCTAGAAGTCGCCACGTCATTGCCACGTCACTACCACGTCAGATGCGTCGTGCCCGGTGTCGTTCCCATGATGCCAGTCATGACAGAATTATAATAAAAACTGCAGAAATGCCCCATTTTCACTGTTATTTCCAGAATCGGATCCCTGCACAAAATATAATGAAAAAAAGCATGTATTAAGCAGCAAGAAGTCCAAATAACTAGAAAAATAGCAAATGAAATATGTCATATTTGAGAACTCATCACTCTAGCCATCTTCCCCTAAACCCAGGTCGTTTTCCCCCTTCTCATCATGTTTTAAACTTCCCCTAGGGCTAAGGGTTGACTCTGTAAAGTAGTTGCAAGGATTGTATTGTTTTAGGATTTTTCTGTTCAATAAAATAGACTTCAAATTTGCTTATTCTGGTTTTCAACATCTTGCAAGAGTATCGGGAGAGCATTGTGAGATTATACATTTACTTAATATCGGGAGAGTTGAGTATACGAAAGGAATAAGTACGGGTTCTCCAGTTTATGGTTGAACTATCTCGGACCTAGGGATAGGACGAGGTTAAGTGGCTAAGGAAGAATTCAACAACATCGGTGTTCATCCTTCGATTCACGCTGGGAGGTATCATCAAAGACGTGTTCATCGACAGACTTGGACCTAGGGATAGGACGAGTCACAGCAGGGATTCTTGCCAAGCTTGAAGTACAGAGTTGTGTGATCGCTGCCGTGACAAACAACAGACTGATGTCGCCGTAGGTGTTGCCACGACAGAAGCGACGACAGGACAGGAAGTCCTAGACAGTGCAACACTTGCACTACTGAGCAAATCAATACCGGGCTATTTCTCTTCCCTGAATCTCTTAATCCTTTATCTTCAGTATTCTTTATTATTCCCTTATAAACAATTAAAATTATCTTCTTCCTTGTGCAGCAATCCAAGGTTAAGGATATTTACAGTCCCTGTGGATTCGACATCAGATACTTCGTGTATCACTTTACTACTTGCGTCGTGTACACTTGCACTCTATTGTGATAGACTCTTTTACACGCAACAATACTCAAAGTTCGGCAGAGCAATTCTTAAGTGATCATTCCTATGTCTAGGCAAGGATTCTGTCACCACATGATATAGGCAATACCTAGCAATCTCAGTGTAAACCTAACACAGGCAGACGACGTTTGGTTGCTTCTTTTAGCCGCTGAAACTCGAACTTATGTCTAAGCCGAATTGGTCAACACCTCAACATGATGATACCATACTTTATTCTTTTGTGACTTTGACACTCTTGTGCCCGAAAAATACATTTCTTCAACTGGACTTTTGGAACTAATTGAAGAAGTGAAGATCATGAATTAAGTAAACTTGGGATATTTTATTGAAAAAAAACCTGAAACCTAAAAACTATTTTCACAACTAAATTACAACATAACCTCAAACCCAAGAGAAGTTTAGAACATGGCGGCGGCAGAAAACCCTAGCTAAGCCTGAAGAAAACCCAAGATATGTATGTTTTGATTTGCTAGATACATGAGGTTTATATAGGCAAAGGCCTAGTCTAAGTCCTTCTTGGAGTAGAAGTCCTCAAAAGGCTTTTGCATTAAATGCAACTTTAAAATCTGACTTCTTTGAGTTGAATATGGACTTCTTTTCCCGTTGCCTTGTTCCACAAGTAAGGTCGTTCTTCTCCTCTGGCGGCTCTGTCTGCTGCTCCAGACGTCAGAAAATTGAGTGGATGACATCGTTAGAATCATGATTTTTTACTCTACCAATCGCACTCCAATTTACCAACTCCGCACTTTGCTGCCCTGGGCGGCAGACTCACTTTGTTGTTCTGGGCGGCAGGCTTACTTTGCTGTCATGGGCGGCAGACTCACTTTGATGTCCTGGGCGGTAGGTATGGCGGCAGCAAGTCCTCTACAGCGGCTCTCTCTATGTGGAACTGCTTCATAACAGCTCCCCGGTCTGCTGCCTCAGCATCCTCTCCTCTGGTCTACTCTTCTTCTAACAGCTTCTAGCCCTGGAAAACTAAATCTACACTAAAACAACATCTTTACTTTACCAAATAACAAATATTCAATAAAAGCATGGCAAAACAAAGAATACTGTATTTATGCAATGCATGACCTAATTTTGCCTAAAATGCACTAAAACAGCAATAAATGAGATGGAATGTGCATGAAATATAGAACTTATGGACACTTTACACACCCCAAACTCGAACTATTTCTTGTCCTCAAGCAATGCAACCTAAACATACTTGCCCTTATATTAACCAAAAAGAAAAACTTGTTTTCAACTTGATTTCGCACTTCAAGGCCGTGACATTTATATTAGATTAGTGAAGGGAAAATAGCAAGAAATAACTCAGAATTAATCTATAATGCCAGTGTAGTGTGTGAAGAACTGTGTACAGGCAGAATATGAAGAATAGCTAGATAAACAAAGATGTTGTCATGATGTATAAGGTTGCTGCCGAGACAGCACAATTAAGCACAATTATTTAATCATGGTAATGAGGGCTTCAGCTTATCACAACTACTTTTCTAGGTCTGAAATTAAGATAGGAGCAAACTACAAAACCCCGAACCCATGGAGTGGATTCATCCCGTGAAGACTTTCATTCACTCATGCTAATTTGTCCGTCATTGCAAAAAATTTCAGATTCATGGACTTTGATAGCAGCGGAGTATGCTCGCACATGATTCTTCCTAGAGCCTGTTTCGGGCACCTCTAGGTTAAAACATCAATTTTTTTGTTTTTCTCTACTATGGCAGTGCTTTATTTTTCTGCTTTTGTTTTCTGCCTCGGCGGCTACCTGCAACCATTGTTAGAACTTTGCAAAGAATTCTAAAAACAAAGCAGGCAGTATTTATCAGATATTCTATCAAACTCAGCAAGTAACAGTAGTGTTTATTTTTTTGGCTATTATAGAAAATTCTAAGTTATTCATGTTTTTCCCGATTTAAGTTCAATTTTTAATTGGTGCGAAAAATAATCGGTTGTCCTATCATAGGCACAAGTTATATAACAAATTTTTCTGTTCCGATTATTACTAAGGCAAGTACAATGCAACCTATATGCTACTAGGTATGCCTAAACAAAAATATGAGAACTATACCCCCCCCAAACTCGAGATGGGCATTGCCCTCAATGCACAAAATAAAAACTAAAACTGAAAAATAAATATGAGAAAGGGAAAGAAAACTCAGGCTTAGTTGTTGTCAGATGATGGAGAAGATGTGGAGGAGTTATCTGCTCTTCCGCTAGTTGCGGGTTGCGGCAGTGTTGCCCCTGTTGTGCTCGGCGGCTCGATTCCATAGGGTCTGAATCTGGGTAAGTAGTTGTGAGCCTGGAATAAAACGCAAATAAAATCTGGTCCTAAGTAGGTAAAATCTACTCCTAAATAAAACAATAAAGATGTGGAAAAATAAAAACTTATACAATTTTTTTTATTCTAAGAGTGCATTGATATGCATCTCCTATAATAACTACTCCCTTATCGGTTTAGCTCAAGAGAGTCTTTTTCGATACTTCTTGTAATCCATTCGCACCCTCCATCTAGTGATTATCCTCATGGTGGAGGAGTCCTTCTTCCTCGTTCCCTTGCAATCCATGTGAACCTTCCTTCTTGTTCCTATTCTTGAAGACATGAACATGTGATTAGGAAAAATTATATAACTACCTAACCATGTACTTACCTCCTTTTTGTCGAAGTTCGTCATAGGGGAAAGTTTCTTTTGCTACCGAGGTAGTTGCTGTGGCAACCAGTTGTTGTGGTAGTCTTCTGTCATAGTGTTGTACCGGTCAAGGGAAAACTCTTTAGGCTCCTCGAAAATCTCCATCAGTAGAGATTTTGACGGCAGTAAATATGCCTGCATCGGCTCCTCTAGATATATATAATCCATAGCTGCTGAGGTGTCTGCCGAGGTGGGCGTCATTACAGAGGCTTTTGTCGTGGCGGGCCTTTCTGCTGAGGCATAGATTTGCTCAGGTGTTGTCAGTTTGTCCTCAGGGCAGGGTTCTAGGTAGCTTCCGGAACAACTGTCAATCTTGCTACCCGGGCAGTGTTCTGCATCCTCTTGGCTTGGAGTCTCTAATTGTTCCTCACACATCAGAGATCTTTCCTCGCATTGCTCTTCAGCCTCTTGTCCTATGACATCAGTATCCCTCAGACATAATTGTTCCGGTTCTTCTATGGCATTGTTGAGGACTGAATTGTTCAGCCGTGCATCCATCTTAGCAATGTTGGCGTCCATAGCAGTTGTTACTTTATCTGTGAGCGCAAGGAAGGTTCGAAGTGTGTCCTCCAAAGATTTTGGTTGTTCTTGCGGATAGCTATATTCCCAGGGCATGTCGCTTTCTGCAGCAAAATTGTTATGGTAAAAAAAATTTGAAATTTTTGATCATACCATAAAAAATCTTGATGCTGCGGCAGCGGCATTAGCTGTCCCTGTTGCTGCTACGGTGACATTTGCTGTTCATATTCAGACATCCACTCCCAAGTGGTTTTTCTCGACATGTCTGCTGCAAAAAGATGAGGGCAACTGTCGAACGCATGATTGCCTTTACAAAATTTGCAAGAACTTTCCCAAATAATGCTGCCCTTAACTCGTGGGGCACCTAAATAAGCACATTCCCACATAATTTATTTCTGAATGAAAATAAGAATAGTAAAAACTAAAATTAAATGCAAATAAAAATAAAAGTGCAGAAATATAAACACGAATTTCGTTGTTACCAATCTTCTGCAACGGCGCCAAAAACTTGTAGAGCGTTTAGGGTGTACTCTATTTATGAGAGCGCAAGTGCACACTCCTGCCAAGTTATAGTATAAAAGATGTCGAATCCCACGAAGATTGGACAGCTTATTTCGAATTGTCGTTCATGCACAAAGAAAGATAAATTGCACAAGTAAAGTGATTGTTGAGAAGAAAAGTAAATTAAAACACAAGTAATAAAGGAAGTGATCGGGTTGATAGAGCGGGGAGGGTTATGCTTCCACTTAGTGTGAAACTGCGTTGTATAGGCTAAGTTGTTTTGCGCTGCCACGATATGCTGCCTCGGCGGGTACTGGTGGATTGAGGCTGCGACCCTTTCGCTGCCACAGCGGATCTCTGCTCTTGCAACTTTCGCTGTCTTAGCAGGTGGAATGGAGAGAAGTCCCGGCGGCAAGTCTGGAAGATACTCCAAGTTCGGCAGAGCCATTCTTAAGTAATCCTTCCTATGTCTAGGCAAGGATTCTGTCACCACGTGATGTAGGCAATACCTAGCAATCTCAGCGTAAACCTAACACAAGCAGTCGACGTTTGGTTGCACCTTTTAGCCGCTGAAACTCGAACTTATGTCTAAGCCGAATTAGTCAACACCTCGACATGATGAGACCGTACTTAGTTCTTTCGTGAGTTTGACACTCTCGTGCCCGAAAAATAGATTTCTTCAACTGGACTTTTGGAACTAAATGAAGAAGTGAAGATCATGAATTAAGTAAACTTGGAATATTTTATTAAAAACAAACCTGAAACCTAAACAACCATTTTTACAACTAAATTACAACATAACCCTAAACCCAAGAGAAGTTTAGAACATGGCGGCGGCAGAAAACCCTAGCTAAGCCTGAAGAAAACCTAAGATATGTATATTTTGATTTGCTAGATACATGAGGTTTATATAGGCAAAGGTCTAGTCTAAGTCCTTCTTGGAGTAGAAGTCCTCAAAAGGCTTTTGCATTAAATGCAACTTTAAAATCTGACTTCTTTGAGTTGAATATGGACTTCTTTTCTCGTTGCCTTGTTCTACAAGGTCGTTCTTCTCCTCTGGCGGCTCTGTCTACTGCTCCAGACACCATAAAATTGAGTGAATGACATCGTTAGAATCAAAATTTTCTGCTCTACCAATCCCAGTCCAATTTACTAACTCCGCACTTTGCTGCCCTGGGCGGCAGACTCACTTTGCTATCTTGGGCGGTAGGTATGGCGGAAGCAGGTCCTCTGCAGCGGCTCTCTCTGTGTGGAACTGCTTCTGTACAACTCTCTGGTCTGCTGCCTCAGCATCCTCTCCTCTGGTCTACTCTTCTTCTAACAGCTTCTAGCCCTGGAAAATTAAATCTACACTAAAACAACATCTTTACTTTACCAAATAACAAATATTCAATAAAAGCATGGCAAAACAAAGAATATTGTATTTATGCAATGCATGACCTAATTATGCCTAAAATGCACTCAAAAACATCAATAATATTAGATGGAATGTGCATGAAATATAGAACTTATTGACACTTTACAAAAACGCGTCGAGCAAACGGGGCCATTCTTATAGTGACTATTCTACCAAAAAAATTATATTAGTTCAAATCGATCAATATGTAGAATCCGAACAAGTGATTGTTGAGATTCGTGCGGAAACATACACATTAAATTTTTGAAGTGAGGTCGAAAACATATTTATTCTGACTCAGAGAAGGAAATACATTGGAGTACCGATGTGTACCATTCACCCGAAATTACATATAGTAATGTCCATCTCTTACCAAAAAGAATCTATTTGTGGATATTATCGGGCACCAAAAGGGGTAGATTATTTCTATTCATCTACTTGAGAGAGAATGAAATGAGATACTACTTTTAGTGTACAATACTTATATTACTTGTAGAGCTTTGAGGTGTTCTCTAAATATGAGCGCAAGTGCACACTCTTGTCAAGTTATAATATAAAAGATATCGTCTCCCACTAGGATTAGACAGCGAACTCGAAGATAAATTCTTACACAGAAAATATTAAATGCACAAGTAAATTTCAGTTGGTTTAAAAGAAAAGTAAATAAACACAAGTAATTAAGAGAAGAGATCATATTGATAGAATGGGTCAGGTTATGCTGCTCTGTAGTGTGAAACTACGTTGAATAGGTCAAGTTGTATTACGCTGCCAGACTTTGTTGCCTCGGCGGAAGATGGCAGATTGGTGCTTCGACGCTTTCGCTGCCTCGGCAGGTGAAACAGACAATTGGCTCTGCAGCAAACTCGGAAAACCTTCAAGGCTCGGTAGAACGCTTCGATAATGATTCAGCTTATGTCTAAGTCAGAATACTGTTAATGCCCGCTGCAGATAATACACGTCGGCGTGAATCTTGCAATGAACAGCAACCTTTGGTTCGTCCTCTTTTAGTCGCCTTAAACCCTAACCATTGTCTAGGCTGGATTGATCAACACCTGGCATTTATGAGATCGTGTTTACTTCTTTCATGAGTTTGACTCTCTCGATGCCAAATAAATGGATTGCACACAATCGATCTTTTGAACTCGATTGGAAACAATGAAGAACATGAAATAAGAAAACCTTGAATTTATTGCAATAACAAACTTAAACCTAAACAATCGTTCTCACAACTACTTTACAACACAACCCAAACCCTAGAGAATTTAGAACATGATGGTAGCAAGAAAACACAAGAGAAACTAAGCTATGCCGAATATTCTAAGATTGCTAAAATACAAAGGAAAATCGGGTATATATAGGGCATGGCCTAGGTTAAGTCCTCCTTGGAGTAGAAGTCTTCCTCGTGATAAAGTAGCTTTTGCATTAAATGCATCCTTTAATTCTGACTTCTTTGACTTGAAGTTGGACTCCTCTTGTCGTTTCCTTGTGCCGCAAGTAAGCTTCGATCTTCTCCTTTGGCGGCTATGTCCGCTATTTTCGGCATCAGTAAATTGCGTGAATGGTCTCATTGGACTCATAAAATTATGTTCTTCCAATCGCACTCCAATTCACCAATTCCTCAAGTTGCTGCCCTGGGCGGCAGATATGGCGGCGGCAACTACTCGGCAGCATCTCTCTCTGTGTTGAACTGCTTCGGTACAGCTCCTTGGTATGCTGCCTCAGCATCAACTCCTCTGATTTCTCTTCTCCTGATAGCTTCTAGCATTTGAAACTAAAAGTAAACTAAAATAGTATATTTTCTTATCAAATCAAAGATATTCAATAAAAACAAGGCAAAGCAAAGAATACTATAAATTATGCATGCATGCACCTAAATATGCCTAAAATGTACTTGAGAATAGCAATAATATGAGATGGAATGTAAAACAAAATATAAGACTTATGCGAATTTACACACCCCCAAACTCGAACTATTACTTGTCCTTAAGCAATGCAATCCTAAATATACTTGCCCTTGCACTAATCAGAAAGGAAAAAAACAAGTTTTAAACTTGATTTAGCACCTGAAGGCCGTGGCACCTAAAATTAGATTAGTGAAAGGAGAATAGCATGAATTACCTCAAAATTAGACTATAATGCCAGTGCAGAAACTGTGTACAAGCTGAATTTGAAGACTATTCTAAGTAAACAAAGATGTTGTCAAGGTAATATAAGGTTGATGCTGAGCCAGCACAATTAAGCACAATTTATAATCATGGCAGTAAGGGTTCCAGCTCGTCACAACTACTCTTTAGGTTTGAAATTAAGATAGGAGCAAACTACAAAACCCCGAACCCATTAAGTAGAGTCATCCCGTGAAGACTTTCATTCACTCATGCTAATTTGTCTGTCACTTCAAAAAAATTCAGATACATGGACTTTGATAGCAGCGGAGTGTCCTTGGCACATGATTCTTCCTAGAGCCTGTTTCGGGCACCTCTAGGGAAAATAGCAATATATATTCCTTGTCGTTGCAATGCTTTTCTTTTTCTGTTTGTTGCCTGCTGCGACAACTTCCTGCAACCATGTTAGAATTTTACAAATAATTCAAGCAGGCAGTGTTTATCAGAAATTCAATCAAATTCAGCAAGTAACATTAGTGTTTTTTATTGTTGGCAATTATAGAAAAATTCTAAGTTTTCTTCATGCTTTCCCCAAGATTAAGATCTTTTTATTATGGTGCGAAAAATTTAAAATCGACTATCCTATCATAGGCACAAGTTCTAACAAATTTTTTCTTCTTTTGATTAATTTTTAAGGCAAGTACATATGTAACTTATATGATCTAAGTAATGCCTAAAAAATGATGAGTGCTAACCCCCTCCCCCAACTCAAGATGGGCATTGCCCTCAATGCACAAAACAAATAAATTAAAACTAAAATTGAAAAATAAACATGAGGCAGGGAAAGAAAACTTAGACTTAGTTGTTGTCAGATGGTGGAGATTATTCAGAGGAGTTATGTGCTATGCCGTCAATTGCGGGTTGTGGCCACTAGCTGAGCTGTGCTGCCCTCTGTTGTGCTCGGCGGCTTGATTCCTTAAGGTCTGAATCTGGATAAATAGTTGTGAGATATGAATAAATAGTAACAATGCAGCTAAAAATAAAATCTAGTCCTAAGTAATTAAAATCTACTTCTAAATAAATAAAACAATAAAGATGTGGAAAAATAAAAATTATGTCACAGTGGGGTGGGCATCCCTCAGAGTGAATACTTCCAGTTCTTTCGAGACAGAATCTCCTGCATAATGTTTTAATCGTTGCCCATTAACTTTGAATTCCGCCCCTCCGTTCATTGGCTTTATTGTCACGGCACCATGTGGGAAGGTGTGGACCACTTCGAACGGTCCTGACCATCTAGACTTTGATTTCCCAGGAAACGGCTTTAGGCGGGAGTTGAACAGCAACACTTATTGCCCGGGCAGAAACTACCTTTGTTGGATCTTACTGTCATGTCACCTTTTTACTTTTTCTTTGTACAACTTGGAATTCTCGTATTCTTCCCGTCTGAATTCCTTCATTTCGGTTAGATCCGACAATCTCTTTTCGCCAGCCTGCTTCCAATCCATGTTTACCGACTTGACTGCCCAACATACCTTGTGTTCTATTTCAACTGGGAGGTGGCATGCCTTTCCATATACTAGTCGATAAGGGGACATTTCGAGTGGCGTTTTGTACGTTGTTCGATATGCCCAAAGGGCGTCGTCTAACTTCATGGACCAATCTTTCCTATTTGAGTTGACAACTTTTTCCAAGATGGTTTTAACTTCTCTGTTCGAAATCTCTGTCTTCCCATTTGTTTGCGGGTGGTATGCCACGACAATCTTGTGTGTGACACCCACTTTTTGAAGTGTTTTGGCAATCAACTTGTTGTCAAAATGGGTGCCCTCGTCACTAATGATGGATCTTGGGATCCCGAACCTTGTGAATATGTTCTTGTATATGAATCTATGGACAGTCTTTGTATCATTGTGAGGGGTGGCAATGGCTTCTACCCACTTGGAGACGTAATCAACCGCTAGAAGGATGTACATGTTGCCACAAGAAGATGGGAATGGTCCCATAAAATCAATCCCCCAAACATCGAATAATTCAACTTCCAGGGTGGTTTGCAAGGGCATTTCGTTCCTTCTTGAGATGTTTCCTGTTCTTTGGCATCTATCGCACTGTTTGTAGAAGGCTTGGGCATCTTTATGCAATGTTGGCCAGAAAAAGCCCGATTGGAGTACTTTTGTTGCCGTGCGCTGTCCTCCAAAATGACCTTCATATGGGGCTACATGGCACTAGGATAATATGGCTTGTTGTTCATCCTCAGGGACACACCGTCTAATGACCTGATCAGCATAGTTTTTACACAAGAAAGGCTCGTCCCAAAAATAATGCCTAGCATCATATTAGAATTGTTTCTTTCCTTGGTAGTTAAGGTCATAAGGTAAGACTCTAGTTACCAAATAATTAACAATATCTGCGTATCAGGGTGTTGTTGTTGACGTTGCTGCCGCGACATCTTCGTGGGCGGCAAGTGAGATGCCTTCAGCTTCCAAGGCTGCAACCAGGGCAGAGGCAAGTAACAACCATTCGTCAGGGTATGCATCCTGGATTTCGATGTTAGGTGTCTTTCCTTGTTCATTCTCAAGCCGAGATAAATGGTCTGCCATTTGATTTTCTATGCCCTTTCTGTCTCGGATTTCTAGGTTGAACTCTTGTAGCAGAAGGATCCAACGGATTAGGCGAGGTTTGGCATCCTTCTTTGCGAACAGGTACTTTAAGGTTGAATGATCTGTGTGGAAGATCATTTTTGTTCCAATTATATAGGGCTGGAACATATCGAAGGCAAACACTACTGCCAATAGTTCCTTCTCGGTGGTGGTGTAGTTGGTCTGGGCAGGATTCAGCGTCTTGTTGGCGTAGTAGATGACATGGAAGATTTTGTCCTTGCGCTGTCCAACGGCGGCACCGATGGCAGTATCACTAGCGTCACACATTAACTCAAAGGGCTGGCACCAATCAGGGGGAACTACAACATGTGTTGTCACGAGTTTCTCTTTGAGGGTTTTGAATGCTTCCAGGCATGCCCCGTCAAAGTTGAATGTTTTATCTTGTTCCAGCAAGGTACACAATGGTTTAGAAAGTTTAGAAAAATTTTCAATAAATCGACGATAGAAACCTGCGTGTCCTAGAAAACTCTGAATGCTCTTGACAGAGGTCGGCGGAGGCAAATTGGCGATGACTTCAATCTTGGCCTTATCCACTTCTATTTCTTGTGTTGAGATTTTATGCCCCAGGACTATGCCTTTGTCGACCATGATGTGGCGTTTTTCCCAATTGAGCAATAGGTATATGTCCTCGCATCTGGTAAGTACTTTTCCGAGGTTGTTGAGTGTATAGCATTTTAGGTGTTCTCTATTTATGAGCACAAGTGCACACTCTTGCCAAGTTATAGTATAAAAGATATCGTCTCCCTCAAGGATTGGAGCAGCTACTATGAGTGTTTTCCTGCACAAGGAAATAGTAATTTACACAATTAAATTTCTGAATAATAAAAACATAAAAATAAAAACACAAGTAAATTAAGATAGGGATAGGGAGAGATAAGGTTGATAGATCGGGTCAAGTAGTTGCAGCTCAGTAGTGTGTAGACCGCTTTATAAAGCCAAGGTGTATTCTGCGCTGCCGCGATTTGCTGCCTCGGCGGGTAATGGTGGATTGAGGTTGCAACAAATTTCACTGCCATGGGGGAACTCTGCTCTTGTAACTTTCATTGTCTCGGCAAGTGAGATGGAGAGAAGTCCCGGCGGCAAGTCTGGCAGATACTCCAAGTTCGGCAGAGCAATTCTGAAGTGATCCTTCCTATGTCTAGGCAAGGATTCTGTCACCATGTGATGTAGGAAATACCTAGCAATCTCAGCGTAAACCTAACACATGTAATCGACGTTTGGTTGCTGCTTTTAGCCGCTGAAATTCTAACTTATGTCTAAGCCGAATTAGTCAACACCTCGACATGATGAGACCGTGCTTAATTCTTTCGTGAGTTTGACACTCTCGTGCCCGACTAATGGATTTCTTCAACTGGACTTTTGGAACTAATTGAAGAAGTGAAGAACATGAACTAAGCAAACTTGAGAGTATTTTATTGCAAAACACAACTTAAACTGTACAATTGTTTCTCACAACTACTTTACATACAAAAACCTAAACCCTAAAAGAGAATTGGGTCGCGACCTCCAATACCCCCACTTAATCTTTCTATCTACCTCTCCATTATGCCTCTATACCCTCACATACATGGGTATATATAGGGCTTGGCCTAAGTTTGAGTCCTCCTAAGAGTAGAAGTCCTTAAAGTAGCTTTACATTAAATGTTGACTCCTTTTTGAATTGAATGTGGACTCTTTGGACGTTGCCTTCTCCAGTAAGTAAAGATAAGTACTCCTACTTATCAGTCTTCAAGTAGCTCTTCAGGCCGCTACAGGCTTCAGAAAACTACAAGATCGGGCTCATTGGACTTAGGAAATTGTCCTCTTTTAATCGCGACCCATCTTGGCTAAGTCGGTTTAACTCCTACCTGGGCGGCACTCGGCGGCAATGCTGCGACGGCGGCGGCCTTGGCGGCAACTGGAACTGCTTCAGTACAACTCCTTTTGCTCCCTGCTTTCCTGTCCTCTCCTCATCTACATAGCTACATCACCTAAAAATGAAAACTAAACTAAAACATTATCTTTTCTTAACCAAACATAGAATTTTCAACAAAAGCATGGTAAAAGAGCAAATATTGTTATTATTGTTGCGTGTAAAAGTGTCTATCGCAATGTAGTGCAAGTGTACACGACGCAAGTAGTAAAGTGATATGGAAGTATCGGATATCGTCTCCACAGGGACTGTGCTAATAGCTTCACCTTGGATTACTGCACGAGAGAGGAAAATAAAGACTTTAAATGTTTGTCACGAGAATATAAAGAATACTGAAAATAAAAGAGTATTGAAATCAGGATAGAGAGAATGGGCCGGTATTGATCTGCTCCGTAGTGCAGGTGTTTGCAAGTCTAGGACTTCTTTGTTCTGTCGTAGCGCCTGTCGCGGCAGCACCTGCTGCGGCAGCGGTCTGTTGTTGTCACGGCAGCGAACACACAACTCCGAACTTCAAGTTTGGCAAGAATCCCTGCTATGCCTTGGCCTATCCCTAGGTCCAAGTTTGTCGATGAACATGACTTTGATGATACCTCCCGGCGTGAATCGAAGGATGAACACTGATGTTGTTGAATTCTTTCTTAGCCACTTAACCTCGTCCTATCCCTAGGTCCAAGATAGTTCAACCATAAACTGGAGAACCCGTACTTATTCCTTTCGGATACTTAACTCTCCCGATAAAAAGTAAATAGATAATCTCACAATGCTCTCCCGATACTCTTGCAAGATGTTAAAAACCAGAATAAGCAAACTTGAAGTTATTTTATTTAACAAAGAAAATCCTAAAACAATGCAATCCTTGCAACTACTTTACAAATCAACCCTTAGCCCTAGGGGAAGTTTAGAACATGTTGAGGAAGGGAAAACGGCTAGGGTTTTAGGAAGAAGGCTAGAGAATAAGATGATGTTGTTCTCTAGGTCGAATTACAAGCATATATATAGGCCTTGGGTACAAGTTTTCTTAATGGCCAAGAATACTAGTTCGAATTAAGTACAATTCATTAAAGACTAAATCTCTGAATAAACGTCCTTTAGTTCGCCCTATCTTCTTGCTTTGACTTTCTCCTCAAACTTTGGGCAAGGCTTTTCTTGTGCTTCTGGGCTCCAAAAATTATGCGAGTGGTCTCTAAAAATTAGGCTTGAAATCCTCTATCAGTCGAACTCCACTTCACATTTTCCATCTCTTCTTCTTCACTGTCGCCACCTCTGTCACGGCATATGTCACGACAGCGAGTTATAAGGCAGTTTGCTTCAACACTGTCGCCACTTTTGTCACGGCAACTGTCACGGCATCTGCCACGACATCTGTCACAGCATCTGCCACGGCATCTATCACGGCATCTGTCACGACATCTGTCACAGCATCTGCCACGGCATCTATCACGGCATCTGTCACAGCAGTGATGTATAAGGCAGTTTTCTTCACTCCAGCTCTTTTGTTCCTCTGCTGCCCTGGATGCTGCCACGATAGTTAGCTTCTGTTCCTCTGCTGCCCTGGATGCTGCCACGACAGTTAGCTTCTGTTCCTCTGCTACCCTGGATTCTGCCACGATAGTTAGCTTCTGTTCCTCTGCTGCCCTTGATGCTGCCACGGCAAATATCTGCAAAAAGTGACCGAAATCAGCAGCATCTGTGCAATTTTATCTATTTGTGATGTAAATGCAAAACTTAACCTAAAATGCAGTTAAACATGCTTGAGTGTAGCAAAAATAAGGATAAATGAGGGGTAAAATATAGGACTTTTAGGCACTCAACACACCCCCAAACTCGAATGCTTGCTTGTCCTCAAGCAAATGCAACCTAACTAACATGCATGCATATGTGTATATATATATATATATATATTCTTGGCTTAAGTCAGTGAACAATCCTTACCCACAACACCATCCCTATCATGTTTAGCACCTGTTCAAATATTTAAGGATCTACTTAGAGCAAAAGTATAGTTCTCGTGCAGATGTGTGCATTTATTGTGAACATACATGAATATAGACTTCCCTAGCAACTAGAATATTATACTTAGCTTGTTTAGAGTTTTCCTTCGAGACTTTTTTTTCTTACTAGAGCCAGTATCGGGCACCTCTAGTTGTTTTCCTTCTTTTTCTGAATTTTTGTCTTTTCTACTAGAGCCAGTATTTCAGGCACCTCCAGTTAACTATCTAGAGCCGGTGATAGGCACCTCTAGAAGTTTTTCTCTGGTTATTTTCCTAGAGCCAGTGATAGGCACCTCTAGGTTTTCTGAGTTTCTAGTCTCTTTCTACTCTAGTGGCTAAGTTTTCTATTCTAAGTATGCTAGAGAAAGTCTGTTATCAAGTAAGTCACAACGTGTTTCAGTTTTTCAGAACTATACTAAGGCTCTACTTACTTCCTAAAATATTTTTAAGGGGTGTCACGACAGAGATGGCAGCAGCAGATAATAAAAGTTCAATAAATTAAGCCATTTTTTGCATAAAAAATAAATGCGACACAATGAAAACTAAATGCAATGTTATATTAATAATTAGGAGGACTGCCTACCCCCAAACTCAAGGGTTGCATTGTCCTCAATGCATGACACAAAAAAATAATAATAAATGACAGAAAAGTGAAACATCACAAAAAGATAATATATACAGCAGGCGACAGAGAAAAAGAAAACTTAAGTTGTGCGGCTGTCGTCGTTGCTGCTGGAGCTTTGGATGAGGAGCTGTCGGCGGGCAGTCTCCTTGGACTTTGTTGGAGGAGCTGTGGGTGATGTCCTGGGAGTTGAAGATGCGGAGGCTGCCTTCTTCCTTGCGTCACTATCTTCACTGATGTTAGCGGCAGTCACTTTGGAGTTCATCTCAGGGAGTATGATTGCTGCCGCGGCAGGGGTGGAGGCAGAGCTTCCTCGGGTTTCTTGTATCGTCATTGCAAGGGTTTTCTCTGTTTACCTAATAACAAACTAAAAACTGATATCAAATTTCTAATTCTTACAATATTAAAGATAAAATAAGATAAAAATAAAATAAATTAAGTTAAATTAAATTAGGAGTGCCTTGAGGGGCATCTCCTAAAGTAACTGCTCCCTGTTCTATTGATGCTTGAGGGGTCGTTTCCGGTACTTCTTGAAGTCCATCCGTACCCTCCATCTGGTGATTATTCTCATGGTGGGGGCTCCTTTCTTTCTCTTCCCTTTGTAGTCCGTAAAGTCCTCATTCTCGTCGAAGTTTGTTATGGTGGAAAGTAGTCTTTGCTATCGTGTCTGCTGCTGCGGCAGCCCGTTATTTTGACAGTCCTTTGTCAGGTTGCTTTGCAGGTCAAGGGGACATTGGAAAGTACCATAACTTTCTATATCAAATTCTGTTGGCGGGGACATTAGAAAGTACCATAACTTTCTATATCAAATTCTGTTGGCCACTCGAAGGTCTCCATCAGTAGAGATCTCGATGATTCTAAATCCACCGGCATTGGTTCCTCAAATACCTGCAATGGAATTGGTGAGTTTTCAAAGAATTCAAAAGGTTCGTTGATTACCTGCTCATATTCCATTAGCGAGGCATTGTCATCGGGTTGCTCTTCTAGGTGGTCGTGCGAGTGCCATGACAGGGATGGATGTGTGCAATCTTGGTCGGGCATAACCGAGGTAGTGGGTTGAGAGTTTGCCTCGGATGTGGTTGCCGCAGTGACATTCTCTTGAATTTCACTCAGCGTTGTTGCGGTGTTGCTCCATTCCGGCTCCTCGATCATTGACATGGCAAGTTGTTGCTCAGACTCATCATGTGTTGGGTATTCCTTCACATAGGCATCCTCGTCATCTTGCCTCAGGATTTCAGGTTCATCCGTGCCATGAATGAGGACCGGTCTGCTCAAGAGTTCATCCATCTTGGCGATACTTGCGTCCATAGAAGCCGACAATTTTTGAGTGAGTGCCATGAAGGCTTGTAGTGTGTCTTCTAAGGATTTTGACTGCTCTTGGGGATGATGACATTGCCAGGGCATGTCGGGTTCTGTAGCATAACTGTTATGGTACAAAAAATTTTGCGGGTTTTGATCATACCATAAAAAATCTTGCTGCTGTGGCAGCAGCATCTGTTGTCCCTGTTTCTGCTGTGGCGGCATATCTTGTTCTTGTTGGTTCCATCGTCGGTTGTCCATATATTCATCAAAAAAATGGGGACAACTTTCGAGTGTATGATTACCTTTACGGTAATTGCAAGAACTTTCCCACATCAACTCTCGAATGGTTTTTCCTGACATGTTGATACCCTTGAACCTGTATTGTGCCTGAGATATAACAACCAGAAATATAAAATAAAAATAAAATAAAATAAATAAAAAGTGCAGTAATTAAAGGTAGAGGTATGTTGCCAGTCCCCGGCAACGGCGCCAAAAACTTGTTGCGTGTAAAAGTGTCTATCGCAATGTAGTGCAAGTGTACACTACGCAAGTAGTAAAGTGATACGTAAGTATCGGATATCGTCTCCACAGGGACTGGGCTAATAGCTTTAACCTTAGATTGCTGCACGAGAGGGAAACGAAATAGTTTAATTGTTTGTCACGAAATAATAAAGAGAACTGGAATTTAAGATTAAAATAATCAAGATAGAGAGAATGGGCCGGTATTGAATTGCTCAGTAGTGTAGGTGTTGCGAAGTCTAGGAAACTCTGTTCTGTCGTAGCGCCTGCTGCGGCAGCACCTGTCGCGGCAGCAGTCCGTTGGTTATCGCGGCAGCGATTACTCAACTCCGTACTTCAAGCTTGGCAAGAATCCCTGTTGTGCCTTGGCCTATCCCTAGGTCCAAGTCTGTCGATGAACACTTCTTTGATGATACCTCCCGGCGTGAATCGAAGGATAAACACCGATGTTGTTGAATTCTTCTTTAGCCACTTAACCTCGTCCTATCCCTAGGTCCGAGAGAGTTCAACTATAAACTAGAGAACCCGTACTTATTCCTTTCGTATACTTAACTCTCCCGATATTAAGTAAATAGATAATCTCACAATGCTCTCCCGATACTCTTGCAAGATGTTGAAAACCAGAATAAGCAAACTTGAAGTAATTTTATTGAACAAAAAATTCCTAAAACAAAAGCAATCCTTGCAACTACTTTACAAATCAACTCGTGGCCCTAGGGGAAGTTTAGAACATGTTGAGAAGGGGAAAACGTCTAGGGTTTGGGGAAGAAGGCTAGAGAATGGTGTTGTCCTTTCCTAGGTCGAATTACATGCCTTTATATAGGCCTTGGGTTCAAGTTTTCTAATATGGCAAGAATACAACTTTAAATTAAATTACAACTCTATTAAAGACTAAATCTTCAGAGCATAAGTCTTTAATTCGTCCTTCCTTCTTGCTTGGGATTTCTTCCTTGAACTTTGGGCTTAGCCTTCATTCTGATCTAGGGCTCGGAAAAATATAAGGGTGCTCCACGACAGATGGGCTTAATTTTCTTTTTCTGTCGAGGTCCACTTCACTTCTTCCCTTTATTATCGATGTCGTCCTTGGCTGCCACGATAGCGGCCATGGCAGCATCGCCCTCCTTGACTGTATATCCAGTTCCAGCTCTGATTCTTTACTGCCCAGCGTCTGCTTCTCCATCTGCTACAGCAGCTACCTGCAAAAGCAACCAATTTCAGTAGAAACTGTGCCATTTAATATATTTGTGATGTAAATCTGAAATCTAACCTAAATGCACTGAATTATGCTTGAATGCAACAGAAATATGGGTTAAATAGGGGGTAAATTATAGAACTTTTACAAACTCAACAATTATGCATGCAATGCACCTAAATATGCCTAGATGAGCTTTAAGAACAGCAATAATAAGGGCATGAATGTATACAAAATATAGAACTTGTGGACACTCTACACTGAGGCAGCTGTCGAAGCTACTAACGAAGACAGAGAAATCATCCATAAATATTTCCATGAAGTCCTCTATCATGTCAGAGAAAATGGCCATCATGCAACGTTGGAATGTGGCAGGGGCGTTGTATAACCCGAACGACATTCTTCAGAAGGCGTAGATGCCATATGGGCATGTGAATGTTGTCTTTTCCTGATCTTCTAGTGCAATAGCAATCTAGTTATACCCTGAATATCCATCCAAGAAACAATAGAAGGGTTTGCCAGCAAGGCGGTCAAGCATTTGATCAATAAAAGGTAGAGGAAAGTGATCCTTTTTAGTTGCTTTATTTAACTTGTGGTAAACCATGCATATTCTCCAATCAGTTACTGTTCGAGTTGGAATTAACTCATTATTATCATTGCTTACCACAGTTATACCACATTTCTTTGGTACACATTGTACCGGGCTTACCCATTCACTGTCAGATATAGGATATATGATGCCAGCATCTAACCATTTGATTATCTCCTTTTTGACAACTTCCCTCATGGCATCGTTCAATCTCCTCTAGGCATCGACAATTGGTTTTTGGTCCTCTTCAAGCTGGATTTTGTGCATGCAGATTGTTGGGCTTATCTCTTTTAAGTCTGCAATGGTCCAGCCTATTGCCTTCTTGTGCTTCCGCATCAACGCTATCAATTTATGTTCATGTTCAGGCTGCAACTTGGAGGAAATAATTACGGGCAGTGTATCATTGGGTCCCAAATAAGCATACTTAAGTTGTGCATGTAAGGTTTTTAATTCAAGGGTAGGGGTTATTCAATAGAGGGTTTAAACATTTTGCCACCCTTTTCTGTATAATTCAGTGGTTCAAAATACTTACCTGGCATGTTTGATATCCAGTACGCGTCTTCTTGCTCCTTCGGTTCCTGTTATGTCCATTCACTGCATCGTTCATCTTCTGAGCAAGTATTTAAATGGCTGTTGAGACAGTTGCCAAGGTTGTTGCCTCGGAAGTCTTGCTGCAGGCAGGGTCTGTTTGCTTCGAAGTTGAATTTTGAGATGGCCTCCATTAGTTGGCATTCTTCCGGATCATCAGCTTGCCTTATAGTTTGGAAGACGTTCAACTTTACTTGCTGATCATTGACCCTAATTGTAAGCTCACCTTTTTCAACATCGATCAACGTTTTGCTCGTAGCTAGGAATGGTCGCCCTAGGATTATTGGTGCCCTTTCGTCTACTTCATAGTCTAGTACCAGGAAGTCGGAAGGGAATTGAATTTGTCCACTTTCACCAGGATGTCTTCAATTTTTCCTTCCGGTTGCACATAAGTTCTGTCAGCTAGCTGTAGCATTACTGTCGTTGGGCGGGCGTCTTCTATCCCTAGTTTCTGGAAAACAGACTTGGGCATTAGGTTGATGTTTTCCCCTAGGTCACATAGGGCTCTTACAGAATGGTTGTTGCCTATTTTACAAGGAATTATGAAGTTGCTCAGGTCTTTCTGTTTAGGCGGCGCCTTATTGTACAGCATTTCCATGCATCCTTCTGTTACTGCCATTATCTCGAATTCCCCGATTTTTGTCCTTTTGGATACCATATCCTTTAGGAACTTAGCATAGCTAGGCATCTGTTCGATCAATTCCACCAATGGTAGATTGATTTTTACTTGCTTCAGAACATCCAGAAATTTCTTGAACTGCATGTCATGCTTCTGTTTTTTCAATCGTTGTAGGAATGGTGGTGGAGGTTTAGTATCTTCATTTTGCGCCTTGGTCAGAAGCTTATTCTGGGGAGCGACAACCCGTTCAGATTCTGTCTGGTCATCTGCAGTGTCGTCTGTCAGCCCTGTTTGTGTGTCCATGTTGTCCTTCTCAGAGGCTACCGCGGCAGGGTTTATGGCGGCATGAACTGGATTCTGTTTAACATGTAACTTGACAGGTGTTGTTTCCCTGGTAGCAAGATTTGATGGCTCTTGTAACTTTATCCCACTCCTGGTTGTTATAGCCTTGCATTGCTCTTGAGTTTTTTCCTTCGTGATTTCAGTATCACTAGGTAATCTGCCCATTGGCCTAGTGTTAACAATCAGTGCAAACCTTCCAAATTGAGTCTCCAGGTTCTTTATTGCTGCCTCCTGGTTGTTCATTCGTATTTCAGTCCTGTCCATGAAAGACTCGGTCTTGTCAATAAATTTATTAGTATAAACAATAAAATCACTAGTGCGATCTATAAAAGTATGTAAAGTATATTCTAGTGAATTATTGTTCGTATTCTGTTGCTGCTGAGGCTGCTGCCGGGACAGGTTCTGTTGATATCCTCCTGGTTGTTGGTTTGGATTTGTAGCCGTGTTAGGGTTACTCCAGGAAAAATTTGGGTGTTTTTTCTATCCTGGATTGTATGTGTTGGTGTTGGGTCTGCTGTTCCTCTCATAGGTCCCCATAAAATTTGCGGATTCGCTGCATTCGGAGGAATCATGGTTACCCCCACACTCATCACAAAAGGGCTCCACAGCCTTAGCCTCATATGTTTTCCTAGTGGTTTTAGCCATATTCATCACCAGCTGTGTCAGTTTATCTAGGCGGGCAATGACAGATTCGGTGGCTTCTACTTCATTCACAACAGTTGGCCGCCTTATGCCGCCGCGGCGGGCTGTAGGGAACTTATAGTCATTCTTTGCAATTTTGTTCAGAATCTGTAGTGCCTCCTAGGATGGTCTACCCAGGATGATTCCATTGGCTAAAGCGTCGAGCATCATTCGCGTTGGTTAATTTACTCCGTTATAGAACATCGACACTTGAGTCCAGGTTGGGAAACCGTGAAGCGGGCAGTTGTTTAGCATCTGTTGGTATCTCTCCCAAGCTTCATACATTGGTTCGTCATCTCCTTGGCAGAAGGCAGTGATTTCCTTTCTTAATATGTCGGTTACATTTGAAGTGCTGAAACGGTCGATGAAGTCTTTGCACAACTCCCTCCAAGTGTTGAACGATCCTGTCGGTTGGTTGTTTAACCATTGTTTTGCCCTATCTCTCAGTGAATAGGGAATAGTCTCAACTTAAGCACATCTTGATGGACTTCGTGTATCTTAAAAGCTCTGCAAATGTCGAGGAATCCTCTCAAGTGCTGTCGAGCATCTTCCGTGGTAGTTCCTCCAAATTGCCCCAATGTGTTTATCATGTTGAACACCACTGGTTTCAACTCAAAGTGATCAGCTTCAATTTCTGGCTCTACGACAGTTGGATCAAATCCTCTGAAATTGTGCTCCAAGTAATCTCTGGTGGTTCGCACATACTATTGATGCCTGAGCTTAATTGGGGGTAGCTCCCTAGGTGGTGGGTTTTGCTGCCCGTCAATATCGTTTCTGTCATTGTTGGCAGGGTTGTCGTCTTGGCCGTTATGCATGGATGCCTCTGTTTTGCCTTCTTCCTTAGCTTTTCCGAGGGCTTCTCTTGCTTCTTTCTTTAGTTCTTTTTCTCTTCGTTCGATCTCGTCTATGAAAATGATTTCGGTCGATGGGTTGGCTCTGGTCATGCACTAAACAAGAAAACTGTAAAATCTCTTCTTTTTTCGAATAAAAAGAAAAAATAAAAACTGAAATTAAATGCAATAAAATAAAAGTGCAGAAAAATAAAGACGAATTTACTGTTGCCAATCCCCGGAAATGACGCCAAAAACTTGTAGAGCGTTGAGGTGTTCTCTAAATATGAGTGCAAGTGCACACTCTTTTCAAGTTATAATATAAAAGATATCGTCTCCCACGAAGATTGGACAGTGAACTCGAAGATAAATTCCTGTATAGAAAATATTAAATGCACAAGTAAATTTCAGTTGGTTTAAAAGAAAAGTAAATAAACACAAGTAATTAAGAGAAGAGATCATATTGATAGAATAGGTCAAGTTATGTTGCTCCGTAGTGTGAAAATGTGTTGAATAGGTTAAGTTGTATTGCGCTGCCAGACTTTGCTGCCTCGGCGGAAGATGGCAGATTGGTGCTTCGACGCTTTCACTGTGATATGACCATCAAGAACAAGGACCCGGAGAAGTACCCAAGTGGCCCCATTACACGTGCACGGGCCAAGGAGTTTCAATCAGCCATGGAAAGCTTGTTTACAACAAGCCATGAACGTGAGAAAGAAGAAATAATAAGGGAGGAATGCCTTACCTTGCTCATGCATGCACTTGCATGAGAATTTAAGTATTTCAAACTTCCACTACATTGATAAAGTGTGTTGGTCATTAAAGCATGCATTTCATTTATAGTTTTAGTTCATTTAGGGAAGTAGTTTAATTATGTATCTTAAATCATTCGTTAAACTACTTCATTCATGCATTTAGTTAAATTCAATAAAGTTAGTTCTTTAATTAAACTAGTTCATCCATTTAACTAGTTCACTCAATTAACTAACTCTTTAATTGTTTCATGCATCTATTATTTTAAGTTTGAATAAATCCTTTGTGTGTGTCTAGGTTCATGTGACGTGTGGATTAAAGAAGAGACTTTTCAACTTCAACTTGGAAACAAGTCATTGATGGCCATCTTTACTCATGCAAACAAGGCAATTGAAGGCAATTGAAGGCTGAATTCTTTTCATCTTTTCAAGGTTGTTCATCTTCTTAGAGTAACAAATCATTTAAGCTTCATAATTCACCTATTCAAGGTTGAAATTATGAACCAATGAAGGCCATTCACGTTCAAGAGAAGGGACATGCAATAATCAGCATTCAAATTATGCATTCAAGGCCTTTATTTATCATTTTTTGAAGGTTGATCATATTCCACAAATGGGCAAGCAATGAAGGCTGGTTTAATGTCATTTAATCATTAAATTAAGTGATAAAATCATCAAGGAATTCAAAGAGACAAGCTGACTTGGATTTGTGGGATGTCTACATTCATCATATGTCCACATTCATTCCCTTTTATCCATTTGCAAGCAAAATGAAGCAGTCCAAGAGTCACCACTCCTTTTGGACGAATTTAAGGCTAAATTCATCTCAATTTAAAGCAAAATTCATCCATCAAAAGGATAAGAAAGAAACATTTCATTTATTTTTATTCAATAGCATTTAGATGAGCATTCATCTCTCTTTTGTGTGACTTTTAGGTTCATTTGTAAAGGACTTTTTTTTGGAGAATATAAACCTTTGAAAGATTGCTTTCATCTTGTTCTTGCGAGAACTCTATCGGCTTCAAGTTGTGCTTGTAGTCTTCTATCCATTTCATTTTGCTATAGCGTTGGTTCCAAGCTCTCTTATAGCTTGTGGGTCACGTTCCACACTCCTCCACCTCGACTCCATCAAAGTATATTGTTGGTTCCTAGCTCGTTATAGCTAGCGGGTCACAATTCGCTATCCTTGCAACCATACAAATCCACGTCGCCTTTAGCATCTCCCATCACTCCTTTGATTTACACCTTTCCATGATTATCATCCTCCATCCTTAGCCACCATACTATCCAAATTACCTATCCAATTCCTTTCTTCATTAATTTTTTTATTATATTGCTATTCATCTCACATGTATGTTTTATGATATCTCAGAGTTCAAAGCGTAGCAAAGAATATTTCTTACTAGAATCACGATCGGGCACATCTATATGACTCGGGTCACATTACCGGGTTCATATCACATTGCCTCGGCAGGTTAAACGGACGATTGGCTCGGCGGCAAACTCGGCAGACCTTCAAGGCTCGGCAGAACGCTTCGATAATGATTCAGCTTATGTCTAAGTCAGAATATTGTTGATGCCCGCTGCAGATAATACCCGTCGGCGTGAATCTTGCAATGAACAACAACCTTTGGTTCGTCCTCTTTTAGTCGCCTTAAACCCTAACCTATGTCTAGGCTGGATTGATCAACACCTAGTATTGATGAGATCGTGCTTACTTCTATTGTGAGTTTGACTCTCTCGATGCCAAACAAATGGATTGCTCACAATCGATCTTTCGAACTCAATTGAAAACAATGAAGAACATGAAATAAGCAAACCTTGAATTTATTGCAATAACAAACTTAAACCTAAACAACCGTTCTCACAAATACTTTACAACACAACCCAAACCCTAGAGAATTTAGAACATGATGGCGGCAAAAAAACACAAGAGAAACTAAGCTATGCCGACTATTCTAAGATTGCTAAAATACAAAGGAAAATCGGGTATATATAGGGCATGGCCTAGGTTAAGTCCTCCTTGGAGTAGAAGTCTTCCTCATGATAAAGTAGCTTTTGCATTAAATGCATCCTTTAATTCTGACTTCTTTGACTTGAAGTTGGACTCCTCTTGTCGTTGCCTTGTGCTACAAGCAAGCTTCGATCTTCTCCTTTGGCGGCTTTGTCCGCTATTTCCGACATCAGTAAATTGCGTGGATGGGCTCATTGAACTCAAAAAATTATGATCTTCCAATCGCACTCCAATTCACCAATTCCTCAAGTTGCTGCCTTGGACGACAGATATAGCAGCGGTAGCTACTCGGCAGCATCTCTCTCTGTGTTGAACTGCTTTAGTACAGCTCCTTGGTCTGCTGCCTCAGCATCGGCTCCTCTGATTTCTCCTCCTCCTGACAGCTTCTAGCATCTGAAACTAAAACTAAACTAAAACAGTATCTTTTTTTACCAAATCAAAGATATTCAATAAAACAAGGCAAAGCAAAGAATACTGTAAATTATGCACGCATGCACCTAAATATGCTTAAAATGTACTTGAGAATAGCAATAATATGAGATGAAATGTATACAAAATATAAGACTTATGAGCACTTTACCCATAAATAAATAAAATATTGAACACTTAAATATACTTGACATCATGTCTTTCGATTCGGTGGAGCTAGACTATTGCAGTTTTTTTAGGAGAAGGCAGTATTTGGTTTTTGTTATGTAGGAGTGCTATTTGAGTGTTGAGTTTTTAGGTATTTTTGCATGAGTGTAGTTTTGTTTACTCGGAAAGTTTGTATAGGTCTTTTTTCAAGAATTTAATTTTTTATTAATATAATAGACTTTACTGAGGAAAAAAAATTAAGGGTATCATGAGTCCTTAATTTTTTTTAAAAAAAATAATTAAGCTCTTGAATATTTTTTTCACCCAATTAAGTCTTTATATTCTAAAATTTTATCAATTCACCCCATTGAGCAACATTGACTGTTAAATTTAACAGTTTTTTTGGACCAGTTAGTATAACATTTTGTGTTACAGTGTTGTTACTTGGTATTTCCCAAATTTTTTATTTATTTACAAATCTCTTTAAATTTTCTAAAAATTCTAAAAATAGTTTTCTAAAAATCTGTAAAATGTCATTTAACAAAACTGTAGTGTGTCACGTGACAATAATATCTCAAGAAAAAAACGTCAAAAATTGATGGTCAAAAAACTTAATTGATTTAATTTATTGGTTCGAGAACATAATTGAGTGCATAAAAAATTTAAGTATTTAATTAATTTTTTCAAAAGTTCAAAAAGCTTTAAATACGGGAAGTTCTAAAAAAACAACACCTTAAATACATGTTAAAAAAGGCATGTACCGAATTTGTTACAAAAATAGTAAGAAAATTTGTACAATGTATCGAAATTCTTACAAAGTCGTAAGAAATTCAGTATGTACATAATTTCTTACTACTTTTGTAAGAATTTTGGTACATGTACAAAATTCTTACAAAAAATCTTGAAACTTAAGGTATGTACATAATTTCTTACAACTTTTGTAAGAAATTCGGTATGTACAAAAAAGTCGTAAGAAATTATGTACAAAATTCTTAAGGCATGTATTTAAGGTGTTGTTTCCTGGAACCCTCCTTTAAATACCATTAAGCCAAAAAAAAAATACTAGTAGGCGAAATGCAAGTATCACGCCGAAGAAGGAGACAAAAACAATCAAAAAAATATAGTATTTTATTATTTTTGTAGCTTCCTTACTTGTCCTCGAATCACATATTTCCTCATTCACGTTTTAGTATTATTGTACCATTTGTTTGCCATCCATATTATCTTATCTCCTTCTTTTTCTTTTTTGCCCTTTTGGTTTTTAGGTTTCTTCTTGACTTGCGTCGCACACTTATTTTTAATGGTTAACTCTTTTAGCGAGAATTTTTTACATACACTACGCTTCAAACTCAAAATCCACTTAAGCGATACCTAACTACTTACCACTCGGACCAACCTTCATTGGTTATCTCCTTCTAATTTAATTGAAGCATACGCAATGAGGACCTGTACGAATAAAATTAAGTGGTGGATTTAGTTACTTAACTTAAAATCTGCTAGAAACGGATTATTTTATTATTAAAATTAAAACATAGTTTGGTATAATTAATTATAATCTTTAAAATTATATATTCTATCAATTTGGTCTAACTTAAAATAATTCAATAAATTTAACATTTCATATTTAAAAGATCTGGCACTTCATCCTCCTACTACTTGTCGCACTCCTTGTTATTTATTGTCCATCAGCTCAATAACCGACATATGTGATAACTCGACAGACACAGTCACTCCACTATTAGACAGTTGACAGACTAATGGAGCAGACCCATTATGATCCTAATGTTGCGTGCTAGTATACACAATCATTTCACTAATGAAATGTGTGAATTGAAATTGTTAAGTTTATTAAATTATTTCAAATTAAGACCAAATTAAAAGAATGTATAAATTTTGAGGACTAAAATTATTATTATACTGAACCATATTAGACGCACGTTGCAATTTTAACCGTGTAGGAACCTATTTGTAACAAAAATTTAACTAAGCGACTAAATTATATTTAAAAATATAACCCATCTAATAATCGAATACATAATTGAGTCACACGTAATAGATTTTACCATTTATTATTCGTCTTTGCTCATGGCATTAATAAACTACTATAAAATCATCGACATCGTACAAGTAAGCAAACGGATAGGAAATAATACAAATAACTATGAACCAACCTTTTTTCCGAATTAGCCAACCTTTTTTAAGTTTTAAAATTTTAACATTTGACCCTTTAAAATTTTCGCAAATATAATTAGACTCCTTCAAATATTTGAATACTCCAAAATTTTGAAAGTTTATTATTTCACCCTTTGAAACTTTTAAAAAAATCTCATTAGGAACTTCAATTATTTCTTTAAATTTTTTATTTTTTATTAATATGTATTTATATATCAAAGAAACACAATGATACCATCGATATTTATGTTGGGGTTTATATTCAATACACAGGCGGTGGAAATAAAAGGTTCCCACAAGTGCCTTTATTTTAGGGTTTAAGAGTAAATTTTAGAGTTTAGATGTTAGGGGTTTAGTGGTTTAGAATCTAGGGTTTGTGGTTAGAGTTTAGGGTGTATTGTTAGAATTTAGGGTTTAGAGGTTTGGATTTTAGAGTTTAGTGTAATATGATTAGGGATTTAGGTTTTAACCTATAAATCCTAAATTATAACCTCAATCCTAAAATTTTAACCACAACCCATCAATTCTAAACCACTAAACCTAAGCCCCTAACCTTTAAACTATAAAATCTAACCGTAAACCCTAAAACTAAGGCACTTGTGAAAACTTTTTGTTTCCACCATCTGTGTATTGAATAATTACCCTTTATGTTTAAATTTACCTAACATCTAAACTAAGGCACTTGTGAAAACTTTTCCACACTCATGCTTAAATTTACCTTGAAAATTAAAATTCAAATCCCTAACCTTGAAACCTAAACACTAAACTCTAAGGCTTTGCTTGGTAGAGAGAAAAGAAAATTGGAAAGATGAAAAATTGAAGTGATGGAAAAATGAAAGGATGGAAAAAATATTTTTTTTCCTATCTTTGTGTTTGGTTGAGAGAATGGAAAACTAGAAGAAAAATAATTTTTTTTTCTCTCTATTGCTTGGTACAATAGAAAAGTGAGAAAAAACAAAATTAAGCTTTACAAACTAAAATTTATTTTTAATTTTTATAATTTAGTCCAATGTTTTAATATGATTATTTTTATTCAATTTAGTCCGTAAAAATTTTATTTCCTCGAAAATTGACCCCTATTTGTCTCTAATTTTGTATAATTTAATCTAATATTTTTAATATAGTTTTATGTTTTTCAATTTAATACCTAATTTTTTTCTTTAATTCAAAATTGAAATATATGTATTTTATTTTTTATAATTGATTCCAACATTTTTAATATGGTTTTATTTTTGTCCAGTTTAGTCTATAAAATTTTTATTTAATCTGAAATTGACCTCTATTTATTTTTAATTTTTATAATTTAATCTCGAGAGTTTCGCTATCAATGCAACACATAATACCCAGTACGAACAAATCCAACACGAATATCAAATGCTACAAAAGGCCCATTTCTGGCCTAAAAACGTATTTTAAAAAACAAGCATATTCGATTACATGAAAGTAAACGGTCAACGTGAACATAAATAGGAAACAATTAACTAAATTCACCCGAGAAAATAAACCTTTAAAAACTTTAGAAAAATAAACGATTTAACAAAAATGCATTTTGGTAATTTTACAAGATTTAAACAAAAAACATTCAAAACTTAAATACAAGTTTAATCTAAGTAGAAACATCTTATACCTCTGTTTTGCTAATAAAAAGAAGTTCAAATCGAAGTAAATTTAATCGAATCGAGATTTGGAGACTAAAATGTAAATAATTCATAAGTTGGATTTTAAGCTAAAAATTCAGTTTCAAGTTTGTTTTAGACTTATTAATTCCAATTAGACTTAATGGTAAATTCTTGTTGAAATTGAATTTGAAATAGAGTGTTAATTGCAAAAATAAGTATTTTAAGAGCTATTTTGAAAATATTCATAAAATACAGGGGCAATTTTTCAAAAGGTGAAATTAAATCTTTATTTATGAAATAAATATCATCATTAACATATAAACCAAGTTTTAGGTTAATTTGAGCTAAAACGAGTCCTTAATTGCAATTATAAAATTATTGACTAAAACGTAAAGTTTACAATTATAAGGTATTGGATTAAATTATAAAATATAAATAAATAGAGGTCAATTCCAAATTAAATAAAATTTGAGGTATTAAATTGAATAAAAATAAACCATAATAAAAATATTAGATAAAATTATAAAAATTAGAAACAAGCATGTGTTAATTTTGGATTAAATAAATATTTAATGGGCTTTAATAATAAAATATAAAACAAATAAGGGTAAATTTTAGATTAAATAAAAATTGAAAAAAATAAAAGCATAATAAAAATATTGGATGAAACTATTTTAAATATAATTTGATAATTGTATTATTAAAGTATGATAACTTTTATTTTCCTTCATATTTTCCACCCAATTTTGGAGAGAAAAATATTTTGTTGAGTTTGTAGCACGCTCAAATCAATCTTCTAAAACCGCCAAGCTCCCGAAAGAATTGGCTAAAACCGATAAAAATGATAGACAATTTGCACGATGATTTTAGAGTGGTTCGACTTTCTAACCAAAGTCTACATCCACTACCTTAGCACACCACTAAGGATTTTCCAATTCACTAATATGGATTCTTCCTTTTGAGGCCAAAGGGATAACCTTACAACCCTATCTTTTCAATGGCTAAGATAGAACCACTCTAGTTTTTTTCTTAAGCTAAGCTAGAACCTCTCCCTTTACAAGGTAGTTTGTGTAAACAATAAAAACCTCACAAGGTGTGTGTTTACAAGAATTAAGCTCACAAGAGTGTACAGAATAAAACAATAAAAAAAACACTCTCTATACAATATATACAAGAGAAATGAAGAATAAAGACTTAAATGTTATTTCTCTTGATCATGAAGCTTGGATATTGTCTCTAACCATCTTCAAGTGTCTCAAGGTAGCTTTTATAGTGTGGAATGATATTCTAACCGTTTATGGCCGTTGGAGATGTTTTGGAGCCGTTGGGAAGTCATAAAGTCGATTTTTAAATTCTCACCTGCACAGAGGTTTCGAAACCTTAAAGAGGAATTTGTAAAAACTATCCGTTACAAGGCCAAGGTTTCGAAACCTTTATGAAGGTTTCGAAACCTTTGCTAAGGTTTCAAAAACAGTGGCATTCTGCCCATAAAGGTTTCGAAACCTTATAGGGATGGTTTCGAAACTTTCACTTTAAAAACCCAATTTTGGCTAATTTTTAACTTTTAAATGTATATTCGATATAGGTGCAAAGTCAAAACATTTTAAACAATTGATGAGAGTGGCAATCGATCGAACAAAACCAAGAGGGGGTGAATTGGATTTTTGAAGGAATGGTGGACACTAATTGCAAATGTAAAAATTGCAAAGAGATTTAGAGTGGTTCAACTCCCCTAATTGGAGTCTACATCCACTACCTTAGTGACCACACTAAGGATTTTCCACAAATTCACTAATTTGTCTTTCCTTTAAGGATAAGGAGTAACCTTACACAATTCAATAGACTTATACCCCAAAGTCTATTGAATCCTATCCCAAAATGAATACAAATAAGCAAACTAGGAAATCCTCACTAGGAATGTGTTTGCAAAGTTTAAGCTCTCTCACACACCCAAAGAAACACTAGGAAAATAAAATACAATGAAGAACTCTCTAGTGTTTACAAGAAAGATGAGAAAATTGAGTACAAATTTGAATTTGATTGCTTGGAAGTTTGGATTGACTTTCTTGTTACTTCATTACTGTTTGGAGACCCCTTTTATATGCTCTTGATCTTTTCTAACCGTTGGGAGACTTTGGAGGAAGTTTGGAGCCGTTGGAAGCCATTAAAACCAGCATTAAATGCTCACCTGCACAGAGGTTTTGAAACCTTAAGAAGGAATTTGTAAAAACTAGCCGTTACAAGGCCAAGGTTTCGAAACCTTCATAAAGGTTTCGAAACCTTTGCTAAGGTTTCAAAAACAGTGGCATTCTGCCCAGAAAGGTTTCGAAACCTTATAGGGATGGTTTCGAAACTTTTACTTTAAAAACCCAATTTTGGCTAATTTTTAACTTTTAAATGTATATTCGATATAGGTGCAAAGTCAAAACATTTTAAACATATTTTTCAAGTTTTAAGGACTTTTGAATTATTTTTTAAATATTTAAACAAGTCCAAAACGTTTTTCACATAATTGTTATATCAAAATATTTCTCAACATATTTGTATAGAAGCAAGGAAAACTTCATCCCTTCCTATTTTCTTTCCTTCCAATTTTTCACTCTACCAAGCAACCATTAAATTCATTTGCTTTCTAATTTTCTCTTCCCTCCTTCCTCCCTTCCACTTTTTCACCAACCAAGCAAAGCCTAAAACCTAAGTTCTAACCATACACCTTGAAACCTAAATCCATAGACTCTAAACCTTAAACTAATCTCCTAGACCCAAAATTGAACTCGCTCGTGGAAAAGTTTTTTTTTCACTGTAAGCAGTGCATTAAAATTTTCCCATTCATTTGTTCGAAAAAAATATTCCCATACATATAAAGATTCATTAAACAAAACTCTAGCTGACCTCTCAAAATCGAGTGGTAAGTTCCGTCACTGATGTGAAGTGTTTTTAATTTGCAGGTAGGGACTTTCAATGCAATAATAAATTTCATACATTTGTATATAAAATGTGCCATTCAAGCATTGTTTACATCAGAAAACAGAAAGAAAGAAAAAAGCACAGAGATGGCTAAGCTACCAGTCATTGATTTCTCAAAACTAGACTTGCTAAAACCGGGCAGCCTCGAATGGGACTCGGTAAAATCTCAAGTCATGGCAGCACTGGAGGTGTACAACTGTTTCGATGCTTCGGTCGACCGAGTCGTCGAGCTTCGAAAGCCGGTTTTTAGTGCCATGGGAGAGTTCTTTCGTTTACCTTTGGAAACAAAGAAGCTTTGTGAATCCGAGAAGCCCTTTCGGGGCTATTTTGGCCCTCTACCACTGGGGTTGTTCGAAAGCATTTCGACTGATGATGGACATGTTGCCGAGAACGTTGAACCCCTCGCAGCCAAATTATGGCCTCAAGGAAACACAAGCTTCAGGTAATTTAGAATATGTTAATTACGAATTTCATCCCTCTATTTTACAATCACAACTTTGATTTATCAGAATTTGATTTTCATAAAAGTCGAGACGTCGGTCCAGTTGTTAATCCACACATGAAGTTGAAGAACTACTGGTTTTTGTTAATTTTTAGATTTGTGATTTAATGGCAAATTTTAATGGTGTTACCTTATATTATACAAACTTCTCAAGTTTCATAAAAATACAATGATCAAATTTTGACAAATTAAAAATAGAATGATTAGCTTTTCAATTTTCGAAAGTAGATGAATGTAATTCAAAAGGGTAAACTACCATTTTCAGTCACCCAACTTTCAATATGTTTCTGTTTTGGTCACAAAATTTTCAAATTTTATTTTTTAAGTCACTTGGACATTAATTCTTAATGTCATGATGTTGCAACGTTTTGGATCTTTTTATTTCTGAAATTAACCTAGTGTTCTAGCCTTTTTATTCCCTTTTGGTAGGCCTCCTTCACCAGCACCATCGTTCAACGTTGCCAGTTATCATTTTCGACGTAATTGACACCAAAACATTCCCTTGTATCTCTTCTTTTTGCTTCTCCGCTTAGTTTTTCTTGAAACCGATAAAACTCAAACCAAAGTTCGGCCTTATCTTGGTCTAATATGCAATCTCCATCGTCTAATTAGCATGGAATTGGGATACATTATTTTCCACCTCCTTCTCGGCCTCCCCATCGGTGGAAATTGGAAGAAATACTCTGATGCAAGTGAATTAGAGGGAGTATGAAAATTTAGGTTTGAGTATTACAGGAGGAAAATTTGAGGGGCGGGGTTGCATTAATTGAAAATTACATTAAAAATTATTGGCCAGTTGACTTAGAAAAACAAATTCCAAAAGTTTGCGGATTACATTGATTTTTTTTTATAATTGAGTGAGCAAAACAAAAACAGGCTGAAAGTTAGGTGACTATAAAGGTAATTTATCCTATACAGATTAACTTGCAATAAGCATAACTAACAAAGTAATGCTTATAACTAACAAATAATTTTATTTTAGATGTTTTACACAGCCTTGTATATTTACTCTTTAAGGACCATAATCTGAAGGGAAAATATTTTATACACCGGCAGTGAAAAACGAAAAGTTTTCACAAGAGTCATAGTTTTAGAGTTTAGGTTTTAGGGGTTTAACTTTAGGGTTTATTGTTAGAATTTAAGTTTTAGGGGTTAGAATTTAGGGTTTAGATGTTATAGTTTTTAGGGTAATATGATTAGGGATTTAGGTTTTAACCTATAAACCTAAAATTTTAATCATGCCCACTAAATTCAAAACTCCTACATTTAAACCCCTAAACCCTATAACTAAGGCTCATGTGGAAACAATTTCCACAAGCGCTTGTGCATGGAATAATTACCCTAATTTAAATATGTAATCCTAAACTCTAACTATAAACCTAATTAAACCCTAAATTAAATATGTAACCCCTAAAATAGAAAGGGTTATATAGTTTAAATACTAGACAGTGAAAATGCTTGGTTTTATCAATCATTTTTTCAAACTAATAAACTTCATTTTTTTCAATTAAAATTGCTTGGTTTTATCAATTATTTTCTCTGGATTTGGCAGTAAAACCATGGTATCTTTCACTCAGCTAGCATCAGAATTAGAAAAAACAATCCTGAGGATGATTTTGGAGAGTTTTGGGCTCCAGAAATACACAGATGAGCTTATTGACTCCACAAATTACCAGCTTAGGGCATTGAAATACCAAGGACCGAACACCAACGAGCCAACTGTCATGTCTGTTCCGCACCATGACCTGAACATGATCACTCTTCTGTATCAAAACGAGGTCAATGGATTACAGGTCCAAACCGAAGCCGGCGAATGGATCAGTATAATGCCTTCCCCAAGCTCTATAATAGTCATCATCGGAGAATCCCTCAGCGTAAGTCGTAGAATTCGTAATTACTATTTTCAACGAATGGAGTTTAAGACGGGGAGAACATGATGTTGTTGCAGGTATGGTTAAACGGTCGATTGTCTCCGACTCGTCATTCGGTCATTACGACGGGATGCGAGGTTAGGTATGTCGTCGGATTGTTCGCGAGGCCGAGAGGAGGATACCTAGTGAAGGCTCCAAAGGAGGTTGTGGATGACGAAAATCCCATGCTCTTCAAACCCTATGACCACGAAGAATTTTTGGAATTCTTCTCCAACCAGCTTCATCAAGGAGTTAGGACCAATCTTAGAGCTTATTGTAGTATCTAAGGCATACGGTAGGGCGGATTCAGACAGAGATATAACATGTTTATGACACGGTGGTAGTGTTTGTTTCATTTTTAATGGCTGCGTTTCTTGTTTTATTAATAAATGGAGAAGTTGCGTTTGGGAGCGTCTGTCAAGGGCTAAACTTAATATTCTTCCAAATGGATCTCCTACGAGCAGGGTGGGATCTTGGTGCTATAGTTTGTAAGGCTTAATAAAAAAAATTTAAAAATTTTGGAGTTCTAATTAAAAATTTTGAAAATTTTGAGGATTTAATGATCAGTTTTTTTTTTTGAAAAAAAATTTAAAGATCTAATCAAAATTTCAAAAATATTTGGAGGTCTAGTTAAAATTTCTAAAATATTTTAGAGGTATAATTTAAATTTCTCCAAACCTTGGGTGTGCCAAGGTTCCCTCAGGCTTGGCTTATCATCTGCCCTTGCGTACGTGTAAAACTTGATTTGTTGTGAAAAATCGATTCGAATTGTAGTTTTATAAACTCAACTCAAAAAATTAAATAAAGTTTGAGTTATAAAATGAGACTTAAATAGTTCAAATTTTAGTAATTAGTGTATCGATTTTCAAGTTCTGTATGATGTATGTATATCGCATATGAAAAAAATATGAAGATATATATAGGGTTAGGATCAAGTTACACTATGTAAAACTGTTTAAATTAGAGTCAATTAGTACCATAAAACATTATAAATACTTACAATTCAATTTAAACAAAAACTCAAATAACTCGATTTGAGCTTCATAAACTCAACTAAAAAATCATATAAAATTTAAATTATAAAATAAAATTCAACTAATTCAAATTTTTTACTCGATTCGATCCTTCATTCCTACCGACGAACAATGACAAAGTTAAAATTAAATGTCGAGAAATAAATTATATAAAAACTTAAAAAAACTTTTAAAGCAAAAAATTGAAGAGACGAATGTATTACACATACATACGTGACGATGAAAGTGATATGTAATACTCCATCTCGTATCTTGTAGCCTTCTATCTTGTCCAGGAATGTTTAGTTGCAAAGAATCTTTACTAAATTAATAACTTTTTGTTGAAAATCAAACAAAGTATGAGCAGCCAAAATTGAAAATGGAAAAATTCAATGGTAGGTGCAGCCAAAGTAGAAAATGTGAAATGGGCAAATTATTTTTTGGTCCCTAAACTTTAGGTTATTTATAAGTTAGTCCCTAAAACTCAACTATAAATAGCCTAGCCATTTGCCATTCTAACACATCCCAAATCATTCTAACCTCCTCCCAATACTAGAGAAATTAGAGAGTTTTCATAGAGTTGTTTTCTCCTTTTTATCAAGAGAGAATTGTCATTGTTTTCTCCTTGTTAGATTGAGAGAAGTTGTAATTCCTATTTTCTCATAGTGAAATTCTTCTACCTTTGTCCGTGGTTTTTACCCTATATTATTTAGGGGTTTTCCACGTAAAATCTGTGTCTCCTTTATCTTCATTGTTATTTTCTCAAATTATCAGTTGCGTTTTTGCTCTATCCGACGATCGTATTCCGCAACAATTGGTATCAGAGCCAGATTTGGGTGCGTATATCTACTTACCGTATTCTCTGTTGGTTGCCACTGAAAAGTGGATCCTCCATCATAAGAAAGTAAGTTAGATATTACTCATTCATTGAAGGTGGTGGGCACTATTCACGTCAAAAAGGTGAAATAGTGGGAGCTATCTGAAATAGAAGCTATGGCAACGAAATTTGATATTGAAAAGTTCAATGGGAGAAATTTCTCACTGTGGAAATTGAAGATAAAGGCCATCCTAAGAAAAAACGGATGTCTAGCGGCTATCAGCGAAAGGCCAGCAGATTTTACGGATAACAAGAAATGGAATGAGATGGACGAGAATGCTATTGCAGACCTTCATTTAGCATTAGCAGATGAAGTACTATCAAGCATCGAGGAGAAGAAGACAGCCAAGGAGATTTGGGATCACCTCACAAAATTATACGAGGTCAAATCGTTGCACAATAAAATTTTCCTTAAGAGGAAATTGTACACTCTTCGGATGTCAGAATCTACTTCAGTGACAGAGCACTTAAACACGTTGAATACTCTATTTTCTCAGCTTACATCCCTAAGCTATAAAATAGAGTCACAAGAACGTGCTGAACTTCTGCTTCAAAGTCTACCTGATTCGTATGATCAACTCATCATCAACTTGACAAACAACAACCTTACAAGTGATCTAGTCTTCGATGACATTGCAGCTGCTGTTCTGGAAGAAGAAAATCGGCGCAAGAACAAGGAAGACAGACAAGGAAATCTGCAACAAGCAGAGGCCTTAACGGTGATGAGAGGAAGATCAACAGAACGTGGCCAAAGTAGCAGTCACAATCATGGTAGATCAAAGTTAAGGAGTAAGAAGAATTTAAAGTGCTACAACTGCGGAAAGAAGGGTCACTTGAAGAAGGATTGTTGGAGTTTACCTAAAAACTTCAATCCTCAAGGAAATATGGCAAACACTTCAGATGATGGAGATGCTCTCTGTTGTGAAGCAGCAACAGCCATGGAAGGCAGAAAAAGATTTGCAGACATATGGCTTATTGACTCGGGAGCCACATATCACATGACCTCAAGAAGAGAATGGTTCTATAATTATGAACCTATCTCAGGAGGATCTGTGTACAGCTGCAATAATCATGCCTTGGAAATTGTTGGCGTTGGAACCATCAAATTGAAGATGTATGACGGGACAACCAAAGTTGTTCGAGATGTGCGACACGTGAAAGGCTTGAAGAAAAACTTATTATCCTACGGATTGTTGGATAATAATGCAAGCAAGATTGAAACACGGAAAGGAATCATGAAGGTGTTCCATGGAGCGCTTGTGGTGATGAAAGGTGAAAAGATAGCGGCAAATTTGTACATGCTGAAGGGAGAGACTTTGCTAGAAGCTGAAGCCTCTGTTGCCTCATGTAGTTCAGATTCTACCATGTTATGGCATCGGAAACTTGGACACATGTCAGAACAGGGAATGAAAGTCCTTGTGGAGCAAAAGCTACTTCCGGGTTTAACAAAGGTATCACTTCCTTTGTGTGAACATTGTATTACAAGTAAGCAGCATCGATTAAAATTCAACACATCAAATTCTAGAGGCAAGGTTGTTCTAGAATTGGTTCATTCTGATGTATGGCAAGCACCGGTTACATCCCTAGGCGGAGCAAAGTATTTTGTCTCCTTCATTGATGACTACTCTAGGAGATGTTGGGTGTATCCTATCAAGAGGAAGGCAGATGTGTTTTCAACCTTCAAAGTTTTCAAAGCGCGGGTGGAACTTGATTCTGGAAATAAGATCAAGTGTTTCAGATCAGATAATGGAGGTGAATATACAAGTGATGAATTTGATGACTTTTGCAGAAAAGAAGGCATCAAAAGACAGTTCACAACAGTATACACTCCTCAACAAAATGGAGTGGCAGAGCGGATGAACAGAACTCTGTTAGAAAGAACACGAGCAATGTTGAGAGCTGCAGGGCTAGAAAAAGCTTTCTGGGCAGAAGCAGTCAATACCGCCTGTTATTTGGTGAATCGGGCTCCATCAACTGCAATTGAGTTGAAGACACCGATGGAAATGTGGACTGGTAAACGAGTTGATTATTCAAACCTCTATATATTTGGAAGTATTGTGTACGTGATGTACAATGCCCAAGAAATTTCAAAGTTGGATCCAAAATCCAGAAAATGTAAATTCTTGGGGTATGCTGATGGAGTAAAGGGGTATCGCTTGTGGGATCCCACTGCCCGCAAAGTGATTATCAGCAGGGATGTTATCTTTGTAGAAGATAAGCTACAAAGAAAAGAAGAAGATGATAGCACTGATAAAGAAAAGCCAGAGACTACACAGATACATGTTGAAAATGAGTTTGAACAGAGAGATTGTTCTGAAGCAGAACCAGAGCTCGAGGAACCACAACCAGAGAATTCTGAAGCTCCAACAACTCGTCAAACAGATCGTGTGAGAAGACGTCCCAATTGGCACTCAGATTATGTTATAGAAGGTAATGTTGTATACTGCCTTTTAACGGAGGACGGTGAGCCATCATCATTCGAGGAGGCAATGAACAACTCAGATGCTTCACAGTGGATGGCGGCAATGCAAGAAGAAATCGAAGCCCTTCATAAAAATAATACATGGGAACTTGTGTCACTACCACAAGGAAGGAAGCCAATTGGTAACAAATGGGTCTTCAAAATCAAGAGAAATGGTGACGATCAAGTGGAGAGGTATCGTGCAAGACTGGTGGTCAAAGGATATGCTCAGAAAGAAGGTATTGATTTCAATGAAATCTTTTCTCCTGTGGTTCGACTAACAACGGTTCGAGTTGTCCTGGCAATGTGTGCTACATTGAATTTACATCTAGAGCAGCTAGATGTTAAAACAGCTTTTCTTCATGGAGATCTTGAAGAAGAGATTTACATGCTCCAGCCTGAAGGTTTTGAAGAAAAAGAAAAGAAGAACTTGGTTTGTAGGTTGAACAAATCTCTGTACGGTTTAAAGCAGGCGCCGAGGTGTTGGTACAAGAGATTTGACTCCTTCATCATGAGCCTTGGATACAACAGACTTAATGCAGACCCTTGTGCTTACTTCAAGAGGTTTGGTGAAAACGAATTTGTTATATTGCTGTTGTATGTAGATGACATGTTGGTTGCAAGCCCCAACAAAGATCATATTGAAGAATTAAAGGCACGACTGGTTAGGGAATTTGAAATGAAGGACTTGGGACCAGCAAACAAGATTCTAGGGATGCAAATTCACCGAGACAGAAGTAGTAGGAAGATTTGGCTTTCACAAAAGAATTACTTGAAAAAGATCTTGTCACGATTCAGCATGCAAGATTGTAAGCCAATTTCTACCCCTCTTCCTATTAACTTTAAATTATCCTCTAGTATGAGTCCTAGCAGTGAAGAAGAGAGGATGGAGATGTCTCGAGTACCGTATGCATCAGCAGTGGGAAGTTTAATGTTCGCTATGATTTGTACAAGACCAGACATTGCACAAGCAGTGGGAGTGGTTAGTCGGTACATGGCGAATCCAGGAAGAGAGCATTGGAATGCTGTGAAAAGGATCCTGAGATACATCAAAGGGACCTTAAATGTTGCATTATGTTACGGGGGATCAGACTTTCTTATCAGCGGGTATGTCGATTCTGACTATGTAGGAGATTTGGATAAAAGCAAATCTACAACAGGATATGTGTTTACAATTGCTGGTGGAGCTGTAAGCTGGGTTTCAAAACTGCAATCGGTTGTGGCTACGTCAACAACGGAGGCAGAATATGTAGCAGCTACACAAGCCAGTAAAGAAGCAATATGGTTGAAAATGCTATTGGAGGAGCTCGGGCACAAACAAGAGAATGTCTCTTTGTTTTGTGACAGTCAGAGCGCCTTGCATCTTGCAAGGAATCCTGCTTTTCACTCAAGAACAAAACACATTCGGGTCCAATACCACTTCATTCGTGAGAAAGTGGAAGAAGGGACGATAGATATGCAGAAGATCCATACCGATGACAACATAGCAGATTTCATGACAAAAGTAATCAACACTGATAAGTTTACTTGGTGTCGATCCTCTTGTGGCTTGTTAGAGACATAAGCAACATGGAAAGTATGAGGTAGAAAGAATGGTGTGAAGATATGATTGTTCTAATCAAATCTTCAAGTGGGAGATTGTTGAAAATCAAACAAAGTATGAGCAGCCAAAATTGAAAATGGAAAAATTCAATGGTAGGTGCAGCCAAAGTAGAAAATGTGAAATGGGCAAATTATTTTTTGGTCCCTAAACTTTAGGTTATTTATAAGTTAGTCCCTAAAACTCAACTATAAATAGCCTAGCCATTTGCCATTCTAACACATCCCAAATCATTCTAACCTCCTCCCAATACTAGAGAAATTAGAGAGTTTTCATAGAGTTGTTTTCTCCTTTTTATCAAGAGAGAATTGTCATTGTTTTCTCCTTGTTAGATTGAGAGAAGTTGTAATTCCTATTTTCTCATAGTGAAATTCTTCTACCTTTGTTCGTGGTTTTTACCCTATATTATTTAGGGGTTTTCCACGTAAAATCTGTGTCTCCTTTATCTTCATTGTTATTTTCTCAAATTATCAGTTGCGTTTTTGCTCTATCCGACGATCGTATTCCGCAACAATTTTGTCTGATCGATATTTTTATTTTATTGTTTTTATATTTATTAAATAAATTAATTGTTTGACGTTAATGTGTCTATTTATGCAAGTTAGTAACAAATAATACAAAATTATTTTAATAATATTATACTATAGACAATGACGGAACTCAACATTATTTATTTAGAGAATATTTACAAATTGTGACAATAAATTATATATTTTTAGAAGAACTAAAAAATAATTTTAACATTAAGCTTAATATCAAAATAAATGTCAAAACTATCCCGTTTTTTTTCTTTTAGGTACCTAAACTTTTTTTTGCTCATTTTATGTGTCCAAACTATTATTTTTGCCCCTTTTTATTTAAAAATAATAGTTTGAGCACTTGAAAAGAAAAAAAATTAAGTAGCTAAAAAATAAAAACGAGATGATTTAAACATTTATTTTTAGGCTTAACCGTCAAATAGGTGCCCAAACTATACCTTTTTTCCAGTTAGGTGCTCAAACTATTTTTCGGGCCAACTAAGTGTCTAACGTTTCATTTCGTAACTCATTTAAGGTTTTAACCGTGACGGACGTTAATATTTTCCGTTTTTCAATCACAAGCCAACACGTGACACTCATTTTCTTTTTCTAAAATTAAACCCAAAATTAGAAAATAAAAAAATAAAATAAATTAACATTAATCTAATATTATTACCCAAGATTAAATCATGTCACGGTACAAGACCATGAGGACCACGTCACCATTGGGTCTCCAAGGCAAGCAACTATTCCACAGGAGAATGTCCAGTTGGCAGCTGATGATGATGCAGGAGAAAGTCCACCACTGCGTAGAGGAATGAGGAAAAGAAGAGCACCAACAAATTTAACTGATTTTGTCTGTTATGGAAGAGGAGAGAGAGAGAATGTTTTATTTAAATGCTTGTGTGATAACAAATGAAAGGCATTGAACAATCCGAAAAGAAACATAACCTTTTTCCTTAATATATTTCTCCTTCTTCCATTACTGTTGCGATTGTGACCTTAACAATTTGGTGCTTTCATTGCTCATCATGGTTAACAACACAGAAGCAATCAAAACCCTTCAGGAATCGACGGCGTCGTTGCAACGCCATGCTGAGAACCAAAACCGTTGGAATGAATCCACTGAAAAAACCTCCAAGACATGGCCAAGCAATTGGCAGCTATCGCGACGTCCTTGGGTGGCTCTGCTCAGTCTTCCCAGGATGTCGATGCTACAGTCAACCGTGGGAAAGCGAAAATCAGATCCGATTCGAAGAATGCGTTTCCCTTTGCCCCTCGCCCGCCTTAGGTGGAATTACCAATCTTCACAGGTGACGAGCCGGAGGAGTGGTTGGCTTCTGCTCAGGATTTTTTTGATTTCTATCACATAGAGGACCACCATCGGGTCACAATGGCCTCGTTTCGCATGGAAGGAACGGCAAAGCGCTGGTACCGTTGGATGCAACGGCAACGTCAGTTATCCGGTTGGTCTCATCTTGTTGACGCGATTCGATGCCGATTTCCATCACTGAGATTGAGTCCCCCGAGGGACAGTTGACAAAGCTCGTTCAAACATCCACCGTGGAGGAATACCAAACCTGATTTGAAGATATGGCCTTGCGCATAACCGCGACGTTGTCGGAGGAATTCCTTACGCAATGCTTTGTTTCGGGCCTCCGTTCTGACATTAAACATGACGTGTTGGGTCAACGGCCCACTACTATGACTGACGTCGTGGCTCTGGCCCGCTTTTATGAGGCGAAATCGGGTGAACTGAAGAAAATGGGATCCAAGGGTTTCAGTCCCAAAACATACCCACCCACATCCACTCCAAACCAATTTCTTCCTGGACCCAGAATCTTGTCGGGTCGTCCTCCACCCTTTGATCCTCCGTCCCTAAAGTTGAACCCCACTCCTGCTCGTCGGATAACGGCAGTCGAAGCCCAAGCACACCGAGAGAAAGGATTATGCTATTACTGTGATGAAAAATATGCTAAAGGACACCGGTGCAAAGAACCACAACTCTTCCTTCTCGACGAGGAAACTCCAGAGGACAGCCCTGGGGACGAGGCACCGGCAGATCTGGGTCAGGGCACGGACGACCAATTCCTCGTCTCCTTCAACGCCTTGGCAGACTGTGTCACGCCCACCACCCTCCGCGTCAAGGGCCGGGTCCAGGGCCATGAGGTGCGTATTCTACTCGACGGAGGCAGTACCCACAACTTTGTTCAGACGCGTACCGCTAAGTACTTGGGTTTGCCAATCACTGCCGCTGCAAATTTTCGTGTGTTGGTAGGGAATGGGGCATCTTTGCCGAATGAAGGTTGTGTGAAAAATTTGGGTTTCATGATTCAAGGCACAGAGATTAACGCTGATTTTTATGTGCTGCCTCTAGAGGGTACGGAGATGGTGTTAGGCGTGGCTTGGATGGCCACTTTGGGTCCCGTTACCATGGATTTCTCGACGTTATAGTTCTGATTCAGGCACGGTAAAGGGGACCAGGTTTGGCTGGGTGAGACGCGAAGTGAACCACAACCAATTTGTTTTCAATCCTTGCGACGCATCACCGAAACCAAGGGTGTAGCGGAATGTTATAGTTTACAGTTCGTGGAAGAGGAACCTCCCAAACCCATTACTGAGCAAACAGACTTGACCCAGCTGATTAAGGAGTTTCATGACATTTTTCAAACGCCAAGCTCTCTACCCCCAGAACGGGATTTTGATCACGCGATACATTTGGAACCCTCCAGCAAACCGGTCAATGTGAAACCATTACCCACACTTCCAGAAAACAAAGGTGGAACGCCAGGTGAAACAATTGCTCGAACAACAGTTTATTCGCAGAAGCCAGAGTCCATTCTCTTCGCCTGTTTTATTGGTTAAAAAGAAGGACGGGTCATGGAGATTTTGTATCGATTACAGGGCTCTCAATGCCATTACCATTAAAGATCGATTCCCTATTCCCACTGCTGATGAGCTCTTTGACGAGTTAGGGTCCGCACAGTTCTTCTCCAAGCTCGATTTACTTTCCGGTTACCATCAGATACGCATTCGCACCTCTGACGTTCACAAGACAGCCTTCCGGACTCACGAAGAACATTACGAATTTCTCATAATGCCTTTCGGTCTCACCAACGCACCCTCTACCTTCCAAGCCACGATGAATGAGGTATTAAAACGTTCTTGCGTAAATTCGTCCTCGTCTTCCTGGATGATATTCTTATTTACAGTGAGTCTTGGACTGCACATTTACATCATGTTCGGTTGGTATTAACCTGTTTGAGGGAGTGTGGGTTGGTGGCTAAGGAATCCAAGTGTGTGTTTGGCCAACAAAGTGTGGAATATTTGGGACACCTGGTGACCAGAGAGGGCTTATCTGTCGATCCTAAGAAAATCGAGGCAATCAAAATATGGCCACAACCTACTAATGTCAAGGGCGTGCGAAGCTTCTTAGGGATTGCAGGATACTATCGCAAATTCATAAAGGGCTTTGCTTCTATTTCTGCTCCTTTATCTGACTTGTTGCGAGCTGACACTTCGTTTGAATGGACTGCTGCAGCACAAACATCTTTTGACCAACTCAAACATTGCCTTTGCTCTTCTCTTGTTCTTGGTTTGCCGGACTTCACTAAAGGATTCATAGTTGAGACTGATGCCTCGGGCGTGGGTATAGGGGCCGTGCTACATCAGGGAGGCAAACCCTTGGCCTTTTACAGTAAAAAACTCAGTCCAAGAATGCAGGCAACTTCTGCCTATCACAAGGAGATGTTTTCCATCACCTAAAGTGTGGGTAAATGGCGCCAATACCTGCTTGGTCGTCGGTTTGTGATTATTATCGACCAGAGACCCCTACGGGAATTGAATCAGCAGACAATTCAAACTCCCGAGCAGCAAAAGTGGTTGTCAAAGTTGATCGGCTACGACTTTGAGATTAAATACAGACCATGTAAAATGAATACGGTTGCTGATGCCTTATCTCGAGAAATGGAGGGTAGTTGTATGGCCTTATCACGCCCAGTGTTTGGTGTAATTGAGGATATACGAGCAGCTTCTACGGTTAACACTGAGTTGAATCAGTTGCGCGTAAATATTAAGGAAAACCCCCAGACTCACCAGGATTTCAGAGACCACGAAGGGTTGATTTTGTTTAAAGGCTGCATCGTTGTGCCCAATGAAGTAGCCTTACGCACTTTGTTGTTGAGAGAATTTCATGCTTCTAAAATCGGGGGCCATGCTGGAATCAATCGAACTTATCAGCGAATTGCAGCTAATTTCTTTTGGCACCATTTGAAACGTGATGTCCGCAACTTCGTGAAGAATTGCCAGATTTGTCAGCGTATGAAGAGCGAGACTTTGAAACCTGCTGACTTGCTTCAATCACTGCCTATTCCCGCCCAGGTATTCGAAGACTTATCTCTCGACTTCATTGTGGGACTGCCTAAGTCGAATGGAAAGGAGTCAATTCTAGTAGTAGTTGATCGCCTCACCAAATATGCTCATTTTTTCTCATTGCCAAGAAAGTTTGACAGCACAACAGTAGCTAAGGTTCTAGTTCAAGGGGTTGTGAAGTTACATGGGATTCCCAAATCTCTGGTCAGCGATCGGGACAAGGTTTTCATGAGCGAAGTTTGGACTGAGATAGCACGACTTCAGGGCACTGAACTGTGTATGAGCACCGCCTATCACCCCAAAACTGACGGGCAAACGGAAGCTTTAAACCGCTGCCTCGAAATGTATTTACGGTGTATGGCCGATGAAGACCCTTGTAAATAGGATCACTATCTACCCTTGGCGGAATATTGGTATAATACCTCCTACCAAAGCTCGGCAGGCATGACGCCATTTAAAGCATTGTATGGCCGCGATCCACCTCTTATGATCAACTACCTCGAAGGTGCTTCCCGGAATGATGTGGTCAACAGTGCTCTTCGAGACCGAGATGAGGTCCTCATATTGTTAAAACAAAACTTGGGACAAGCTCAACTTCGAATGAAGAACCAAGCAGATCAACATCGACGAGAATTGGAACTCGAGGTGGGTAGTTGGGCATTTGTCAAGCTTCAACCCTATCGCCAATTATCTCTTCGGCTCAACCCTATCAGCTGAAACTTCCAGCTTCGGCGCGAATCCACCCAGTTTTTCACATCTCCCAGCTGAAACCCTGTCGAGGTCATCCAACGCAGCAGGTTACCCCATTACCCCTGCTCCTCGAACCAGATGCTCATCAGGAAATCCATTCGATCCTTGAGGACAAGGTTCCCTTGGAAGAGGGGGTACTATCACGGTACAAGACCATGAGGACCATGTCACCATTGGGTCTCCAAGGCAAGCAACTATTCCACAGGAGAATGTCCAGTTGGCAGCTGACGATGATGCAGGAAAAAGTCCACCACTGCGCAGAGGAATGAGGGAAAGGAGAGCACCAACAAATTTAACTGATTTTGTTTGTTATTGAAGAGGAGAGAGAGAATGTTTTATTTAAATGCTTGTGTGATAACAAATGAAAGGCATTGAACAATTCGAAAAGAAACATATCCTTTTTCCTTAATATATTTCTCCTTCTTTCATTACTGTTGCGACTGTGACCTTAACAAATCCCTTCAACCCCTATTCTTCTTTCTTCCCGTTCTTCTTCATCAAAATTTCCTTTTGTTTAAAATCTAATCCGATAACAAATTTTCTAATAATGCAACATGTTGGCTTTAATTTTAGAAAAAGAGTAAGAGTTAAAGGAGATTTTGATGAAGAAGAGCGAGAAGCAAGAAGAGTAGGGGTGAAGAAGATGACTCATTTCCCGCGGTTGGAATTAAAGTTTTGATTTGTTTTGGTTGTGGGTAAGCAGCAATAGCGGGAATTGCCCTCAGATCGTACTCAGAATCATCATTATAAACCTGGGAATGATTGCTGCTAGTAATTTGTTGGTGTTTGGAAACCGAATTGGGAAAAACAGGAAAACAAGATCAAGGTCTGGTGTTGGTGGATTGTTCAACCCAGTCAACATGCTTCGAACCCAGCTCGAAAGATCGGAAGGATTGTAATGAACAGTATCATAAGCAATATGTGAAATCCCATCTTCTTGAGCAGTTCCCATAACCATCTCCAAATGTTGCATTTTTTGAGCCACATCCTCAATGTCTGAAGACCGAACTTTATAATCCAAAATGGCCAATAGCACATCCATGTCGTCGGCATCTTGATCTTTTTCCCATATTTTTTCTTTGTTAGTGCTTGAGCTCTCACGATTTGAGCCACTGCTACTGCTATAATTGCCGCCGCCGCCGGCTTCACAGATTTTCTGATGTTCTTTCTTCATTTTTTATGGTTTTTGGAGAGTATAGAACGAAAATCCAAGGCTAGAATTTGATCATGTTAAGGAATTGAAATTCATGTTACGATTTTTCTTGGATTTCAACTTTTTTTCTGGATTTAAAGAAAGAAAAAAAATAGAAGAAAATTGAAAGATAAAAGGAAATAAACGGGTGGGAAGGGAGGCGCAGAGGAAATAGGGAAGAAGAGAAGGAACAACAACGGAGGCAATAATAATAATTTTGGGTTAACGTTAATTTATTTTATTTTTTATTTTTTAATTTTGGGTTTAATTTTAGAAACATAAAATGAGTGCCAAGTGTTGGCTTGTGATTGAAAAACGGAAAAAAATTAATGTTTGTCACGGTTAAACATATAGTTGGCCCGAAAAATAATTTAAACACCTAACTGAAAAAAAATATATAATTTAAGCATCTATTTAATGATTAAGCCTTTATGTTAAGCCTTAACATTATCTCAATTCAAAAATTTTCATTTTTGTGGTGCATGACTCCCACTTGTGTGGGTTTTTTAAACATGAAAGGATTAAACCATTCAACACATGATACTTGAAGTGTTAATCGGATAAAAAATATTTAGGTTCTGTTTGTTTGAGAAAAAATATAATTTTTAAAATTTTGGAGGATAGAAAGTGGAAAGATGAAAAATGGAATATTTACAGTAATATTACTTCTGATTTTTTTATTTTCAACAATAAGGATCCCACCAAATTATTTACGGTATTAGGAATGTTTACTGTTCAAAAGTTAAAGACATTCAGAGCACAACCCGACTTTGAACAATGTTTTTCAAGCTGGAATACTGTTCAAAGTCGGACTACTTTCCCCCCATTTTGAAGAGACGACGATGACACGTGGCGACCGATGGGAGACTCGGGCACTGTTCAAAGTCGGATTGCCCACCCCCGACTTTGAACAATGCACCGAATAATGGTGCGGGTGGCAGGCGGGTGGCAGGATTCACGGGTTGGCAGCTTTAAAAAAAATTTATTTATTTTATTTTTATTGGTTGATTGGGTGGTAGGGTCAGATTTAATTTTTTTTATTTGTGTTTTTTTTATTGGTTGATTGGGAGGTGACTAAAATTAATTTGTTTATAAATCGAATATAGGTGATTAAAAAAATAATGAAATATCCAAGTGTAAATTAATATAGGTGATTATAAATCGAATCTGATTTTTTTAATTGGGTGTGCAGGCTTTTAAGTTTGAATCTGATTTTTTTTAATTGGGTGAATGGGAGGTGTAGGTGTAGGTGCATGGGTTGACTAAATTTGGGGGTTTGATTGGATAAATAAGAGGTGATATTTTTTATTTTAATTTTGGATCGAATATAAAATAATAAGTAATTATTATTTGAATATTAAATATTATAAATATGAGATCATAATTTTTATTTATATTTGAAAAAATATTTTACACTAATTATGTACTAAAATATAACTTAATTTTTAATTCAGTGATCAATCTTTTCAGACTGAAAAAAATATTCGAATAATTATTTTAATTAATATTTTTTAATATGATTTAAAATATTTTTAATTGATATAGGTGCATGTGTAGGGTTTCAGTGATGTGAAATAATAGTGGTGTAGGTGCAGATGTAGGGTTTCAGTGATGTGAAATAATAGTGGTGTAGGTGCAGGTGTAGGGTTTCAGTGATGTGATATAGGTGCAGGTGTAGGTGCAGATGTAGGTTTCAGTGATGTGAAATAATAGTGATGTAGGTGCAGGTGTATGGTTTCAGTGATGTGATATAGATGCAGGTGTAGGTTTCAGTGATGTGAAATAATAGTGGTGTAGGTGCAGATGTAGGTTAGTAAAAAAAATAATTTTAAATAATTTTAAATTATGTAGGGGTAGTGTAGTTTTTTTTATTGTAAATCTGTTAGTGAATGTTAAATTTCGTGTAGGAGTATTATAGGGAAATATTCAAGTTGGATTTTATTTTAAATAGGTTCATTTAGTGTTGAAGAATGTAGTTTGATAGAAAACCGTTTAAGTTATATTTGAGTAAAGAGAGAGAAGAAGAAGAAGAAGAAGAAGAAGAAGAAGAAGAAGAAGAAGAAGAAGAAGAAGAAGAAGAAGAAGAAGAAGAAGAAGAAGAAGAAGAAGAAGAAGAAGAAGAAGAAGAAGAAGAAAAAAATGTAAGTTGTTTTGAAATATTTTTTTATCTGTATATTTTTTATGTTATTTGAAAATTAATTGTAAAATATTTTTTCGAATATGCAGAGAAAATGAGCAACAACAATTGTTTTGTGACTGTCCATTACAATGGACAAATTGTAAAATCTGATGTTGGTGTCGTATTTCATTCGGAGAGGCCTACGAAGATGAGAATTAACAAAGAAATCACACTTCGAGTATTGAAAGAGGAGATATCGGAAAAAATTGGAGCTCCGATTCATAGTTTACAGTACCGGTGGATGACATGTTCGAATCCAGTCATATATTCCGCGATTGATCTCGAAGATAATGAAGATGTAGAAGTTATGATCGCAGAGCATGAGTCAATGGGAATTCGAAATGTCGAGATGTTTGCCACGATGCTTGATATTCCCGGCCCCTCTAGAAATGCAACCTGGGAATCTAGTCAAATGGGTGTCGGTAACGAAATTGATATGTCCGGAGGCAGTTTTGTTGCAATGTTGGCAACTGGGACATCTAGTTGATTTTATGAAAGCGGGTCGTCAACATATGATCCATCGTACGGACCGACTGTTGATGTTGATGCTAATATTGCACTTGGACGTGGCCGGTGGGGAGAATCATTAGAAGATTCCAGCGAAGATGAAGATATTGGGGATCCTGATTTGTTCCCGAATAACGATGGTCAAGCCCCTGACTTCGGTGTTGGAGAATTTGTTCCGACCGGGGGCGACATTACATTATACGAAGCTCCTGCTCATATGCACTCGGTGGATTTTGATGCGATGAGGGCTCCACAATTTCCAGATATGCCCCAAATAAGTTCTAGTCAGAATGGCGACTTGGCTGAGGGGCTGGAATTTAAGGTAAAGGACGAAGCTATATTGGCAATTAAAGAGTATAATATCAGACAACATGTAGATTATGCGGTTGTTGAATCCAACACAAAAACTTTCCTTGCGAAGTGTGTGAAGTACGGAGCAGGGTGCAACTGGAAGATTCGTGTAATGAAGCTTAAGAAGAGTGGTCGTTGGGAGGTCACGAAGTACAATGGCGGTCACACATGTTTACGAACAGCCATCGACCAGGACCACAAGAAATTGGACTCCAGCGTAATAAGCCATCACGTGATGAAGTTGGTCGAAGCAAATCCAAGGGTTCCAGTTTCAACCATTCAAGCAACCGTTGCACAACTATTTCAATATCAAATACAATACATGAAGGGGTGGCGTGCAAGGGAAAAGGCATTGAATTCAGTGTACGGTGATTATGACAGATCGTATAATGAGTTACCAGCGTTGTTGATGGCAATGACACAGTTCATCTCAGGCACCATAGTCAGGTATCAAACAAAAGATGCGTACGACCGACAAGGGCAATTGCTTCAAGGGTATAAATTTTTCCATCGACTGTTCTGGGCTTTCAAGCCATGCATTGACGGCTTTCCGTATTGTAAGCGTATGATCCAAGTGGATGGAACGTGGCTTTACGGGAAATACTCTCACATACTACTGGTTGCCGTTATGCAAGATGGTGAGAACAATGTCATTCCGATTGCATTCGCAATTGTTGAAGGGGAAACTGCTGAAGCTTGTGATTTCTTTTTGACAAATTTGCGTGAGCATGTGGTCTGCCAAGACGGGGTTTGTATTATCTCTGATCGAGGGACGGGCATCAAAGCAGCAATTAATCGAGAGGGAAGTCGTTGGACACCTCTCTATGCATACCGTGCATACTGTGTTCGTCGCATCGGAAAGAATGCTGTTGAAAAATTCAAAAATCAGTACCTTCGCAGTGAGATTATGACGATGGGTAACAGGGTAAGTATCATTCTTTCAAATTAAGTTATATATGTGTATACAGTGATGTGTTTTGATTTATGTCGATGCTAAGTCAAACAATAATTATGGCACAGGGTATCAATTACTACGGCCAGAATTTGAAAGGAAGATGGCGGGGTTAATGAAATATGGCGAGCGCGTTTGGAGTTGGGCCAACAGCATCGAGAGAGAGAGATGGGCCCAATCATATGATGAAGTTAGTAGACGATACGGGCAAATGACTACCAACCTTGTGGAGTGCATTAACGGAGTACTCAAAGAGTCGCGTCATCTTCCAATAGCCAGCTTGGTAACCGAGACATACTACCATTTGGCTAAGGTTTGGGCCGTCAAAGGGAAGAAGGTGCAGGCAGCTTTAAATAGTGGACAACTATTTCCGGAGAAAATGGTTGAAAAAATGGATGCAAATGTGACGAGGGCAACGGCGTTGGTGGTTCACGCATTCGACCGCCATAATCAGACTTTCGATGTTGTTGCTTCCAGATCCCGACACGGAGCCCCCCCACTCGAACGTATTTCGAGTAGATTTCAGACGTAACTGGTGTGACTGTGGCGAGTTCCAAGCGTGGCGATATCCATGTGCTCATGCAGTTGCAGCATGTTTGCTCGTCAACGTTGACCCGTACACATTTGTTGACCTATGCTTCAAACTCAGCCAGATATTAGAAATTTACAAAATTGAGTTCCCACCTATCCCGAATTCTATGTATTGGCCGCCAGTGGAGCATGATAAATGGTTACCAGATTCGACACTACGTAGAAAGCCAACTGGGCGACCTAGATCGACTCAGATCTACACGAGTATGGATCTTCCTGACAGAGAGAAAGGCCAACGCAAGAGATGCAGCATATGTATGGGTGAAGGCCATTCGAAATCAAAATGTCCCAATGAACCAAGATATGTGGTCATGCCTCAATGATTATTTGCGGATTGTACTTGAATTCAGGAAATATAATGTTTGCATTTAAAATATTGTCTGAATTGATTTACTACGCTTTTCACTATTTAGTGACCATTTCGTAAAGTATCAAAAACAATTTTTATTCGAATTCATCTACCAAACGATTTCCAAAAATTACCAAATTTTAACAGAAATCTTAAAAACAATATTTCTAATAGCATACAAAATTTTAGAACGTTTCAAATTCATTTACTACGTTTTCACTATTTAGTGACCATTTCGTAAAGTATTAAAAACTGTTTTTATTTGATTTCATGTACCAAACGATTTCCAAAAATTACCAAATTTTAACAGAAACCTTAAAAACAATATTTATAATAGAATGAAAAATTTTAGAACGTTTCAAATTCATTTACTACGTTTTCACTATTTAGTGACCATTTCGTAAAGTATTAAAAAATGTTTTTATTCGAATTCATGTACCAAACGATTTCCAAAAATTACCAAATTTTAAAAGAAACCTTAAAAACAATATTTCTAATAGAATACAAAATTTTAGAACGTTTCAAATTCATTTACTACATTTTCACTATTTTGTGACCATTTCGTAAAGTATTAAAAACTGTTTTTATTCGATTTCATGTACCAAACGATTTCCAAAAATTACCAAATTTTAAAAGAAACCTTAAAAACAATATTTCTAATAGCATAAAAAAATTTAGAACGTTTCAAATTCATTTGCTACGTTTTCACTATTTAGTGACCATTTCGTAAAGTATTAAAAACTGTTTTTATTCGAATTCATGTACCAAACGATTTCCAAAAATTACCAAATTTTAACAGAAACCTTAAAAACAATATTTCTAATAGAATACAAAATTTTAGAACGTTTCAAATTCATTTACTACGTTTTCACTATTTTACCGAAAATATACCATTTATATCATATTTTAACCAAACAACGAACGAATAATAATAAATAAAAAAACAAAACACACAGTGAAAATTCAATATTCAAATTCAATCAGTACTCTAAGTTATTACACAAATAAAGATAACATCATTTTTTCTTTTGCATCCGCTTACGTAATTTTTGACAATGAGCGGATATGGTCGAAAAATATGTGTGTGTTTTGGTCTTCTTACGTTGTGGCCTCAATTCTTCCTCAAGAACCTCTTCACCATCCACCTCTCCAGCATCCTCCTCATTCACCGAGGGCATAGGAGGCGGTGTTCTGTACGTGTCCACGCAACCCGTGGAGTAACAAGGTAAAAACTCTGGTGAATTCAGGAAATCTTGTATTTCCTGAAAATCCATGCTCTGTTCAAAGTTTGAGTAACGAGGTAACTGTTGAGGAATAAACTCGGGTGTGTATAAATCAACATCAGCAAACTCGTGAGTATCGGAGGAGCTCTGGCCCACTTCTCCTGCATGATGTGTTTGGGTCGGTTCTTTTTCCCAAAGAACTAGCGAGCGCACTGGATGTTCCCAAGTTGTTGGCCAACCTTCGGAATTTTGAGACCAAACGAGATTTTGAGATGCGGCCCCTGCTGCTGTCTTGGAAGACTCAGCTTTACCACCATATTTTTTCTTAAATGTTTTACATTGTTCCCGTTCTTCGACCGAAGTTAGGTAAGGCTTTCCATTATTAAAAAATAAATCAGGTACTTTGACCTCTGAAAATCAAAATCGTCCTCTTCGATTTCGGCGCGAAATGGTATCGTTGAATTTCTGTTGTTCCACATCGTAACGTACTCAGCGTGTATGACTTCCCACGGAACATCTGCCCTGCCGCGTCCATCATAATTGTGCAAATAATCATGCTGAGTGTGTGGAAACGGAATAGGCTGGTGGAAGCCAAATTGCCTAAGCACCCTGTCGGCAAAGTGGAACTCAACAATCGCAAAGTGGATCAACGGTGTAACCGTACACCACATGTCAGAATCCTTCAACAGTTCATCTGGTACAAATATGCGATCATCGTAGTACGCCATCCAAATAAACTACAAAAATAATGATTATTATTATCAGACCTAACTATAATGTAAAAAAAAACTATTAATTTATATCTATCTTACTAAATTGTTAAAAATATAGTTAACCACATACCCGCTCCTGACAATACAAATCAATTTTCGCTCTTAACACCTTCAAGTTGTTGTTCGCCAATCCCGTGTGCGCTTTTTTCTCGCACCATCTGCATACAATTCACAATTAATGTTTCAATTAATAAAAAAATAATTTAATATTAACAAAAAATTAAACTTACAATCAAAATAATTACCTGGCGACAAGAGGGAACTGTACCGGTGTTCGAGTAATCGGTGTCCAGAACGGAAGTCGCTGCCAAGCCCATGCTTGCAGCAACAACAAACATCCACCAATACCTCGAACCTTACGACCATTATCTATTTTAGCGCCCTTGCACAACTCACGATACAAGAACGCTAGTATGGCCGATCCCCAACTATATTGAGCAGCTTCCCACGGGTACCTCAAAAAGCGTAGATACCGTGTATGTACAAGATTGCCAGATTTATCCGGCATCAATATACCGCCAATGAGCTGCAGAATATAAGCTCGACTGGCATAATAAACCGCATCAATCGAACTATATTCATTGAGATTGAATTCTTTTTGCAACCAACTCAGTTTCACGCGACTTCCTGACAAATTTGATTTGTCCGGCACCTTCCCAAGAAAATAACCGCAAAGTGCTTCAGGTCTAACTTCAGTCTGGTCGATCGAAGGTTCCCCGGTCAATGGTGCCCCGATCAATGGTGCTCCGTTTACCGGCACCCCAATAAGCATGACCACGTCTTCAAGTGTGATTGTGCATTCCCCACACGGCATATGGAACGTATGGGTTTCTGGCCTCCAACGCTCAATCAGAGCAGCAATCAACTCGGGCATCAACTTGTACCCTCGAAGGAATGTCGCATAATAAAATCCAGATTGTTGCAACCATTCAGTGATTCGATCGTGCAGATTATTTTTTGCCATGGTCAGGTGATGTTTAAATGTATCCTCAAAATCCTGTAATTAACACATCAATAAATGAAGGGATAAACCAAACAAAATATTATTAACATAATTGAACTGAATTTCTAATAAATCAATTATTAACAAAATTGTACCATCTCAGGAACCGGCAAACTACTAATGTGTTCATCCTGAAATCTCAACAGAGGAGCTTGCTCAGCCACCCTACATGATAAGTATGAATATATTATAACCCGAAACTCAATTTTGTAAAATTCTACGCAATTAAAATTTTCATTCTAATACATTTATTACACTACTACTACTAAATAACTAAATAAATGCTTAGAATTTGAATTTCGTTGAATTTTACCGAATTAAAAATAATACTAGATATTATAAATTAAAAACTGTTTAGTGACCATTTCGTAAAGTATAAAAAATAGTTTTTATTCGAATTCATGTACCAAACGATTTCCAAAAATTACCAAATTTTAAAAGAAACCTTAAAAATAATATTTCTAATAGAATACAAAATTTTAGAACGTTTCAAATTCATTGACTACGTTTTTCACTATTTAGTGACCATTTCGTAAAGTATTAAAAATAGTTTTTATTCTAATTCATGTACCAAACGATTTCCAAAAATTACCAAATTTTAAAAGAAACCTTAAAAATAATATTTCTAATAGCATAAAAAATTTTAGAATGTTTAAAATTCATTTACTACGTTTTTCACTATTTAGTGACCATTTCGTAAAGTATTAAAAACTGTTTTTATTCGAATTCATGTACCAAACGATTTCCAAAAATTACCAAATTTTAACAGAAACCTTAAAAAAAATATTTCTAATAGCATACAAAATTTTAGAACGTTTCAAATTCATTTACTGCGTTTTCAACTATTTAGTGACCATTTCATAAAGTATTAAAAACCGTTTTTATTCGAATTCATGTACCAAACGATTTCCAAAAATTATCAAATTTCAACAGAAACCTTAAAAACAATATTTCTAATAGAATACAACATTTTAGAACGTTTCAAATTCATTTACTATGTTTTTAACTATTTAGTGACCATTTCGTAAAGTATTAAAAACTGTTTTTATTCGAATTCATGTACCAAACGATTTCCAAAAATTACCAAATTTTAACAGAAACCTTAAAAAACAATATTTCTAATAGCATTCAAAATTTTAGAACGTTTCAAATTCATTTACTACGTTTTTCACTATTTAGTGACCATTTCGTAAAGTATTAAACACTGTTTTTATAAATTCTAACATAAAATTAACAACAATAGAAATATTCAAAAATTAAAATTTTCAAATATCAACTCCAAAATTATAAAAAAAACAACAAATTAAACTCTTCATAAATTTATAAAATTTAACCAAAATTGCATTATACTTACTATATTTCTTCAAATCTCTATTTCTCAAACTCTTCACAAAATATCTTCTTCTCCTCTTCAACAACCTATTTAACACAAAAATTTCAATATTTCAAACATCAACTTCAAAATTCTAACATCTAAAAAATTAAAAAAACTAATCTAAAAAAATATAACTACAAAAAAATACTCACAAATAAAATATAAATACTCACAAATTTTCTTCAAAATCTTTCTCTTCTTTCTTCAACCTTCAACACAACCCCTATTTATCTTCACCTCATTTCAATTTCAACCACAAAAATTACACCTCCCAATCAACCAATAAAAAAAATAAAAAAAGTTTAAAGCTGCCAACCCATGAACCCTGCCACCCGCACCATTATTCGGTGCACTGTTCAAAGTCAGGGGGTGGGCAGTCCGACTTTGAACAGTGCCCGAGTCTCCCACCATTCGCCACGTGGCATCGTGTTCTCTTTAAAATAGGGGAAAGTAGTCCGACTTTAAACAGTATTTCAGCTTGAAAAACACTGTTCAAAGTCGGGTTGTGCTCTGATGATCTTTTACTTTTGAACAGTAAGCATCCTAATACCGTAAATAATTTGGTGGAATCCTTATTTTTTTAAATAAAAAGTGAAAAGTAATATTGGGGTAAATATTCCGTGAAAAGTGATATACTTAAGTGACTAATTTAACTGTTAGGCCTTTTTTTCAAAGACGCTATGAGTTTGATTTAGGGTTTAAGGACTACGAACCCAAAGCTGAATAATTAATAAAGAAGTCAAAGGGGGAAGAACTTGATATCCAAGAAGAAGAGAGATGGATACGGCTCAAAACCCCGGTTCAGATCATAAAAAGACCGACCCTCCGAAATCCGTTTCGGCCTATCTTGACCCCAACTACTGGTAACCATTTTCATTGTTGTTCTTGTTATTATTGTGTGCGCGCGCGTTTTGATTTGATATTGTTTGCTTGGATTTCAGGAACCAGCGTTTCTCCGATGAAGAACACTACGAGTGGCTCAAAGATTATTCTCATTTTCGCCATCTCATTCAATCCCATATCAAACCCAATTCCTCAGTACATTTTCTCTCTGTTTCATTGTTTTAAATGCAATTTTTTTTCATATTTTTTGTGCTTATCATAAGGGAAATTCTAGTCATTCAGCTAAAAGTATATACTTCAAAGGTTAAGGGCAACTGGGTAGTCTCTTATTTGAGTTTCTGGGCTGTATTTGGGATACCGGATTAAGTTCTTGATATAATTTAGCTTTGCGTTCTAACTAGGGGTGAGCAAATAAAGTTCGAGCTATAAAATGAAACTTCGAATAACTTGAAATTTTTAGTAATCAGTGGATCTATTTTCAAGTTCGAGTCTAGTCTTTTAACTTTGTTATCGTATATGGTTTTATAAAGCCGTTTAAATCGGAACCAATTAGTACCATTACATGATAAATATTTACAATTAAATTTGAACAGAAACTCAAACAACTCGAATCGAAAAAAATTCAAATTAAGTTCGAGTTATAAACATGACTCGTCGACTCGAGTCACTCGACTAACTCGAAACTTTTTGTCTCGACTCGATTGAATGCTCACCCGTGATTGGAACAAAATAGCAGTTAAGCTTGTTTGTATTTGAGTTGGGATTACAAGTTATTAAATAGGAAGCTTTGCATTGGTAATTTGCTTAACTCGTAATTTTGGATTGATGGTCTGTGTTTTCGATTGATTCCTGTAAGAAGGGGACTCGATTTACTTTAACATGATGATGATGATGAGAAAATTGCATGATGAAGGTGCTGGAACTGGGTTGTGGGAACTCACAGTTGTCTGAAGAGCTCTACAAGGATGGTATCACCGAGATAACATGCACTGATTTGTCATCTGTTGCAGTGGAGAGGATGAAGGAAAGGCTGTTGTCTAAGGGATATGAAGGTGTGTTTCACGGATTCCTTCGGAAATTTCTATTGCTTTTTCCTTTTTTTGTCTATTTGGCCTGTTAGAATTTGAAGCTTGATTCGAGTCTATGAAGAATTCGCATATGAACTGTTGTCTGACTTTGTCTTTCAATCTCACTGTCTTTGTCATATGATTTTTTTTTTCACATATGCGGCATGTCATTGAACTAAGTATGACACACAACATATGCGGAAGGAAACTCCCATGATATCTTCCGATCACTTGTCAGTTCAAAGTTCAAACTGAGAGATTGTATTCTAAATAATTAGATAGTAATTTGTAGTCCTTTCATCTGGAAAACTTGAGTATAAAACAATCATGGTGAGTGCTGGACGTCAATATTAATTCTTCACTTGTTTGGCCATGTGAAACCGAAGCTATATATGGGTTTAGACTTTAACCCGAAACCAATCTAAGTACCATATTAACTATCAGTGGCAGATTCATTGATCAAATGTCCAAAAGAAGTCCTTTTTCACTTATCTGCTATGGAAAAAGTAATGGTGGAAACAGAATCCTTTTCACCCGAACCTGGTTATTTTTTAACGAGTTTCATTCATCAGTTTTCTTTCTTGTCGCCTCTTTTATCAGAAATAAAAGTCCTGGAAGCGGACATGCTAGACCTCCCCTTTAGCGAGGAGTCTTTCGATGTGGTAATTGAGAAAGGAACCATGGTAAACTGAAAATATCCGAGATGAATCCTCTTTTACACATACCGGAATTTCGAATTTAATCATATAAGTAACATTTCTTCTTTGCCAAGTTATATTCAACTGCTTTTATTTTAGTAAGTCCCATTATGCTGATTTCTCTTCTTTTTTTCCTTGTTTTATTTGTTTGAAGGATGTACTGTTTGTGGACAGTGGTGACCCGTGGAATCCACAGCCTGCAACAGTATCCAAGGTCATGGCAATGCTTGAAGGCGTTCATAAAGTTTTGAGATCCGACGGCATTTTCATATCTATTACTTTCGGACAGGTACAGCAAGAAAAAATTGCAAATTTGTCCTTTTTAAATGTTAAGCATATTGTTCTTACTTGGAATTTTTCATTCATGTAGCCACATTTCAGGAGACCTTTCTTTCACAATGCCAAGTTTTCGTGGTCTGTCGAATGGCATACTTTCGGTGATGGATTTCACTATTTTTTCTTTATACTGAGGAAGGTTAGTCCGGACTTCATTGAATCTTTTCAACATATAATATCATCCGACTTGTGCGAGAAATGATACTTCAATAAGTTTCTATGAATTATTCTAGTGAGTTAAATCATGAACGTGAAAGGAACCGAAAAGAAAAACTTCCATTTCCCTCGTCCTTTTACTTTCGCAAACATTTAAAAGCTTTTCAATCTGTGACTTTCTGCTGCAAAATTAACACCTTTCAGCCTTAACAGGGGAGGAGGATATTAGATGGTGGAGAGTCCATCGAAAAGATCGAGACGCCGTCAATTTCTCTATATCAGGAAGAATTAGAGGGTGAAGATTATATATTTCGAACCAATGTCGACGAGTTAGATAGTTAGCTAGCAGAACCTTGCTGATGAAGTCGAAAGAAGGAAAAATACCATTCTATCTGTGCAACGCTTGAATAGGATTTAATTTAACTTGAACTGTTGCTACTTGCTAGTATTTTTGAGTCCAACTAGCTAGCTGCTTAGCCTTCCGATTCTTAATTTTTTCTGTCTGAACCTTGTTCCGAGTGAGGTTGCTGTTGTAACAAAAACAAATTACAGCTAAAATGTTATTTTTGAGCAAATGATTTGTGTTGTACCGTTCTTGTATAGCTGTGTTAGATCTCGGATTGCGGTTTTCCAGAAAACCTTGACATAGCTCTGATAAGGGAAACAATTACATAAAATAGAAAGGTTTAATTAATGCATTTTTTTCCTCTTAAACTTTATTTATTTCCCCAACTTGCCCCTATAGTACTTTTTGACTTTTTTTCCTAACGTTTTTGACATTAGTTATTTTCTCTCAAAAAGTTAACACCGTTAAAAAAATGTCTTGATCATTCAGAAAGCGTTATATCATTTTCTTTATTTATTTTTAAATTTTAAAATAAAACATATATTAAAGTATTTATTAATTTAATTATATTTCTCAAAATACCTAAAATACTCCCATCTTTATCCCCCAAATCATATCCGAGCGCGCCACCATCCATGTTCGACCACCGCTTCGTTGTTATAACCGCTCGTACTAGAGGAAGGGCCTCCTCACCCCGACTCCAACCTTGCCTACCACTCGCAGAGCCACCGCGCTATTCGCCATGAAAATCCGTTTGAAGTTCATCGAAATCCACATGTTATTTTCTTAGTTTCACTGTTCGTCCGGCGTCCGTTCACAGTTCTGCCACCATTTTTGAATTCTTTGAGCCAAGGCAAGCCAAACCTATACCAACGACTATGGGACTGCCGAAATCATCGTTTGGTGAACGAAGAGGATAGGGAAGATAATGAGGATCGATAGGCCACGCTTTCACGGTTCGTATTCGTACTGGAAATCAGAATCAAACGAGCTTTTACCCTTTTGTTCCACACGAGATTTCTATTCTCGTTGAGCTCATCTTAGGACACATGCGTTATCTTTTAACAGATGTGCCGCCCCAGCCAAACTCCCCAACTGACAATGTCTTCCGCCCGGATCGACCGGCCGAAGCCGGCCTTGGGTCCAAAAAGAGGGGCTGTGCCACGCTTTCGATTCACGGAATAAGTAAAATAACGTTAAAAGTAGTTTAGAGTGGGGAAATTGCATTAAACCAAATAGAAAATATCAATAATATATCGAGTTTTCTAAGGAACGGAGCTTCAACGATTCAAAACATAAACAAGGAAGCAAAACATAATAAAAGAGAACATAAACCCACGATCACGACAACTTAGTACTCCTCATCTTCACCCTCATCACCCTCGGCTGATTCGGCACCAACTTCTTCATAATCCTTCTCCAATGCAGCAAGGTCCTCACGAGCCTCGGAGAATTCGCCTTCTTCCATACCCTCACCAACGTACCAGTGAACAAAAGCACGCTTGGCATACATGAGATCAAACTTGTGGTCAATGCGAGAGAACACTTCAGCAACACTGGTGGAGTTGGAAATCATGCAAACAGCCCTCTGGACCTTAGCGAGGTCACCTCCGGGAACAACCGTTGGTGGCTGGTAGTTGATACCGCACTTGAAGCCAGTCGGGCACCAATCCACAAACTGAATGGTGCGCTTGGTCTTGATGGTTGCAACAGCAGCATTGACATCCTTGGGAACAACATCACCACGGTACATCAAACAGCAAGCCATGTATTTCCCATGGCGAGGATCACACTTGGCCATCATAGACGAGGGTTCAAAGGCACTGTTGGTGATTTCGGCAACCGAGAGTTGCTCGTGATAAGCCTTCTCAGCAGAGATGACTGGTGCATATGAGGAAAGCATGAAGTGGATCCTTGGGTAGGGAACCAAGTTGGTCTGGAATTCGGTAACATCTACGTTCAAGGCACCATCAAACCTCAGTGAGGCAGTCAAGGAAGAAATGACCTGAGAGACAAGGCGGTTAAGGTTGGTGTATGTGGGTCTCTCGATGTCAAGAGATCGCCTGCAAATGTCGTAGATAGCTTCATTGTCGAGGAGAATAGACACGTCGGTGTGCTCCAAAAGGGAGTGAGTTGAGAGAACACTGTTGTAGGGCTCAACAACAGAAGTGGAGACCTGGGGAGATGGGTAAACAGTAAAACCCAACTTGGATTTCTTGCCATAATCAACGGACAATCGCTCCAACAGGAGAGAACCGAGACCGGATCCGGTGCCTCCACCAACAGCATTGAAAACAAGGAACCCTTGAAGACCAGTACAGTTATCAGCAAGCTTCCTGATTCGGTCCAAGCACAGGTCAACAATCTCTTTCCCAACTGAAACAAACAAGTAAGCCAATTGTTAGTTCCAATAAAACAAACAAAACATTGGCAAACATGGTAATGTAATAAGAACTTACTGGTGTAGTGACCACGGGCAAAGTTGTTGGCAGCATCTTCCTTGCCGCTGATGAGTTGTTCAGGGTGGAAGAGCTGGCGATAAGTACCAGTCCTAACTTCATCAATAACAGTGGGCTCAAGATCCACAAAGACAGATCGAGGGACATGCTTTCCGGCACCAGTTTCACTGAAAAAGGTGTTAAAAGCATCATCACCTCCTCCCACAGTCTTGTCACTTGGCATCTGACCATCAGGCTGTTAACAGAAACAAAACTGCTCGATAAGAAACCAAACAGCAATAGAGGGATCATATCCTCGCATGAATCTATACAAGAAAGAACACTCAAACCTAATTTAAATTTCAAAACCTAAAACAGAAAGTCAATCCAGATCTGTAGAAAACAAAAACCGATCAATTTCAACATATACACAAAGATTAACCCGATCTTGAGCAGAATTCAAACAGAGATTCACCAGATCTTATAGAATCCGAAGCCTAACTGAAAAGTAAAACAGAAACATGAACAATAGAGACCTAAAAACCTCAGATCTAGCTAAAAAAGCAACGAATCTAATCATACAGTAGAAACGCGCTTATAAATCATTCGATTAAAAGGTAAAAAGCAGATCTGAACGTCATTAAGCTACACAAATCGAAACGAAGAAGATTAACACAGATCTGAGAAACAAGTAAAACGATAAAGAGAAAAAAAAACCTGGATTCCATGCTCGAGGCAGTAAAGCTCCCAGCAAGCATTTCCGACCTGGATACCGGCCTGACCAATGTGGACAGAAATGCACTCTCTCATTTTCGCTTTAAGAAAAATTCAAAAAGTAGGTGAAGAAGAAGGCGTTTATTAAGACACCTTCTTGAAAAACAAATTCAAAATCCGAAAGGGATGAAACGTGAGACGCTGGTGGAGGTATTTATAGTGGGTAGTGATGGGTGTAACTGCCGTGGTTAAGAATGGGGACTGGAGGACGGCCATGAATGTTGACGTGGCAGAATACTATTGGTCTGTTTTCTAACTATTGTTTTAACCACGGTTAGTTAAATTTTTCTTATTGAGTTTGTTGAAACTTCCAACGTTAAACGGATTGAGCCGATTAACGGTACGAAATTTGAATAGAGACAAAGTGTTTCGGAATTTGAAAAAATTCAAAATGGATAGAATATAGCCTATAGATGTTTTTTTTCTTTAACTTATATATACCACTTTTCGAAACTATTTATTAAAATAGCACCTTCTCAACATATTTTTCAAAATAATTCTCAATTTCTCTTTATTTTATAAAGGCTTAATAGTCAAAAGGTGTCCAACCTATACCATTTGTTCCAGTTTAGTGTCTAACGTTTTTTTGGCCACTTTGGTGCCTAACGTTTTATTCCGTAATTCAGATTGTGTTTTTCTATCAAGGGTCGTTAAAAATTTTCCGTTAACCAATTATAACATGACACACGACCTATTTTATATATTTATTTAATTTTTAAATTACTTAAAAATTATATACTTCTTTAATTTCTTTCAAACAAACCCTCAAATCACATCTTCATCATCGTTCGGCATCCCCACACGTCAACGGTTCACCGTTCACCACCCAAGCATCGGGTACCTCACCATTCAACATCCTCCACCCTCTAGTCGTCGATTAGAAGCCCAACTAGTCTATTTTTTCTTCATTTTTTTATGTTCGTCGACGGTTTATTCGTCGGTTTTCGACAACGGAATCATGGGGCTTTTGGTCGTGGTTGGCCGACAAAGACAAAGGTGGCCAATGGTGGTGGGAGGGGAGGAATTTAGGGATCCAGGGTTGTAACCCCCTCGTCTCGGCCTAGCCAACAGACCGGATAGAACGGGTTACACGAGGAAAATTGAAGCGAAACCCGCTAAGGCCTTACTCCGATTAGCAACCCTATTTTTTCTATTTAATTTATTTATCTTGTCTAGATATCACAATTTACCCTAGGTGTGGGGACAACAACGGAAAGACGATCACATATACGGTCGAGCAAAGGACATACATTAATTTAAACTTACCATATAGATTGTTAGTCAACTTTACACGCATACGGGGCAAACCATCGAAAAGGACACATATAAACTTAACAAGGAAGCATACAAGCTCTAGGGACTAAAATACAACATTCGGAAACATTCGAATGTGCCATTTGAGTGTTTTAACTGCCTGCGTTTCGAAACAGGCTTGCCCGTTCCGAAACGCGGGCTCCATTTTAAAAGGGAGACCAAGCCGTTCCGAAATGGTCCCACTTTGTTCCGGAACGGAGGCTTCCAATAACAAAACGTATCGGAATGGGTTCCGAAATAGGGGCTCACAATGTCGAAATGTATCGAAACGGGTTATGAAACGGGGGCTCACAGTGGCAAATCGTATCGAAACGGCACCACCCCGTTCCGGTACGAGTACCCCTGGAGCTGATAACCGTATCGATCGTTTCGAAATGCCTGCACACAGATAGGCCCGAAATCATACTTTGACACCTCCAAACGTCCCCAAACTTGTCCCAAATCATCAAAAACCACATAGCAACATATCATACATACTTTCTAGATGCAAAATACCCTAATCACCTCATTAGACATGCATTCAAGCACCAAAATGGATTTCAAGCCCGAAGCTCACATGAACACTTAGGTTCTAAAACACTAACAAGTCAATATGCATAGCAATCCATACAAGGCCACATCAAGTCTCAATTTAACATAGTATCGCCACTTAAAACATGCTTGAAACATAAACAAAGCAAGTATATGAGTTTGAACACCACTCCTTAGCATACAAATCTAGCAATCCCATTGTCTAAGTGCCATTACAAAACATAAAGCATACTTTGAGCTACCCGAGAACTCCGAGAAACTCCTCCCTTGCCCACTTGCCTCCCAAGCCACTAACGATCTGCATTGTTGGAAAAGAAAAGAGCGTAAGCTTAAAGCCTAGTGAGCGAAGCTCTAAAACACAACAACAATGCAGTTTTTTAAAACATAATTCCTAAATTTAAAGCAAAACCATTTAAAGGAAAGACGTAATGAAACACAATCATCACAATACATGGTATGCACATGCATAACTAAAACCCGGTGGGACTACACATCACCGTTCACAACAACTAGTAGTTTTCCGATGGGACTACACATCACCGTACTCTTCTACTAGTCACTACCGGTGGGACTACACATCACCATAGTAACGACAACCATCGCGTGAGGCTCGACACCAACAACGACTACACAACAACATTAACGAAGAGTAAAAACAACCCAAAAACACCACAACACATATAATCAAGAACGCCCATAATCAACCAAACAAGCAAGAATAGATACACTTACACTCGGGTCTAGGTTAGTCTCTAAGACTCTACCCAAACCCCAAAACCTTCATTGAACGTATTTTAAGTATCAAAACAGTTTCCACTCACTGATTAAGCTCAACGAAAGCCGAAACACCATTCTCAAGCCTTCGTAGTATCCGGTATCGCGCCCAAAGCACCCGAACCCGATTCCTCTGTTTTAAGCAACCCAAAACAAACTATTAGGACACCAATACACTTGTAAACCAGCAACAACCCGGAAACTCAATCTTGCAACCAAAACACATCGTTTCAAACACAAATTTCATCCAAACTTCACCATTTTCGTTCTAAACAAACCCCACACTGAAATCATCCATTTCAACCATCAAAACACATCCAAAATCATCTAAAACATTCCCCAACATCAAGGGAACCACCAGCCATATTTTCAACCTAAAACCAACCCAAAAACTCAACCTTTTTAACCTAAAAATCTCATTTTTATACCCATTTCGGGTTTCCCATTATTTGCCATCTTTTTAACATTTTTAAGACACCCAGGTATGAACAAAAACACCCTTAAACATTACATTAGAAAACCCACACGAAAAACCCATAGAATACTTATTTTCTCAAACCCAACACCAAATCAAAAAGCATTGTAATGGCTTTTAAAAGAAAGTTTTCAAAGAGCACAAACTAGATAGGTAAGAACTGAATCAAGGGAGAGATTACCTTCAAAAATCTTGCTTGGATGAGGGATTGGGCAATGGAATAGTGATTTTAGGGTTTAAGAGGGGTTTTGGAGAAAATGGAGCTTTTAAGAAGATGATATCTTTTTTTCCTTTTAACTTCTTTTCAAACTCTTCTTTTTACTTAAGATTCCATCTACAATTTTCATTAATGACATTTTCGTAAATAAAGGCAACTTTTATAAAATCATCATTTTAAATCTAATTTTAACCCGGACTAATCCTAGATTAACACTGATAAACTCCCAGGTCCTAAACCGGGGTGTTACAAGGGTTTGGATTGGGGGTTTTTAGAGAAATTAAAGATTTTTGAGGTTTTTTATAAAATTAAAGATTTTCTGATTTTTAGAAAAATAAAAATTAAAGAAAATATAGAATATGCCACGTGTCGTGTTTTTATTGAATAACGAAAAAATTTAATGTCTATCGGAAAAACTCAATCTGAGTTACGAAATGAAACGTTAGGCACCAAAGTGGCCCAAAAAAAACGTTAGGCACCAAACTGGAACAAAGGGTATAGGTTGGGCACCTTTCTGACTATTAAGCCTAAAATAAATCAGATTTACCAACGTGTGGTCCTGATGAAAATGAGGATGTTGTTCATTCTAAGAGATTTAATTTCGAACAACTTTATCTACAAGGTGTGCGTGCATTATCAAAGGATTAAGAAAAAATATGAACATAATTAGTAGGCAACTAACATTAAATTAGATTCTTAATAATATGTAATTTTTAAATAATATTATATTCATTGTAGAGATAAGATCTGTTTACACAATGTAAAACTTTCAGTTTATACTGATTTTGGATTATTGGTTGGATATAAATTGATGGTTGAGATTAAAAGTTGAAAATGATGAGATTTTAAAAAATAAGTAGATAATATCAACCATAAATTTACATTGGTTCAACAATAAAAAAATAGGATGAGTTTAAAATGAGCACACGTACTGCTACACACCATTAATTTTTTGGGTAAACTATATAAATGACTATCTTACTATTTCAAAAGTTGCGATCATCTTACTATTCCAAAAGTTGCGATCTGACCACATTACTTTTTTTCGTCACAATTAAACCACCAAACTATTTAAATGGTATCAATGTGACCACCAGCCGTTAAAGGCTAACAGAAAGGTGACGTGGCAGTTAAAAAAATAAGGGTATAATTACACATTTAGTCCTCGTTACTTATAAACTCTATCAATTTAGTCCTAATTTTAATTTAATAAAATAAATTAATTATTTAATTAGGTGTTGACATGTGTTAACACCTTATTGGAGGAATTTAATTATTTATATTTAATTAAACGTGTCACCACTATTTAGAGGAGAAAAATTAAATTTGCACAAACATGCCAAAGGTGGGAATTGAACCCATATATTGGTGATTTAAAAGCAGTGGCTTAGCCACTGCACCAAGCTTGTATTTGTGCTAAAAATAACCCTTTTTAATATATGTTCTATTGTGTACAGAATGAATGACCACCCAAAAACACCCCCTCAGCGGCTAGAGACCCGCACAAATACACAAAGCCAGTTGCAACCACCATCCTATATTGACCGAAGCTGTGCCATAAAATGACCCGCACGCTAGGCCGTGTACCCCAACCAGAGCCGTCCCTGGGCCAGGGCAATAGGGGCGCCGGCCCAGGGCCCCGGCTTTGGAAATAGAAGAGCAACAATCAATTTGGCGTTTTTGAACAAAACAAGGTATAGGTGTGGGGCCCATAACTTTAAAAAATAATGATAGATTAAAATTTAATTAAAAATAAAAGAATAAAGAGGGCAAATGGGCCCCAAATATTTTATATATCTATATATGATATATGAATATGTATTATTAGGTAATTAAAAAAATATATTTATTATTAGGATTTACTTTACATTTTTTATTGTTAATGGTCCAATTTTTTTAATATATATGTTATAAAGGGTCTAATTTTTTTAATGTTTGTTATTAGAGAGTTAATTTTTTTCTAATATTTATTATTAGAGGTCTATTCTTAGAATTCAACTTTTTTCAATACTTGTTATTAAAGGCCTAATTTTCCCTTAATATTTGTTATTATATATATACTCTTAGAATTTATTTTTTTTCAATACTAATCTACTCTTAAAACTTATTTATTTTTTTCTCTCAAAACTAGCTATTAGGGACAAAGATTTAAATAGAGTTTTGCAATCGCAACAACGATCGTTATATGGCGGTAAAAGCACCATCCGAAACCGTGATACATGCAATTGTTATGTCTACAATAACATATGTTTTTTTTAAAAAAAATCACATTTGCGATACTCACTGTGACCGAAATAGCACTCGTTATGTTCGCAATGACGATAAATGCAGCATGATCGAAAATATGATCGCAACCGTAATTTAAATTCTTAATTTAAGGCCCAATTTTTAAATTCGCCCTAGGGCCACTAAAATTTCAGAAACGGCTCTGACCCCAACTTGGCTATGAGAAATACTCGGAAGGATAAGACGTGTGTGGGCACATGAGATGAAAACGTTTTGACATTTTAGGCAATACACAAAGTACATGCACCACGCTCATGGCCCAACTTGCAGATTCCTGTCCATGCTCAAACCACATTTTAAGAAAAAGAATTCAAATCGGTATACGTGCCTTGTGATTGTCCATGGCATTTCACTAACAAAATCTGCCGCACACAGGCCACAGGACTGGTGAAACAGTGGATACTGGATAGCCGGCCAGCCTTGTTAGTGATTGTCGTTCAAAGGATCGAGGACACAGGCCCTTTCTCTGCACCTCCACTTGCTGCACACATCCTTTAAGGCTGTTAAAAATGCTTACTGCTAAGGCTGCCTTTACGTACATTTTAATTCCAAAGGAACGACATTAGTTTTGTTGCAGTAATTTGCCTTTACTATATATGTTCTATGGTGCAGTGGCTCGGTCAATAGAACATATATTTAAAAGAGTTATTTTTAGTACAAATACATGTTTGGTGCAGTGTCTAAGCCACTGCTTTAAATCACTCATACGCGGGTTTGATCCCCACCATTGGCATGTTTGTACAAGTTGAATTTTTTTCTTATTTTATTAAATTAAAATTAGGACTAAATTGATAGACTTTATAAGTAACAAGGACTAAATGTATAATTATACCCTTATTTTTTTAACTGTCACGTCACCCTTCCGTTAACCTTTAACGACTGGTGGTCACATTGATACCATTTAAATAGTTTGGTGGTTTAATTGTGACGAAAAAAATAATGTGGTCAGATCGTAACTTTTGCAATAGTAAGGTGGTCATTTATGTAGTTTACCCTAATTTTTTTACTAACTTTTAAATGAATACTAAAATTTTCAGGGACTTAACGTACAATTAATCATATTTTAAAACAAATATAGAATGTGGGTTGAATAATCATTTCATCTTTTTGTTTCTAGTAACCTAAAGAAAGCCAGAAATAGTCGTTCATCCCGAATTCTAAATTTATTTTAAACTATGGTTAATTGTATGTTGGATTTTTGAATATTTAATATTTATTTAAAAAATATTAAAAAATTAATAGTATATAATGGTGTGTAACATGTGTAAAAGTATGTCACCTATTTAAAACATTTTCTAAAAATTAATATATTTTTTCTAATTTTTACACTATATAAATAGATTAATTTGCCGGCCCCTCGACCAACCAATCGTTGCATGGAGAGAAACAAAATCACCGCCGGCAAAAGCTGTAGAATTCAACCTCCTGCAAAGTTGTCGTTTGCCGCCCAAGACATCCCTTAAATTACACTGTTGTTTTTGGCCGGCAACTTTCCGTTACAATATTGATTTGTCGTAGTTAGTATATAATTTGCGAGTTGGTTATTTTAAAAAACATAAAGTGCACAAATTATTATTAAACTAAGTGAATATGATTTTTTAGCCACTAATTTTTCAAAAAGTTATATAATGATCATTAAACTTATCGAATTATTATAAAATGATCATTGCAGTTATAATATAATGATGAACTTTGATAAATTTAAGGTCCATTATGTACCAGTTCAATAAGTTTTAATGACCATGTGTGGCGATTGGTTGGGCGTTAACAAAAAGATCGTCGCCCTTAGCGGTACTTGTGGAATATTTTTGTGTCGATTGATGTATCATATGCAGATTTGTGTTGTGTTTACTTCTCGCACATATATAGAGAGACGAATGGTCTCGCAGATGTGTTGGCGAAGGAGGGAGTTGATCGTTCGGATATGTTTGTTGCTGGTTAGTAAGTGCAGATGTGTGCTTCGTGCTGCTGTTTGGTGTTGGTGTGGGCTGCGGTCATGCTTGCTGCAGTTTGTTGGCTTGCGAGTGCTTGGTTTTGGCACCATCGTGGTTCGTGTTTGATTGATGGCTGGTGTGTGGTGTTTGGTTGTTTAGGGTCAGTCTTGGTGTTGTTGCCCTGTTTTGGTGTGTGTTTTGTCTTTGTTGCCACGGTTAGGTATATTCTTTTCCTCTATTTTATGGTTAGACAAATTTTTAATGAGGTTTATGACCATGTGTTGTGGTTGTATGATTATTCTGTCTATAAAATCATACTTCCTTGTCAATCAAAAAAAAAAGTTTTAATGGTCGTCTTATGATGTCAATAATCAAAAATGGGTTAGGAAGAACTCACCAGCTACTCAGCAGACTACTTCTGCTGTTTCAAAATATGCCCCTATGACCTCTTCTTCCCTTCAGAAAGAAAAACCAAAAGACCTTCCAACAGTGCATATGTATCAGCCAAACCCGTCTTATGACAAAGACTTTCCTCCCTTGGAAGAATTCACTGAAAGAGGTTACAAACATGTACCCAAAATCCCAACCAAAATACAAGGGACAGGAGAACATGTCAGCGCTGCAGAAGCTACTCTTAACTGGCAAACAGAAAATGCTTTAGCCCAGAACACCACCTTACAGAAGATTGATACCAAAATCACTCAGATAGATTCTAAACTTGCTCAAGTAGAATCTAAGGTGGATGCCAACACAAAGATATCTAATGAGCTGATAGTTATTCTCCACAGAAAGATTAAAGACGTAGAAAGATCTCCCGCATCTCCAGGACAAGATCTTTTTCTCCATCTTGAACAAAGGAGATTAGAGATCGAGAAGCTCAAAGAACAGATTGAGTATTTAAAGAAGACAGGAAGGGTTCCTCAAACTTCTAATGAGGATGAATTTTTTGCCACTATAGGCAAATCCACTCCCTCAACAAAACCCTCAATCTTTGCTTCTTACAATACTCCAAAAACCTCCCCAGGACTAATAATTCCTCCTGCAGAACCAAGAAGGTTATCCCCTGCTGAACTACTCAGGCAGATTCAAAAGCAGGAAGCTGAGAAGAAAAGACATCGAGAAGGAAAAGGACCCATGGAAGAAGAAGATCCAAATCCCAAAACAACCAGGTCCTTAATGGTACAACCTCCACAAAAGAACCCCTTAACTTCCTTTTTACAGGAATATAGAGAGCAGACGATTCCCAAAATTGCTGCTGTAGATATCGAAGAAATAAGCTCAGAAGCGAGCTCAGACACAAATCCATCTGAGGAAGAAGTCTCTGATGACGTTTCAGAGTCCTCTGAAGATCCAGTCCTGATGACACAACCAGATGTCAAGAGAGAGGATGATGAACCTCAGCATATGGATGCCGATGCTTCAACTTCTACAAATCCTACAACACCCTCTGGAGCCAAGTTTATCTTCACACTGGATGATATCCCAGTATCCAGATGGGCTCAAAGACTTCAAGAGTTTCACTCCTGGCTAGAGACGAAAAGCCTCACTGAACATAGCCACCATACTATTCTCTCAGAATTCACCGCCAGGTTTACAGGTGTTCTTAGAGATTGGTGGAGCTCTCTTAGCAATAATGATCAGATGCAATTTCTTGTTCTACAAGATTTTTCTCAGGTAATCGAAATTCTTCATAGCCAATTCCTTGGAAGCCAAGAAGATTTAAAGCTCTTAAAACGAAAGGAATTTTTCAAACGACGATGCTGTTCGTTTGAAAAGAAGGATCTTGAAAAACATTTTGGCATCATGATCAAACTATTCTATGCCCTTGGCGCAGACCAGAACCTAAAGCAAGCCCTTTTGGCCTCAATCCCAGAAGAACTACAGAATTCCATCTACCGACAACTACAACAACAATCCAGAGATATTTTGCAATTATCTGTCGGCCAGATTCAACAAGCAGCCATTCTAGCTCTTGAAGAATTCTGTGAAAAGAGACAACTCATCAATGACTACATGACAGGTCACAGGGAAATGGACAAAGCTTGCAAAAAGAAGGGCTTTACAATTAAGTGCAAGGATGAAAAGAAATGCCATTGTGGTCCAAAAAAGTCAAAAACTACCAGACATTCACAACGACGACTCAGACCACCATTTTTTCCTAGAAGAAGAAAACAATGGAGATACTTCAGGAAGAAAAGATTCCCAGGACAAAAATCCTCCAAGTGCTATATTTGTGGTAAAAAAGGCCACTTTGCAAAAAGATGTCCAAAGAACAAGAACAAAAACCAGATGATCCAGGAAATCAAGAAAATCACAGGTGTCAAAATCAAAGAAGAAGATGATCTAGAATCAATCTTCTCCATTGATGAAGAATCAACGGACCAGTCACTCTTTGCGATTCAGATACCTGATGATCCAGACTTCTCAGAAGCAGAAGAATCCTCCACAGACTCAGAAGGAGTCTACCAAATCTGCTCAGTCAAATCATCTACAGCACCAGTTCCTCATATACCAGTCTCAGTGTATTTGGGTAAATATGATAACCCAATACCTGTTATTGCTTTTATTGATACAGGGGCAGCAGAGACAATAATGAACCCCTCAATCCTTCCAAAACAATGGTGGAAACCACACACTAGATACTTCAACTCTGCGGCTGACCAGACGTTTGCCACCCATGTTATCAGTAAGCCCATTACTATCCAATTCTTTCCAGATTGTAAAATAACAACTACTGTGCTTGGTTCACAACTTCCTGGAAAAGACTTGATAGTAGGGTTTGACCTCTACACCAAGGCAAAGCATTTGAGGATTACCCCTGACGGTCTTAGATACAGAAATTACTTCAAGCCGTTCGTGGATACTCCCCGGTTATACTTATTCACTATTCCAGAAAAGGTGGCAGGAATTGTAGAAGAAATAAAGAGGAGATCATGTGCAAACTCACATGCAGAATTTCTCACTAAGTGCAGTACTCCTCTTTGGCAAAACTCAGTCTTCTTCATTCAGCTACCCTTCAAGAAGAATGAAGATATTAACCCCACGAAGGCTAGTCATTCAGGCATGAATCCAGAACACCAGGCACTTGCAGAGACAGAATGCAACGAGCTCTTACAACAAGGCCTTATTGAACAGTCTAATTCACAATGGGCTTGTGAAGCCTTCTATGTGAATAAACGGTCAGAACAAGCTCGAGGAAAGCTCAGACTCGTCATCAATTATCAACCACTCAATCATTTCCTCCAAGATGACAAGTTCCCTCTGCCCAACAGAAATGTTCTGTTCTCCAGCCTTGCCAAGGCCCAGCTATTTTCAAAGTTCGATCTAAAGGCAGGATTTTGGCAATTGGGTATAGATCCAGCCGACAGGCCCAAAACTGGATTCTGTATCCCAAATCATCACTACCAATGGACAGTCATGCCATTCGGACTAAAGACGGCCCCATCACTGTTCCAAAAAGCAATGATAAGGATTTTCCAACCCATTATGGAAAATACTTTAATCTACATTGATGATATTCTTTTGTACAGCCCAGATGAGGAAGCTCATTTAAAGCTATTGGACCAGTTTCACAAATTGGTCTTACAGCACGGGGTAATGCTATCAGAAAAGAAGATGCAGATAGCCCAGACTGAAATTGAATTCCTTGGAATGCACCTAAAAGATGGAAAGTACCAACCTGGTAAACACATTGCTCAAGAATTACTCAAATTCCCAGATACACATCTCACAAAAAAGCAGGTGTTACAGTTCCTCGGAATAGTCAATTACTTGAGAGATTTTGTTCCTAAAATCTCTAAGTACACAAATCCACTCAGAAAGCTACTCAAGAAAGATCCTCCTCCATGGAGTAAAGTTCATGAAAAAGCGGTCAAGCTTCTAAAAGAAAAACTGCAGAAACTACCACCCTTGCAGATCCCTGCAGATGGCAAAAGAATCCTCCAAACAGATGCCAGTGACAAATACTGGGGAGCCATTCTCATTGAAGAAAAAGACAAGAAGAGACGAATATGTGGCTACAAAAGTGGAAGATTCTCAAATGCAGAAATCAATTACCACTCAACCTTCAAAGAAATCCTTGCTGTCAAGAAAGGTATTTCTAAGTTTGAATTTCATCTCATTGGCCATCACTTTCTTGTAGAGATGGACATGTCAGCATTTCCAAATATGTTGAAGTTCAAACAAAAGAAGGTGCCTAATTCACAGCTGCTAAGATGGGCAAATTGGTTCTCTCAATACTCCTTTGACTGCAAACACATCAAAGGAAAAGCTAATATTTTGGCTGATCTGCTAACTAGACCGCCAGATAGGATCCTAATGTACAAAGCTACAGGATCTTCCTCCTCCACAAAAATGAAGCCTTTCCCTCCAATAGCCAGAAAATCAGAAAAAGAAACAGCTTGGGATATTCCTCCCAATCTCAACCCCTTATATCCTCCAGAAGTCTATAAGCTGGTAATAGAAAAGAAATTTCATTCCTCTGCAAGATCAATGATCTTCAGTTACCAGCTCGACGTTTTCAGAAACCATGGGGGGTTATGTTTAAAACCTTATGGTCTTCATCCAAAGTACCCATTCATTCATCCTTTAACCCTTGGATTTCATGAATACCCGGATGAACTCAAATGGCTACTATGGTATTTTACTCATGTCCATCATGTTGCTGTCCAGTTTAATCTGGAAGATTTACTTTATTACATGGGTAGAAGAAAGACAGGTTTTGGACAACCAGAGCATGACAACTTATGGGAAATACTTAAGTGGTTTTACTCACTTGAAGTATGGTTCGAACTTATCAGTAATGTCATGGAAAGCCAGAACAAGGAAAAAGGATATGTAATCCTTATCCTTCATAAAGCTCACGCGGTCATGGAACATGGAAAGTCAAAACAGCTACCAGCTATCTCAACTGCATGGGTTCATCAGATCTATCCAGATAATATCAAAAATAATCCTGTAGAATACAGGAAGTTCCAGAGATATATCTGCCAAATGAATAAACAAATACCAGATGAAATATGGCCCTCACCAGAAATAATAGCATCATGGGACACCTGGCCAAATAATTTAGATCTCGAGACTCAATACTGTCAAGAAATCTCTCAAGCACTATATGAGTTTCATGATAATTTGCCAGATCCAAAGGAGTGGTCCCAATCTTATCCATGGGACATCGGCACAGCTAGCAAGATAAACACGTGGTACAATCTGAATGACTCAACCATGAATGAAGAGACAACACCAGCAGAAAATTCAAATGATCACATGGAAGTGGACCCAGAAGATCAGTATGAAAGATTCAAGCAGGCATGCTACAGACGAAAACAGGAAAAAGAAGACCGCATTATTGAGTTAAATATCACTGATACTGAGGACACTGACTATGACAACTTGTCGATATAATAAGTATCACTTTATTAGTGGCAGACATCTTTATCTAAAATAGTGTCGGTCCAATAAAACTTAGGACGCATGTAAAGTAGCTATTTTGTAATCTTCCTTCTCAGCTCTCTATATAAGCAGAGCCTTATGCTATGTAAAAACTCAGAATTTAGCAAGAAAAGAAATCTAAGAGTTTTTAAGTGCTTATGGCTTTCTAAGCTCCTCCCCTTTCCTCTCTTTGAGTTAGCAATGGCAGAATAGGGTGATCTCCAGTGAGTTCTCCTGGCGTATGCTCTGTAAACTTGCCACTCCGGTGGACCCTGTTTACAGAGCATACGCCAGGAGAACTCACTGGAGATCACCCTAAATAAAAATTGTTCAAAAAAAATTGATCATCTTATAATTTCTGAAACTTCAATGGTTAAAAAAATCGTTTTTACTTAATTTAGTTACCATTTATATTTTTAACATTCTAATTCCATTATAGGATAGTATCTTAGTTCCGTTTCATATGTATAAAACTCATGCACATTTACAAGTGTATTGACCGAACCCAGGTCAACTAAATATATGTCATTGTTTACCACTAAAATCATACTTCGGTTACCATTTGTTTACTATACACACTAAAAATAATAATTTTTGCTAAGAGCATCATGTTCTTTGATATTTAAAAATATCCTCATAAATGTATTATGTGCAATTAATCAATAGTATTATTAATCAAAGACAAGTATCTAACCCCTAACTTATTACTGTTATTGTTCAAAAGAGAATTTATTACAGTTAATTCAAAAATAATAATAGTATTCCTAAAAATAATAATAATAGGTTTCTAATTTTAAAATTGATTCTAATTATAAGGGGTAAGTTTTTGTTGTTATTGTTGTTGGTCATTATTACGCGCAATTAATACCTCCACATCATCGATAATCCGTTACAAAATACACATCGGATTTTCCTTTTCAAACTCCACTATATAATATTTCCCTAATTTCCTTTCCTTTTTGTATATACATTCTTTTCACTTTATCTCGTAAAATTTTCCTGAAAAAAAATTTACTTTTAGAAAGAAAAAGAAAAGAAAGGAAAGGAAAAGAAAAGAAAAGTTTTCTTAAACGAAACAAGTTACCAAATATTACTAAATTAAAACAAAAAAATGAGTTATTACGATCAAAAACAGCCTCCTATCGGTGTTCCTCCTCCGCAATGTTAGCTTTCGATTTTTTCTTTCTTTCTCTCTTTTCCCTTTTTTCTAACAACATTTTGATTATTTTGATTGAAATATTTGCTAATAGTTATAAGCTTGTCGATTTTTTTTAATTGAATTATAGATTATCCGCCATCATCAGGATACCCGCCGCAAGAAGCTTATCCTCCGCAAGGATACTACCCTCCTCAGGGATATCCTCCGCAAGGATACTACCCTCCTCAGGGATACCCTCCTCCCCAAGAGAAAAAGCAAACGGGTTGCTTACAAGGCTGGTAAGCTCCTCATTCTATACATATATAGTATATATACGGTTATATTCATACGGTTATATATAGTATATATACAGTTGCTTACAAGGCTGGTAAGCATACTATTTTTCATTTGAAAATTTTGATCTTCCCTCGAACTTTTGTTTAATGTTACCATCAATTGTTTACCTAGCAACTATAACTTTAAAAAAGGTAAAATAACTTTTTTACTGCTCTACGTTTATAGTTTTTATTAAACCGACCCTTATAAACTGTAAATGTAGATGATTGAAAAACTTCATTGTTCAATTAATGATATTTTTCATTTATTTTTAATGAGTAAGGGTCAAATTGGTAGAAACTATTAATGTTGGGGATTAAAAAAATATTTTACCTTTTTATAGTTGTGAGGTGAGCAGTTAACAATAAAATTAAACATAAGTTAGGAGTTAGATCAGATTTTTAAATAAAAAATAGTACATAAACTCGATGTTGCAAAATTAAAGTACATGAAGTAAATCTTAAAGTTTGAAATAGTACATGAACATCATGCATATTCAATCCATTATATTATTAATTTTTGGGAGGTAAAAATGAAAACTTTCCATTTAAGCAAAGAACTAAAGAGGCTAAAATTGAAATTTTAATAATTGGTGGGGGGGCTAAAGTGACAACTTTTCCCTTGATTCTAATTCTTGGCTTTCATTTGTTTGTGCAGTTTGGCTGCTCTTTGCTGTTGTTGCATGCTGGATATTTGTTTTTGAGGGACCAAACTTTGCCACTCCTCTCGAATTGCAATGTTGAATTCAAACGGCATAAACTCGAAAACTTCAAAAAAAATATTAATTGAAGTTAAGAACGAATAATTCAGCCCTTGCATGTAATTTAACCTTTTCTCTCCAATAAAAACAGTAGTAGTGTTTTCTAATATATCTCTGTCTCTCTAACAAGTTCATGAATTACTAAAATTGAGAGGGACCATTTCTACAATTGTCCCATTTAACCAAGGGGAGCTGATGATATAACATACTTTCACGCAATTGATGTATTGAGGAGAAAATACCACATACTTGAAGGAGGGAGCGATATAAGAGATCATAAATTTGATCCTACTTTGGAGAAGGCAATTTTTTTGACCTTAGCAATACTCTAGTTTTTTATGATCTTGTAGAAGCCTAGGTTCTTGATCAATACAAGACTCTTCAAGAAAATGTTGGAGGCAATGCTTAATTTTAAAATTGTTAGGACTATTTCGTTCATTTATTTTTTATTTTTTTCTACATACTAGATGATTATCATATGATTTTCCAAGTCAGGAATCGATGAGTTTGACATTTTCTTAGATCTTATGTTTTCCATTTATGTCAAAGGATGTGTAACACCCCTAATTTATTTATTAAAAAAATAATAATAATAATAAATGAGTGTATGGAGATAAAAAAAATGTTTGTGTGTGCTAGCAAGGGGATTTGAACCTTTAACCCTTGGAGATATAAACCACGACCTTACCGTTTGAGCCAAGTCCAATTTTGGTGTAAGTCTACTTTGGTTCAGTTTTAAATTATGTTTTTGGGTATATTTTTTAATAAAAAACATAGAGATAACGATTCGAATCCCCAACTAACCAGTATTGTCGTTTGATCGAGTCTGAAGGAACCCAAAAGGTTTTAGTTTTCTTCCCCAGTTACCCCGATTCTCTGCCGTCGTCGATCTCCTCACCGCACCGCCGTGCGTGACACCGCCATCACCGGTGTGTGCATCGCCCTACTCCGGTCCTTCAGCCACCTGTCACACGCGCAACCGAGCTGCCGTCGTCGGCAAAAGCTCGTTCGAAGGCTCGGTTTAACCCAAACCCTCACTGTCTTTTTTTTCTCAGATCCCGGCGTCGGATGACGTCCGATCGACGCTCGGCCGCCACCCTTGGACTCCTCTCTTCATGCGGAGCAAAAGCCCTCTGACCGTTCGCGATTCCGATGCCGGGAGAAGCCTCGTCGGAGCTTCGTGATTTTCCGGCGTAACCGCACATTTCTAGGTAAATTCCGGCTCGATTTCGGCTTTACTTCACCATGTATGGTATGGGTTGATTTAACAATGCATTTCTCTCTATTTTCCGGTGAAATCGAGGTTGTTGGGGGTCTCCGACGAATTTCCGGCGTGATTTCTCGGCGAAGTTCCGGCAGGTTTTCGAATCGGTAAGTGAACCGGCCTAAACCGGTCCAACCCGAGTCCGACCTGTGACCCGACCCGTTTGCCCGACCCACCTGCCCGTCCGAAAACCCGAACCGAGTCAACCCGAGTCAGTCGAGTCAACTCGCCCGAGTCAACCGAGTCAACTCGCCCGAGTCAGCCGAGTCAACTCGTCCGAGTCAACTCGCTGAGTTAACCCGGTCAACCAGTGACGTCAGCGTTGACTTTGACTGTTGACCTGCCCGTTGACCGTTGACCAAAAAGTCAAATTTTCTGAAAACTCATATTTTATGTTTTTCGACGTCCTGAGTCTGTTTTTGAAGCCCGTTTTGCAAAATTCTAACCCGAAGGCCTCCGAATCTGACCTTGAACCCAAAAGTGTTTATGTGTTAATTCTATTTAGGGCTTTGTGAATAAGGACTAAAACGTTAACCTGTGTAATTGAAGGTACCCTTATACCTTGGTGTTCGAGGTGTCGTGGGACGTCCATTTTGGGGTTCGAGTACGGTCGAATAAAGTTTTATGAATCGACTGTTATAGCTCGGAACTAAGGTAATACACTACTACCTCTTGTATGCTTTGAGATCATGTTGGTATTTGTTAATGCATGCATGAAAATAATAAGAAGTGATGTTAGCCCTACTTAAGTCAAACTAAATATGAAATTGAGTATGGTAATTTAGATAAGACCGAAATGCTCGAACGAGGAAGCTAATAAATATGAAGTATCTGAAGTTCATTAAGTAATTAATGAGGCAGCTAATCTCCAATTCTGAGCATTTGTGTGAAATGTTTAAATGCGAAAGATACATGGACATGAGATTACGAAAATGCCCTCAAGGTCTGTGAATGACTAAAATACCATTGAAATCCGAAGCGATCTAGAAATCTACGTTAAATATGGTAAAACAACATGATTCATCTGAAAACCTCGAACTACTTGGAAAGCTATGGAAAGGTGTTAGGTCTTCTTGGATTTTGGAATGAATCTTCGACTATAGATTTAGGGGAATCTATATATATACCCTGAATTAAGCGAGTGGCTCAAAATACAGAATAGATCGAAATGACTAAAAGTATTGAATATACCGTTATGGTTAAAATAGTCGAAAGGATGATATTGACTAAAAAGAGTTGAAGTATCCTCGGACACCGAGGTTTACAAATGAACTGGAAGGATAGATAAACCCTTGAGTTCTGAAATGAATGGAGTGGTTGGAAGTACCGAAATTTCTTGAATGGCTGAGACACCCATGAATTTTTAAATAATTGAAATACTATAAATGGTTCAATTGACAGAAATGATGGATATTCCGAGTTTCAGAATAACTGGAATACCCCATTGACTAGAATAAGTAAATTATCTTGATAAAATTCTGGAAATGTCGATAAAGCTGAAAATGACCGAAATGCCCTCAAGGGTTGAAGCATGACTTACGTACGTCAAACACTCTTGATATTAGTATAAGGGTGGAAGTCTTCCCGCACAGAGTATTAGTTCGACTACTCCGTGGCAAGTCCTGTGATGAGACATGAAAGTAACCGTTCAGATATACGATACAGTTTAGATGCATCAGAAGCGTTGGTTAGTACTGCAAGGTTGGAATATGTTAGTTCGAATGGTTTTGGAGACTCGATAAACTTCTGGGAATCTTAAATATTGCAAATCGTCATTTCATCATTATTGGGCTAAATTACAAATCACCCATAATTGTTAAAAGACCAAAATGCCCTCGTTGGCCAAAGTAATCAAAATAGCCCCGAATATATCTGATATCGTGAAAGATCTTGACGTAGAAATCTCTGAACGCCTGCTTGGATACTTGATGGGCAAATAGAATTTCTGAGCCATCGTTTACGCCTTGTTGGTATAAATTACCAAAATGTCCGTGTATGATAAAATGACCATAATGTCCTTGTAAGCCTAAATGGCTGAATCACTCAGGATATGTCAAAGCTCTCAAAGATCTTGATGTATCATCTCCTGAATATCTGGGTTAAACCGTTAGTATGAATCCCCTTTTTATAGGGGCCACGTTTCAGAACTCCGTTCAAGTTGTCAAAAGTTAATATGTCCCCTTCCGTAAATGCCAAATATCTCCAAGAAATGATCTGTCCCACCTAGTGTGTTCCATGTGTGCTATATTCTGTTGAATGAACTGTACAATTAATTAATCATGAATAATATTATGTTTGATGACATTCTCTGCCTACATGATATATGTTTGCTCAATTTTGTATACTTGCTATGTGATTGCTTGATCTGTAATGGTATTGTCTGATTGTTCGATAAACTTGATAGTATGATCTGTTAGTTTGACCTATGATGGTAAAATCTATTTGCATGACGAATGATGAAAATGTCTGCTATGCTCAATGGTATGCCCATTTATCTGTCAAAAGCATAAATCTTCTGTTTCTGATACTCTAAATAGAATATGCCTGTTACATGTATTCTGTTACTCATGTCTGAAATCTGATTACCGATTGTCATCTGGGGTATACTGTTGGGTTATGATATGAAGTCTCCGTCGGTACAGCCCTGATCAAGCTGGTAAATCCTTATGGACTCAAGGTCTCCCCTTGAGTGGCACCTACGCCCATCGGGCCTAGGGTAAGTCCTTATGGACCTAAGGCATCCCCTTAGGTGGCACCTATGCCCATCGGGCCTAGGGTAAGTCCTTATGGACTCAAGGTCTCCCCTTGAGTGGCACCTATGCTCATCGGGCATAGGGTAAGTCCTTATGGACCTAAGGCAACCCCTTAGGTGGCACTTATGCCCATCGGGCCTAGGGTAAGTCCTTATGGATGCAGTTCTGGGGGACTGCATTTTGGTGTAAGGTTGGAGGGTAGTTCTTGTAAACTTCTGTACGAACATTGAACATTTGCATTTAATCTGTTATGTGCTCATATGATATGATGTTAAGTATTTATGTTTTTTTATGTTTATCTGCACTTATTGGAACACACTAGACGCCAAACTCTTTGATTCCTACCTCGTATGTTACCAGCCTATAAAATTTCCGTCTAATTCTCAAGGTCCGATTAAAGAACAAATACCTTTATTCTCGAGTAATGCTACTTCGAAATAATAGAACAGAAATGGAGACTGTTACTATTTGGGACATCATGAAAATGTTATGTCTTCCACATATCTGCATGAGCTTATAGCATCTTCTGGTAGTCTTGTATTACTGAGTTTTCCCAAGCTCATGCTGTTTTTACCATCGCAGGTTAAAAGATTATAGCATGGTAATGTTTGACATCAGTGTTGGGAGTTCTCTCGGCGTTGCTTTTGGAGTACGGTACCGACATAGTTAGTGGGCATGTATGTCATGTATTGTTTCATGTCAGAGTCTGTAAAATACTTTCTGAAATTTTTGTTGTGTTTAAATGATTTTTCTGAAATTGTATTTTAAATCATATACTTGATTTATGATTTTAAAGGTTTAACTATATGTTTATTTGAAATCTTATCGTGGGTCGCTTTAGTGACCCTAATGTGACTTCCTAGGATCCGTACTAACGCATAGGCGGGTCTAGGGGGGTTACATTTAGAATTTCAAACATGTAAATCATGGTCCATATTTAAGTATATTTTTCCATCAGACCGAGACATATTTACCAATTTACATAGCTGTTGAGTTTCATTTTCGGTTTATTCATTGCTAATGGTGTATGTCACGATGGAAGGAAATACAATGATGGAGTTTTGGAACCCATTGGGCTTTTGGTATTAATGGATGATATTAGTTTGATAAATTTATTATTCAACCATCAAAGCTTGTTTGTTGTATCCCCTTGTAAGGAGTGGTAAGGTTCTTAAGGTCCAAAAACCTCCGTTGATCATGGGCTTTTTTTTATATGCATGTTGATCTTACGGTCCATGTTCGGGGTGCGAGGCTGCCCCTCCAACAATGTCATTTCCAAGGTTCAAACTCATGTCCTCACATTGGGAGTGTAATGTGCCTTACCAATACACCCAACACTTGTTGGTGATCCTGGGCTTCTTATATGTCTTTCTATGTGTGTGTTTTTGTTAAATTCTAGCTTACCTTTGCAATTGTACTTTAAGCAGTTTTTCAGTACATGTAGGGTGGTTTTCCTATGAGCTCGAGTGGTACGACCCAAACAATATAAACTTTGCTTAGAGTGAGGCTCAATCTATCAATCAAACTTCATTAACTAGAGATTTAAAATGTTAGGGTCAAATGTTTTGAGAATGAAAAATAGTGGTGTTCAAGATTAAAAATTTAATTTAAAATTAAAAAAAAAGAAATCGAATAGCATATAAAATAATTAAACTTTTTAACAAGTAATATCACAAGAGTTCAATGTTAATGTTTGGATTTATGTGTCAGTAGCACATTCAATATTATTTTATTGGGTAATCTTCACCTATGGTCCCTTTTGTTTTGAGTTTGTTCTATTTTGGTCACCCAAATTCAAAAAAGACTATTCTGGTCACTTATGTTCGAAACTGTTTTTGTTTTGGTCACTGGACCGTTAACCTCCATTTATTAAAAATAATAATTTCTAATTTGACCCCCAAATTTTCAAAACTTCATTTTTCACCATCTTCCCCAAAACTTAGCCCCTAATATTAACGGAGGTTAATATTACCCAAACTAAAAGCACTACACGAACACCCCAATTTTCACTTCTACAAATCCAAATAAAAGAAGGATCAGAAGTTTAAAAAAAGGGGAAGAAGCTATTTGCAAATCTCATCTCATTTATTCTTCAATCTTCATATTCTACTTCAAAAGGTTTCCCATAAAGAAAGAATTCAGGTAAGATTTCCGTTTGAAATTTATAATCATTTTCAAAACACTTGTTTGTTTCGGTTCCAATAATCATCGAATGATTTCATTAGGGTTTCAGAAATAATAAAAAAATTGAAGAAGACAAAGACAACAAAGAAACTATGTCGCTCACTCAAGGTCTGTTTAGAAAAACTGCGATGGGGGGATTAATATCATCTCCATCTCTTTTCCTCATTCCCCGACCTGAACGACGTCGTGCTGACTCTCGAGGACCTGATTGGAAACTGAGAAAATAAAAGAAGGTATGAAAAACGCTTACAATCTCAGAGTCCTTGATTGATACAAAAATACAATGTAGATTCTTATTCATGTAAAACAAAATTGATCCAGATATTCGAGTAATTAGGGACAAGAACGGTGTTTACGTTTCCCATGAAAGATTTCTCCAAGAAAAAGCTGAAAAGAAGATAATCTGTTGTTGTTGCATATTCTAAATAGGTAGTTTCCTCCCATTAGAAAGAAAACCAAGAAAGGTTTTAAAATGGTTACTTTTTTGATGCTACATTGGTTTTGATTTTGAACCCAAGAAAGCAATAACTTTGTGGTTTGTCATTGGTTCGGTTCCTTGTAACGAAAACTTTGTGATGTGTGGAGCATGGAAGGTTGAGATTGTTTTTATAGGGTAAGATACAATATTGTTACTTTGGGGAAGATGGTGAAAATGAAGTTTTAAAAATTTAGGGGTCAAATTAGAAATTTTAATTTTTAATTAACGAAGGTTAACGGTCTAGTGACCAAAACAGAAACAGTTTCGAACGTAAATGACCAGAATAATCTTTTTTGAATTTGGGTGACCAAAATAGAACAAACCCAAAACAAAAGGGACCACGGGTGAAGATTACCCTATTTTATTTTATATCATATCAAACTCAAATATTAATATATATTTCAATTCTAAAATGTTATAATATTTTATAATTTAAATATATGTGTTATGATTAATATAATTTTATAAGATAAATGAAATTAATTTATCTGTCAAATTTAATTTAAATATTATTTTTATCAATTTATTTGAAATTTTTTAGTTAGCTTAGTGGTTTGGTGTTGCGTAACCTTCCCTTAAGGCCTCAAGTTTAATCCTCCTATACACTTTTTTTTTTGTATTTGTCCCTTATTTTTTTTGTCATTGTATAATCTAACTACAATATTTTATCAAAACATAAAAAAATCTCATGTTTAACCCATAACTTATTATCAGACTTAAATATAATTTATGGGCTTAATTGTGAAAATTCAAATTTTGAGGACCAGATTGTAAGTTTTGAATTTCAGGGATACTTTTCTAAAAAAATTGAAAGTTTGAGAGTTAAATTATAAATTCTAGCAAAATCATGACTAAATTGCAAATTTTCGATAATTTGAGGTAGACAGTGTAAAATCTAAAAAGTTTGACTTCACTTCTGAAATTCCTAGTAAGTTAAGTGACTCAATCTGTGGTCACTTATGTTGGGTTAACTACTGGAATAGTCACTTATGTTTTCTCTTAGTACAAAGTTAGTCACTGATTTTGAAAAACGACCAGTAAGGTCACTTACGTTTTCGGGGCGTAAACTTTTCATCACTCAGCCGTTTGTTGTCGTTAAACACTGACAGATTGCTGACCTGGCAACGAAAAAATAAGGGTAAATTACTGCAATGGCATTAAAGTTTATCTCATGTACATTTTGCTCCCCAATTTAAAAAATAAACATTATAGTCACTAATGAAAATGTTTCTCTATAATTTCACCCTTGAATTTTTAAAAATTAATTTCTCAACCCTAAAACGTTACAATCAATTAGTATAATAATATTATAAAGGCTTAAATGAAAAATAGGTGCTCAATGTATACCCCTTTTAAATTTAGGTGCTCAAATTGCTCCTATTTAATAACTAAACTTTCAAATTGCTCTTATTTTTTTCACTCTGAATTGTTTTTAATATTATTGTAACATGACATGTCATTTTTTATTATTGTTAAATTAAAAATAATTTTAAAATAAAATAAAATCATTTTTATTATTATTAAATTTAAAATATTTTTTAAAAATATTTTAGGTGTTTAAAGTATTTTTTTTTGTAAAAATAGGTGCCCAAATTTACCATAGTTACAATTTTAGGTGTCCGGCTGTTAAATGAGTGTTAGAAAAATTTTCAACCAATCGGTACTTGACACGTAGCATTAATTTTATTAAATTTTAATGGAAAAATAATTGGAACTTTCAAATTATTATAAAATCTCAAAATTTGACAAGCTTCACAAAACAATCTCTAAATTTCTAAAAATTCCAAAACTTTCGCCGTCGATTGCCGCCGCTTCCGTCGCCATTTGTCGTCGCTGATCGCACCCACTTGGTCGCCAGACCAAGGCGATCATTTTTCCTAACACAACGTCGTCAGAAACGCCCAACGGCGTGCAACCAAACGTCAAACACGAAATCGACATCCGCGTTTGACGTTCGGCTGCACACCGTTGGGCGTTTCTGGTGACGCCGTGTTAGGGAAAATTGTCGCCTTGGCCCGGCGACCAAGTGGGTGCGGTTAGCGACGACAACTGGCGGCGAAAGCGACGGTAGTTGACGACGAAAGTTTGGGAATTTTTAGGGATTTAAGGATTGTTTTGTGAAGTTTGTAAAAATTTGAGATTTTATAATAATTTGAAAATTCTAAGTATTTTCCATTAAAAATTTTAAAAAATTTTAAAAAATAAAATTAATGTCACGTGTCAAGCACTGATTGGTTGACAATTTTTTAACACCCATTTAATAACCTGGCACCTAAAATTGTACCTATAGAAACTTTGGGCACCAATTTTTACAAAAAATACTTTAGACACCTAAATTATTTTAAAAACTAATATTTTTTAAAATATTTTAAATTTAATAATAATAAAAATAATTTTATTTTAAAATTATTTTTAATTTAAAATAATAAAAATGACATGTTATAATAATAAAAATAATTCAGAGTGAAAAAATAGGAGCAATTTGAAAGTTTAGTTATTAAATATGAGCAATTTGGGCACCTAAGCTTAAAAAGGGTATACTTTGGGCACCTATTTTTCATCTAAGCATTTATAATATTATTGTACTAATTGATTGTAAAGTTTTAGGGTTGAAAAAATGAATTTTTAAAGATTTAAGGGTGAAATTATAAAGAAACATTTTTATTAGTGACTATAATGTTTATTTTTTAAATTGGGGAGCAAAAATGTACATGATATAAACTTTAATGGCCATTGCAGTAATTTACCCTTATTTTTCGTTGCCATAATCCGCCAGTGTTTAACGGCAACAAACAGCTGGGTGACCAAAAGTTTACGCCCCGAAAACGTAAGTGACCTTACTGGTCGTTTTTCAAAATCGGTGACCAACTCTGTACTGGGGGAAAACATAAGTGACTATTCCAGTAGTCCACGTTGACAATTGGACATGAACTTCAACTATCGTTAGTTTATTAACGGACTAATGGTCGAAATGAAAGTTTATCTTAACTATAATGACTTTAATGATTTTTTTTTATTTCAGTGACTATGTTTAAAGCTTTATAAAAGTTTAGTGTCCATCAATATAATTTACCCTAAAAACACAAAAAAATATTGGCTTAGTTTAGGGTAAAGTACACAAATAGTCATTAAACTATGAAAAAATAGATATTTTAGTTACCTTTTAAAAGTTATATAATGACCATTAAATTTTATTGAAATGGTCATCAAATTGTTATAATGTTTTACAATGTCTATAGTCATATGTAACAATTTGATAAATTTAATGATCATTTTTATAACTTTTGAAATATTAGTGACATAATAGATCATTTTTCATAGTCCAATAACTATTGTTGTACTTTACCCAATAATTTATTCTCTATCGCATTTGAGCACTATCCACTCATTTAACGTTAATGCTCTAATTTCTTTCTCAATCCCTAAAACCTAGGGATGGGCACGGGTCAGGTTTTTGGCCCACCCGAACCCAACCTGAAAATAATAACCCTAAAATCAAACCCGACTCGACCCGAAAATAAATACTCTAAATTCGATCTTGACCCGATTTATAGAAAAAATCAATTTAGGAACTTAATTGTAAAAATACAATTTTAAGAGACTTAATTGTAAAAAATAAAAATTTCAAGCACTAAATTGTAAATAAAAATTTAATTTTAAGGACCTAATTATAAAAAATAAAATAAAGAGGGGTATTATTACAAATATCCCTAAAAAATTAGGGGAAAATTACACTATTAGTCCCGAGTTGAGTCGGGTCAGATTTTTTTCACCCTAAACCCGAACCCGACCCCTCTCTTAACAAAAATCTGATCCGATCCGAACCAATTTTTTTTCACAAAAATGCCCGACCCGATCGGGCCGAGTCGAGTCGGAACCATCGGGTCCAGGTAAAATGTCTATCCCTACTAAGATCCCACCAAAAAGATTTCATCTTTCCCTAAAAATTTGAGAAAAATAGAGACCAACTTAAACGACACCGAACCATTCGCATCAAACAATTAGAACATGGTACACTTTTTATTTTTCCTCTTTATTTTTCTTTATGAATTTCAATAATTTAAGGTTAAAAGTGTAAAATTAATAAAGTTTAATGTCACTTCTAAAAACTCTAAAAAATTACGTGGTTTAGTCCGTGATTTATCTAATTTCAAGTTCTACCAAGTTGACATTTGGACATGTCGCATAATCTATCATTAGCTATTTAACAGTATAATCTCCGAGATGAAAAATTATGTTAACGACAATAATTTAAATAAAAAAAAATTTCATTCTAGTGATCATAATGAAAACAACATATAAATTCAGGGACCATCAATTTAGTTTACCTTCAAAAACACAAAAAATTGGCTTCTTACAAAATAGTTTAGGGTAAAGTACGTAGTCACTAAGTATGAAAAAAATCATTTTAGTCACCAACCTTTTAAAAGTTAAAAAATAATTATTAAATTTTATTAAATTATTACAAAAATAGTCATTAAATTAATCAAACTGTTACACGTTTTATATTGCACAATGATCACTTGTAACTGTAAATTTGATGACCATTTTATAATTTTTGAAAGGTCAGTGACTGAAATGATCATTTATCGTAGTTCATTGACTATTGATGTATTTACCCAATAATTTATTCTCTATTGCATTTGAGCATGTCCACGGTCCACCCGTTTAACGTTATCACTCTATTTTCTTTCTCAATCCCTAAGATTAAGAAAACCCCCAAAATTTTCAACTTTCTCTGAGAAAATCTGAGGGAAAATGGAGACCAGCTTAAACGACACAGAATCATTACTTGCTCGCATCAAACAAGTAGAACATGGTACACTTTTTATTTTCCTATTTATTTTTCGCTATGAATTTCACTCTAGTTTTTTTTAATAAATGATTTTGATATTGTAGAGCGGGATGAATTGCGTAAAGACATAGAGCAATTGTGTATGCAACAAGCTGGACCAAGCTATCTTGGCGTGGCTACTCGAATGCATTTTCAGAGGTATAAAATTTTAATTTCCGATACCTGATTATTAGATTCGTTGTTTTCTTTCTTTTTCTTAGTTTGGGTTTGTTTACTGAGAAATTAATTCCCTATTAGGACAGCTGGATTAGAGCAGGAGATTGAGAATTTGAGAAAGGAATTAGCTGCTTGTACCCGGCATTACCAAAATCTTCAAGAGGAGCTTTCTGAAGCTTATCGAATTAAAGTATGTTTATTTTTAGTTTTTAGTTATTGTATTTGCTTAACCTCTTGTACGAGTTTATGTGATTGCTTTGTTGCTTGCAGACTCAGCTGGCCGACCTACATCGTGAGGAGGCTGCTAAGGTAACATTCTTTAATGATCAGAAATGAAATCGTTTCGTGTTTGTTTTAGTGAATGAATGAGATTCCTGATTGGGTTTTTTTACTTGTTCCTCACAAATTTGTTTTGGTTTCTTTATCCAGAATGTGGAAGCTGAGAAGCAGGTTAAGTTTTTCCAAGGTTGTGTGGCAGCTGCTTTTGCTGAACGTGATCATGCGATCTTGGAGGTTCTTCTCATAATTGGTTTAATCTTAATTTATTTATGATTTCCCTCTTGTTATTGTGAACTGTATTATAAATGTATTCTAAGATTCAAAGTTCCACATGGCTGGTAACAGGCTGAAAAGGCTAAGGAGAAGGAAGAGTTCATGGCTCAGAAGTATAATGAGTTTAAGACAAGGTAATCTTTATATCTTTTTAGGAATCACCCACTTTTGAGTTTGGGGAAGATTTTCTATCTCTATCATCAGTTTCATGGATGGGGTTGGCCTTTTGGAAGAAAATATTTGGAGTGTTGAGAACATATATATGAATTCTAAAAATAGTTTTATATAAAATTTAAATTTTAGATATGATCCAAATCGATTGCATTCTTTTATTTGGATAATAATCATTAAAAAATTGTAATGCAGGTTAGAAGAGCTTGCATCAAATTGTCTTGAACAGAGCAGATGTAATGATGCACTGCAAATTGATCTTGCAAAACAAAAAGAGGAAAATGCAACTTTAAGGAAGGTAAAAAGTCAGAACTCTTTATGTTATCATCTTGAGCTGATTTCTTAAATAAGAGGTGCTGCGTCTTGAGTTAATATGATTGTACTTGTTACGTAGTGATTTCATATGTATTGCTACAAATATGATAATGATAACCTACTTTACAACCTGTCTTCAAGCTGTACAGAAGATGTTATTATATTATATTATATTATATTATATTATATTATATTATTGAGAATTGTTAATTTGTTTCATACTAAAATAAATGCTTATATTTTCTCTTTATTTAAAATTATCTGTTCAAAATTTTTCTTCTAATAAGGCCTCTCCTAGCACCCCGAAAAAAAAGCAACAAGAATAACAGGACTAGAATCCTAATAACTAATAAGAAGCAATGCCTCCCGCCTTCTCATTTCTGGTTTAGGATCACAGCCTGCTTCACATTTTACCCTGGTAGTGGGCACCACTAGACTATTATTTCTTTACTAGTTAATCTATTTACCTTTTAGCCGTTTTCTTGAAATGGATTTTTTTTATTGATCTTCAAATGAAAATTGAATTTCTTTATTTCAGGGTTGCACTGTCTTTTCCATTATCTTCATTTACCTTTTCTTTTTGTTCCTTTCTCTTTTTGACTTTACAAGGGCATGTGTATTTCTTACCTTTTCTGAATTTGGGGCAGGTTATCAAAAAGTTTTACGAGATCAGGCGAGAAACTCTTGGGGAATTAGAGGATGCTAGTTTGGATGATAAATGTACATGTCTCCTAAATGATCCTGCAGAAGTGTGGAGTTTCAATGATTCTTCAACTGCTAAATACATTGTGAGTTCCATTAAATTCTAAATTTTCCTCTATTAGGTTTTGCAGCGACCTTACATTAATTAACTTAGTATTATAGAATTTCTCTTAGTTTTTTCGATTATTTAATATGCAGTATTTCCTTGTTACTTTGGACTATAACTGGCACTGCTATGGACCAAGGTGCCTATATGTCTATGATTTATTATACTCCAAAATGAATCAGTAGAATACAGTATATTGGCTTTGCTTTGTTTTTTTTTTCATGTTTATGTTGGTAAAATATATCAATTGGTATCCATACACAGATGCCAATGTTCTACCGGTGTTTTAGTTCATATCATGTTAATTAAACTTCTCCTTGGCTTGCAAGACTAATATGGTGACAGGCTTCAAAAAATTTCAGATTTAGCTTATAGAAATTTGAATTTTGTTTCAACATGCTACTTGAATAACTTTTCCTCAGACAGAGTTCATTGGAAGCAGAGCTGGAAAGAGTAAGGAGCTCTGTCGAGGATCTTCGAAACCAATTGCGAATGGTATGGATTTGTTTGAGGTTCCTATGCTAACTTTTCATGTTTCATATTGATAAAAACTGACTTGGTATATAGGGTTTGGAGATTGAAAACCATTTAAAGAAGAAAGTTCGTGAATTGGAAAGAAAGAAAGTGAGTAGTTAGTTTTAATCCCCCCCCCCCCCCCCCCCCCCTAATTTCTTTTCTTCTGAGCAAAAAAAATTATTTTCTATGGTTAAATCCTTGACCTTATGAATTTTGTGCAGATCACTTCAGGCAAAATAATTTTGAACAGGGTCACAGAATTATGCCATTATCATGCTGAGCATAAAACTCAAATTATGAATTTACTTGATACGGAAAGATCATATATCAAAAGATTTGTTGATGCAGTCAAAGAAAAAATTACGCAATTTGATCCAAGAGGGCAAAATGTGCATAGTGTTCACAAACCAGATGAAGATGAGTGTGTAGATGTACATACAAGTACAGATGCTGAAGAAAAAATTAGGCAATTTGATCCAAGAGGGCAATACGTTCAGTGTGTTCTCAAACCAGATGAAGATGAGCGTGTAGTTGTACATATAAGTACTGATGCTGAGGCCAAGTTGGTGTCCAAGGTTTGTTTCTTAGTGATCAATTGCTTGTTTATTCTCTCTCTCAATTTTGCATTTATGTAAAAAATCTAGTGCTATCTTTGTCTCAAGAGACTGCTTTGAAGTTTGAACGATAAAGGTTTCTTTTAAAGAAGAAGAAAAGAAAAGTCGTTGGTTGCTTAAATCCTCCTTTCCTGGCTATGAGTTATAGAGAACTAAATAGAATGACATGTCTTTCGGGACACTTTTGTTTGGTTTTATGTTTTTCTTTGATGATTTATTTTTGAGTATTGCTCTGTTTTCTTTTGATGCTAAAGCATGCGATTTTGGAAGTTCTGATTTTTCAGGAATAGCAACTGCAGTCTGAGCACTGAAAAGACTTATCTCACTAAAGTTTCTCGAAGAAAATTACACAAACCTGTTATGTTCAAATCCACCTTTTAACTTTGACAACTTTAGTCAGAAAACCATTCTTGTTGATGGTATTCACTATAAGGATGCATCTAGATATCAGGAAGCCAGCTGTGGTTATTATTTCACCGTCATTGTACCATGTATTTTCAAGTTGTAATTTCTATTTACATCCATCATATTTTGTAGGGTGAGGATTTAAATACTGCTGAGACTAAGGGTGATGCCTCAGAAGCCCTTGCACAGGCATTGGAAGAAAAGGTTTTAGACGTTTCTTTTGTTTGTGGTCTGGTTTCTGGTAATTTATACATTTCTATTTATATTTATCGTATTTTGTAGAGGGACATGCTGGATTTAAATATTGCTGAGACTAAAGGTGATGCCTCAGAAGCCCTTGCACAGGCATTGCAAGAAAAGGTTTTAGACGTTTCTTCTGTCTATGGTCGACTTCTGGAAATTTAAACCTTTTGTTTTCTCATCCTTGAAATCTTCTGTCAGGTGGCAGCACTGTTGCTTTTATCACAGCAGGAAGAAAGACATTTATTGGAGAAAAATGTTAATGCAGCTCTTCAGAAAAAAATAGATGAGCTGCATAGAAATTTGCTTCAGGTAACTTTCTCAGTTTAACTTCCGGTGGAAGCACATTTTATTTTCCGTAGTTCTTTGTTGCAGCACATTGATTTAAAAGATTAATTTATGAGATCTTTGTTGGTTGTTGAACGGTGTCTATCTTTAGTTGCATTATACTCTTTGCAGCAATATGAATTAAGAAATTTATTAAACGCAGGTTACAAATGAAAAGGTGAAGGCTCTCCTGGAGTTGGCACAGTTAAAGCGTAGATATCAGTTATTGCAAGAGTAAAATGTCTTTTTTTCATGATATTATTTTTTGTTATTGTTATATCATTATATTTTTTTTATACCTGTGAGTAGCGCTAAGTTGGATGGTCAGTTATCGGGCTTCCTTTATCCTGAGTAAAACCATGATTTAGATAAGGAATGAATTTGTCTTGTTTTTTCCCGAAAAAGTATCATCGTCCGAATTCCAGAATATAGTGAAATCCCTCTTGTACATGTCCTTGTTTAGTCACATTCCTGGATATCTTACCTTTGACCTCTTTTTCTTTGTCTAGTTTTCTTGGTTTCTTAAAAGTTTGTGTGTCTATGTTTTGAGCAATATTTCTCACTTACTGAATTGTGTATATAACTAACTAGGTGAACTTTATTACAGGAAAATCAGTAATGAGATGAAGCAAGGGAATGTTTTGGCTGAAGTTGCCGACAGAAGAATTGTTACTTATGAAAAAGACGGCAAGCTAAAAAATCTGCTAAAGAAAACATATTTGAGACGTTGGGTTGGTGCACTAGATGCTGGGGGAAACGAAGCTGAAGCTCCGCCAAATAGCATGGATTTCATTAGGTATCCATAAATATTGTGGATGTTTGAATTGCATGGCATTCAACACCCGACTGTAGATAGATGGTTTTTATGCATGCAAATCGTAAAGTGACGCCTGTTCTACAAGTTTAACATATACTTATGTGGATTATGTTTATTACTGTTCTTCTTCCAGTTTAAGAATTGAAAATGCTACACTGAAGGAGAGCATGGAAAGTATAGACTACCTGACTTCTACAGTTCATAGATTGCGTCTTTCACTTCTTAAGGTAATCTTGCTTCAGACTTAGTCATGTTATGCTCGTATTTTAGATGGTTGATTTTGAACATCATTTCATGCAAAAATATGTTCAGGTTTACTGAGATGAAACGAAAAAAATATTATCAGTGTCAAAAATTATTCTCATATTATGTTCCGTCTATGGACCGTTTTTATGCAAATTATCCATTTGAAGCTAAGTTGGGAAAGTCTAAAAAACCCCGCCTAAAATGCGGCCAACATAAATTCTTACAAAAAATGGTAAGAATTTATGTAGGACTGGGTAAGAATTTCTTTTTTGAAAGTACTGGGTCAGAATTTGTGTAGATTTTGCCTTAGGTAAGAATTTGTGTAGCTACACAAATTATTATATTATAACCTAAATTCGTACCATTTAAGAATTTGTGTAATTACACAAATCCTTACCAACTGCGTAAAAATTTGTGTAGGATCACCTCATTTTAGCTGCACCGTAAGGGTGCCTCACCCTAGAACTACCCAGCTAAGTTACATTCAACTGTTAGTAATAGCTTTCTTATTTCTTGTTTGACTTGAATGACAAATGATGAAGTTGTATTCGGTTTTGTAGGTAACAGAGTTAATTAATTCTGAAGATACAGATACTAGTGCATCATTAACACTTGATGAGATCATTACCGAGGCAAAACTTGTGAGGACTGCCCTCGGCAGCTCCCTGCCCGTTAGTTGGTCAGCTGAGGGAGATGGTGAATCAATGGGAGAAGGTATAGACATTGAGGCAAGTGATATGTTTGAGGATTGCGGCAGTCAGAAAATAGATTCAGTTTGTGCAGCAGGGTTTGAGATGCTGGATCTGATTACACTTGCTGCTCAGATATTAAAGGAAAAAACCCGAACCTGCTCTTTAAGTACACCCTGATTTTATTCCAATCCGTGTTCTAGTCCCGATTTCAGCTTAGACATACGCACATGTGATGTCACGTTGTTCGTGTAGAACAACTGTAAAATGGGAGAGGTTGAAGAAAACAAAGTTCCTGGTTTCCGGTTTCCATCGCTGCAGGCGTGGGTAAGAAAGCAGAAAAATTGTGTATCTCATGATGGGAGGAATTCCATGACTGTGTAAAAAAGGGGGATTGCGCTGTCTCCCCAGACTATACCATACATCTTTGTAATCAATCTGTTTATTTAATAATATGCATTAATATGTCAAACAATGTTCTAAATACGATTAATTCATGTTTGATAATGTGTATTGCAGCACATGCCTAAACGGATGGATTATCAGGAGGGGTGTCTGATGGAATCGAATAAAATTTTCGAATTTGTTGAGTTGATGAGTTTTATTTTATCATTCTACTTAGAAAGTTTTCTGAATCTTAAGTTACATTCTAAAAAAAAAGGATTAATATCCTATACACAGGCGGTGGAGACTGAAAGTTTCCACAAGCGCCTTAGTTTTAGGGTATAGGGAGTTAGTTTAGGGTATAGGGTTTATGGGTTTAGGTGTAGGGGTTTAGAATTTAGGGATAGTTGTTTCAATTTAAGGTTTAAGGTTATAATTTAGGGTTTATAGGTTAGGGTTTAGTTTTAGGGTAATATGGTGAGGATTTAGGTTTTAACCTATAAACCCTAAATTATAACCTTAAACCTTAAATTGACACAACTATCCCTAAATTCTAACATCCTACACCTAAACCCCTAAGCCCTATACCCTAAACTAACTTCCTATACCTAAAACTAAATAGAATATTTATCCTTCTAAAAATAGATCAATTCAAAAACATTTAGTATGATTAAATTTTAAGGTCGAGCAATTAAATTTAAGGCCGTGTATTTTAACTCTTTTAGAACTTTGAGTGAGCAGACAAATTTAAAATTATTTATATTTTAGAAATTTTTTTCAAAATAAAATAAGATTGTTTTGATGATTTATTTGTTTAACGTCTCATATTTATAATTTTATTACAATAATAAATTTTATTATTCAACGTTTTTATAGAATTTTTTATTTTTTTTTATATAAATTTTGTATTTTTTAAATCTCTTATAATTAACAGTCCAATTCTCTACGCAAATTTAAGAGTCCATAAATTTGACATCCATTACAATGATAAATCTTCTCATTTTTTTTTGGTTATACAGAAACGGGGTAGAAACTAGATCGCCATGGTGTCTTGCTGTAGCGAATCCAGCACCCCATTCGAAGCCTCATGAAAGTGAAACACGCCCAACCTATCTTCACGGTTAAGGGCCGCTAACCAATCTGCAACTCTGTTTTCATTACGTCCCACATGTTGAAACACAACCGACCAAGCATGCAACCTATAGTTAAGAATGGTCGATATCAATCCATGGCCTGCCAAAGCACGAGAACTACCATTAAGAATCCGAATAGCTTCAAGATTATTTGACTCAATAATAACCTTGCGAAAGCCAAGCTCCCAAACACACTCAAGCATGTCATGTATCCCCATAATTCAGTAAGGAGGATGGAACAAGAACCAATATGCCGAGAGAACCCCAAAAATTCAATTGCCATGATGATCCTGGATGACACCTCCAATTGCTGCCATCTTAGTGCTCAGCGCAACAACACCGCCCGTGTCGGCCTTCACCCACCCTTCAGGAGGGGCTATCCACATTATGCTTGGTTGACTCAGAACCTGACGCGGTGTACTTAACCACCGATGTGTACTAAACTCATTCGATAGCCACAGACAATAATCTAGAAAGTCCCCTCTATCCACAAACCTATCATTGAATAACATCGAGCAACGTCGCTTCCACAGCTACCAACAAATAGTGGCGAACCGTACGTTCCAGGCACCATCAATATTTCCAAGTGGAGTATCAGTTTGAATATTAGAATCAAACCATATCTGCAAAGGACAAGTCATAAACTCCTCCGTGCTCGACTGTGGCACCACAATAGACCATATCTCACGGGCCTTGGTGCATCCACGAAGGCCATGTAGTACATTCTCATCACAGTGCCCACACAGTCCACAGACCGACAATGAAGCTATATGTCGACGGCAGCGCTCAACATTGGTCAAGAGTAGCTCACGTATGGCAAGCCAAAGGAACATTCGCACCCTCTGTGGCACTTGCAAGGACCAGATTCACTTCTAGGGACCAACTAGATCAACTTCGCCTTGGTTTACCAAAGATGGATATGTAGATTTAGCGGAGAAGGTCCGAGTCCCTTCCCATCGCCAACCAACAGTGTCATGACCCAAGAACTAGTATGGGCATTGCATCGCCCTGATTTTGTGGATACAATCCTCCATAAGCAAAGCCTAAAGACTCCCAATCCCACTGTCTAGAACTTGAAGTCATTTTCGCAACCTGAATTCCTCTTGGCATCCAATCAACCAAACACTTATCAATTAACGACCCCTCTTCATGAAGCTATACATCAAACCAGAAGTCCGCCAACTGACCATCTCGAATGTTTCAACAAGCACTGCATCAAATCTCCTCCCACATATGCGAGACTCTAGGCCAAAGGCGAGAGGAATTTTCAGTTTGTGAGCTTAAAGGTAGTATTTCGTGCCACTTATACTTAGCTTTCAGGACATGGATCCACAACCTATCCTCATTATCGCCAGTTGAAAACCAACCTTCATCATGAAGGCCTTATTTTGCAGATGCAGGTCCCTGAAGCCAAGTCCACCACGATCCAAAGGCCACTGCATATCCTCCCAACGGACTAAAGCCATAGCTGAATGGCCAACAAATGACCCCCACACAAATTGCCTTATTAATTTCTCCATCTTTTCGCATAAACCTTTCGGCAACCAAGCCGATTGCATCACATATATAGGAATGGCCTGTAGGACTGCCTTAGCAAGGGTGATTCTACCTGCCAGTGATAAGGACTTTGTTATCCATCCAGTAAGCCGTGCCTGCATTTTCTCAAGAACATACTCATAGGTTTCCAGCGCGACTCTTGAATGAATGAAGGGAACGCCAAGATACCTTCCAAGGTCAGATACCGCCTCAAATCCAAAACTATGATCAATATCATGTCGCGTATCCTTGGTAGCATTCTTAGAGAAAAATATATGCGTTTTAGCCACACTCATCCGTTGACCAAAGAATTGGCAAAAAGAGGCTAAAACCTCACGCAAAGTATTCATGTGCAGTAGAGTAGCCTCAACAAACAACATCAAGTCATCGGCGAAGAATATGTGGGATAACCCCGGACCATTACGAGAAAGTCTAATATGCTTCCAAGAACCATCAGCAATCTTCTTATCGATCATCTGAGAAAGCCTTTCCATGCATAGGACAAAATGGTAGGGGAGAACGGATCCCCTTGCCGAATGCCGCGAGTCGGACGTAACATCTCAATAATCTCTCCATTCCATAGGATTTGGGTGGAAACTGAACGAACACAAGCCATGATGAGAGCAACCGTTGGGGACGACAAACCAGTGTCGTGGAGAGTCTCTTCAACAAAGTCCCATTCTAAGCGGTCATATGCTTTTTCTAGACCAACCTTAATCGACATCCAGGCTTTCTTCCATACCTTGCAACTCATGGAGTGGATGACTTCCTGTGCTAGAATTATATTATTTGTTATGTTCCTGCCCGGAACAAAGCTAGCATGTGTTTGGGATATCCACTGGGGGAGAAAAGGCTTAATTCTGTTGACCAACAACTTGGTAATAATTTTATATATTACCATACATAAGCTGATAGGCCGAAACTGAGAAATATTTGAAGGTGCGTCAACTTTCAGAATCAGCCCTAAAAGTGTACGGTTGCATGATGCATCAATCTCTCCCGTCTCAATGAAATACCGCACAATATCAAACATTGAACTCCCAACAATAGGCCAATTCTTCTGATAAAAGACTGTCGGAAAACCATCACAATCAGGGGCTTTCATCCATAGTGGCCGGTGCCTGCAGAGTTCGCAACTCATCAGTACTAAAGTGATGAAAATTACGCAACGAACAGGGATCCAATTGACATCTCCCATGGGAAGTAAACATATCATGAAAAACCGAACAACATGTGTTTTTAACACCTCCGGATTATCACTCCAACTACCGTCCTCCAGTTGTAGCATTCGGATGGTGTTGCGACGTCTCCTTGCCATTGTTGATGCATGAAAGAACTACGTGTTTCTATCACCTTTTTCTATCCAAGAGGAGTGAGATTTTTGATGCCAGATGCTTTCCTCCTAATCAAGGACAAGGTCTAACTCTACCTTCAAATTAGCTTCAAGATTGGTAAGGAAAATAGAATTGTTTGTCTCCAGAAAACGTTCAATGCCCCTAATCTGAGAAAGAAATAGCGTTTTCTTTTTCCCAATATGACCAAAAACTTGTAAATTCCATTCCTGGAAATTGGCTTGAAAAGACTGAATGTTTTCTGTGAAAGGCTTACTAATATCCCATGACGCCTCAAGCAATCGCGGGAAGTCAGGGTGGTCATTCCACACTGTCAAAAAACGGAAGGGCCTAGCGTTGGCAGGGCATGTATACCTGTGGTTACTTTTATCACACGTACTCAAAACAATAGGTGATGGTTAGACCAAATTTGTTGTAGGTGAAGAACCACCGAATTGTTAAAAGCTGTAAACCACGCAAAATTACATAGGTAACAGTCCAATCTTTGGGATAGTGAACCTTTAGTCCACTTAAACCTTGGCCCTTGGAACCCCATCTCATGTAAAGACAATTGAAATAAGAACTCATTAAAGCTAGGGTTGACCCCTAACCGGTGAGGAGACCCACCACTCCTTTCATCCCGATTACTAATAACATTGAGGTCACCTCCTAGTACCCATAGCATATTAGGTGGTGGCTCTAAAGCTAACAAATGATCCCAAAGCATGCGCCTTCAATTTGATTTCGGACTCCCATAGATAAATGCAACAAAGAATTATTTATTGGTCGCATGATCAATATAAAAGCCATGGACATATTGATTGAAGACCACGACAACATCCACACTAACTGAATCCTTCCACATAACCCATATTCAACTAGAAAAACCAGTAACCTCCACTCTGTATGAATTATCAAAACCAGACCTGCTAATAAAATTGTCAACCTTGACGCCACTTATTCGAGGTTTCATCACTGCAACTATATCCGGTTTCTGAAGAGTGACAAATAACTTGAAATAACGATTAAAAGAGAGACCCAGGGCATTCCAATATAGTATCTTAACCATTAAAATAATAATATTAGACGACAAAAAATTCATACATGAGCCTCAGCATTCACTGCATGGGTGAATACCGAGTTGTCCCTCCATTGCACTTGATTAGTCGGCCCTTGAATCTAGTCCTAGGGGGATGCACCAAATTATCCTTAGCATTATTTAGCTTAGAGGTCATGACTGTTGAAAATTGGCTTGAAAGGTTTCAACAAAGGCTGCACCGAAAAGTGGGTGAAAGGTAGGCAGCAGCAAAGGTTGAAAAAGACCAATGGGGAAATTACTTTTTTGGTCCCTAAAGTTTAGGCTATTTACAAGTTTAGTCCTTAAAGTTCAACTATAAATAGGCCTAGCATTTGTCATTTGAAATCATCCCAACATCCATCTCTCCCATTTGTTTCTCTTCTCTCATATTTGGGAATTCTTAGGAATTCCATTTGTTTGTACCATTTTGGTATTAGTTAAGTTATCATCCGGTGGTGGTGCCTGAGGAGTAGACGACATTTTCGTCGAACCTCGTAAATTTGGTGTGTTCTCTCCATTATTTATTTCGCTTGCTTATTATTGGGTTTTTCCATTGGGTTTCAATATTCAATAGTTGACGGGTTTGTCCGCTGTGCAAATTTCGGTAGTTTCGATCTCGACATTTCAGCTCAGATTTGAAGCTACGTTCGTGTGGGAAATAACCCGGTTTCCCCAACAATTGGTATCAGAGCTTCGGTTAAGGCTATCCCGGTTGCTCGGTTGCTGCAAAGAAGTGTGGTGCTGTGACAGTGCATGTCTAGGAAAGTTCTAGCTAGGAAAGACTGGGTATTTAAGCGATCCGTGTGATCCACCTCTATTTCCTGGGAACTTACCTGGTGCAGTGTTTCAATATCCAGTTTGTGCTGTTGAATATTATTCGTTGCCATGGCAAAAGACGGATCAGAAGGGACATCAAGCTCTTCCTCTATACCGGTGAGGAGGATAATGTCAAATGCAAACTTCTAGGTGGAGTTGTTCGATGGATCCGGTCACTTCGGCATGTGGCAAGGCGAGGTGCTAGACTCTTTATTTCAACAAGGTCTAGACATTGCCATTGAGGAAGAAAAACCCGTAGATATGGAGGAGAAAAGCCAAAAGCCAAAAATGAGAGGGAGATCAAAGTCAAAGTCCAGACTTGGGAGAGATAGTATGAATGTTGGGACACGCTGGTGAGAAATCCTTGCAAATTTTGGCAAAGCAAGGATTGTTGAAAGGTGCAAAGGCTTGCAAGTTAAATTTTTTGTGAGCATTGTGTTCTGGGAAAACAGAAGAGAGTGAAATTCGGCACCGCTATCCATAATACGAAAGGTATTTTGGATTATGTTCACTCAGATGTGTGGGGTCCTTCCAAAACAACGTCGCTGGGAGGAAAACACTATTTTGTAACTTTTGTTGATGACTTTTCCAGAAGAGTTTGGGTGTATAATGAAGTCTAAAGATGAAGTGCTCAAAGTTTTCCTGAAGTGGAAAAATATGATCGAGAACCAGACTGGCAAGAAGATCAAACGGCTTAGGACGGACAATGGAGGGGAATATAGAAGTGATCCGCTCTTTGACGTTTGCCAGGAGTATGGTATTGTTCGACACTTCACTGTTAGATATACACCACAACAGAATGGGGTGGCAGAGCGTATGAATCGAACACTACTTGAGAAAGTTCGATGTATGTTGTCCAATGCTGGGTTGGGCAAACCATTTTGGGCTGAGGCTGTGACATATGCTGGCCATCTCATCAATCGTCTACCGTCATCAGCAATTGGAGGAAAAACACCGTTGGAGGTATGGTCTGGAGTACCCGCTACAGATTATGATTCCTTACATGTATTTAGATCCACTGCGTATTATCATGTGAAGGAGTCAAAACTTGATCCTAGAGCAAAAAAGGCTATCTTCATGGGAATCACTCATGGAGTAAAGGGATTTCGACTTTGGTGCTTAGACACAAAGAAGATAATTTGTAGCAGAGATGTTACCTTTGATGAATCTGTCATGTTGAAGAAGGTAACAAATGGAGCGGTTCAGACAAGTAGTACTCCACAACAGGTGGAGTATACTCCAAACCAGGTGGAGTTTCAAGAGACGGTGATTAGTCCAGCAATTGATGTTACTGATTCTCCAACTCCAATGGAGGAATCAGAAGATGAAGAGGTTCAAACCCAAGAACCATTGGAGACACCAGAACCACTTGCAGTTACAAGGCCAAGGAGAGAAATTCGTAGACCTGCTCGATTTACAGATACAGTGGCCTATGCCCTTCCAGTTGTTGATGATGATATCCCTGTCACTTATCAAGAAGCAATGCAAAGCTTAGAAAGTGACAAGTGGAAAAGTGCCATGGATGAAGAAATGCAATCTCTCCAGAAGAATAACACCTGGGATTTGGCATATTTACCAGAAGGTAAAAGGGCAATTGGATGCAAGTGGGTGTTTGCAAAGAAAGACGGATCTCCCAGCAAGAAAGATGTTCGCTACAAGGCAATGTTGGTAGCTAAAGGCTACGCTCAGAAGGAGGGAATCGACTACAATGAAGTATTTTCCCCTGTTGTGAAGCATTCCTCCATTAGAATATTGTTGGCCTTGGTAGCACAGTTGAATTTGGAGCTAGCTCAACTCGATGTAAAGGCGGCTTTCTTGCACGGTGATTTGGAAGAGGAGATCTATATGACTCAGCCAGAAGGATATGTAGATGCTGGTGGTAAGAAATGGGTTTGTAAGCTGAACAAATCGCTATATGGATTGAAGCAATCTCCGAGGCAGTGGTACAAGCGATTTGATAGCTTTATGAGGAGGCAGAAGTACACAAGAAGCAAATACGACCATTGCGTGTATTTGCGAAAGCTACAAGATGGATCTTTCATTTATCTCCTCTTGTATGTTGATGATATGCTGATCGCTTCAAAGAGTCAACAAGAGATAGACAAATTGAAGGCTCAGTTGAATCAAGAGTTTGAGATGAAAGATCTAGGTGAGGCCAAGAAGATTCTCGGCATGGAGATAAGTAGAGACAGACGGAGAGGCAAGCTTTGTTTGACTCAGAAGCAATATCTGAAAAAGGTATTACAATGTTTTGGCATGAATGAAAGCACAAAACATGTAAGTACCCCACTTGCTTCTCATTTGAAACTCAGTTCTCAATTATCTCCTAAAACTGATGAAGAGCGAGAATATATGGCAAAAGTTCCATATGCTAATACAGTAGGGAGCTTGATGTATGCGATGGTGTGTACGCGGCCTGACATTTCACAAGCAGTTGGAGTTGTGAGCAGGTACATGCATGATCCTGGAAAAGGACATTGGCAAGCTGTGAAATGGATTCTACGGTATCTCCAACAAACTGTAGATGTTGGTTTAGTGTTTGAGCAAGATGAAACACTTGGCCAGTTTGTGGTTGAATATGTTGATTCCGACTATGCTGGTGATTTAGATAAGCGTCGGTCTACTACTGGGTATTTGTTTGCTTTAGCAAAAGCCCCAGTGAGTTGGAGGTCTACTTTACAGTCAACGGTGGCTTTGTCAACTACAGAGGCAGAGTACATGGCAGTTGCAGAGGCTGTTAAGGAGGCGATTTGGCTTAACGGATTGTTGGAAGACTTGGGAGTTGTTCAAAGTCACATTAGTCTCTATTGTGACAGTCAGAGTGCTATTCATTTAACGAAAAATCAAGTCTACCATTCAAGAACCAAGCACATCGACGTGAGGTATCACTTTGTGCGGGAGATCTTTGAAGAAGGAAAGATTCTACTTCAGAAGATTGCGACGGCAGAAAATCCCGCAGATATGTTGACCAAGGTGGTAACATCAATCAAGTTCAATCATTGTTTGAACTTGATTAACATCTTGCAAGTTTGAGCACCTTCGGGTGTATGACGCTCATGAGCGCATTTGGAGGCACTACAAAAGATAACGTTTGGAGAGAAGAAATTTTGAAAAGCTTGGTGAAATTTCAAGCCAAGGTGGAGATTTGTTGAAAATTGGCTTGAAAGGTTTCAACAAAGGCTGCACCGAAAAGTGGGTGAAAGGTAGGCAGCAGCAAAGGTTGAAAAAGACCAATGGGGAAATTACTTTTTTGGTCCCTAAAGTTTAGGCTATTTACAAGTTTAGTCCTTAAAGTTCAACTATAAATAGGCCTAGCATTTGTCATTTGAAATCATCCCAACATCCATCTCTCCCATTTGTTTCTCTTCTCTCATATTTGGGAATTCTTAGGAATTCCATTTTTTTGTACCATTTTGGTATTAGTTAAGTTATCATCCGGTGGTGGTGCTTGAGGAGTAGACGACATTTTCGTCGAACCTCGTAAATTTGGTGTGTTCTCTCCATTATTTATTTCGCTTGCTTATTATTGGGTTTTTCCATTGGGTTTCAATATTCAATAGTTGACGGGTTTGTCCGCTGTGCAAATTTCGGTAGTTTCGATCTCGACATTTCAGCTCAGATTTGAAGCTACGTTCGTGTGGGAAATAACCCGGTTTCCCCAACAATGACAGAAACAAATTATGCTAAAACTGGTTTCGGAGGCACCTTGTCACTCTTCTTTTTAGTTTTCAACCCTTTTCGAGACACTTCTTTATTTTCTGTCAGGCTCTTCGACAATGTTGCAGAGGAACCACCACGTAAGGAAGTAGGTAGGACACGACCATTAGACTGACGGAGTACCCGAATTGGACCCTTATCAACCGCCCTAACGACCACATGCTTAGTATTGTTTAGGGACGTTGCCACAGGCTCAATCACTTCCAAGGACGCTACTGGTATGGGAGTCGGGGATACATTCTGTGTCGACTCCATCTCTACTAGTTCCGCTTCCACATGAACCACTTCCATTGCATGCATGTGACTAACACTTTCCTCACCTTGCCTGCTCGATTCAGCATGTCCAGCCCCCACCGAGTTTCTAACCTTTGGCACGGATTCAACAATCACAGATTTTCCACGTATATTTGAAATTGGTATTTCCTGTACATCATCTTCCCTGTGTTCATGTATCGACGCTAAGGTTGCAAAGCGAGACCCCTTGGCACGATAAGTAGCAACTCCGACATTAGAAGGCGATGAGGTATCCTTCTTACGTGATGTGGTTCTCGTTCTCCTCCTTCGATTTACTACCTGCATCCATGGCCTATAAGGTTCTTGAGGTCGCGACACTACTGTCAGAGTCACAGTATCACCCTGTGGCAACGGAGCGGACTTCCCACACATCTCTTTCGAATGCCCGTACTTGCCACAATCAAAGCATATGGTCAGAAGGCCTTCATACTCAATCGGTTGATGGTGATCATCAATTATTATCCCAGGTTCCAAGGGTTTATCCAAATCCACCACTATGGCAAGTCTCCCCCGCTTCCCATTAGCGGTATTGTAATCTATCCGAACAACCTTACCAATGACTTGGGATATACACCCAAACTATTATGCTCGATGTATGATCAACCAACGTGAAAACGTTGCGGGTACATGGTTGCACCGTTAGGTAGATGCCATATATTACCCACGATCCACCATAGAGCACTTTCGAGCAGTCTTCCTTGAGGGCAAAACAAACTAAGTAGTACTCATTATCCAGGCTAATCGCTCCTGAGGGATTCCAGAGGGTTTCAATCCGATTCAAGAGAGCCCTATATCCAATCGAATTCCCCAATAGGTCCGACCATGGAGTGAGCAAGTTGATCATCAATTGCTTTGCGAACTTTTTCAGAGAAACAGATCTGTGGGAGTAAGCCAAAGTCATCAATACTCACATCCGAGTCTAGAACTTCTACCTCCAGATCGCAAACAGTTTTCTGCTCCTTATTGATCGCAAAATCCCCAGCCACCATGTCTCTGAAAGCGGGTATAGGCGGCATTGTATCCTGGCCTGGATTGATCCTAGAAGGTTGGTTCCCAAGCGGAGCCTCCACTGTTCCATCAGTAACTATTGCTTCTTCCATCACCATGTCAGCCTGGCCAACATTAGGAGAATCTTGATTTCTACCCTTCTTCGTCGCACGTTGAAGACCTTCTGGGACCGGCGATCCTGGCCTTTCCAATGACGGCGAAGAATCAACCTGGATTACCGGATCTGGTGGTCGGCCATTAGGACCTTCCGGGGTCATAGCAGTAGGGTTTCCGTTATTCCCGCTCATGTTAAAATTTCCTTTTTTTACCAAGATGGTATTTTAGTAGTTTCGTTAATTTATGGCTAATAATCTTTTAACTATTAAATCTTCTCATTTTTTTTGATAAATAAGGGAAAAAATACCATGACGAGCCTCATTAAAAACCTCCCTAAGCCTAGATGGAGGAAAAGAGTACTCGCCATAGCATTACATCAACAATAAGTCAAAACGAAAAACATTAACCCAACACCGGTAAATCATCATGTAACAACCTCAACACCGCATCCGGTGGAGACCCAAAATACCTCACTTCATATCCTTGCCACGGCCCCAACTTAGCCAACGTGTCGGCGACATGATTAGCCTCACGACAAATATGACGAAATTCACACATCCGAAATTGAGGGATTAGTGCCCGGATAGCACACACCATCGATGACGGACTGCCCTTAGCATTATCTTTACCCAATGTACGTAATGCTTCCAAACAATCCGATTCCACGATAACCATGTCAACATCGCAATGCAAAGCATATAATAAACCTTCGTAAATCGCCCAATATTCCGCATCTATTGCGCGACACCTACCAATAAATTTCGAAAAGCCACCACCCCACATGCCCATGTTGTCGCGTAGAGCGCCGCCACACGATGCCAAGGAAAAACCACTGTCACAGGCGCCATCCACATTCAATTTCCAGACGCCCTGTGACGGTGGCAACCAACGTCTAGAGGCCTGGCGTTCAGGCAGTCCGTTCCCCTGCAGAAGACGAGCGCTCGACAAGGCTCTTAGGGTCTCTTGAACCAGCCCCCTGCTGGACGTGATAATCGCCTCTGGTGCTCGGGTTTCACTGTGGAAAACAACGTGGTTGCGTGCCGTCCACAGCTGCCACAACACAGCCCCGAACATCAGGTCCCATCGCTCCATACCTCCCCAAGCAGCAGTAGCATCAAGCCTCAAATTTGCCAACACCCAATCCATTATCGAGCCGCTAACAAACCGACCCATGTGTGCAGGCGGAACCAGCTTCCTCCACACCGATTGAGCTATCGAACAACGGCGCAAAATATGGTCAACATCCTCATCACTCGCCCCACACGTTAAACACGTCGCCTCCTCCGCCATATTACGACGAACACGCTCGCAATTAGTCAAAAGTCGCCCCTTGCATACCAACCAAAGGAAGCACTTGATACGTTGCAGCCCTTGGTATTTTTGCAACAAACGCCACACATCATGCCTTGAAATTGTATCATGCGATTGATTCGCATCATACGCGGATTTAATTGTGAAGGCTAAATTATCCGCCCATCTCCATCCCGGCGAATCGGCCATGCCTCCATCAACCGGGCCTCGAACGGCCATAATTTGGTCGAGCACCTCCTCCTCAAAGTAATGCTGAAATTGGCCGACATCCCAACGTCCGTCATTCAAACACATCTCCTTAAGGGGTAAAAAATCATCCGAAATCGTTTCCGGTTCCATCGCAACTAAACCAAGAGGACCAACTCCACGTACCCAATGATCGCGCCAAAAATCAATGGATTCACCATCACCAACTCGCCAAATAACTCCCTCCCGGACCTCTTGCCAAATCGCCGATATACCGCGCCATAAGTGGGAACCATTACTTCGATGAATAGATTCCGGTACAATCTCATCACACTTATATTTAGCTCGCAAGAAACGCACCCAAAGCTATCCCCGTTTCACAATCAAATTGAAACCAATCTTCATTAAAAATGCAGCATTTTGATCTTTTAGTTTCTTAAAACCTAACCCACCGAATTCAATCGGTGTACATAATTCAGTCCAATTAACCAAATGCACACCTTTTCTATCCGCACAATTACCCCAAATAAAATTGCGAATCAACTTCTCAATTTCCTCGCACACCCCTATAGGTATTTTTGTTGATTGCATCGCATAATACGGAATTGATGACAACACCGCCTTAGCAAGCGTGATCCGTCCTGCAAAGGATAAATATTTCGCTTTCCATCCTGATAGCCTATCGCGCACCTTCTGAACAAGGTAAGAATAAGTCGCTCTAGTAACCCGTCGATGCAGCATTGGGACCCCAAGATAGCGACCAAGATCAGAAACTTCAGAGAATCCCAACACCCTGCTCAAATCATACCGGATATCAGCCGACACATTCCGCGAGAAAAAAATACTCGACTTCTGAACATTCACTTTGAGGCCCGAAAATTTACAAAACTCAATCAAAACATCCCGGATTTCGTCTAACTGTTCCATAGATGCTTCCGCAAACAAAACCATGTCATCCGCAAACATAAGGTGGGAGATAACTGGGCTGTGCCGCGAGGTACTAAATCCTTTCCAACGGCCCGAAGCTACTCTCTGATTAATCGCCTGGCTAAGTCTCTCCATACAAAGCACGAATAAATACGGAGAGATATGATCACCTTGCCGTATTCCTCTTGATGGCGAAAAGGTATCAGTTAACGATCCATTCCAGCTAATCTGCGTCGAAACACTAGAAACACACTTCAAGATCAATTCACATAAGAGATCAGGAAGACCAACATCATGCAATGTATCAGCAATAAAGCCCCACTCCAGTCTATCATAAGCCTTTTCTAAATCAATCTTTAACGCCATCCAGCCACGCTTTCCAGATTTCTTATTCATAGAATGCACAATTTCCTGAGCGATTATAATATTATCAGATATCGCACGCCCAGGCACAAAACTAGTCTGGCTTTCCGAAATCCAATCTGATAGGAATGGTTTGATCCGATTAACTACCACCTTAGTAACTGCCTTGTAAATCACAGTGCAGAGGCTGATAGGCCTGAACTGACTCATTGTTTCAGGCGAAGCAACCTTAGGAATCAGGACCATAATTGTTCGATTCACCTCTACCGGGAACGGTTCCCCAGAAAAAATGTTCCGAATGCAACGACAAACACTATCTCCCACAACATCCCAATTGCGCTGGTAAAAAGCCGCGTGTAAACCATCAATACCCGGGGCCTTCCAAGGATCCATATCAAAAATAGCAGCTCGAATCTCCATATCCGTAACATGCCCGCCTAACGCCCGCAGTGTATTGTCGCATACCCTGGGGAACAATCCGCGGATATGGTACCTTCCCTGACAACTAGCATCAGCCGTGAATAGTTTCCTGTAGAACTCAATAGCCTCAGCCTGCAACATCCTCTGATCCGTGATCCAAAACCCAGTACTTGACTTCAATCCCCCAATCATATTAGCTCTTCGGCGTGCCATAGTCGATGCATGGAAAAAACGAGTATTCTTATCGCCCGAGAGAATCCATTGGCTGCGCGATTTCTGGTACCACAAGGACTCCTCCTGTTTAAGAATAACATCAAGTTCACTGCGCAATTGACTCCGTAGATCAATCAAGAAAGCCGAGTGTGAACGTTGCAATGATTTTTCAATACCCCGAAGTCGTGCCAGAAGTCTCCTTTTCTTCTTCCCAATATGACCGAAAACATCCATATTCCACTGCTTAACCGCAACCTGAAAATTTTGCGCATTATCAACCACAGAAGACTCACCGTCCCAAACAGATTCAAGAAGACCCCGAAACTCTGGATGATCCTGCCAAGCCGCTAGGAACCGAAAAGCCGTTCCACAGTCGAAACCAAAACACCTGTGGGCTTAAGAAGAAGGGGGCAATGATCACTACCAACACGATCCAAATGAAACACAATCGACAACGGATACTCCCCGAACCAAGCATAGTTCGCCAAACATCGAACACTCCATCAAAATCAAAGAAAAAATAACAATTAGTTGATCTAGTGGGATGAAATATTAAATCCTTTAAGTAATTTTTTTTTAAATCATAACGTTGTGAATGAAGTAAATTAAGCTGAGGATCATTCTATATAATATACCTTAACATTATTCAATCCGAATCAATTTATTTTTACAGGCTTAGTGTAATAATTAAAAACTATTAACCCACTGAAACAATATAAACCATGAAATGAATCTTATTTTCAAAAGCTCACTCCACGTGGTATTTAAATAAAACAAACAAACAAATAAAACCAATTGGCACATCATACAATCCCAGCTTCGCAACAATGCATTAAAATAAAAAAAATCATGGATTTAAATATAATGAAAACAAGTGCACCATGGACTAAATTGAAAAGATATGAAACTATGAAAATTTTGGACCACTATTTATCCATTTTTAGAAGAAAAATGTTTGTCTTAGTACCTGCAGCCTTAGGATTCATTTTGTAATAAATCATTTTTTCAGGGGTAATTCATCGAAAATATCAAAATTGTTTAATACTTAAGGTTAGAGTGGGAATAGCATTCCCATCATCTATCTTAAAAAATGGCTAATGTATAGAAAAAGATATTCCCCTTCTCGGAATAAGCTCAATCCAAATGTAGTAATGAGATTCCTAAAAAAAAATATTACCCCAATAATATTTTTTTCTGCGAACCAAATACCCTTATATTTTTCTTGTTGGCAGGAAATTATGCTTATGTTATAGGCTCACTTGCAACAAAATTCTTTTCATTTTCCAGTACTGTTTTATTTTGGGTTTTGGACTATTTTCAGATATTATGTGTTTTTTCATTTATTAACCACCTAATCATTTATATTAATTAATTGAAATTTATATTTCATGTTAATAGTGAGTTATTATAATTTATATTTTTACTACAACTTATATAAATAATTTTATATTTTACTATAATTATATTTGTAATTTATATACCCCAAATATCATTTTAATTAATTAATTTTTTACTCTACAATAACATGTTTAAAATAACATTTTATCTTTTTTATTTTTTTTTATTTTTAACAGCAATGTTAAACACTAAAAATTTTCGATTTATGAACAAATTTTATCAGAGGATCTCTCATATCCTTCCTCCTTCAGAATTTTTTTGTATCTTCTCCTTAATGCATCAGTCGTGGGATTTGTGGTTGGAGAGAAAAAGTGCATGCGAATAGAGCCCTACTTAAAAACTATATGTGTTATGTAATGCTCTGGCAGCAGGGGACACCACAACTTCAGGGTCAAGGGGAGGAGACATCAGAAGGATCTTCACATCATCCAAAAATAAATCAACAAACATTATCTCATCGTGATGGGGCAGTAGGTCAACAGCAATGAGCCCCTTAACTCGGAGAGAACTGAGAGGGATGCAACCAATAAAACATGTGAGATAAAACCCTGTTGAAATTCAGTGAAATGGGAGAAGAGACTTCAACCCAAACAAGACTTGGGTAAAATTTATGTTTGGTTTTGATATGACAAGTATTATAAGGACCAAATTGTAAAGTAAATAAATTTTTAAGTACTTGAAAGTCTTATTATTGACAAGAGTTTTAAACCAAAATTGTTTCCAAGTCAAAATTTAACCCCACAAAATTTTTCTAAGTGTTTTCAAGGCTTTACTTAACAAAACCGTTCAGGCGTTTTGATACACTATATAAGTGTTTCGATACGGCCTTGCTTTTCCAAAGCCAGACTTTACAAAACTACACAGGCGTTTCGATACGCTATCCCAGCGTTTCAATACGGCCTCATCTTAATTGGCTACTAGAATTTTACGTTTTGATACGGCTGAACCTGTTTCGATACGGGTGTTTCGATACAGATATGCCTGTTTCGATATGGCATTCATCTGGGCTTAAGGTTTTTGTTTAGCGTACCAATACGGACCTGTACCATATCAATACGGGGTTAAGATTTTCAAATTTTTGCATTTATTACATGACCGTTGCCTTGTCAGTTAGATGTAATTAATCAGCAAACTTTTAAAATTCAGTTACCTGTACCGATACACCCTAACGGCCTACCGATACGAAGTTTATAATACCCTCAACCCAGTTTAGGAGAAAACCAGAATTAAAGATTTTACCAAAAACATATATCAGAAAAAATGTGATCGAAACATAAAATTTGATCCAACTTCATAACAACCTTGTTAAAATATTCTTTATAAACTTTCTTGGATTTTTTTGACAAAAAGGATCAGTACATAAATCACTTGACTCACATGGTAACATTTGAAGTATCAAACAAAACTAACTTGTTGCACAAATTAGTACCTGATCAACTAAGTTGGAGGTAACCAAATCTGGAGGATTTTAGTTTCATGTAGTCTACCGTTTTAGGTTAATATTTAAGAGGTAGAATTCCTTATAGAGCTAACTTATTTGTCAAGTAGCAAGATTAATTTAGGATTGTATTAACAAGTTCATAATCTAGTCAATTTATTTTAATTTCATCATAGCAAGCTACATATTTATCCCATAGACTATTATTTATCAAGCAATCAAATGGTTTCATTCAACAGCCACAAACATGACAACATCCATTTATATTACCTATTAATAACGTCATAAAGTTTCTACTAACTTTGAAGTTCAGGCTAGGGATCAATTAAGTTAACGTTGAATACCCTAGACATAGCCTAAAATCAAACCATATATTACAATATCCAATTTAAAGCTTGATTAAAGTTTGATTGAAGAATGGAAGTTATCAAGTTCTACTGTTTATCATTGATCATGTATAGGTTCAGCTTAAAGCACAAATAATTAGTTTAGTAATTGTTGAGTTTATTAGAAAGATGAAAAAAAGAACTTAGAGAAGAATTTTATTGATTGCAACTTGACTCATCACAAGAATTACATTGGCTTATATAGAAAGCTTTACAAGTTGAATGATAATAACAGAATCTGTTGAAACCTCCTACCTGACAGCCGTTACACTTGAGAGATGATATTGAGCTTTTACTTGTTTTATAGTGGTGTAAAACCATACTAAGAATATTGAGTTTTTACAGCAGTGTAAAACCATAGTCTTCAACATGACGCGGCTCCTTCATACTCCAACATTTCCTCTACTTTTCAGTTCTTCTTTCTGCTGGAGAAAGAACGTTAAGCTTTCGCCGAAATCTCTCAAAATAGACTCTTGATAACGGCTTGGTAAAACCATCTGCTACTTGTTGATCAGCTGTAACATAGTTTATCCTAAGCTGATTGGAAGCCACCTTTTCCCTTACAAAATGAGCATCCAATTCGACATGTTTTGCAAGAACATGATGCACAAGATTCGCAGGTAGAGAGATTGCGCTGGTATTATCGCACCAGATGGTAGCAACTTCAGCTTGAGACACACCCATATCATCGAGTAATGCTCTTACCCAAGTAACTTCTGCCGCACCATCAGCAAGACTCCTATACTCGGCCTCCATTATAGATCGTGAAACTAACTTCTGTTTCTTTGACGTCCATGAAACCAAATTATCACCAACATATGTACACTGTCCCGAGATTGAGCGTCGATCATCAATATTGCCTGCCCAATCAACATCAGTAAAGGTGACAATGTTGTTGGTTGTAGAACCTGGATTTTGTCCGGGTATATATATATATAAAAGATAATAAACAAAACAGATTTAAAATGAATAATAAAATTAGCCCAAACAAAATATATTGCAATGTCCAAATTGTTACAAAGCCCAAATTAAATAGTGAAACCCATTATAACTGCTTACAACCCATTACAGCTCATGCCCAGCCCAACAAGCACAAAATAACCTTCCGACCCATTTGTGCTTCTGTTTCCCGCTCAAAATCGAGCACCAATGGACATGTGGCAGGCTACTATTGGTTTCGTCCGTTTCACAAGGACTATGACCTGCCTGGAACCAGCTGGCGTCGCCAGCGAAGCAAGATGACGTCATGGTTGGCACCTGATATAAATACCTGCGAAGAGAGAGAAAAAAATTAATCATTAGGAAATTAATACCCTCATAATTGCAAAACAAAAAAGAATCTGAAAAGTCAGAAGCCGAAAAGTTACCTTAGAGGCCAGATCTGTTCGAAGAAGACGATCGGAGCAAAGGAAAGGTGCCGGAAGCTCGTCGGAGTCGCAGAAACGCTAAACCGAGGTGACTTCAACCTCTAATCCCTTCATTTGTTCACTAAACATGATCGAAAACATCATCAGAGTCAAAGTCCCTAAAAACAGAGTCCTAGGTTGTAAAAAACTAAATCTCAGAACCTAAACCATCTCCTAAATCTTCTTCTAAACCTAGAATCAGATCCGAAAATAGATAATAAAACCTAGATCTAATAGAAACTAAAAAACAGATCCAAGCATAATAGGCAGATCCAAGTTCGAATAAAAAATAAATAAAAATAATAATAAAAAGAGAGGTTTGAGAGGCTTATCTCGTGTTGTCATTGTCGTGATGTTGCCGGAGTTGAGATATGAGCGTTATGACCATGGTCGGAGTCGAAAACTGTAGTGGTGAGGCTACTGGTTTTGGGTAGGTAGTTTAGGAATGAGAGAAGTGGGACGTTTCTGATGAAACATGGACTAGATCTAGGTTTAGGATGAAAATGTGAGAATTTTGGGTAGATTTAGGGTTCCGGCGACGGCGGAGACGGTGGCCGGAAAAGTTAGGGTTGGTTGGAGAAGATGATCGGAGAAGTTCCGGTCAGCAGAGAAAGGTTGAAGATGATCGGAGACTAATCAGAAATTTCAGAGAGGTCGGAGAAGATGACCGGAGGGTTTTCGGTCACCGGAAAGGGGAAAGAGATGATCAGAGACGATGTTCGGTGACCAGTATCATCCCGACGATTGGGAAACATGTCGGAGAGTTTTTAAGGAAAGGTTGAAGATCAAAGTGAAGGTTTTAGAAAAGATTTCAAAGTGTTTTTAGGAAAATTTGAGTTTTGATCTTTGAAAACAAGTTTCGGGAAGATATTTAGTGTTTATGAGGATCAAATTTGAGAAAATGGACGAACTGAGGAAGAACAGAGGAGAAAAGTGTGAGTTTGATCGAAAAAAGGCTTAGGGTTTTTAGGATTTGGGTGTTTGGGTTCAGAGCGTTTAGAAAGAGAGAAGAATGAGGAGAGAGAGAGAGAGAGGAGAGCAAATGGTCGTTCTAACTCGAAAGTAACCCATTTATACCGAGTTTGGAACGACGTCGTTTTGGTGAGCCGGGTCACGATGAGATCCGCGTGTTTTTGCGCGGGTTTGGATACGGGTCCGTGACCCGGTCGAATAAAAATGTTGGGTCTGGGCTTAGATCAAGCGGGCTATTTGTTTTGGGTTCTGGTTCAACGGGCTTTGGCTGTTTCTTTTAGGATTTTAGGTTTGGGCTTTTGATTTTTGCTTTCCTTATAATTTGGTCACCTGATCATTTGTAATTAGATCCCTTAATACCAAGTTAATTCAATTCAGTCTATTTCCAATTTTATTTGTTTTATTTAATTGTTTTGCTTAATTGTTTAATTAAATTGAATGCTTGCATGTTCTAAAATCATGTAAAATATTGTTTAGAGACTTAAAATCACATGTTTAAAATAGGATTAGAGCCTTAGAGTAGTTCAATTAATTATAATTGAGTAGAAGAGATCATTGTAGCAAATGAGTGAATATTTGAAACAATATTAGAACATTCAATATTGGTTAGTGTCACAATGAAGAGTGATGTTAACCAATGAGTGTTCCAATGAGAGTTTCAATTTTTCATTTCAACTTAGAAAATGGAAATAATCTAATAATAAGGTAAATTTAAAAATTAAAATAGGACTAATGATTAGAGTCACTTTAATTAGGAATATTATTAATTTTGGGCTCGTTAAAGATAGTGTCCAATATTATTTTGGACGTTATCATTTATGTCCAAAAATTAATAATATTCATAGATTTCTTTAATTAAATTAATTAATGGAGCCTAATTAGGGTTTACTTAAAAATGACAAGACAATAATTGATCATGCATTAAACCTTTTGTGTTGAGATACATTTTGAATATAAATTGGAGTGTCCTAATGTAACTGGACGTTTCATAATTATATTCGTCCAAAATGTATTTTCTTACAAAAGGATACCCCCATTTGGAATAAAATTCATTTTACAGTTGAAAGATTTAATTAAATTCATGTTAAAGTTCTAAATGCCAAAATGCCACGTGTAATTAATGAGGTATCGATAATGGGCGTTTGTAGGGGTGCTAACCCTTCCCTACACGTAACTGACTCCCAAACCCAAACTTTTCAAAAAAGAATCTCTTGTACGTTTTATGGTGTTTGGCCTACCAAAGTGGCCAGTGACGACTCCAAAACGATTTTTAAAGCAAATAAAAGGGATTTTGATTAAAAATGAAAAATTAACTAATCATAAGATAAAATTGGTCAAAACCTCGATTTCCAATAATTCAAACGTCAGGTTGTTTTTATGTCAAACATAAAAAGCGGGTTTTCAAAACACGATCGCGACATTGGTCATGCTAGCAGCCCTAAACACGAGCCCATAATCTATAGTGCCAGCTAAGTATCTGAGAATTCTTTTAACAGCTATTACATGTTGTTCACGTGGTGCATGCATGAATTGAGCCACCTTATTAACACTATAGGCTATATCTGGACGTGTATGACACGCATACAACAAGCCTCCCACAATGCTTCTATATTGATGCACATCCACTTCTTCACTTTCAACATCTTGTGTAAGCTTTGAAGCCACAATCATAGGTGTAGGCGTTGGATTAGCACGATGCATATTCATCTTAGCTAGCAGCTCTCCTATGTACTTCTTCTGACTTAGAAGTAAATAATCTTCCTTCCTCTCAACCTCAAGACCTAAAAAATAGTGAAGCTCACCTAGATCTTTTAACGAGAACCTCTCATTCAAAGCAGTGACTATATCCTAAATATGTTGATCTGAAGCTCCTGTGAGAACTATGTCATCTACATAGACCAACATAAACATGTTGATTCCATCTTTCACCTTGACAAACAATGATGAATCAACTCGTGAAGCTTTGAAACCATCTTGCAACAAACAAGCTTTCAACTTTGCATGCCAATTACGAGGAGATTGCCTCAGTCCATAAAGCGCCTTGTTGAGTTTACAAACCAGCTTCATTCCATGATTGTCTACCACCTCAAATCTTGAAGGTTGATCCATGTATACATCTTCATCTAAATCCCCGTTTAAAAACGCATTGTTCACATCAACTTGCCTCAGTTTCCAACCATTTGTAACAGCCAATGACAAAACCACATTCAAAGTAGAGGATTTGACAACTGGGCTGAACGTACCACAAAAATCTTGCCCAGGGATTTGAGAGTAACCCTTGGCAACAAGCTGTGCTTTGCACTGTTGCACCGTGCCATCAGAGTTGCGTTTCAACTTAAAAATCCACTTGCACACCACAGAGGTTCTCCCTTCAGGCAACCGTACCAAGGACCACATGCCATTCTTATGTAACGCATCCAGCTCAGCCTTCACAGCAGCTGTCCACTCAGGGGATCGTAAAGCTTGTTGAACATTTTTAGGTTCAACACAATCAACTTCACATGTAGCTATATAGCTTTTAGGTTTAAAGATGCCACTCTTACTCCGAGTTTGCATGGGATGACCACTACTAGGCATAACACTATTCGAGACACTACCTTCAGCTTCACCAGTGACACCATGATCTGAACCACATGTGCCCTCGGTATCTAGGACCTCATCCTGATCTTGTTGAGAAACAACAGCACCAGAACCACTGACTTGTGGCCCTCGATCAGGAGAATTAGACTGAGCTGAACGATCCTGCAAAGAATCAGTAGGTATGGAGGCATTTTCTTCTTGCACCATAGGTACATGAGAGCTAACAGGAGAAGAAGGCACACTAGAAGAAACCCCACGAGCATGCCCATCTTCACTAACAGCTACAACAGTACCACCTTGAGCATACACATCTTCACTAATAGCTGCAACATCACCACCTTGTATCCTATGTACAACATAATGAAGGACATCCTTTCCAAGAAAAAAAGGAAGACTCGTGGACCCCCTCATAATGACCACCGGGCATCCACCCGATGTACCACTACTGGAAGCTGTAAAAGGAAAATAATTTCCATCAAACACAACATGCCTAGATGTATAAATCTTTCCATCACTGGCCAAGCATAGAAAACCTTGATGTTGCACACTAAAACCCAAAAAGGTACAAGCTTCAGATCTGAATTGCATCTTGTGTGGTTGAAATACTCGCAGATGAGGAAAGCGCCTACAACCAAACACATGAACATCCTTGTACTTAGGCTTCTTGCCAAACAACTTCTCAAAAGGTGACACATCAGACATCACCTTAGTTGGCATTCTATTAATCAATTGAACAACCATACTAACAGCATATGCCCAAAACTTTATAGGCATAAAAGCCTGAGCCAAAAGCACCAAAGCCAACTCAACTATGTGCCTATGCTTCCGTTCAACCACCTCATTTTGCTCAAAGGTGTGAGGACAGGTCACACGATGCCTAATACCCTGCTGCAACAGAAACGAAGACAAATTGCGAAACTCACCTCCCCAATCACTCTGTACCTCTTTGATGGGAAGATTAAACTGCGTGAGTACCATTTTCTGAAACAACTGAAACGTGGCTAGAGCCTGAGACTTATCCTTCAACAAATAAAGCCACGTATGCCTCGTATACGCATCCAAAAAACTAATGTAGTATCTGGAACCATTAGAAATTACATGGGATGGTCCCCATAAGTCGGTAAAGATTAATTGAAAAGGAGCAGTATAAACAGTTGTTGAACGTTGAAATGGAAGTTTGTGACTCTTCCCCATGTGACAAGCTACACATGTTCTTTCTTTATTCAATAACGTTGCAACATTTACACCAGTATCCTTGCATATTTGAACAAGAGTATCGTATGCAGGATGCCCATATCTTCTTTGTAACAAATCAAAAGAAACAAGGGAAGCAACATTACATTCATGACTACAAGCACGCATTTTACAAGAACCTAAACTATCATCTTTAACCACAGTTGCAGCAAACTTGTACAAGCCATCCTGCTCATTTCCACGCAACAACACATTCTTAGTAACTTCATCACGAACCATACACGACCCAGCATGAAACTCAAAGTAGACATGATTACCCCTAGCAAACTTTGAAACCGAGAGCAAATTCTTTGTTATTCGAGGCACATGCAACAAATTATTTAAAACCAAAGCACAAGAATTGGAAGATAACATAGAATAACCAGTTTTACAAATCTCTAAGGACACACCATTGCCCATAACAAGCTTACCTGGTCCTTTGTAGTCTGAACCATGTACCATATTTGTTGGGTCAGGCGTGACATGATGAGTTGCACTTGAATCCACAACCCACGAATCATGTATAGATGAAGCCATATGAACCTGTGAGGTACCCTGACCTTGGACATCCTCACATCCTCGACTCGAAGCACAAGAGCAACACGTACACCCGTCATTAGTAGCAACAGAAAAATAAGCATTGCTAGGCTCATCCTTGGAACTGGACTGACTAAGTCTTGCAGTCACACCTGGAAAACCCTTATCAAAGCGATACCAGCACCTGTCCACTAGGTGACCATTTTTTCCACATAACTGGCACTAAACCTTAGGTCGGCCACAACCACGACCCCCAAATCTGCCAGCACCAGCATGCCTTTGAGAATTATGAGCAGACCCTTGATTACCAAAACGCACATTTCCCCAGTTGTAGCATTGGCATGTACATGTGCAAGATTTGCACTAATAGGCAAGGCACCAAGATGAGAATCGAAGCCAGCTAGTTGGGTTTCAGCATCAACTAAAAATGTAAAAACCTCTCAAGAGTAAACAACTCTTTACTAGTTGTAATAACATACATGAAAGACTGATAATCCCTTGGTAATCCATTCAATATACTGGCTATCCGTTCAACATTAGAAACTGGACTACCACAAGATGCAAGAGCATCACATACCTCTTTAACACGAGTAAGATAGACACGCATACTGTCATCACCTTTCTTGAGTGACCTGAGTTTATAGTGTAAGCTCATCACAGACATCGTAGATCGATTGGCAAAATATTGAAACACCGTCTTCCACACATCAGCCGCCGTTTCAGCCCCAACAAACCGAGGAAGCAACTGATTACTAATCGTCTTCCACAAGAGAAAGTTCATTTCATCAAGAACGACATTGATTCTCTTGTTAGTAAACGTGCCAAAAGTTCTTGATCCTAACTCCGGAGCAGTATCACCATCCAAACCAGCATCAGTTAACGCCATGAAAACGATGAAGATAGCAGAGAAAAGAAACGAAAATAGCAAGCGGAAGAAAGAAGAGAAACGAGAATCCCAGAATCAAAAGGCGAATGATACCATGTTGAGTTTATTAGAAAGATGAAGAAAAGAACTCAGAGAAGAATTTTATTGATTACAACTTGACTCATCACAAGAATTACATTGGCTTATATAGAAAGCTTTACAAGCTGAATGATAATAACATGATCTATTGAAACCTCCTAACCGACAGCCATACACTTAAGAGAGGATATTGAGCTTTTACTTGTTTTACAGTGGTGTAAAACCATACTAAGAATATTGAGTTTTTACAGCGGTGTAAAACCATAGTCTTCAACATGGCGTGGCTCCTTCATACTTCAACAGTAATTTAGAAAACAACAAGGTCTAACCAATAACAACTTAGCCATTTCTTAATTAAGGAAGCCACATAAACTAGAACAATCATCTATACTCATGTATGATTTAACTTATTGGTTAAGCATGTAATCGAATACATTAGGATTTATCTTAAGTTCAATTCATTTACAAACCAATCTCTACCATTCCACCATTTTGCACAAGTTCAATTGAGGTATATGTATTACCAACTCGACCTATACGTTTAATACATGCATCCAGTGACAACAACAATAACCATTTGCTTCTTTAAGCATAAATTATCTATCAACCCATAGCATAACTTCATGATCAAACAATATCAATCTTCGACTACTTATGATCATTCACAACTCAATATCAAACTTAATTTCATAGCCTTCCTATAGTTTAACCATTTTATCCATAACCATCAGTATCGTTCAAATAAAGTTATCAAACGTCCAAGCCATGAATATCATCATTCGATCATGACTATTAAGCATTCAACCATGACAATCTAACTTTAACTAGAATCATTCAAACATATCTTGTTCAATCAATTTAACATACATATGCCACCATCTAGGAGTTCTTAAACTAAAACTACAATACGGTGCACAACAACTATGGAATAGGACTTGTAACATTCGAACACGATCAAGACGTAAAGCTTCAAAATCCCTGAAATACATGACAATGAATGCATTAGGCTTATATAGCCTAAGTGAGGTAGTAACTATGATATAATAAAGTAATGAACAATAAGAAGCAAAAGTAATCACCAAGGTTTTTAGAAGCATTAAGTTTGTTATGGTGTAATGTCTTAATTCAAAAGTTATTTAAGATTTATGGATTGTAAATCTTGTTATGCTCACCAAGAGCCTTATCTTAGAATTATGCTCACTCAGAGCCTTATCAAAGATTCATGGTTTTACTTAGCCTTATTAAGGCTTTTTTGAAATTCTTTCCAAAACTTATCAGAGATTACCACAGAGCTTATCTTTCTTATCGATGTTTATTCCTGAACTCATCTAAATATATGTAACATATCTTATCCATGTTTCTTTTCAAAGCTTAAAATCATTGTTGCGTGTCAAAAGTCCTATCGCAATGTAGTGCAAGTGTACACGACGCAAGTAGTAAAGTGATACTCAAAGTATCAGATGTCGAATCCACAAGGACTGGAAATAGCTTTATCCTTGGATTGCTACACAAGAGAGAAAGAAAATAGTTTAATTTATTGAAGAAGAATATTGAAGAATACTAGATATAAAATAACAGAGTTTTCAGGGTTAAGAAATAGGCTGGTATTGATCTGCTTGGTAGTGCAGGTGTTGCACTGTATACGAATTCCTGTTCTGTCGTCGTCCCTGTCGCGGCAGCACCTGTCGCGGCAGCGATCACACAATTCTGTACTTCAAGCTTGGCAAGAATCCCTGCTGTGACTTGTCTTATCCCTAGGTCCAAGTACTGTCGATGAACACGTCTTGGATGATACCTCCCAACGTGAATCGAAGGATGAACACCGATGTTGTTGAATTCTTCCTTAGCCACTTAACCTCGTCCTATCCCTAGGTCCGAGATAGTTCAACCATAAATTGGAGAACCCGCACTTATTCCTTTCATATACTTAACTCTCCCGAATTAAGTAAATAGATAATCTCGCAATGCTCTCCTGATACTCTTGCAAGATGTTGAAGCCAGAATAAGAAAACTTGAAGTTTATTTTATTGAACAGAAAATTCCTAAAAACAGTACAATCCTTGCAACTACTTTACAGAATCAACCCTTAGCCCTAGGGGAAGTTTAGAACATGGTGAGAAGGGGAAAACGACTAGGGTTTTGGGGATGACAGCTAGAGAGGAGATATACTTCCCTAGGTTGAATTACATGCCTTTATATAGGCCTTGGGTTCAAGTTTTCTAATAAGGTAAGAATACAAGTTCAAACTAAAGTACAACTCTAATTAAGATTAAATCTTCTGAGTAGATGCCTTTAATTCGTCCTCTTTTCTTGCTTTGGGTTTCTTCCTTGAACTTTGGGCATGGCCTTCATTCTGATCTAGGGCTCAGAAAAATATAAGAGTGGTCCACGAATGACCGGCTTGAATTCCTCTATCTGTCGAGCTCCACTTCACTTTTCCCTTCACCATTGCTGTCGTCAAGGCTGCCACGGCAGGGGCCACGACAGCGTCTTCCTTCTCGACTCCAATCCTGTGTACCCAGCTCTGCTCCTTCGCTGTCCTGAGTCTGCCACAACAGCTACCTGCAAAAATATCCAAAATTAGTAGCAACTGTGCCATTTTATATAATTGTGATGTATATGTGAAACTTTACCTAAATGCAGTAATTTATGCTAGAATGCAGCAGAAATATGGGTTAAATAAGGGGTAAAAAGTAGAACTTTTGCACACTCAACACACCCCCAAACTCAAGTTCTTGCTTGTCCTCAAGCAATTATGACCTAACTAACTAAAAGTAAAAACTTTTTGTTTGGCTAAAATCAGTGAACATTTCCTTACCTACCATTCATGCCCTATCGCGAACAATACCTTGTTGGACAATTCTGGATTTATTCGGAACCTTGCTATAATTCTCGTGTAGTGTGTGCATGTTTTGTGAACAATTATATGCCTAGACTCTTTTTGTTTACTAGAATAGCTAAGCCACTCACTTGAATTTTTATGCCAACTTTCATTTTCTTGGAGGCAATTCTTAGGCTCCTTTAGTTTTTCTTAGACTCGGTTTTCTTTTCTTATTTTAAGTTTGACTAGAGCTTGTTTTTGGGCACCTCTAGCTAACTTCCTAGAGCCGGTTTTGGGCACCTCTAGGTGTATTGAGTCTAAATTTTCTTAACTTCTTTTCCTAGAGCCAGTGTTAGGCACCTCTAAGGGCAACTCAAGTGTTTAAGCTTTTCCTATTCTAGTTTACCAGTAGAAGTCTAGACATCATAAGAGTCACAAAAAGTGTTTAAAGATTAAAACTATAGTAAGGCTCTAAACTGTTCCTAAAAAAATCCTAAAGGCCCTGCCACGACAGAGTCTGTTACGGCAGGTAAGTTCAGTTCAAAGACTTAAGCCAATTGATTTTTTTGACAAAAATAGACTTAGATAACAATTAACACTTAGACACAATTTTACAACCTAAAAGACACTTCATTACTGGAGGGATGCCACCCCCAAACTCGAGGGTTGCATTGCCCTCAATGCATGATGACAGGGATGAAAAAGGAAAAACAAAATACATCACAATAATAATAAAACAACAAGACATCAAAAATAAGATAGAAACTTAATTTGAGGAGCTGTCATCGCTGCTGCTGCTGCTAATCTGTAGCTGCCGGCGGGCAGTGACCTTCATTGTGGGTGCCGACAGAGTGCTAGTAGAGGCGGAGGCAATTTTCTTCTTGGCTTCCCTAGGCGGCTGGATACGAGTGGGTGAGATTTGGGGTAGCTTGTCCAGCACTTGTACCTCGTCTTCCGAACTGCTGCTGCTACTGCTGCTGTGGGTAGACCTGCCCTGGCCGGATGGTCATTCACCAGTTTGGTTGGGCTTCTGCCTTTTCATAGGAGTGAACTCCTTTGAAAGGTTTCTAGCAACAGAGGGCTCCCCGTCAGAGTCTTTCTAGATAGATGAAGAGGAGAACCCTGCAAAATAGTCGTCGTCGAGTTCTGGCAGTGGCTCCTTTCGTTTCTCACCTCTGGCAGAGGCAGTGTGGTTGCCGCCTTCAGCTGTCGCGGCCGGAGTTGGAGTAGATGCAGCAGATGGTGTTTTTGGTGTAGCAGCCGGAGTGGGAGTAGGTGTAGGTGTAGGGGCAACAAAGTATTACTCTGGGAAGGCAAGAAATTGTACATTTGCAAAATTTAAATTATTGTGAATAAAATGTACCGTGGCTGCCGTGAAGTCTCTGACGAAACTCATCAGACCGAGCTGCCTTTCCTCCATCTTTTTTAGTGTGGCCAGAATATGAGTGGAGGCATCTGCTGGAGGGGCTGTTGCTGTTGGCTGCTGCTGCTATACTACGGCAGGTTCAGGCTGATTGGTGTCTGCCGGCTCCTCTGATGTGGCAGACGGGTTGAAGTAGGAGAGCGGTGTTGCTACTTTCAGCTCTATAAGGCTGAAAATGTTACGCTCCGTCCATCCCTTCCCTCGGAATTTGAAGTCTTCGGCGATTTCTGGGACGTTGTGGCCTCGGCAGATTTCGGTGATGAGATACGGGAAGACAAGAGGTCCCGACGGTCGGAGAGCACATTCCAAAATCTCCTCCTTTATGTACTTGCCGACATTAATAGGTCTTTCATTAAGAATTGAATGGACAAGTGCTAACCTGGGTCGGTCGACCGTGCTATTATGAGAGGAAGGCATGATTCTCTTCTTAACGAAGTGGTTCCATAATTTCTCCTCGGGAGTGAGTTGAGTTCGTTTCACCGTCCACCGATGCTTGGGGTCGGTGTTCCATTCTGTCCTTTCCTCCGTTACCTCTGCCATCACAGTATCATAGTCTGCCGGCGACAGACTGTTGACGAATCTCTTGTGCCCGTTCTCGTTCTTGATGATATAGAGGCCATAGAGGGTGTTGATGTAAGAAGGCTCGGAAGTAAGTTCTTTACCTCGCATTGTCACGGTCTTGGTATCCTTGCTGCCGACGGCAGCATAAAATTCCCAGACTAACGTGACATTCATCTCTTCTGGCTAGGCAACAAACATCTGCCATTTGAGGGTATTGATTTTTCATGCAATGAAAGGTTCGAGCCCGAGGTCTTCCGTGCGTTTGGTGTAAAGATACCCTCGTTCATCCCACATCTCCCTCTTCTGGAAGGAGCGGTAATATCTGCCGGCAGAGTCAGTGGAGGCGAAGCGGTTTGGGATGGCACTGTGGCTTGGTGTGCTGACTACTGCAGCAGAGCTGGAGGCAACACTTCTACGAGTCTATTTGGTAGTCATAGTTGCAAGGCTGCGGAAGATAAAAATAAATTTGAGATCTAGAGAGAAAGCAAGTTGAGAGAGTAAAAGTGATGTGAAAAATGAATAGTAAATGAGGTTTATATAGATGAATGGTTTTCTGCCCGTTGGAGCTGTAACGGCAGGCGCGAATAACGGGGCCAGCTGTTACGCGGTTTCTGACGCGTCTGTCACGTGTTTCCGTGTCTGCTGCACGTCTGTTATGCGTTTGCGTATCTACCACGACAGCGTGGTGACAATCTGTATTTTCTGCGTCTGTCGCGACAGCTGTTGTCAGGCTGTGACGACAGACTCATCCTTTGGGCTTTTTGGGCTGATGTTGAGATGATGGGCTGTTTCACTTCTTCTCCTCTCCTTGTTTCCCTTATTTCCTAAAAATAATTAAAATAAAACTTTAGTTCCTAAAAATAAAATAATTCTTAATTCCTAATAATTAAATAAAAGAAAAATAAAATAGGAAAAATAAAATTAAGTTAAATTAGGGATGCCTTGAGGGGCATCTCCTAAAGTAACTACTTCCTGCATCCTTGGGGCTTCAGTCCCCTGATAATGCTTTAGTCTCTGTCTGTTGACTTTGAATTGGTGCCCGTCTTTTAAGGATTTGATCGTTATGGCACAATGGGGAAAAACATGCACAACTTGGAATGGGCCGGACCATCTAGATTTAAGCTTTCCTAGGAAAAGTTTCAACCTAGATTTAAACAACAACACAAGCTGCCTAGGCAGAACTGTCATGGCAGCAATTTCTTGTCATGCCACCTCTTGGTTTTGTCCTTGTAAATTCTTGCGTTGTCATAGGACATTGCTCAAATTTCTACAATTTCATTCAAGTCGAGTAGCCTCTTCTATCCTACCTTATCTAAGTCCATGTTTACTGCCTTGATAGCCAGTAAACTCTGTGTTCTATCTCGACAGGTAAATGGCATGTTTTCCCATATATAAGCCTGTAGGGTGACATTCCCAACGGTGTCTTGAATGCTGTTCTATAGGCCCAGAGTGCATCATTGAGGTGTAAAGACCAGTCCTTTCGAGTAGGTTTAGCCATCTTCTCAAGAATGTTCTTTACTTTCTTGTTGGATATTTCTGCCTGTCCATTGGTTTGAGGGTGATATGCTGTTGCAATCTGGTGCTTTACGCCGTATTTTCTTAAGGCAGTAGCGATTACCCTATTGTCAAAATGTCTCCCTTCATCACTGATGATCGCCTTAGGTATGCCAAACCTGGAGAAAATGTTCTTGTGCAGAAATCTCTGAACAGTCTTGGCATCATTTTTCTGCGTGGCAATTGCTTCCACCCATTTGGACACATAATCCACTGCCAGTAGGATGTAGAGGTTCCCACATGATGCTGGGAATGGTCCCATGAAATCAATCCCCCATACATCGAAGATTTCGACTTCTAAGATGTTTTACAGTGGCATCTCATGCCTTCTTGAGATGTTCCTAGTTCGTTGGCACTTGTCACAACTTTTGTAGAATGCTTGGGCATCCTTGAATAGTGAAGGCCAATAAAAACCAGATTGCAAAACCTTGGCAGCGGTCTTGTTTCCACCTAAGTGTCCTCCATATGGGGAAGCATGACAGTGGTGAAGCACAGCTTCCTGTTAATCCTGTGGTATACACCTCCTGATAATTTGATCTGCACAAAGTTTGAAAAGAAGAGGTTCGTCCCAATAATAATGTTTCGCATCATTTTGGAACCTCTTCCTTGCTTGATAATTAAGTTCAGGAGGTAGTACTCCGCTAACTATGTAATTAACAAAATCAGCGTACCAAGGAAGTTCAGAAAGCTTACCTGCCGCCATGGCTATCGCGGTAGTGCTTGTGGCAGCAAACAGCTGCTCGTCAGGGAAAGTCTCCAGTATGTGGGTCTTGTCTGTTGGTAGACTTTTTCCCATCTCTAATCTTGACAAGTGGTCTGCAACTTGGTTCTCTGTCCCCTTTTTATCCTTGATTTCAATGTCGAACTCTTGCAGTAGCAGAATCCAACGTATCAGTCTAGGTTTTGCATCTTTTTTAGTGAACAGATACTTCAGTGCTGAGTGGTTTGTATGGACCACCACCTTCGTCCCAAGTATGTACGAACGTAACTTGTCAATCGAAAACACCACTGCTAACAGTTCCTTTTCTGTTGTGGTGTAATTCACTTGGGCATCGTTTAGTGTTTTGCTGGCGTAATAAATTTAGTGGAACAACTTGTCCTTTCTCTGCCCAAGTGCTGCCCCTACAGCGTAGTCACTGGCATCACACATAATTTCAAACGGCAAACTCCAGTCTGGTGGCTGTACAATTGGGGCTGTTACCAGCTTTTCTTTCAGGATTCTGAATGCCTCAGTACATTCAGTATTGAAGTCAAAGGGACGATTCTGTTCCAGTAGGTGGCATAAAGGCTTGGTAATCTTCGAAAAATTTGCAATAAACCTTCGATAAAACACAGAATACCCAAAGAAACTCCGAATTCCCTTGACTGTGGTGGGTGGCGACAGCTTTTCAATCACTTCTATCTTTGCTCTGTCGACCTCTATGCCGCGGCAGCTTACCTTGTGGCCTAGGACTATCCCCCCATCCACCATGAAGTGACATTTTCCCAGTTAAGGTCCCACCTCGGTTAGCGACCCTAAATTTTTTTTCATTTATTTTACATCTTGTCTAAAGGCATAATTATTTCCTAAGTGATCACGACAGCGGAAAACGGGGCTCACGAGAAGCCCTACAGCAAATCGGGCCTAAGCCCAACCCTTGAGATCCTTTAGAGACGCCAAAAAGCCCATTTTTAGGCCCGTGTTTCGAAACAGACGTCACCCGTTTCGAAACACGGGCTTCAGTTAAAAAGCAAGACACCCGTACCGAAACGCTTCCACCTCGTTTTGGAACAGGGTCACGTTTTTGCCTAGGCGTTTCGATACCTTTTTCGAAACAGGCATTTACAGTAGCCAAAGTGTTTCGATACTTGTTTCGAAACAGGGGCTCACAGTGGCCAAACCGTACCGAAACTCGTTTCGATACGGGGAGCCCTGGAACCACACCCGTTTCGAAACAACTCAACCGTTTCGAAACACCTGCAGTCTGCAATTTTCCAAAATCAGTTTTAGGCATTTCCAAATGATCCCAAACGCCCTTAACGACCCAAAGAAGCATACATAACTTACAAACACACTCTAGAGGCATGCATCCTATTACAACATAGTCAAATTATATAAGACATAAGATAAGACATCCGTTCAAAAGATCATTCAAGGCATGCTTAAAAACTTAAAGGCCAAAAGGCACATGTCTTCACACATAGGTTTACATGCTCACAAATACATATAATCATCCAAAAGCATTGCCTCACAACACAAGTATTCATCCAACACATAACAAGGTTTGTAACCCAAGACATACCATAACAACATTCAACAATTATGAGTCATACAACGCTCATACAAAAACATAGCAGCCCCATTGCTAAACTACTACTTTATTTACTGAGCCATACTTGAGCAGTCACAAAAGCTTGGAAAGCCCTTTCCTTGCACCTTGCTAACACCACGCTAATGATCTGCATTGTCGAAAACGAGAGCGTAAGCTAGAAGCTTAGTAAGGATGCTCTAAAACCAAAAACAACGACAATGCAGGGTTCAAGCATCTAATCCTTAATATCACACACAAACATGCATAGCATCGACATAGCAAGCTAGCTTGCAACACAAGAGACAATAATATGACATCTTACTTCATATTAAGCTCAACAAGTTAAAACATTTATCTCAACATCATAACCACATAAACAAGTATATTGGCCACTATTAGTTTACTCGGATATGTGGATTACTCTCAACATCAACATTACCTCGGTGGGATTACACTCATCACCGGACCTCACATTGATGGGATTCCACTCATCATCACATGCCCTACAGATGGGATTCCACTCATCATCACGTATAATATAAATATTTCCGGTGGAATATTACATCACCGTACTCCTCCTTGATGACTTAACGCCACCAAGGCCACACGCGAATTTGACTCAACCGTGTGCACACTAATCCTAATGATCGATCATTTATACCCGGTAAGTTAACTAGTGCCAATTATACTTTTAAACCACATCATAACATTCATCATTTATAGCACACATCCATCATCACACACATCAATGTATGTTCATACATAACCAAATCATGCTTCACAAGACCATAATAAGCATAAACATTGAAAGCTTATAAACACACAAGAAGTTAAGCTACCAACTTAACTCCCACCTTGGAATGGCCTACCAAGCTCATTCCAAAACCTCGACTACACACACTTGAACCGATTTAAAAACAAGTTGAAAGTTTCACCCACCACCCTTCCTTAGCAAACCAAGCAAAAACTACTCAAGCCTCCACAACTTCCGAATTCGATCCCGAACCTTCTCCGATGTTTCCAATTGCTTCTAACCAATCAAAAGACAAGTATTACTTAACCAAATCACAGTCAAACTCAGCCACAAACCCAACCCACAATCACAAGCCAAAACTTCACAATTTCAAACCCAAACTAACCACAAAACCCACATTTCGTACTCCCCAAATACCCAGCTGAAATCCACCATTTCCAACACCCCAAAGACCCCTAAAGGCTTCCAAAACACTTCCCTAACAACCCTATACCATTATCCCTTCAACCCAACACAAAAACACACCAAAAATTCATGTTTTGACACTTTTAAAAATGCCCCCAAGACCCATTTCGGGATTTTTTCTTAAAATCCTTCCATTTCGAAATGTAAGGAGTATTTAGGTAAGCTCAACTCAAAACTTAACTAAACAAACCAAAAACATGTTAAAAACCCTTTAAAGCTTCATACTTTCTTCAAATTGAAAAACTTGGAAATTTAAAAAGATGATGGTTTTGTAATCTAAAACCATAGAAATGATTGGGATGAATAGGAGAGTTCAAAAATAAAATTACCTTCAAAAGAGCTCTTGAATTGATGGAGAAAATGGATGGAATAGTGATTTAGGGCTTTGGGAGGGGTTTGGGGTTTTTCCACGTGAAATGGAGAATGAAGAAGAAGAGACCTTTTTTTTCTTTTTGTTTTGTTTCAAAAAGTTGTCTTCCTTTATTTACACTTAATTACAAAATTGCCATTACTTTAATTTTAGCCTCATTTAAATCAAAACCCAACTCTAATTAAATTAAACCGGTTTTGACGACTCGAACCCAACACCCACATATCTCCTAGCCCCAAAACACGGGTGTTACAACTCTCCCCCACTTAAGGAATTTCGTCCCTGAAATTACCTGACTGAAAGAGATAAGGAAACTGCTTTTCCATATCCTCCTTCCTCTCCCAAGTGGCCTCGTCCACCCCTCGACGTTGCCACCGCACTTTTACTAACTCAATTGATCTACCCCGCAACACCTTGCTGTCAGAAGCTAAGATCTCAACTGGTTCTTCATCATAAGTCACATCCGGATTCAATTCAATCTCTTCTACGGGCATAACATACGATGGATCTGACCTATACTTACGGAGCATCGAAACATGAAACACATCATGTATTTTCTCTAGCTCGGATGGCAAACACAACTGATAAGCAACTGGACCAACCCTTTTCACAATCTCGTACGGTCCTATGTACCTCGGACTCAACTTCCCTTTTCTGCCAAATCTCATCACTTTCTTCCATGGAGACACTTTTAGGAACACCTTCTCACCCACTGAGAACTCAACTTCCTTCCTCTTCAAGTCGGCATAGGATTTCTGTCTATCCGAAGCTGCCTTCAAGCGATCACAAATCAATTTCACTTTATCGGTTGTCCCCTTAAGCAAATCCGGCATAGGCAACAATTTCTGTCCCACTTCAGCCCAACAAACTGGAGTTGTACACTTTCTACCATACAAGGCCTCATACGGAGCCATTTGAATGCTCGACTGGAAACTGTTATTGTAAGCAAACTCAACTAGAGGTAAGTGCTTCTCCCATGTACCCTGAAAATCAATGATGCAACAATGCAACATATCCTCTAAAATCTGTATAACCCTTTCTGACTGACCATCTGTCTAAGGATGATAAGACGTGCTGAAATTCAAACGGGTACCCAAAGCTATGTGCAGACACTCCCAAAATCGAGCTGTAAACCTCGGATCTCTATCGGACACAATAGACTTCGGCACACCATGCAGTCTAACAATCTCACCAATGTATAGATCGACAAATCTATCTAAGGTATAAGTCGTATTAACTGCCAAGAAGTGAGCACACTTCGTGAAACGGTCTACTATAACCCAAACTGAGTTCTTCTTCGTAGGAGTCAAAGGCAAACCCGAAACAAAATCCATGGTGATATTCTTCCATTTCCATTCCGGAATTCTCAACGGTTGCAACAACACTGAGGGAACCTGATGTTCCGCCTTCACTCTCTGACACACCATACATTTACTCACGAAGTCGGCTACATCTCTCTTCAAACCAACCCAAAAGTACTCATTCTTCAAATCTCGGTACATCTTCGTACTTCCAGGATGCATAGAAAACGGACTACTGTGCACTTCAATCAAGATCGTACGTCTCAAATCACTGTCTTCTGGCACAACTATCCTATTTCTGAAACACAAGACCCCATTGGTACTGAAACTATAGTCGGAAGGTCTACCCTCGGCTATGTCTTGCACGTGAGGTGCCAAAGATCTGTCTAAGAGCTGCTTCTCTCTAATCAACTGACCTAGAGTAGGTCTAACCTGAAGCTCGACCACTAAGCCACCATCTCCTGACAAGCTCAATCTAGCAAACATGGCTCTCAAGTCTACAACTACCTTTCTACTCAAAGCATCGACCACTACATTGGCCTTACCCGGATGGTACTCAATCGTAAGATCATAGTTCTTTAGCAACTCTAACCACCTACGGTGTCTGAGATTCAACTCTCGCTGAGTCATGATATACTTCAAACTCTTGTGATCTGTGTACACTGTGCACTTCTCACCGTACAAATAATGCCTCCAAATCTTCAGAGCAAACACAACTACAGCTAACTCTATGTCGTGGGTCGGATAGTTACGCTCATGAGTCTTCAACTGTCTCGAGGCATAAGCCACTACTCTCCTGTCTTGCATGAGAACACAACCTAGGCCTACATAGGAAGCATCACTGTAAACTATATATTCCTTCCCCGACTCTGGCTGGATCAAGATCGATGCTCGGGTCAAAGCTTCTTTCAACTTCTCAAAGGCTCGCTGTCATGCATCTGACCACTCAAACTGAACACTCTTCTGAAGTAACTGTGTCAATGGAGCGGCTAACTTCGAGAAACCTTCTACGAATCTTCTATAGTATCCAGCTAAGCCTAGAAAGCTACGAACCTACGTTACTGTCTTCGGTTGCTTCCACTCAACTATAGCTTCTATCTTCTTCGGATCGACTCTAATCCCATCGGCAGACACTACATGCCCTAAGAAGACTACCTCTCGAATCCAGAACTCACACTTACTCAACTTCGCATACAACTGATTTTCTAACAAAGTCTTCAAAACTAGCCTCAAGTGTCGGTCGTGGTCTTCCTCTGCACGTGAATACACCAAAATGTCATCTATGAAGACAACTACAAACTGATCTAGATACTGATGGAAGATCATATTCATCATATCCATGAAAGCAGCCGGTGCGTTAGTCAACCCAAAAGGCATGACTAAAAACTCATAGTGACCATATCTAGTCCTAAAGGCCGTCTTCGGTACATCAACCTCTCTTACCTTTAGCTGGTAGTAACCGGATCTCAAGTTGATCTTTGAAAAGACTGATGCCCCTCTCAACTGGTCAAACAAATCATCAATTCTCGGCAACGAATACTTGTTATTCACTGTTAAATGATTCAACTGTCTGTAATCTATACACATTCTCATGCTTCCATCTTTCTTCTTTACAAACAAAACTGGAGCGCCCCAAGGCGAAGAACTCGGTCGGATGAAGCCTCTATCTGTCAACTCTTGCAACTGAGTCTTCAACTCTTTCAGTTCTTTCGGTGCCATACGATACAGAGCAATCAAAACAGGAGCTGAATCTAAATAAGTCTCTATGGCAAACTCAACCTCTCTATCAGGGGGTAAACCCGGCAATTCTTCCGGAAACACACTTGGAAAGTCACACACTGTCCGGATGTCTTGAGGTCTAACCTCACTCATGTTTGGGTTCATCATATAGGCCAAATACGCTTCGCAACCCGTCTCAACTAGTCTCTTAGCCTCTAAAACTGAAACTACATTCGATAAGAACTTCACGTTCTCACCTACCACTACTATCTCATAATCATTCGCGAGTCTCAAGGAAATCCTCTTAGTTTCAAAGTCTATCCTAGCTCTATGCTCAATGAGCCAGTCCATACCCAAAATCACATCAAAGCCATAAAACAGTAGCTCCATCATATCCACTAGAAACACATGCCCCTGAACCATTAACGGACATCTTCTGTACATCTTTCTAACTACTACCGTATCCCCGAAGGAACTAGTAACACTAACTCCTACATCTAATATTTCACAAGGCAATCTCAACAAATTTGCATGCTCACTCAATATATAAGAATGTGTAGACCCAGAGTCAATCAAAGAAAGCAAACCCAAAGACTGTATCGAGAAGTTACCTACAATCACATCTGTGTCGTGCTGACCCTCACGCTGAGCGTAAACTCTGTCCTGGCCTCCGCCCTCTGGCTGGACTGCAACCACATGCGCTATGTTTCTCTGGCCATCATTTCTCGGCTGGAAGTTACCTCTACCGCGCCCGCGGCCTCTCTGAAAGTCATTGGCTCTAGTAGGAGCCTGAACTGGTGTCTGCCCCACCTGATGTGGACAGTCACGCCTGATATGATCCCTAGCTCCACAGCTCCAACACGAGTGGAAATTTCCCCAACACTCACCGGTGTGATTCCTCCCGCAACTAGCACACGCTGGCAACCGTCCACCAGCCCTCTCGCCCTGATGCCCCCTACCGTGGTTACCTCCACCACGCCTATGGTCATAGTGATGCCGGTTGTCCCGATGCCTCTTGGCATCACCTCTATCAAAGTCACTAGATCTCTTCCCATAACTAGAACCACCAGATCGTTTGGTCAAGCCCAAACTGTGCTCTAAGTCCTTGGCCCTCGCGACCAAGACATCAAAATCTATGTAGTCAACAGCTAAAGTGTACCTCTTGATCTCTTCCTTCAACCCATAGCGGAAACGGTTACAACGTTCCTCTTCAGTAGGAACAAGCTCAGACGCATACTGACTCAGCCTGACAAATCTGATCTCATAGTCTGTCACAATCATACTCCCCTGAAGTAAAGCCCTAAATTCCCTCTTCTTCTCATCGAGATATCGAGGACCCAAATATTTCTTACGGAAAGCTGACTCGAAAAACTCCCAAGTGATCTCGGCCTCTTCCATACCCGTAGTGATGGTGACCCACCAAGTGTAGGCATCACCCTGGAGTAGAGATATAACACACCCTAGCTTACGTTCCCCGGTACATCCTATCTGTGCCAGAATACGAACGGTCTTCTCAAACCACATCTCAGACCTCTCGGGTGTCGACCCTCTGAACTCTTCACCTCCTAAACTACGAAGTCTCTCTAATGGCAAACCTGTACCCTCTTCCTGGGGTTGTGCCACTGCCTGACCCCCAGCCACAGCAGCCTGAAAAGCCCCGGCTATCGCCTGGACTAGAGGAGCTAAATCTATTTCGGCCTGTCCTTGTCCCACTTGAGGTTCTACGCCATCGGCTCCCGCCTCACCTCCCTCTTGGTGAGGAGGAGAAGGAGGAGGTTGAGGAGCCTGCGTCTCACCAATTTGCTCAACTCCCAGAGCTTGTGCCCGTGGTTCCGGTTGAACCATCATAGGCCTCCCTCTTGGTCTCATATTACAGCTAGCAAGATAACAACTACAACAAACAAACATATAAGGATTAAGTTAGCAAAGGCAAGGGTCCAACCGTGCTCAAGTATCTTTCTTTACAAAACTTTTTCAAAATAAGTAATAGTAGCAATGGGAACTCGACACTACACCAGACACAACAATCATGCTTCCAAACACCATACGAATTGAACAAACAACAAGCATACATGGCAAAGCATTCACCGAAGCAATACAATTACTTAAAAACTTCAAACTTACCTTACTTACTTGCCCGAAGTCTCGGTAACCTCAGGCTCTGATACCAACAAATGTAACCCCCTCGCCCCGGTCTGGTCGACTAACCGGTTCGAGTAGGCTACACGGGGAAAACCGATGTGAAACCCGTTCAGGTCCCACCTCGGTTAGCGACCCTAATTTTTTTCATTTATTTTAAATATTGTCTAAAGGCATAATTATTTCCTAAGTGATCACGACAGCGGAAAATGAGGCTCACGAGAAGCCTTACAGCAAATCGGGCCTAAGCCCAACCCTTGAGACCCTTTAGAGACGCCAAAAAGCCCATTTTAGGCCTGCGTTTCGAAACAGACATCACTCGTTTCGAAACACGGGCTTCAGTTAAAAAGCAAGACACCCGTACCGAAACGCTTCCACCTCGTTTCGAAATAGGGTCACGTTTTTGCCTAGGCGTTTCGATACCCGTTTTGAAACAGGCATTTACAGTAGCCAAAGTGTTTCGATACTTGTTTCGAAACAGGGGCTCACAGTGGCCAAATCGTACCGAAACTCGTTTCGATACGGGGAGCCCTGGAACCACACCCATTTCGAAACAGCTCAAACAGTTTCGAAACACCTGCAGTCTGCAATTTTCCAAAATTAGTTTTAGGCATTTCCAAATGATCCCAAACGCCCTTAACGACCCCAAGAAGCATACATAACTTACAAACACACTCCAGAGGCATGCATCCTATTGCAACATACTCAAATTACACAAGACATAAGATAAGACATCCATTCAAAAGATCATTCAAGGCATGCTTAAAAACTTAAAGGCCAAAAGGCACATGTCTTCACACATAGGTTTACATGCTCACAAATACATATAATCATCCAAAAGCATTGCCTCACAACACAAGTATTCATCCAACACATAACAAGGTTTGCAACCCAAGACATAGCATAACAACATTAAACAATTATGAGTCATACAACGCTCATACAAAAACATAGCAGCCCCATTGCTAAACTACTACTTTATTTACTGAGCCATACTTGAGCAGTCACAAAAGCTTGGAAAGCCCTTTCCTTGCACCTTGCTAACACCACGCTAATGATCTGCATTGTCAAAAACGAGAGTGTAAGCTAGAAGATTAGTGAGGATGCTCTAAAACCAAAAACAACGACAATGCAGGGTTCAAGCATCTAATCCTTAATATCACACACAAACATGCATAGCATCAACATAGCAATCTAGCTTGCAACACAAGAGACAATAATATGGCATCTTACTTCATATTAAGCTCAACAAGTTAAAACATTTATCTCAACATCATAACCACATAAACAAGTATATTGGCCACTATTAGTTTACTCGGATATGCAGATTACTCTTAACATCAACATTACCTCGGTGGGATTACACTCATCACCGGACCTCGCATGGATGGGATTCCACTCATCATCACATGCCCTACAGATGGGATTCCACTCATCATCACGTATAATATAAATATTTCCGGTGGAATATTACATCATCGTACTCCTCCTTGATGACTTAACGCCACCAAGGCCACGCGCGAATTTGACTCAACCGTGTGCACACTAATCCTAATGATCGATCATTTATACCCGTTAAGTTAACTAGTGCCAATTATACTTTTAAACCACATCATAACATTCATCATTTATAGCACACATCCATCATCAAGCCATTTGATAATTTATACAAACCCTCAAACCGGTCACAGTCCTGGTTGGGATTAGTTCGTTCTCTTCATTGGTCACCACGGTTATTCCTCCCTTTTTAGGGACACACTGCACCAGGCTCACCCACTTACTATCCGAGATGGCATAAATTATCCAACGTCAAGCCATTTGATAATTTCTTTTCTCACCACTTCTCGCATAGCGTCGTTTAAACGTCTCTGAGCATCAATGGTCGGCTTATGATCATCCTCTAGGAGAATTTTGTGCATACATAGGGCTGGACTAATGCCTTGGATGTCAGATATTGTCCATCCAGTAGCCTTTTTGTGCTGCTGCAGCATCCCTATTAGCTGCTGTTCCCGTTTCTGTATTAACTTGGAAGAGATGATTACGGGTAACGTATCATTTAAACCAAGAAAAACATATTTAAGCTGCCCTGACAGGGGCTTAAGGTCTAAAACAGGTGGTTCTACAGTTGAAGGCTTTTGGATTATATGTTCATTTGAGGTATAGTTTAGGGGCTCGAATAACTTACCTGGACGATTTCGTATCCAGTTTACCTCCCCATGACCTTCAGTGTCAGATGTGTCTGAATCGGAGGAGTTGCTGTCATCGTTGCTGCCGTGACAGTCTTCCAAATGGCTGTTGTGGCAGTGACCAAACTTGATGTCATGGCAGCTCGACCTGATGCAGGGTTGGTCAAGGATTACTTCAGTGATATCCTTGCATTCTTCTTCTGCATCAGCATGTTTAATTGCTTGGAGAACATTGAGCATGATCTCTTGATCATTTACTCTCGTTGTAAGTTCTCCCTTTTCTACATCAATTAGTCCTCCCCTATTTAGTTCACAGAACAACCCCTTTGAAAACATGATTTTTAAACCATGATTGTCCATTTTTACTTGCTAATATAATCAATCAATCCAACATTCATAACAACCTCAAATGTGCTCACAAAACAGTCCAAACATATGTCTATCTTAAGCTTTTAAATCTTAAACACATTCATTCAATAAAGAGTAACTCATGTGAATTTATAGACTTTGGCCCTGTTTGGCAATTAGTGGATAGCTGATAGCAGATTACTTTAGCTGATAGATGATTGCATTAGCTGATTTGACTAGCGGGTTGTATTAGCTGATTGTATAAAAGTGTTTGGTAAAATTAACTGATAGCTGATAGCTGTTAGATTATTTAAACAAGCAAAATGACATATAAGGACATGATTATATTCGATACTTATTTGAATAGTTTATTAGTTATCAATATTTTGTATCTAATCAATATTAATTAGATCTATAAAATTATTTTTAATTTAATTTTTCTAAACATATTAAAATGATTTATATATGAATTTATTATTTATATAATTATTTTAATATAATTTAATTAATTAATAAATTTAAATACACATATAAATATGTGATAATAAAAAAAGTAAATAGGATTAGCTTATAAATAGGGTGAAAAAATATTTAATTTAGGTTATTTTGAGATTTTTGGTAACTTGTAAGGGTAAAAGAGTCTTTACAACTCTAATATCAAACCTCTAATCTCAAAAAGCTCCTATTATGAGTTTTTTCAAAATTAGCTGTTTCACCTCAATCCGCTCTTTCAACCCGCTATTCACCAAACAACAATATTATCGGATTTGACTGGTCAAACCTCTAATTATGCCTCAAACCTCTAATTTATACCCAAAACTCTCCTTACCAAACAATTACTTCAAATTTGTAACTCAACTCTTTTTGAATACATTCAATCAAGCAATTGTAATTTGTCCTAACTCCACTTCAATTATAATATGGAACTATGCTTCCTTTGCATTTTGAATTGTTTCACCGAATTAGCATTCTTATCAATCAACATATCATCCTAAGTACTTTATCAACCAAGTTTATCAAATGAATATCAAACAGCTTACAACGTAACAAAAAAATCAAGACTCAAAGAAGGATATACTTAGTTTCTTCCATAATACATTCGCATAATTCAGATTCAAACACATGCATGGATCAATTCGATCTAGACATGGTTCCTAACATAGTTTGATCATTGGAAACTCACTCAAAACATATCATATAAGAGATTGGCAGCCAACAATTGAATTGAGTTCTTAATTTAAGGAAGAAATGAAGAGTTTATTTACCCTTTCACATGAGACTCTCGATCCTAATCTTAGACAAGCATCAATTCCTTAAGCTACTTCTTCGAACCACCATGGTTAGACCATGACCAAGCTTTCTCTCTCCCTCTACAAGAGAGATTCGGCCATTTTCAAGATGATGAGGATAAAGCTCTTCTACCTCATCTAACCGAGACCCCCATTCCCCAAATCATTTGTTTCCTTGACATGTGTTAACATCCCTAAACAATTTTATTGCTTACATGCAATCCCCTAATTCCTTTCTTTAGTCGGTTTAATACTTTATAATATAACCACCCTTTCTTCAATTCTTCCTATTTAGTCACAAAGCTTTATAAGATTTAGATTTGTTTGAAGTTAGTCAGTTTATTAATAATCAAATGCATCTCTCAATCTTACAATTTAACCCTTCTTATCATGCTTCTTTCTAACTTATTATGAGGCAAACCAATACTCATCCACTATCATTTAAGTTGGTCCCTAAGCACTTCTTCTTTTAATCTATTCATTTTGGTCCTATGCCTTCAAATTAAGTACCTTATTACATAATGGAATAGCTTCTTAGAACTCAAAAGTAGTAACATTCTTCTAGGCCTAGTTTAAGGGTGTTACAGAGTTTGGCAGTGTCTAAGTTTGCAAAAATTGCATTGATACGACCTATAGTCGTTTCTATACGACCCCTTATACATTTCGATACGCCTTCTCATGTATCAATACACCCTCTTTATTACCTGCAATGGCTCTTTCTGTTTGAGACATGTAACGATACAGGTACTCCGTGTACCGAAACGGTAGGTTGCAGAAGTGCATTTATGGTGGGAAAAAGAGAGCCCAACAGCTCTATTGATGATGCCAACCACCCAAACGACTAGAATTCAATGAGAAGGTATAAAAGCAAGCTTCTAAAGCTACAACAATAACTATTGAACAAGTCAAGCACAATCAAGCAAAAATCCAATCTCTTTGAGCTTATTAAAGTCAAATTCTTGTAACCCTCTTGAGAGTTTTTATTGTATTCATTCTTGATCAAGTTTGGGGTTAGTGTGAACTTGTATTTGGGCAATTATTCACCTATTGTGAGTTATTTTTCAGTTTTAAAAAATTTCTCTTGTAAAGAGTGATCTTGATTAAACTTTGGGTAGAAAGCTTAATCGTTTTGTAACGGTTTCCTCCTAATCCTAGAAAAGGAGAAGAATTCAGTAATGAATTGGTTGAAAATCCTTAGTGAGAGCTAAGGTAGTGGATGTAGAGCTTGTTCTAAGCTTGAACCACTCTAAATTCTCTTGTCTTAAAGTTTTATTTTTACCACTTTGCTCCCTTTCATTTTAAATAGTCAATTCACCCCTCTTGACCAATTTACTATTGTGTGATCATCTCAACAACTTGGATGCGACGAAAAAAATGATGTCTAGTTGGAATAGTCAGAAATTGAGCTGAGAGAGCTCCAATAAAGGAGGCAAGCGACGTAATGAGCGGTGTTACGAAGAAAGTGTCTACATTGACCTTATATTCGTTTGTGTATATTTTCACAAAAAGATAAATATTTATGACACATTTGTGGTGGAAGGTACGTGCCCCCGTTGACGAGTGAAATAATATGAGATTAAATAAAGAATTAAAATCATAACTACAACTTGGTGTCACGAAGTCATTATCCTCTTTTCAAAATAATTGTTTAATAGATTGTGAAACGGTACCACTTTTATATCTCAAGACTTCACATTTCTTTTTCAATGTAGGATTAATGTTCTTCATCTCTTTATGGCGTGACATTCTTTTTCACTCAACCTTGTGACGATCTCACCACGAGTAATATGCTCTAGTGATAGGATATTGTTACTGTTGTTTATTCTACTCTACCTCACCACTGGGGAGTTCGGTCAGAAATCAGACAATTAATAGTTCAATATGATATAACTTGTCATGAGACCATTTCTCTTTTTCAGAAGACATCGTGAGTTATTTGTCCTCATGAAGAGTTATTGTCACGATTGTTTACCGTACTCTACCCACTCATAAAGTATTTGGTCTAAAATTGAACAGTTAAAAAGTTACTTTGATATCACTTTTCACATATCAATTACTCTTTTATAAAAAAATAGCTTTATTTAAAATGATTAAATTTCAAGGTAGAGTAAATAAATTTAAGGCAATGTGTATTTTAATACTCTTTAAAAACTATGAGCCAGAGCAGATAAGTTTAAAATAGTTATATTAGTTATATTTCAATAACAAGTTGTGTAAAAAGAGAGTGTTACACGCTTTTTAAAAAAAATTATAAGGTCTAAATTTATAATTTTAAAATCACAAACCCTAAATTTTAAAATTTAAATATTAAAAATCAAAATCTGACCTCAAATTTTAAATATTAAAACTTAAACTCCTAAACTTTAAAATTGTCAGACTTGTGTATTAAAATATTTTTAATTTAAAATAATATATATATTAGTTTTTTTCAAAATAAAATAGGATTAATTTGATAATTTATTTGTTTAATGTCTCACATTTATCATTTTATAAACAAAATATTTTTTTATAATTCATTATTTTTATAGAATTTTTTTTTTCATTTTTATAAAATTTTGTAATTTCTTATAATTTTTGTTTAAAGTGATTAGTTTGTAATTTTTTTAAATTGACAAGGACTCAAGGGATATTTAAACAAAGTTATTGCTCTTTTTATTTGAATTGTAAAATTCAGTTATACTAAAATTTTAAAAATGAAATAATTCTATTCAACTAACTCAGAAAATTTTAGTTTCTTTTTTATCAAATCAAATTTTATTCACCCATATTTAATGAATCAATACTCCAATTCTCTACACATATTTATGGGTCCATAAATTTGACATCCATCTAATTAATGATAAATCTTCTAATTTTTTATAAAAAAAATGATTTTTAGTTTATATAAACGTGTTTCCAAAATAAAAGGTTATTTATCAATTCTCTATCAAAGTTAAAAATCAATAATAATAAGTTGATCTTGCTAGATGAAATACTAAATCCCTCTAAATAAAATCAAGAATTATTCTACTATTGTAAATGAAATAATTTGAGTTTTACCGCATTCGATCTAGATTAATTTATTTTTGCAGGATTAATGTAATAATTAAAAGCCACCAAAGCCTCTGAAAAAAATAAAAACCAAGAAATGAATCTTATTTCCAAAAGCTCACTCCACTTGGTATTTAAATAAATCAAACAAACAAATAAACCAATTGGCACATCATACAATCCCAGCTTTGCAACAATGCATTAAGATTTCCAGATTCTTCATTGAAGCAAATTAATGTGTATGAGTTTGTTTCATGACTCGGTAGCAATTTCCATGGAAGCAACCTTATCGGCAATGGCGTTTTGTTGTTTTTCACGATCGTTCATCTCGAGCTGGCTGTAATTTCCTTTCTCCTTGAAGAGTTGGATATGGTGATGTTTGCAGTAGAGTTTCCCTTCATGTGCTATGTAGTTTGATGGGCTAATGGTGCAACCTCCATGGGTACACTTGAAGCAGCTCTTGTGGTATATTGTCCTATTCACAGTAACCTTTAAACAACACAAAAAAGGGGTTTCAATCTATGTTTCTTAGATCCGGATGCATGAGTCGGATATGGTTCATGTATTCGAATATAGATACTTTGACAAAAGAGAAATGAAAAGTTCAAATAACATAGATTTCGATTACCCTCTCAATCGGATATGCAGTCTTATTACAGCACTTGCATTTTTCTCTGGTGCCCTCAAACATGTTCAACACTTTTATTGCATTCTGTTTGATCCAATTCGAAACGAATCAATTAAATTCGAATAATTCTATCATTAGCGTATCAAATATATATATATATATAGTTTGCAAGAATTACCTCATTTTCCATTTGTCTTTCAGGCTTAACAATCTTTGGTGTTCCTGAAAGAATTGGAAAGAGAAACTATAGCAGATTGTTTCATAGGATGAAATATAGTGCAGTAAAGAACTACGATGTTCGGATTTTTCATTTTATTTAAAGTAATCATATCCGACACTAGTGTCTACATATGAACATGGACTTTCAATAGGACTTACAAAATTTTAAAGGGGGCGAACTTATAAAATTTTAGGGGGCGAAAATAGGTTTTCAACAGGAAATATATAAAAAATTTCTAAATCATATGAGAATTTCAAATTTTTAGGCCCTAAAGGTCCATCTCTAGATATAACATCCAAAGATTCTCTAAATACATATCCGAATCAGATAAATACCCACATTCGATGCTTACACCCGAATCTAAGTAACACGGATTCTAAAAACAGATAATTCAATAGAAAAATTTACCTTCAAAACTCTTGTCCAGACTGCCAGTCCTCTTAAAGAGTTGATCATAGTGAGGCCTACAGTATAACACCCCTTCAAAAGAGTTGTAGTTGCTAAGCTGCCAAAAGTAAAATACAAATGGGTTAATTGCACTAAATGTTCTCATATTATCAACTAATTTCAAATTGGTCCCTAAACTTCAAAACATTTTAATTGAGTCATTAAATATCAATATCATATCAATTAGACCACTAATGTCAAGAAGTTTAAATACATGTAAACATATACATTTCCATACAGCTACTAAATGAACGTCTACATAATTTGAATTATGTTCGATATTAGATACATATTCGTATTCGATACTCATCTGAATAAACATCGATATCGAAAATCATAGATGATAAAAACAAAAGGATGTTACCTTGAGAGTACCCCTGCAATGGTGGCATCGGAAGCAAGACTTATGGAAAACCCTATTATCAGCCGTCAACTTATCCACCAAATACACAGTCTTGTCGCAGGCGCTGCATTTCTGTTGAGTCCCCTGGAATGACGCCATTGTTGCTTCCACGGAAAGCTCTGATCAACAACAAGAGAAACCCAACTTTTACGAAGAACCCTAAGATCAAAAAGGCAAAAGAGAGTAACCCAAAACGATTCTTGTTATCGTTTTGTTTGATTCCTTTTATGAATCGAATTTCACTCTGTTTTTGCCTTCCGATCTGGGTTTCTTCAAGTTGGATCCTGTCTTTCAAGCTTTGAGATCTGCTTATTTATAGCTTAAAAGATGGGGCAAAGGGTGACCAAAAATAGTGTGGAATGCAGTGAATTGAGGAGGCAACGAATTAAAGCAAATTTATAGGAAATGGTGTCACTTTTGGCTACTTTTTCTCTCATTTTCTTCCGATTTTGAAGCGATTCCTCCAACCATCCAACCTTGTTTTATAATATCTTGCTTTTCATTTCAATCTGTATTTTTTTTCCTGGGAAATTTGATTCCAAAATAAGGAGAAAATTTTGGCATAATACCAAAAGAATGCCTACAAGGTGCGATTAAATATTCACTTTGACTTATGTTTTTTTTTTAAATTGTTAGTCAACTAATGTTTGAGATGACTTGACAGAATGACACGTCAACAAAAAAATAATTTTATATAAAAAATTGACTGATATTGTTGTGAATAAAATAACAAATAACAATAATAAGAACAAGAATGGAAGAACAAAGAGATGGAAGAAAGAGGGAGATTTGTATTGTTCTCAAATATAGACTTCTGTACAATGTCTTCATCAAATCATCTATTTATAGGCATAAGAAGTACATATTATATTGAACTCTAATTAAATGAGATAATATTCCTAATGATAAAGTAAATCAAACTCCTTAGATAAAGTTTTAATCATGATAGACATCTACATAGATAAATATTCATAACACTCCCCCTTAGATGTCTATGTAGATAATGTGCCTCGTTAAAACCTTACTAAGATAAACATCCAGTGGGAAAAAAATTCTTTAGTGAAGGAAAAAGAGTACACACATCTTTGATACGCATAACATGTTACCTCATTAAAAACCTTACTAGGAAAACTCATTGGGACAAAATCTCGGTTAAGGGAAAAAGAGTGCAACGCATATTTACTCCCCCTCATGAAAACATCTCAGAAGATCTTTGAATCTTCATAATTCAAACTTGAATATTATTTTTCTAAAGATAGCGGGGGATGAAACTTTGGAGTAATATTTTCCATGATGTATCCACCTTCAATTATCTCTACACAAGATAGCATTTGTATCATATCTTATGAAAGTAAATCACATATCTTATGGATATGTTAGGTCAATGGTAACACATTTTTGACTTGCCTTGTGCATAACAATTATTTATGCAAGATTTGAGGAGGCATCGACAAATGTTTGAAGATCTAAATGTAATGATCTTTGTATATTCATAGATATTTTCTTGACCAACTAATATATAGTGCTTCAAGACCAAGAAAAGATATAATTATCTTTATTCACATCCAACAATCTTACAATTATTGGGATACTCAATAGATATGCTCTATTCATATTGAATCTTCTTTAAGATCCTTTCAGCTTATGTCTATTCATAGACAAAAAGAAATATATAAAAATGCTCGATCTTCAGGTCGAGATAAACTTGATGTCAAGATTCAAGTACTTGTATTGAAAGTACTTCATGAGTTTCCAATTTGAAGCTCTTTAGGAGTTCTAAAATTACCATAATGGATCTTGATCCAAACTCCTTTATAAAATACATAAGGAAATCTGATCATTCTTATAGTATTTTCTCAATTAGTATTCACTAAGGCGGTTATACCAAATGCGCCAAAATATTCATGAGACATGTCTAAATAAATTTCCTCGGAAATTTTCAAATGCTTCTAGCATTTTAAATCCTTCAAGGATAAATATGAATCCACAAATAATTAGACGCATGTAAAATTTTTCATAACTGCCAAAGTAATTGCATCCACCATGAAGTAATTAAAACTTTTCATAAATCATAGTTCAAGTCGTATTTACGACTATTTATTTGTGCCTCACTTGCATTACACCTTTAGGTGTTTGGACTGCTGGTCCAAATACTTCTATTTTAGAAGTTCAAAGCGTCTTTCAACATCGGCCAATTCAATATCTATACTTATGGATAGATTTTATACAAGATCCTCGAGTTCTCTCTTTACTTCTATAGAAGTATTTTATGTAAAATTGTTTGTAAAATCATTGTCGACAACTTTCCAATTTTCTGGTTCCATTCTCGTAATGACATAACTCATCGAGATCTCTTCAAGATTTCAATCTTTATTTCAGGTACTTGAAACTCTTCAAGAGTTTTATTATTAGTTATGTCTTGGGTCTCTTTAGGAGCACCCGCCTCCAATATATAACCATCTCATAATACTTTTCATTTACGAGAATTTTGATCATTGGAACCATTTTAACTATCATGCTTCAAGCATGATTTACATCCACTTGCTCTAACATGTAATTTAAGCTTACAGCATTTCAGCTTGTATATGAGACTTAATTACTCTCATTGGGTCAGTAAATATGTCTGGCAGTTGACATGAAATAACATGAATTATCTTATGTACTTTTAGTTCATATTCGAGGATCTAGATAATGATAATTCATTTCCTTCTTTATCTAGCTCATTATTCTCTACTCCTGATGTTGAGAAAAATCATCTAATAAATGATTCTCCAATTAATGTTTAGAATTTAAACATAAAAGGAGACTCGTACTCAATATATATTCTCAACCCTTTTTACTTGCCCATTTTGTGCGTTATGGTGGAGCAATTCAACTATATATCGCACATTCAAAAATTTAAAAATGGGAAATGACTTCTGACCAAAAGTCAAATCATAATGGGGAGTTTATTATAACTCGTTGGCTTGATGCGTATAAGTGTTGTAATATGGAAATACCATATAAATAATAAATGTTTTGTTCTCACAGTTTAGCTATTAAATAGGAGGCATCCAATTAAAAATTTGCTAAACCGTATTTTTCATAATCAATAGGCTTTGTAACAACCGATATAGCCTAAAATATAAACCCACAAGCTTTTGCAAAACGAATAGTCTAATTGCATAATCTGAATCCTTTTAGAATCAATCTCACAAACTTGTAAGTTGATAAAACAATGTAGATGCATCTACTAAAATCATATAAAACTTTCCACATTTGTGGATATATGGGCCCATATTTCGTTCAGATATGCAAGACATACAGTCTCAACTTCAGTACAAGAACTTCAAGTTCTAATTCTTTTGGTAAGTGGTATTATCTATATCCTTTGAGAACAAACAACACAAGAACTTCAGGTTCTTTTAGTAAGTGGAATTTAATCAATTCATTTAAGCAACATAAGAACTTTAGGTTCTTTAATAAGTGGAATTTAATTCATTCCTTTGAGAATAAGCACCATAAGAACTCCAGGTTCTTTTAATATATGTGCATGTAAATCTCAATAGCTTTCGCATCATTATTGATCAAGATGGTCTAACCGATCATACCAACTACATACAAGTGTGTATATATATTTCTGAATTTCGCAAACTTCTGGTTTACCATAACATGTGATTCAATCTCACTCGTACATGTCTAGTACGATCATCAAAATTGCTCCTTTGAATAAGAATATATTTAGCTCTTTCAGAGCTTTCAATGGAAATTATCTTTTGGTAGCAATATATATAGCTTTTCAAGAGCTTTCAACTGACTTTTTGGCTACCAGAACTTATATCCACAATGGCTTATTTCAAATGCTAATTGATAGCATATGTTATCTATAATTCCCAAAAGGATATTTTACGAACTCATATTTTCTCTCTTAAAATTTCCAATTCTAGTGGTGACGATATTATTACCATTAGCGGTAATTATTTCAATATTCGCAATTCTGCACTTTTCATAGTGTGCTTTCTCTCAAGAATTTATTGCTCTTCTAGAGCATCAATATTTTCAGTACTTTGAGATATAGTACTCACATTATTCCCTTGCATTTAAATGGGAAAATATATCTTATGCTTATGTTGAGCATACATCGTCACCATAGATTGTTAATTTTTCAACGTACGACAAGTACGAGACCAATGGTTTATAACATCACATTGGTAATAAAAACAATTTTACTTCATTAGAATGATCTTTATCACTCTTATCATCCTTATAACCTCACCACCAGTGGGTAGAAGTATCCTTAAAATGCTATGTTTCCCATGTCTATATTCATGGTTTCAATCACGACCACAACCTCTAATGTGACTTTTATTCTTTCCATAATATAATCTCACATTCACTTTAGGGAATGGAGTAGAGCCAGTGAGCCTTTGTAATCTTTTTCACGATATTGTGTCTGAGGACAACATTATTTGTCGTGAAAAGTGGAGTATGTTTTTATTAACATATCCTCATCACAGATAATAAAGATTTAATCCTCGTACGCGGCGTTGTTAAACCAGTCCACAAGGTCATTTAAAAACCTCATTTGAGACCAATAGCCTCGCAGAACGGGATGTCCAGCCAATATACTTGGATTATATCGAAGTTATGTTCCCAATTGAATAGCGATTTACCATGTTTGCATTTACTTCAGGGAATGAAACAGATCCAATAATTGCATGGAATAAACATCATGCTTGCATTCACTTCAGGGAATGCCTCCCATAAAACCTTTTGGATCAAGACGAATTTTCGTGAACTTGGGAGAAGTCTATAGTCGAGTTTTTCGACATAGAAGAAATATTGCTTTCAAGCAAATATAAGTTTTATAACAACTCTTTCATTCACTTTAGGAAACGAAACAAATCTAATCGAACAAACATATTATAAGAAAAACCCTTATTAATAATTTAAAAGAAAAGATTAATACCTTAACAGATTGAGAAGGAAGTTGCGATATGGATTGCCAAACCGTTAATTTTCCCCAGAATCTAGCAACTTTACCTCTTTAGATTTTATCTTCGGAGAAGCCATGACTTTTTCCAACCCATTTAAACATATCATGTAAAACTCAAAACATATAAATTCTTATCAATAAAATAAGATAAACAAATATTGATATTTAATTCCAAGTTTAACCATTGTGTCAAACTTAAACATATATGAAACCATAATAATTAGATATATATATATGGACTGAACTGAATATATTAGAAACTAGAGAATTTGTGGCATAATACTCTCTTTTTGTTTTTATTTTTTAAACATAGTTGTATAGGCAGTTACTAGGCATAACAATGATGTGTTTATATATTTCTTTTGTTTATCATAAGTTAGCATAATGCCTAAGGGTGTAGAAAAGAAAACAATCAGTATCAAACTAAAATGATCTAAACTATGAAGAACTAAGGCCACAGTTTACCTTTAAGATAAATGTTTTTTTTTTATATTAAAAATCTAGGTTTCACGACTTCATTGACAGAAAACAATTTTTCTTCATAAATAATATATATGTTTATTTTAACTAATCGCACCATAACTTTAATTTATTTTGGTAAAACTGACTTTTTCCTTTTTTAAGTTAGAAAAATAAAAGCAGGTCAAAGAAAGTAAACCAATGGCAAGCCATTCATTAGCTTGAACCACGAGTATCAGATTTTGTGTAGCCTAACATCTCAATTGGTGTTTACGAGCGGCTTCAAAATTCATAGCTCGCTTAAACCTTCAAAATATATCACCAAAAATTAAAGACCAAATTAAAATATAAGATGCTGGCAGTTAGTAATTGAAAAAAATAAAGAAAAAAAACTTATCTTCAGTTCAAAGTAGGATCAGACTTTTTCAGTAACTTCTTTGGGATTCGAACGAAGAGCACCAAAATCTTTCGAGCAAACTCGTGCTGAGAACATGTTGTGAATAAAATAACAAAGAACAAGAGCAAAGAACAAGAATGGAAGAACAAAGAGATGAGAGAAAGAAGGAGATTTGTATTATTCTCAAATATAGACTTCTGTACAATGTCTTCATCAAATCATCTATTTATAGGCATAAGAAGTACATATTACATTGAACTCTAATTAAATGAGATAATATTCCTAATGATAAAGTAAATCAAACTCCTTAGATAAAGTTCTAATCATGATAGACATCCACATATATAAATATTCATAACATATATGATATTTTTTAAGTCAACACCTTTCTCTATATGTCACTGTCATATCAACGTGCACTGTCACGTAGGTTTGACGTGTCATTTTAAGTTAGTTATTGTTAGTTTGACTAACATTTTTCATCTGCAAATATATTATTTTGACCTAAAATGAAATATTAATGGTTAAATTGATTAAAAAAACAAAAATCAAAGTAATTATTCAATTAAACATTAAAGGCATTTTTAGACTTTATACCAAAAGTTTTCCCACATCATCATATATGTATTTAAAAAAATCAAAAAATAAAAACGTATGATGATAAATTTATTCCTATTTTTTAAGTTAAAGTTGACTTAGTCTCAAAAAAGTAAATTTCACCTTCAATCATTAGAAAAGAAATGTGTTGTTATTTTTTTTGAATATGTTAGTGTGATTACGCGTTGTTGTTTTTTAAATATAAATAATAATTAAAACATTAAATTTTAATCTTAAATGACATTTCATATATATTTCATGGAATTTTTATTTAATTTATTTAATTTTTGGATTTTTAAATTATTTATTAATATGACATGTAAGATAAATAGTTCTTAAATATAAAATACATATAGTTTAGATTTTCATTAATTGACCTAGTGACCGAAGATATCATATTGTCACATCTTATATAGATTTGAATCCTTGTGTGAGAATGTGTGGGGATGTAATACCTCTCCATAACTAACTACAGCTTTTCAAAAGGATTTTATTTTATTTTATTTTCTACTTTTGTTTTTTTAATTTCATGTTTACCTTAATTAATCGTTAGTTATAGTAAAAATATTATATAGTAAAAAGTCCTGAATCAACGCTATGTCTGCTCCGAAGATTTCGGAGGTCTCTCTTAACCCTAGTGTTTGCGCTTCGGATGGTTTGCTGAAGTCTCCCGGCGGTCTGGGGGGCCGGCCGCCAGACGACAAGGAGGATGCATCGTTGCCAATTGAGAGAGCGAGCGGGCCGGCGGCTTCGACGTTGGAGGTGGCGCATGAATCTTTGGAGGCGGAGATGGAAGTGGTTGGTGACGAGGCCTTGGGAGCGGACATTGTTACGGAGGCTATGGTTTGCGATACAACTTGCCTATCCGGGGACAAGGATGATCCGCGGAGTGGTAGTGGGGCGGCAGGGGGGGCGATTCCTAGTCCGCCTATTAGGACAGAATCACCGAGTACAAAGATGAATTTTTGGGACATTGTGCTTGGTCGTAACATGGGGAAGCAGGGGGTGAATATGATTTCAGAGTTGGACGTTGAATTAAAACCGGAGGATGTCAAGGTACATTTTGTAGAAGGTACTCCAACCATTGATTTTTCGGAGCGTCTACATTCTGAAATTGATGCAAAGTTGGCGAATTCGGTTATTGTTAGACTTTTGGGACGGTCGATAGGATATGCCGCCTTGCTCTCGCGTATTAAAAGTTTATGGAATCCTAGTGGGGAAATACCGTTGATCGATTTGGACAACGATTATTTTCTAGTTAGGTTTGCTAGCGAGGAAGATTGCGAGAAGGTGCTGACCGACGGCCCTTGGTTGATTTATGGTTCCTATCTCACGGTACAACCATGGAGTAGGAGTTTCTCGACTTCGATTGATCACCAGGATCAAATTGTTGTATGGGTACGGTTGCCGGGCCTACCGTATCGTCACTATACTAAGAGCATTTTCCGTTACATCGCTGGAACTTTGGGGAAAGTGGTACAAGTTGATTATAACACGGCGGAAGGAAAAAGAGGACGGTTTGCGCGTTTGGCGATTGTGGTAAACTTGAACAAACCGTTAGCACCGTATATTATTATTGATGGCCGGAAACAACGGCTTGAGTATGAGGGGTTGCCGATTATTTGCTTTTCTTGTGGCAAGTATGGGCATACTCTTGAGGCTTGCAAGCCGGCAGGCGAGGCCGCGCAGCAAGAGGTTAATGGGACTAGTGGTTTGGAGGCACAAGTAGAGAAAGAGAAATTTGGGCCGTGGATGCAAGTTGTTAATCGACGGTAACGCATGGGCAGTAACGTGAGCGAGGGGGCTCGTTTAGGCACTGGTATGCGCACTGATCGGAGTGCAAAAGGAGGCCATTTTGAGGCACTTCGGATTCTAGATGTTGAGAATGTTGATAGTGCGGGGACTGAGGTTTCTAACCCAATTCGGGTGGATAATCCAAAAACGGTAGGGGGTTCGGATGGCTAAAAAAGGAATGCATCAAGCAATGGTAATAACAAGAAGGGGAAAGGCAAATTGGTGGTTCCGCAACCGGTGATGTCGCAAAGGGTGACGACAGAAATGGGCAGCTCTTCGAGGGATGCGGAGGAGGTTCAGCGGCATTCTAGTGTACTGGCGGGTGAGACTAATGGTAATGCCAATGGAACCGCTGTTGGTGGTGACCCGCGTCTAGCGCAGGAGGTGGAATCGATGGAGATTGTGGTTCCGGTTGCTAGCAAATTGGACCCTCGTAATCATACGGTTGTTAAGGTGATTCCACAAGGCTCAAGTGAGGCGGAGAAAGGAACACATGGAGGTAGGGATGGTGGTCTTGTCGGTAATGGGGTGGTATCAACAGAGCGGCGGCTTTCGAAAATCAAGTCCATGGCACGGAAGAGTCCGTATGTTGTAAAGAAGATTCTAGCGGCGCGGCAAGAAAATAAAAATCCTAATAACGACCAAGTTGTAGATGTTGGACAGTGGATATCAAAGATGACGGCCGAGTTGAAGGATAAGCCATCTGATAGCGTGGCGAATCTTCTACCCCCACCCTCGCCGTTGACGGAAGTACGGGGAAAGGTTCAGTTGCGGGATAACACGGTGTTTGAGGACAAAGGAGGGACGGTTTGATTACTTTTACCCTCCGCATCCCCTTTGTTTTTTAATGATTAAAGTTCTTTTTTGGAACGTTCAGGGCGCGTCAGTCCCTGACTTTAATCGTTATTTGAAGTTAATTGTCAGAACGCAGGCTCCTGATATTGTGGCTTTGATGGAGCCTCGGATTAGTGGAAGAAAGGCGGATGCTTTTATTCGTCGTCATGGTTTTGGTCACTCTTTCCGGGTTGAAGCCTGTGGTTTTTCTGGAGGGATTTGGGTCCTTTGGAAGGATACAGTAAGTGTTGATGTTCTTGCGGTGTCTCACCAGTTTGTTCATGCGAGTTGTGTGCATCAGGATAGTAGGAAACGTTGTAACTTGACTGTGGTATATGGGAGTCCGGATAGTAGACGTCGGGGTCAGCTTTGGAACGCGTTGTCCGCTTTGCAACCGCAGCCTGATCAGCCTTGGGTCTTGGGAGGGGATTTCAATGCAATTCCCTGTGTCGCGGATCGCATGGGTGGTTCAAGTAAGCGAGATGGAGTCTGCAGGAAGATGGGGAATTTTTTACTTCAGACCGGTTTGTCTTGTTTGGATGCTCATGGGCCACGTTATACTTGGAAGCGAGGAACTCTACATCAACGACTTGACCGATGCATTGGCAATGATTTGTGGTGGGAGAATTGGCCGGACTCGTGCGTTTACCATTTGGCGAGGATTGGATCCGATCATCGTCCGATCTTAATGGTTGGGAATTTGCCTAGCTCTAACCAGGTACGTGCGAATTTCAAGTATCTTGCTGCATGGCAAGATAACCCGGATTTTACTGATATGTTGGCTAGTATTTGAAGCCCTACTGGGGATATCATGACCAATCTTGACAAGTTCACTAAGGAGGCGAGTGTTTGGAATAAAGAGGTTTTTGAAAACATTAATAAGAAGAAATCCCGTCTTTTAGCCCGGATACAAGGGATCGAGAAGAAATTAGAGTTTTCCCCTAGTGTTTTCCTGAATGAGCTGGAGGTTAGTTTGAAAAATGAATTGAATGATGTTTTAGCACAGGAAGAAAGCTTGTGGTTTCAGCGTGCCCGGACACAGTGGATCCGCGATGGTGATCGGAATACGCGTTTCTATCATCGTACTACCAAGGCGAGACAGGTTCGGCGTAAGGTGACCATGATTAAGTTACAAAATGGGGTCTGGAGTGATGATAGTTCCGAAATTAAGCAGGGCGTGGTGGATTTCTTTCGCCAGCTGTTCACAGCGTCTCCATCTAGTTTACCTCAATGGAGGATTCGTGGGCGGTTTGCGATCTTATCGGACCTGGAGAGGTCGAGCTTGGTTTTGCCGATTGAGGAGGATGAGGTGCGAAAGGCGTTGTTTGACATGGAGCCCTTGAAAGCTCCTGGATTTGATGGTGTGCACGCGATGTTCTATCAGAGGAATTGGCCAGTCGTGAAGGAGAGCGTTGTTGGTTTTGTCCGCGTTTGTTTTAACCACTGGGAGGTTTGTGATGAGATTAATAAGACTATTTTGGTATTAATTCCAAAAGTGGTGCCGCCAGAGTCTTTTGCACATTTCCGGCCGATCAGCTTGTGCTCGGTAGTGTACAAAACTTTGACCAAGGTTATAGTCAATCGCCTCAAGCCGCTGTTGCCTAATTTGGTTTCACCATCTCAAGTTAGCTTTGTTCCGGGCAGAAATATCATGGATAATTTGATTTTAGCGTAGGAGGTTATACATACTATGCGTACTAAACGTGGGCGTAAAGGTTGGATGGCTTTGATGATAGATCTTGAAAAAGCCTATGATAGGCTCGAATGGGGTTTTATCGCGGATACTTTAGTTGATGCTGGGCTACCTGAGGATTTTGTTCACTTGATAATGAGCTGTATAACATCCGTCATGTAACCCCCTCATCCCGGTCTAGCCGAATGACCGGTCCAAGTGGGTCACACGGGGAAAACCGAAGCGAAACCCGTTAAGGTTCCCCCTCGGTTAGCAACCCTATTTTTTTTTCATTAATTAATCTTGTCTAAATGCATTATTAAGTCCTAAGTGAAGCACGGCAGCGGAAACACGAACGATATATCAACGACCCACCAAATCTACATATTAAAACAACCCATTTATTCTTTCTAAGCATGCCGTATCAATACAGCTCTCTAGTGTATCAATACAGCTATAGTGTATCGATACACTCTCTAGTGTATCAATACAGCTATAGTGTATCGATACACTCTCTAGTGTATCAATACAGCTATAGTGTATCGATACACTATCTAGTGTATCAATACAGCTATAGTGTATCGATACACTATCTAGTGTATCAATACAGCTATAGCGTATCGATACACTCTCTAGTGTATCAATACAGCTATAGTGTATCGATACACTCTCTAGTGTATCAATACAGCTATAGTGTATCGATACACTCTCGAGTGTATCAATACAGCTATTGGTCAACTAGGTCAAACCGTATCGATACGCTTAGTCACCGTATCGATACGACCCACACTCCACCACTCCTAAAAAAACAGAGAGTTGGGACTGTATCGATACACCCTAGTGTATCGATACGCCTGACCAAAAATCTGCCATTTATGCAAGAGTGTATTGATACAGCACTTTAGTGTATCAATACGCCCTGTTTTGCAAGACTCCCAACTTCAACATATTCAAAGCATGATTATGAACCATCATACATACATGGTAAATTATACATTAAGAACCTTTCATACATGATACTCAACATGAGCATACCTTAATCAACTAAGGAAAATCATGCATTCAATCAAAAGAAAGCAAGCAAGCACATAAGGTCTCATGCTTCAACATCCATACACTTAGGCATCCTCACAAGACATATGTCCAACACACATGATAAGCAATTTAAATATCTACCAACATACATCACTCAAGCATTCATCAAGGCATGCATCATAAGTGACATTTACAAATCAAACAAGGCATCTAAGTGCCAAACCAAATCAACACACATCAAAGTATCAAGACACACAACACTTATCCCATTGCTTTACTATTACAATCTTTTAATTTATAAATCATACATTGAGCTCACCAAAAGCAACACTTGAAGACCTTTCCTTTCCCTTGCCACCACAAGCTATTTATCTGCATTGTCGAACAAAAGAGAGCGTAAGCATAAAAGCTTAGTGAGGGTAAGCTCATAAAACAAACCTTCGACAATACAGGGTCCAAGCTCGAGCAATTATCATGATGAAATACATGACTTTATCTTTGATCCACATGAACCAAAATGAACATGATGCATGAACATATAATCAACATTATGTCATGCTCAACATCTTATAAGCTCAACTTACAACGATATATATATACCTCAATGCATTAACCAAATCATATATCACTTCACATTTAAAATTCACATTTCATATCACATTGATACACATATCAATTCATATTAGCATGTATGCATAATCTCATATTGGCATAAACATACTTTCTCATATTGGCACCTAGCTATGACTCGAATACGCGGATAACATGTTGGAACGTATTTCCAACAACAACATTACCTCGGTGGGATTCCACTCATCACCGGTCTTGCATGGACGGGATTCCACTCATCGCCACATGCCCTACGGATGGGATTCCACTCATCATCACGTAGAATATATATAAATTTCCGGTGGAATATTACATCACCGTACTCCTCCTTGGTGCCTTAACGCCACCAAGGCCACGTACGTTTTGACTCAATTTGTGTGCACACTCATCCTAATGATCGATCATTGTACCCAAGCATACTAGTGCCAATATTAATCAAATTCCACAACCTTTGATATTCAGAGTCATAATATGGCATCTTACATCATATTAAGCTCAACATCAAATATCTCAACAACGTATTATCATAATGTCATGTTCAAGAGTAATAATATGGCATCTTACATCATATTAAACTCAACATCATCATACACAATTTACAATCCAAACCACATGCATAGCAATGCATCAAACCATGCCTCAACAACATGTATAACACATTATACATAATCATCTTAACACAATTCATCATGAGGCATAACATTAATTAAAGAGATCATCCAATGTCTCTAACTAAAGCTTAGGATTAGGCTACCACCCTAATCCTAACTCTAGGTGAGTCTACCAATCTCAACCTAGTCCACATGCTCGAACCAATTGCTCAAAACCATTTAAAATATTTTAACCACTCACCGACTACTTCATTAGCACAAGCCGACAAGCCTACCAAGCATCCAAGTTTCCGGATTCGAGCCCGAAGCTTCACCATTGATTTCTCTTGCTTCTAACCATTCAAAAACAATATATTAACCTCAAAATCAGTCACAAACCCAAAGTTTAACATCAACACACAAATCCACTTCAATTCTCACAATTCAAAGCCAAGTTCATTCTTCAATTTCTCATTTTCGTACTTCCACAAAAACCCATCAAAAATCAGAATTGTAGTCATCCAAAACACTCTTAAACATGTTCAAAACACTGCCCAACTATAGTATAACCATCAACCCCCAATTTCCAACATTAAACACACAATTTAAGCCATGAACAATCCCCAAAATCACCAAATCCGAGCAGCCATGAAAAACAGTCCAAAACTTGTGATTTCAACATTTTTAACACATTCAAACACTTCCAAAACAACCCCCAACTATTACTCTAACATCAACCCTCAAATTCCAACATTAATCATACCCAAACTCATCTAAAAACCTTCCTAAAAATCCACCAAGACCCAATTTCGGATTTTTACCCAAAATTACTCATTTTAACATATTATGTGTATTTTAACATGATTAAACAAAGCCCCAACTCAATTTATCAAAACAAGATGAAAAACCCCTTAAAAAATCCAACTTTGATATGAACCCTAATTTTCAAAACTCCATAACTTTGAAATCTAAGACTATAGATAGATAGAGGATAAAGAGGAGATTAAGAAAACATAATTACCTTTCAAAAACCCCTTGAATTGATGAAGAAATTTGATGAATTATCAAATTTGGGTTTGGGAGAGTTTGGGATGTTTTACACGGTGGGGAGGGGAGGAAATGAGAAAGATGATAGCTTTATCTTATGATAAGGTTGTCATTATTTTTATTTTGGTTAAATTACCAAAATGATCCCTCCCTTTCTTTCTAAACCCAATTTGCTCACACTAAGGTCAATTTGATTAAAATAAATTTTACCGACTCGAACCAACTAACCCAACTAACTTCTAGCCCCAAAACACGGGTGTTACAACTCTCCCCCACTTAAGGAAATTTCGTCCTCGAAATTCATCGAACAGGAAGAGTCACTGAAACATGCTCCTCCACACATTCCTCTCTCACCACAACATACTAACCAACTCGTAGACTTACCACGCAACAACAGCTATCTAACACCAAGATCTCAATTGATTCTTCGTTCCACGCAAATTTCAAACTCAACTCAATCTCTTCAACAAACATAGCACAGAACAATTCTGACTCACACTTCCGAATTGTAGATACACAGACACATCACAACCCTCTTTCTAACTCTGGTGGAAACCGTAACAGATAAACAACAGGACTAGCCCGATTCAACAATCTCATACCACATTTCTTGAATACTCGACCCATAACTTTCTCTAACTGACCATCTGACTTCAACAGGTAACCAAACACTATACAGACACCTTCAAAAGTAATCTAGTTGGAACCCCGGATCTCTATTACTCACTTCCATTAATAATCCTCCACGGATGCAACAAACTAGAAGAAAACTGACGTTCGGTCTTGATACGCTGGCAAATTACACACTTACTCACATGTTGAACAACATCATCCGTCAACTCAATCCAAAAGTACATATCTTCAACCCATAATACGTCTTTACACTACTCAGATGCTATACAAATGAACTACCGTTTGCTTCGACCAACACAATACGTCTCAAAACACTATGTCAATCGGTACAACTATCCTGTCTCTAAAAAGCAAAACTTTATCATCTCTGAAGCTGTATTCTGAAGTTCTTTCCTCTGTTATGTCTTGCACGTGAGGTGCCAAGAACCTGTCTTGCAACTGTTTCTCTTCAAGTATCTGACTCAAAGTAGGTTTAACATGAAATTCAGCCACAAAACTGTTATCATTCGATAAACTGAATTCGGCAATTACATCTCGCAACTCAACCACAAATCTGACAACAAAATAACTCGGAACATCGGTTACCACGTAGACTCTCTTCAGATAGTACCCAATCTCAATATTGCAGTTTTCAAGCAATTCTAACAACTCATGTTGTTCAAGTTTCTACCCTTCCTAAGTCTTCAAATATTTCAGGTTCTGATGATATGTACATACACACTGTACATTTCTTACCACACAAGCTTGTCTCCAAATCTTCGAGGCAATTACAACTGTAGTTAACTCTATGTCTCATACCGGATAACTCTTTTCACGGTCTTCCCACTATCTCGATGAACAAGCCACAATCTTCTGTCTCGCATAAGCATACAACCTAACACTACATGCAACGCATCACTATGGTTCAATTTTTTTTTTCGGATCAAGGTCGAAGCTCTCTTCAAAGTTTCTTTCGGTTCCTCAAGGGCTCGTTGTCTCGCATCTGGCCACACAACTGGACATTCTTATGTAGCAATCTGTCACAGTCTTCAGTTTCTTCCAACTCACATCTTCTTCTGCATAGTTAGGATTTACTCTAATGCACTCGGCTGATCTGCATGTCCTAGGAGAACATCTTCATTAACTCGAAGTTCACGTTGCGTAACTTGACATACAACTGATTTTCTAAAAGGTGCTACCCCACTAACTTCAAAGCTCGTCATGGCCTTCTTCGATACTTCAACTTTTCTCACTTTAAACTGGTAGTAAACGAATCTCGAATTAATCTTCAGAAAGACTGAAGCACCCACTAACTGATCAACAAATCGCTGACACTCGGAAGCGGATACTAATCATTCGCTGCCACTGGTTTCAACTGTCTGAAATCTCAACACATTCTCGTACTGCCGCTCTTTCTTCTTCACAAACTGTACTATCATACTCTAAGATGATGCACTAAGCCTAATGAATCTAAGGCCTAACAGTTCTCGTAGTTGATTCTTCAACATTCTCAATTCTTCCGGGATTCATAAGTTACAGAGCTAACAAAACAGAAGCAATCTCGGAAACGGTCTCCATGACGAACTCTTCTTTTCTATCAAGAGACAAACTGGGTAATTCTTGTAAACACTTGTAGGAAAACACAAACTATACTAACATTCTGCGGTCTAATCTTCGTTCAAAAATCAAATCCATCACAATTGCCAAACAAGTCTGCCAACTAAACTCAATCAATCTTCGACCTCCACAGCTGGATCAACCATTCAATAAGAAGTTCACACCCTCGCCTACTACTACAGTCCCACTGAGACCTGCAACTTCAAGGCAACTTTCTATCTTTATCTCAACGTATACACTAACTCTGTGCTCTTCAAGCCAAACCTTGTCAAAACTTACCTCAAAACTGTAGGAAGACGATCATTTCACATCTACTGCATACACATAACCTTGAACCATCAACAAACATCTTCTGCACTTTTTTTTTTGACCACCACTATCTCACCACAAGGTCTAGTCACATGTGTCCCTACTTCCAAGGTCTCAACACGTACATCAAATTTTCTTACATGCTCACACAAAAGGAAGTATCCGTGGAAATTGCAACTACACCTGTGTACAGCTGATAGTATTCGACCCTCTTGTTTTCAGACTGGTTCTTCAACAAAATCTGATTCTTCTAGAATATTCTTAGAGCATCTCGAAACTTCAAAATGCAGTTCTAATCGCACACAAACAATTATGCTTGAACTTGTTCTGTAACATCGGTCCTGACGACTCAAAACATCCCACTACCAAACAATCCGAATTTAAAGCTCAAGACTTCCTTCTCGGCTCAACTATATCGGAAGTAACTTCATCTCTCCTTCTTGCTGGAAGACAACTCAGACGCACACTGGCCCAATCACACATATTGATTTCCACTCACGGACACTGAACGACTGTCTTGTATGAAAACCATAGGCTGAATCCCAACGATCACCAACTAGCATTTCTGAATTTCAGATTACACAAACGAGACCATTACCCTGATCTCGCCCCAAAGAACTAAGGTACTCATACCTACCTATGACACCTCATCGGCTCATTCATACTTGCATGCTTGCTAACAATGTACAGATTTAGAATCAACCAGAAGGGAACAAGCTCAAAACTGTACCAAGGCTTATCTACTATGACATCGATATCACTCTGACTCCCACTCATAGGTCGTCACCACTTTCACCACTAACACCAGAACCAATCACATCGTTCCTCATCAACAGGAACCAACCCATATACACACTAACTCAGTCAAACAATTTGTACCTCAACTCTGGTATAACCATACTTCCCTGACTAAAGTGATGAACTCCCTCAACATCATTCACCTTTTTCAGAATCCACCGTTTCCACTTACAGATTCACAATCCATGCCTTGACCTCAAACTTACCAAGAAGCAATAAACTAACAACAACAACAACAACAACACATTAACATACAAACTGGGTTAGCAAAGGAAAAGGTCCAAGTGGCTCAAGTATGATTTCCTCACTTAAAATCTCTTTTTCCGATGTAATAGAAGCAATGGGACTCTACTCAACATGCTTCAAGCAACTCAACACACATACATGCTCAATCATGCATATTACAAGGCATACTTGCTAAACAAGCAAACATATGCGTACGATCAAACAACATACCTTCTCCATCAAACAATCACACATCACCGCATACACGGGTAACGAGCAACATGCTTTTAAACAAACAATCAACATACTTGTCACACAAGCAATCATACTTACAAAGCAAGCAATCATTCATTTCAGCATACTCGAATAACAAGCAACATGCTTACATGATAAGCAAACACCGCGCATATCAATCATAAAACATAACTTACTTCACTTACCTGCCCAAGGTCTCGGAAACCTTAAGCTCTGATGCCAACAAATGTAACCCCCTCATCCCGGTCTAGCCGAATGACCGGTCCAAGTGGGTCACACGGGGAAAACCGAAGCGAAACCCGTTAAGGTTCCCCCTCGGTTAGCAACCCTATTTTTTTTTTCATTAATTAATCTTGTCTAAATGCATTATTAAGTCCTAAGTGAAGCACGGCAGCGGAAACACGAACGATATATCAACGACCCACCAAATCTGCATATTAAAACAACCCATTTATTCTTTCTAAGCATGCCGTATCAATACAGCTCTCTAGTGTATCAATACAGCTATAGTGTATCGATACACTCTCTAGTGTATCAATACAACTATAGTGTATCGATACACTATCTAGTGTATCAATACAGCTATAGTGTATCGATACACTATCTAGTGTATCAATACAGCTATAGCGTATCGATACACTCTCTAGTGTATCAATACAGCTATAGCGTATCGATACACTCTCTAGTGTATCAATACATCTATAGTGTATCGATACACTCTCGAGTGTATCAATACAGCTATTGGTCAACTAGGTCAAACCGTATCGATACGCTTAGTCACCGTATCGATACTACCCACACTCCACCACTCCTAAAAAAACAGAGAGTTGGGACTGTATCGATACACCCTAGTGTATCGATACGCCTGACCAAAAATCTGCCATTTATGCAAGAGTGTATTGATACAACACTTTAGTGTATCAATACGCCCTGTTTTGCAAGACTCCCAACTTCAACATATTCAAAGCATGATTATGAACCATCATACATACATGGTAAATTATACATTAAGAACCTTTCATACATGATACTCAACATGAGCATACCTTAATCAACTAAGGAAAATCATGCATTCAATCAAAAGAAAGCAAGCAAGCACATAAGGTCTCATGCTTCAACATCCATACACTTAGGCATCCTCACAAGACATATGTCCAACACACATGATAAGCAATTTAAATATCTACCAACATACATCACTCAAGCATTCATCAAGGCATGCATCATAAGTGACATTTACAAATCAAACAAGGCATCTAAGTGCCAAACCAAATCAACACACATCAAAGTATCAAGACACACAACACTTATCCCATTGCTTTACTATTACAATCTTTTAATTTATAAATCATACATTGAGCTCACCAAAAGCAACACTTGAAGACCTTTCATTTCCCTTGCCACCCACAAGCTATTTATCTGCATTGTCGAACAAAAGAGAGCGTAAGCATAAAAGCTTAGTGAGGGTAAGCTCATAAAACAAACCTTCGACAATACAGGGTCCAAGCTCGAGCAATTATCATGATGAAATACATGACTTTATCTTTGATCCACATGAACCAAAATGAACATGATGCATGAACATATAATCAACATTATGTCATGCTCAACATCTTATAAGCTCAACTTACAACGATATATATATACCTCAATGCATTAACCAAATCATATATCACTTCACATTTGAAATTCACATTTCATATCACATTGATACACATATCAATTCATATTAGCATGTATGCATAATCTCATATTGGCATAAACATACTTTCTCATATTGGCACCTAGCTATGACTCGAATACGCGGATAACATGTTGGAACGCATTTCCAACAACAACATTACCTCGGTGGGATTCCACTCATCACCGGTCTTGCATGGACGGGATTCCACTCATCGCCACATGCCCTACGGATGGGATTCCACTCATCATCACGTAGAATATATATAAATTTCCGGTGGAATATTACATCACCGTACTCCTCCTTGGTGCCTTAACGCCACCAAGGCCACGTACGTTTTGACTCAATTTGTGTGCACACTCATCCTAATGATCGATCATTGTACCCAAGCATACTAGTGCTAATATTAATCAAATTCCACAACCTTTGATATTCAGAGTCATAATATGGCATCTTACATCATATTAAGCTCAACATCAAATATCTCAACAACGTATTATCATAATGTCATGTTCAAGAGTAATAATATGGCATCTTACATCATATTAAACTCAACATCATCATACACAATTTACAATCCAAACCACATGCATAGCAATGCATCAAACCATGCCTCAACAACATGTATAACACATTATACATAATCATCTTAACACAATTCATCATGAGGCATAACATTAATTAAAGAGATCATCCAATGTCTCTAACTAAAGCTTAGGATTAGGCTACCACCCTAATCCTAACTCTAGGTGAGTCTACCAATCTCAACCTAGTCCACATGCTCGAACCAATTGCTCAAAACCATTTAAAATATTTTAACCACTCACCGACTACTTCATTAGCACAAGCCGACAAGCCTACCAAGCATCCAAGTTTCCGGATTCGAGCCCGAAGCTTCACCATTGATTTCTCTTGCTTCTAACCATTCAAAAACAATATATTAACCTCAAAATCAGTCACAAACCCAAAGTTTAACATCAACACACAAATCCACTTCAATTCTCACAATTCAAAGCCAAGTTCATTCTTCAATTTCTCATTTTCGTACTTCCACAAAAACCCATCAAAAATCAGAATTGTAGTCATCCAAAACACTCTTAAACATGTTCAAAACACTGCCCAACTATAGTATAACCATCAACCCCCAATTTCCAACATTAAACACACAATTTAAGCCATGAACAATCCCCAAAATCACCAAATCCGAGCAGCCATGAAAAACAGTCCAAAACTTGTGATTTCAACATTTTTAACACATTCAAACACTTCCAAAACAACCCCCAACTATTACTCTAACATCAACCCTCAAATTCCAACATTAATCATACCCAAACTCATCTAAAAACCTTCCTAAAAATCCACCAAGACCCAATTTCGGATTTTTACCCAAAATTACTCATTTTAACATATTATGTGTATTTTAACATGATTAAACAAAGCCCCAACTCAATTTATCAAAACAAGATGAAAAACCCCTTAAAAAATCCAACTTTGATATGAACCCTAATTTTCAAAACTCCATAACTTTGAAATCTAAGACTATAGATAGATAGAGGATAAAGAGGAGATTAAGAAAACATAATTACCTTTCAAAAACCCCTTGAATTGATGAAGAAATTTGATGAATTATCAAATTTGGGTTTGGGAGAGTTTGGGATGTTTTACACGGTGGGGAGGGGAGGAAATGAGAAAGATGATAGCTTTATCTTATGATAAGGTTGTCATTATTTTTATTTTGGTTAAATTACCAAAATGATCCCTCCCTTTCTTTCTAAACCCAATTTGCTCACACTAAGGTCAATTTGATTAAAATAAATTTTACCGACTCGAACCAACTAACCCAACTAACTTCTAGCCCCAAAACACGGGTGTTACACGTCACAACTAATATAAGTTGGAACGGAGAATTGACGGATAGCTTCAGTCCTACCCGTGGGATTCGCCAAGGAGATCCGATGTCACCGTATATCTTTGTGTTATGCATAGAGCGGTTATCTCAGGCTATTGAAGTGGAAATTGCGAATGGAAGGTGGTCGAAGATTAGATTGAGTCGGGGTGGACCTGGTATTTTGCATTTATTTTTTGCGGATGATATTGTTTTGTTTTCTGAAGCCACCATGTCGCAAATACAGGTTATTAGTCGAGTTCTGGGTTCTCTCTGTGATGCTTCAGGTCATAAGGTTAGTAGGCCAAAGACAAATATCTTTTTTTCGAGCAATACATCTGTGCATTTGAAGACTTCTATTGTTAGTGGGTTCGGTTTCTCTGAAGTTGCGGATCTGGGAAAGTATTTGGGGATCCCTTTACTTCATAATAGAGTTTCTCGGGCGACGTACAGTTATCTGATTGATAAGGTGAAAGACCAATTGAACTCGAGATCGGTTCGGGCTCTTGCTTTTGCGGGGCGTGTAACTTTGGCTAAGTCTGTTTTACAGGCGATTCCCACTTATACGATGCAAGCTTCATGGCTTCCGAAATGTGTCTGCACGGAGGTTGAAAAGCTTATCCGAGGGTTCATTTGGGGAAGTAGTGGTGATCATAAGGGTATTAGCCTAGTTCGTTGGGATGAGGTGCAAAAACCCATGTTGGAAGGTGGTCTTGGTTTGAGGAATTTAGAGTTAGTTAATCACTCGTTTCTCATGAAATTGGGCTATCAGGTTCTTACGGAAAATGACAAGCTTTGGGTACGGGTTGTTCGCGCCAAGTATAAGGTGGAGGGTGCCTTGCCGGGGAGTGTATCGGTTCGAAGTGGTAGTCGTTTGTGGGCCGGTATTAGTAACGTTTGGGATAAGGTCGTTGAGGGGATGAGGTGGATTGTCCGGGATGGATGCACGGTGGATTTTTGGTACGATACTTGGCTTGGTGAGTTGGGACAGCTTGTGGGGTATGTCGATGATGATACGCAGCCAGAGCCTTGTCCGGTGGTAGCCTACACGACGGTCGACGAGGAATGGGACGTGCAAGCTCTCCGTGCGGTCTTGCCGGAAGGGGTGGTACAACAGGTTTTGGCGTGCTATCCGCCCGCCGGTCGTCTTGGCCCAGACCAGCTTGGTTGGTATGATGACAAGCGTCACCGGTTCACGGTTAAATCAGCCTATAAATCTCTAACGGGGGCTGATGCTGCGGCAACGACGGGGATTTGGAGATTAATATGGAGGCTGCCTCTGCCTTATCGGATTCGCACCTTTCTGTGGCTTGTTGCACGGAAAAGGCTGCTGACTAATGCGGAAAGGATGAGACGTCATATGACGGACGAGGAACGGTGTGGGGTTTGTGGTAATGGAGTCGAGGACGTTCTACATGTGCTGCGAGATTGCAGCGTTTGCGCGCGGGGTGTGGCGAACCTTCTTTGACGAGAGCAGTAGCTTCTTCACTTTCGACTTGGACGGTTGGGTAACAGCAAATGTGACGAGCAAGGGTATAGGTGTTGCACATGGTACGGAATGGTATTTGTTATTTCCGATCATTTGTTGGAAATTGTGGTTGAGGCGGAATCAAAAGCTTTTCGATCCGGATTTTGTTGAAAAGGAGGACTTGCGGTTCGCGAGCCTACGGTATTTGGAGGAGGTTAAAGAAGCGCATGTATCGGCCTTTGGAGTTGGGTCTCCTATGCTTCGCGTGATATCGCGAGGAAACCGGTAGAAATGCCTCCCAAGCGAGTGGGTGAAGATCAACGTTGATGGTGCGGTGAATATTTTGACGGGTGAGGCGTCCTTGGGAGGTGTTTGCCGCACGGATGGGGGTGTTTGGGTGTTAGGATTTGCTCGACAAATTGGTTGTTGTTCGGCTTTGATAGCGGAACTTTGGGCGATTTTAGAAGGGCTGCTTCGTGGTTGGAGCTCTGGGTTTCGGAAAGTTATTATTGAATCGGATTGTCGCGAGGCGATTGGCCTTGTCTTGCATAACTCTACGGTACGTACGGATAATGCTCTTGTTGTTGCAATTGCGGATGTGGTTAAACGAGGGTGGGAGGTCTCTATTGAGCATGTCAATCGGGAGTCGAATTGCGTGGCAGATTGGTTGGCGAAGGATATACGGGGTGCCGGATTGTGCACGAAGACTTGGGAGGTGCCTCCTGCGGATATCTTGAGTTTACTTGATGCGGATAGGTATAATGATGTGAATGTTCAGTCGGATGGTATAGGCTGATGATTGAGGTTTACCTGAATCGTCGTTTGGTCTTGTTTCGTTTTCCTCTGTAGCTCTAACACATGTACTCTTTTTCCTCCGTTAGGTTTTAGGGAGATTTTTTAACGAGGCATGTGTTAGACGCTTTTTCCCCTTTAATCGAAAAAAAAACTTAATGGAACTGAAATTTAGGGGGAAAATAAATTCAGGAATTTGTTTAGTTTATTCATGAATATAACAGTCAGGGATGAAATAGGTTGAAACTTTGGGGTATAATAATAATAATAATAATAATAATAATAATAATAATAATAATAATAATAATAATAATAATAATAATAATAATAATAAAATGGGTATCAAAGTCTAATTGTTGAGCAATCAATTTAAAATCGAGAATCGGGATTATAATCATTTTTGAAATTGACAAGCTCCCAATAAGTATTTAAACCAAAAAGTGAGCTTCAAGGTTTAATTTTCCTAATTTGAAAATAGAATTCAAGCATAAAAATGAAGATCAATGCTTAGTATACATAGTTTCAAAATTACTAAGGACATAAGGAACAATTAAAGTACTTTTTTAGATGAGCTCAAGCCCGATCGATCGACGATTGTGCTCACTGCTCAGTTAAGAAAGACGTGAGGAAAGTTTTGACTCGTTTTCAATTTAATTTGAAGTAATCCCTTTTCTCCCTTTTTTCTATAATTTTCAGAAATCTATTTTTATTATACAAATAAGTATTATATTTTTATGTTGAGATTCGAATTCATACAAGATAAGGTAATATAAGCAGAGCCGTCTTTAATATTTTTGGGACCTGAACGAAAACTCGAAGATAGATCCCTATAAAACGAAATCATATCTCATTACTTTTAATAATTATTTTAATATTTTATTAATAAACTATAGATACATGATTAAACTTTGTTAATCACATTATTTTGTTAAGAAAATTTAAAGGGATTAAATTGTGGGTATGATATAGAGCTTGATTTTGAACGAAAATACAAAAATTTAAAAAATATGGTATCACTTTTTTGTGGTTAGATTGGAGAATAATAACAAGAATTAAATTTTACCGTTAGATTATTTATATAAAAAAATAATGTTAAATTAATTTATTCATTTGATAATTAAAAAAATAAGATTTTAAAAATAAAAATAACTAATTTTTAGGGGCCCTCGGCTGGTTGGGGGTCCTGAGCGGTCACTCATAATACTCTCCTACTGAGATCCCAATGAATATATCTATTCTTAACCACTAGACCAATTAATGAATTTTCACAAACCCTTTTAATGTCTTCAAACGGTTGATTATACCCAAAATCAAACTATATCATATCCTAAACGAGTGACAAATGTCTCGTAATATTTTATATTTTTCATCCATAAAATCCAAAACCAAGGCCTCTCCAGCATACGGTCTTACTCAAAAGTATCAATCTTTGTCACATACAAAATTTTATACAAATACTCTAAAGAAGTGAAAATAACTCGGTACTCAACTAAAAGGACATTTGCTCTAGTGATATGATTCTCGTTTAGGGTGCGAGAGGGCTCGAGTCCAATTATCGGAATGCCCCTTTTATAGCAATTCTAAAATTTTAGTACCTAAATTTCAGCTATATACTTTTAGACATTAAAATTAATCTAGAAACATCATCATCAAATGAGCATTTGGTCTAGTGGTATGATTCTCGCTTCGGGTGCGAGAGGTCCTGAGTTCGATTCTCGAAATGCCCCAATGTCTACTTTTAGCCAAAGGTTAAAACAAATTGAAACCTATATTCCAATGCTTTTCAAATATATATAATAAACAAAGTAGCTCAAACAATTTAGTTGATCAGATATTCATATCAATAAACAAAGAAAATATTGCACTACTCTTGAATATTAAGCCCCCCTATGGATGTGTATGTTATAAACATTGAAAGCACAAATTCTCATTTTTTTTCCATTTTGCATTGCCATTTGAAAATTAAGCCCCCTATAGATGTTATAAGCTTGGTGAATGCATGATTCGTTTCGGATCTAAACTAGAATAACCAAATGGCTTTAGCAGCTAAAATAAATTCAAACCTATCTTCAATGCTTTTCAATAAACAAGATAGCTCAAACAATTTAGTTGATCAGAGATTCATCAATAAACAAAGAAAGTATTGCACTACTCTTGAAAATTAAGCCCCCCTATAGATGTATGTTATAAACATTGAAGGCAACAAATTCTCATTTTTTTCCATTTTGCATTGCCATTTGAAAATTCAGCCTCCCCTATAGCTGTTATAAGCTTGGTGAATGCATGATTCGTTTCGGGTCTAAACTAGAATAACCAAATGGCTTTAGCAGCTAAAGACTAAACTAGATATCACCTACACAGCTTGCATCAAGAAATATTTGAGCATTCAGTATGCAAAGTCCCCCTAGAATTTTTTTTCACGTTTTCTAAATTTTTACAAATTGAAATAATTGATCAGATTCCAACCTGAAGGCAACTTCTATACTAATATGTCCCCAAAAAGCGAAGACTTTACCATTCAACCTTCTTCCTTTTTATAGCTAAAGTAATTAGCATTTGTGCAAATAGAAGACTTTACTAATCAACCTTCAGAGCCTTGTAGATACAAGGTTACTTCTTACTAGTGAACAATTCTTCATAACTGCTAATCATCCGGTATGTTTGTCCACATACGAACAAACAATTCTGAAGCACCTTTCTATGTATTTCACTGGAAATATAGCTCACAAACAATTTAGTTGAACAGTCTTCATCAATAAGAATAAACAAAGTAGGGTATGCACTATTGTTGAAAATTCTACACATATATATTATAAACATTATACATATTAACATTGGGCATTTGGTCTAGTGGTATGATTCTCGTGCGAGAGGTCTCAATTTCAATTCTTGAAATGCCCTTTTTTTCTCTTTTTTATTAGTTATGCTTTACAATATGAAATATAAATCAAAAGCGTCGAACCAGCGGTTTGTTGCTAAATATATTAGTAAAAGAAAAAGGATATTTTAGCAAGTTGCGACAGCTAACAACGGACCTGTGAAAGGTTAGATATACCGTTGCCTGTAAAAGCAAGCACATGCACATGGAGTAAACAAATATTTGAGGGCATATGCAATTGTAAGGGGGACTCGTTTAGAATTTGTCCATTTAAAGTTGACAAATTGGAATCCTTTAAAAAAATGCTAAACATGATAAATAGTAATGTAATGCATTTGGTCTAATGGTATGACTCTTATCTAGGGTGTGAGAGGTCCCAAATTCAATTTTTGGAAAAACACAGAACTGAAAACTGCCTAACAAAGCGGGAATGAAATAAAATGAACGAATCCATGACAGACACATGCCTATTGTTACACCCTTCACCCGGTTTAGTCGTAAACCGGCTAAGGAATGTTACTTAAGCAACAAGAATACGAACAATCAAAAACTTTTGCCTAACTTACCCTATTTGATAAGTTAAACTTCTAAAACATGTTTACTCAATTAACATGACTTTTTAACACATTTCATATTTCAATTAAACTTATTTAACATGATTCAATTTTCAATCAAGTCATAACAATTAACTTTAACCTCAATATACATAACCTAAGCACATGATACAAGCATAGCATGAAAACTAGATCATGAAACCTAGCAACATGGCATTCGAACTATAGGATTCTACATTCAAGATGTCAACAATTAATCTAATACTTATACATGTGAATCATATAGCAAGAATGCATATCTTATTTCACCTAAACATTAAGCATTTGAATTAACTAGCAACATCAAATCATATACCTATACCATTCGAATACTACATAAATTTACATCATGGATTAATCACATTATCATGAACCTAAAACAAATTCAGCTAATCAAACATCTACTAGATCAAGTTCACCAAATATCACACTAACATGTACCTATTTCCTTGAATCAAAATACACCTTATCATTGTTCAATCCATTCGAAATATACTAAAGATACATGAATCCATCTATGCACATCAACTTGTTCAATTAACATGCTATACACATCAAACATTCAATCATACTAACATGGACCTAAACATGTATCCTTATCACATGACTATTCAACTATCACAAAACAACATTCCACATATTAATCAAGTCATCTAAACATAGATATAACATTAAGACTTCCAACCAAGGCATGTTATAACATCACATGATGCCTAGCTTAACTAAGCTACCAACCAAACCATGTTATCAAGTTATACAAACCATACTATCTCAAATATATACATAGCGAAACATAGGCTCAAAATCCATGAACATGTGATCTATATACAAGACTATGGCCACCAACTAGGAGTTTACAAAGAAACATATTCATACTCGGTGCTTTAGCTTGTCTTGCCTTGCCTCCAATCGAGCTAGTTTGTAATCTACGAACCTGTAGTTTGGGAAGAATGAAACGAGAGTGATAAGTACGGTTAAGTACTTAGTGAGGTAGCAACCTAAGTTAGGCTAGTATATTCATTTAACAAGTGTATTTTAAATCAAGGAAGGCCTAGATAGGTTCAAGAATCAAGCTTGTTCAAAGTTTGTATTCGAATGATCATGTTTTTTCATACTTCCATATCATTTCATTCAATTTGTTCTATCCTTTAAACATGGAAATTCAAGGTCTCAAGAGTACATATATCAATCTGATTTTTCAACCAATCAACTACATATTATCATCAAGAAGTCAAGTGAATAGCACTCAATCAAATTTCATGTAACAGGATATCATGTAAGCAAGCATAACAAAATCGATTTCATTTCATGTAATCACAAGTTCATTTCAGCAAGCTTTCTTAACCAATTTCATGTTTAAGCAATGGTTTATAGTCGAGTCTAGGTAATTGAATCGCAAACCAACTATCGCCAAAACAAATATCTGGTCATATCCCTCCTACTGTCGCCAAAGACCATAACACACATCCCTCCTACTGTCGCCAAATAAAGGGCCTTAGCCCGGTCCTTAGACCACCCAAAAAAAATGAGCTCAAGACTTTATGGCATGCCATTCTACCTATAACTCACTAGTTACCAAGGCATCATTTAATCATGTGATCAAGAATCAAGGATCATGTAACAAGCTAGACAAGAATCATGGCATATTCAAGTGATCAATAATTATGTATCAAGACCAAGAGCCCTTAGGCTAGTGAACCATTGTTCAATTTCAAGAGAGATCATTTTATGTCATACTTCATCAACTAGCTAATCAAGATAATCAAGGCAGCAAGCATGCTCATGTTCAAACTCAATTTAGCACATGTAACATATCAATTAACCTATATCATCACAAGTTTCCGTTTGTAATTTAATATCATCCTTCCCTTATATGTTTACCAAGTATACTTTAATGTCAATTTCATGGCATCATTCAAGAACATTATAAACATAAATAACTTGGTTAGGACCTAAGTCCTAACCTTAATGATAGCTACACTCACAAAGAACTCCAAGCTAGTCTTGAATGGCAATTCCTTTGTTTCTTTCCCTTGGCTGCCCAAGTTTGGTGCCTTCACAAGCTTCTTCAACCTCTTGGTCTATCAATCCATGTATTAATAGCATAAAGGCACCATTAGAAACAATCCATGTACCATATACAAACAAGCTTATTCACATTATACACAAATCTGCCCTATTCTAGGCAGTCTGGACATCTTGTAGTAATATGTCCATAACTTTTAATCTACTTATCCAAAATTCAATTTACACCCTTATAAAGGTAATTCAATGATCTTTTCAACCATGTATGGCTCATATTTTTTATCATATCTACATTAATACAGTTTTACAAATTAAGACAGACTATCTGTGCAGGAACTAAACTGCCAGTTCACTATATAGGTCACTTTGATGCACTTTTTAATCTAGGCCCCTTAAGATTTTCATTAAGCATTTTAAACCTATGTTTACCTTGTTTTCCCTGTATTTTCAAGTCCAACATGCCCCCTAAACTGAACAATATAGTCCTATAATTTACCATTTTTCCAGATTAGTCTCAAACTAGTTTCAACTCACCTATTAAGCATTTCAACTACTTTAAACATGTAATTCAAGTTACTTGACAGCCAATTCAAGTTATAAATCCTTCATATAATATCTCCACTGTTTTTAAACAACATTTCCAGAATCAAATTTAAAGCATTTCATGTTGGAAAAATGTGAGAAATTGGAAACTTTGAGCCATATTTTCTAGTGGTAAAGGTGGAGGTTCGAATGATAAATTTATTAATTAATATTCTACTCCATGAGACTTTTACAACGATATCTCATATGCTCAAAATGGTTGAGAAATGAATGAGAAATTGATGCTCAAAGTGAGGATGTTGTGAATTGTGTAAAGGAAAATAAAAACCCCATATCCCACATAGGTGGGATAACAAGCTTGGGAATGGTTTAAATACACCAACCCACTTGGAAGTCATTGAATGACTTGAATGAACACTATGCCTCGCGCGCAGGCGCAGGGGGTGGTGCAAATTGAAGCTCGTCGAACCCATTCGGGTTGGGGCGCGCTCGCACGTCGTGGGCGATACGAATGTCCGGACCGGTCGGGTCCTTGCTTGGACCTGCGGAAATTTCACCCACTTCAAATTAATTTTTTCCTTACATATCTTTTGAATATTCCGAATTTAATAGGATATTATTGACTTTCCATTAAATTTAGATATTAAAAGGCAATAAAGCAATTCACAGAAAACATATCCGTTTAATAAGACATTTAATTGATTATTTCCGAATTAAATCGGATATAAAGTCAATGGCCTTTAATTCGGAATATTGTATTTTCCATATTTTCCTCCTCCACTCCCCTATATAAACCATGCATCTCTTCAATTTCAATAGACTCAAAAAATCGTTTTCCTTCTCTTGTTCTCTTTATCCCGGTGATAGGCTAAGTCAAGAGTTCAAGTTCGAGATCTCTTTAGTTCGTGCTTCTATCGAATATCTTCTTGTTGTTGTATCCAGGGAGACGAACGACCAACCAAACTCAAGCACCGCGGAGTGGTCGAAATTTGTCTTAAGGAAACTCCTTCTCGCAGGCCTCAACACCTTCTCTACTCAACTTTAATCTGGTTTTGTATTTTCTACACTTTTCAATTATTTGATTAAAGTTTTATTTTATTTTTTATCGTCTTGGATTGATTACTCTTAACATTTCAATCCATAAAATTTTCAATTTTACTAAAACAGTCCACCTACATTGATTTATCTTTCTAGGTGACCAGTTTCTTTCCAGTTCAATTTTCCAGTAATCTATGAACGTTTTGACTAATCCAACACTTCCATCCCATAGAAAATTCAATTTTCTAAAACTTTTTTCCTACATAAAATTTTCCAGTTCGAATTGTATCATGGTCGAATTTCTAGATTTCTACAGCATAGCGTTTAGATCGCACGTCGTGGGCGATACAAATGTCCGGACCGGTCGGGTCCTTGCTTGGACCTGCGGATATTTCACCCACTTCAAATTAAATTTTTCCTTACATATCTTTTGAATATTCCGAATTTAATAGGATATTATTGACTTTCCATTAAATTCATATATTAAAAGGCAATAAAGCAATTCACAGAAAACATATCCGTTTAATAAGGCATTTAATTGATTATTTCCGAATTAAATCGGATATAAAGTCAATGGCCTTTAATTTGGAATATTGTATTTTCCATATTTTCCTCCTCCACTCCCCTATATAAACCATGCATCTCTTCAATTTCAACAGACTCAAAAAATCGTTTTCCTTCTCTTGTTCTCTTTATCCCGGTGATAGGCTAAGTCAAGAGTTCAAGTTCGAGATCTCTTTAGTTCGTGCTTCTATCGAAGATCTTCTTTTTGTTGTATCCAGGGAGACGAACGACCAACCAAACTCAAGCACCGCGGAGTGGTCGAAATTTGTCTTAAGGAAACTGCTTCTCGCATGCCTCAACACCATCTCTACTCAACTTTAATCTGGTTTTGTATTTTCTGCACTTTTCAATTATTTGATTAAAGTTTTATTTTATTTTTTTATCGTCTTGGATTGATTACTCTGTAACATTTCAATCCATAAAATTTTCAATTTTACTAAAACAGTCCACCTACATTGATTTATCTTTCTAGGTGACCAGTTTCTTTCCGGTTCAATTTTCCAGTAATCTATGAACGTTTTGACTAATCCAACACTTCCATCCCATAGAAAATTCAATTTTCTAAAACTTTTTCCTACACAAAATTTTCCAGTTCGAATTGTATCATGTTCGAATTTCCAGATTTCTACAGCATAGCGTTTAGATCGAATCTGGGCATGTATACAAATTTCGGTTACATTCCTTAACCTTTCCCTAATCTATTTTCTTCTAATCAACAACCCAGAAATAAACTAGGTTCAAACACATGTTTAAATCAAATTTTCTAGAATTTAAAGCTTACAAGAACATTCAAATCAAAGCAATAATCAACAATATTATCAGGTGACTTAGAAAAGTACTTACTTGTTTATTCTCTTAACATGCATGAATTTCTAGTATCTAACCAGCCCTCAACCTTCAATTTTCTATTTTTCAATGCCTAATTTCCATATTTCACTCTCCCCTTATTGTTCTTACTTTGGTTCGGTGGAGATGATGATGTGTAAGAGAAGTAAGATGACAACTTAATGTTGTCTTGGTTTAGGGAGAATGGTCGGGTGTCCCATTATCAATTTAAGATAGTGGGACACTTGGTTTATTAGTAACCAAGTGATTTTCAATACCCTTTTTAATTTAATATTAATTTGTTTAATATTTATAATACTTAAGTATAAATTTTTAGTTTCCAATCTTATATTTTAATTCTAGTTTTGAAATGTTTACACTTTTTCTTTCTAATTTAATTTGGATTTTAACTAGGCTATGATTTGGGGTATTACAATTCCTCCCCCTTAAAATAAATTCTCCCTCGAATTTACCTGAACTGAATAAATGAGGATAATTTACCTGAACTGAATAAATGAGGATATTGCTTCTTCATTGTATCCTCAGGTTCGCACGTAGCTTCTTCGATTTTATGATTTCTCCATAGAACCTTCACAAGAGGTACATTCTTAGTTTAGAGTCTTTTTACTTCCCGATCAAGGATTTGAATTGGTTCTTCCTCGTATGATAGATCAGGATTCAATTCAACATCTTCGAGTTTAAGAATGTGAGACAGGTCAGATCGATACTTCCGAAGCATAGAAACATGAAAGACGTTGTGAATCTTATCGAACTCACTGGGGAGTGCAAGTTGATAAGCCACTGGACCTATCCTTTCAATGACTTTAAAAGGTCCAATAAAACGAGGGCTAAGCTTTCCTTTCTTCTCGAATCTAAAGACTTTCTTCCAGGGTGACACTTTGAGGAAGACTTTATCTCCAACATTGTATTGGATGTCTCTCCTTTTCAAGTCAGCATACGCCTTTTGTCTATCGAAGTCTTCCTTTAGTCGATTGTGAATCAACCGAACTTGTTCTTCCGTCTCTCGTAACAATTGAGGTCCCAACACTTTGTTTTCCCCCAATTTAGACCAACACAAGGATGTTCTACATCTTCTCCCGTATAAGGATTCATACAGGGCCATTTGGATTGACGTTTGGTAACTGCTGTTGTAGACGAACTCTACGAGTGGTAGGGATTTCTCCCAGTTCTTATCGAGGTCAATCAAACAAGCACGCAACATATCTTCGAGTACTTGTATTACCCGTTCTGATTGTCCATTATTTTGTGGATGAAATACAGTGCTCATATTCAATTTGGTTCCGAGAGCTCGTTGTAAAGATCTCCAAAACCGGGATGAAAATCTAGGATCTCTATCGCAAATTATTGAGGTTGGTACACCATGTAGCCGAATTATTTCTCGAATGTACAGCTCGGCTAAATTATCCAAGCTCAGGCTCATCCGAACAGGGAGAAAATGAGCCGATTTTGTGAATCTATCAACGATCACCCATATGGCATTATTATTTCTTGGGGTGCAAGGAAGGCTAGTTACTAAATCCATAGTAATCCGATCCCAATTCCATTGCGGTAGCTCGATCGGTTGAAGCAATCTCGTAAGGACTTTGTGATCGGCTTTGAATCGTTGGCACGTTAGGCACTTGGACACAAATTTAGTGATAGCTGCCTTCATACCTGGCCACCAGTACAAGGGTTTCAAATCTTTGTACCTTTTGACCGACCCCGAGTGTATCGAGAATGGACTTTGATGAGCTTCTTGTAACATTTCTCGCTTTAGATCGTCGTTATTAGGAATACACACTCTGTCTCAGAAATAGAGAAGTTCATTCGACTTTAGAGAGAAGTCTATATTAGACTCGGAATCAAGCTTTGAAATGATCTTCAGAAGATCGGGATCGACTTGTTGCAATTCTTTGATTCTCGAGATCAAGCTGGATTGCACTCGTAGTTCAGATAAGAATCCCCATTTCTTGAATAAACGGAAATGTGCATTGATAGCCATGGAAGCTACAAGAATTCGAACAAGGCTATTTAGGGGAATTTGAATGGCTACTTATGTAACAAGAAAGATTTATTTCGAATGAAATTCATTAAGATTTAATTTCAAGAAGTTACCCGAGTACGATTTTTGACTAAGGGCGTCGGCAACCACGTTTGCTTTACCCGGATGGTAGTCGATAGTCAAATCATAATCTTTGAATAGTTCAAGCCATTTTCTTTGTCTCAAATTCAAATCTTTTTGAGTCAAGATGTATTTGAGACTCTTGTGATCGGTAAACAGTTTGCACTTCTCACCGTACAAGTAGTGTCTCCAGATTTTGACGCGAACACAATGGCCGCTAACTCGAGATTGTGAGTAGGATAATTCTGCTCGTGAGGCTTTAATTATCGAGATTCGTACGCGATCACTTTGCCTTCTTGCATCAAGACACACCCGAGGCCTGAGTGTGATGCATCACTGTATACGATGGATTCTTTTCCCGATTCTGGTTGGATAAGAACCGGGGCATGAGTCAAGGCATGTTTGTGTTGGTCGAAACTTTGTTGCTGCCTTTCCGACCACTCGAACACTTCATCTTTTCTAAGAAGTTTGGTTAACGGCGCAGCAATCGCCGAGAACCCTTTCACGAATCTTCGGTAGTACCCGGCTAAACCGAGGAAACTTCGGACCTTGCTCACATTTCTCGGAGGTCTCTAATCTAGGATGGTTCGAACTTTCTTAGAGTCAAATTTGATTCCTTCGGCCGAGATAACATGTCCGAGGAATGAGAGTTCCGATAGCCAAAATTCGCATTTAGTGAACATGGCGAACAATTGACGTTCTCGGATTGTTTGGAGAACGATTCGGAGGTGTTTAGCAGTTCCTTCTTGTTCCGAGAATAGACAAGAATATCATCTATTAAGACGACCATAAACTTGTTGATATAAGGCTTGAAAACTCGATTCATCAGGTCCATGAACGCAGCAGGGGCATTCGTTAACCTGAATGTCATCACAAGAAACTCGTAATGGCCGTAACGAGTTCAGAAGGCTGTTTTGGGTACATCATCATCTTTCACCCTCATTTGATAGTAACCTGACCGAAGGTCGATCTTGGAGAACACGACAACATTCTTGAGTTGATCGATCAAGTCTTCGATCCTAGGCAAAAGGATATTTTTTTTATCGTCACTTTATTCAATTTCTGGTAATCGATGCAAAGCCGCATCATACCGTCTTTCTTTTTCACGAACAGGACAGGAGCACCCCAGGGAGACGTGCTAGGTCGGATGAATCCCTTGTCTTCTAGTTCTTGAATTTGCTTCTTGAGTTCTTTTAGCTCAATGGGTGCCATACAATCGGGCGTAATGGACACTGTATTCGTTCCAAGTTGAACTTCAAATTCGAATTCCACTTCTCAAATTGGAGGAAGGCCAGGGAGTTCCTTGGGAAAGACATCGATGTATTCAGAAACAACATGCATATTAGGTAAGCTGAAATCAATTTCATCTTGTAAAGCCATAGCGGCGAAGATAGATGTCGGTTTCTTGTCTATTAATAGGATTGATTCTTTTCCTAAACGCCGTAAATATAACCTCCTATTATGGCAATCTAACCAGGCTTCGTGTTTTCTCAACCAATCTAGACCCAATACTAGATCAAACTCACAATTTTGTAACACAAAAAGATCAATAGGGAAGGGTACATTTCGAATAGTTACAGGGGTGTCTTTGTAACACTCTGGTTTTGGGTCTAGAAGATTCGGTAAGGTTTCGGTGTCCGAAAGACCGATGTTGGGAGTTGTGGGTGAGTTCAGGGAAAGTGGTCTTCAGATGGTCAGAAAAATATGAAATAAATTTATAAAATCCTTAAATAGTATATATAAGTCTTTGGTAAAAACAATTTTGGAAAAACGTTTTTCGAACCATGACATTTCGGTTAGTGACCAAAATGTAAAGTTTGCAAAATATGTTTTAGTGACTATTTGTAAAAGAGTCAAAACATAGATTCCTTAAGGAGCTAAATTGGCTGGGCCAACATGGTTTCCCCCTATTTATTTTGACTATCAAAATGTTTTAAAATGACTTTTATAAATATTTAATAAAAGATTTTCTCATATTTTCTCATTTTATATTAAAACACCATTTTGAATTCTCTCTTCATTTCTCTTCAGCCAAACAACCTTTGGAACTTGATTTATCAAGGTAAATGGTGTTTCTTACTAATCTAATGTTGCTAAATGAGTTTTCTACCTTAGTTTTCTAAAACTCGTGCTTAATTTCAAGTTTTCTCAAGAGCTTTTTGCCAAACAAAGGGGAAAATCCATCATTGGAGGTGAGCTACAAAATTCTCCTCTGATGTAAGGTTCTTTATTGATATTCCCATGTTTTTTATTCTTTTATTTATTAAGGTTAAGATCTTCTAAAAGGTTTCTAATGAAAATTTGGGTAAAATATGGTAAAATGAGCTTTTGGGTGGGATCTTGGTTTAGATCTTTCAATGCTGAGTTTGATGATGGTTACATCTTATTTTTTTATGTGGAACAATGTTGAGATAATGGGTAAATGATAGAAATCCCGAATTTGGGTTTTATGTTGAAGTTTCATGGGTGTAAAAGTGAGTTTTTGGGTGAGTTTTGTGATCAATCAATGCTGATGGTATACTGATGATGGGTTGATGTTTTTAGATGTTTATTCATGTGTTTTTGATGATGTATAATGCTGGGTTTATGCTGGAGGTTGTCCGAGTTGAGTTTTTTGATGTTTTCGATTTGTTTCGGTAATGTTTCGATAAGCGATTTGAATGAGTTGATGAATCTCTGTTTTCAGCAAGTTAGAGTGTTGAAAATATCTTTAATCCTGTATTTTGGGTTGGTTAGAAGCATGGGTTGAAGATCCGGAATCGTTGGATACGTTTGTGGGCAAACCAGGAAGCTAGAAAAGTGTTTCGGCTTGGTTTTGGTATTCGCTAGTGAGTGGAAATGTTTTTAACGCCTTAAAAAGGTTAAAGAAACATTTTGGGAGTTTGGGTTGTGCCGTTAGGCCAATCCAAGCTCAAGAGTAAGTTTTGAGTTTTTTTGGTGTTTTCGCCGTTTTATATGTTGATCATATTTTGATCATGTGCATATCTTTTTTAATGATGTTTTTCCACTGTTGTTGTGCATCAATGCATGTTGATTTTTTCCCATGAGAATACCATGTGATTTATGAAAACGTTGCTTGAGTTCATGCTATGCATGGGCTTGTGTTTATGGTATTTGGGATGTGATTGGGGAGGTGTTTAACCCCGATGTAAAACAGTGGAATGAGACGTTGCGATGAGTATATTGACACACGTGGATCTTTATATCGGATAGATTGATCGATCAATAGGATGTGAAGTGCACTATATATATAAAATTCACGCGTGAGATAAATTCTTCAGTTTCACAATAGGGGTTGTGCTATTGTGATGCGAGTGATAGGGATTGTGTTATCACCAACGGGCAATGCGAGTTGTAGCATCTCGGCCGAAGTGAGATTATGGTGAGGGTTGTTTCACCATGTAGCTTGATGAGGGTTTTGCCATCAAGGTGTTCGCTTATCCGAGCAACGTGTCAATGATGCCGGTATACTCATTCGCTTATGGTTTTAATATGAGCTTGGTAAACTCATATGGTTATGTTTATATGCTTGAAGCATGTGAGTTGAAATGGAGCCGATAGGCTTGGTTTGCATATGTGGTTAACATATGGTTTATGCATGGTTGATGCATGTGTTGTGCCTATGGCATGTGTTGTTGCAATTTCTTATACTTGATTTAAGTATGGTATGTTTGAAAAGAAATGATTTGTGAAAGTGATTTTAAGAAATTGTTTTGGTTTCCAAAATAAAGTTGGTTTTCAAAACTACATTGTTGTAGCTTGGTTTTGAGCCCCGCTCATTAAGCTTTGTAGCTTACGCTCTCTTTTCCAACAATGCAGATCCTCAGACTATATTGGAAGGCAACGGTGCAAGGGAAGTGATCCAAGTGTCCGCTTCAAGCTCAAGTATGGTTTTGTTTAGATAATAGTGTGTGTGGCAATGAGGATAGACCTTGTTTATGTTTTGGGAATGTTTTGTAGACTCCTTGTGATGCGAGTATGTTTGTTATGCCTTGGTTGGCTTGTTTATACCTTGAGCATAATGGTTTTGGCTTTCTATCTTGTTTTGCTTAGTTCATGGATTTTGATGTTTCTTATCTTGTCGTTTGTTAATCGTGAGTTAGTTCTCTTGCTTAAATGCAAGTTTGGTTGTTTATTCTTAGTGTTTGTATGCTTATCTTGTTGATATCTTGTTGCATGTGTTGATTGGAACCAAGGGGAACAGCCTTGGAGATGCTTGGACTGCAGATTTTTCTGTTCTACTGCAGGGTGTTTCGAAACAGGCCTTAACGTTTCGAAACGACCCTTAAATTGGCCTTTGTGTTTCAGAACTGGTATTGAAACGGGCTTTGCAATTTCGAAACGGGTCTAACCGTTTCCGATATGATCCTTCCCACATACTTGAACCCGAAGATGTTGAATTGAATTCTGATCTTTCCTACGAAGAAGAATCTGTCCAGCTCCTTGATCGGGAAGTAAAGAGACTCCGAAACAAGAACGTACCCCTTGTAAAAGTTCTGTGGAGGAATCACAAGTCGAAGAAGCGACGTGGGAACCTGAGGATACGATAAAGAAACAATATCCTCATCTCATCAATTCAGGTAAATTCGAGGACAAATTTATTTTAAGGGGGAGGAATTGTAATACCCTAATTCATAGGCTAGTTGAAAACCCTAAATTAATTAACGAGAAAAGTGTAAACATTTTGTACAAGAAAAAAAAGATTAGAATGAATGAAATTAATAGTTTAACTATTAATCTAAAATTATAATATTGTTAATAGGATAATATGTTAATATATGATGGAAATTAGCATTTTAATTACATAATATATATATATATATATATATATATATATATATATATTATGTTACTGGGAGATTAGTGGAAGTAATAAAATGAAACACATGGTTTAAGCCAACCCACACGTTATTGAACCATGACACCCGGCCATCCCACTAAGTTTAGACAACTTTGATTGTCTTTCCCCTTCATTCTCCTCCACCTACACAATCGAACAAGAGAGTGTTTGAGAGAGTGGGATTCTAGAAAAATAAACACAAACAAGAAGAAAATTTTAAGGATTGATGGCTGGAAATTAAACCTAGGTGCATGCATGTTAGAAAGAAGAACAAATCAAGAGTTTGAAGAAACCTTGGAGGAAACAAGGGTTGGGCAGCCAAATAGGAAGAACAAAGGCATTGTGATCAAAGATCAAGTCTAGCTTGGAGTATTGTAAGTGTGGTTAAACTTAGGGTTAGGACTAGTGTCCTAACCAATGTTTATGTTTTAAATAATGATTTTACATTGAATCATGAAATGAATCTAATATGAACTTGGTAATAATCTTAAAGGAAGAAGGATTAAAAGGAAATATGAAAGCATGTTCCATGTTAGTAGTAGTTGCTTTGCTTAATGCTTGATATGATTTTTCTTAATTTGATGGCTATATGTGAGACATGAAATGAGCTTATAGATGATGTTATGCTACTATTTTTGGATGATATATGATTGAGATTATGAGAAATACTTGCTGGAAATTGATTAAACCGTGACCTTGAATAGGTTTGCATACTTGTAATGTGAAAATGTTATATGATCTTGCAAATTGGTTGCTATATACTTGAATATGCTTGCTGGAAATTAAAAGACATCTAAAGTCTTTGGTTGGCTAGTTAGTCTTAGGTAGAAGGGCATGCCTTAGAGTCTAGAGCTCCTCTGAAAAACTTAGTACCTTGTGTACTCTCTAATATGGTGTAATTGGCACCTAATGATCTAGATGCTTGGTGCATCCTATGTGTACATGTTATATGTGATATAATGGTGTATAAGACACCTTAATACATTGTGTATTCTCTGAATTTTTGATGCTATGTGCATCCTCTGATATTTGTACTTAGTACCTAATAAGACTTGATTACCTAGCCCATCTATCTACCAAGGCAAACAATTAAAAGTACTCTGAATAAAACATGTAATAAGATCAATGTAATGTGTTTTATGTTTCAATCTAATTGGCTTGAATTGAATATGGAATTTATGTTAATGATCCTGATCGAATGAAATAAAAGGAATATGAACTATGTTTAGAATGTTTGATCCATGTTCGATCAATGTATTTGAAGGCTTGGTAACTTGTCTATTGAATGTGTTATATGATAGCATGTTTGGTGGATATTTGACATGTTTGTATCTTCATGTTTTGGTGTTAAATTGATAATGAGACTAGCTAAGTGATGCTTGATCATGTTGAGACTAGCTAGGTGATTCTTAAATGGTATTAAGCCTAGCTAGGTAATCTTGACAAATGAAATAAAACATTTAAAAGAATGAATTAATAGATATAGGAACTGCCTCACTAAGTACATATCGTACTTATCACTCTTATGTTTCCTTCTTCCTAAACCTAAAGGTCACTCTGATTCCAAAGATATCCTGTTTTGATCCGGAAACACATCACAAACCAAAGACAAGTATGATTTGGTATATTTTGCTTAGACTCCTAGAAGGTGGCATAGATATGTATATATTAGTTGTGTCACATGCATTTTGAACATTGTATATATGTTAGTTGGATACATTAAGACATAAGTGTTTATGGTTTGTAATGGTTGAAGTAATTATGTTTGATATATATATATATATATATATATATATATATATATATATATATATATATATATGTGTGTGTGTGTGTGTGTGTGTGTTAATGGCTATGTGTTGATGTGAATACATGTGATTAAGGTTTGGTTAAGGCTTGATATGAAGCTTGCAAATGCTATGGATTATTATGTATTTTGCCATTCAAATGTTTGATGTTAAACATGATGGAAATGTTTGGTTGATTAGGTGATATTGCATCTAGAATCCTTCTTGGTTAGTTGAGTGGTTCGAAGGGTTAATAATGTTACAAGATTGAATGATGCATCTAGATATTTGATAGAATGAAGTAGAAATGATTCTAAATGTTGGTTGTATGATTTGAATGACCCTAGTTGTTATTGGATCAAATTCGAATGGTCTAGTATGATGTAAAAGGATGAGTTGTTTGATTACATGTTCACATGTTATTTGAATGTCTTAGGATTGTTTGATTGATGATCTAATAGTAACATGTATATGTATAAGGATTCGATTATGCTATGTTGTAGAGTGTCCATGAGTTCTATATTTTGTACACATTTCTGCCCTTATTATTGCTATTTTTTTAGCTCATTTAGGTATATTTAGGTGCATTGCATGCATAATAACAATATTTTCTCTTTTACCATACTTTTGTTGAATATTTTATGATTGGTTAAGAAAATATACTGTTTTAGTTTAGTTTTTTTTTTCAGGTGTTGTAGTTGTGTAGAGGAGGAGAGGACATGAAAGCTGGAAACAATAGGAGCTGTACTGAAGCAGTTCCAGATGTCGCTAATGACGCTGCCAAACCAGCATTGCTGCCAAGTGCCGCCCAGGCAGGAGTTACACCGACTTAGCCAAGATGGGTCGCGATTGAAAGAGGGCAATTCCCTGAGCCCAATGAGCCCAATCTTGCAATTTTCTGAAGCCTGTAGCGGCCGGTAGAGCTGATCCAAGATTGATAAGTAGGAGTACTTATCCTTACTTGCGGGAGAAGGCAACGTCCAAAGAGTCCACATTCAAGTCAAAAAGGAGTCAACATTTAATGTAAACTACTTTAAGAAGTCCTATTTCAAGGAGGACTCAAACTTAGGCCATGATCCCTACATATACCCAATGTATGTGAGTGTATAGGGGCATGAGGGGATGCACGCATGAATAGCCGCATAGCGAAGAGGTAGCTAGGTAGATGGGAGTTGTTGGGGTCGCGGTCCAACTCTCCCAGGGTTTAGGTCTTTGTATGTAAAGTAGTTGTGAGAAACGGTTGTAATAGTTTAAGTGTGTTTTCAATAAAATTCCAAGTTTGCTTAATCTATGCACTTCATTCTTTCAATTAGTTCTAACCGTTCAGTTGAGAGAATCCATTTGTCGGGCATGAAAGTGTAAGGTTCACGAAAGGGTTAAGCACGGTCACAACATGTCGAGGCGTGACTAACTTGGTTCCAAAAGCTCACAAGTTTCAGCGGCTGAAAGGGATCACCAACCGATTTGACTTGCATGTGTTAGGTTCACGCTGAGATTGCTAGGTATTGCCTATATCACGCAAGCATTCGAGCATCCTTGCCTAGAAATAGGAAGGATCATTGTCGACTATCCCACCGAACTTGGAATATCTGCCAGATTTGCCTCTATGACTTATTTCCGTTCCACCTGCCGAGACATCAAAAGTTGCAAGGGCAGTGACCCGCTGCGGCCGCGTGACAGGGTCGTAGCTGCCACCCGCCATTACCCGCCGAGGCAGTAAATCATGGCAGCGCAAAACATACTTAGGCTTTACAATGCAGTCTACACACTACTGAGCTGCAATTGCCTTACCCAATCTATCGGCCAAATCTCTCCCTATCATCCCTCTTATCACTATCTTTATTTTACTTGTGTTTTTATATTTCCACATTTTGAGATTTAATTGTGCATTTACTAAATCTCTGTGCAGGAAATCGTTCATAGAAGCTGCTCCAATCCCTTTGAGAGACGATATCTTTTATGCTATAACTTGACAAGAGTGTGCAATTGCGCTCACAAATAGAGAACACCTAAACGCTCTACAAGTTTTTGGCGCCATTGCCGGGGATCGGCAATAGCAACTGCGTTTGAATTTCTACACTTCTACTTTAGTTTTTGCACATTAAATTTCTATTTATTTTATTTTTTCTTTAAAAAAATATGCCTCCTTGTTTCTTTGGTGTATGTCCCGCCAGGGCGGTAATGAAGGCAGCAAACACCCACCTGAGGAGGGGAAGGATATGCCCAGACGAAAAGCCAAACGCAAAGCCCTCAGGAACTGGTTATGTTTGGGAAAAGCACAACCCAACATAACCTAATTTTTATTTTTATTTTATTTTTAATTTATTTTTATAGGATTAGATTTAATTTTCAGTTATTTTTTGCTTTTAATTTACTTCAAGTTAGGAATGAAGGCAAGACCAAGAAAGATGAAAGAATAAAGGAGAAGCCCAACCAGCGGCCAAGGCAACTCAAGGCAGATGAGCATAACGGCTAGCCGCAACAGCTACATTTGTAACATCGAGCAGAACAACTATCTGTGTAACGGCTGGAATCTCGTTATTTGCGTCGTAATCATTGTCGCCTGTTGGCAGCATGCCCGCCAAAGCAGCAGAGAGAAATGACTATATAAGGCCAACTATTCTCTCCCCGTTCTTCACTTTGCTCTCCCTTTTACTATCAATTATTTCTGCCATCTTTGCTTTCAAGATTTTATAGTTTCACTTTCTTTTACGTTCTTTAAATGTTTCCATAAATCCGATATTTCATAAACATACTTCATAGATCATAGTCCATAAATCTGTAAATCATAGTTCCTTAAATCCGGTGTCCCATAAATCAAATGTTTCATAAGTCATAAATTAAAACACATTCTGAAAAAGTATGCATGTGATGACAAACAATCAAGCCATAGTGCATATCTTAATCAAGCAAGGTGTAAAACCATATAAAAATCATTTATTTATAGCATCGGAAGAACACACCTCAAGCAGCAATAGCTCTAACGTCGAGAAGAACATCTCTCATATTCAGTCCTATCACTTGGTCTAACTGAATCGGAACCTACGGTATAAAATTCTACTTCAAAATATATCACTATGCCACTAGCTAAAAACATATACACTAATCTGAAAGAACACTCACGTGTAGTCCTCTTAGTATGTGCACAGTCTGTTCGAACAAGTAAAGGAGGTGACAGTTCGTCAGATTCACAGTCGGAAAAATAATGATCACCTATACCAACACATTATGAAAATGATAACCTGAATTTGGTTTCAAAGTCGGTTGAAGCGGGGGGGGGGGGGGGGTTAAGTCTGGACAAGGCACACGAGTGAGAGATTAGTGGGGTGCGATGGGGGCGATAAACAGATTTACTACAGCTTGGGGTGTTGGAATTTAGTAGGGGTTTAGGGTTACTTTGGGTGTTCGTTTAGGAAGATGGGTATAGAATAATTAGTTTATATATGTGTAGAGTTTGACTAATAATAATTTTATTAAAATTATCATAATAAAAATAGATAAAGTAAAGGAAAATCAGAATATATAAACATCACGAAACCATGGAAACATTGTTTTTAATTAGTAAACGGGTAAATGCCACATGTGCTCCTTAGACTTTCATGATATTACATATTGACTTTCAAGTTTGATGAAAATTCTATTTAGCCATTATAAAAAAATTAGGGTTCTGAATTAAAAATTCTCAATTGTTAGGGTTTTCAATAGGGATTTAAAATTTTAGGGTTTTCAAATTGGGAAAAATTCAGGGTGTTACATGGCTTGATCCCTTCTTGTTGAAATGAGGGAAATCGTAATTGGTATGCCCTGACTTCTTGCACTTGAAGCATGTGATGGGATCCTTCTTCTTCATTCTTGATTCATGCATTGATTCTTCCTTTTGTCACTTCATGAATCGGGCTAATTTCTTGAAGAGCTTGGCCATCTCTTCTAATTCACTATCTTCTCCACTTGAATCCTCTTGTTGGCTTGTAGAGTATTTGAGAGTAACAACATTCACGTCAATACATTGCTCGATCTTCTTCTTCCCCATCTTCTTCTCTTCCTTCTTCTTCTCCTCTTCTCTTCCTTTCTTCATAATTTCATGAGTGAGAAGAGACCCCATAAGAGCATCAGACTTCAAGGTCTTGATATTCTTGGCTTCGATGATGGCGGTCTTCTTTGAGTCCCATGACTCGGGAAAATAATAGATAAGCTTTCGGACAAGCTTGTATTCCAGAATGATTTCTCCATAGCATTTAAGTCCATCGGTGATGACGGAGAATCTATCGAACAACTTGGTGATGTCTTCATCTGGTTCCATCTTGAAGTTCTCATACTCAAGGTTGAGAAGACCAATATTGGTCTCTTTTACTTGATTTGTTCCCTCATATGGGACTTCAAGCTTGTCTCATACTTCTTTGGCACCTTCACAAAAAGAAACTTTGGCATACTCTTTCGGGCAAAGTGCACAAAGGAGAACGTGCAATGCGTTCGCACTAAGTTCCATCTTCTTGCGATCATCCACACTCCATAATGTCTTGCTTCTTTGTAGTACGAACAGACCATCAAGAACAATATCCCAGAGACGGGAGTCTTTGGCTCTCATGAAGTACATCATCTTATTCCTCCAATAGGAGTAGATGGTCCCGTCAAAGAATAGTGGCCTATCAATGGATTGCGCCATGAACTCCGGTTGATGTAGGAATGACTTGAGCTCTTCGAGGATTAACTCTTAAGATGTTAATCCGATGAAAGAGACCTCGCTCTGATACCAATTGTTAGGAGGCTTAATTGATCAACCGAGTAGCCAAGAGGAGGGTGAATTGGTTTTAAGGTGATAGAGGTGGAAGCTATGGAAATAAAAATTGGACACAAGGATTTATAGTGGTTCAAGCTTCTAACCAAGCTCTACATCCACTACCTTAGCTTCCCACTAAGAATTTTCAACAAATTCACTATTGAATTTCTTCTCCTTTTCTAAGCTAAGGAGGAAACCCTTTACAACACTTAAAGCTTCTACCCTAAAGCTTGAGCAAACCCACTTTTACAAAGAGAACAAATTTAACTAAACTTAGAAAACCCTCTAAGGTATAATGTTTGCACAATTAAGCTCACTCACCAAAAACCTAACGCTTGAGCATGTATAACAATTAAGCTCACAAGTGTGTTTTACAAAGAAATTGACAATTAAAAGCACAAAACACTTGTTCTATACATTGAATGTTGGGAATATGTTTCTTGTTCTTCCATGGATGCTTAGAGGTGTCTTTTAAACCCTCTAATGGATTCATGACTGTTACTAGCCGTTGGGGTTTGTTTAGAGTCGTTGGGGACTTTAATTCCAGCAATAAATACATTCTGGGCAGGTTGGTATCGGTACGCGGGACATCGATATCGATACATGCCTTAAACAGAATGAGTTGTTGGGCATTTAATACACAAGGGTATCTGTACGAAACTATTTGTATTGGTACGGTTGAAACCGTACCAGTACAGATTTTGGCTACTATAATTTGGAAAACTTTTGGGATGAAAAATCGTATCAGTACACCAAAGTCCATACCGGTACGGGCACTACAAGTATCGATACGTGGACAAACATATCGGTACTCAATACCTATTTTTGACACTGTGGCTATATAAAATCATTTATGACATGTCAAAAACCCTTTGAAAACATTTCAAACGTATTTTTCGAGTTTATGGACTTTTGAAATATTTTTGCAAACTAGTTTAAGTCCAAAAACATTTTTCTTTAAGTTATATTAAAATCAAATATCTCAACAAAGTCTCTTCGAGTGTTGAGGGGTTTACGTGTACCTGGTACTCCACCACGATTACCCTAACGGTCGAGGGGCTATATGGTACCGAAAACTCCTGTTAGTGGATTATACATATAACCGATGATTGGGTTGAGATGGTACCCGGTTGTGATCGTACCTTAATTCCGGTTGAGATTGTATGAAGTGTTGTGAGGACACTTGTTGAATCCGTGTATTCGATGTAATATTTTGTGAAGTGGAACTTGGTTTATGATCACTTGAAAGTCAATATAATTGATAATGTATCATGTTGATGGATTATGTATATTATACATGTTTATTCTTTAAGCCTTGTATATATGTTGTTATGCATAGGAAAGCATAAATTGAGGGATTGCAAATGGGATTTTGCTGTTGATCCATGATACATGTGGCATATGGTTTAATATGCATATTTTTGGAAATGTTAAATGTAACCCCCGTAGCCCGGCCTAGACGGCTGACCCGAATTACGAAGATTACACGGGGAAAACCAAAGTCAACCCGAAAGTCAACCTTGATTAACGACCCTTTTTTTCTTTTTAAACTTGTCTAGATGCACATTAAACCTAGGCATACTCTTGAGATAAGCATACTCAAAAATCACAGCAATCGGAAGACAATAAGGGACTCAATTGAACAAAATACGAATTTAGGGACCAATTTGTAAATTCTGGAAATTAAGAGGACTTTACCAAATTTTAAGTTACCATTATGAAATTAGTCATGTTTCATGCCTCTCTGCCAAATTTCAACTCAAACGGACATCTCAAACTCAAGCAATTGCACATACGAGAATCAGGACTAAAATGTAAAGCTTGCAAACCTCAAATTTTATGCCCAATCGAAACCTTTGACCATAGTTTCGAAACCTTGCCCAAAGGTTTCGAAACTTTGGCTTCCAGTAGCCCCTGGAACCCAAAAATTTGCAAAGGTTTCGAAACTTTACCCCTAGTTTCGAAACCTAGATGCAGGGGAGCATATTTTGCTTCATTCTAATGACTTTCAATGATATAAACACATTAGAATCATACATATTCATACATATGAGTTTAAAAGAGACAAAGGCACTCAACACCAGCCACCCAAGCCTAGATGCATACGTCCTAGATTAAACGTACTCCAACATACTCAAGGCATGAATATGAACCCTCATACATACCTACATAGTACACAACATGAGCATACCTCAATCAACCGAGGAAAATCATGCATTCGATCAAAAGAAGGCAAACATGCACATAAGGTCTCATGCTTCAACATCCAAACACTTAGGCATTCTCATAAGGCATATGATCAACACACATGATAAGCAATTTAAACATCTACTAGACATACATCACTCAAGCATTCATCAAGGCATGCATCATAAGTGATATTTACAAATCGAACAAGGCATCTAAGTGCCAAACCAAATCAACACACATCAAAGCATCAAGAACAACAACACTTATCCCATTGCTTTACTATTACAATCTTTCAATTTATAAATCATACATTGAGCTCACCAAAGCAACACTTGAAGACCTTTCCTTTCCCTTGCCACCCACAAGCTATTTATCTGCATTGTCGAACAAAAGAGAGCGTAAGCATAAAAGCTCAGTGAGGGTAAGCTCATAAAACAAACCTTCGACAATACAGGCTCCAAGCTCGAGCAACTATCATGATATAATACATGATTTTACTTTCGATCCACATGAGCCATAAATATAAATGATGCATGAACATATTACCAAATTCATGTCATGCTCAACAACTTATAAATTCATCATACAATGATACATAACTCAATGTATTAACCACATCATATATCGCTTCACATTTGAAAACATATTTCATATCACATTGATACATATCAATTCATAACACTTCCGTGCTTAGCACGTACTCACCATGACTCACCGTCATGCACAAACCACATTTCCATGCCTAGCATGTACTCACCATGACTCACCGTCATGCACAAACCACATTTCCATGCCTAGCATGTACTCACCATGACTCACCGTCATGCACAAACCACATTTCCATGCCTAGCATGTACTCACCATGACTCACCATCACGCACAAACCACATTTCCATGCCTAGCATGTACTCACCATGACTCACCGTCATGCACAAACCACATTTCCATGCCTAGCATGTACTCACCATGACTCACCGTCATGCACAAACCACATGCACATTATTAGCAACCATAACATATCTATCATCAACATGCATATAACAATGCATCAAACATGCCTCATCATACATGTATACAACATATACATAATCAACACCATCACAATTTAATACGAGGCATATACAACCATTAAAAAGTGCAACCCAAGTCTTTAATCAAAGCTTGGGATTAGGCTACCACTCTAATCCCAACTCTAGGTGGGTTTACCAAGCCCATCCTGGGTTCACATGCTTGAACCAAATACTCAAACCATTTTAAAAATATTTAACCACTCACCTAAGCTTCCAAGTTCCAAGCCATGCAAGCAACCTCCCTCAAATTTCCGGATTCCTTCCCGAAGCTTCCCCAACACAAATTCCCGCTTCTTAACAATCTCAAACACATTTCAAACAATTCCAAATCAGCCCCAACATCAAAATACCAACCCGGAATACAAATTCAAATATCAAACTCAACATATTAAGTCATGACCAAACCCCAACTTTATCTAATTCAAGCAGCCCATAACCTTGATAAAAACTCAAGTTTCCAACACATCTCATACTCACAAATAATTGCTAAATTCAGCCACAACATCAACCCATAGGTGCAAGCCAAGCTCCAACAATTTCCAACCCATACAATTCACCAAAATTTCCATTTTCGTACTCCTATTTTACCCAGCAGAAAATACCATTTTCGAACATCCAAATGACACCTAAATGGTCCCAAAACACTTTCCTAACATACATATACCATAAGCCCTTCAACCTAACTCTAAAACTCACCAAAATTCAAGTTTTAGACTATTCAAAAATGGTCATAAATACCCATTTCGGATTTTCTTCCAAAATCACTCATTTTAACATATTATGTGTATTTTAAGGTGACTAACTCAAAACCCAACTTAATAATTCAAAATCAATTGAAAAACTCATTAAAAACTCAAATTTTCATTAAACTTGAAAATCATAAAAGTGGGTAGTTTCGAAATATAAAGCTATGTAAACGTAGAGGATGAAGAGGAGAGTTCGAATATGTAATTACCTTCAAAAACGCCCTTGAATTGATGAAGAAATTAAAGGAAATAGTAATGAGGGTTTGAGAGAAATTTGGGATGGTTTGTGAAGGGTGAAGAAGAAGAAATGAGGAAAAGATGATATAAAAGGGTGTTTATTTTTATTTTGGTTTAATTACCAAAATGATCCCTCCCTTTCTTTCTAAACTTAATTTACTCACACTAAGGTTAATTTGATTGAAATAAATTTTACCGACTCGAACCAACTAACCCGACTAACTTCTAACCCCAAAACACGGGTGTTACAACTCTCCCCCACTTAAGGAAATTTCGTCCCCGAAATTCATCGAATAGGAAGAGTCAATGAAACATGCTCCTCCACACATTCCTCTCTCACCACAACATACTAACCAACTCGTTAGACTCGCCACACAACATTTGCTATCCGACACTGAGATCTCAACTGGTTCTTCATTGCACGCAATTTTCAAACTCAACTCAATCTCTTCAACAACCATAGCACATAACATATTTGACTCACACTCCCAAATCATAGATACACAAATCACATCACAAACCCCTTTCTAATTCTGGTGGTAACCGCAACAGATAAACAACAGGACTAGCCCGATTCAACAATCTCATACCACATTTCTTGAATACTCGACCCATAACTTTCTCTAATTGACCATCTGACTTTAACCGATAACCAAACACCATGCAGACGTCTTCAAAAAAAATCTAGTTGGAATCCTCGGATCCCTATTACTCACTTCCATTAATAACCTTCCACGGATGCAACAAACTAGAAGAAAACTGACGTTCGGTCTTGACATGCTGGCAAATTATACACTTACCCTCATGCTGAACCACATTACCCATCATCTCAATCCCGAATCATTCATCTTCAACCCACAATACGTATTCATACTACTCAGATGCTATACAAATGAACTACCGTGTGCATCAGCCGAAACAATACGTCTCAAAGCACTATGTCAATCGGCACAACTATTTTATCTCTAACGACACAAACTCTATCATCTCTGAACTGTATTCTGAAGGTCTTCCTTCTACTATGCCTTGCACGTGAGGTGCCAAGAATCTGTCTTGCAACTGTTTCTCTTCAAACATTCTGACTCAAAGTAGTCCCAACTCGAAACTCAGCCACAAAACTACTATCATTTGATAAACGGAATTCGGCAATATAGCTCGCAACTCAACCACTAATCTGACAACCAAATAACTCGGAACATCGATTACCACGTAGACTCTCTTCAGATAGTACTCAATCTTGGGACCAAAGTCTTCAAGCAATTCTAACAACTCGTGCTGTTCAAGTTTCAACCCTTCACAAGTCGTCAAATATTTTAAGTTCGGATGATAAATGCACATACTGCGCATTTCTTACTATACGAGCTTTGTCTCTAAGTCTTCGAAGAAAACAAAACTGTAATTAACTCTTCTCTCGGTCTTTCAACTATCTCGATGAATAAACCACAATCTTCTATTTTGCATAAGCATACAACCTAACACTACATGCAACGTATCACTATGGGTTTTTTTTTCGGATCAAGGTCGAAGCTTCCATTAAAGTTTCTTTCAACTCACATCTTCTTCTGCCTACTTAGGATTTACTCTAATGCACTCGGCTGATCTACATGTCCTAAGAGAACATCTTCATTAACTCGAAGTTTACGCTGCTTAACTTGACATTCAACTGATTTCCTAAAAGGTTCTACCACACTAACTTCAAAGCTCGTCATGGCCTTCTTAGGTACTTCAACTTTTCTCACTTTCAACTGGTGGTAAACGGATCTCGAATTAATCTTCAAATAGACTGAAGCACACACTAACTGACCAACAAATCACTGACACTCGAAAGCGGATACTACTCATTCACTGTCACTTGTTTCAGCTGTCTGAAATCTAAACACTTCTAGGAAGAATCACAAACCATTTTAACCTTCTGCGGTCTACTCTTCGTTCAAAAATCAAATCCATCACAATTGCCAAGCAAGTCTGCCAACTAAACTCAATCAATCTTCGACCTCAAAGCTGGATCAACATTCGACAATAAGTTCACCTCCTCACCTACTACTATAGTCACACTGAAATCTGCATCTTCAAGGCAACTCTCTCTTTGTCTCAACGTATACACTAACTCTGTGCTCTTTAAGCCAAACTTTGCCAGAAGGTACATCCAAAACTGTAGGAAGACGATCACTTCACGTCTACTAGAAACTAGTAACTCCGAACTACCAACAAACATCTTCCGTACATCTTCCTGGCCATCACTATCTCACCACAAGGTCTAGTCACATGTGTCCCTACTTCTAAGATCTCAACACGTACATCAAATTTTCTTCGCATGCTCACACGAAACGGACAAATCCGAAGAAATTGTAACTATACCTGTGCACAGCTGATAGTCTTCGGCCCTCTTGTTTACAGACTGGTTCTTCAACAAAATCTGACTCTTCTAAACTGTTCCTTGAGCTTCTCGTAACCTCAAGATTCAATTCTGAACACACGCAAACAGTCATGTTGGACTTGCTCTACCTCTAACAAACAACCTAGAGTCAAAACTCAAGACTCCTTTCTCAACTCAACTATATCGGAAGTGACTTCATCTCTCATTCTAACTGAAAGACAACTCAGACGCACACTGGCCCAATCACACAAATTGATTTCCACTCACAGACACTGATCAACTGTCTTGTACTAAAACCATAGTCCGAACCCCCAACGATCACCAACTAACATTTCTGAAATTCAGATTACTCACACGAGACCCCTACCTAGATCTCGCCAAAAGAACTAAGGTACTCATACCTACCTCTGACACCTCATCGGCACATTCAAACTTGCATGCTTGCTAACAATATACAGAAGTGTAGACTCAGAATCATCAAAAGGGAACAAGCTCAAAATTGTACCAAGGCTTACCTACTATATCATTGATAACACTCTGACTCCCACTCATAGGTCGTCACCTCTTTCACCACTATCACCAGAACCGATCACATCGTTCCTCATCAACAAGAACCAACCCACATACACACTAACTCAGTCAAACAAATTGTACCTCAACTCTGGTACAACCATACTTCCCTGACTAAAGCGATGAATTCCCTCAACATCATTCACATTTTCAGAACCCACCGTTTCCACTTACCGATTCACAGTCCATGCCTTGGCCTCAAACTTACCAAAAAGCAATAAACTAACAACAACACATTAACATACAAACTGGGTTAGCAAAGGAAAAGGTCCAAGTGGCTCAAGTATGATTTCCTCACTTAAAATCTCTTTTTCCGATGTAATAGAAGCAATGGGACTCTACTCAACATGCTTCAAGCAACTCAACACACATACATGCTCAATCATGCATATTACAAGGCATACTTGCTAAACAAGAAAACATATGCGTACGATCAAACAACATACCTTCTCCATCAAACAATCACACATCACCGCATACACGGGTAACAAGCAACATGCATTTTAAACAAACAACCAACATACTTGTCATACAAGCAATCATACTTACAAAGCAAGCAATCATTCATTACAGCATACTCGAATAACAAGCAACGTGCTTACATGATAAGCAAACACCGTGCATATCAATCATAAAACACAACTTACTTCACTTACCTGCCCAAGGTTTCGGAAACCTTAAGCTCTGATACCAACAAATGTAACCCCCGTAGCCCGGCCTAGACGGCTGACCCGAATTACGAAGATTACACGAGGAAAACCAAAGTCAACCCGAAAGTCAACCTTGATTAACGACCCTTTTTTTTCTTTTAAACTTGTCTAGATGCACATTAAACCTAGGCATACTCTTGAGATAAGCATACTCAAAAATCACAGCAATCGGAAGACAATAAGGGACTCAATTGAACAAAATACGAATTTAGGGACCAATTTGTAAATTCTGGAAATTAAGAGGACTTTACCAAATTTTAAGTTACCATTATGAAATTAGTCATGTTTCATGCCTCTCTGCCAAATTTCAACTCAAACGGACATCTCAAACTCAAGCAATTGCACATACGAGAATCATGACTAAAACGTAAAGCTTGCAAACCTCAAATTTTATGCCCAATCGAAACCTTTGACCATAGTTTCGAAACCTTGCCCAAAGGTTTCGAAACTTTGGCTTCCAGTAGCCCCTACAACCCAAAAATTTGCAAAGGTTTCGAAACTTTACCCCTAGTTTCGAAACCTAGATGCAGGGGAGCATATTTTGCTTCATTCTAATGACTTTCAATGATATAAACACATTAGAATCATACATATTCATACATATGAGTTTAAAAGAGACAAAGGCACTCAACACCAGCCACCCAAGCCTAGATGCATACGTCCTAGATTAAACGTACTCCAACATACTCAAGGCATGAATATGAACCCTCATACATACCTACATAGTACACAACATGAGCATACCTCAATCAACCGAGGAAAATCATGCATTCGATCAAAAGAAGGCAAACATGCACATAAGGTCTCATGCTTCAACATCCAAACACTTAGGCATTCTCATAAGGCATATGATCAACACACATGATAAGCAATTTAAACATCTACTAGACATACATCACTCAAGCATTCATCAAGGCATGCATCATAAGTGATATTTACAAATCGAACAAGGCATCTAAGTGCCAAACCAAATCAACACACATCAAAGCATCAAGAACAACAACACTTATCCCATTGCTTTACTATTACAATCTTTCAATTTATAAATCATACATTGAGCTCACCAAAGCAACACTTGAAGACCTTTCCTTTCCCTTGCCACCCACAAGCTATTTATCTGCATTGTCGAACAAAAGAGAGCGTAAGCATAAAAGCTCAGTGAGGGTAAGCTCATAAAACAAACCTTCGACAATACAGGCTCCAAGCTCGAGCAACTATCATGATATAATACATGATTTTACTTTCGATCCACATGAGCCATAAATATAAATGATGCATGAACATATTACCAAATTCATGTCATGCTCAACAACTTATAAATTCATCATACAATGATACATAACTCAATGTATTAACCACATCATATATCGCTTCACATTTGAAAACATATTTCATATCACATTGATACATATCAATTCATAACACTTCCGTGCTTAGCACGTACTCACCATGACTCACCGTCATGCACAAACCACATTTCCATGCCTAGCATGTACTCACCATGACTCACCGTCATGCACAAACCACATTTCCATGCCTAGCATGTACTCACCATGACTCACCGTCATGCACAAACCACATTTCCATGCCTAGCATGTACTCACCATGACTCACCGTCATGCACAAACCACATTTCCATGCCTAGCATGTACTCACCATGACTCACCGTCATGTACAAACCACATTTCCATGCCTAGCATGTACTCACCATGACTCACCATCACGCACAAACCACATTTCCATGCCTAGCATGTACTCACCATGACTCACCGTCATGCACAAACCACATTTCCATGCCTAGCATGTACTCACCATGACTCACCGTCATGCACAAACCACATGCACATTATTAGCAACCATAACATATCTATCATCAACATGCATATAACAATGCATCAAACATGCCTCATCATACATGTATACAACATATACATAATCAACACCATCACAATTTAATACGAGGCATATACAACCATTAAAAAGTGCAACCCAAGTCTTTAATCAAAGCTTGGGATTAGGCTACCACTCTAATCCCAACTCTAGGTGGGTTTACCAAGCCCATCCTGGGTTCACATGCTTGAACCAAATACTCAAACCATTTTAAAAATATTTAACCACTCACCTAAGCTTCCAAGTTCCAAGCCATGCAAGCAACCTCCCTCAAATTTCCGGATTCCTTCCCGAAGCTTCCCCAACACAAATTCCCGCTTCTTAACAATCTCAAACACATTTCAAACAATTCCAAATCAGCCCAACATCAAAATACCAACCCGGAATACAAATTCAAATATCAAACTCAACATATTAAGTCATGACCAAACCCCAACTTTATCTAATTCAAGCAGCCCATAACCTTGATAAAAACTCAAGTTTCCAACACATCTCATACTCACAAATAATTGCTAAATTCAGCCACAACATCAACCCATAGGTGCAAGCCAAGCTCCAACAATTTCCAACCCATACAATTCACCAAAATTTCCATTTTCGTACTCCTATTTTACCCAGCAGAAAATACCATTTTCGAACATCCAAATGACACCTAAATGGTCCCAAAACACTTTCCTAACATACATATACCATCAGCCCTTCAACTTAACTCTAAAACTCACCAAAATTCAAGTTTTAGACTATTCAAAAATGGTCATAAATACCCATTTCGGATTTTCTTCCAAAATCACTCATTTTAACATATTATGTGTATTTTAAGGTGACTAACTCAAAACCCAACTTAATAATTCAAAATCAATTGAAAAACTCATTAAAAACTCAAATTTTCATTAAACTTGAAAATCATAAAAGTGGGTAGTTTCGAAATATAAAGCTATGTAAACGTAGAGGATGAAGAGGAGAGTTCGAATATGTAATTACCTTCAAAAACGCCCTTGAATTGATGAAGAAATTAAAGGAAATAGTAATGAGGGTTTGAGAGAAATTTGGGATGGTTTGTGAAGGGTGAAGAAGAAGAAATGAGGAAAAGATGATATAAAAGGGTGTTTATTTTTATTTTGGTTTAATTACCAAAATGATCCCTCCCTTTCTTTCTAAACTTAATTTACTCACACTAAGGTTAATTTGATTGAAATAAATTTTACCGACTCGAACCAACTAACCCGACTAACTTCTAACCCCAAAACACGGGTGTTACAACTCTCCCCCACTTAAGGAAATTTCGTCCTCGAAATTCATCGAATAGGAAGAGTCAATGAAACATGCTCCTCCACACATTCCTCTCTCACCACAACATACTAGCCAACTCGTTAGACTCGCCACACAACATTTGCTATCCGACACTGAGATCTCAACTGGTTCTTCATTGCACGCAATTTTCAAACTCAACTCAATCTCTTCAACAACCATAGCACAGAACATATTTGACTCACACTCCCAAATCATAGATACACAAATCACATCACAAACCCCTTTCTAATTCTGGTGGTAACCGCAACAGATAAACAACAGGACTAGCCCGATTCAACAATCTCATACCACATTTCTTGAATACTCGACCCATAACTTTCTCTAATTGACCATCTGACTTTAACCGATAACCAAACACCATGCAGACGTCTTCAAAAAAAATCTAGTTGGAATCCTCGGATCCCTATTACTCACTTCCATTAATAACCTTCCACGGATGCAACAAACTAGAAGAAAACTGACGTTCGGTCTTGACATGCTGGCAAATTATACACTTACCCTCATGCTGAACCACATTACCCATCATCTCAATCCCGAATCATTCATCTTCAACCCACAATACGTATTCATACTACTCAGATGCTATACAAATGAACTACCGTGTGCATCAGCCGAAACAATACGTCTCAAAGCACTATGTCAATCGGCACAACTATTTTATCTCTAACGACACAAACTCTATCATCTCTGAACTGTATTCTGAAGGTCTTCCTTCTACTATGCCTTGCACGTGAGGTGCCAAGAATCTGTCTTGCAACTGTTTCTCTTCAAACATTCTGACTCAAAGTAGTCCCAACTCGAAACTCGGCCACAAAACTACTATCATTTGATAAACGGAATTCGGCAATATAGCTCGCAACTCAACCACTAATCTGACAACCAAATAACTCGGAACATCGATTACCACGTAGACTCTCTTCAGATAGTACTCAATCTTGGGACCACAGTCTTCAAGCAATTCTAACAACTCGTGTTGTTCAAGTTTCAACCCTTCACAAGTCGTCAAATATTTTAAGTTCGGATGATAAATGCACATACTGCGCATTTCTTACTATACGAGCTTTGTCTCTAAGTCTTCGAAGAAAACAAAACTGTAATTAACTCTTCTCTCGGTCTTTCAACTATCTCGATGAATAAACCACAATCTTCTATTTTGCATAAGCATACAACCTAACACTACATGCAACGTATCACTATGGTTTTTTTTTTCGGATCAAGGTCGAAGCTTCCATTAAAGTTTCTTTCAACTCACATATTCTTCTGCCTACTTAGGATTTACTCTAATGCACTCGGCTGATCTACATGTCCTAAGAGAACATCTTCATTAACTCGAAGTTCACGCTGCTTAACTTGACATTCAACTGATTTCCTAAAAGGTTCTACCACACTAACTTCAAAGCTCGTCATGGCCTTCTTTGGTACTTCAACTTTTCTCACTTTCAACTGGTGGTAAACGGATCTCGAATTAATCTTCAAATAGACTGAAGCACATACTAACTGACCAACAAATCACTGACACTCGAAAGCGGATACTACTCATTCACTGTCACTTGTTTCAGCTGTCTGAAATCTAAACACTTCTAGGAAGAATCACAAACCATTTTAACCTTCTGCGGTCTACTCTTCGTTCAAAAATCAAATCCATCACAATTGCCAAGCAAGTCTGCCAACTAAACTCAATCAATCTTCGACCTCAAAGCTGGATCAACATTCGACAATAAGTTCACCTCCTCACCTACTACTATAGTCACACTGAAATCTGCATCTTCAAGGTAACTCTCTCTTTGTCTCAACGTATACACTAACTCTGTGCTCTTTAAGCCAAACTTTGCCAGAAGGTACATCCAAAACTGTAGGAAGACGATCACTTCACGTCTACTAGAAACTAGTAACTCTGAACTACCAACAAACATCTTCCGTACATCTTCCTGGCCATCACTATCTCACCACAAGGTCTAGTCACATGTGTCCCTACTTCTAAGATCTCAACACGTACATCAAATTTTCTTCGCATGCTCACACGAAACGGACAAATCCGAAGAAATTGTAACTATACCTGTGCACAGCTGATAGTCTTCGGCCCTCTTGTTTACAGACTGGTTCTTCAACAAAATCTGACTCTTCTAAACTGTTCCTTGAGCTTCTCGTAACCTCAAGATTCAATTCTGAACACACGCAAACAGTCATGTTGGACTTGCTCTACCTCTAACAAACAACCTAGAGTCAAAACTCAAGACTCCTTTCTCAACTCAACTATATCGGAAGTGACTTCATCTCTCATTCTAACTGAAAGACAACTCAGACGCACACTGGCCCAATCACACAAATTGATTTCCACTCACAGACACTGATCAACTGTCTTGTACTAAAACCATAGTCCGAACCCCCAACGATCACCAACTAACATTTCTGAAATTCAGATTACTCACACGAGACCCCTACCTAGATCTCGCCAAAAGAACTAAGGTACTCATACCTACCTCTGACACCTCATCGGCACATTCAAACTTGCATGCTTGCTAACAATATACAGAAGTGTAGACTCAGAATCATCAAAAGGGAACAAGCTCAAAACTGTACCAAGGCTTACCTACTATATCATTGATAACACTCTGACTCCCACTCATAGGTCGTCACCTCTTTCACCACTATCACCAGAACCGATCACATCGTTCCTCATCAACAAGAACCAACCCACATACACACTAACTCAGTCAAACAAATTGTACCTCAACTCTGGTACAACCATACTTCCCTGACTAAAGCGATGAATTCCCTCAACATCATTCACATTTTCAGAACCCACCGTTTCCACTTACCGATTCACAGTCCATGCCTTGGCCTCAAACTTACCAAAAAGCAATAAACTAACAACAACACATTAACATACAAACTGGGTTAGAAAAGGAAAAGGTCCAAGTGGCTCAAGTATGATTTCCTCACTTAAAATCTCTTTTTCCGATGTAATAGAAGCAATGGGACTCTACTCAACATGCTTCAAGCAACTCAACACACATACATGCTCAATCATGCATATTACAAGGCATACTTGCTAAACAAGAAAACATATGCGTACGATCAAACAACATACCTTCTCCATCAAACAATCACACATCACCGCATACACGGGTAACAAGCAACATGCATTTTAAACAAACAACCAACATACTTGTCATACAAGCAATCATACTTACAAAGCAAGCAATCATTCATTACAGCATACTCGAATAACAAGCAACGTGCTTACATGATAAGCAAACACCGTGCATATCAATCATAAAACACAACTTACTTCACTTACCTGCCCAAGGTTTCGGAAACCTTAAGCTCTGATACCAACAAATGTAACCCCCGTAGCCCGGCCTAGACGGCTGACCCGAATTACGAAGATTACACGGGGAAAACCAAAGTCAACCCGAAAGTCAACCTTGATTAACGACCCTTTTTTTTTCTTTTAAACTTGTCTAGATGCACATTAAACCTAGGCATACTCTTGAGATAAGCATACTCAAAAATCACAGCAATCGGAAGACAATAAGGGACTCAATTGAACAAAATACGAATTTAGGGACCAATTTGTAAATTCTGGAAATTAAGAGGACTTTACCAAATTTTAAGTTACCATTATGAAATTAGTCATGTTTCATGCCTCTCTGCCAAATTTCAACTCAAACGGACATCTCAAACTCAAGCAATTGCACATACGAGAATCAGGACTAAAACGTAAAGCTTGCAAACCTCAAATTTTATGCCCAATCGAAACCTTTGACCATAGTTTCGAAACCTTGCCCAAAGGTTTCGAAACTTTGGCTTCCAGTAGCCCCTAGAACCCAAAAATTTGCAAAGGTTTCGAAACTTTACCCCTAGTTTCGAAACCTAGATGCAGGGGAGCATATTTTGCTTCATTCTAATGACTTTCAATGATATAAACACATTAGAATCATACATATTCATACATATGAGTTTAAAAGAGACAAAGGCACTCAACACCAGCCACCCAAGCCTAGATGCATACATCCTAGATTAAACGTACTCCAACATACTCAAGGCATGAATATGAACCCTCATACATACCTACATAGTACACAACATGAGCATACCTCAATCAACCGAGGAAAATCATGCATTCGATCAAAAGAAGGCAAACATGCACATAAGGTCTCATGCTTCAACATCCAAACACTTAGGCATTCTCATAAGGCATATGATCAACACACATGATAAGCAATTTAAACATCTACTAGACATACATCACTCAAGCATTCATCAAGGCATGCATCATAAGTGATATTTACAAATCGAACAAGGCATCTAAGTGCCAAACCAAATCAACACACATCAAAGCATCAAGAACAACAACACTTATCCCATTGCTTTACTATTACAATCTTTCAATTTATAAATCATACATTGAGCTCACCAAAGCAACACTTGAAGACCTTTCCTTTCCCTTGCCACCCACAAGCTATTTATCTGCATTGTCGAACAAAAGAGAGCGTAAGCATAAAAGCTCAGTGAGGGTAAGCTCATAAAACAAACCTTCGACAATACAGGGTCCAAGCTCGAGCAACTATCATGATATAATACATGATTTTACTTTCGATCCACATGAGCCATAAATATAAATGATGCATGAACATATTACCAAATTCATGTCATGCTCAACAACTTATAAATTCATCATACAATGATACATAACTCAATGTATTAACCACATCATATATCGCTTCACATTTGAAAACATATTTCATATCACATTGATACATATCAATTCATAACACTTCCGTGCTTAGCACGTACTCACCATGACTCACTGTCATGCACAAACCACATTTCCATGCCTAGCATGTACTCACCATGACTCACCGTCATGCACAAACCACATTTCCATGCCTAGCATGTACTCACCATGACTCACCGTCATGCACAAACCACATTTCCATGCCTAGCATGTACTCACCATGACTCACCGTCATGCACAAACCACATTTCCATGCCTAGCATGTACTCACCATGACTCACCGTCATGCACAAACCACATTTCCATGCCTAGCATGTACTCACCATGACTCACCGTCATGCACAAACCACATTTCCATGCCTAGCATGTACTCACCATGACTCACCATCACGCACAAACCACATTTCCATGCCTAGCATGTACTCACCATGACTCACCGTCATGCACAAACCACATTTCCATGCCTAGCATGTACTCACCATGACTCACCGTCATGCACAAACCACATGCACATTATTAGCAACCATAACATATCTATCATCAACATGCATATAACAATGCATCAAACATGCCTCATCATACATGTATACAACATATACATAATCAACACCATCACAATTTAATACGAGGCATATACAACCATTAAAAAGTGCAACCCAAGTCTTTAATCAAAGCTTGGGATTAGGCTACCACTCTAATCCCAACTCTAGGTGGGTTTACCAAGCCCATCCTGGGTTCACATGCTTGAACCAAATACTCAAATCATTTTAAAAATATTTAACCACTCACCTAAGCTTCCAAGTTCCAAGCCATGCAAGCAACCTCCCTCAAATTTCCGGATTCCTTCCCGAAGCTTCCCCAACACAAATTCCCGCTTATTAACAATCTCAAACACATTTCAAACAATTCCAAATCAGCCCAACATCAAAATACCAACCCGGAATACAAATTCAAATATCAAACTCAACATATTAAGTCATGACCAAACCCCAACTTTATCTAATTCAAGCAGCCCATAACCTTGATAAAAACTCAAGTTTCCAACACATCTCATACTCACAAATAATTGCTAAATTCAGCCACAACATCAACCCATAGGTGCAAGCCAAGCTCCAACAATTTCCAACCCATACAATTCACCAAAATTTCCATTTTCGTACTCCTATTTTACCCAGCAGAAAATACCATTTTTGAACATCCAAATGACACCTAAATGGTCCCAAAACACTTTCCTAACATACATATACCATCAGCCCTTCAACCTAACTCTAAAACTCACCAAAATTCAAGTTTTAGACTATTCAAAAATGGTCATAAATACCCATTTCGGATTTTCTTCCAAAATCACTCATTTTAACATATTATGTGTATTTTAAGGTGACTAACTCAAAACCCAACTTAATAATTCAAAATCAATTGAAAAACTCATTAAAAACTCAAATTTTCATTAAACTTGAAAATCATAAAAGTGGGTAGTTTCGAAATATAAAGCTATGTAAACGTAGAGGATGAAGAGGAGAGTTCGAATATGTAATTACCTTCAAAAACGCCCTTGAATTGATGAAGAAATTAAAGGAAATAGTAATGAGGGTTTGAGAGAAATTTGGGATGGTTTGTGAAGGGTGAAGAAGAAGAAATGAGGAAAAGATGATATAAAAGGGTGTTTATTTTTATTTTGGTTTAATTACCAAAATGATCCATCCCTTTCTTTCTAAACTTAATTTACTCACACTAAGGTTAATTTGATTGAAATAAATTTTACCGACTCGAACCAACTAACCCGACTAACTTCTAACCCCAAAACACGGGTGTTACAACTCTCCCCCACTTAAGGAAATTTCGTCCTCGAAATTCATCGAATAGGAAGAGTCAATGAAACATGCTCCTCCACACATTCCTCTCTCACCACAACATACTAACCAACTCGTTAGACTCGCCACACAACATTTGCTATCCGACACTGAGATCTCAACTGGTTCTTCATTGCACGCAATTTTCAAACTCAACTCAACCTCTTCAACAACCATAGCACAGAACATATTTGACTCACACTCCCAAATCATAGATACACAAATCACATCACAAACCCCTTTCTAATTCTGGTGGTAACCGCAACAGATAAACAACATGACTAGCCCGATTCAACAATCTCATACCACATTTCTTGAATACTCGACCCATAACTTTCTCTAATTGACCATCTGACTTTAACCGATAACCAAACACCATGCAGACGTCTTCAAAAAAAATCTAGTTGGAATCCTCGGATCCCTATTACTCACTTCCATTAATAACCTTCCACGGATGCAACAAACTAGAAGAAAACTGACGTTCGGTCTTGACATGCTGGCAAATTATACACTTACCCTCATGCTGAACCACATTACCCATCATCTCAATCCCGAATCATTCATCTTCAACCCACAATACGTATTCATACTACTCAGATGCTATACAAATGAACTACCGTGTGCATCAGCCGAAACAATACGTCTCAAAGCACTATGTCAATCGGCACAACTATTTTATCTCTAACGACACAAACTCTATCATCTCTGAACTGTATTCTGAAGGTCTTCCTTCTACTATGCCTTGCACGTAAGGTGCCAAGAATCTGTCTTGCAACTGTTTCTCTTCAAACATTCTGACTCAAAGTAGTCCCAACTCGAAACTCGGCCACAAAACTACTATCATTTGATAAACGGAATTCGGCAATATAGCTCGCAACTCAACCACTAATCTGACAACCAAATAACTCGGAACATCGATTACCATGTAGACTCTCTTCAGATAGTACTCAATCTTGGGACCACAGTCTTCAAGCAATTCTAACAACTCGTGTTGTTCAAGTTTCAACCCTTCACAAGTCGTCAAATATTTTAAGTTCGGATGATAAATGCACATACTGCGCATTTCTTACTATACGAGCTTTGTCTCTAAGTCTTCGAAGAAAACAAAACTGTAATTAACTCTTCTCTCGGTCTTTCAACTATCTCGATGAATAAACCACAATCTTCTATTTTGCATAAGCATACAACCTAACACTACATGCAACGTATCACTATGGTTTTTTTTTCGGATCAAGGTCGAAGCTTCCATTAAAGTTTCTTTCAACTCACATCTTCTTCTGCCTACTTAGGATTTACTCTAATGCACTCGGCTGATCTACATGTCCTAAGAGAACATCTTCATTAACTCGAAGTTCACGCTGCTTAACTTGACATTCAACTGATTTCCTAAAAGGTTCTACCACACTAACTTCAAAGCTCGTCATGGCCTTCTTTGGTACTTCAACTTTTCTCACTTTCAACTGGTGGTAAACGGATCTCGAATTAATCTTCAAATAGACTGAAGCACACACTAACTGACCAACAAATCACTGACACTCGAAAGCGGATACTACTCATTCACTGTCACTTGTTTCAGCTGTCTGAAATCTAAACACTTCTAGGAAGAATCACAAACCATTTTAACCTTCTGCGGTCTACTCTTCGTTCAAAAATCAAATCCATCACAATTGCCAAGCAAGTCTGCCAACTAAACTCAATCAATCTTCGACCTCAAAGTTGGATCAACATTCGACAATAAGTTCACCTCCTCACCTACTACTATAGTCACACTGAAATCTGCATCTTCAAGGCAACTCTCTCTTTGTCTCAACGTATACACTAACTCTGTGCTCTTTAAGCCAAACTTTGCCAGAAGGTACATCCAAAACTGTAGGAAGACGATCACTTCACGTCTACTAGAAACTAGTAACTCCGAACTACCAACAAACATCTTCCGTACATCTTCCTGGCCATCACTATCTCACCACAAGGTCTAGTCACATGTGTCCCTACTTCTAAGATCTCAACACGTACATCAAATTTTCTTCGCATGCTCACACGAAACGGACAAATCCGAAGAAATTGTAACTATACCTGTGCACAGCTGATAGTCTTCGGCCCTCTTGTTTACAGACTGGTTCTTCAACAAAATCTGACTCTTCTAAACTGTTCCTTGAGCTTCTCGTAACCTCAAGATTCAATTCTGAACACACGCAAACAGTCATGTTGGACTTGCTCTACCTCTAACAAACAACCTAGAGTCAAAACTCAAGACTCCTTTCTCAACTCAACTATATCGGAAGTGACTTCATCTCTCATTCTAACTGAAAGACAACTCAGACGCACACTGGCCCAATCACACAAATTGATTTCCACTCACAGACACTGATCAACTGTCTTGTACTAAAACCATAGTCCGAACCCCCAACGATCACCAACTAACATTTCTGAAATTCAGATTACTCACACGAGACCCCTACCTAGATCTCGCCAAAAGAACTAAGGTACTCATACCTACCTCTGACACCTCATCGGCACATTCAAACTTGCATGCTTGCTAACAATATACAGAAGTGTAGACTCAGAATCATCAAAAGGGAACAAGCTCAAAACTGTACCAAGGCTTACCTACTATATCATTGATAACACTCTGACTCCCACTCATAGGTCGTCACCTCTTTCACCACTATCACCAGAACTGATCACATCGTTCCTCATCAACAAGAACCAACCCACATACACACTAACTCAGTCAAACAAATTGTACCTCAACTCTGGTACAACCATACTTCCCTGACTAAAGCGATGAATTCCCTCAACATCATTCACATTTTCAGAACCCACCGTTTCCACTTACCGATTCACAGTCCATGCCTTGGCCTCAAACTTACCAAAAAGCAATAAACTAACAACAACACATTAACATACAAACTGGGTTAGCAAAGGAAAAGGTCCAAGTGGCTCAAGTATGATTTCCTCACTTAAAATCTCTTTTTCCGATGTAATAGAAGCAATGGGACTCTACTCAACATGCTTCAAGCAACTCAACACACATACATGCTCAATCATGCATATTACAAGGCATACTTGCTAAACAAGCAAACATATGCGTACGATCAAACAACATACCTTCTCCATCAAACAATCACACATCACCGCATACACGGGTAACAAGCAACATGCATTTTAAACAAACAACCAACATACTTGTCATACAAGCAATCATACTTACAAAGCAAGCAATCATTCATTACAGCATACTCGAATAACAAGCAACGTGCTTACATGATAAGCAAACACCGTGCATATCAATCATAAAACACAACTTACTTCACTTACCTGCCCAAGGTTTCGGAAACCTTAAGCTCTGATACCAACAAATGTAACCCCCGTAGCCCGGCCTAGACGGCTGACCCGAATTACGAAGATTACACGGGGAAAACCAAAGTCAACCCGAAAGTCAACCTTGATTAACGACCATTTTTTTTTCTTTTAAACTTGTCTAGATGCACATTAAACCTAGGCATACTCTTGAGATAAGCATACTCAAAAATCACAGCAATCGGAAGACAATAAGGGACTCAATTGAACAAAATACGAATTTAGGGACCAATTTGTAAATTCTGGAAATTAAGAGGACTTTACCAAATTTTAAGTTACCATTATGAAATTAGTCATGTTTCATGCCTCTCTGCCAAATTTCAACTCAAACGGACATCTCAAACTCAAGCAATTGCACATACGAGAATCAGGACTAAAACGTAAAGCTTGCAAACCTCAAATTTTATGCCCAATCGAAACCTTTGACCATAGTTTCGAAACCTTGCCCAAAGGTTTCGAAACTTTGGCTTCCAGTAGCCCCTGGAACCCAAAAATTTGCAAAGGTTTCGAAACTTTACCCCTAGTTTCGAAACCTAGATGCAGGGGAGCATATTTTGCTTCATTCTAATGACTTTCAATGATATAAACACATTAGAATCATACATATTCATACATATGAGTTTAAAAGAGACAAAGGCACTCAACACCAGCCACCCAAGCTTAGATGCATACGTCCTAGATTAAACGTACTCCAACATACTCAAGGCATGAATATGAACCCTCATACATACCTACATAGTACACAACATGAGCATACCTCAATCAACCGAGGAAAATCATGCATTCGATCAAAAGAAGGCAAACATGCACATAAGGTCTCATGCTTCAACATCCAAACACTTAGGCATTCTCATAAGGGATATGATCAACACACATGATAAGCAATTTAAACATCTACTAGACATACATCACTCAAGCATTCACCAAGGCATGCATCATAAGTGATATTTACAAATCGAACAAGGCATCTAAGTGCCAAACCAAATCAACACACATCAAAGCATCAAGAACAACAACACTTATCCCATTGCTTTACTATTACAATCTTTCAATTTATAAATCATACATTGAGCTCACCAAAGCAACACTTGAAGACCTTTCCTTTCCCTTGCCACCCACAAGCTATTTATCTGCATTGTCGAACAAAAGAGAGCGTAAGCATAAAAGCTCAGTGAGGGTAAGCTCATAAAACAAACCTTCGACAATACAGGGTCCAAGCTCGAGCAACTATCATGATATAATACATGGTTTTACTTTCGATCCACATGAGCCATAAATATAAATGATGCATGAACATATTACCAAATTCATGTCATGTTCAACAACTTATAAATTCATCATACAATGATACATGACTCAATGTATTAACCACATCATATATCGCTTCACATTTGAAAACATATTTCATATCACATTGATACATATCAATTCATAACACTTCCGTGCTTAGCACGTACTCACCATGACTCACCGTCATGCACAAACCACATTTCCATGCCTAGCATGTACTCACCATGACTCATCGTCATGCACAAACCACATTTCCATGCCTAGCATGTACTCACCATGACTCACCGTCATGCACAAACCACATTTCCATGCCTAGCATGTACTCACCATGACTCACCGTCATGCACAAACCACATTTCCATGCCTAGCATGTACTCACCATGACTCACCGTCATGCACAAACCACATTTCCATGCCTAGCATGTACTCACCATGACTCACCGTCATGCACAAACCACATTTCCATGCCTAGCATGTACTCACCATGACTCACCGTCATGCACAAACCACATTTCCATGCCTAGCATGTACTCACCATGACTCACCGTCATGCACAAACCACATGCACATTATTAGCAACCATAACATATCTATCATCAACATGCATATAACAATGCATCAAACATGCCTCATCATACATGTATACAACATATACATAATCAACACCATCACAATTTAATACGAGGCATATACAACCATTAAAAAGTGCAACCCAAGTCTTTAATCAAAGCTTGGGATTAGGCTACCACTCTAATCCCAACTCTAGGTGGGTTTACCAAGCCCATCCTGGGTTCACATGCTTGAACCAAATACTCAAACCATTTTAAAAATATTTAACCACTCACCTAAGCTTCCAAGTTCCAAGCCATGCAAGCAACCTCCCTCAAATTTCCGGATTCCTTCCCGAAGCTTCCCCAACACAAATTCCCGCTTCTTAACAATCTCAAACACATTTCAAACAATTCCAAATCAGCCCAACATCAAAATACCAACCCGGAATACAAATTCAAATATCAAACTCAACATATTAAGTCATGACCAAACCCCAACTTTATCTAATTCAAGCAGCCCATAACCTTGATAAAAACTCAAGTTTCCAACACATCTCATACTCACAAATAATTGCTAAATTCAGCCACAACATCAACCCATAGGTGCAAGCCAAGCTCCAACAATTTCCAACCCATACAATTCACCAAAATTTCCATTTTCGTACTCCTATTTTACCCAGCAGAAAATACCATTTTCGAACATCCAAATGACACCTAAATGGTCCCAAAACACTTTCCTAACATACATATACCATCAGCCCTTCAACCTAACTCTAAAACTCACCAAAATTCAAGTTTTAGACTATTCAAAAATGGTCATAAATACCCATTTCGGATTTTCTTCCAAAATCACTCATTTTAACATATTATGTGTATTTTAAGGTGACTAACTCAAAACCCAACTTAATAATTCAAAATCAATTGAAAAACTCATTAAAAACTCAAATTTTCATTAAACTTGAAAATCATAAAAGTGGGTAGTTTCGAAATATAAAGCTATGTAAACGTAGAGGATGAAGAGGAGAGTTCGAATATGTAATTACCTTCAAAAACGCCCTTGAATTGATGAAGAAATTAAAGGAAATAGTAATGAGGGTTTGAGAGAAATTTGGGATGGTTTGTGAAGGGTGAAGAAGAAGAAATGAGGAAAAGATGATATAAAAGGGTGTTTATTTTTATTTTGGTTTAATTACCAAAATGATCCCTCCCTTTCTTTCTAAACTTAATTTACTCACACTAAGGTTAATTTGATTGAAATAAATTTTACCGACTCGAACCAACTAACCCGACTAACTTCTAACCCCAAAACACGGGTGTTACAACTCTCCCCCACTTAAGGAAATTTCGTCCTCGAAATTCATCGAATAGGAAGAGTCAATGAAACATGCTCCTCCACACATTCCTCTCTCACCACAACATACTAACCAACTCGTTAGACTCGCCACACAACATTTGCTATCCGACACTGAGATCTCAACTGGTTCTTCATTGCACGCAATTTTCAAACTCAACTCAATCTCTTCAACAACCATAGCACAGAACATATTTGACTCACACTCCCAAATCATAGATACACAAATCACATCACAAACCCCTTTCTAATTCTGGTGGTAACCGCAACAGATAAACAACAGGACTAGCCCGATTCAACAATCTCATACCACATTTCTTGAATACTCGACCCATAACTTTCTCTAATTGACCATCTGACTTTAACCGATAACCAAACACCATGCAGACGTCTTCAAAAAAAATCTAGTTGGAATCCTCGGATCCCTATTACTCACTTCCATTAATAACCTTCCACGGATGCAACAAACTAGAAGAAAATTGACGTTCGGTCTTGACATGCTGGCAAATTATACACTTACCCTCATGCTGAACCACATTACCCATCATCTCAATCCCGAATCATTCATCTTCAACCCACAATACGTATTCATACTACTCAGATGCTATACAAATGAACTACCGTGTGCATCAGCCGAAACAATACGTCTCAAAGCACTATGTCAATCGGCACAACTATTTTATCTCTAACGACGCAAACTCTATCATCTCTGAACTGTATTCTGAAGGTCTTCCTTCTACTATGCCTTGCACGTGAGGTGCCAAGAATCTGTCTTGCAACTGTTTCTCTTCAAACATTCTGACTCAAAGTAGTCCCAACTCGAAACTCGGCCACAAAACTACTATCATTTGATAAACGGAATTCGGCAATATAGCTCGCAACTCAACCACTAATCTGACAACCAAATAACTCGGAACATCGATTACCACGTAGACTCTCTTCAGATAGTACTCAATCTTGGGACCACAGTCTTCAAGCAATTCTAACAACTCGTGTTGTTCAAGTTTCAAACCTTCACAAGTCGTCAAATATTTTAAGTTCGGATGATAAATGCACATACTGCGCATTTCTTACTATACGAGCTTTGTCTCTAAGTCTTCGAAGAAAACAAAACTGTAATTAACTCTTCTCTCGGTCTTTCAACTATCTCGATGAATAAACCACAATCTTCTATTTTGCATAAGCATACAACCTAACACTACATGCAACGTATCACTATGGTTTTTTTTTCGGATCAAGGTCGAAGCTTCCATTAAAGTTTCTTTCAACTCACATCTTCTTCTGCCTACTTAGGATTTACTCTAATGCACTCGGCTGATCTACATGTCCTAAGAGAACATCTTCATTAACTCGAAGTTCACGCTGCTTAACTTGACATTCAACTGATTTCCTAAAAGGTTCTACCACACTAACTTCAAAGCTCGTCATGGCCTTCTTTGGTACTTCAACTTTTCTCACTTTCAACTGGTGGTAAACGGATCTCGAATTAATCTTCAAATAGACTGAAGCACACACTAACTGACCAACAAATCACTGACACTCAAAAGCGGATACTACTCATTCACTGTCACTTGTTTCAGCTGTCTGAAATCTAAACACTTCTAGGAAGAATCACAAACCATTTTAACCTTCTGCGGTCTACTCTTCGTTCAAAAATCAAATCCATCACAATTGCCAAGCAAGTCTGCCAACTAAACTCAATCAATCTTCGACCTCAAAGCTGGATCAACATTCGACAATAAGTTCACCTCCTCACCTACTACTATAGTCACACTGAAATCTGCATCTTCAAGGCAACTCTCTCTTTGTCTCAACGTATACACTAACTCTGTGCTCTTTAAGCCAAACTTTGCCAGAAGGTACATCCAAAACTGTAGGAAGACGATCACTTCACGTCTACTAGAAACTAGTAACTCCGAACTACCAACAAACATCTTCCGTACATCTTCCTGGCCATCACTATCTCACCACAAGGTCTAGTCACATGTGTCCCTACTTCTAAGATCTCAACACGTACATCAAATTTTCTTCGCATGCTCACACGAAACGGACAAATCCGAAGAAATTGTAACTATACATGTGCACAGCTGATAGTCTTCGGCCCTCTTGTTTACAGACTGGTTCTTCAACAAAATCTGACTCTTCTAAACTGTTCCTTGAGCTTCTCGTAACCTCAAGATTCAATTCTGAACACACGCAAACAGTCATGTTGGACTTGCTCTACCTCTAACAAACAACCTAGAGTCAAAACTCAAGACTCCTTTCTCAACTCAACTATATCGGAAGTGACTTCATCTCTCATTCTAACTGAAAGACAACTCAGACGCACACTGGCCCAATCACACAAATTGATTTCCACTCACAGACACTGATCAACTATCTTGTACTAAAACCATAGTCCGAACCCCCAACGATCACCAACTAACATTTCTGAAATTCAGATTACTCACACGAGACCCCTACCTAGATCTCGCCAAAAGAACTAAGGTACTCATACCTACCTCTGACACCTCATCGGCACATTCAAACTTGCATGCTTGCTAACAATATACAGAAGTGTAGACTCAGAATCATCAAAAGGGAACAAGCTCAAAACTGTACCAAGGCTTACCTACTATATCATTGATAACACTCTGACTCCCACTCATAGGTCGTCACCTCGTTCACCACTATCACCAGAATCGATCACATCGTTCCTCATCAACAAGAACCAACCCACATACACACTAACTCAGTCAAACAAATTGTACCTCAACTCTGGTACAACCATACTTCCCTGACTAAAGCGATGAATTCCCTCAACATCATTCACATTTTCAGAACCCACCATTTCCACTTACCGATTCACAGTCCATGCCTTGGCCTCAAACTTACCAAAAAGCAATAAACTAACAACAACACATTAACATACAAACTGGGTTAGCAAAGGAAAAGGTCCAAGTGGCTCAAGTATGATTTCCTCACTTAAAATCTCTTTTTCCGATGTAATAGAAGCAATGGGACTCTACTCAACATGCTTCAAGCAACTCAACACACATACATGCTCAATCATGCATATTACAAGGCATACTTGCTAAACAAGCAAACATATGCGTACGATCAAACAACATACCTTCTCCATCAAACAATCACACATCACCGCATACACGGGTAACAAGCAACATGCATTTTAAACAAACAACCAACATACTTGTCATACAAGCAATCATACTTACAAAGCAAGCAATCATTTATTACAGCATACTCGAATAACAAGCAACGTGCTTACATGATAAGCAAACACCGTGCATATCAATCATAAAACACAACTTACTTCACTTACCTGCCCAAGGTTTCGGAAACCTTAAGCTCTGATACCAACAAAGGTAACCCCCGTAGCCCGGCCTAGACGGCTGACCCGAATTACGAAGATTACACGGGGAAAACCAAAGTCAACCCGAAAGTCAACCTTGATTAACGACCCTTTTTTTTCTTTTAAACTTTTCAAGATGCACATTAAACCTAGGCATACTCTTGAGATAAGCATACTCAAAAATCACAGCAATCGGAAGACAATAAGGGACTCAATTGAACAAAATACGAATTTAGGGACCAATTTGTAAATTCTGGAAATTAAGAGGACTTTACCAAATTTTAAGTTACCATTATGAAATTAGTCATGTTTCATGCCTCTCTGCCAAATTTCAACTCAAACGGAGATCTCAAACTCAAGCAATTGCACATACGAGAATCAGGACTAAAACGTAAAGCTTGCAAACCTCAAATTTTATGCCCAATCGAAACCTTTGACCATAGTTTCGAAACCTTGCCCAAAGGTTTCGAAACTTTGGCTTCCAGTAGCCCCTGGAACCCAAAAATTTGCAAAGGTTTCGAAACTTTACCCCTAGTTTCGAAACCTAGATGCAGGGGAGCATATTTTGCTTCATTCTAATGACTTTCAATGATATAAACACATTAGAATCATACATATTCATACATATGAGATTAAAAGAGACAAAGGCACTCAACACCAGCCACCCAAGCCTAGATGCATACGTCCTAGATTAAACGTACTCCAACATACTCAAGGCATGAATATGAACCCTCATACATACCTACATAGTACACAACATGAGCATACCTCAATCAACCGAGGAAAATCATGCATTCGATCAAAAGAAGGCAAACATGCACATAAGGTCTCATGCTTCAACATCCAAACACTTAGGCATTCTCATAAGGCATATGATCAACACACATGATAAGCAATTTAAACATCTACTAGACATACATCACTCAAGCATTCATCAAGGCATGCATCATAAGTGATATTTACAAATCGAACAAGGCATCTAAGTGCCAAACCAAATCAACACACATCAAAGCATCAAGAACAACAACACTTATCCCATTGCTTTACTATTACAATCTTTCAATTTATAAATCATACATTGAGCTCACCAAAGCAACACTTGAAGACCTTTCCTTTCCCTTGCCACCCACAAGCTATTTATCTGCATTGTCGAACAAAAGAGAGCGTAAGCATAAAATCTCAGTGAGGGTAAGCTCATAAAACAAACCTTTGACAATACAGGGTCCAAGCTCGAGCAACTATCATGATATAATACATGATTTTACTTTCGATCCACATGAGCCATAAATATAAATGATACATGAACATATTACCAAATTCATTTCATGCTCAACAACTTATAAATTCATCATACAATGATACATAACTCAATGTATTAACCACATCATATATCGCTTCACATTTGAAAACATATTTCATATCACATTGATACATATCAATTCATAACACTTCCGTGCTTAGCACGTACTCACCATGACTCACCGTCATGCACAAACCACATTTACATGCCTAGCATGTACTCACCATGACTCACCGTCATGCACAAACCACATTTCCATGCCTAGCATGTACTCACCATGACTCACCGTCATGCACAAACCACATTTCCATGCCTAGCATGTACTCACCATGACTCACCGTCATGCACAAACCACATTTCCATGCCTAGCATGTACTCACCATGACTCACCGTCATGCACAAACCACATTTCCATGCCTAGCATGTACTCACCATGACTCACCGTCATGCACAAACCACATTTCCATGCCTAGCATGTACTCACCATGACTCACCGTCATGCACAAACCACATTTCCATGCCTAGCATGTACTCACCATGACTCACCGTCATGCACAAACCACATTTCCCTGCCTAGCATGTACTCACCATGACTCACCGTCATGCACAAACCACATTTCCATGCCTAGCATGTACTCACCATGACTCACCTTCATGCACAAACCACATGCACATTATTAGCAACCATAACATATCTATCATCAACATGCATATAACAATGCATCAAACATGCCTCATCATACATGTATACAACATATACATAATCAACACCATCACAATTTAATACGAGGCATATACAACCATTAAAAAGTGCAACCCAAGTCTTTAATCAAAGCTTGGGATTAGGCTACCACTCTAATCCCAACTCTAGGTGGGTTTACCAAGCCCATCCTGGGTTCACATGCTTGAACCAAATACTCAAACCATTTTAAAAATATTTAACCACTCACCTAAGCTTCCAAGTTCCAAGCCATGCAAGCAACCTCCCTCAAATTTCCGGATTCCTTCCCGAAGCTTCCCCAACACAAATTCCCGCTTCTTAACAATCTCAAACACATTTCAAACAATTCCAAATCAGCCCAACATCAAAATACCAACCCGGAATACAAATTCAAATATCAAACTCAACATATTAAGTCATGACCAAACCCCAACTTTATCTAATTCAAGCAGCCCATAACCTTGATAAAAACTCAAGTTTCCAACACATCTCATACTTACAAATAATTGCTAAATTCAGCCACAACATCAACCCATAGGTGCAAGCCAAGCTCCAACAATTTCCAACCCATACAATTCACCAAAATTTCCATTTTCGTACTCCTATTTTACCCAGCAGAAAATACCATTTTCGAACATCCAAATGACACCTAAATGGTCTCAAAACACTTTCCTAACATACATATACCATCAGCCCTTCAACCTAACTCTAAAACTCACCAAAATTCAAGTTTTAGACTATTCAAAAATGGCCATAAATACCCATTTCGGATTTTCTTCCAAAATCACTCATTTTAACATATTATGTGTATTTTAAGGTGACTAACTCAAAACCCAACTTAATAATTCAAAATCAATTGAAAAGCTCATTAAAAACTCAAATTTTCATTAAACTTGAAAATCATAAAAGTGGGTAGTTTCGAAATATAAAGCTATGTAAACGTAGAGGATGAAGAGGAGAGTTCGAATATGTAATTACCTTCAAAAACGCCCTTGAATTGATGAAGAAATTAAAGGAAATAGTAATGAGGGTTTGAGAGAAATTTGGGATGGTTTGTGAAGGGTGAAGAAGAAGAAATGAGGAAAAGATGATATAAAAGGGTGTTTATTTTTATTTTGGTTTAATTACCAAAATGATCCCTCCCTTTCTTTCTAAACTTAATTTACTCACACTAAGGTTAATTTGATTGAAATAAATTTTACCGACTCGAACCAACTAACCCGACTAACTTCTAACCCCAAAACACGGGTGTTACATTAAGTGCATGGTTTATAAGGCATGATGTTTTGGAAGATGTTTAAAATGAAATTTTCATGTGGTTTCCATAACCGGTTTTAAATGCATTGATGGTTTTTTTTTTGAGCACTCCTCACTAAGTCTAGTGTGCTTACACTCTTTTGTCCATCAATGCAGAGAATTAAAGGTGGGAGGCAGTGAGCAAGCGAAGGGGAATCTAAGTACTTGAACTATTTGAAAGTATGATTTTTGAACTATACTAGTAGTATTAAAGGTAATGGGGTTCATTGTTGTTTGGGAGGGTTATTTGCCAAACTCTCGTTTCAAGCAAGTTTATATTGTTGTTGTGGAGTTGTAAGAGGCTTTATATGTTTGATTTTGAAGTGGATTTACGTTTCATGCTTTGGATGGATTGGTTTTTAGGAAGCATGCCTCTAGATCTATGATTGGAGTATGTTCCTATGTTTTGATCACGTTTCTTTGATATTCTAGCATGGAATGATCTTTAGTTTAGAGGTGTACATGTTTATGGCTTGTTAAAGCATGTTTGGATCCATGATTGTATGAAAACCCAATAAAATTGAACATTACAGATTTAGGCGTATCGTTATGAGTAAGTGTATTTTGGTTGGGCGTATCGATATGAGGGATGGTGTATTGGTATGGTTTTGAGCTACTAGAATCTGGAATTTTAGAAATGTGTTAGTGTACCGATACACTCGCTCGTGTATCGATACGGGCAATAGATATTTCAATCAATGTGATATTTGAGAGTTTTTTTTTCTTTCATTTTAGTCCCTAGTTCTTATGAATGCAATTGAGTGAGTTTGGATGATCATTTTCAGCCAAAATTTGGTATGTAAGCATGAAACATGACTAATTGAGTATTCACAATTTTGAAACTAATTAAGTCCTTATAATTTTTTATATTTTCAATTTGGTCCCTAATCTATAACTATACTCAATTGGATATCTTTTTGACGCCTGATTCAATTGATATTTCACCCGCTGCCAGCATGCTCACCTTAGGTTATAATGTTGCATCTAAATAAGTTAAAAATAAAAAATGGAGTAATTCAAGTTAACTATTTACGGGTTTGTTTCGGCAAACCCAATGTAGCTCGCTCGGTTCAGTCTGACGTCTAGAACGGGTCAAGGGGTTACATTAACTAAACCGAATGGACCCGAAACGAAAGTAGCCCTGAATAAAGTAAATATATTAAAATAAATAAATAAAGATGAGATGTGAACTGTCACACAACTCACCAAAAAGCCAAATATGCAGGCTATATAAAGACATATATAGGTTGAAAAAACCTAATTCAGCCAGAAAAGCCAACTAAAACTGATCGATCTCCTATTAACCCGATATTGACCCGACCCAAAAATAACCGACTCGAAATCAACCAAACTGAAAATCAATCGAACCGACATCCTGACCCAATACACAAACCGAAATCACCATAGACTTGAACTAAAACCGAACCAGACCCGAATCGGCCAGAATCGAACTTAAACCGAACGTAGTTAGGCCCGAAATGACCCAAACCGAATGACTCGTTTGCCACCTATATATCAAAAATAATTCAATCTTTAATGTTCAAAAATAACAACTGAGATTAAGTTGATTCTTTTGAAAAATAAAACCCCCCTTAATAAGTGGATTTCATTTTTAAATTTAGCTCAAAATACTTTGACACTTAAGTAAATTATTGAAATTCAATAGAAATGATCAAGTTTAAAATCCATGAAATTCAATTTATCCAAGTCTTTTTAGAGTTTATGCAAAAATAATAATGAGTATGTTAAACACACTTATGCATAAAAACTCTTTCGATGTCATTCATTGATAAAAATTTAACAATTAAATATGCAAGAACATTTTATCATTAAAAATAAGCAACCAAAGAAATAATCTAAAAGATTAAGCTTAGAGATTACTCATCTTTAACGTGTGAGCATGCCACCATTGCAATTGAAAGGAAAAGAAAACTAGTTCATCTTGATTCCTTGAGCTTGGTGTCAAACAAATTAGCTCTTCAAGGTTGGTTGAATGTAGAAATGGATCGAGCACTCCTAGGATCTCCTTAATGGTTGTTAGACCGTCGATTTGAGTCCCTCTCTAGTACCAATTGAAAGGCTTGATGTCTTCAACCGAAAAATTAGTCGATGAAGGGTTAGAGGTTTCTTTTGAATTTGGGAAAATAAAAACCGAAAAATGGACATTTTGACACGGTCGATTATAGAGTGGTTCGACTTTCTCAACCAAGGTCTACATACATTACCTTAGCATCCACACTAAGGATTTCTCAATTCACTAACAATGAATTCTTCCTTTGTACAGGCTAAAGGGCTAACATTTACACCTATATCTTTTCACGGGCTAAGATAGAACCATCTTCCTAGTTTTTATAAGGATCAACTAGAACCTATCCCTCAAATATGAGGTCTTGACATTTGTAAACATAATATCTCACTAGGTGGGTGTTTACACATTTTGGCTCACTAGGATTGGACTAAAAAATTACAAGAGATAAAAAAATATATATAATGAAAAACTCTACTCTCTTGATCTTTAAGCTTGAATGTTCATCTTCTTATTCTTCAAGTGTCTTTGGCTTGTATTTATAGAGTGGAATGAAAAACTAGCCGTTGGGGACTTTAATTCCAGCCATAAATGCATTTATGCAACATTGGGTATCGGTACTTGAAAGTGGGTATCAGTACTTGCCAAAACAAGAAAGAGTCATTACACATAGATATAGCGCGTATCAGTACACGATACATCTATATCGGTACGATACTTCGAGTACCAATACGGAGGCTTCCGTATCGGTACGCGAAGTGCTCTCTGGAAATCAAAATGTTTTTGCGTATCGATACGAGAAAAGACCTTATCGATACGAGCAATCAATTTTTTTACTTTTAAGACATTTTAAAATTTTGTTCGAGTAAAAAATCTCTTCAAAAACCTTTCAATTTTATTTTTCAAGTTGAATAGACCTTGAATTAATTTTTCAATATTTGTTCAAGTCCAAAAATATTTTTCATTGAGTTATATTAAAATAAATATCCCAACAATAAGGATCACTTAAACTTTAAAATCACCAAAACCATACAAAAAATAAATAAATTGCGATATAAATTCATATTAATATCTTAAAATTTATATGAAACATACCATTAATATATCAAAATTTATAGGCTTAAGGGTTTAACAAGCCCCTAAACTTTTGCAAAAAAATTAGTTAAGCCCTTAAACTTTTTTTGCACTCAATTAAGCCTTCAAAATCGAGAAAAAAAATCAATTTGGCCATTTGAACAACGTTGACCTTTAACTTTAACATTTTTTGATTTTTTTTAAAAATATATAAAAAACAGAAAATATATTTAAAAAATCTGGAAAATTCTAAAAATTATTTTAAAGATATAAAAAAAAAATTTAACTTCGAAATTTATTTGAAAATAATAAATTATAATTTTTCAAGAGATTAAAATATTTAAAAATTGCAAAATTAAAATATTAAATATTATTTTTATACAATTATAAAAAAATTAATTTAAAAAATATATATTTTTATTTTTAAAAATGTAGTGTAAAACATATTTTAAAAATAAAAATAACTTTTATTGTTTTATATTCTTTTTAAATTATTTTTTATATTTGTATAGTAATATTTTATTTTTTTAAATATTTTAATCTTTTGAAAAATTATTATTTTTAAATAAATTCCGAAATTAAAAATTATTTTTTATATTTTTAGAATTTTTGAAAATTTTAGATTATTTTTTGTTTTTAGATATTTTTTAAAAATTTAAAATTTAAAAATTCCTAGAAATGACAAGTAGTATTATCATGTTGCGACACGTGTCAAAAGAAAATTTTCAAAAAAAAACTGTTAAAGTTAACGGTCAACACTTGTCAAATGGTCAAATTGATTTTTTTTTCTTGAGTTTAAGGGCTTAATTGAGTGCAAAAAAAATTAGAGACTTAATTGATTTTTTTGTAAAAATTTAGGGGCTTATTGAACCCTTAAGCCAAATGTATATAATATCAAAATACATTCAATATAATTAGGACACGTCGTATCTACACATAACAAAGGTAATATAGTAATTTAAGGACTTTTTTGAATAAATTATAGTAATTTAAGGACTTGTTTGAATAAAGTATAGTAATTTAAGGACTTGTTTGAATAAAATATAGTAATTTAAGGGAATTCTTAGTATATTACCCTTTATTCTAATACGGTGTCATGTTCGTGTTCATTCGCTTATTAAACGAACATACAAATATTGTTTATAGTCATTTATTTAACTTAATAAATGAACATAAACGAACGTTATACGAACGGTTCACAAACAGTTTGTCGAAATCTTTGTTCATTTACACCCTACCACTTTTATCTTTGTATTTGTATTTCAAAAAAAGTATAACGATAAACTTAACCAATATTTACACATTTTGTTGTTTTGGGTCTTATTTTTTAGTTAAATTTTACCTTAGTCTTTCAAAAAATATACATTTTGTAAAACATATTTTTGATTTTGATATAAAAAAGTGCTTTAAGGACTAAATTGAAAAACTTGAAATAAATTTTTAAGTCCCTCAAAAGGTTTCAAATCAACAAGGCTTTGCTCTAGTTTGAAAAACTCAAACTCCAAAATATTTTCTAAGTGTTCCAAGGCCAAACTGTTCAAAATCGTCAATGTGTATCGATACGCTCCTTGCCGTATTGATACCTTTTTTACAAACTTGGCCACTGGAGAAATCCGTTTCGATACGCCCCTTACCGTATCGAAACAGGGTATCGAAACAGATTGCATCTGTATCGATACGCTCTCTCTATAAAATCAGACGGAGTTTGAATGGTGTGCCGATACGGTCTCACCCGTATCGATACGGTTTAAAAGAATTTTTAAATTTAGAGTCTTAAATGTTTTTGACCGTTGGACGTCAGTTGGTAGGTAACAAATTTTTAAAAGAGTTGGTTAACCCGTACCGATACGCTCTTACCTGTATCGATACAAATTCCTCCAGTGAGATTTGTAGGATAAATTGCATTGATACGGTCTTGCCCGTATCGAAACGGTGCCCTAACCCGTACCGATTCACCTACACGCGTATCGATACGCCCCTCTTTTAATTATGCAACGGCTCTTTCTTTTTTGAGACAAGTATCGATACGCCTCCCCGTGTACCGATACGGTAGGCTGCAGAAGTGCATTTATGGTGGAAAGAGAGGGTTCCAACGGATATAATCAATTCCCTAACCACCCAAACGGCTAGAATTAATGGAGAAGGTATAAAATCTAGCCTATTGAAGACCAGCAACAACTATTGCATCCAAGAAAAACATCTATACAAAAATCCAAGCTCAAAGTGCCTAATTTCTTGTTCTTGTAAAATCCCAAATTGTGTTGTGTGAAAATCTTATCTTGTATTCTAATATGGGTGGAGTGCTTATATAAAAAGGGGCAAATTTGTATTGTGAGATATTTCTATTGCCTTCAAATTCGTCTCTGTATCCTTGTGAGGGTTTGGTCAATTTTGGGTAGAAAATTGACCGGTATTGTAAATGTTACCTCTTAAGCCTAGAAGAGAGGAAGAGCAATTAGTAGAATTGTTGAGAAATCCTTAGTGGGAGCTAAGGTAGTGGATGTAGAGTTCATTTGGAACTTGAACCACTCTAAATTGCCTTGTTCTTTAATTTTATTCATTCCATTTATTCACCAAAGTTTTAAAAACACAATTCACCCCCTATTGGCTTTGTTCAATCCATTGATCCACTCAACAATTGGTATAAGAGCCTACCTCTTTGAAGGATTAACAACCGGAATAGGAGTTCCTATGAGAGTGTGATCTATTTTAAAGACAAGTCATGGCATCTACTTTAACCTCCAACCTCTATGCGTAACAATCAACCACTAAACCACCCTTCTTCAATGGGGACAACTACCCATATTGGAAGAATCAGATGCGTCTCTTCATCAAGTCAACGGATTACATGGTTTGGGATGTAGTGGAAGAAGGCCCCTACGTTCCAGTTAAGAGAACCGATGAAGGAAGACTAGTTCCGAAAATAAAGTCGATGATGACCGAGGAAGATAGACGAAAGATGCAAGTCAACGACAAAGCTCTACATATCATATTTTGTGCACTTGTTCTGGATATCTACTCAAAGGTTTCATCTATCGAAAGCGCAAAGGAAGTGTGGGACACTTTGGAGACGACTTATGAAGGCACTAGCGATGTGAAAGAGACGAAGATTGGGTTGCTAAACTTGAGTTATGAGAATTTTAAGATGGACCCCGATGAGAGCGTCTCAAAGATGTTCGATCGGTTTTCGATCATCGTCAATGGCCTTAAATGATTCGGTGAAGTAATTCCCGAAGATAAGCTAGTGAGGAAGCTTATATACTCTCTCTTGGAGTCTTAGGATGGTAAGAGGATGGCCATCATTGAAGCAAAGAATTTGAAATCCTTGAAGTTTGATGAGCTAGTTGGGCCTCTTCTTACACACGAGATCATGAAGCAAGGAAGAGAGGAAGAGAAGAAGAAAGAAGAGAGAATGATAGAGAAGCATGAGGTAGAGAAGAAGAAGAAGCTAGGAGTTGCTCTCAAAGCCTCTCTACAAGAGGAGAGCTCTTCTAGTGAGGAGGAAGATTTTGAGGAATTGGCTATGATAGCCAAACAATTCTCACGTTTCATGAAGTCCAACCGAGGGAGAAAATTTCAAAGAAAGATAGACTTCAAGAACAAAGGCAAAGAAGAAGAAAGGGATCCGATCATTTGCTTTGAGTGCAAGAAGCCGAGTCACATACGTTTCGATTACCCTCCACTCAAGAAGAAGGGCTTTTAGAAGAAGAAGAAGCTCAAAGCCAAGCTTGCTACTTGGAGTGATGAGGAGTCATCCAAGGATGAGGAACATGAAGGGGCTAATCTTTGCCTCATGGCTCTTGAGAAAGATTCTTCTATGGTAACCTCAAACTCATCTACTTTTGATTTTACATTTGATGAACTTCAAGATGCTTATGATGAGTTGCAAGAGGTATATGATGAGTTGGTTGAGAAATACAATGAGTCAGTTTTAAAAAATAAGAAAATGATTTCGGTTTTAAGGACCCAAAATGACTCCCTTTCTAAAACCATCTCGGAATTAGAAAAGAAGGTCTTGGTTTTACAAAATTCCTCAAATGAGTTTGAAAAGAAATCAAATGATTTAAATGACCTTCTTGAAAAATACCATGTTTACCACCAAGAGGAGGTGAGTAAACTCAAAGCTTCTCTAACAAATGTTGGGAAAATGGTTTTGAAAAAGCATCTTCTTCAAAATCCCAACATGTGAAGAGAAACTTTGTTGACCACAAACAAAGAGGCTGTCATAAGTATCATAAGAACAAGAAAGTTAGAAGTGTATGGGTTCCTAAGGAACTTGTAGTTTCTAACAATATTGTAGCCACTTCATCTTGGATTCCTAAGGGAACTAAGTATTTGGGAACTAACACTCATGGACCCAAAATGATTTGGGTACCAAAAATCAAAGCTTAACTCTTTGTTTGTAGGGGGAGCATTGCTACAAGGCCAAAGCACAAAGCCAAAACTCACGGTACCTTGATAGTGGATGCTTGAGGCACATGACCGGAGACAAGAGTCGATTCATGGATTTAAAGCCAAAAAGTAGAGGAGTGGTGACATTTGGTGACAACTCCAAAGGCCACATTGAAGGTATTGGCTCCATAGGTAATCACTCTACCATACTCATTGAAAATGTTTTGTATGTCAATGGTCTAAAACACAATTTATTGAGCATTAGTCAATTGTGTGATAAAGGGTTTAATGTCTTATTTGATAAAAATGGGTGTAAAATTGTTGACATTAAATCAAATAAAATAATGCTCATTGGTCATCGCATAGGAAACATATACATGGTGCATTTAGATGACATTCATTCATCTCATGCATGTTTTGTTGCACAAAATGAAAATGATGCATGGTTATGGCATAGGAAACTAAGACATGCTAGCATTAGTGTTTTAGAAAAATTAGTTTCCCTAAATCTAGTTAGAGGTTTACCCAAGATTAAGTTCTCAAATGATAAAATATGTGATGCATGTTCTAAGGGTAAACAACATAGATCATCCTTTAAATCCATTAATGATATCTCTACTAGTAGATGTTTACAATTAATTCACATAGATCTTTTTGGGCCTATTAGAACTATGAGATTGGGTGGTAAACCGTATGTTTTTGTACTTGTTGATGACTATTCTAGGTTTACTTGGGTTCTATTCTTAAGTACAAAAGATGAGGCTTTAGAAAAATTCATCATATTTTCTAAACTAACTCAAAATGATCTTGAGCTTAAGATTTCTCACATTAGAAGTGATCATGGAACTGAATTTCAAAATCTAGGTTTTGAAGAGTTTTTAAATGAAAATGGTATTAGCCACAATTTTTCGGAACCTCGAACTCCTCAACAAAATGGGGTAGTTGAGAGGAAAAATAGGACTTTATAAGAAATGGCTAGAACCATGCTTTGTGAAAACAATTTAGCTAAATACTTTTGGGCGGAAGCCACAAATACCGCTTGCTACATTGTAAATCGAGTAATGATTAGGCCACTTTTAAAGAAAACACCATATGAGATTCTAAAATCTAAGAAGCCTAACATTAGCTATTTTCATCCATTTGGTTGCAAGTGTTTTGTTTTAAACAATGGAAAAGACAACTTAGGTAAATTTGATGCTAAAAGTGATGAAGTTATTTTCTTAGGATATTCTTTAAACTCTAAAGTCTATCGTGTATTTAATAAAATAACTTTAGTAGTAGAAAAGTCTATACATGTTGTTTTTCGATGATAACCTCCTTTCGAGGAAGGAATCTTGTGATGATGATGATGTAGGAATCCTTGATGCCTTTGATGGAGGACAAACTTCAAAGGAGGATGAGATTCCAACTAAAGAAGAAGATGCACAAGATCCACCTCTTGAAGCCTTGAAGGACTTGGCTCTTGAGGAAAGGGAAGTGAGCTACCCAAGGGAGTACAACTATGTCAATGGTGGTGAAATCTTGGGTGATCCATCCAAGGGGGTAACTACTAGATCCTCTCTCAAATTAATGAATCACGTTGCTTTTATCTCATGTATAGAGCCTAAATATATCAAAGAAGCTTTAAAAGATGAGTTTTGTATTATGGCTATGAAAGAAGAATTAAACCAATTTGAGAGGAGTAATGTATGGACATTAGTTGAAAGGCCTAGTAATCAATCTACTATATGAACTAAATGTGTATTTAGGAATAAACTAGATGAGAGTGGTAACATTGTGAGAAACAAAGCTAGACTAGTTGCTCAAGGTTACACTCAAGAAGAGGGAATAGATTTTGATGAAACCTATGCACTCGTAGCTATAATGGAAGCTATTAGGATGTTGCTTGCACATGCATGTTATCATGATTTCAAGCTTTTTCAAATGGATGTAAAAAGTGCATTTTTAAATTGTTTTATAAATGAAAAAGTGTATGTAGAACAACCATCGGGTTTTGAGGATTCAAAATTTCCAAATCATGTTTTTAAGCTAACCAAAGCACTTTATGGTTTAAAACAAGCTCCTAGAACTTGGTATGAAAGACTTTCAAACTTTTTGATTGAAAAAGGTAAGGTGGACACTATACTTTTCATAAAAAAGATATAAAAATGACATCTTAGTAGTGCAAATATATGTTGATGATATTACCTTTGGATCTACTAATGAATGTCATTGCAAAGAGTTTGCTAAGTTAATGCAAGGTGAATTCGAGATGAGCATGATGGGGGAGCTCTCATTCTTTTTGGGACTCCAAATCAAACAAAGGAAGGATGGCACCTTCATAAATCAAGCAAAGTACGTGAAAGATATGCTCAAGAAGTTTGGCTTGGAGAATGCAAAGCCTCGAGCCACACCAATGAGCTCATCTACAAAGCTTGACAAAGATGAATGAGGTAAGTGTGTTGATTCTAAGCTTTATCGCTCTATGATTGGATCTTTGCTTTACCTTACCACAAGTAGACCGGATATATTGTTTAATATTTGTTTGTGTGCTAGGTTTCAAGCTAGTCCTAGAGAGTCTCACCTTATAGCCGTTAAAAGGATCTTTAGGTACCTTAGAGATACTCCTTGTTTAGGTCTTTGGTATCCTAGAGACTCAACCTTTAACCTTCATGCTTATTCAGATGCGAGTTATGGGGGTTGTAAAATTGATAGGAAAAGTACTTTCGGCACTTGCCAATTCTTAGGTAGTATGCTCATATCTTGGTTCTCTAAGAAACAAAATAGTGTAGCTTTATCTACCACTGAAGCCGAGTACATATCCTTAGGAAGTTGTTGTGCTCAAGTCCTTTGGATGAAGCAACAACTCTTAGATTATGGAGTTAAAGTTGAAACCATACCCCTTAAGTGTGATAACACTAGTGCAATCTGTCACCAAAAATCCCATCCAACACTCTAGAACCAAACACATAGAGATAAGGCATCATTTCATTAGAGATCATGTCCTTAAGCAAGATGTTGTTATAGAGTATGTTAACACCTTGAACCAACTAGCGAACATTTTTACCAAACCTCTAGACAAAGAGAGTTTTTTGGTCCCTTAGGAGAGAGCTAGGTCTAACTAGCCTATCTTGACCCTTTAGGACTCTTTTGAGGTTAAATTTGCTTGAATTTGTGAGAATGCATGTTTATGTGTTGTTAATCTTGATAGAAATCATGCTTATAGCTAGGGGGTATGCTTCTATTAGTATATGCTTAGACTTGTTCATACATCATTTGCATTCATTTAGGAGATGTTAAAGTCGAGCCTTTGGTTGTTCTAAAAGCCAAAAATGCATTTTTGGGCATAGGGTATCGATACGGCCTTATGCGTATCGATACGAGTACTTCATTAGTTGACCAGACTGCATTTTCTCTCTTGCAAGTATCGATAGGGTTAAACTCGTTTCGATATGAGTTGTGAACGTTTCGATACGGTCCCTTGACACGCAGTTCCAGGGAATTGCCATTTTACCCCTGTATCGATACATCCTTTGGCGTATCGATACTCGATCGCGCAGACAACTACTTAATGGCATTAAAAGAGTTTCACTTTTACCAAAACTAATATTTCAAAACCCTAGCCAATTTTCATCTATAAAATGCCACTCAATCCCTCATATTTTCACCACAAAACTTAAAATCTCTTGAGGGTTTTTCAAAATTAAGCCAAAGTCTTAAGGCTCTCCATCAATTGGTGCTCAATCTTCATCCATTCCTCAATATCTCAATATCAAGGTATACAAATTCTTTTTCTTTTTATTTTCTTTATAATTTTCATTTTTACATCCTTTTTATTTTGTTTTGTTTGTTCAAAAACAAATTTTATCAAACCTTTTTGTTTTGTTTGGTCTTTCAAAAAAAAATTAACCTTGATTATTGTTTTATCCATGGGTTGAATGAGAAAAATAATGCATACACATTGTTTTAATCGATTTTCTAGACTATGGCACCTAAGAAGAGAGCGCGTACTACAAGCGAAGTCGGTGAAGGATCCAATCCCGACGATGGTACTCGCCTAAATTTGACTCTTATCTATCAAAGGTGTTTTAGAACTCCCGGAGAACTCACATACTTCCAATCTTTTCAAAATTATAAGATTCGTCTGGAGAGGGTAATTTTCGTTCCTTTTCTCAATTCGGAGCGCTTTAAGTTTGTCTATTTACCTTTGCTCCAAGAATGGAAGTTCATGGATTTTCTACAAATACCGAGATTTTTCTTTTGCAATTTGGTTTTGATCTTCTATGATAATGCCAAGTGTGTTGCCGATGCCTCGGGTAATATCGTTGCCGTTAACTCTTATCTCATGGGCAAAAAGATTACCGTTGATGTTCCATCTCTTTGTGTTACTTTTAAGTTTGAGGATGAGGGTATCGAAGATGAAAATTCTCTTGGACATGTAAATTTTGGGGGGTTCCGTAACCGTTCTAAATGCTCAAGACCGCATCCTACACTTGATGATCACTTGGTGGTTCAGGCCTTCGGGAGGAAAATACTCAACCATCCGCCAAGTTGATGACTTTTGGATTCGGTGCTTTCGCCAGAGACAACAACCTAACCTTGCTCGCATCATGTTTGCAGAGATTGTCTTTCTCGTGCAACATTGTCACACAACTCTTGTCACTTCATTCACCTATGGCACCGCTTTGAGCTGTTTCTTCACTCAAAAGGAGATCGATTGCTCTCACGACTATCCGAAACCCCTTACCGATCCTATTGATGAGAGATCTCTTTCTAGGGGCAAGTTTCACTTCTTCAATGGTAGTTGGCTTCGCATCTCCGAGCTTCCTAGTGATGCAATTCCCGAAGACATTGCCAATCCTCAAGCTCCTCCTCCTCTATCCATGGATGCTCTCATGACATTCCTCAATGAACAATTCATGGGCCTACGCACGGGGATTGCTTCTATGGATCAAGTCATGATTTCGGGGTTTGCCGCCATAGACACACACTTCACAAGCCTAGAAGATCATATGACAAATGTGGAGAAGCATATCTCATCTATTGAGGCCGAGCACAATTCGATGAACATCTCTCTCACGACCTTCTATGATGAGTGGCGTCAATCTAAGAGGAATGATGATGCCAACGAAGATGACGATGAAGATGATGAAGATGGTGATGGAGAAGAGTAGTAGATTTTCTTTGCATTCCATTCATGTCATTTAGGATTTCTAGTTATGCACTTTGAATTATGTTATTAGGATTAAGTTTACCTTTTAAAACCTATGCTTTGATTATTTTTTGGATTTTATTTTGATGTTTCTTTATTTATGAACTTAATGTTTATCTATTATATGTTGTTTGGTTATTGATTATGCCTTTAGCCTATGTCTCTTATTTTTGATCTAGCAAAAAGGGGGAGAGGGAAGAAGCTCACTTAAAATTTAAACTTAAATTTTACCTAGCCTATATTAAGGGGGAGTTGTTTTTCCAAATTTTTTTCAAAAGACTTAAAAATTTTAAGCTTTGGTTTTGTTATAGAAAAAAGGGGGAGATTGTAAAACCTATGTTTGATTTTGATATAACAAAGTGCTTTAAGGACTAAATTGAAAAACTTGAAATAAATTTTTAAGTCCCTCAAAAGGTTTCAAATCAACAAGGCTTTGCTCTAGTTTGAAAAATTCAAACTCCAAAATATTTTCTAAGTGTTCCAAGGCCAAATTGTTCAAAATCGTCAATGCGTATCGATACGCTCCTTGCCGTATCGATATATTTTTTACAAACTTGGCCACTGGAGAAATCTGTTTCGATACACCCCTTACTGTATCGAAACAGGGTATCGAAACAGATTGCATCTGTATCGATACGCTCTCTCTATAAAATCAGACAGAGTTTGAATGGTGTACCGATACGGTCTCACTCGTATCGATACGGTTTAAAAGGATTTTTAAATTCAGAGTCTTAAATGTTTTTGACCGTTGGACGTCAATTGGTAGGTAACCAATTTTTAAAAGAGTTGGTTAACCCATACTGATACGCTCTAACCCGTATCGATACGAATTTCTCTAGTGAGATTTGTAGGATAAATTGCATCGATACGGTCTTGCCCGTATCAAAACGGTGCACTAACCAATACCGATACGCCTACACGCGTATCGATACGCCCCTCTTTTAATTGTGCAACGGCTCTTTCTTTTTTGAGACAGATATCGATACGCCTCCCCGTGTACCGATACGGTAGGCTGCAGAAGTGCATTTATGGTGGAAAGAGAGGGTTCCAACGGCTATAATCAATTCCCTAACCACCCAAATGGCTAGAATTAATGGAGAATGTATAAAATCAAGCCTATTGAAGACCAGCTACAACTATTGCATCAAAGAAAAACATCTATACAAAAATCCAAGCTCAAAGTGCCTAATTTCTTATTCTTGTAAAATCCCAAATTGTGTTGTGTGAAAATCTTATCTTGTATTCGAATTTGGGTTGAGTGCTTGTATAAAAAGAGGCAAATTTGTATTGCGAGATATTTCAATTGCCTTCAAATTCTTCTTTGTATCCTTGTGAGGGTTTGGTCAATTTTGGGTAGAAAATTGACCGGTATTGTAAAGGTTACCTCCTAAGCCTAGAAAAGGGAAAGAGCAATTAGTGGAATTGTTGAGAAATCCTTAGTGAGAGCTAAGGTAATGGATGTAGAGTTCATTTGGAACTTGAACCATTCTAAATTGCCTTGTTTTTCAATTTTATTCATTCCACTTATTCACCAAAATTTTATAAACTCAATTCACCCCTCTTGGCTTTGATCAATCCATTGATCCACTCAACACATTTGATCATTGATCTTTCGAGAAGCGCCGAATCTCTATTTTTCTAAACAAAAATAACGACAAACATAAATTTTTTAATGTGAGTAGAAACGCCTACCAATAACGCTTAAAGTTAGGGTTTAGAGTATTGGGTGTAGGGTTTACTTAGTATTTATAATTTAAAATTTAGAATGAAGTCTTAAATTTAATTTTTTTTAATATGGGCACAAAAAAACATAGGATTTTTGTCCCAATATTGCTCTCACAAGTCCTTCTGGAGCCATTCAATGTCTGAAATCAAACTAAATGAAATCCTAATTGAGGGACAAATCTCTCATAAAATGCCCTCTATTAACCTTCCCATACAATGTCCTAAAAAAATATTTTATTTACGGATTAGACATACAAACTTTGATACGAATACGACAATAAAAGTCATAAAATTATTAAATATTCTTGTTTAGAGTGCAAGAGGTCCTAAGTTCAATTCTCGAAATGCCCCTTTTATAGCAATATTAGAATTATGTTCACATGTGAACAAACAATTTTGAAGCAACTTCTATGTATTTCACTGGAAAATATTAGATATGTCATTGCCTGAAAAAGAAAAAAAATGCACATGGAACATACAAACATTTGAGGGCAAATGCAATTGTAAGGGGAACTCATTTACAATTAGTCCATTTAAAGTTTTTTTTATTGTTCGAATACACATCGGATACTTGTACTTTTAAAGAAAAACAAAGGCAACATAATCATCAAGCATGATAAGATGCATACAGGCTTAAGTATGTGTACATATGAAACAATAAAACATATAGTTTGATCGAAATACCAACACACACAAGTCTAATTACACCAAATCATCCTAGATCAGGGATTGTGAAGTACTCATCATCGTCATCCGGTATCTCCATTCTAGGCTTCTTAAGAGGCATAGAATATTTGGTAATACGATACAAGTTTGGATTTCTCGCTTGCGGTATCAGAAGTTGAGGAACTTCGGCCGGTGCTAAAGCCCTCCTGAGGCAATTGATCAATGAAAAGACCAATGTCTGCTAGCCATTCAAGCTCTCCTAGCTCAGACTGCTCTTTCAAAAGTCCATTTAAAGTCAACAAATTGGAATCCTTTTAAAAATGCAAATAAATAAATGCTGAACATGATAAATAGTAAAATAAGGCATTTGGTCTAATCGTACGATTCTCATCTAGGGTATGAGAGGGGTCCCAAATTCAAATCTTGGAATGACTCGGAGCTAAAATCTGCCTAACAAAGGGGGAATAGAATAAAAAGAACAAATCCATGTCAGACACATACCTATATCCGAATCCAAGTAACATAGATCTAAAGATGTTGTCATACACCTCAGGGAAAGTTAATTAGAACATTACATAATGTGACTGAGTTTCTTCATAGCTGCCTAATTGTTATGTAATTTTGTTTTTTTAACACAGTTTGAAGAAAAATTCAAAAGTCTCAAATCTAAGAGCATAATAAACTTGCAACCTGTCTATTTAGCAGTCACACTTAATTGGTTAAAGGAAATTATTAAATTTAGGAAATTCATAAACAACAGATGTTTTGCCTTCTAGTGTATTCAGATTCTGAACTAACAAGTATGACTGGAATCATAATATAGATAAAAGCTACAACCTGGTTTTACCGCGATTTTAAAAGCCACCAGCATCCAGTTTCAGCAAGGCAACAATACATTGTACCATATAAAACGTAAAAACGTTGGTCTCTAGTGAAAATTAACAGGAGTTCTAAGAAAAAATGGACTGATACCTAGAAATCAAGAATAGGGCATTTGGTCTAGTGGTATGATTCTCGCTTTGGGTGCGAGAGGTCCCGAGTTCGATTCTCGGAATGCCCCAATGCCTTCTTTAGCCAAAGGTTAAAACAAATTCAAACTTATATTCCAATGCTTTTCAATATAATTAAACAAAATAGCTAAAACAATTTAGTTGATCAGAGATTTTATCAATAAACAAAGAAAGTATTGCACTACTCTTGAAAATTAAGCCCCCCTATAGATGTATGTTATAAACATTGAAGGCAACAAATTCTCATTTTTTTTTCCATTTTGCATTGCCATTTGAAAATTCAGTCCCCCTATAGATGTTATAAGCTTGGTGAATGCATGATTCGTTTCGGATCTAAACTAGAATAACCAAATGGCTTTAGCAGCTAAAGACTAAACTAGATATCACCTACACAACTTGCATCAAGAGATATTCGAGCATTCAGTATGCAAAGTCCCCCTAGAAATCTTTTTCACCTTTTCTAAATTTTTACAAATTGAAATAATTGATCAGATTCCAACCTCAAGGCAACTTCTATACTAATATGTCCCCAAAAACGAAGACTTTACCATTCAACCTTTTTCCTTTTTACAGCTAAAGTAATTAGCATTTGTGCAAATAGAAGACTTTACTAATCAACCTTTAGAGCCTTGTAGATACAAGGTTACTTCTTACTAGTGAACAATTCTTCATAACTGCTAATCATCCGGTATGTTTGTCCACATACGAACAAACAATTCTGAAGCACCTTTCTATGTATTTCACTTGAAATATAGGTCAGAAACAATTTAGTTGAACAGTCTTTATCAATAACAATAAACAAAAAAGGGTATGCACTATTGTTGAAAATTCTACACATATAAATATTATAAACATTATACATATCAACATTGGGCATTTGGTCTAGTGGTATGATTCTTGCTTAGGGTGCAAGAGGTCCTGAGTTCAATTCTCGGAATGCCCCCTCTTTTTTTCTCTTTTTTATTAGTTAAGCTTTACAATATGAAATATAAATCAAAAGTGTCGAACCAGCAGTTTGTTGCTAAATATATTGAAAAAGGATATTATTAGCAAGTTGCGACAGCTAACAACGGACCTGTAACTCATCAGGAAAGGTTAGATATGCCGTTGCCTGTAAAAGCAAGCACATGCACATGGAGAAAACAAATATTTGAGGGCATATGCAATTGTAAGGGGAACTTGTTTAGAATTTTTCCATTTAAAGTTGACAAATTGGAATCCTTTTAAAAAAATGCTAAACATGATAAATAGTAAAGTAAGGCATTTGGTCTAAAGGTATGACTCTTATCTAGGGTGTGAGAGGTCCCAAATTCAATTTTTGGAAAAACACAGAACTGAAAACTGCCTAACAAAGGGGGAATGAAATAAAAAGAACGAATCCATGACAGACACATGCCTATATCTGAATCCTTGTAAGGTACATCTAAAGTTGTTAAAATACAGGTCGGGAAAAGCTTATTAGAACATTACATTTTGTGACTGGGTTCCTTCATAGCTGCCTAATTGTTATGTAGTTTTGTTTTCTAAACCATTATAAAGAAAAATTCAATCTAAAATCTAAGAGCATAATAAACTTGCAAACTATCGATTTAGGAGTCAGACACTTAATTGTTAAAGGAAATTTATAAACAATAGATGTTTTGCCTTCTAGTGGATTCATATTCTGAACTAACAAGTACCGATCACAAAATAGATGAAAGCTACAACCTGGTGTTGACGCGATTTTAAAGGCCACCGGCATCCAGTTTCGGATAGGCAACAATACACTGCCATATAAAATATAAGAGTGGCAAACATTGGTCTCTAGTGAAAATTAACAGGAGTTCTAGCAGAAAAGGATTGATAACTAAAAACCAGATAGTATAACTTTTAGGAACAGGGCATTTGGTCTAGTGGTATGATTCTCGCTTCGGGTGTGAGAGGTCCCGAGTTCAATTCTCGGAATGCCCCAAATTTTTTTAGCTGAATGTCAAAACAAATTCAAACCTATCTTCAATGCTTCTCAATAAACAAAATTGCACACAAACAATTTTGTTGATCAGAGATTCATCAATAAACAAAGAAAGTATTAGTATTGCACTATTCTTAAAACTTAAGACTAGGGGTGCTTATCGAGCGAGTTGAGTAGTGCTCGACTCGTTAAGCTCGCCAAAATTTTTACCTTGTTTTTTTTATAAACAAGAAAAAATGTGAGGTCTGAGGAGATAAATAAACGAACCTACCATGATCGAGTTAGAGATGAAGTCAATATTTAAGTGTGAAACTTTTTTTAGTTTCTCAACAATCTTCAAAGGAGAGAATGACTTAAGAATTTCAGGATTTTAAATTTCAATCGTATTTTTTTTTACATGGTAAGTGAAACTGAAGATTTTTCCCATTTTCTAATTTTATACCTAAAGTAATAATAATAAAAAAAGAAATACTTTAATAAAAAAAGAAAAGACTCGTTATTATAATTTAATTTCTTATTAATAAAAATTAACTTTTTTAATTCTCGGGAAATACAAAACGTTTTGGAAATTTGAAACCAAAATATTATGAGTAAATTATCTAGCAAATCACTGAAATTTTCTAGAGTTTTCAACTGGTATTTAAACTTCTTGGAACATAATTTTTTAAGGTAGCCACCAAAATATCATAAAAAAATTATTAAAAAATAACGATATGCTCACAAACTTATCGAGTCGAGTTGGGCCTTGCTCGAATTGACTCGCTAAGATCTCAAGTCGAGCTCGATTTCAAGTTGAGTCAACTCGAGTCTAGCATTAACCGAGTCGAGCTCGAGTTGTTTGCGAGCTGCTCAACTCAATAAGCACCCCTACACACCTATAAATGCTATAAACATTTCAAATAATGAATTGGGCATTGGTCTACTGGTATCATTCTCTTTTTTGGGTGCGAGAGGTCCCAAGTTTGATTCTCAGAATGCCCCTTTTATCTTTAACTTTTTTAGGTATCTTGCATTGCCATTTGAAACCACTAGGCAAGAGGAATATGGATCAAAGTCATTTTTCACAGCAGTAATTGTTTTCTGACAAGACTATATACAATGAGTTGCAAAACTTAATTAAATAAGTAATAACCTATGTTGAGCAGCTATTCTTCCTGCTTGGTGATCTCAAAGTTTTCAGATAAAAGAAAAGGAAGCACATAAACATGTAAGGAACCAAAATTTGAGGAGCAGGCTTAAATAGGTCTTTACCAAAAGCAAAAACTAGTTAATAAGAAAGCCAAATGTCTGGTTTTTAATAGACACAAAGTCTAATTTCTTCTCTTTTGTGCAGTCACTACACCAAACAAAGTGGTAAACAAAGATACAAAGCTTGGTCGATATATGATTCGTTTCGGATCCCTAGAAGAATAACCAAATGGCTTTAGCAGTTAGAGACTAAAGTAGATATCACCTACATAGCTTGCACCAAAAAGATATTCAAGCATTCAGTATGCAAAGTCCTGGAAATAAAAGGTAATGAGGATTCAGGACACGACACTTACCTATCATTCAACATCTCCCTAATCATTCAGTAACCTCATCTTTAACCATTATCTTAAGCATCAAGTTACTATTCAAACATCATAACAACACACTGACAAGGCCCTAGCATCTCCTCATCAAAATTTATCAGGATAATGAAGAAAAATATAATAAGTGAAACCTAATCATGATTAAGATTAAAGATTGGGCATTTGGTGTAACCCCCTCGTCCCGGTCTGGCCGGATGACCGGTCCGAGTGGGCCACACGGGGAAAACCGAAGCGAAACCCAAAGGGTTCCCCCTCGGTTAGCAACCCTATATTTTTTTTCATTTTAATCTTGTCACATTCGAACCCCAAACCACATCCAAACAGCCCAATTTTTAATCTTGACTAAAGGCATCTTAGTACCTATGTGTTTTTCTCTTTAAAAAGGCCAACAAGTCAAAACAGTGTATTTTTAAGTAAAGGTTTCGAAACCTCTCAAATAGTTTCGAAACCTAGACTGGCAGTAAGGTCTGGAACCCAAATTTCAGCAAAGGTTTCGAAACCCTACCCATGATTTCGAAACCCTCAACCATGGTTTCGAAACCTTCCTCAAAGGTTTCGAAACTTAGCTTGGCAGTGAGGTCTGGAATCCCAGATTTTGCAAAGGTTTCGAAACCTTCCTCAAAGGTTTCGAAACTTAAGCTGGCAGTAAGGTCTGGAATCCCAGATTTTGCAAAGGTTTCGAAACCTTCCTCAAAGGTTTCGAAACTTAAGCTGGCAGTAAGGTCTGGAATCCCAGATTTCTGCAAAGGTTTCGAAACCTTACCCATGGTTTCGAAACCATTGTGCAGGGGAGCACTTACTGCTTAACTCTAATGACTTTCCATGGAAGAAAAACATCAAGAGCATACATAGCCCAACATAAGAGCTTAAAAAGGGCTAAAGGCACACAACACCAACAAACCAAGTCTAGAGGCATACGTCCTAGATTAAACAAACACAAACATACTCAAACACACTCAAGGCATGAATATGAGCAATCATACATACATGGTAAATTACACCTTAAGAGCCTTTCATACAAGCATGTTTGAAGACATTGATAGATAAAAGCACCATTCATCACATAAAGGGTTTCATGCCATCAAGCAATATTTATAGGTCAAACAAGGCATCCAAAAATCAAACCAATATCGACATACATCAAAACTCAAATCATCAACATCTATCCCATTGCTTAACTATTACATTCTATTACTTAAAATTCATACATTGAGCTCACCAAAAGCAACACTTGGAGACCTTTCCTTGCCTTTACCACCCACAAGCTATTTATCTGCATTGTCGAACAAAAGAGAGCGTAAGCATAAAAGCTTAGTGAGGGCAAGCTCATAAAACAAACCTTCGACAGTGCAGGGTCCAAGCACGAGCAATTTCCATAATGAAATGCATGTTCTTACCTCCGATCCGCATAAGCCAAAATGATCATGATGCATGAACATATAATCAACATCATGCCATGCTCAACAACCCATAAGCTCGACGTACGAAGATACATAACTCAATGCATTAACCACATCATATATCAATTCATAAAGGGCATCACATTTCACAACAAGCAAGTATATATATACATGATCTCATAATGGCATACACATACAACCTCATATTGGCACCTAGCTATGACTCGAATACGCGGATAACCCGTTGGAACACATTTCCAACAACAACATTACCTCGGTGGGATTACACTCATCACCGGTCCTTGCATGGGCGAGATTCCACTCATCACCACATGCCCTACGGATGGGATTCCACTCATCATCCCGTAGAAATATATAAAAGCTTCCGGTGGAATATTACATCACCGTACTCCTCCTTGGTGCCTTAACGCCACCAAGGCCACGTACGTTTTGACTCAATTTGTGTGCACACTCATCCTAATGATCGATCATTGTACCCAAGCATACTAGTGCCAATATAAATCAAATTCCACAACCTTTCACAATATCAATTTCAATATAAATTCCGTGCTTAACACGTACTCACCATGATTCTCCAAAATCATGCAACTACCTCATTACCTCATTTCACAAACTAGTACCACATGTATTTCATCTAAACAATTATCACATAATATGTCCACATACATGTATCCACATTATATTTGTTACCAACAAACATATAACAACGCATTAAGCCATACCTCAACATAAATGTATATCACATTATACGCAATCATCACAACACAAATCATCACGAGGCATAGCATTGATTAAAGAGTTCATCCAAGGTCTCTAACTAAAGCTTAGGATTAGGCTATCACCCTAATCCTAACTCTAGGTGGGTCTACCAAGCCCAACCTAGTCCACATGCTTGAACCAACCACTTAAAAACCGATTTAAAAACATTAACCACTCACCTCTACCTCCAAGCTCAACTACCAAGCAAGCATCACCTTCAAGCTTCCGAATTTCTTCCCGAAGCTTCTCCAACGCAAGTTCTCGCTTCTAAACAACCTCAATACAATCCAAATAATCCTCAAATCAGCCCAACATCAAAATACCAACCCGGAATACAAATTCAAATATCAAACTCAACATTTCAAGTCATGACCAAACCCCAACTTTATCAAATTCGAGCAGCCCATAAACCTTGACCAAAACTCAAGTTTCCAACACATTCTATACTCACAAATGATTGCTAAATTCAGCCACAACATCAACCCATAGGTGCAAGCCAAGCTCCAACAATTTCCAACCCAAACAATCACCAAAATTCCCATTTTCGTACTCCTATTTTACCCAGCAGAAAACTTCATTTTCAAGCACCCAAATGACATCTAAATGGTCCCAAAACATCTCTCTAGCATACATATACCATTAGCCCTTTGTTTTCAACCTAAAACCCACCAAAAATGGTGTTTTTGACAACTCAAAAATGGGTATAAGAGCTCACTTCGGATTTTTACCAAAATTCAACCAAATTAATATATAATGAGTATTTCAACATGATTAAACAAAACCCCAACTCAATTTATCAAAACAAAATGAAAAACCCATTAAAAACCCAAACTTTGATATAAACTCTAATTTTCAAAACTCCATAACTTTGAAATCTAAGACTATAGATAGATAGAGGATAAAGAGGAGATTAAGAAAACATAATTACCTTTGAAAAACACCTTGGATTGAAGAAGATATTGAATAGAATAGTAGTTTGAAGTTTGAGAGAGTTTGGAATGGGGGATAGAGGTTTTCACGTTGAAATATGGTGAAAAGGGGAGAAGATGACAACTTTCAAAAGTTGTCATCCTTTTTAAAAACTTTTGGGTAAAATTGCACTGTAGGTCCCTCCCTTTTTATTAAAGCTCAATTACACCACATTTTAGGTTGAATTGTTTTAATTAAATTTTATTGACTCGAACTATAAACTCGGTTAACTCCTAGGCCCAAAACACGGGTGTTACATTTGGTCTAGTGGTATGATTCTCGCTTTGGGTGCGAGAGGTCCCGAGTTCGATTCTCGGAATGCCACTCTTTTCTTTTTTCCTTTTTAGTTATCTTGCATTGTCATTTGAACATTACATTTTGTGACTGGGTTCCTTCATAGCTGCCTAATTGTTATGTAGTTTTGTTTTCTAAACCATTTTAAAGAAAAATTCAACAACCTAAAATCTAAGAGCATAATAAACTTGCAAACTATCGATTTAGCAGTAAGACACTTAATTGGTTAAAGGAAATTATTAAATTTAGGAAATTTATAAACAATAGATGTTTTACCTTTTAGTAGATTCATATTCTGAACTAACAAGTATCAACTGGAATCACACTATAGATGATAGATGAAAGCTAAAACCTGGTGTTAACGCGATTTTAAAAGCCACCCGCATCCAGTTTCGGTTAGGCAAGTCAACAATAGACTGTGCCATATAAAATGTAAGTGGAAAACATTGGTCTCTAGTGAAAATTAGCAGGAGTTCTAGCAGAAAAGGATTGATAACTAGAAACCAAACAATATAACTTTTAGGAACAGGGCATTTGGTCTAGTGGTATGATTCTTGCTTTGGGTGCAAGAGGTCTCGAGTTCGATTCTCGAAATGCCCTCAAACTTTTAGCCGAATGTCAAAACAAATTCAAACTTATCCTCAATTCTTTTCAATAAATAAAATTGAACATAAACAAATTTTTTTGATCAGAGGTTCATCAATGAACAAAGAAAGTATTAGTATTGCACTATTCTTAAAAATTAAGCCACCTGTAGATGAACAAACTCGGGCAATTTGGTCTAGTGTAGTGGTATGATTCTCGCTTTGGGTGCGAGAGGTCCCGAGTTCAATTTGGAATGACCCTTTTATCTTTAAATTTTTTTAGGTCTCTTGCATTGCCATTTAAAACCACTAGACAAGAGGCATCTGGACCAAATTCATTTTTCACAGCATTAATTGTTTTATGACAAGACTATATACAATGAGTTGCAAAACTTAATTAAATAAGTAATAACCTATGTTGAGCAACTATAATTCCTGCTTGTGATCTCAAAGATTTCAGATAAAAGAAAAAGAATCACATAAACATTTGAGGCAATTTGGTCTAGTGTAGTGGTATGATTCTCGCTTTGGGTGCGAGAGGTCCCGAGTTCAATTTGGAATGACCCTTTTATCTTTAAATTTTTTTAGGTCTCTTGCATTGCCATTTGAAACCACTAGACAAGAGGCATCTGGACCAAATTCATTTTTCACAGCATTAATTGTTTTCTGACAAGACTATATACAATGAGTTGCAAAACTTAATTAAATAAGTAATAACCTATGTTGAGCAACTATAATTCCTGCTTGTGATCTCAAAGATTTCAGATAAAAGAAAAAGAATCACATAAACATTTGAGGAGCAGGCTTAAATAGATCTTTACCAAAAGCAAAAACTAGTTAATGAGAAAGCCAAATGTCTGGTTTTTGATAGACACAAAATCTAATTTCTTCTCTTTTGTGCAGTCACTACACTAAACAAATTGGTGAACAAAGGTACAAAGCATGGTCGATGTATGATTCATTTCGGATCCTTAGTAGAATAACCAAATAGCTTTAGCAGCTAGAGACTAAAGTAGATATCACCTACACAGCTTGCACCAAAAAGATTTTCAAGCATTCAATATGAAAAGTCCAAGAAATAAAAGGTAATCAGGACACGACACTCACCTATCATTCAACATCTCCCTAATCATCCAATAACCTCATCTTTAACCATTATCTTAAGCATCAAGTTAGTACTCAAACATCATAACAACATGCTGAGAAGGCGCTAGCATCTCCTCATCAAAATTTACCAGGATATTTAAGAAAATATATAATAAGTAAAACCTAATCATGATTAACATCAAAGATTGGGCATTTGGTCTAGTGATATGATTCTCGCTTTGGGTGCGAGAGGTCCCGAGTTCGATTCTCGGAATGCCCCTTTTTCCTATTTTTCGGTTTTAGGTATCTTGCATTGCCATTTGAAACCATTAGGCAAGAGGAATTTGGACGAAAGTCATTTTTCAAAGTATTAATTGTTTTCTGACACGAGTCACACGACTATATACAATGAGTTGCAAACGTTAATTAAATAATCAACAACCTATATTGACCAACTATTCTTCTTGCTTGTGATTTCAAAGTTTGCAGATAAAGGAAAAGGCATTACATAAGCATGTAAGGAACCAAAATTTGAGGAGCAGGCTTAAACAGATCTTTATGGAAAGAAAAACTAGTTAATGAGAAAGCCAAGTGCCCGGTTTTCTATCGACACAATCCAATTTTCTTCTTTTGTGCAGTGACTACACTAAACATAGTGGTGAACAAAGGTACAAACCTTGGTCAATGTATGATTCGTTTCGAATCTTTAGTAGAATAACCAAATGGCTTTAGCAGCTAAAGCGTAAAGTAGATATCACCTACACAGCTTGCATCAAAAAGATATCCGAGCATTCAGTATGCAAAGTCCCGGAAATAAAAGATAATCAGGACACGACACAATCCAATTTCTTCTCTTTTGTGCAGTGACTACACTAAACGTAGTGGTGAACAAAGCTACAAAGCTTGGTCAATGTATGATTCCTTTCGGATCTTTAGTAGAATAACCAAATGGCTTTAGCAGCTAAAGAGTAAAGTAAATATCACCTACACAGCTTGCATCAAAAAGATATCCGAGCATTCAGTATGCAAAGTCCCGGAAATAAAAGGTTATCAGGACACGACACTTACCTATCATTCAATAACTCCCTATTCACCCAATAACCTCATCTTTAACCATTGGCTTAAGCATCAAGTTAGTATTTAAACATCATGACAACATGCTGACAAGGCTAGCATCTCCTCCTCAAAATTTATCAGGATCTTGAAGAAAATATATAATAACTAATACCTAATCACGGTTAACATCAAAGATTGGGCATTTGGATTTTGGTCTAGTGGTATGATGTGCTAGAGTTCCCGAGTCCGATTCTCGGAATGCCCCCCCCCCCCCCCAAAAAAAAAATCCATTCTTTGTTTCAGTTTTATCTTAATTTTCACAACTTGAAATAATTGATCAGATTCCAACCTCAAGTCAGTTTCTACACTAATAAAGAACTTAATAATGAATTCCAGATCTGTTCTCTGACAAGATTCCTCAATCCTCATAAAAAAGTACCTAACATAAATAAATAATAAAATTAAGTTCAATGCCTGCACAAATGGGGACATTTTAACCTAATTTCACTAGAGCTAAACCACTCAAACAGGGTCATTAAACAAACAGAAAATTTTTGCAAAACTTAAAAAAATTGAAAATTCATCAGGCGATATACTTTTACTTACTGCTGAGAAAGTAATCACCATAAAGCAGTTAACTGTATACAGCTTGAAAACGAGACTTGTAAAGCTCCATAATCAGGCGATCAGTGGTTAGTTTCTGAGTAATTGTGGGTTCCATGGAATTTAGACAATTTTTTTTTGCTTGTTTTTTTCGGTGGTTTCTCGCCGGAACCGGTGGAGCAAGGAAACGGGTTATCGACGAAAGGGAAGACTGGGGTCAAATCAGAGCCCACCTTCCACGGCCTAATTTAAATTAACAACTTAGGCCGCGCCATCAAAAATATTCAATTAAATTCGAAAAAAATATTTTTCAATTTGTGTTATTTAAATTAGATTATTTAAATTGTTCGAGTTATTTATATTAATTAAGTTTTTAATTTTTTTTAATTAGGAGTTGAGTTTGTATTTACAAAGTTTAAATAATTAAAATATTAAGGGTAAATTACATGTGTTACTATTCAATTATATGGTATGTCTTATTTTGACCATCTAATTAAAAAAAATAGACAATAACATTATTAAACTTTTAAATTGGTCCTAATTAAACCACCACGTTAAAAAGATGTGACGTGACATTTAACAAAATTTTGTATAATTACGTATTTAGTTTATGCTAGTTACTTATTATATTAATTTAGTCTTAATTTTAATTTAATTAAATAAAAATAATCAACTAATAAAATAATAACACGTGACATCACCTGATTTGGTAGATGCATATGAAACTTTAATTCTTCTTTTTTACAATAAATTCTCTTTTTTTTTCAATTTGGGTTGGACTTTCAAATTTTAGATTTTATCTTCTCGTATCTCTACTTTTATATTTATTTATTTATTTATTTTTCTTCTAAGATTCCAATTTTTTATTATAAAAATAAAATCTGATTCGAATAATCATGACTTTTGAATTTATAAATTACTCCATAAACTATTTAAATATAATGGTTTGATTTAATTTTTAATTTTATTAATTTATTTTTTCAAAATATAAATTATCTAATAACTTTATCATAATTAAGCGTAATGAGTACTCAACAGACCTGCATACTACTGGTTACCGTTAAGTGAAAGGTTCGATGTCTTCAACCGAAATTAGCGTCGATGAAGGGTGTAGATGTTTCGTTTGAAATTGGAAAAATAAAAATCGAAAAAGAAATTAGAATTTGACACATTCAATTTTAAAGTGGTTTGGCCTTCTAACCAAGGTTTACATCCACTACCTTAGCATCCACACTGAGGATTTCTCAATTCACTAACAATGAATTCTTCCTTTTTACAGGCTAAAGGGATAACATTTACATCCCTATCTTTTCACAGGCTAAGATAGAACCCTCTCCCTAATTTTTATAAGGATCAAATAGAACATATCCCTTAATTACAAGGTCTTGACTAGGGATGGGCACGGGTCAGGTCGAGTTTTTGGCCCACCCAAACCCGACCCGAAAACAAATACCCTAAACCCGCACCCGACCCGACCCAAACATTTTCTTTAAAAAAATCTAACCCAACCCGAACCGACTTAATTGTAAAAAAATAATTTTAGGGGATTTAATTGTAAAAATTATAATTTGAGGGACTAAATTGTAGATAAAAATTCAATTTTAAGGACCTAATTATAAAAATATATAAAGATGGGGTATTATTATAAATATCCCTAAAAATTTAGGGGGAAATTACACAATTAGTCCTAGGTCGGGTCGGTCGGATATTTTCTACCCTAAACCCGAACCTAACCTGAACTCACTCTTAATAAAAACCCGACCCGAACCCGATTTTTCATTAAAAAAATTCGTCCGGATCTGGTAAAATGTCCATCCCTAGTCTTGATATTTGTAAACATAATACCTCTCTAGGTGTGTGTTTACACATTTTGGCTCACTAGGATTAGACTAAAAAATTACAAGAGATAAACAAAATATACAATGAAAAATTCTACTCTCTTAATCTTTAAGCTTGGATGTCCATCCTCTTATTCTTGAAGTGTCTTCTGTTTGTATTTATAGAGTGGAATGAAAAACTAGCCATTGGAGTTGAAAAGTAGTCGTTGGGGACTTTAATTCCAACCATAGATGCATTTTTGCAACCTTTAGGTATCGGTACTCAAAAGTGGGTATCGGTACCTGCCAAAACAAGAAAGAACTGTTGCACATAAATACAGAGCGTACCAGTACATGATACATCTGTATCAGTACGGTACTTCGAGTATCGATACGGAGGCTTTCGTATCGGTACGCGAAGTGCTCTCTGGAAATCAAAATGTTTTTGCGTATCTGTATGAGGAAAGACCGTACCGATACGAGCAGTCAATTTTTGAATTTTAAGACAGTTTTAAAAAAATTCGAGTCAAAAATCTTTTCAAAAACCTTTCAAATGTATTTTTCAAGTTGAATGGACCTTGAATTAATTTTGCAATATTTGTTCAAATCCAAAAACATTTTTCATTGAGTTATATCAAAATAAATATCTCAACAATCTCCCCCCTTTTGATATAATAAAACCACTTGAAAAATTATTTTTGAAAAAACTCAACCTTAGAAAAATAATTTTAGAAAAATAGAATATTAGAAAAATAATTTTAGCTCCCTTTTTTGAAATTAATTTTTTTCAAACTTATTTATTTCCCTTTTTGTTATATCAAAATAAATCTGGCAAACTTGACCTGAGATCATAGACCTGAGAACTGATTTACCTAAATTGAGACTTGAAATCGACCCGAACACGAAGACCCGAATTTGATTCGAAACCAAAAATAAACTAAACCCGAACTGAATTTTAGTGTAACCGAAAATAAACCCAAACCGATTTTCAACCGAACCGAATGGACCCAAACCAATTTTCAACTGTAGTGCCCCAGTTTTGAGCCCGGAGGTTTCTAGGTTGATTAGGCGGTCTGGTGGACCAGGATTAGAGATTAGATTCAGATTCTGGATAAAAAATCGGAATAAATATTTTTGAGTAAGATAAAAATATGGAAAAGTATCTTAAAATCAATATTTAATATATGGATATTTTTGGTAAAGTCAATTTTGAAAAATGAAATTCAGAAATTAGACATTTTGGGCTAGAGGCCAAAATGTAAAGAATACAAAACTGTTGAGTTGATCACATAATTGCAAATGGCCAAGAGTTGGGTGATTTGACAACTAAAAATTTAAAGGGAGGAAATGAGCAAATGAAAAATTAAGACAAGGGAATTTAGAGTGGTTCAAGCTTCTAACAAGCTCTACATCCACTACCTTAACTCTCACTAAAGATTTTCAACCAATCCACAATTGATTCTTCCCTTTTTCTCGGATTAGGAGGCAACCTTACAAACCGATTAAGCTTTCTACCCAAAGCTTAATCAAATTTACTCACAATTACAAAGAAAGAAAGGTAATCTAAAGTGTATCTCTCAATAGACTAATTAATAGCCTAATTACAAACAAACACTCCCAAAACTTGAAAGAAAGATAGACAATGAAAATTTTACAAGTTGGGTACACAAATTTGACTCTATAAGCTCAAGGATTTGGAATAATTGCTTGGATGTTACTTGAAGATTCAATAGTTATTGTTGTAGCTTTGGAGACTTGTTTTTATACCCTTGCATTGAATTCTAGCCGTTTGGATGGTTGAGGTCATTAATCTAGCCGTTGAGCTGCATTTTTCCCGTAATAAATGCTCCTCAATTGCACAGTGTATCGGTATCCTCGGGACCGTATCGGTACTTGTCTCAAAAAAGAAAGAGTCGTTGTGACTGAAAACAAGGGCGTATCGATATGCGGGAAGGGCGTATCGGTGCGGTTATAAGGAGCGTATCGATACGAAAATGCGTATTGATACGGTTTTTGCTCATTGGAATCCTGATTTGTGTTATGAAAGAAAGCGTATCGGTATGCTATCTAAGCGTACCGATACAGTTCAATTGCTGTTTAAAAATTTAGGATTCCAATAACTGACAGCCAACGTTCGGATCATTTAATATAAAGATCTGCTAACATCATCGAGATCATATCGATACGGTAAGAGACCGTATCGGTACTCTATGCCTAAATAGCTTGCCCAGATGAATATCGTATCGATACGAGGTTAGACCATATTGGTACGCCTTGGTTAATTGAAATTCCAGTAGCCAAAAATCGTATCGATGCCCTATAAGGGTATCGATACGCATAGGCGTAAAGTTGGATTTTGGCTTGAAAAACACTTAGAAAAAACTTGAACACTTAAAACAGTTTGTCTTGAAAGATCATTTGGTTCAAAAAGGCTTGTCAATTTGTGATTCTTTGAAATACTTAAAAATTTATTGTATTTGCAAGTAAGTCCTTATACAATTTGTTATATCAAAATCAATTTAGGTTTTACAATCTCTCCCTTTTTGATATAACAAAACCAAGTATAAATTTTTAAGTTCTGAAAACTTTGAAAAGCTTACTCCCCTTAATTTAAGATAGGTTTTTAAAAAGGTTCAAAAATTTCAAAGATGGGATCTTTTTACACTTCTCCCCTTTTTGTTAGATAAAAAAGATTCAATGCATAAAATAGTGACATAATAAACATTAAGCACAATTTAAAGCATAAATAAGCAACATAATATCATTAAGCAAGAAATATATAAAGCAAAAGTTCAAACATAATTCCAAACTCATATCCTAAAAACATAAAACAAAGCATAGGTTCCTTAATATAAAAGATAGATGCATAAACTAGAAATCTAAATGATATGAGATGCAAAGCTACTCGTCCCCACCATCGTCTTCATCCTCGTCCTCTTCATCTTCATCATCATGACTTGTTTGAGGTTTCCAAGTGTAATTAAGCCAAGCACCATGGAAGGCGGTGAGAGAGACATCCATAGAAGTTTGTTGTTATTCGATGGCCTTGACTCGATCCTCCAAGGATGTAAAGCGAGTATCAATGTCCTTGACTCGATCCTCCAAGGAGGTGAAGCGAGTATCAATGGCGGCAAATTCGGCATCGATGTTATTCCCCATGGTGGTGAGTTTCTCATTGAGAAACGTCATGAGGTTATCAATGGAAGATTGAGCAATAGGTGCACCTTGTGGACCTTGTGGAGCGTCCGGTTGATCATCTTGGCAAGGAGCTCGAGGAACATGAACCCAATCATTATTGATGTATGCAAAGTGAGCACGGGTAAGGGAACGCTCATCAATGGTTTGGTCAAGGGGTTTAGGATAGTCATAGGAACGATCTATGTTAAAGGAATGAAACAAGTGACTGAAAGCCGTCGAATAATAAAAGGATTTGACTTGGTCGGTGTGACGGTTTTGGACAAGATAGACAAGGTCGACAAACATAATTTGGCTAAGATTTGGGCACTTACCCTCACGAAAACAACGAAGCTAAAAATCATCTACTTGGTGCATAGTTGAAAATTTCCCACCCGAAGGACGAATAAACCAAGAGATAATAAGATGAAGGATACGGTCTTGGGCATTTAAAACAGTTATGGAACCAAGAGTACCATGACCTAAAGAGTTTTCATCATCAATCCCGATATTTTCAAAACCAAAGGCTTAACAAAGAACGTTTTAGTCGATTCGAAAGGTTGTGCCTATAAGATGAGATTCAATAGCAATAACATGTTCTCTTTGGGAATCATGAATGCACTTGTCATTTGAAAAGAAAATTATGACAAAATTTCGATACAAAAACGGGGATAGGCTCAAAAAGTTCATAAATTTCCATCTACAAATCAAACCAAGATATTCGAATTTAAAACGTTCAGAATTTAAAAAAGTGATTGAGACAACATGTTCTTCCCTAAGAGTAAAACCTTGAAAAAGTTTGTAACGGGTCAAATCCATAGAGGTAGGAAAACTATGTTGGATAATGTAAGGGAGGTTTGGTTTAGGATTACCCTCAACATCTCCGATAGGATTGGAAGAGCTAGAGGCTAAATCTTTTATTTGTCTCTTTTTAGGTGCCATTATCTTGAAAACAACATAAAAAACAAATCGAAACACATGTATGCAATTATCATCATATTCAATCCAAAAAAAATTCCAATTATTCAAGGTATTGATAAAAACACTATATTTTATAGGTTAAAAATATATATAAGTATAAAAGAAATTTTTGGTGAAAAGAATTTTGAAAAATATACGGTATAATTTTATATTCGAATAAAAAAATTTCAGATTTTAAAGATTTTTTGCAAAAAACTTGAAAACCCATAATATATGTATATGTTTTATACAAAAATCAACTAGAAACAACCAACGAAATTAAAAAGAAAAGAAAAGGGTTTTACCTTGATTTATGGAGAATGGATGAATGATGAGATGAGAATGCACCAAATTGCCAAGAAAGCTTGGCTTTGATGTGTTGATGAAAATCCTTCAAGGAATTTTAGGTTTTGTGTGAAAAATTGAAGAGATTTGAGGGGATTTTATAGTGTTTTTCGGCTAGGGTTTTTGGGTAAAAAGGGGTGTTTGAGTTTTATGAAAAGTTGATTCCTTTTAAAAGCCCAAATTAAAGTTTCAACCGATACACCTTTCCACAATTTTAAATTATTTTTAAATAACATATCCATACACGTGACCGTATCGATACAGTTAACACTATATCAATTCCCATTGATGAACTCGTATCTATACACATATAGCCTTATTGATACGCCATTGCCAGAAAATGTATTTTGGACAATTTTAAGTCCAAAAATTCAACTTTGAAAGACCCTAAATGCATGTGAATGATATATGAGCAAGATATAAAGACTAAAACTGATGCATACTCCCCCTAGCAACAAACATAGATGCATTAAGAAGCAAAATCACATAAGCAAGATCATTATTCAAAATTCAAGCAAATTTTTGCACTTAAGGGCTATAAAAGGTCAAGATAAGCTATTTAGACCTAACTCCCTCCTAAGAGACCAAAAACGCTCTTTGTCTAGAGGTTTGGTAAAGATATCCGCTAATTGGTTCAAGGTGTCAACATACTCTAGAACTACATTTTTCTTTAAGACATGATACCTAATGAAATGATGTCTTATTTCTATGTGTTTGGTTCTAGAATGTTGGATGAGATTCTTAGTGAGACATATTGCACTAGTGTTGTCACACTTAAGGGGTATGGTACCTACATCAACTCCATAATCTAAGAGTTGTTGCTTTATCCAAAGGACTTGAGCACAACAACTCTCGGCCGATATGTATTCCGCTTCGATGGTAGATAAGGCTACACTATTTTGTTTCTTAGAGAAACAAGATATGAGCATACTACCTAGGAATTGACATGTCTCAGAGGTAATTTTTCTATCTACTTTACATCCCTCGTAATTCGCATCGGAGAAGACATGAAGGTCAAAGGAAGAGTCTCTAGGATACCAAAGACCTAAACAAGGTGTACCTCTAAGGTATCTAAAGATTTTCTTAATAGATATAAGGTGAGATTCTCTAGGACTAGCTTGAAACCTAGCACACAAGCAAACACTAAACATGATATCGGGTCTACTTGCGGTAAAGTAAAGCAAAGATCCAATCATAGAACGATAAAGCTTAGAATCAGCACACTTACCTCCTTCATCCTTGTCAAGCTTAATTGATGAGCTCATAAGAGGGGCTTGGGGTTTCACATTCTCCAAGCCAAACTTCTTTGAGCATATCCTTGATGTATTTAGCTTGATTGATGAAGATACCATCCTTCCTTTGCTTGATTTGGAGTCCTAAGAAGAATGAGAGCTCCCCCATCATACTCATCTCAAATTTACCTTGCATTAGCTTAGAAAATTCTTGACAATAAAACTCATTAGTAGAACCAAATATAATGTCATCAACGTAAATTTGAACTACTAATATGTCATTGCCATTTCTTTTAATAAAAAGTGTAGTGTCCACCTTCCCTTTTTCAAAACTTTTTTCAACTAAAAAGTTTGAAAGTCTTTCATACCAAGCTCTAGGAGCTTGTCTCAAACCATATAAAGCTTTTGTTAGTTTAAAAACATGGTTTGGGAAGTTTGGATCTTAAAAACCAGGTAGTTGTTCTACATACACTTCTTCATTTATAAAACCATTTAAAAAGGCACTCTTGAGATCCATTTGAAAAAGCTTGAATTCATTAAAGCATGCAAATGCAATAAGCATCTTAATTGTTTCCATCCTAGCTACGGGTGCATAGGTCTCATCAAAATCAATTCCCTCTTCTTGAGTGTAACCTTGAGCAACAAGCCTAAACTTGTTTCTCACTATTCTACCACTCCCATCTAGTTTGTTTCTAAAAACCCATTTAGCTCCTATAATAGATTTATTACTAGGCCTATCAACTAATGTCCAAACATTACTCCTCTCAAATTGATTCAATTCCTCTTGCATAGCCAATATCCAAAATTCATCATTTAATGCTTCTTTGATATTTTTAGGCTCTATGCATGAGATGAATGCAATATTATTCATAAGTTTAAGAGAGGATCTAGTGGTTACCCCCTTGGATGGATCACCCAAGATTTCACCATCTTTGACATAGTTGAGTTCCCTTGGGTAGCTCACTTCCTTTTTGCCAAGGTTCATGTCCTTCAAAGCTTCTATGGGAAGATCTTGTGCTTCTTCCTCAACATTAACATGCTTATAACATTCACCGTGCAAAGCAAACATCACCAATTACATACAATCACATCACATCACATCACATCGACTTACCATTAACTTACCATCATCCCATTCTTTCGGAAACTGGCTCTGATACCACCAAATGTAACCCCCTTAATTCGGCCTAACCGATAGACCGAACTGAACGGGTCACATAGGGAATATTGAGGTAAGAAGGTTTACCTCAATAAACAACCCTATTTTTTTCTTTTATCTTGTCTAGATGTTCGTTACAACCCTAAGTGTTTAATGTTGCAGCGGATCAAACATAACATCAATCAAATGACAATTGCGTGCATAGAAGACTCTTAGAGACCAAATTGTAAACTTGCCAAATTACATGGATTTTTCCCAATTTTAGATTACCAACTTTAGATTAATCATATTACATGCATCTTTGTCAACACTCAGCTCAAAATAATCATTCAAACTTATTAATTACATCCACAACATTCAGAGACCAAAACGTAAAGATTCGGAACATTCAAAAGATACCTTTCAACCAATTTAACTACCACCGTATTGATACCCTTGGAGAGGGTATCAATACACCCTCTATGGATGCAACATTCAAAATTCAAAATACAAAGGTCGAACCGATACCCTTCGAGCCCGTATACGTATGCCTAAAACCAGTAGCCAAAACTAGTATCAATACGCCCTCGTGTATTGGTATCCCCTTCCTATTTAGCAAGCCTGTACCGATACTCTAAGACGGGTATCGATACCCTGCAGTCTGCAATCCCACTAAATACTAGTTTTACCTATTTAACTCACCCATAAGCCTATGCTACTCCTATTGCCCTTATTACTCTAGTCTTAAAAATGAAACATACATTCAAAATGTGAAGTCTCCTTACATCCTCTTGCAAGTTGTTGCCACCAAACACTTAGTTATCTACATTGATGGAGAAGAGAGAGCGTAAGCATACAAGCTTAGTGAGGATTGCTCAAAACCAAAAATACCATCAATGCTTGAAAACCATTTTTAAGGCTTTTGTAAACCATCATGCCTTCATTGAAATCCATGCACTTCATTAACAAAATTAGCATGTTATTCATCATGCAACAAACATCACATACTTCAACAGTAAAATCATTTGCTCATGCTCATCTTAAACCTTTTCATGCATAACTACCATATGCAAAGTTTCAAGATTATATCATGCTTTTCCATACTATGCATCCACATACATTTTTTAGAATTTTAACAATTATATTGGCTCACAAGTGATCATCAACATACTCATTTCTCAAAACGTATCGGACACACGGATTCCCAAGTGTTGTCCCAACACTTCATACATTTTTACCGGCATCTCAAGGTTCACACACGGGAGCTACCCTCCACTGTTGTGATACCCGTGGTGGAGTATTCGATACCTTACAACCCCTCAACACCACTCATCGGTAGATGTACCCCACTAAGGAGAGACAGGACACAACTCAATTTCCTCAATCGTTAGGGTACACGGATGGAGTTTTCAGTACATTCACAACCCCTCAACATCCAAGGCGACTTGTTTATAGTGCACTCAATCCTATAGCCGACTAAACTATATCCGATTTCATTTGTAAACCACTTTACACAACATCACTTGCCAATATAATTCTCATTTAATACAAACCTCATTGTTTTCAAAGCATCACAATAAACCATATTCCAAGCATTAAACCATGCTTCATTAAACATGTATAAGCATATACATACAAGGATCACTTACCTAGTGCATCCTTTAACAATATGGCATCATAAACATCAAATCTCTTTCTCAAAATCATGCTGTAAAACAGTAGATAAAAATATATAAAATCAACTGCATCATCAAGCTTACAATAGCACAATCCGAGGGAGAAGATCACTTTACTTACTTCCGAACTTAGTAAAGCGTTTCAAGCTTACACTAAGTTCCTAAAACCACTTTAAAAGTGTTTCAAATCTGGAAATCCCATTTCCACTCACCGACTCGCGAAACCTCAATTGCCGACGCAAAAATCAAGCGTCCGAAGCCCCCGGATCTTCACCGTTTGCTTCTAAAGTATTCTCCCCTATTTATACCACAGAAGATGTAACACCTTAATTTATTTAATTAAAGTTATAAAATAAGGATGCAAAAAAAGGAAAAGAATGAAAAATGTGTGAAACTTGAATGAGGTTGATGGGTTTGAACCTGCAACCTCACCCATTTCCTTCTCCCTTGGGTGCTGAACCATTGAGCCAGGAGCTCATTTTTGTCAAGTGTTGCCTTGAAGTACTTTTGAATTAACTTTGAGGAATATATTAAATATGATTTAATATCCGAATTGACCCTTCACCTACCGTCTTTTTGTTTCACCATCGAAAGAAAGAGAGAGTGAGAGAGAGAGGGTTTTTACATCTGGCACCAGCACCGATCTCCGTCACTGCCATGCCGTACCGTGCGCCACCGTCACCCCCGCGACCGCCGCCGTGCTCTGAGAAAAACCTTGGCCTCCACGCGTGAAACTAATGTTTCGTTCACCGTAGAAATTCAGTTATAGGCTCGTCGAATCAAGGGTTTGAAACCTTTAGGTTCTCCGGTGATTACGGCTGCTACCGCCGTCTGTTTGCCACGCCAAGGCCACCGTTGAAATCTTTGTCCCAAGGCGAGAAAAACCCCTACGATTGATCACCCATCCGATGTCGACAAAGGCCTCATCAGAGCAACGAGTATTTCGACCATTCATCTTCGTTTTGTGTAACGCCCCGGTTTTGGGCTTAGAAGCTTTGGGTGTTGACCGGTTTGGTCAAAGTGCGGTTCGAATATATAAGAGTGAATTTAGGAAAGCCTAGTTCGGGTTGCATTAAAAATATGGAAAAATGTTCTAAAATCCTCTTTTAATATATATAAGTGAACTGTGAAATCAATTTTACAAAATGAGGTTTGGAAGGGTGACATTTTGGCTAGTGACCAAAATGTAAATTTTGAAAACTGCGTGACTGTTTTAGAAAGGATTGAAACTTTGAATCTTTAAGGAGCTAATTACCCAAAGGGAGTTTCTCCAGATTTTTCTAAGATATTTTATGCTTTAATTCTGATTTTAAACAAAAGGAAAAGTGGAGGGAAGTTATTTCCTAACTAATTTTCCTAAAATCTCATTTTTCTCTTCTCTCATTTTCTCTCAAACCAAACACTTTTCTCCAGAGATTTCACCTCTGATTTTGACACTAAAATCTCTCTTTTCAATCCACTTTTGATTGCTAATCATCTTATCAACAAAACCTCACCAATTGCCATTGGATTCTTCAAGCTTTTTGGTTCTAAAAGAGGAGAAACTCAAGTTTGGAGGTAAGAACGTCCTTCTCCTCTGAACTTCAAGTTCTTTAATGAAATTCCTAAGTTCTCAATCCTTATTTGGTGATTTATAAAAGGTTTTTAAGGTTGTGTAATGGATCTTGGCTTTAAATGCAAGATTTGATGATTTTTGATGAATTTTCGTTGGATCTGTTAAAGCTGTGATTTGAGGTGTATAATTGGTGATAAATGAATGTTAATTTGATATGGAATTGAGTTTTAACTAATGCAATCCCGGATAGGTTGAATTTCCTAAGTTTAGCTTGTGGTTCTTGGTTGTTTTTGGGTGATCTTGTGGATCTGTTGTTGCTGGAGGTATAAGGATGTTGTTAGGTCCTTTTTAGTTGTTAAATGATGTTTAAGGATGCTTAGTTTTGATGGTTTTTGGCTGGGCTTTGTTGAGGAGTTGTTTGGATGCATTTTCGGTTGTGTTTGGTGGCCGAAAATGGAGTGTGGATGAGAGCAGCGAGTTTAGGTGCTTTCATTGAAGCTATTAATGCATGATGATGCATTAATCTACTGTTTTAATGTGTTAAAACAGGGGAGTCATCTTTGGATCCAAGTGGTGGTGATCCGGAAGCTTGATTTGGTGTTTCGGCAAGAGGCAAAACGGAATCGGTGAGTGGATTTTGGTTTTCGGCTTTGAAACCAATGTTTTGGAGGTTTGGGAGCTTAGTCTAAGTCTAAACAACTTTGCTAAGCTCAAGAGTAAGTTTTCGGAAAAACTCTCTTGTTGAGGAACCATGTGATGGTTGGGTGCAATGTGTTTGTTGCATGTTTAAATTCTGTTTTTAAAGCATATCTAGCATGTGTGTTGCTGAGATTATAAGCCATGTGTTTAAGGAAGCTCAAGGTTAGAGTTCCTTGTTTTTGAACATTGTATAAATGTTGTTTGATGCTTAAAGATGCATGATGTTTATGGCTTGGTTAAATGCTTTAAAACAGTGGATTATTGATGATATATGATGTATATTGGCAAGTGATGTTTTTGAAAAGGTTAAGGTCACTAAGGTGGTTAAAAGTCCTTGAGTGAGCCTTGTTTACTTAAGAACATCAAGGTGGTTAAAAGTCCTTGGATGGTTCTTGTTACGGACACAAAGGTGTTTAAAAGTCCTTGTGTGGTCCTTTCCAAGGTGTTTAAAAGTCCTTGGGCCAAGGTGTTTAAAAGTCCTTGGGGTGATTTATATCATGGTGTTTAAAAGTCCATGGCCAAGGTGTTTAAAAGTCCTTGGGGTCAAGGTGTTTAAAAGTCCTTGAGGTGAAACTTGTTAAGGACACAAAGGTGTTTAAAAGTCCTTGTGTGGTCCTTGCCATGGTGTTTAAAAGTCCATGTGCCAAGGTGTTTAAAAGTCCTTGGGGATAAGATCACAATGGTGTTTAAAAGTCCATGTGTGAGTCTTATGTTGATCTTGTTTTAAAGATGGTAGTTATCACTTGTGGCCAATATGACATGTTATGATGTGAAGCATGAGATGCTTGTTTAAGATTGCTTGTGAGCATGTCTAAATGTATTTTGAAGTATGATTTATAAATGAGTTTTATAAATGCATTATCGTGTGGTTCTAAGGAGCTTTCCTCACTAAGCTTTTGCTTACGCTCTCTCTCTTTTCTTAAACCAATAATGCAGAGCATTAAAGTGCATTGAGGGCAGCAAGGAGGGCAAGCAATCAAGTGGAAGTTAAGCTCATGTATGAGAAGGTTTTCTTAAACACTTTTAGCTTTTGGCATTTGGCAATGGGGGACCTATGTTGTTGTTTTGGGAGATGTTTGGAACTCCCTAAGTTGGATTTATGTTGTTGTTAATGTTGGTTTTTGTAATTGGCCATTATGTGTTGGTTTGAAGGCTTTTGTGCATGAATGGCTGCTTGTGTAGGAAGCATGCCTTTAGATTTGGGGCTTTCCATATATGTTGATATAATGATGATTGGTTGATGCAAATATGTCTCTTGTATGTTGTATGAGATGCTGGTAAAGTTTGATAGCAATTGGAGCATGATTGGTTGGTCAATTGCATGTTTAGGCAAGCGAATTTCTGCATTTTGTGCAGGCCGTATCGGAACGGGTGCCTCGAAGCAGCCCAGGCGTCCGAAACGGGTGACACCGTTCCGAAACGGAAAGGCTACTGTCAGCCCTCGTTTCGGTACGCGTTGCGGAACGGCCCCGCGTTTCGAAACGGGCTGTCTCCCGTTTCGGAACGGATGACCGTTGTGGGCTGACATTGGTAGTTATATGTTTCAAAATGTTTGCATTTTGGTCCTGAAACTTGTATGTGCAATTGTATGAGTTTGGAATGTCCGTTTGAGCTGAAATTTGGCCGAGACGCATGAAACATGATTAATTTCAAGTTGGTAACTTTAATTTGGGTGAAGTCTTTATATTTACCAGAATTTACAATTTGGTCCCTAAAGTTGTAATTTGTTCAATTGGGTCCCTGTTCGATCTCTGATGTTTATGATCTTTGAGTATGTTGTTTGAATGATCATAACTAGGGTTAATGTGCATCTAGACAAGTTTAAAAAGAAAAAAAAGGGTCGTTAATCAAGATTGACTTTCGGGTTGACTTTGGTTTTCCCCGTGTGACTTTCTTAATTCGGGTTAACCGTCTAGGCCGGGTTAAGGGGGTTACATTTGGTGGTATCAGAGCTGAGTTCTCGAGTAATTGGGAATGTGTATGTGAATGCTTGAAGTATGTATGCTTTGTATGCTTGTTGGGTGAGTTGCATGTATGTTGCAATTGAGATTTATGCTGTGATGAAGCATGTTGTGGGTACCTATTGCCAAATCAAAGCTAATGAAATGATGTTGTTTTTAATTGGAAATGAGCTTGAGTACTTGGATTGCTTACCTTGCTGGGCCTGACTTTGTTTATTTTGCATTGTGATTGCATAATTAGAGTATGGCACCTCGTAGAGAGTTGAGGAGTAATGTGCGAGCTACGGCTCAGAATGAGAATGAAAATGAGGAGAACGTTGAGAGCGCGGTTTTACCTCCTCCACCTGGTGGTGGTGGTGCTGGGGCTGAGGAAGCTGGAGCTGCAGCTGGTGCCGAGGCTGCAGGACCTGAGGCTGGTCAGGGGCAGGCTGTTCCTGACATGACGGTGTTAATTCAAGCTATAGCTGGTGCTTTTCAAGCAGCTGTAGCTGGAGCTCGTGGAGCTGGGCATCAGAAAGATGCTGGAGTTAGACTACCTTTGGAGCGGTTGCGCAGTCTGGGAGGGACTGAGTTCATGGGTATGTCTGCTGAAGGTTCTGAGGCTTGGTTAGAGAGTACCAAGAGAATCTTGGGTCAGATGAGTTGCACTGATGTGCAGAAGCTTGGCTGTGTTGTGTCCTTGCTTCAGAAGGATGCATATACGTGGTGGACAACCACTATTGCTGGGATGGCAGAAGTTGATGTGACTTGGACATTCTTTCAGAATGTGTTCAAGAGAAGGTATCTGGGTGTGAGGTACCTAGATGAGAAAAAGAGGGAGTTCATGTCTCTTACTCAAGGGAGCATGACGGTGGCTGAGTATGAAGTACAGTTTGTTCGACTCAGTCAATATGCACCTGAGCTTGTCCCGGATGAGCGGGCGAGGTGTGAAAGGTTCCGTTATGGCTTAGTGACGGATGTGAAGATGTATGTGCTGGCTACCGAGTATGATGATTTTGATGTGTTGGTGGGCCGAGCTAAGGATATTGAGATGAACTTGGGTTTATCTGCTAAAGGTGCTGGTAAGCGAGCAGCTGAGTATAGTTCCGGTGGTGGATGAAACAAGAGGGGACGTGATCAGAAGTATCAGTCCTCGGCTAAGCGAGGTGGTGGAGCACCTGCTCGGGGAGGCAACGCTAGAGCTGATCCGAATGCTTGTTGGATTTGTGGTTCTCATGGTCACATGAAACGTGATTGTCCTCGTGCTGTGAAGGAGGTGCAAGCTCCTGTTGCGGCAGCTGGTAATGGTTGCTGGAGCTGTGGATCTTTGGATCATTTAAGGCATGATTGTCCTATGTTGGCTGGTGGCCAAGTTCGTGCTCCTGTTGTTGCAGCACCGCAGAGAGGTCGTGGGCGCGGCCGTGGTAATTTCCAGCGGAGAGAGGAAGGTGGCCGAGGTGTGGCTCATGTTGTAGCTGTGCAGCCAGAGGGTGGCGGGCAGGCTAGAGTGTTTGCTCAGCGAGAGGGGAGGAATGACGCGGATGTGATCGCAGGTACTTTTACTCTGCAATCCTTGTCATTACTTTCCTTGATTGATTCTGGATCTACGCACTCTTACATATTGCGTGAGCATGCTGAATTGCTTGGTTTGCCTGTTGAGTCTTTGGATGTTGGTATGCGTGTCACTAGTTCTTTTGGTGAGACTGTTGTGACTCGAAAGCTGTATAGAAGGTGTCCTTTGGTTGTTCAAGATCATGTTTTTCATGTTGACCTCATGGAGTTACCTTTCTATGGTTTTGATGTAATCCTTGGTATGGATTGGCTTGCTGAGCATCGTGCTGTGGTGGATTGTGAAAATAAGCGAGTTTCGCTGAAGCTTGCGGATGATTATAATGTTGTTGTGGTTGGTGAGAATGTGAAGTTTCTTGCCAATGTGGTGTCTACGTTGGAAGCGAGCCGGATGCTGAGGCAAGGCTGTGAAGCTTACCTAGCTTTTGTGATGAATCCTAGCTCTAAGGAGTTGAGGGTGCAAGATATCAGGGTTGTGAAGGAGTTTCCTGGTGTGTTTGCTGAGGAGTTGCCTGGTTTACCTCCTAATCGCGAGGTGGAGTTTGGGATTGAGCTGTATGAGAATACAACTCCTGTGTCCATTACTCCCTATAGGATGGCACCTAAGGAGCTGAAAGAGCTGAAGACGCAGTTGCAAGAGTTGCTTGAGTGTGGTTTCATTCGGCCGAGTGTGTCGCCTTGGGGTGCACCGGTCTTGTTCGTGAAGAAGAAGGATGGCACTATGAGGATGTGCATTGATTACCGTCAGCTGAACAAGTTGACTATCAAGAATCGGTATCCTTTGCCGAGAATTGATGATCTCTTTGATCAATTTCGGGGGGCAGCCGTGTTCTCTAAGATTGACTTGAGGTCTGGTTATTACCAGTTGAAGGTGAAGGATGTGGATGTGCCTAAGACAGCTTTCAGGACAAGGTATGGGCATTATGAGTTCCTGGTGATGCCGTTTGGTTTAACCAATGCTCCTGCTGCTTTCATGGACATGATGAATCGTGTGTTTCATGAATACCTGGACAAGTTTGTTGTGGTGTTCATCGATGATATCCTCGTGTACTCGCGTACTGAGGAGGAGCACGAAGAGCATTTGAGGATTGTTTTGCAGGCTTTGTTGGAGAATCAGCTTTATGCTAAGCTGAGCAAATGTGAGTTCTGGTTAAGAGAGGTGGTGTTTCTTGGGCATGTGGTTTCTGCTAAGGGGATTCGGGTTGATCCTCAGAAGGTTGAGGCGGTGATGAATTGGAAGGTTCCTAAGTCTGGTCACGAGGTTCGTAGTTTCCTTGGTTTGGCAGGATACTATCGGAGGTTTGTGGATGGGTTTTCTAAGATTGCTGCACCTTTGACAAAGTTGTTGCAGAAGGATGTTAGGTATGAGTGGACAGAGGCGAGACAGCAGGCTTTTGAGAAGCTTAAAGCAGCTTTGACGCAAGCTCCTATCTTGGTTCAACCTGAATCAGGGAAAGAGTTTGTGGTGTATAGTGATGCATTCTATGTTGGTTTGGGATGTGTGTTGATGCAAGAGGGTAAGGTGGTGGCTTATGCATCGCGGCAGTTGAAGGTGCATGAGCGCAATTATCCTACGCATGACATAGAGTTGGCTACAGTGGTTTTTGCTCTGAAGATCTGGAGACATTACCTGTATGGTGAGAAGTGTACTGTGTACACAGATCACAAGAGTTTGAAGTATCTGATGTCTCAGAAGGAGTTGAATCTCAGGCAGCGACGTTGGGTGGAGTTGCTCAAGGATTATGATTTGACGATTGAGTATCACCCTGGGAAGGCTAATGTTGTAGCGGATGCCTTGAGTAGGAAGGTAGCTGTTGAGCTGAGGGCTATGTTTGCCAGTTTGAGTATTTCGCATGATGGTGGTCTTGTGGCTGAGTTGCAAGTGAAACCATCTTTGGTTCAGATGATCAAGGAAAAGCAGTTGCTGGATGATTCCTTGGTGCCGCATGTTCAGGATATCGCGGAGGGTAGACCTTCGGATTTCTGTTTTAATGGTGATGGAGTGTTGTGTTTTGGGAGTCGGATAGTGGTGCCTAATGATGCTGAGCTGAGGCGTGCTATTCTGACTGAAGGTCATAGTAGTCCTTTTGCTATGCACCCAGGTAGTACTAAGATGTATCGAGATCTTCGTGATGAGTACTATTGGGTGGGTTTGAAAAAGGATGTTGCGGAGTTTGTCAGCAGGTGTATGGTGTGTCAGCGAGTTAAGGCTGAGCATCAGTTTCCTTCAGGGTTGTTACAACCGTTGAGAATCCCTGAGTGGAAGTGGGAAAGGGTTACCATGGATTTTGTATCTGGTTTACCTTTGTCGCCATCGAAGAAGAATTCGGTGTGGGTGATTGTGGATCGCCTGACGAAGTGTGCGCATTTCTTGCCTGTGCATACCACGTTTTCTTTGGATAAGCTTGCGGAGCTGTACATTGCTGAGATTGTGCGGCTGCATGGTGTGCCAAAGTCGATTGTGTCGGATAGGGATCCGAGGTTCACATCGCGTTTTTGGCAGTGTCTGCATCAAGCTTTGGGTACAAGGTTGAATTTCAGTACATCTTATCATCCTCAGTCGGATGGTCAGTCTGAGCGTGTTATTCAGATTTTGGAGGATATGTTGAGGTGCTGTGTGATTGAGTTTCGGGGCTCTTGGGAGAAGCATTTGCCCTTGGTTGAGTTTGCTTATAACAATAGTTATCAGGCGAGCATTCAAATGGCACCTTATGAGGCTTTGTACGGGAGGAAGTGTAGGACTCCTCTTTGTTGGGCTGAAACGGGTCAGAAGTTGGTTTCGATGCCGACTTTGTTGAAAGGAACCACCGAGAAGGTGAAGCTCATTTGTGAGCGTTTGAAGGCAGCTTCTGATCGGCAGAAGTCTTACGCGGATTTGAAGCGTAAAGAGATTGAGTATGCGGTGGGTGACCGTGTGTTCTTGAAGGTTTCGCCTTGGAAGAAGGTGATGAGGTTTGGCCGTAAGGGTAAGTTGAGCCCTAGGTACATTGGACCATACGAGGTGGTTGAGCGTGTGGGTCCTGTTGCGTACAGGTTGAGGTTACCTCAAGAGTTGGAGAAGATTCATGATGTGTTTCATGTTTCTATGCTCCGGAAGTATAGATCTGATCCTTCGCATGTGATGCCTGTGGAGGAAGTGCAATTGAATCCGGATTTGACCTATAATGAGGAACCGGTGAAGGTTCTGGATTCGGATAGCAAGGTTCTTCGTGGCAAGACCATTGAGTTGGTGAAGGTGTTGTGGAAGCACCGTGGTGTTGAGGAAGCCACGTGGGAGCGGAAGGATGACATGCTGAAGCAGTTTCCTTATCTCTTTCCTTCGGGTAAATTTCGAGGACGAAATTTCTTAAGGGGGGGAGAGTTGTAACGCCCCGGTTTTGGGCTTAGAAGCTTTGGGTGTTGACCGGTTTGGTCAAAGTGCGGTTCGAATATATAAGAGTGAATTTAGGAAAGCCTAGTTCGGGTTGCATTAAAAATATGGAAAAATGTTCTAAAATCCTCTTTTAATATATATAAGTGAACTGTGAAATCAATTTTACAAAATGAGGTTTGGAAGGGTGACATTTTGGCTAGTGACCAAAATGTAAATTTTGAAAACTGCGTGACTGTTTTAGAAAGGATTGAAACTTTGAATCTTTAAGGAGCTAATTACCCAAAGGGAGTTTCTCCAGATTTTTCTAAGATATTTTATGCTTTAATTCTGATTTTAAACAAAAGGAAAAGTGGAGGGAAGTTATTTCCTAACTAATTTTCCTAAAATCTCATTTTTCTCTCCTCTCATTTTCTCTCAAACCAAACACTTTTCTCCAGAGATTTCACCTCTGATTTTGACACTAAAATCTCTCTTTTCAATCCTCTTTTGATTGCTAATCATCTTATCAACAAAACCTCACCAATTGCCATTAGATTCTTCAAGCTTTTTGGTTCTAAAAGAGGAGAAACTCAAGTTTGGAGGTAAGAACGTCCTTCTCCTCTGAACTTCAAGTTCTTTAATGGAATTCCTAAGTTCTCAATCCTTATTTGGTGATTTATAAAAGGTTTTTAAGGTTGTGTAATGGATCTTGGCTTTAAATGCAAGATTTGATGATTTTTGATGAATTTTCGTTGGATCTGTTAAAGCTGTGATTTGAGGTGTATAATTGGTGATAAATGAATGTTAATTTGATATGGAATTGAGTTTTAACTAATGCAATCCCGGATAGGTTGAATTTCCTAAGTTTAGCTTGTGGTTCTTGGTTGTTTTTGGGTGATCTTGTGGATCTGTTGTTGCTGGAGGTATAAGGATGTTGTTAGGTCCTTTTTAGTTGTTAAATGATGTTTAAGGATGCTTAGTTTTGATGGTTTTTGGCTGGGCTTTGTTGAGGAGTTGTTTGGATGCATTTTCGGTTGTGTTTGGTGGCCGAAAATGGAGTGTGGATGAGAGCAGCGAGTTTAGGTGCTTTCATTGAAGCTATTAATGCATGATGATGCATTAATCTACTGTTTTAATGTGTTAAAACAGGGGATTCATCTTTGGATCCAAGTGGTGGTGATCCGGAAGCTTGATTTGGTGTTTCGGCAAGAGGCGAAACGGAATCGGTGAGTGGATTTTGGTTTTCGGCTTTGAAACCAATGTTTTGGAGGTTTGGGAGCTTAGTCTAAGTCTAAACAACTTTGCTAAGCTCAAGAGTAAGTTTTCGGAAAAACTCTCTTGTTGAGGAACCATGTGATGGTTGGGTGCAATGTGTTTGTTGCATGTTTAAATTCTGTTTTTAAAGCATATCTAGCATGTGTGTTGCTGAGATTATAAGCCATGTGTTTAAGGAAGCTCAAGGTTAGAGTTCCTTGTTTTTGAACATTGTATAAATGTTGTTTGATGCTTAAAGATGCACGATGTTTATGGCTTGGTTAAATGCTTTAAAACAGTGGATTATTGATGATATATGATGTATATTGGCAAGTGATGTTTTTGAAAAGGTTAAGGTCACTAAGGTGGTTAAAAGTCCTTGAGTGAGCCTTGTTTACTTAAGAACATCAAGGTGGTTAAAAGTCCTTGGATGGTTCTTGTTACGGACACAAAGGTGTTTAAAAGTCCTTGTGTGGTCCTTTCCAAGGTGTTTAAAAGTCCTTGGGCCAAGGTGTTTAAAAGTCCTTGGGGTGATTTATATCATGGTGTTTAAAAGTCCATGGCCAAGGTGTTTAAAAGTCCTTGGGGTCAAGGTGTTTAAAAGTCCTTGAGGTGAAACTTGTTAAGGACACAAAGGTGTTTAAAAGTCCTTGTGTGGTCCTTGCCATGGTGTTTAAAAGTCCATGGGCCAAGGTGTTTAAAAGTCCTTGGGGATAAGATCACAATGGTGTTTAAAAGTCCATGTGTGAGTCTTATGTTGATCTTGTTTTAAAGATGGTAATTATCACTTGTGGCCAATATGACATGTTATGATGTGAAGCATGAGATGCTTGTTTAAGATTGCTTGTGAGCATGTCTAAATGTATTTTGAAGTATGATTTATAAATGAGTTTTATAAATGCATTATTGTGTGGTTCTAAGGAGCTTTCCTCACTAAGCTTTTGCTTACGCTCTCTCTTTTTTCTTAAACCAATAATGCAGAGCATTAAAGTGCATTGAGGGCAGCAAGGAGGGCAAGCAATCAAGTGGAAGTTAAGCTCATGTATGAGAAGGTTTTCTTAAACACTTTTAGCTTTTGGCATTTGGCAATGGGGGACCTATGTTGTTGTTTTGGGAGATGTTTGGAACTCCCTAAGTTGGATTTATGTTGTTGTTAATGTTGGTTTTTGTAATTGGCCATTATGTGTTGGTTTGAAGGCTTTTGTGCATGAATGGTTGCTTGTGTAGGAAGCATGCCTTTAGATTTGGGGCTTTCCATATATGTTGATATAATGATGATTGGTTGATGCAAATATGTCTCTTGTATGTTGTATGAGATGCTGGTAAAGTTTGATAGCAATTGGAGCATGATTGGTTGGTCAATTGCATGTTTAGGCAAGCGAATTTCTACATTTTGTGCAGGCCGTATCGGAACAGTGCCTGCCGTTTCGGAACGGGTGCCTCGAAGTAGCCCAGGCGTCCGAAACGGGTGACACCGTTCCGAAACGGAAAGGCTACTGTCAGCCCTCGTTTCGGTACGCGTTGCGGAACGGCCCCGCGTTTCGAAACGGGCTGTCTCCCGTTTCGGAACGGATGACCGTTGTGGGCTGACATTGGTAGTTATATGTTTCAAAATGTTGCATTTTGGTCCTGAAACTTGTATGTGCAATTGTATGAGTTTGGAATGTCCGTTTGAGCTGAAATTTGGCCGAGACGCATGAAACATGATTAATTTCAAGTTGGTAACTTTAATTTGGGTGAAGTCCTTATATTTACCAGAATTTACAATTTGGTCCCTAAAGTTGTAATTTGTTCAATTGGGTCCCTGTTCGATCTCTGATGTTTATGATCTTTGAGTATGTTGTTTGAATGATCATAACTATGGTTAATGTGCATCTAGACAAGTTTAAAAAGAAAAAAAAGGATCGTTAATCAAGGTTGACTTTCGGGTTGACTTTGGTTTTCCCCGTGTGACTTTCTTAATTCGGGTCAACCGTCTAGGCCGGGTTAAGGGGGTTACATTTTGGGTAAGATTCGACGAGTTTTCCGACTTGTTTTGCATTATTATCAAGTGGGTTGTATGGTTAATCTAATGAGCTCTCTTTTTCGACAGAATCATGACTTTTGGGGACCTCCGGCGACCATTTCCGGCGATCGGCCGACAAAACATCATCGGTAGGGTAAGTGGGCCGGGCATAATGGCCCAATTCTTTTCGAACCGGTCCAAACCCGAATCGAGCCCATCAACCTGACCCGTGTCTAACATCACCCAAACCCGTATCCGACCAGAATCGATCCAACCCGACCCGTATCCGAGCCCAACCCGTCTACCGAGTCAACTCAGCCCGAGTCAGTCACCGAGTCAACTCAGCCCGAGTCAGTCACCGAGTCAACTCAGCCCGAGGCAGCTCAGTGAGTCAGCCGAATCAACTCAGTTGACCTTTTCCTGTTGACCGCTGACGTCAGCGTTGACCTGCTGACGTCAGCGTTAACTCTGACCCCGTTGGTCGTTGACCTGCTGACGTCAACGTTGACTTTGACCTGTTGATCAAAAAGTCAACTTTTCTGAAAACTCCTATTTTATGTTTTTCGACATCCTGAGTCCGTTTTGTAGCCTGTTTCGCAAAATTCTAACCCGAAAGCCTTCGAATCTGACCTTGAACTCGAACTTGTTTATGTAGTTATTTATTCAGTTAAGAGCTCTATGAATAAGGACTAAAATGGGACATTGTGTGATTGAAGGTACTCACAGTTCCTTTAATACGAATTGTTGAGGGACGTCAAATACGGGTTCAAGAGTGTTCGAATGTCGTTCCTGGATTGACCGTTATAGCTCGGAGCCAAGGTAATACTTTTCTACCACTTGTATGCTTTATGAACATGTTGGTATTCGGTTGTAGCCTGCATACTTATGATGAAGTATATTGTTAGTCTACCTATGTCAAATCAGATATGAAAAGTAAGTATGAAAATTCAGATAAGTATGACATATTTGATTAAAAAAATAATATGAATAAATCGAAAAGATCTGGAGTTCTATAATTAATTTTGAATAAGATTTTGATTGATGCGAATAAGGAATTGTTGATCAATGAGTGATCCAAGTTCAATGGTTAATCGGTAAAACAGTGCACTTCGAAACATCCAATTCAGACCATTTTCTTGATTTAAGGTTTAATGCTCAGAATATTTGGTTGTGAAGTGACAAAGACGCCTTGGTGTATAAGAAAGACAAAAAAATTACCTCTGTTAATGGAAGCGATTTAGAAACCTTCACTAGATCTGGTAACACAATCGATTCATCTGTAAACCCCGATTTTGCTATGGTCGTTATGTTAACGAAGCCTAAACCTTCAAAATTCCAAAGTGCTAAGATCTTCTCGAGTTCTGAATAAATCTCCGAAGATAAGACTACAGAAAATTATTCGCATGTCTAGATTAATCTAAGTGGCATAAAAGTTGAATTGATCTGAAATGACTAAAAGGATTGAAAATGCTGATAAAGCTGAACTAGTCAGAATGTGTATAATGACCAAAAGGACGGAAATACGCTCGGGTACTAGATGCTGAATTAACCATAATGATGGATGTACCCTTGAGACTCGAATCGAATGAATATTTAGAAGGATTCGAAAGGCTCAGGATAATTGAAAAACCTTTGAACATTGAAATGACTGAAAAGACCTCTAAGTCTCGTATTTGCTGGCCGTTCGATATATATGTGAATTTGAGTGAATATCATATAAAGGCATATTCGATCTATTTGGAGGAAATATATATATAGTTAACAATAAGAGTAGTCTATTTAAGGGTATGTTCGATACTATGGTTTGAGTTCGGGTGCACTGCCCATGTTCAAATACTTGGTAAATATCGCAGTATTGAGATCTGTAAGTTTAACTGAATTTGGAAACCTGATAAACTGTGGAGATCTTCATATATGTAGATTACTAATTTGTCCTTAGTATATGGAATTACAGAATCTCCCTTGACAGTTAAATGACCAAAATGCTCTCGTTGGCCAAAATGACCGGAATAGCCCTAAATGTATCCGATATCGTGAATGATCTTGATTTAGAAATTCCTGAATGCTTGGTTGGAAACCTGATGGGAAAATGGAATTCCCGAGTCTCCGTTTATGCCTTGTTGGTATAAATTACCAAAATACCCATGTATGACAAAATGACCATAATGCCCTCGTAGGCTTAAATGACTGAATCACTCATGATATATCTGAACTCTCTAAGATCTTGATGTATCAATTCCTGAATATCTGGTTTGAACCGTTAGTAAGAACCCTTTTTAATAGGGATCTCGTTTTTGAAATTTATCCAAATTGTCAAAAGTTCAATGTGTCCCCTTCCATAAATACCTAGTATCTTCAAGAAATAAATTGTTCCATCTAGTGTGTTCCATGTGTGCTACATTCAGTTGAATGTGTTGTGTGATTATTACATGTTAGTAAACAATCTAATGACTTAATTATGATCGATGATATGCTTGATGAAATGATGAACTGGACATATGATAACATTTTCTGCCTACCCGTTGTAAGTTTAGTCGATCTGTATACTTGGTATATGATTGTGCTATGTGGTTATTTGATCTGTGATAATATTGTTTGTCTGCCTGATGTAAGTAATAGTATAATCTGTTAGCTTGACCTAGGATGGTACACTTTATTTGCATGATGATTGATGATATCGTCTGCTCAATGGTATCCCCATGTATGTGTCTAAAGAGCATGAACTTCTATTTCTGATGTCTCGAATGGAATATGTCTGCCATATGTATTCTGTTACTCATGTATGAAATCTGAATAACAATTGCTATCTGGGGTATATTGTTGGGTTATGTTATGAAGTCTATGTTGGTATAGCCCTGATCCAGCTGGTAAATCCTTATAGACTCAAGGTCTCCCCTTGGGTAGGTTCCGATGCTTTAGCACGGGTAAATCCTTATGGACCTAAGGCAGCCCCTTATGTGGCACCTATGCCCATCGGGCCTAGGGTAAGTCCTTATGGATGCAGTTCTGGGGGAACTGCATATCTGGTGTAAGGTTGGAGGGTAAACAAAGAGTTAAAATGAACTTTACTGCTACTTGAAACAAATGTATTTGAAATAAAAGGGTTTACTGCATTATTACATTTCATGTATTAACGTTGCACTGTTGGAACACACTAGACGCTAAACTCTCTGGTTTCACCTCCGTATGCTACCAGCCTATATAATTCCCGTCTAATTCTCGATGTTCGAATAAAGAACAAATATCTTTATTCTCTTGTATGATGCTACCTCAAAATAGTATAACGGAAATGGGGACTGTTATTACATGGAACATCATGAAAATGTTATGCCTACCATATATCTGCATGAGCTTATAGCATCTTTTGGTAGTTCTGTATTACTGAGCTTTTCCAAGCTCACGTTGCTTTATAGTTAGTGGGCATGTATGTCATGTATTGTTTTATGATAGTGTCTGTAAAACACTTTTTGAAATTTTTGTTATGTGTTTAAATGACTTCCTAAAATGGTATTTTAAAAAAAAGTTGATTTTACAGTTTAACAAGTGTTTGAAAAAAATGTTTTTATGTGTATTTTTACTGTGGGTCGCTCTTGTGACCCTAATGTGACTTCCTAGGATCCGTTGTAATGCATAGGCGGGTCTAGGGGGTTACACAAGAACAGAGGATCAATGCATCAAAACCACCAGCAACTTAAACAATCTCGTTGCTCTATCCTAAAACACCAAAATACCCATCCGAAACAACCGAAATCACCTTCGATTGATCACTAAACTCAGCCCAACCATCAACAAACACTTCCATCACATTTTAACCATAAATCAACATCCTAAAACATCCTCATACCTCCAGCAACTCAGATTTCACATTAACAACCTAAAACCCAAAATCTAACAATCTAACAATTAGAGATCCAACACAATTCGGGATTACATTCATAAAACCATTATTTCCTCATCATTCAACATCCAAAATATGATTAAAATCACTCACAAATCAATCAAAATAGTGCCCAAATGAAAATCTTGAAAATCCATCTTTCAAAGCTTTAACTAACAATTTTCATCAATTTATTTACAAAATCTTGTTAATAAACAAAAATAGAGAGCCAAAGACTTGGGATTTTCAATAAAGAACCTTAATTAGAGGAGAGAAAAGAAAGATCACCTCTAACACAAGCCTCCCCTTGATTTGCAATGATTTTGTTGAAATCCTTTAAGAAAACTCTTGCTAAATGTTGTAGAAATCCACTAAAGATTCTAATGATAAAATGAGAGTTGAGCTACTGGGAAATTTGAGAGAAAAGTTTAAAGAAAAGAAGTTACATGATAAAATGATTTGGCTAATAAAATCTCTTTTTATTAAAACACATTTATTAAAACTCTTAATTAAAACATTTAAAACACCAAATCAAGGGAGTTAGCTGATACCAACATGGTGTAATAGCTCCCTAAGGAGTCTAAGTTTTGGCTCTCTTCAATTTAGCCATTAAAACAAAACTTTTAATTTTTACATTTTAGTCACCAAGTCGAAATGTCGACTTTCCAAAATTTATTTTTCAAAATTGATTTCACTTTCCATTATTACATATTTAATTAGGATTTTAGAAAATTTTCACATGATTTTATCACGTCTTGAACTAAGATTTCCCTGAACCGGCCCAAATCTCTAATCTAGATTCACCGACCCCTAAACCGCTTTTAAAACCTCTAGGCCCAAAACTGGGGCGTTACAACTCTTCCCCACTTAGGAAATTTCGTCCTCGAAATTTTACCTGTAGGAAAAAGATGTGGAAACTGTCTCAACATGTCCACCTTGCTTTCCCACGTGGCCTCCTCAACTCCTCGGTGTCGCCACAACACCTTCACAAGTTCAATCGTCTTACCACGAAGAACTTTGCTACTAGAATCTAGGATCCCCACTGGTTCCTCATCATAAGATAAATCCAGATTCAAATCAATCTCCTCAACATGCATTACATGAGATGGATCCGATCTATACCTTCTCAACATGGAAACATGAAACACATCATGGATTTTCTCCAACTCGGGAGGCAACCTCAACCGATATGCAACAGGACCAACACGCTCCACAACCTCATAAGGTCCAATAAACCTTGGACTAAGCTTACCCTTACATCTAAATCTCATCACCTCTTTCCAAGGCGATACCTTCAAGAACACGCGATCTCCAACTGAGAACTCAATCTCCTTACGATTTAAATTGCATAGGACTTTTGACGATCTGATGCAGCCTTCAATCGCTCACATATGAGCTTCAATTTCTCAGTTTTTCCTTTTAGCAAATATGGCAAGGAAACCAACTTTTGCCCCTCCTCTGCCCAACAAAGAGGCGTTCTACACTTCCTCCCATACAAAGCCTCATACGGAGCCATTTGTATACTTGCCTGGAAATTGTTATTATAGGCAACCTCCACCAAGGGCAACTGCTTTTCCCAAGAACCTTGAAAATCTATAACACAACATCTCAACATATCCTCCAGCACTTGGATAACTCGCTCCGACTTTCCATTCGTCTGAGGATGATATGAATTACTGAAATTTAAATGCGTACCCAGCGCTTGGTGTAAACACTCCCAAAACCTCGATGTAAACCTCAGATCTCTATCTGACACTATAGACTTAGGCACACTATGTGAATGTACAATCTCAGCAATGTACAACTCCGTTGGCATATCCAACATATACGTAGTATGCACAGCCAAGAAATGTGCAAACTGCATAAGACAATCTACAATCACCAAAACGGAGTTCTTCTTTGATGGTGTCAAAGGCAAACCAAACACAAAATCCATTGTAATCCTTTCCCATTTCCATTTCGGTATACTCAAAGGCTGCAACAAATCGGAAGGAAACTGATACTAAGCTTTCACAAGCTGACATACCATACACTTGCTCACAAAGTCCGCAACATCCTTTTTCAACCCAACCCAATAGTACTCATCCTTCAAACCACGATACATCTTTGTACTACCAGGATGCATAGCAAAAGGACTGCTATGAGCTTCAGTCAAAATAGTTCACCTCAGCTCAACATCCTCCGGCACAACTATCCGACTTTTAAAACATAAAACACCATCATCATTGAAACAGAAATCAGTTGCATTACCATCAACTATATCTTGAACATGAGGCACCAAAGAATAATCAAACAATTGCTTATCATTAATTAACTGAATTAAGGAAGGTTTCACTTGTAGCTCGGCTATCAACCCACCATCATGCGATATACTCAACTGAGCAAACATCGCTCTTAACTCAACAACCACCTTTCTACTCAAAGCATCGGCCACAACATTGGCCTTTCCAAGATGGTACTCTATCGTCAGATCATAATCTTTAAGAAACTCCAACCATCTTCATTGCCTAAGATTCAACTCTCTCTGGGACATTAGATACTTCAAACTCTTATGATCTGTGTAAACTACACACTTCTCACCGTAAAGGTAATGCCTCCAAATCTTCAAAGCGAACACAACTGCATCAAGTTCTAAATCGTGAGTAGGATAGTTGCACTTATGCACCTTCAATTGCCTAGATGCATATGCCACAACCTTCCCACCTTGCATCAACACACAACCTAGGCCAACATACGATGCATCACTGTAAACCACAAACTCCTTACCCGATCATGGTTGAATCAAGACAGGAGCTTGCGTCAAAGCTTCCTTCAACCTCTCGAAAGATTGTTGTCTAACATTCGTCCATTCATAGCAAACATTCTTTTGTAACAACTTAGTCAACAGAGCAACAATCTTAGAGAAACCCTCCACAAACCTTCGATGATATCTAGCCAAGCCAAGGAAACTACGCACTTCAGTCACCGATTTAGGTGTTTTCCAATTCATTACAACCTCAATCTTGTGTGGGTCAACACGAATACCCTCGGCCGACACTACATGTCCAAGAAAGACAACTTCCCTAAGCCAAAACTCGTACTTGTTCAGCTTAGCATAAAGCTGATTCTCCAACAAAACTTGCAATACAATCCTCAAATGCTTATCTTGATCCTCCTCGGTACGCGAGTACACGAGAATATCATCAATAAACACCACCACGAACTGATCCAAGAACTCATGGAACACACAATTCATCATGTTCATGAATGCAGCCGGTGCGTTCGTCAACCCAAACGGCATCACTAAGAACTCATAATGCCCGTACCTTGTCCAAAAAGCTGTCTTAGGTACACCTACATCCTTGACCTTCAGTTGATAATATCCAGACCTGAAATCAATCTTCGAGAACACTGAAGCACCTTGAAACTGGTCAAACAAATCATCGATCCTTGGCAAAGGGTACTTGTTCTTAATTATCAACTTGTTTAGTTGCCAATAATCTATACAAATTCGCATTGTGTCATCCTTCTTCTTTACAAACAAGACCGGTGCACCCCAAGATGAAACACTTGGCCTTATGAACCCTCGATCAAGCAACTCCTGAAGTTGCATTTTCAACTCCTTCAACTCCTTAGGTGTCATCTGATAAGGATCAATAGACACCGGAGTCGTATTTTCATACAACTTAATGCCAAACTCAATTTCTCTATTCGGTGGCAAACCAGGCAACTCTTCCGGAAAGACACCCGGAAACTTACATATTGTTCGTATGTCTTGTACTCGCACCTCCTTTGTACAAGGTTCATCATATAAGCTAGGAAAGCTTCACAACCCAACTCCATCATACATCTTGCATCAAGAGCCGAAATTGCATTGGACAAGAATTTCACATTCTCGCCTACGATTACCATTTCGTAATCATCAGCAAGTTTTAAGGTAACTCGCTTAACATCAAAATCGACTATAGCCCTATGCTTAGTCAACCAATCCATTCCAATGATCACATCAAAACCATAGAAAAGAAATTCCATTAAATCAACTGAAAACACATGACCTTGAACAGATAAAGGACATCTCCTATACAACTTTCTCGTAACAACAATTTCATAAAAAGAGTTTATTACTTGCATTCCTACATCTAGCATCTCAACAAGAATATCAAGCAAACGTGCATGCTCACTCAAGATGTATGAATGCGTAGATCCAGAATCAATTAAAGCTAACAAAGACAAGGATTGCAAGGTGAAAGTACCTGCAATCACATCGGTGTTGTTACGTCCTTCGCGATGTGCATACACTCTCGCATAATCACCACCCTCGGGTTGAACAGCAACAACATAAGCTACACCTCTCTGTCCATCCTCCCTCCATTGGAATTTACAACGCCCACGCCCACGACCTCTTTGTGGTGCAACAACAGGTGCCCGACCCTGACCACCTCCAGCTAACAAAGGACACTAACGTCTCATATGTTCAACTGATCCACAGTTCCAACAAGAATTAGCCGCCCCAGCCACATGAGCTTGTGCTTCTCGTGCCACACAAAGACAATATCGCCTCAAATGCTCTCGCGATCCACATGTCCAACAAGTATTATGTTCTGATCTCACTCTATTACCCTAAGCTGGCGCACCTTGCCCAAAAGTACCTCGCCTCGCCTCAGGCCAATATCTATGATCATGGTTTCTTTTATATTGTCCACCACTAGGACCCGAATTCGCATCTCTCTTTCAATTGAGTGTGTAAAATTTCTATATTTTATCCCCTATTTAACCCATATTTCTGCTGCATTCAAGCATAATTCATTGCATTTAGGTTAGATTTCAGTTTCACATCACAAATATATTAAATGGCACAGTTTCTACTGAAATTGGTTGCTTTTGCAGGTTGCTGTCGTAGCGGATGGAGAAGCAGGATCTGGGCAGAGATGCAGAAAAGCTGGAACTGGATGAGCAGTCGAGGGGGACGATGCTGCCATGGTTGCCGCCGTGACAGCAAAGGACGACAGCAGTTTTGAGGAGAAGAAGCATAGTGGGCCTCGACAGAAAGAGAAAATTAAGCCCATCTGTCGTGGAGTACTCCTATATTTTTCCGAGCCCTAGATCAGAATGAAGGCCAAGCCCAAGGTTCAAGAAAGATATCCCAAGGAAGAAGGAAGGACGAATTAAAGACTGCAGTTCTGAAGATTTAGTCTTTATTAGAGTTGTACTTTGATTTAAAGTTGTATTCCTTCCATATTAGAAAACTTGAACCCAAGGCCTATAAATAGGCATGTAATTAGACATAGGAGAGGACATCACCAATCTCTAGCCTTCTTCCCAACCCTATCCGTTTTCCCCTTCTCAACATGTTCTAAATTCCCCTTAGGGCCACGGGTTGATTTGTAAAGTAGTTGCAAGGGTTGCTTTTGTTTTAGGATTTTCTTTGTTCAGTAAAATAAACTTCAAGTTCTCTTATTCTGGTTATTAACATCTTGCAAGAGCATCGGGAGAGCATTGTGAGGTTATCTATTTACTTAATATCGGGAGAGTTAAGTATACGAAAGGAATAAGTGCGAGTTCTCTAGTTTATAGTTGAACTATCTCGGACCTAGGGATAGGACGAGGTTAAGTGGCTAAAGAAGAATTCAACAACATCGGTGTTCATCCTTCGATTCACGCCGGGAGGTATCATCAAATACATGTTCATCGACAGACTTGGACCTAGGGATAGGCCAAGGCACAGCAGGGATTCTTGCCAAACTTGAAGTACAGAGTTGTGTGATCGCTGCCGCGACAAACAACAGACTGCCGCCGCGACGGGTGCTGCCGCGACGGGAACATCGACAGAGCAGATTTTCTTAGACTTAGCAATTCCTGCACTACTGAGCAATTCAATACCAACCCATTCTCTGTATCTTAATTATTTTAATCCTATTTTCCAGTATTCTTTATTATTTCGTGACAAACATCTTAAACTATTCTCTTTACTTTCGTGCAGTAATCCAAGGTGAAGCTATTATCCCAGTCCCTGTGGAGACGATATCCGATACTTCAGTATCACTTTACTACTTGCGTCGTGTACACTTGCACTACATTGCGATAGACTCTTTTACACGCAACAAGTTTTTAGCGCCGCTGCCGGGGACTGGCAACATATCTTTACCCTACCTTTTACTGCATTTGTTTTATTTTTCTGTTTTACTTGGATTGTTCAACCTATACCTTTCACGAGGTCTTTTGTTTTCGTATGCGCAGATCTCAACGGGGGAAGGAACCGAAGTACCAATTAGATCCTGAACCCGAACGAACATTCAATCTCAAGAAAAGAGTCTGTTACCTCGTTGAAAGGAATGAATACCTAGAGGGACAAATCATAGCAATGGAAAACGAAGGACGTGAAGAAAGAAGGAACGACCCAAGAAATCCCCAGGATGCTGTAGATCCTGCTGGGAATGGAGGGAACGGTCAAGCTGTCGACCCTCCTGTCGCTGCCGCACGCCGGTCATGCCGAGACTACATGCTTAATGACCATGTAGAACTAGAAACCACGCTGCCGGATGTAGATGTTGACAACTTTGAGCTGAAACCTGTCATGTTCAGCATGATCAACAACGCTGGCCAATTTAGTGGTGCTGCTACTGAGGATGCTAGAGATCATCTGAAAATGTTCCAGGAGATCTGTGGTTCGTTTAGACTACCAGGAGTTAATCCGAAGATACTGATGCTTCAGTTATTTCCTCATTCATTGAGGGACAGGGCAAAGACTTGGTGGAATAAACTTACGCCAGGTTCAATTAGAACTTGGGCAGATTTAACTCGTGAATTCTTATCTCGTTTTAATCCTTCACACTTATCTGAGCGATTACGTAACGAAATTGCTACTTTTCAACAGGAAGAAGACGAGCCAATGCACGAGGCCTGGGACAGATTTACCACTCTTCTACGGAACTGCCCAATGCATGGATTCCCTGTTTGGAACCAGGTAACAAAATTTTATAATGCTGCTAACTTACAAACTCGTATCAGAATTGATTCGGCAGCAAACGGATTACTGCTGGACAAAGACCCAGATGAGGCAATGACAGTATTAAAAAATCTGGCGAAGAATGAGGAGCAATTTCCGACAGCAAGAAGAGGGGGTAAACGGGTTCTAGTTGTAAAGGATTATGAGGCCGACAGCACAATGAAATCACAGGTGGCATATCTCACTAAGGCAATGAAAAAGCTCTTGAACGAAGATTCGCAGCCTGTATACGCTGCTGAAGAGGTATGCGACATTTGTGAAGGACATCACAGTTCGGAGGAATGTCCAATACAGTTAGAAGAGGGAAAGTATGTTGGAAACTACAATAAGCAGAATTATAATTCCAACAACTATAATCCTAACTGGAGAAAGGATCCCAAGTTTTCTTGGAGCAATCCTAATAATGCTCTGAATCCTCAAGCACAGAATAATCAGAACCGGGGAGGACCTAGATTGCTAACTCGGCAGCAACCGCAGCAGCAACAGCAACAGCCACCAGCTGCCTCAAATAGTATACTGGAACAGACTCTAGCTACATTTATGTCTCAAACAGGTACCTACATTGAGAACATGAATCACTTTGTCAAGAAGATAGAAATGTTCATGGATAAAACAGAGATGCGGATGACCAACCATGAAGCTACTCTGAAATCATTGGAGACACAGATGGGTCAGATTTCCCAGCATGTAAAACTAAGGCAGAATGGCGGATTTCCTAGCAATACTGAAAATGCTAGACAGCCCACACATGAGCAGTGTAAAGCCGTCACTACTAGAAGTGGGAAGAAATTACCAGGGCCAGAGAAGGAAACTGAAACAGTTAAGAAACCAGCCTTGGAGTCTCCTGCCGAGGAAGCTGCCCCGACAGACGACAAGCAGCCTGCTGCCGATGAACCTGTCACGACAGCAGAAGGGACAAAGGAGAAAGATGACGAACCCAAACCTCCTCAGACCCGTATGCAGTGGGAAGGACGCATTGCTGATTATCGTCCCCCACCACCTTTCCCTCAGCGGCTACAGAAATTAAAACAGGAATCACAACTTAAGAAAATTTATGATATTTTTAAGCAGGTTCATATCAACATTCCGCTGTTAGATGTTGTAAGGGAAATACCTGGTTATGCCAAATTTCTCAAGGATGCCATGTCAAAGAAGTCCAAACTTGGGAAATTTGAAACGGTAAATATGACACATGGATGCATGAGTATTCTGCACAAGTATCCACCCTAGAAGAAGAAGGATCCTGGGAGCTTCATCATACCGTGCATAATCGGAGACAAATTTGTGGGTAAGGCACTTTGTGATCTTGGTGCTAGTATAAATTTAATGCCCAAATCTATTTTTTCAGAAATTAGGTGTTGGAAAAGCTCGGCCCACAACAGTAGTACTACAGCTGGCAGACCGCTCTTACGTTCACCCAGAAGGAAAAATTGAAGCTATTCTGGTAAGAGTGGATAAGTTTATTTTTCCTGCTGACTTTCTTATCTTAGATTGTGAAGCAGATGAGAACGCACCAATCATCCTGGGGCGACCCTTCTTAGCCACAGGAAGATCACTGATTGATGTGGAAAGAGGAGAACTCATTATGAGAGTGAACGATCAAGAAATCAAGCTAAACGTTCTCCAAGCAATGAAACATGCTGATGCAGGAGAAGAGTGCAAGGCCATCACTGCAATCACCTTTGACCAACCCTGCATCAGGTCGGGCTGCCACGACATTAAAATTGGTCACTGCCTCGGCAGCCATTTAGAAGACTGTCACGACAGCACCGACGACAGCAGCTCCTCAGAATCTGATACTGAAGATCAAGAGGAGATAAACTGGATAGGCAATCGTCCAGGTAAGTTATTCGAGCCTTTAAACTATACCTCGGATAACCATGAAATTCAAAAGCCATCAACTGTTGAGCCCCCTGTTCTAGATCTTAAACCCCTGCCAGGGCAGCTAAAATATGCTTTTCTTGGTTTAAATGATACGTTGCCCGTAATCATCTCTTCCAAGTTGATGCAGGAACATGAACGGTAGTTAATAGGGATGCTGCAGCAGCACAAAAAGGCTATTGGATGGACGATAGCTGATATTCAAGGCATTAGTCTGACATTATGTATGCATAAAATTCTTCTAGAGGATGATCATAAGCCGACTATTGATGCACAAAGGCGTCTGAACCATGCTATGAAAGAAGTGGTGCGGAAAGAAATAATCAAATGGCTAGATGCTGGAATAATTTGCGCCATCTCGGACAGCAAATGGGTAAGCCCGGTGCAGTGCGTTCCCAAAAAAGGAGGAATGACCGTGGTAACCAACGAGAACAATGAGCTAATCCCAACTAGGACTGTGACCGGTTGGAGGGTTTGTATGGACTATCGGAAGCTTAACAAAGCTACCCAAAAGGACCACTTTCCTTTACCCTTTATTGATCAAATGCTTGATAGACTAGCGGGTAAACCTTACTATTGTTTTCTTGATGGTTACTCAGGTTACAATCAAATAGCCATCGCACCGGAAGATCAAGAAAAGACGACGTTCACATGCCCGTACGGAACATATGCTTTTAGGAGAATGACTTTTGGACTCTGTAATGCACCAGCCACTTTCCAAAGGTGCATGATGGCAATATTCTCCGATATGGTGGAGGATTTCCTAGAAATCTTTATGGATGATTTTTCAGTCTTTGGAGACAATTTTGAGAGCTGCCTAGGCAACCTACAGAAAGTGCTCGGAAGATGTGAAAAAGCAAACCTAGTATTGAACTGGGAAAAGTGTCACTTCATGGTGGATGAAGGGATAGTCCTTGACCATAAGATTAGCTGCCGTGGCATAGAAGTCGACAGAGCTAAGATCGAAGTGATCGAAAATCTGCCGCCACCCACCACAGTCAAGGGAATCAGAAGTTTCTTAGGACATGCTGGTTTTTATCGGAGGTTCATTGCGAATTTTTCAAAAATAACCAAGCCCCTATGCCATCTTCTGGAGCAGAACCGACCCTTCGACTTTAACGCTGAATGTACTAAGGCATTCAAGGTTCTGAAAGAAAAGCTGGTAATAGCCCCAATAGTACAGCCACCAGATTGGACACTGTAACGCCCCGGTTTTGGGCTTAGAAGTTTTGGGCGTTGACTGGTTGGTCAAAGTCCTGTTCGAATCTAAAGAGGTTAAATTAGGAAAGCCTAGTTCGGGTTGCATTAAAAATATGGAAAAATGTTCTAAAATCATATTTTAATATAATTAGATGAACTGTGAAATCAATTTTGGAAAATGGGTTTTGGAAGGTTGACATTTTGGCTAGTGACCAAAATGTAATTTTCGCAAGTTTGGTGGCTGTTTTATAAAGAGTTGAAACTTTGAATCTTTAAGGAGCTATTAATCCAAAGATGATTTCTCCAGATTTTTCTAAGATATTTTAAGTCTAAAATCTGATTTTAAAGATTATTAAATTTGGAGGGAAGTTATTTTGACTATTTTCTCAACTAACTTCCATTTTTCTTCTCTCATTTTCTCTCAAACCAAACATTGCTTTTCCAGAGAATTTGATCTGATTTCTTCACCTAAATTCCTCCTTTCAACTCTCATTTGATAGCAAATCATTGTATCTTCAAAACCTCTTCATTTGCTACAAGTTTCATCAAGGTTTTTCATTCCAAAAAGTGGAGAATCACAAGTTTGGAGGTAAGAATGCCCTTCTCCTCTAAACTATCAGTTCTTTACTGAAATTCCCAAGTTCTCAACTCTTAATTGATGTTTAATTAAAGGCTTTTGGGTTTGGAATTGGATCTTGGCTTATTATGCAAGATTTTGATGATTTTTGATGATTTTCGTTAGATCTGAGTAATCTGGGTTTTGAGAGGTGTTTTTGATGTTAAATGATCTCTAAATTAATGAGGAAATGAGTTTTGATCAATGCAATCCCGGATAGGTTGAGTTTCCTAAGTTTAGCTTGTGTTTTAAGGTAGTTTTTGAGGTGATCTTGTGGATCTGTTGTTGCTGGAGGTATAAGGATGTTGATAGGTGGTTTTTAGATGTTATATGATGTTAGTAGAAGTGAGGTTTTGCTGGTTTATGGCTGGGCTTTGTTTAGAAGTGTTTAGATGCATTTTCGGTTGTTTTTGGTGGCCGAAAATGGAGGTTGGATGAGAGCAGCGAGTTTAGGTGCTTTCATTGAAGTAATTGATGCATGGTGATGCATTAATTTACTGCTTTGATGTGTTGAAACAGGGGAGGCATCTTTGGATCCAAGTTTGGTTGTTTCGGAAGCTTGATTTCGTGCTTCGGCAAGTGGCGAAGTGGAAATCGGTGAGTGCAATTATGGAAATTGGATTTCAGCTTTTTAAACCAAGGTTTGAAGGTTGTGGGAGCTTAGTTTAAGTCTAAACAACTTAGCTAAGCTCAAGTGTAAGTTTTCGGATTTTCTCTCTAGTGGTGGCCATGATCTTGATGTGATGCAAAATGATGATTTGCATGTTTTAATTACTGTTTTGAAAGCATGTTTTAGCATGGTTTTTGCTGGTGATGTAAGCCATATGTTGAAGGTAACTCTAGGTAGGAGTTCCTTGATTTTGTACATTGGAATGATGTGGTTTGATGCTTTGAAATGCATGATGAAATGGCTTGATTTAATGCTTTAAAACAGTGGATTAAATGATGGAAATGATGTATATTGGCAAGTGATGTTTTCAAAATGTTAAGGTCACTAAGGTGGTTAAAAGTCCTTGAGTGAGCCTTGTTACTTATGAACATCAAGGTGGTTAAAAGTCCTTGGATGGTTCATGTTGCGGACACTAAGGTGTTTAAAAGTCCTTAGGTGATCCTTTCTATGGTGTTTAAAAGTCCATAGGCCAAGGTGTTTAAAAGTCCTTGGGATCAAGGTGTTTAAAAGTCCTTGATGAGATTCAATTCATGGTGTTTAAAAGTCCATGGCCAAGGTGTTTAAAAGTCCTTGGGATCAAGGTGTTTAAAAGTCCTTGATGTGTTACTTTCTATGGTGGTTAAAAGTCCATAGGCCAAGGTGTTTAAAAGTCCTTGGGGCCAAGGTGTTTAAAAGTCCTTGGGAAAGTTGTTGAACTTGTTTTATGAAATGAAATTTGTCACTTGAGCCAATATGACATGTTAAGTAAGTAAGAAGCATGAGATGCTTGTTTTGATATATGAAATGAAGCATGAGATTGCTTGTTTTAAAGTGTGCTTTGAGCATGTGCAAAGTTTGACTATAAGCATGATTTATAAATGGTTTTAATTGCATTATTGAATTGTTTTTAATGAGCATGTCTCACTAAGCTTTTGCTTACGCTCTCTTTGTTTTCTTAATTCAATAATGCAGAGCATTAGAGTATCTTGAGGGCAGCAAGAAAGGGCAAGCAATCAAGTTCAAGTGAAGCTCAAAGTATGAAGGTTTTATAAGTGCAATTTAGCTTTTTGTATGTTTTGGCAATGGGGGACCAATGTGTATGATTTGGGAGGTGTTTGAGGCTCCCTAAGTATGTTGGATGTTGACGTGTTTGCTGGTTTTTGCATTGGAACCATATATGCTTGTTTTGGAAGTTTGGTGTTGAATAGCTAGCTTGTTAGGAAGCATGCCATTAGAATTTGGGGCTTTTCATATGTGTTGGTTATATGTTGAATTGGTGCTGCATTTATGGTCCTTGCATGTTGGTAGACCATGTGGTATGATTTGGTGTTGTATAATTGAGGTTGGATGCATGTATGTTGCTGTTTTAAGTCGATTTCTGGCAGGAGTATCGATACTCGGGCTTGCGTATCGATACGCAAGAGCCAAATATGCAGATTTCTGCCCAGGCGTATCGATACGGGCTGGGTATCGATACTCGTTTTAGTTTCTGTCTTCCCCGTGTATCGATACGACTCCAGGCGTATCGATACACGACCGTTAATTTGGTTGAAAGTATCTTTTTAGGTTTTGTTTTGTTTACATTTTGGTCCTGAAATTTGTTTGTGCAATTGTATGAGTTTGGGAAGTCCTTTTGAGCTGAAATTTCACAGAGAAGCATGAAACCTATTTAATTTCAAGATGGTAACTTCAAATTGGGTTAAGTCCTTATAATTATCAGAAATTACAATTTGGTCCCTAAAGTTGTAATTTGATCAATTGGGTCCATGTTTGACCTCTGATGGTCGTGATCTTTTGGTATGATGTTTGTGTGATCACCTTTAGGCTTAATGTGCATCTAGACAAGTTTTAAAAAGAAAAAAAAAGGGTCGTTAATCAAGGTTGACTTTCGGGTTGACTTTGGTTTTCCCCGTGTGACTTTCTTAATTCGGGTCAACCGTCTAGGCCGGGTTAAGGGGGTTACATTTGGTGGTATCAGAGCTGAGTTTGCGAGTCATTGGGAATGAACGTATGCATGATTGAAGCATGTTTGCCTTGTATGCTTGTTGTTTGAAAGCATGTTCAGTGGCTTGAGATGTTGATGCAGTTGAGTTGTATGTTGTGATGTTGCATGCTGAGGGTACCCATTGCCAAACAAAAGCTAAAGGAAAGATGTTGTTTTGAAATGAAATTGAGCTGAATACTTGGATTGCTTACCTTGCTGGGCCTGATTTTGTTTTTATTTGTGTTGTGATTGCATGATAAAAGTATGGCACCACGTAGAGAGTTAAGGAGTAACGTGAGAGCTACGGCTCCTAATGAGAACGAGAATGAGGAGAGTGCGGTTCTACCTCCTCCACCTGGTGGTGGTGGAGCTGAGGGAGGTGGGGCTGAAGCGGCGGCTGATGCTGGAGCTGCAGGACCTGAGGTTGGTCAGGGGCAAGCTGTGCCTGATATGTCTGCTTTGGTACAAGCTATTGCGGGTGCTTTTCGAGCAGCAGTAGCTGGAGCTCAGGGAGCTGGGCATCAGGGAGATGCTGGAGTCAGATTGCCTTTGGAGCGTCTGCGCAGTCTGGGAGGGACTGAGTTTAGAGGTTTATCAGCTGAGAGTTCTGAGGCTTGGTTGGAGAGTACCAAGCGTATCTTGGGTCAGATGAGCTGCACGGACGTGCAAAAGCTGGGTTGTGTTGTGTCCTTGCTGCAGGACGATGCTTATACATGGTGGACGACTACCATTTCTGGTATGGCGGAAGCTGATGTTACCTGGACATTCTTTCAGAATGTGTTTAAAAGGAGATATCTGGGAGTGAGATATCTGGATGAGAAAAAGCGGGAATTCATGTCTCTTACCCAAGGGGGCATGAGTGTAGCTGAGTACGAGGTACAGTTTGTGAAACTCAGTCAGTATGCACCGGAGCTGATACCTGATGAGAGGGCTAGGTGCGAGAGGTTTCGTTACGGTCTTGTGACGGATGTTAAGATGTATTTGCTGGCCGCCGAGTATGTTGATTTTGATGTATTGGTGGGCCGAGCAAAGGATGTTGAGATGAACCTGAGTTTGTCTGCTAAGGGTGCTGGCAAGCGAGCTGCTGAGTATAGTTCCGGAGGTGGATGGAACAAGAGGGGACGCGATCAGAAGTATCAGTCCTCAGCCAAGAGGGGTGGTGGTGCACCTGTTAGAGGTGGTTATGCTAGAGCTGATCCTAGTGCTTGTTGGATCTGTGGTTCTCGTGGTCACTTGAAGCGTGATTGTCCTCGTGCTGAAAGAGTGGCACAAGCTCCTGTTGTGACAGCTGGTAATGCTGGTGGAAATGGGTGCTGGAATTGTGGTTCTACAGACCACATCAGGCGAGATTGTCCGAGGTTGGCTGGTGAGCAGATGCGTGCTCCTGTTGTTGCTGCACCGCAGAGAGGCCGTGGGCGCGGCCGTGGTAATTTCCAGAGGAGAGAGGAAGGTGGCCGAGGGGTAGCTCATGTTGTAGCTATTCAGCCAGAAGGTGGAGGCCAAGCGAGGGTGTATGCTCAGAGAGAGGGCAGGAATGATGCGGATGTGATTGCAGGTACCTTTACTTTGCAGTCCTTGTCATTGCTTTCTTTGATTGATTCTGGATCTACGCATTCATATATTCTTCGTGAGCATGCTGAATTGCTTGGTTTGCCTGTTGAGTCTTTGGATGTTGGTGTTCGGGTCACTAGTTCTTTTGGTGAGACTGTTGTGACTCGAAAGTTGTATAGAAGGTGCCCTTTGGTTGTTCAAGAGCATGTCTTTCATGTTGATCTTATGGAGTTGCCCTTTTATGGTTTTGATGTGATCCTTGGTATGGATTGGCTTGCTGAGCATCGTGCTGTTGTGGATTGTGAGAATAAGCGTGTTTCGCTTAAGCTTGCGGATGATTATGAAGTTGTGGTGGTCGGTGAGAATGTGAAGTTTCTTGCCAATGTTGTGTCATCTTTGGAGGCGAGCAGGATGCTGAGGCAAGGTTGCGAAGCTTATCTAGCTTTTGTGATGAATCCTAGCTCAAAGGAGTTGAGGGTGCAAGATATCAGGGTTGTAAAGGAGTTTCCTGGTGTTTTTCCTGAGGAGTTGCCTGGTTTACCTCCTAATCGCGAGGTGGAGTTTGGAATTGAGCTGTATGAGAATACAACTCCTGTGTCCATTACTCCATATAGAATGGCACCTAAGGAGCTGAAGGAGCTGAAGACGCAGTTGCAAGAGCTGCTTGATCGTGGTTTTATCCGGCCGAGTGTGTCGCCTTGGGGTACACCGGTCTTGTTTGTGAAGAAGAAGGATGGCACTATGAGAATGTGCATTGATTACCGTCAGCTGAACAAGTTGACTATCAAGAATCGGTATCCTTTGCCGAGGATTGATGATCTCTTTGATCAATTTCGGGGAGCTGCGGTGTTCTCTAAGATTGACTTGAGGTCAGGGTATTATCAGTTGAAGGTGAAGGATGTGGATGTGCCTAAGACAGCTTTCAGGACAAGGTATGGGCATTATGAGTTCCTTGTGATGTCGTTTGGTCTGACAAATGCTCCTGCTGCTTTCATGGACATGATGAATCGTGTGTTTCATGAATACCTGGACAAGTTTGTTGTGGTGTTCATTGATGATATCCTCGTGTACTCGCGTACTGAGGAGGAGCATGAAGAGCATCTGAGGATTGTTTTGCAAGCTTTGTTGGAGAATCAGCTTTATGCTAAGCTGAGCAAGTGTGAGTTTTGGTTAAGAGAGGTGGTTTTTCTTGGGCATGTGGTTTCTGCTGAGGGGATTCGTGTTGATCCTCAGAAGATTGAGGCGGTGATGAGCTGGAAGGTTCCTAAGTCTGTTCATGAGGTCCGTAGTTTCCTTGGTTTGACGGGATACTACCAAAGGTTTGTGGATGGTTTTTCCAAGGTTGCTGCTCCTTTGACGAAGCTGTTACAGAAGGATGTTAAGTATGAATGGACGGAAGCGAGACAGCAGGCTTTTGAGAAGCTTAAGGCAGCTTTGACGCAAGCTCCTATCTTGATTCAGCCTGAATCAGGGAAAGAGTTTGTGGTTTACAGTGATGCATCCTATGTTGGTTTGGGGTGTGTGCTGATGCAAGAGGGTAAGGTGGTGGCTTATGCGTCGCGGCAGTTGAAGGTGCATGAGCGCAATTATCCTACGCACGATATTGAGCTGGCTGCAGTGGTTTTTGCTCTTAAGATCTGGAGGCATTATCTGTATGGTGAGAAGTGTACTGTGTACACAGATCACAAGAGTTTGAGGTATTTGATGTCTCAGAAGGAGTTGAATCTTAGGCAGCGGCGTTGGTTGGAGTTGCTCAAGGATTATGATCTGACGATTGAGTATCATCCTGGAAAGGCCAATGTTGTTGCGGATGCCTTGAGTAGGAAGGTAGCTGTTGAGCTGAGGGCGATGTTTGCTAGCTTGAGCATATCGCGTGATGGTGGTCTTGTGGCTGAGTTGCAAGTGAAGCCATCTTTGGTTCAGTTGATCAAGGTTAAGCAGTTGTTGGATGATTCCTTGGTGTCTCATGTTCAGGATATCGCGGAGGGTAGACCTTCGGATTTCTGTTTCAATGATGATGGTGTGCTGTGTTTTGGGAGTCGAATAGTAGTGCCTGCTGATGCTGAGTTGAGGCGTGCTATTCTGACTGAAGGTCATAGTAGTCCTTTTGCTATGCACCCTGGTAGTACTAAGATGTATCGTGATCTTCGTGATGAGTACTATTGGGTTGGTTTGAAGAAGGATGTTGCGGAGTTCGTGAGCAAGTGTTTGGTGTGTCAGCGAGTTAAGGCTGAGCATCAGTTTCCTTCGGGGTTGTTGCAACCGTTGAAAATCCCTGAATGGAAGTGGGAGAGGGTTACCATGGATTTTGTATCTGGTTTACCTTTGTCTCCGTCAAAGAAGAATTCGGTCTGGGTGATTGTGGATCGCCTGACGAAGTGTGCACATTTCTTGCCTGTGCATACTACGTTCTCTTTGGATAAGCTGGCAGAGCTGTACATTGCTGAGGTGGTGAGGCTGCATGGTGTGCCTAAGTCGATTGTGTCGGATAGGGATCCGAGGTTCACATCGCGTTTCTGGCAGTGTTTGCATCAGGCTCTGGGTACAAGGTTGCATTTCAGTACATCCTATCATCCTCAGTCGGATGGTCAGTCTGAGCGAGTTATCCAGGTTTTGGAGGATATGTTGAGATGCTGCGTGATCGAGTTCCAAGGTTCTTGGGAGAAGCATCTGCCTTTGGTTGAGTTCGCTTATAACAATAGTTATCAGGCGAGCATACAGATGGCACCTTATGAGGCTCTGTATGGGAGGAAGTGTAGGACTCCTCTTTGTTGGGCTGAAACTGGTCAAAAGTTGGTTTCGATGCCTGCTTTGTTGAAAGGGACCACAGAGAAGGTGAAGCTCATTTGTGAGCGGTTGAAGGCAGCCTCTGATCGGCAGAAGTCTTACGCGGATTTGAAGCGTAAAGAGATAGAGTATGCGGTGGGTGACCGTGTGTTCTTGAAGGTTTCGCCTTGGAAGAAGGTGATGAGGTTTGGCCGGAAGGGTAAGTTGAGCCCTAGATACATTGGACCATATGAGGTGGTTGAGCGTGTGGGTCCTGTTGCGTATCGGTTGAGGTTACCTCAGGAGTTGGAGAAGATTCATGATGTGTTTCATGTTTCTATGCTCCGGAAGTATAGATCTGATCCTTCGCATGTGATGCCTGTTGAGGATGTGGTTTTGAATCCGGATTTGACCTATGATGAGGAACCGGTGAAGGTTCTGGATTCGGATAGTAAGGTTCTTCGTGGCAAGACCATTGAGTTGGTGAAGGTGCTGTGGAAGCATCGAGGTGTTGAGGAAGCCACGTGGGAGCGGAAGGAAGACATGCTGAAGCAGTTTCCTTATCTCTTTCCTTCAGGTAAATTTCGAGGACGAAATTTCTTAAGGGGGGGAGAGTTGTAACGCCCCGGTTTTGGGCTTAGAAGTTTTGGGCGTTGACCGGTTGGTCAAAGTCCTATTCGAATCTAAAGAGGTTAAATTAGGAAAGCCTAGTTCGGGTTGCATTAAAAATATGGAAAAATGTTCTAAAATCATCTTTTAATATAATTAGATGAACTGTGAAATCAATTTTGGAAAATGGGTTTTGGAAGGTTGACATTTTGGCTAGTGACCAAAATGTAATTTTCGCAAGTTTGGTGGCTGTTTTATAAAGAGTTGAAACTTTGAATCTTTAAGGAGCTATTAATCAAAAGATGATTTCTCCAGATTTTTCTAAGATATTTTAAGTCTAAAATCTGATTTTAAAGATTATTAAATTTGGAAGGAAGTTATTTTGACTATTTTCTCAACTAACTTCCATTTTTCTTCTCTCATTTTCTCTCAAACCAAACATTGCTTTTCCAGAGAATTTGATCTGATTTCTTCACCTAAATTCCTCCTTTCAACTCTCATTTGATAGCAAATCATTGTATCTTCAAAACCTCTTCATTTGCTACAAGTTTCATCAAGGTTTTTCATTCCAAAAAGTGGAGAATCACAAGTTTGGAGGTAAGAATGCCCTTCTCCTCTAAACTATCAGTTCTTTACTGAAATTCCCAAGTTCTCAACTCTTAATTGATGTTTAATTAAAGGCTTTTGGGTTTGGAATTGGATCTTGGCTTATTATGCAAGATTTTGATGATTTTTGATGATTTTCGTTAGATCTGAGTAATCTGGGTTTTGAGAGGTGTTTTTGATGTTAAATGATCTCTAAATTAATGAGGAAATGAGTTTTGATCAATGCAATCCCGGATAGGTTGAGTTTCCTAAGTTTAGCTTGTGTTTTAAGGTAGTTTTTGAGGTGATCTTGTGGATCTGTTGTTGCTGGAGGTATAAGGATGTTGATAGGTGGTTTTTAGATGTTATATGATGTTAGTAGAAGTGAGGTTTTGCTGGTTTATGGCTGGGCTTTGTTTAGAAGTGGTTTAGATGCATTTTCGGTTGTTTTTGGTGGCCGAAAATGGAGGTTGGATGAGAGCAGCGAGTTTAGGTGCTTTCATTGAAGTAATTGATGCATGGTGATGCATTAATTTACTGCTTTGATGTGTTGAAACAGGGGAGGCATCTTTGGATCCAAGTTTGGTTGTTTCGGAAGCTTGATTTCGTGCTTCGGCAAGTGGCGAAGTGGAAATCGGTGAGTGCAATTATGGAAATTGGATTTCAGCTTTTTAAACCAAGGTTTGAAGGTTGTGGGAGCTTAGTTTAAGTCTAAACAACTTAGCTAAGCTCAAGTGTAAGTTTTCGGATTTTCTCTCTAGTGGTGGCCATGATCTTGATGTGATGCAAAATGATGATTTGCATGTTTTAATTACTGTTTTGAAAGCATGTTTTAGCATGGTTTTTGCTGGTGATGTAAGCCATATGTTGAAGGTAACTCTAGGTAGGAGTTCCTTGATTTTGTACATTGGAATGATGTGGTTTGATGCTTTGAAATGCATGATGAAATGGCTTGATTTAATGCTTTAAAACAGTGGATTAAATGATGGAAATGATGTATATTGGCAAGTGATGTTTTCAAAATGTTAAGGTCACTAAGGTGGTTAAAAGTCCTTGAGTGAGCCTTGTTACTTATGAACATCAAGGTGGTTAAAAGTCCTTGGATGGTTCATGTTGCGGACACTAAGGTGTTTAAAAGTCCTTAGGTGATCCTTTCTATGGTGTTTAAAAGTCCATAGGCCAAGGTGTTTAAAAGTCCTTGGGATCAAGGTGTTTAAAAGTCCTTGATGAGATTCAATTCATGGTGTTTAAAAGTCCATGGCCAAGGTGTTTAAAAGTCCTTGGGATCAAGGTGTTTAAAAGTCCTTGATGTGTTACTTTCTATGGTGGTTAAAAGTCCATAGGCCAAGGTGTTTAAAAGTCCTTGGGGCCAAGGTGTTTAAAAGTCCTTGGGAAAGTTGTTGAACTTGTTTTATGAAATGAAATTTGTCACTTGAGCCAATATGACATGTTAAGTAAGTAAGAAGCATGAGATGCTTGTTTTGATATATGAAATGAAGCATGAGATTGCTTGTTTTAAAGTGTGCTTTGAGCATGTGCAAAGTTTGACTATAAGCATGATTTATAAATGGTTTTAATTGCATTATTGAATTGTTTTTAATGAGCATGTCTCACTAAGCTTTTGCTTACGCTCTCTTTGTTTTCTTAATTCAATAATGCAGAGCATTAGAGTATCTTGAGGGCAGCAAGAAAGGGCAAGCAATCAAGTTCAAGTGAAGCTCAAAGTATGAAGGTTTTATAAGTGCAATTTAGCTTTTTGTATGTTTTGGCAATGGGGGACCAATGTGTATGATTTGGGAGGTGTTTGAGGCTCCCTAAGTATGTTGGATGTTGACGTGTTTGCTGGTTTTTGCATTGGAACCATATATGCTTGTTTTGGAAGTTTGGTGTTGAATAGCTAGCTTGTTAGGAAGCATGCCATTAGAATTTGGGGCTTTTCATATGTGTTGGTTATATGTTGAATTGGTGCTGCATTTATGGTCCTTGCATGTTGGTAGACCATGTGGTATGATTTGGTGTTGTATAATTGAGGTTGGATGCATGTATGTTGCTGTTTTAAGTCGATTTCTGGCAGGAGTATCGATACTCGGGCTTGCGTATCGATACGCAAGAGCCAAATATGCAGATTTCTGCCCAGGCGTATCGATACGGGCTGGGTATCGATACTCGTTTTAGTTTCTGTCTTCCCCGTGTATCAATACGACTCCAGGCGTATCGATACACGACCGTTAATTTGGTTGAAAGTATCTTTTTAGGTTTTGTTTTGTTTACATTTTGGTCCTGAAATTTGTTTGTGCAATTGTATGAGTTTGGGAAGACCTTTTGAGCTGAAATTTCACAGAGAAGCATGAAACCTATTTAATTTCAAGATGGTAACTTCAAATTGGGTTAAGTCCTTATAATTATCAGAAATTACAATTTGGTCCCTAAAGTTGTAATTTGATCAATTGGGTCCCTGTTTGACCTCTGATGGTCGTGATCTTTTGGTATGATGTTTGTGTGATCACCTTTAGGCTTAATGTGCATCTAGACAAGTTTTAAAAAGAAAAAAAAAGGGTCGTTAATCAAGGTTGACTTTCGGGTTGACTTTGGTTTTCCCCGTGTGACTTTCTTAATTCGGGTCAACCGTCTAGGCCGGGTTAAGGGGGTTACAGACACTGCCGTTTGAGATCATGTGTGATGCTAGTGACTATGCTGTCGGGGCAGCACTTGGGCAGCGAAGAGACAAACTTTTTCATGTCATATACTATGCCAGCAAAACACTGAATGACGCCCAAGTGAACTACACCACCACAAAGAAGGAACTATTAGCTGTGGTATTCTCCATTGACAAGTTTCGTTCTTATATACTTGGAACGAAGGTCATAGTCCATACAAACCACTCTGCATTGAAGTATCTGTTCACAAAGAAGGATGCAAAGCCTCAACTAATACGTTGGATTCTGCTACTGCAAGAATTCAACCTTGAAATCAAGGACAAAAAGGGGACAGAGAATCAAGTGACAGATCACTTGTCAAGGTTGGAGAAGGGAAAAAGTATACCGGCAGGTGAGACAAACATATTGGAGACCTTCCTTGATGAGCAGCTGTTTGCTGCCACAATCACTGCCGCGACAGCCATGGCGGCAGGTAAGTTTTCTGAACTCCCCTGGTACGCTGATTTCGTTAATTTTTTAGTTAGCGAAATAATTCCTCCTGACCTTAATTATCAAACTAGGAAGAGGTTCCAAAATTATGTTAAGCATTATTATTGGGACGAACCACTTCTTTTCAAAATTTGTGCAGATCAGGTTATAAGGAGATGCGTACCATAGGATGAACATGAAGATATACTTCATCACTGTCATGCTTCACAGTATGGAGGACACTTGGGAGGCAACAAAATTGCTGCCAAAGTTTTGCAGTCAGGATTCTATTGGCCGTCACTGTACAAGGATGCTAAAAAATTCTATAAGAATTGTGACAAGTGTCAACGAAAGGGAAACATCTCAAGAGGCACGAGATGCCGCTGCAGAATATTCTTGAAGTCGAGATCTTCGACGTATGGGGGATCGATTTTATGGGACCATTCCCATCTTCATGTGGGAACTTATACATCCTCCTAGCAGTAGATTATGTGTCCAAGTGGGTTGAAGCAATCGCCACTCAAAAGAATGATGCCAAAACGGTTCAAAGGTTTTTACACAAAAACATTTTTTGTAGATTTGGCATCCCCAAGGCGATCATCAGTGATGAAGGGAGACACTTCGATAATAGGGTTATAGCTGCTTCCTTGAAAAAGTATGGTGTCAAGCATCAGATTGCAACAACATACCACCCTCAGACCAATGGACAAGCTGAAATATCCAACAGGGAGGTTAAGAACATTCTCGAAAAGATGGTTAAGCCAACTCGGAAAGATTGGTCTCTACACCTCAATGATGCGTTATGGGCTTACAGGACAACATTCAAAACTCCTTTGGGAATGTCTCCTTATCGGCTGATTCATGGGAAAACGTGTCATTTACCTGTCGAGATAGAGCACAGAGCATACTGGGCAATCAAGGCAGTTAATATGGACTTGGAAAAGGCAGGGCAGAAAAGGCTACTTGATCTTAACGAAATTGAAGAAATTCGGACAATAGCCTATGACAACGCAAGAATCTACAAGGACAAAACCAAGAAGTGGCATGACAAAAAGTTGCTGCCACGACAGTTCTGCCCAGGACAGCTTGTGTTGCTTTTTAACTCTAGGTTGAAACTCTTCCCAGGGAAGCTGAAATCTAGATGGTCTGGCCCATTCCAAGTGGTTCAGGTTTTTCCCCATGGTGCCATCACGATCAGATCTCTAAAGGACGGGCACCAATTCAAAGTCAATGGACAGCGATTAAAGCATTATCAGGGGACTGAAGCCCCAAGAATGCAGGAAGTGGTTACCTTAGGAGATGCCCCTCCCGGCATCCCTAATTTAACCTAATTTTATTTTTGTTATTTTTATTATTTATATATTTATTAGGTAATTAGAGTTATTTTATTTTTAGGAATTAAAGTTTTTATTTTTATTATTTTCAGGAAATAAAGGAGACAAGGAAAAGAGGAGAAGTGAATCCAGCCCACCATTTTCCATCAGCCCAAAAAGCCCAACATTTGGTCGCTGCCGTTACAGCTGCCGCGACAGACGCGGAAAATACAGGCTGTCGACACGCTGTCGCGACAGACACGCAAACGCGTAACAGACGCGCAGCAGACACGGAAACACGTGACAGACGCGTCAGAAACTGCGTAACAGTTGGCCCCGTTATTCGCGCCTGCCGTTACAGCTCCAACGGGCAGCAAACTCTTCCCTATATAAACCCCGTTCCATTTTTCATTTTTCACTCACTTCTACTGTTCTTACTTGCTTTCTCTCGTAATATTTACTTGCTTTCATTTTTCTTCTTACAACCCTTGCAACAATGTCTTCCAGAAACACCCGCAGGAGTGCTGCCTCAGGCTCCACCCCGACAACAGCAACCCCACGATCGTTCTAGATACGAGATATGTGGGAAGAAAAGGGATTTATCTACACTTCCAAGGAGGGGAATTTTGGTCTGGAACCGTTCATTGCTACAAAAATCAGGGCCCTACAATGGCAGATCTTTGCAGAACAACCAGAGGAGATGAACGTCTCTTTGGTTCGTGATTTCTATGCTGCCATCAACAGCAGAACCACAACAGCAGTCACCGTGAGAGGGCGAGAGGTGCCCTTCGAGCCAGAATACATCAACACCTTGTACGGATTTTACGTGGGCAGCAACGAGGATGGTCACCAACAATTTCTGAACAGCCTAGACCTTGCTGCCTACGATGCTGTCATGGCAGAGCTCACAGAGGAAGGTACTCAGTGGAATACAAATCCAAAGAACCCGAGGACGGTAAAGAGAACTCAACTTCTGCCGGAGGCCAAACTGTGGAACGCTTTTATTAAAAAGCGAATCATGCCAACCTCGCACAATACCACTGTCGATCAGCCCAGGTTAGCCCTCATTCATTCCATTTTACATGAGGGGCCTATTAATGTGGGCAACTTCATCCGGGAAAGCATTTTGGAGTGTGCACACCGGCCGACGAGACCACTCTACCTTCCCTACCTCATCACAGCCCTTTGTCGCGGTCATAATGTGCCTGAAGTTACCACCGATCTAAGAGTCCAAGGGAAGGGATGGACCGATAAAAATGTGCTCAGCTTGATGGAACTGACTGCTGCCACCCCGCTGTCATCCTTCGACCCCACTGCCATGGCAACAGAGACGACAAAACCAACAGACACTGAACCTGCTGCCACGGAAGCCAGGCAGCAAACAGCAGCAGCAGCCCCGACTGACTCCTCCTCCCAGATCCTTGCTGCCATACAGAAAATGGAGGAATGACAGCTCGGTCTTATGAGCTTCATCAGGGATTTCACCACAACTACGGTAACCTTCATCCAAAACTCTTTAAATTTCCCCGATGCTGTCTTTCCTACTTTTCCATCCCACTATTTTGCTGCTACCACCCCTGCCCATACCCCTACACCTGCTGCCACACCCAAGACACCGTCTGCAGAATCCACACCGACCCCTGCCACGACAGCGGCAGGCAGCAACCGCGCAGCTGATACATCTGCCCGTGGAACTAAGAGAAGAATGACCTCGGAAGAACTCGATGCATTCATCGCCGGTTTTTCTTCTTCTTCTATTTGGGAGGAAAGTGACAACGAACCATCTGTTAAGAGGAATCTAGCCAAGGAGTTCACACCGGTCAAACAGCAGAAGAGGATGGCAGATAAGAATAAGAAGGATAGCGGCAGCATCAGCGGCAGCGGCGAGGAGAGCAGTAGCAGCTCTGATGTTCAGGTAGTGGAGAAACCTCCTCACATGTCTCCTACCAGAATTCAACCTCCGAGGGATGCCAAAACCAAGAACACATCAGCCTCCTCCAGCCGCCAGCCAGTTAAGAAGGCCCGCCGACAGATCCGAGTCAGCAGCAGCAGTGACGATAGCACATAAAATTTGAGTTTCTTAACTTATTTTGCTGTCTGCCTTTATATATTTTGTGATGTACTTTTCATTTTCTTTTCTTTTATTTTGTCATTTGCATTGAGGGAAATGCAACCCTTGAGTTTGGGGTGGCATCCCTCCATTAATGGAGTCTTATTTAGTCTTAAATTTGTGTCTTTTACTTAGTTATTTTTCTCTTAAAAAAATGAGGATGAATTTTTTTTGGCTTAAGTCTTTTGAACTGAACTTACCTGCCGTGACAGCCTCTGTCGTGGCAGCACTTTTAGGATAGTTTTAGGAACAGTTTAGAGCCTTGCTATAGTTCTGAAACTTAAACACCATTCGTGACTCTTATACTGTCTAGAACTTTACTGGTAAACTAGAATAGGGAAAAGCTTAGTACTTGAATATCCCCTAGAGGTGCCTAACACTGGCTCTAGGAAAGAAGTTAAGAAAAATAGACTTAATAGCCCTAGAGGTGCCTGAAACCGGCTCTAGGAAGTTAGCTAGAGGTGCCAGAAACCGGCTCTAGTCAAACTTAAAGCATGAAAAATAGAATCGAGTCTGAACTAAAGGAACCTAAAAATTTCCTCCAAAAAGATGAACTTTGGCATAAAAAATCAAGTTAGAAGTTTCAGCTATTCTAGTAAGCTAAGTGAGTCTAGGCATATAATTGTTCACAAAGCATGCACACACTACACGAGAATTATAGCATGGTTCCGAATTAATTCTGAATTATCCGACAAGGTGTTGCTTGCAATAGGGAATGAAGTGGTAGGTAAGGGAAAGTTCACTGTTTTAAGCCAAATAAAAATTTTATTTTCTCTGTTAGGTCTGAATTGCTTGAGGGCAAGCAAAAACTTGAGTTTGGGGGTGTGTTTAGTGTGTAAAAGTTCTATATTTTATCCCCTATTTAACCCATATTTCTGCTGCATTCAAGCATAATTCATTGCATTTAGGTTAGATTTCAGTTTCACATCACAAATATATTAAATGGCACAGTTTCTACTGAAATTGGTTGCTTTTGCAGGTTGCTGTCGTAGCGGATGGAGAAGCAGGATCTGGACAGAGATGCAGAAAAGCTGGAACTGGATGAGCAGTCGAGGGGGACGATGCTGCCATGGTTGCCGCCGTGACAGCAAAGGACGACAACATTTTTGAGGAGAAGAAGCAAAGTGGGCCTCGACAGAAAGAGAAAATTAAGCCCATCTGTCGTGGAGTACTCCTATATTTTTTCGAGCCCTAGATCAGAATGAAGGCCAAGCCCAAGGTTCAAGAAAGATATCCCAAGAAAGAAGGAAGGACGAATTAAAGACTGCTGTTTTGAAGATTTAGTCTTTATTAGAGTTGTACTTTGATTTAAAGTTGTATTCCTTCCATATTAGAAAACTTGAACCCAAGGCCTATAAAAAGGCATGTAATTCGACCTAGGAGAGGACATCACCAATCTCTAGCCTTCTTCCCAACCCTAGCCGTTTTCCCCTTCTTAACATGTTCTAAATTCCCCTTAGGGCCACGGGTTGATTTGTAAAGTAGTTGCAAGGGTTGCTTTTGTTTTAGGATTTTCTTTGTTCAATAAAATAAACTTCAAGTTCTCTTATTCTGGTTATTAACATCTTGCAAGAGCATCGGGAGAGCATTGTGAGGTTATCTATTTACTTAATATCTGCAGAGTTAAGTATACGAAAGGAATAAGTGTGAGTTCTCTAGTTTATAGTTGAACTATCTCGGACCTAGGGATAGGACGAGGTTAAGTGGCTAAAGAAGAATTCAACAATATCGGTGTTCATCCTTCGATTCACGCCGGGAGGTATCATCAAAGACATGTTCATCGACAGACATGGACCTAGGGATAGGCCAAGGCACAGCAGGGATTCTTGCCAAACTTGAAGTACAGAGTTGTGTGATCGTTGTCGCGACAAACAACAGACTGCCGCCGCGACGGGTGCTGCCGCGACGGGAACATCGACAGAGCAGATTTTCCTAGACTTAGCAATTCCTGCACTATTGAGCAATTCAATACCAGCCCATTCTCTCTATCTTGATTATTTTAATCCTATTTTCCAGTATTCTTTATTATTTCATGACAAACATCTTAAACTATTCTCTTTACTTTCGTGCAGTAATCCAAGGTGAAGGTATTAGCCCAGTCCATGTGGAGACGATATCCGATACTTCAGTATCACTTTACTACTTGCGTCGTGTACACTTGCACTACATTGCGATAGACTCTTTTACACGCAACACTTTCCTGAGCTAGAACCACCCCTGTGAGAGGTCAAACCCAAACTCTGCTCTATATCCTTGGCTCGTGTCACCAGCACATCAAAATCAGTATAATCAGAAGCTAGCATGAAAGCCTTCACTTCCTGCACCAAGCCATAACGGAAGCGATCACATCGATACCTATCACTCGGCACCAATTCCGGAGCATACTGGCTCAAGCATACGAACCGGACCTTATACTCAGCCACTGTCATGTTTCCTTGCACCAAGGACATGGATTCACGCTTTTTGTCATCAAAGTATCTAACTCCTAGATACTTCTTTTTAAAGGCAGCCTAAAAGAGCTCCCAATTCACCTCATTGGGTTCCATAGTCGTGGTCACAATCGTCCACCAACTGTATGCATCACCATGCAATAGAGAGACAACACATCCCAGCTTGCGTGCATCATTGCACCCCATCTGATCCAAAATCCAGATCGTACTAGCCATCCAAGCCTCGAATGCTTTAGGAGACAATCCACGATACTCAACGCCTCCTAAACTTCGCAAGCGTTCCAACGGCAAACCCAATTGCCCAGCCACAGGTGCTTGCACTTGCACTCCAGCAACAATAGCCTGGAATGCCCCAGTCATCGCCTGTACCAAAGGTGTCAAATCACCCAACACCGGACCAGCCTATCTGTGTTGCACTTGCTCCTCACCCTCAGGTGGTGGCGGTGGAGGAGGTAAATTCGCACCAGGCAGAACCTCGTTCTCCTAATTCCTTTGCTTACCAGAAGGAGCAACTGATCCTGAACATAGCTCTCTCCTCGGTCCCATTGTGCTATTATAATTAAGGCATGAATATAAAACAAATAAGAAATCAGGCCAGCTTCTAGCAAGGATCCAAGACTTCTAATTCAATTTAAAACACTTCACTACAATAATAAGGCAATGGGCATCCCAGTTTCCCCCAACATAACATAAAACATTCAACGTACATATCTCACAATCACGTGCATTACAAACAATAAGAATCAGCCCACAACATCATCATATATAATAGCTCCTGCTTACATCACAATCATCATACATAGCTTCACTATCATTTGATCAACATTAACATGCTTATAACATTCACCGTGCAAAGTAAACATCACCAATTACATACAATCACATCACATCGACTTACTATTAACTTACCATCATCCCATTCTTTCGAAACCTGGCTCTGATACCACCAAATGTAACCCCTCAACCCGGCCTAGCCGATAGACCAAACCGAACGTGTCACACGGAGAATATTGAAGTAAACTGGGAAGGTTTACCTCAATAAACAACCCTATTTTTTCTTTTTATCTTGTCTAAATGATCGTTACAACTCTAAGTGTTTAATGTTGCAGTGGATCAAACATAACATCAATCGAACGACAATTGCGTGCATAGACGACTCTTAGGGACCAAATTGTAAACTTGCCAAATTACAAGGATTTTTCCCAATTTTAGATTATCAACTTTAGATTAATCATATTACATGCATCCCTATCAAAACTCAGCTCAAAATAATCATTCAAACTCATTTAATTACATCCACAAAATTCAGGGACCAAAACATAAAGATTCAGAACATTCAAAAGATACCTTTCAACCAATTTAACTACCACCGTATCGATACCCTTGGAGAGGGTATCGATACTCCCTCTACGGATGCAACATTCAAAATTCAAAATACAAAGGTCATACCGATACCCTTCGATCCCGTATCGGTACGCCCAAAACCAGTAGCCAATATTGGTATCGATATGCCCCCGCGTATCAGTACCCCCTTCCTATTTAGCAAGCCTGTACCGATACCCTAAGAAAGGTATCGATACCCTGTAGTCTGCAATCCCACTAAATGATGGTTTTACCTATTTAACTCACCCTTAAGCAATCCAACATGATTTTAAACATATTCAATGAATACTAAACAACATTCCCTAAGCATACATAGCAGTTTCAACCAACAAAACATGACATTCAACATCAATGTAATCTAGAGCCATGCTTCCTATGAAATCAAGGCATCCAAAAGTCAAATCACAAAACAAGGCTTAAACCATCATATAGAGGCCATTTGTAAATTCAAAACCAATAACCAAACATACACATAAAGGGAGTTCAAACACCTCTCCCAAAAAGACTATGGTACTCCTATTGCCCTTATTACTCTAGTCTTAAAAACGAAACATACATTCAAAATGTGAAGTCTCCTTAGATCCCCTTGCAAGTTGCTGAAACCAAACACTTAGTTATCTGCATTGATGGAGAAGAGAGAGCATCATCATACAAGCTTAGTGAGGATTGCTCAAAACCAAAAATACCATCAATGCTTGAAAACCATTTTTAAGCCTTTTGTAAACCATCATGCCTTTATTGAAATCCATGCACTTCATTAACAAAATCAGTAAGTTATTCATCATGCAACCAATATCACATACTTCAACAGCAAAATCATTTGCTCATGCTCATCTTAAACCTTTTCATGCATAAATACCATATGCAAAGTTTTAAGATTATATTATGCTTTTCCATACTATGCATCAACATACATTCATAGTATATTAACAATTATATAGGCTCACAAGTGATCATCAACATACTCATTTCTCAAAACGTTTCGGATACACGGATTCCCAAGTGTTGTCCTAACACTTCATACATTCTCACCGGCATCTCAAGGTTCACACACGGGTGCTACCCTCCACCGTTGTGACACCCGTGGTGGAGTATTCGGCACCTTACATCCCCTCAACACCACTTATCGGTAGATGTATAACCCCACTAACGAGAGACGGGACACAACTCAATTTCCTCAATTGTTAGGGTACTTGGATGGAGTTTTTGGAACATTCACAACCCCTCAACATCCAAGGCGAGTTGTTTATAGTGAACTCAATCCTATAGCCGACTAATTATATCCGATTTCATTTGTAAACCACTTTACACAACATCACTTGCCAATATAATTCTCATTTAATACAAACCTCAATGTTTTCAAAGCACTCACAATAAACCATATTCCAAGCATTAAACCCTGCTTCATTAAACATGTATAAGCATATACATACAAGGATCACTTACCTAGTGCATCCTTTAACAATATGGCATCATAAACATCAAATATCAACAAACACTTCCATCACATTTTAACCATAAATCAACTTCCAAAAACATTCTAATATCATCCTCATACCTCCAACAACTCAGATTTGACATTAACAACCTAAAAAACCCAAAATCTAACAATTAGAGATCCAACTCAATTCAGGATTACATTCATAAAACCATTATTTCCTCACCATTCAACATCCAAAATATGATTAAAACCACTCACAAATCAATCAAAATAGTGCTCGAACGAAAATCTTGAAAATCCATCTTTCAAAGCTTTAACTAACATTTTCATCAATTTATTTACAAAATCTTGTTAATAAAAAAAATAGAGAGCCAAAGACTTGAGGATTTCAAAAAAGAACCTTAATTAGAGGAGAGAAAAGAAAGATCACCTCTAACACAAGTCTCCCCTTGATTTGCAATGATTTTGGTGAAATACTTTAAGAAAACTCTTGCTAAATGTTGTAGAAATCCAAGAACATCATTTAGGAATCAAAAGCTAATGAAATAGGAAAATTCTCTGAAGATTCTAATGATGGAAAGAGAGTTTGATTGCTGGGAAAGTTGAGAGAAAAGTTTAAGGAAAAGAAGTTACGTGAGAAAATGATTTGGCTAATAAAATCTCTTTTTATTAAAACAAATTTATTAAAACTCTTAATTAAAACATTTAAAACACCAAATCAAGGGAGTTAGCTGATACCAACATGGTGTAATATCTCCCTAAGGATTCTAAGTTTTGGCTCTCTTCGATTTAGCCATTAAAACAAAACTTTCAATTTTTACATTTTAGTCACCAAGTCAAAATGTTGACTTTCCAAAATTTATTTTTCAAAATTGATTTCACTTTCCATTATACATATTTAATTAGGATTTTAGAAAATTTTCACATGATTTTATCACATCCCGAACTAAGATTTCCCTTAACTGACCCGAATCTCTTATATAGATTCGCCGATCCCTAAATCGCTTTTAAAACCTCTAAGTTCAAAACCGGGGCGTTACAACTGTCCACCATCATTAGCTTCAATGATTCTTACATCATCATCATCACAAGAATCCTTTCTCGGAAGGAGGTTATCATCGAAAACCACATGAATTGACTCTTCTACAACTAAGGTTCCTTTGTTAAAGACTCTATAAGCTTTAGACTTTGAAGAATGTCCTCAGAAAATAGCTTCATCATTTTTTGCATCAAATTTACCCAAATTATCTTTTTCATTGTTTAAAACATAACACTTACATCCAAAAGGATAAAATAACTAAGGTTAGGCTCTCTTCGATTTAGCCATTAAAACAAAACTTTCAATTTTTAGATTTTAGTCACCAAGTCAAAATGTTGACTTTCCAAAATTTAATTTTCAAAATTGATTTCACTTTCCATTATTACATATTTAATTAGGATTTTAGAAAATTTTCACATGATTTTATCACATCCCGAACTAAGATTTCCCTTAACTGACCCGAATCTCTTATATAGATTCGCCGACCCCTAAATCGCTTTTAAAATCTCTAGGCTCAAAACCGGGGCGTTACAATTGTCCACCATCATTAGATTCAATGATTCCTACATCATCATCATCACAAGAATCCTTCCTCGGAAGGAGGTTATCATCGAAAACCATATGAATTGACTCTTCTACAACTAAGGTTCTTTTGTTAAAGACTCTATAAGCTTTAGACTTTGAAGAATATCCTCAGAAAATAGCATCATCATTTTTTGCATCAAATTTACCCAAATTATCTTTTTCATTGTTTAAAACATAACACTTACATCCAAAAGGATAAAATAACTAAGGTTAGGCTTTTTAAATTTTAAAATTTCATAGGGGTTTTCTTTTAAAAGTGGCCTAATAATTACTCTATTTATAATATAGCAAGAAGTGTTTGTGGCTTTCACCCAAAAATACTTAGGTAAATTGTTTTCACAAAGCATGGTTCTAGCCATTTCTTCTAAAGTTCGATTTTTCCTCTCAACAACCCCATTTTATTGAGGAGTGCGAGGTGCGGAAAAATTATGGCTTATACCATTTTCATTATAAAAATCATCAAAACCTAGATTTTGAAATTCGGTTCCATGATCACTTCTAATATGGGAAATATTTTGACTAAGGTCATTTTGAGTGATTTTTGAAAATGTGATGAATTTTCTAAAGTCTCATCTTTAGTACTTAAAAAGAGAACCCAAGTATATCTAGAGAAATCATCAACAAGCACAAAAGCATATGATTTTCCACCCAAGCTAATTGTCCTAATTGCCCCAAAGAGATCCATATGGATCAATTGTAATACCCTACTAGTTGAAACATCATTAATAGGTTTAAATGAGGTTCTTTTATGTTTACCCTTGGCACATGCACCACAAATTTTATCTAATGAAAATTTTATCTTGGGTAAACCTCTAACTAGATCTTGGGAAACCAATTTCTCTAAGACACTCATGATAGCATGCCCTAGTTTCCTAGGCCATAACCATGCATCATGTTCATCTTTAGCTACAAAACATGCATTTGAAATGTTTATGTCATGTAAATGCACCATATATATATTACCTATGCGATGACCTATGGGCATAGTCCTATTAGTTTCAATGTTCATTATCTTGCAACCATTAACATAAAAAAGAACATTAAAACCTTTATCACAAAATTGACTAATGCTCAACAAATTATGTTTTAGACCTTTGACATAAAGAACATTTTCAATTAAGGTTGAAGAGTGATTATCAATGGAGCCTATTCCTTCAATATGGACTTTGGAGTTGTCACCGAAAGTCACCACTCCACCACTTTTAGGCTTTAGATCTAAGAATCTACTCTTGTCACCGGTCATGTGTCTTGAGCATCCACTATTAAGGTACCATGTGTTTTGACTTGAAGCTTTGGCCTTGTAGCAATGCCCCCTACAAACAAAGATTAGTTCTTGATTTTTTGTGCCCAAATCATTTTGGGTCCATGTGATTTAGCTCCCAAATACTTGGTTCCCTTAGGAATCCAAGAAGAAATAACATCAATATTGTTAGAAATTAAAAGTTCCTTAGGAACCCACACATTCCTAACTCTTTTACCTCTAGGATGCATATGAGAGCTTATTTGTTTGTAGTTATCAAAATGTCTCTTTACATATTGGGTTTTTGAATAATCCCCTTTTTTCAAATTTTATTTTCCCAATAGTGTTAAGAGAAGCTTTTAGTTTATCCATCTCCTCATGGTGATAAACATGATATTTTTCAAGAAGGTTATTCAAATCAATGGATTTCTTTTCAAATTCATTTAAGGAATTTTGTAAAAGAAAAACCTTCTTTTCAAGTTCCGAGTTGGTCTTGGAAAGTGAATCGTTTTTAGCTCTTAAAACCAAAATAATTTGTTTGTTTTTCAAAACCGGTTTTTTGTATTTATCAACCAACTCACCATACACCTCTTGTAACTCATCATATGCATCATGAAGTTCATCAAAAGTGAAATCTAAAGTAGATGAGTTAGAGGTTACCTTTGGATCCTTCTCAAAAACAATGAGACAAAGGTTGGAAACTTCTTGCTCTTCTTCGGATGACTCCTCATCACTCCAAGTAACAAGCTTTGCCTTGAGCTTCTTCTTCTTCCTTAAGCTTTTCCTTTTGAGTTGAGGACAATCGGATCGAATATGCCTCAGCTTCTTGCACTTATAGCATATGAGTTGGTCCTTCTCTTCCTCTTTGTTCTTGTTCTTGAAGTCTCTTCTTCTATGGAACTTTCTTCCCCGATTGGACTTCATGAACCGAGTGAATTTCTTGGCTATCATAGCCAATTCTTCTTCCTCCTCATCTAAGCTAGAATCACTCTCGTCATGTGAAGCTTTGAGAGCAATTCCTTGCTTCTTCTCCTCTACCTTCTTCTTCTCTACTCTTCTCTTTTCTTTTTTCTTCTCTTCCTTTCTTGATGATCTCATGAGTGAGGAGAGATCCCACAAACTCATCGAGCTTTAGTGTCTTCAAGTTCTTTGCCTCGATGATTGTGGTTCTTTTTCCTTCCCATGAATGCGGGAGAGAATAGAGGAGCTTCCGGACTAGCTTGTCTTCGGGAAAGGTCTCACCGAAGCCCTTGAGACCATTGACAATGACCGAGAAGCGATCGAACATTTGAGTGACGCTTTCCTCGGGTTCTATCTTGAAACTCTCGTAGCTATAGTTAAGGATCCTAATTTTGGTCTCCTTGACGTCGTTGGTTCCTTCATATGTGGTCTCTAGCTTGTCCCACACCTCCTTAGCACTTGTACACGAAGACATCTTCGAGTACATATCCGGTCCAAGAGCACAAAAGATCATGTGTGGAGCTTTGTCATTGATTTGAAGCTTCTTTCGTTCTTCATTGGTCATTTTGTGCTTGGACTTTGGAATGATTTTTCCTTCATCGGTTCTCTTAAAGGAAATGGTTGAGCCATCTACAACAAAATCCCATATGAGATAGTCATTAGATTTAATGAAGAGCTTCATCTTATTCTTCCAATAGGGATAGTTATCCCCATTGATGTAAGGATGCTTCGTGATAGATTGTGACTCGTAGTTGTTGCCGGAGGTAGATGCCATTGCTTCTAGTTGTTGTTGATCGAACTCTCCAAGAATCGAATCAAAAGGGTTGTAATCCTTCCAATGAATGTAGCTATGATACCAATTGTTGAGTTGATTACACAATTGCAAATAGCCAAGTAGGGTTGAATTGACAATTAAAAATTTAAAGGGAGAAAATGAGGAAATGAAAAATTGAGACAAGGGAATTTAGAGTGGTTTAAACTTCTAACAAGCTCTACATCCACTACCTTAGCTCCCACTAAGGATTTTCAACCAATCCACTATTGATCATTCCCATTTTCTCGGATTAGGAGGCAACCTTACAAACTGATTAAGCTTTCTACCCAAAGCTTAATCAAATTCACTCACAATTACAAAGAAAGAAAGACAATCTAAAGTGTATCTCTCAATAGACTAATTAATTGCCCAATTACAAACAAACACTCCCCAAACTTGAAAGAAAGATAGACAATGAAAAATTTTCAAGTTGGGTACACAAATTTGACTCTATAAGCTCAAGGGTTTGAAATAATTGCTTGGATGTTGCTTGAAGATTCAATAGTTATTGTTGTCACTTTGGAGACTTGTTTTTATACCCTTGCATTGAATTCTAGTCGTTTGGGTGGTTAAGGTCATTAATCTAGCCGTTGGGCTACATTTTTACCACACTAAATGCTCTTCAACTGCACAACGTATCAGTACCCTCAGGACTGTATCAGTACCTGTCTCAAAGAAGAAAGAGCCATTGTGATTGAATACAAGGATGTATCGATACGCGGGAAGGGCGTATCGGTACGGTTATAAGGGGCGTATCAATACGAAAATGTCGTATCGATACGGTTTTTGCTCTTTCGAATCCTGATTTGTGTTTTGAGAAAAACGTATCAATACGCTATCTAGGTGTATCGATACGGTTCAATGACCATTTAAAAATTTACGATTCCAATAACTGACAACCAACATTCGAATCATTTAATATAAAGATCTGCTAACATCATCGGGATCGTATCGATACGATAAGAGACCGTATCGGTACGCTATGCCTAAATAGCTTGCCCAGATGAATATCGTATCGATACGAAGTTAGACCGTATCGGTACGCCTTGGTTAATTGGAATTCCAGTAGCCAAAAATCGTAACAATACGCTATAAGGGTATCGATACTCTTAGGCGTAAAGTTGGATTTTGGCTTGAAAAAAACTTAGAAATACTTGAACACCTAAAACTATTTGTCTTGAAAGATCATTTGGTTCAAAAAGGCTTGTCAATTTGTGAGTCTTTGAAATACTTAAAATTTTATTACATTTGCAAGTAAATCCTTATACAATTTTTTATATCAAAATCAATTTAGGTTTTACAAAAACTATTTTATAAAAAGGTTAAAACTTAGAATCTTTAAGGAGCTAATTTGTCAAATGTTTTAATCTAATTTTTCTCTCAATTTGGATTATTTTAAATGAGTTTTAATTAGTGAATTAAATGTGATTTAATAAAGAGAAGTAGTTATTTCTTAAAATCACTTTTGATGCAACTTTTCTCTCAAAGTTCCTTCAGCCAAACACTCTCTTTTCATCAAAGATTTCAGATAATGTTCTTGATTCTTAAACTTTTGATTTCGAATGGATTCTTCAATCTTGTTTTCCAATATCTCATTGTTTTCCTTTGCTTTTCAAGAGTAAAACATCCAATTGAGAGGAAATTCACTCATTGGAGGTAAGGTTCGTTCTTCTCCTCTAATAAATGGTTCTTTACTGAAATTCTAAAGTATTTGATCCTTGTTTAATGTTTTCTAATGAATTTTAATGATTTAATTATGGAAAATTGGTTAAGTCATAGTTTAATTGATGAGATAAACTGATTTTTGTTTTGGATCTATTTTTTGAGTTCTTGATTGTTTCTAATCATGTTTTTGATGTTTTATAATGTTAATAAGCTGGTTTTAACAATGGAATCCCGAAACTAGGTGAATCTGTAATTTTCTAGGTTATTAGTTATGAGTTTTTGAGGAGTTGTGATTGTTTTATGAATGCTGGAGGTATACGGATGTTATTAGATTGTTTTTTGATGTTAATTGAAGGTAATTGATGGATTAAACCTTTAGGTTTTGGCTGGGTTAAGTTTGGAAGGTGTTTGATGTTGATTTCAGTTGTTGTGGATGTGTTATTGGTTAGAGTTTTTGTGGATTAATGTTGCTGAGTCATTGAATGCATTTAGATGCATTGAATACTCTGTTTTTGTGTGGTTAAAACAGGGGAGGCTGATCCTCAAGCTTGTGGTACCATTTCGGAAGCTTTGGAGGAGTAGTTCGCATCGGCGAACAAGGTTTTGCGTAGTTGATGAGTGAGAACATGGAATTCAGGTTTGAAATAGTTTAAAAATTATTTTGGAGTTTAAATTAAGCTTGAAACGCTGGTTTAAACTCGAAAGTAAGTATGATGAGATTTCTCCTTCGATTGTGTTTTGGCGAAATTGGTTTTAGGCACTTGTTTTTGATTTACATGATAACTATTGTTTAAGCATGTTTAAAGTATAATTTATACTGATTTTGATCATATAATGATGTTGGATGCATTTGGAAAATGGTCAATGTAAGTATGAGGAATACGTGTAAATGAATGGTTTAATGCATTGGAAATGGTTTTGAAATGTTGCATATAAAAACAATGAGGTACATGGTTAATAATGAATTATATTGGCAAGTGATGTGGTTTAAAATGTTATCGGATATAGTTGGTCGGCCATAGGATTAATAGTGCACTATAATAAGCCTGTTAGGAGGCTCAATTGATCAACCAAGTAGCCAAGAGGGGGTGAATTGGTTTTAAGGTGATAGATGTGGAAGCTATGGAAATAAAAATTGGACACAATGATTTATAGTGGTTCAAGCTTCTAACCAAGTTCTACATCCACTACCTTAGCTTCCCACTAAGGATTTTCAACAAATTCACTATTGAATTTCTTCCCCTTTTCTAGGCTAAGGAGGAAACCCTTTACAACACTCAAAGCTTCTACCCCAAAGCTTGAGCAAACCCTCTTTTACAAGAGAAAATATTTAAGCAAACTTAACCCTATAAGGTATAATGCTTGCACAATTAAGCCCACTCACCAAAAACCTAACACTTGAGCATGTATAACAATTAAGCTCACAAGTGTGTTCTACAAGGAAATTGACAACTAAAATCACAAAACACTTTTTCTACACAATGAATGTTGGCAATATGTTTCTTGTTCTTCCATGGATGCTTGGAGGTGTCTTTTAAACCCTTTAATGGCTTCATGACCGTTACTAGCCATTGGGGTTGTTTAGAGCCGTTGGAGACTTTAATTCCAACAATAAATGCATTATGGGCAGGTCGGTATCAGTACGCGGGACATCAGTATCTGTACATGCCTTAAATAGAAAGAGCCATTGTACCGATGCACTAAAGTCTGTACCGGTACGAGCACTATGAGTATCGATACGGGGACAAGTGTATCGGTACTCAATGCCTGTTCTTGACACTTTGTCTATATAAAATCATTTAAGACATGTCAAAACCCTTTGAAAACATTTCAAACATATATTTCAAGTTTATGGACTTTTGAAATATTTTTACAAATTAGTTTAAGTCTAAAAACATTTTTCTTTAAGTTCTATTAAATCAAATAACTCAACAATATCCCAATTTTTGATATAACGAAACCACTTGAAAATTTGTTTTTGAAAAGTCCCCTTAGAAAAATATTTTTAGAAAAAGAGAATAATTTTGAAAATATTCAAAACTCCCCCTTTTTCTCTTTGAAATTGAATTTTTCAAACCTACCCCTCCCTTTTTTATATCAAAAATAATTTCAAAACTAAGCTTAAAATCACATTTAAGTTCAAAACACACCAAATGTTGGAAAAATTAGTACCAGTTGATAAAAATATAAATTGTTGGTGTAAAATGAAAAAAATATCATGAAAGAATTTTTAATATAGGCTCCCCCTTACTCAAGCATCAAGTAGATTATTAGTCCAACAATTCTGGTGAAAAATGTAGCAAAAACAAATATATAACCCCTACAACTTAGTTATAAGTTCATACAAAGGCTCTATCAAGTCATAGATATACATTTTGATCATTATGCTATACATGCTTCTCAAAACATAGCATTTAAACATACAAAAGCATGAATTTCACCAAATTCAACCAAACATTACAAGTTTAAGGCCAAAAACATAACAATCAAGCATAAAATGCCAAAATCATGTATCTCATGCAATTTGGGACTCTCCCTAACTATATGCAATTAGGCACAACATAGAGTCATACAAACATGCTTAGATCAACATGAAATTTAGACATGGAAAACACGATCAACCAAAATTACATGAAATTTAAATTTACCACTTGAACCAAGATATGATGTTAAGTCTTCCTTCTTCAAGTGTCCTTCCTCCTTTGTGTGTCACGAGCTTCTAATATTTGACTTTGATCCAATAGCATTAGTCCCAAATAACTTAGTTCCCTTAGGAATCCATTTTTCAATGTCTTCATTTTTCTTTGAAATAATGAGTCCTTTTGGGACCCAAATGTTTTTAACACATTTTCCATTAAAAACATAGTGGAAATAGATTGTCTTTAATAAAAATTTGTTTTAACAAAATTTGATTTGGAGCTACCTCTAATTTCACATTTTTGAACATTTTCGTTAAACAAATTCTTTTTGAGGTTATCAATTTCTCTTTGATGATCCTCTTGAAATTTTAGAAGCAAGTTTTGTAGATCCAAATTTTTTTTCTCAAAAGCTTCAAACCCTGCTTCAAGTTCGAGATTGGTTTTAGAAAGCAATTCATTTTCAATTTTCAATTTTGAAATCAACTTTTTGTTTTTAGAAAATGAAGCATTGAATTCTAAAACCAACTCATCATAGGCTTCTTATAACTCATCAAAGGTTTAAGAATTTAAAGTAGATGAGCTAGAAGTTACCCTTGAATCTTCTTTGATGGCCATGAGACAAAGGTGAGCGACCTCATTATGGTGGAGTCCTCTTCATCACTCCATGTTGCAACATATGCCTTCTTCTTATGGCCTGTAACCTAAACTCGAACCAGAAGAAAAGGCCGAATTTAGGAAGTCACAGTTGATGTCCATGAGACAAAGTTCCATAAATCATTTATTTATAGCACCGGAAGAAACACACCTCAAGCAGCAATAGCTCTAACGTCGAGAAGAACGCCTCTCATATTCAGTCCTATCACTTGGTCTAACTGAATCGGAACCTACGATATAAAATTCTACATCAAAATTTATCACCATTCCACTAGCTAAAAACATATACACTAATCTGAAAGAACACTCATGTGTAGTCCTATTAGTACGTGCACAGTTTGTTTGAACAAGCGGAGGTGGTGACAGTTCGTCAGATTCAAAGTCGGAAAAATAATGATCACCTATACCAACACATTACGAAAATGATGACCTGAATTTGGTTTCAAAGTCAGCTGAAGCGGGGGGTTACGTCTGGACAGTGCACACGAGTGAGTGATTAGTTGTGTGCGATGGGGGCGATAAACAGATTTGTTGCAGCTTGGGGCGTTGGAATTTAGTGGGGGTTTAGGGTTACTTTGGGTGTTCATTTAGGAAGATGGGTATAGAATAATTAGTTTATATATATGTAGAGTTTGGCTAATAATAATTTTATTAGAATTATCATAATAAAAAATAGATAAAGTAAAGGGAAATCGGAATATATAAACATCACGAAACCATGAAAACATTGTTTTTAATTAGTAAACGGGTAAATGCCACATGTGCTCCTTAGACTTTCATGATATTACATATTGACTTTTAAGTTCGATGAAAATTCTATTTAGCCCTTATAAAAATTTAGGGTTCTGAATTAAAAATTCTCAATTGTTAGGGTTTTCAATTAGGGATTTAAAAATTTAGGGTTTTCAAATTGGGAAAAATTTAAGGTGTTACATGACTTGATCCCTTCTTGTTGAAACAAGGGCAATCGCAGTTGGTATACCCCGACTTCTTGCACTCGAAGCATGTGATGGGATCATTCTTCTTCATTATTGATTCATGCATTGATTCTTCATTTTGGCACTTCATGAATCGGGCTAATTTCTTGAAGAGCTCGGCCATCTCTTCTTCTTCACTATCTTCTCCAGTTGAATCTTCTTGTTGGCTTGTGGAGGATTTGAGAGCAACAACATTCACGTTAATACCTTGCTCGATCTTCTTCTTCCCCATCTTATTCTCTTCCTTTTCCTTATCCTCTTCTCTTCCTTTCTTCATAATTTCATGAGTGAGAAGAGACCCTATGAGAGCATCAAGCTTCAAGGTATTGATATCCTTAGCTTCGATGATGGCGGTCTTCTTTGAGTCCCATGACTCGGGAAGAGAATAGATAAGCTTTTGGAAAAGATTGTCTTCCAGAATGATTTCTCCATAGCATTTAAGTCCATTGGTGATGACGAAGAATCTATCAAACATCTTGGTGATGTCTTCATCTGGTTCCATCTTGAAGTTCTCATACTCAAGGTTGAGAAGACCAGTCTTTGTCTTTTTTACTTCGTTTGTTCCCTCATATGTGACTTCAAGCTTGTCCCATACTTCCTTGGCATCTTCACATGAAGAAACTTTAGCATACTCTTTCGGGCAAAGTGCACAAAGGAGAATGTGCAATGCCTTCGCATTAAGTTCTATCTTCTTGTGATCATCCGCACTCCATTATGCCTTGCTTCTTTGTAGTACAAACGGACCATCAAGAACAATATCCCAAAGATGGTAGTCTTTGGCTCTCATGAAGTACATCATCTTATTCTTCCAATAGGAGTAGTTAGTCCTGTCAAAGAATGATGGCCTATCAATGGATTGCGCCATGAACTCCGGTTGATGTAGAAATGACTTGAGCTCTTCGAAGACTGACTTTTAGGATGTTAATCCGATAAAAGAGACCTCGATCTGATACTGATTGTTAGGAGGCTCAATCGATCAACTAAGTAGCCAAGAGGAGAGTGAATTGGTTTTAAGGTGATAGAGGTGGAAGCTATGTAAATAAAAATTGGACACAAGGATTTATAGTGGTTCAAGCTTCTAACCAAGCTCTACATCCACTATATTAGCTTCCCACTAAGGATTTTTAACAAATTCACTATTGAATTTCTTATGCTTTTCTAGGCTAAGGAGGAATCCCTTTACAACATTTAAAGCTTCTACCTAAAGCTTGAGCAAATCCTCTTTCACAAAGAGAAAAGATTTAAGTAAACTTAGAAAATTGTAACACCCCAAAATCTGGTCTAGTCAGAATTTAGTTCCGGTGATCGGAAATTCTACGTTGATAAAGTCTAAATATTGTATAGACTAGTTAATTACTGATATTGAACATTAATTGAGTTAAAAAGATCGTCATCAGACCCTATTGAATGATATTGAACCTATATAGTGATTAAATTGAAGAAAATGTAAGTTGGGAAGAAAACCGAAGTAGAGTGAGAATTGAGGGACTAATCTTGCGATTAGCCCTTCCCTAATTAATTTGAGTCTACGTGGATTGTCTGAGAGCTTTCCTTCAAGTGAAGGAAAGCTAAACATCTTAAATTATATGTTGTAAAAACAAAAATAAGTAAAAAGAAAGAAGCTTACCCGAGAACCCCAAGCAAACCTCTTCATCTTCTGCATCTTCTTCCTTGAAGCAAGCACCTCCATTGGAGGAAGTTTCAAACTTCACTTTTCTTCGATTTATCGATATCGAATCGTTGCTATCGATCAGGTAAGCAATAATCCTCAAACAATCGTTGGATTCCATGGATATATTGAGTTTAATCTTGAGCTAGGGTTTTGACCATCCATGGATATTTCATCGTTAGTGTTTATATTGAAGTCGAATATTGATTTTGATATCGTTGTATTGAATTTGATATCGAAATATCGAATCTAATAGTTTTCTATTGACTTTCTAGCTCAAGAAGTGGAGAAAGAGGTTTCAACGTCTCCATCTCAAGCTAGGAACAAGGGGATTGTTATCCGAGAGCCTTGAAAGCTTCAGATTGCTAAGGTGAGTGTAGTCGAAGTCTCGGGTTAGGCGAAAGGCCTTCCTGGATCATTATTTGATAATTTAGATTACATCGCTAACATTGTCGTTGAATAAATTGCATTAGATGGTTAATCAAACACTTTGGTAAGTGTCGGTAAGTTTGTTATTGAACATCAGATATAGTTATTGATATCGTCATTGTGCATTGTCATTGATATAGTAATTGTCATCGGATTATTGTATAGAAATCATTGGTCATTGATATTGACATTGGATTATGACATATTGAAGATGAGATACATATATATTTGTCATTGGTAATATTGAAATCACCGGACATTGGAATACTATTGATTATTGAAATGGATATGAACGTTGGAACCTTTGATTTGAATAGACATTGGATACAATTTGCATGCCATAGAATTCATGAGCTCAGTGTACGAGTTGACTACTGTCCTAAATCTATGACATATATTGATTTGGCAAGGCAGAGGGATGTGTATTGATATTGGTCATATTGGCGAGGCGGAGGGATCAGACCATTCATTGATTTGGCGAGGCGTAGGCATTCGCGCATCCATTATCTTGATTCAATCCAAGGATTAATGATGAAATGAAAATCCTAAACATTGTATATTGATGCATAGCTTTGACATTGATAAGCATGAGATTATGCATTCTGATATTTGATATAATGTTGTTCATATTGTTTATGACTACATCACTAGGCAATGTATGCCTAACGTGTCTCATCTCATGCATTTTCAGGTTGAAAGATCGAGTATCGGAAGATCGGATTTGGCTAGGCAAGACAAGTCACTACAAGCCTCAAAGTAATGTATTTTGACTTATAAACTCCTAGGAAGGTGGCAAAGTAGTTGAACTAGTCGTTTGTGCCTATTTTGATATGTTGGTGTAATGCTTAAGTTGTAATATGGTATGTAGCCCTAAATGACCTTTTTGGTTGGCTTAAAGTCGTATAAAAATGCATAGTTGGCTCAAAAAGGTAAAAACATAGTAGATGCATTTGTATAATCATGAAATTTGGCACACTAGTAGTTTATATCATTGAAATGTTGTGTGTAAAGTTTCGTTGCATTTGGACATCGTTCGGTAGGTCAAATTGAATAAACACCAGCAAAAATCTATTTTTACAGGTCAGGCCGTATCGAAACGGGTGATGGCGTTTCGATACGGGTAAGCATAACTGAGCATAGGGGTCAGGGCGTATCAGAACCGTTTAGGCTCGTTTCGAAACATTTTGTCTCTGGAATCTCCTGTTTCGATACGAGTTCATAGCGTATCGAAACGAGTCAAAGTAAAAGTCAACATGAGTTAACCTGTACCGATACAGGGCTTGCTTGTATCGATACGGTCAAAGAGGAAAAGTCAACAATGTTGATCATCGTCTACCCGTATCAAAACGGCTCTAAGAGTTTCGATACAGGGTTAGTTAAAGTAGTTAAAGCCTAATTTGCAAGTCTGTACGGTTTACATTTTGGTCACTGAGTTTTGCATGAGTAAATTGAATGGGTAAATGATCACCATTATGCATGAAATTTTGCAGGCTAATCAATTTTGTACTGCATTTTATTGTGGTATTGTATAATACATCGAAGGACCTCCAGTTTGTAAGATTTAAAGATTAGTCCCTAAAACTTGTAAAAGTTATAAAACAATCATAAATGGTTAAACGTGGTCCTTTTATGAATGAAATGAATTAATATGTATATTTGGTAATGTTGTTTGTGTAATATTGATTAAATGTTATTAATAAGTTGAAATTTTATAACACTGTTCACCGCATCGTTCACCGGTAACACGCTCTGACTCGGTTCTCGACCAGGCCGGGAAGGGGGTGATACATTTGTGGTATCAGAGCTAGAGTTTAGTCAATTCTAGGACTAAACCGAAGCTTATTGCATTGCTATTGTGTTACTTTGCCACCTAGGAGTTTTAAATTGCGTATATTTTGACTTGTCGACTAATTCAATCTTTCATATAGATATGTCTGAGACGAACGAAGCTCATATAGACGAGCTCGCTACTGGCTCCTCGACACATGGCGAGGAGATTAGAAGAGGAAATCCTCAGAACCCACTGCAACCACAGGACCCTCATGTTCAGGATACTGAGCCTGCAGCACCTACCGCTCAGGCTGAATGTTATCAGACTATGACTAATATGTTCAAACAGTTTATGGTTGCGATGCAAGTAACACCATCTATTCAACCTACCCCTCCTGTTGTCCAGTATGCCCGTGCCCTTGTGGACAAGTTGGCTTCGCTCTGAGCCTATTCCTTTACCGGACAGGATGATGATAATCCTGAAGTTGCCGAATACTGGCTGGATAACACGCTGCATATCTTAAACAAGCAGTTGCAGTGTTCGGATGAACACAAGTTGAAGTGTGCTATTGCGTTATTGACTGATGAAGCTCTCATGTGGTGGGAAACCACTATTCTCACAGCTCCTGAAGAGTCGGTTACTTGGGAGTTCTTTATTCAAGAGTTTCGGAATAAATACATTAGTGAATATTACCTTGCGGAAAGGCGGAACACCTTTCTCCATCTGAGGCAGGGTGGGTGACCTATCGAGCAATATATCCATGATTTTTGCAAATATTGTCGATACGGAGCAGAATTTATAAAGAAAGAGGAAGACAAGTGCAGAATATTTATAGTTGGCCTTAGCGATGAGCTACGATTTATGTTTACGACCCTTGATATCACCAACTTCTAGGATCTGGTGAACTGAGTCAAGGTCACTGAAGCTTCCCAGAGAGCTCAACGAGCTGGTGGGTCTGGAAAATCTAAGAAGAGGTTCAGGGATGATTCTCAACCTCCGAGATGGAACAAGAAGTGGATATATCAAGGCCCTAAACAGAATATCTATTCACAGCCCTCCCGATTTGGGAACATTGAGAGACCTCAGTCTGTGATGCAGTCTTTTGCTAAAGCCGCGTCCGTTGACAACACTGGAGACTCGAATCGAGGTAACCAGTACCCTCTCTACAATTACTGTCAGAATATCGTAAGCAGACTAGAGCCTATTACTACTGTGGCGAGCAGGGTCATTTTATTCGTGAGTGTCCTATGAATGCAACCAAATCTATCGTCACACCGACCACTGCTGCTTCTCCTGCTCAATCCTTTCGGGGTAAAGGATCGAAGCAAGGATCAACGGGAACATATGGATGATCGAGTGGACCAGGAAAACCCTTTAATAAACAAGATTCAAAAGCTCCTGCCCAAATGTATCATGTAAGGAGCAGGGAAGAAGAGGATGAACCTGATGTTATTGCAGATACCATTGAGTTATATTCACATCCTTTATATGCATTGATTGACCCTGGTTCTACTCATTCTTTTATAAGCACCATTGTAGTTAAGAAGTATAACATGTCTTCTGAACCAATAGCATCAAGAATTTCTGTAACCAATCCTTTAGGAGATTGTATCACTGTAAGGGTAGTGTGCAAGAACTCCCCCTTAATGATTCAAGGGATTCCTTTTTTCGACCAATTTGTTGGCTTTACCAATTCACGAATTTGATGTCCTCCTAGGCTTAGATTGGCTTAGTGAGCACCAAGCCTGGGTAGATTGTTGTAAAAGAAAATCGTACCTTCGGGGTTTGGGCAAAGAAAGTGTTATACTAATGAATGCGAGGAATCCATCATTGTATGCTCTAACATTGGAATCCAAAGGCGAACCACAACTGCATGACATTGACACTATATGTGAATTTCATGATGTCTTCCCCGATGAACTTCCGGGATTGCCCCCAACCCGTGAAGTAGAGTTTGGCATTGAGGTGCAACCTGGGACTAATCCAGTTTCCATTGCACCATATCGGATGGCAGTTGTGGAGTTGAAAGAATTAAAGGCTAAGATTCAAGACCTATTGAGCAAGGGTTTCATTCAATCAAGCTCTTCACCTTGGGGAGCTCCGGTTCTTTTTGTTAAGAAGAAGGATGGTTCTATGCGATTGTGCATCGACTACAGACAATTATCAAGACTAAATATCCATTGCCTAGAATAGACGACTTGTTCGATCAACTAAAAGATGTTTATGTGTTTTTAAAGATCGACTTAAGGTCGGGCTACTATCAAATGAGGCTTAAGGAGTGTGATGTGCCAAAGACTGCCTTCCGTACAAGATATAGACACTACAAATTCTTGGTGATGCCCTTTGGGCTAACCATTGCACCGACCGTTTTTATGGATTTTATGAATCAGGTCTTTCGGCCCTATCTTGACAAGTTCATAGTGGTGTTTATAGATGATAGATTGATCTATTCAAAGAATGAAACGGAACATCGAGATCATCTTCGTATTGTACTTCAGACCCTGAGAGAGAAGCAGTTGTACGCGAAGTTCTCTAAGTGTGAGTTCTGGCTCACTGAAGTTGCCTTTCTAGGGCATATCGCGTCGGCTTCGGGTATTCAAGTGGACCTGAAGAAAATCCAAGCCATTGTAGAATGGCATCCACCGAAGAACATTGGTGAAGTCAGAAGCTTCCTTGGGCTTGCTGGCTACTATCGCAGGTTCGCAAAAGGATTTTCTTTGATAGCCGCTCCTTTAACCAAATTATTGATAAAAGAAGATTCTTTTGTTTGGACCGAGGTTCAACAACGAAGTTTCGATCAGTTGAAGCAAGTATTGACTCATGCACCAGTTCTGACCCAACCCGAGTCTGGAAAAGACTACAAAGTTTACAGTGATGCATCGCATCTCGAGTTAGGATGTGTATTGATGCAAGAAGGCAAGGTTATTGCTTATGCTTCGAGACAACTTAAGCCACACGAGATGAATTATCCCACCCACGACCTTGAATTGGCTGCAGTTGTCTTCACATTGAAAATCTGGAGACATTATCTCTACGGAGAGAAATGCTATCTTTTCACCGACCATAAAAGCCTCAAATATTTGTTGACCCAAAAGGAGTTGAACCTTTGGAAACGGAGGTGGATGGAACTTCTTAAAGATTACGACCTGGTCATTGATTACCATTCGAGCAAGGCCAATGTTGTAGTGGATGCACTCAGCCACAAACCTTCGCCTGGTAAGCATTGACAATAAACCTTAAGTTATATGTATTGTGAAGTACATTAACTCATCGTAATATTGCTATATTGTAGCCCCTCGAGCAATTAATGCTCACTTCCGACTTCGGAAGCATCATTGTCTTGTAGCTGAAATCCAAGTTCAGTCTACCATCATTTCACAGTTCAAGGATCTGCAAGAGCAAGATCCTGAGCTTCAAACCATTGTCTTTCAGCTATCGGACAACCCTGACTTCAGAATTAATTCTAAAGGACTTTTATGTTTCCATGACCGAGTTTGTGTACCTAATGATGAATCTCTTCACACCGATATCCTTTTAGAAGCTCATTCGAGTTCTTTTTCTATTCACCCCGGGTCAGTGAAGATGTATAAAGACCTACGTGAACTCTATTGGTGGTCGGGCATGAAGCAGGCCATAGTTGATTTCATTTCCAAGTGCCTCACGTGTTAAGGTAGAACATTGTGCTCCTACTAGACTATTACAGCCTATCGATCCACCGAAATGGAAATGGGAAAAGATAACTATGGATTTTGTTAGTGGTCTACAATTATCTCCTGCAAAGCATGATGCTATATGGGTCATTATAGATCGTTTCACGAAGTCAGCTCATTTTATACCGTAGAATGGACTATGGTCTCCCTATATTAGCTGACTTGTATATCAAGGAAGTAATCCGACTCCACGGAGTACCTAAGTCTATCATCTCCGATCAAGATCCTCGATTTGCATCTCAGTTTTGGAGGACCTTACAAGGAGCTCTGGGCACCAGAGTTAATCTTAGCATAGCCTTTCACCCTCAATCTGACGGCCAGTCAGAAAGGATAATCCAGGTAAATCATCAAAAAATCCGTCCATTGAAAATCTTAGAAGTTTGCATTGTCATTGAACCTTTCTATACAGATCTTGGAAGACATGCTTCGGGCATGCATTATCGACTTTGGTGGAACTTGGGAAAAATCTCTACCTCTAGTTGAATTTGCTTATAAGAACAACTACCAAGCATCCATTCAAATGGCCCCGTATGAAGCGTTGTATAGTAGACGGTGCATGACTCCATTGTGTTGGTCGGAGCTTGGTGAGGGCAAGATGTTAGACCCTGACTTACTTCGAGAAACCGAAGAGCGAGTCGTTATAATTCATGATCGTTTAAAGGCAGCCTTTGATCGAAAAAAGGCTTACACTGACCTCAAAAGAAGAGACATTAAGTACGAAGTTGGTGAGAAAGCATTCCTCAAGGTATCACCGTGGAAGAAAGTCTTAAGATTTGGCAAAATGGGAAAATTGAGTCCCCGATTCATTAGACCCTTTGAAGTCATTGAAAGAGTTGGCCCAGTGGCATATCGGCTATTGCTACCCTCAGAATTAAGTAAAATTCATGATGTCTTCCATGTATCGATGCTCTAGAAGTATCGTTCTGATCCTTCACACATTGTGGAACTTAAATCTGTAGAACTTCGACCAAATCTATCCTACGAGGAAGAACCGGTTCAAATTCTTGCTAGAGAAGTCAAGAGACTTCGCAACAAAACAACATCGTTGGTTAAAGAGCTCTAGAGGAGCCACACCGTTGAGGAAGCCACCTGGGAACCTGAAGAGACCATGAAACAACAATATCCACACTCCTTCAGTTCAGGTAAAAAAATTGAGGATGAATTTTTCTTAAGGGGGGAGAGTTGTAACACCCCAAAATCCAGTCTAGTCGGAATTTAGTTCCGGTGATCGAAAATTCTACGTTGATAAAGTCTAAATATTGTATCGGCTAGTTAATTATTGATATTGAACCTTAATTGAGTTGAAAAGATCATCATCGGACTCTATTGAATGATATTGAACCTATATAATGATTAAATTAAAGAAAATGCAAGTTGGGAAGTAAAACCGAAGTAGAGTGAGAATTGAGGGACTAATCTTGCGATTAGCCCCTCCCTAATTTATTTAGTCTACGTGGATTGTCTGAGAGCTTTCCTTCAAGTGAAGGAAAGCTAAATAGCTTAAATTATATGTTGTAAAAACAAAAAGAAGTAAAAAGAAAGAAGTTTACCCGAGAACCCCAAGCAAACCTCTTCATCTTCTTCCTTGAAGCAAGCACCTCCATTGGAGGAAGTTTCGAACTTCACTTTTCTTCGTTTTATCGATATCGAATCGTTGCTATCGATCGGGTAAGTAATAATCCTCAAACAATCGTTGGATTCCATGGATATATTGAGTTTAAACTTGAGCTAGGGTTTTGACCATCCATGGATATTTCATCGTTAATGTTTATATTGAAGTCAGATATTGATTTTGATATCGTTGTATTGAATTTGAGATCGAAATATCGAATCTAATAGTTTTCTATTGACTTCTAGCTCAAGAAGTGGAGAAAGAGGTTTCACCGTCTCCATCTCAAGCTAAGAACAAGGGGATTGTTATTCGAGAGCCTTGAAAGCTTCGGATTGCTAAGCTGAGTGTAGTCGGAGTCTCGGCTTAGGCGAAAGGCCTTCTCGGATCATTATTTGATAATTTAGATTACATCGCTAACATTGTCGTTGAAGAAATTGCATTGGATGGTTAATCGGTCACTTTGGTAAGTGTCGGTAAGTTTGTTATTGAACATCAGATATAGTCATTGATATCGTCATTGTGCATTGTCATTGATGTAGTAATTGTCATCAGATTATTGTATAGAAATCATTGGACATTAATATTGACATTGGATTATGACATATTGAAGATGAGATACATATATATTTGTCATTGGTAATATTGAAATCACCGGACATTGGAATACTATTGATTATTGAAATGGATATGAACATTGGAACCTTTGATTTGAATAGACATTGGATACAATTGGCATGCCATAGAATTCATGAGCTTAGTGTACGAGTGGACTACGGTCCTAAATCTACGACCTATATTGATTTGGCGAGGCGGAGGGATGTGTATTGATATTGGTCATATTGGTGAGGCGAAGGGTGTAACACCCCTCTTCCGGGAATGCGAGCGAGGATCGTTACATTTGCAGCGTATTATTATTCGGTTTCATATTATACATATTCATGACATTCATAAGCAATTCCAATTATCATAACATACTTGGCATACAAGTTTCTTTATGAAACACACTTTAGATTTATATTACATATACATGCGGAAGCTTACTCTAACATTCAACCAAAAATGTAAACATACATATATGTGGGCTAACAAAAACCTTAACTATTACATACAAGCAATCATGTTACAATCATAACAATTACATACATGTACTAACACAACAAGATAATCATTTAATCATGCTTACACATTCAACAACCATTACATAATCATGTTACCAAACCAATTTCTTAATCTACCTTATTCGAATCATACATATAAACAAGGCTCATTCGAACTAAGCATAGCAATACATTTTAAACTTCATTTTATATCATACATCTAGATGCATATTACAATCCTATAGTTCATGTCTCATTAACACAATCAATTTTCCAAGATCACATAATCATACAAGCACACTTTAAATCCCATAGCAATCATCATATCAAACTTAAAGTTAACAAATATCACTTATATACTTGCCAACATAAAGTTATTACAAAACAAGCTTATGCTTACATATATATACAAAACCAAACCAAGTCTTAAACATAGCAATTACATGACAAGCATCCAAAATACATGTATCATATGCATGTGACACTTATATACATCTATGCCACCAACTATAATAACCAAAAGAGTCATACTTGTCCTTGGACTTCAAGGTCAGCTCTCTAAGACAATCGACTAGCTTTGTGGACTAGCACCTGAAATTTTTTTGGAAGAAGGGAACAAAAGAGTGATAAGTACAAGGTATGTACTTAGTGAGGCAGCCCTAAACTTTACTAATCTCTATCTTTTAGAGCATTATTCAATCTTTAAGGTTACCTAACTAGGCTTTAGTCAAAGTTCATCTAGCTAGTCCATCATACATAAGTAGACTTAGCTAATCTTGTAACCATTTCAAGTAACCATTGATGCAACATAAACAACATACTTTTATGTTCATTCATACATCAAGTATCAATCAAAACATTATCATATACAACAGCAAGCATCATTTAAAAGCATTAGCATATACAAGGCAAGTAGGCATATCAATTTCATATCATTGGTACTTATCATTTACGTACTTATCTTTCAACTCATGTAACTTTTAAATATGTTGCCTTGGATGATTAATGAACAAGGTAATCGAGTCTACGTGTGACATATGACTTTGGATACCCAAAGGTATCAATGCTTTGTAACCAACTTGTGACATGTAATCAGAGGATGCCATAGCATCAAGGTGACTTACCACCTTAAGGAATATTGGTGACTAACCACCATCCTTTAACAATAATCAGATGAGCTCAATGACTCTAAGGCATGCCCTTCTACCTATAGACACTAATCAAACCAAGGTCTTATCTTAACTAATATGTTTAACAAAACTAATAGCTTGTTATTCAACAATTCACCAAACATGTAACAATATCGATCTTTATTTCAGAGCAATCATTCAATTCATGATAACATGAAAAATCAGCAAGCACATATTATCATTTTCATCATGTAAACATCAAAATTCAGTAGCTAAACTCATCATATAAGTTCATGTCATATGGTTTATTCAATCATCCACCCAATGTAACATATCTAGGCCAAAGTAAGCTTATCTAACTAGCATAGTCAACATATCATAAGTCTTTCCTTTAATCCTTCTTCCTTAGCATTTTAGTTTTTACCAACCATTATTAGGTTCATTTCATGCTTCCTTCATGTTATCTAATAATAAAAAATAACAAGGTTAGGATACTAATCCTAACACTTTAAACAAAACTACACTCACAATACTCCAAGCTAGTTTGTCTCCTTAATGATGATGCCTCTCCCTTTCTTCTTGGTTTGATCACCTTTTGATTCCTCTAATATCTCTTCACCAATATGCTCTTGAATCAGATTAAAACATATATAACATCCATTAGTATCAACCTTAGCACAAAAATCCAACCAAAACAAGCAAACAACAATAAACACACAAGCTGTCCTTAACATGGCAGTTTGAGCATTGTCCACTAATCTGTCCATAACTTTTTATTCCCTAATCCAAATAAGGCATATCATACTATTCTGGAAATCTTATAAACACACCTTTAAAACCATGTATGGCTCATATTTTTAGCATTTCCCAGTTAATATAGTTTTACATTTGAAAACAGGACAATTTCAGGGCCTAATCTGTCCAAGCTTAACTTAGTGACTTTAGTGCATTTAAATCCTATATTTCCTAATTCATTTGATTCTAATCTGTTAACCACATTAACCTACATGTATTAAAATAACAATGAAGTTCTAACATGTTTAAAAACAGAGCATTCAAGTCCTCAATTTATCAATTTCCACAAAACAGTCCCCTTTAATCCTTTAATAATCCTACATGTGATCTAAATGCATTTAACCTACCAATTGAGACTTAATTCAAGCTTGGCCATTTAATTTTTATTCATTCCATGATTCCTCTGTTTCAAGCATAAATTTTCAGAATTTATTAACACCATTTTGACCCCTAAACATTTCGAATTTCACAATTTAATCCAGCAGATTCCAAATTCATTCAGTTTCAGTCCAGTCAACTTCTAACAACAATTCAGAGACCTATACTTAACATTTTCGTGCAAGTCTTACCTTTATCTCATGTAAAATTTTGTCCTCTACAACTTTGTATAAGAGCACTGTTTCCAGAAATGACTCTAACATGCTCCATTTTTTCAGATTTCCGAAAGGTGTCTATAATTAAAATTTCTGGGCAGATTCATTATTCAAGCTTCATGCATGTAAATTTTCTAGCATTTTAAGCAACCTAATGTAACATACAACCCATCAACAAATCAATAAGAATTCTCAAATCAAATTCACAGCACAAACAATTAAAAAAACACATCATTTCATCAAGAACATTCAAACAAAAACATTAGCAGAATTTTAGCTAGAACACTTACATGAGTCTAAGATGAACATGCATGCAATTCTTCTTATTTTTCCAGCACTTTAATGCATTCAAACTCTCAAACTCTCTCTTTTATCTCTCGGTTTGGCAAGGAAATAATGGGAGAAAGATGATGAAAATTTGGGATGTGAATCCCTTGTTAGCAGTGTGGCTTAGTGTAGATTTGGGTGGGACACATGGCTACATAGTAACCATGTATTAATTCCACTAAAAATGTATATTATAATAATGTATTCAGCCTACTATTTTATAATTAGACATATGTTTAACTTATTTAATAGGTTTAATTTCCATTATACATATATTATAATATAATTCCTTTAAATTATTATTATAAAGTTTAATCTAATAAAACTCCACTATCTAATACATATGTGACATATACACATTTTCATTTTAATTTCTATTACCACAAATGAACATACATGTTGTTTTTAATCCCAATTATAATTTAATATAACATAACTTTTCTTGTTTCATTGCAATCTTAGCCAAAGTGTAAAATGCTTACACTTTCCTTGTTGTTTTCCTATGATTTAAACTAGGGTGGTTTTAGGGTGTTACAACTCCTCCCCCCTTAAAGAAAATTCGTCCTCGAATTTTACCTGAATCGAACAGATGAGGATACTGCTTCTTCATCGTGTCCTCAGGTTCCCACGTCGCTTGTTCGACGTTGTGATTCCTCCAAAGAACTTTGACAAGAGGAACACTTTTATTTCGAAGTCTTTTGACTTCTCGATCAAGGATTTGAACAGGCTCTTCTTCGTATGAAAGATCAGGATTGAGTTCAACTTCTTCAGGTTCAAGAACGTGAGATGGATCAGATCGATATCTTTTGAGCATTGAGACGTGGAAAACATTGTGTATTTTATCGAACTCAGGAGGAAGAGCGAGTCGATAAGCTACAGGACCAATTCTTTCAATTACTTCAAATGGTCCGCTAAACCGAGGACTTAGCTTGCCTCTTTTGCCGAATCGGAATACTTTCTTCCACGGGGAGACTTTAAGAAACACTTTATCTCCGAGTTGATGTTGAATGTCTCTACGTTTCAGATCGGCGTAAGACTTTTGGCGATCGAAAGCTTGCTTCAATCGAGAATGAATGATTTGAACTTGTTCTTCTGTTTCCCGAAGCAATTGTGGTCCCAAAACTTTATTATCAGCGAGTTCAGACCAACATAGAGGTGTTCGACATCTTCTGCCATACAACACTTCGAAAGGAGCCATTTGAATCGAAGATTGGAAGCTATTGTTGTAGGCGAATTCTACCAAAGGTAGCGATTTCTCCCAGTTCTTTCTGAAGTCAATGATACAAGCTCCGAGCATGTCTTCAAGAATTTGAATTACTCGCTCTGATTGACCATCGCTTTGCGGATGGAAAGCTGTGATAAGATTCAGTTTTGTTCCGAGAGCTTTATGTAATGATTTCCAAAATCGAGCTGTGAATCGGGGATCTCGATCAGAGACTATTGAGATTGGAACTCCATGTAAACGAATTACTTCTCGGATGTATAATTCAGCCAAGGCTTCAAGACTGAGATTCATTCTCACCGGAATGAAGTGTGCTGACTTGGTGAAACGATCAACGATCACCCAGATAGCGTCGCACTTTCTTGGCGAATAAGGAAGACCAGTTACGAAATCCATTGTGATCCGTTCCCATTTCCATTGCGGAAATTTGAGAGGTTGGAGCAAACCAGTAGGGACTTGGTGCTCGGCTTTAACCCGTTGGTAGTTTAAACATTTCGCTACAGAGTCGTTGATAGTTGTTTTCATTCCTGGCCATCAATACAAGGGCTTGAGGTCCTTGTACATCTTAACTGATCCAGGGTGGATCGAAAAAGAACTTTGGTGCGCTTCTTGTAGGATTTCATCTTGTAATTCTTTGTTATTAGGGACACATATACGATCTTTGAAGTATAGAAGACCGTTCGACTTAACAGAGAAGTCAGGATTAGACTCAAGCTTAGAATTGATTTTCTGAAGTTCCGGATCAATTTGTTGAAGTTCTTTGATCCTGGTGATCAGAGTAGATTGAACTTGAAGTTCATTCAAATAATTCCGAGTTTTGCATAGCTGGAAATGAGCGTTGATAGCCAAGGTAGCTACGAATAACAAAATTAGAGATGTTACTTACTATTCAAGGTATGATTCCAAATTTTTACTTAATGATTAAGGAGGCTTTCGAATTGTTACTTAATAGGTAAGAAGAGTACAAATTTCTTCCTTAACTATTAAGAAAGAATTCGAACAAGTGCTTAAATCATAAGAATGGATTGTTCTCAGTTTTGAATAACATACCAAGATTCGGTTTTCGACTCAGAGCGTCGGCAACGACGTTGGCTTTTCCGGGATGATAATCTATGATCAAGTCGTAATCTTTGAGTAACTCCAACCATCTTCTTTGTCTAAGGTTCAAATCCTTTTGAGTGAGCAAATACTTCAGGCTTTTGTGATCAGTGAACAACTTGCATCTTTCACCGTACAGATAGTGTCGCCAAATTTTGAGTGCAAACACAATGGCCGCAAGCTCGAGATCGTGAGTAGGATAATTCAATTCGTGCGGCTTCAATTGTCGAGAGGCGTATGCAATCACGTTGCCTTCTTGCATCAGAACACAACCTAGGCCCGAGTGTGATGCATCACTGTACACAACGAATTCTTTACCCGATTCAGGTTGAATAAGGACTGGAGCATGTGTCAGAGCTTGTTTGAGTTGGTCGAAGCTTCGTTGCTGCTTTTCCGACCACTCAAAGGTTACATCCTTTCGGAGGAGTTTAGTTAACGGTGCGGCAATCACCGAGAATCCCTTCACAAATCTTCGGTAATAACCGGCTAAGCCAAGAAAACTTCGGATCTCACTCACATTTCTCGGAGGTCTCCAATCAAGAATAGCTTGTACTTTCTTAGAGTCTACTTTGATTCCATCGGCAGAAATGATGTGTCCGAGGAATGAAACTTCGGATAACCAAAATTCACACTTAGTAAACTTGGCGTATAATTGGCGATCTTGGAGCGTTTGAAGTACAATCCGAAGATGATCAACATGTTCTTCCTTGTTCCGGGAATAAACAAGAATGTCGTCGATAAATACGACAACGAACTTGTCGAGATAGGGTTTGAATACTCGATTCATCAAATCCATGAATGCAGCAGGGGCGTTTGTTAGACCGAACGACATCACTAGAAACTCGTAATGTCCATATCGAGTTCGGAAGGCTGTTTTGGGCACATCTTCTTCTTTTACCCTCATTTGGTAGTTTCCGGACCAAAGATCAATCTTGGAAAACACGGCTGCATTTTTTAGTTGATCAAACAGATCTTCGATTCTCGGTAGCGGATACTTGTTCTTGATAGTGACTTTGTTCAATTGCCGGTAATCGATACAGAGCCGCATCGAACCGTCTTTCTTTTTCACGAACAAAACAGGGGCACCCCAGGGAGAGATGCTCGGTCTAATGAATCCCTTGTCTTCGAGCTCTTGTATCTGCTTTTTCAATTCTTTCAGTTCAACTGGTGCCATACGATAAGGTGCAATGGACACAGGATTGGTTCTGGGTTGAACTTCAATCTTGAATTCAACTTTCTGAGTTGGAGGAAGACCAGGGAGTTCCTCGGGAAAGACATTAGAAAATTCAGATACAATCGACATTTCAGATAAACCGAAGTCAAGATCATCTTGTAATGCCATAGCAGCAAAAATGGAGGTTGGTTTCTTATCTATTAACAGAATGGATTCTTTTCCTAAACCCCGTAAGTACAACCTACGGTTTTGACAGTCTACCCAGGCTTCATGTTTTCCCAACCAGTCTAGTCCTAAAACTAGATCAAATTCACATTTAGGCAACACATAAAGATTACAAAGAAAGGGTACATTTCGGATTGTTATCTGATAGTCTTTACAAATCAAATTTATAGGCATACTACCTCCTATAGGGTTCGAAACAATTAGCCTAGTTTGTACAGTTTCAGGTTTCAATTTAAGCTCATCTAACAAGTATGAACATATAAATGAATGGGTTGATCCCGAATCTATCAAAGCGTAAACAGGTTTAAGGTTAAGTTCAACCGTACCCGTAATGACATCGGGAGACTCTTCTTCTTCTTTGCCACGAATGTGATAGACACGAGCTGGGGCTCGAGATTCCTGATAGGTAGTGGCTTTTGAATGAGTAGCCCTGCCTTTCCCCTGATTACCCGATTGAGCTTGTCTCGGGTTCTTGTTTCGACCAGATGGTGCCGAGTTCGGATTAAAGTGACGAGTAGAAGTTTGGTCATCCTTCTTCGGACAGTCACGAATATAATGATCATTGCCTCCACAGGCGAAGCAGAGATTAGACTGAAATCGGCATTGGCCGAAGTGCTGTTTTTGACAGAATTTGCAAGTAGGTGTCCTTTCAGATTTTCCAGTGCTGTTAACAGAAACCACCGGAATTGCCATCTTGTTTGAGGACGGAGGTCGATAATCATTCTAAGTGACAGGTGAATAAGTAGAGAAGGACTCATTCTGATGCTTCGGCCTCTTCGACCACCGGGACTTACTATCACCCTTTTTACCCTTGTCCGGACGATAACTATTCTTTCGCTTTTCTGCGACCCTCATCGTAGCTTCAGTAGAAATAGCTCGGTTCACAAGAGTTTGAAAGTTTGTGAGACCAAGAGCAGTAAACATCGGTTTTAGCTCGTCGTTCAGACCACCTACAAACTTACGACATTTCTCTTCTTCAGTCTTAATGTAAGCAACTCCATATTTGCAGTATTTGCAGAAATCAGCAACATATTGTTCAATCGGCCGATTAGCCTGCTTCAAGTAAAGGAATTTATTTCTGCAGTCGGCCAGATATTGTTCGCTATCAACGAAGAAGTCCCAGGTCACTGACTCAGCAGGGGTAGTCAGGATCGTGGTTTCCCACCAGCTTAAGGCGTCTTCGGTTAATAAGGAGACTGCACACTCGAGTTTATGCTCATCGGAACATTTGAGTTGCTTAGTCAAGATCTGGATAGTTTTATCGAGCCAATGCTCACCTTTTTCCGGTTTCTCGATATCAAGGCCACTAAAAGGAGTAGCTCGGTGTGAAGCGAGCTTGTCGATCGGGGCTTGAGATGGTGCAACAACAACCGGGGTTGCTCGTACACCCGTTGCAAAGTGATCGAATATTTCTTTGACACTGATAAAACATTCCCGACGAACAGTTTCGATGGTCGCATTGTCCAAAATAGGAGGGACTTGTGCTCGAGGTTGTTCAGGTTCAACCGGGGGTCGCATAGCAACGCTATCCCCGTTCTTAGTAGAAGATCCTTGGGGACTCTCATCGTCCCGAGCTAAGTTGGTAGCGGACATTCTATAAGGAATTCAGAGGAAAGTTCGGAATTAGAGAGCGAAGTCACAAATAATTCAATATAAGACTCCTAGGTGGCATAGTGTAATCCTATATGATGCATGACATATTCGGACAAATTTTAGGATCTATAACCTAAAGCTCTGATACCAATTTATGTAACACCCCTCGTCCGGGAATGCGAGCGAGGATCATTACATTTGCAGCGTATTATTATTCGGTTTCATATTATACATATTCATGACATTCATAAGCAATTCCAATTATCATAACATACTTGGCATACAAGTTTCTTTATGAAACACACTTTAGATTTATATTACATATACATGCGGAAGCTTACTCTAACATTCAACCAAAAATGTAAACATACATATATGTGGGCTAACAAAAACCTTAACTATTACATACAAGCAATCATGTTACAATCATAACAATTACATACATGTACTAACACAACAAGATAATCATTTAATCATGCTTACACATTCAACAACCATTACATAATCATGTTACCAAACCAATTTCTTAATCTACCTTATTCGAATCATACATATAAACAAGGCTCATTCGAACTAAGCATAGCAATACATTTTAAACTTCATTTTATATCATACATCTAGATGCATATTACAATCCTATAGTTCATGTCTCATTAACACAATCAATTTTCCAAGATCACATAATCATACAAGCACACTTTAAATCCCATAGCAATCATCATATCAAACTTAAAGTTAACAAATATCACTTATATACTTGCCAACATAAAGTTATTACAAAACAAGCTTATGCTTACATATATATACAAAACCAAACCAAGTCTTAAACATAGCAATTACATGACAAGCATCCAAAATACATGTATCATATGCATGTGACACTTATATACATCTATGCCACCAACTATAATAACCAAAAGAGTCATACTTGTGCTTGGACTTCAAGGTCAGCTCTCTAAGACAATCGACTAGCTTTGTGGACTAGCACCTGAAATTTTTTTGGAAGAAGGGAACAAAAGAGTGATAAGTACAAGGTATGTACTTAGTGAGGCAGCCCTAAACTTTGCTAATCTCTATCTTTTAGAGCATTATTCAATCTTTAAGGTTACCTAACTAGGCTTTAGTCAAAGTTCATCTAGCTAGTCCATCATACATAAGTAGACTTAGCTAATCTTGTAACCATTTCAAGTAACCATTGATGCAACATAAACAACATACTTTTATGTTCATTCATACATCAAGTATCAATCAAAACATTATCATATACAACAGCAAGCATCATTTAAAAGCATTAGCATATACAAGGCAAGTAGGCATATCAATTTCATATCATTGGTACTTATCATTTACGTACTTATCTTTCAACTCATGTAACTTTTAAATATGTTGCCTTGGATAATTAATGAACAAGGTAATCGAGTCTACGTGTGACATATGACTTTGGATACCCAAAGGTATCAATGCTTTGTAACCAACTTGTGACATGTAATCAGAGGATGCCATAGCATCAAGGTGACTTACCACCTTAAGGAATATTGGTGACTAACCACCATCCTTTAAAAATAATCAGAGGAGCTCAATGACTCTAAGGCATGCCCTTCTACCTATAGACACTAATCAAACCAAGGTCTTATCTTAACTTATATGTTTAACAAAACCAATAGCTTGTTATTCAACAATTCACCAAACATGTAACAATATCGATCTTTATTTCAGAGCAATCATTCAATTCATGATAACATGAAAAATCAGCAAGCACATATTATCATTTTCATCATGTAAACGTCAAAATTCAGTAGCTAAACTCATCATGTAAGTTCATGTCATATGGTTTATTCAATCATCCACCCAATGTAACATATCTAGGCCAAAGTAAGCTTATCTAACTAGCATAGTCAACATATCATAAGTCTTTCCTTTAATCCTTCTTCCTTAGCATTTTAGTTTTTACCAACCATTATTAGGTTCATTTCATGCTTCCTTCATGTTATCTAATAAGAAAAAATAACAAGGTTAGGATACTAATCCTAACACTTTAAACAAAACTACACTCACAATACTCCAAGCTAGTTTGTCTCCTTAATGATGATGCCTCTCCCTTTCTTCTTGGTTTGATCACCTTTTGATTCCTCTAATATCTCTTCACCAATATGCTCTTGAATCATATTAAAACATATATAACATCCATTAGTATCAACCTTAGCACAAAAATCCAACCAAAACAAGCAAACAACAATAAACACACAAGCTGTCCTTAACATGGCAGTTTGAGCATTGTCCACTAATCTGTCCATAACTTTTTATTCCCTAATCCAAATAAGGCATATCATACTATTCTGGAAATCTTATAAACACACCTTTAAAACCATGTATGGCTCATATTTTTAGCATTTCCCAGTTAATACAGTTTTACATTTGAAAACAGGACAATTTCAGGGCCTAATCTGTCCAAGCTTAACTTAGTGACTTTAGTGCATTTAAATCCTATATTTCCTAATTCATTTGATTCTAATCTGTTAACCACATTAACCTACATGTATTAAAATAACAATGAAGTTCTAACATGTTTAAAAACAGAGCATTCAAGTCCTCAATTTATCAATTTCCACAAAACAGTCCCCTTTAATCTTTTAATAATCCTACATGTGATCTAAATGCATTTAACCTACCAATTGAGACTTAATTCAAGCTTGGCCATTTAATTTTTATTCATTCCATGATTCCTCTGTTTCAAACATAAATTTTCAGAATTTATTAACACCATTTTGACCCCTAAACATTTCGAATTTCACAATTTAATCCAGCAGATTCCAAATTCATTCAGTTTCAGTCCAGTCAACTTCTAACAACAATTCAGAGACCTATACTTAACATTTTCGTGCAAGTCTTACCTTTATCTCATGTAAAATTTTGTCCTCTACAACTTTGTATAAGAGCACTTTTTCCAGAAATGACTATAACATGCTCAATTTTTCAGATTTCCGAAAGGTTTCTATAATTAAAATTTCTGGGCAGATTCATTATTCAAGCTTCATGCATGTAAATTTTCTAGCATTTTAAGCAACCTAATGTAACATACAACCCATCAACACATCAATAAGAATTCTCAAATCAAATTCACAGCACAAACAATTAAAAAAAACACATCAATTCATCAAGAACATTCAAACAAAAACATTAGCAGAATTTTAGCTAGAACACTTACATGAGTCTAAGATGAACATGCATGCAATTCTTCTTATTTTTCCAGCACTTTAATGCATTCAAACTCTCAAACTCTCTCTTTTATCTCTCGGTTTGGCAAGGAAATAATGGGAGAAAGATGATGAAAATTTGGGATGTGAATCCCTTGTTAGCAGTGTGGCTTAGTGTAGATTTGGGTGGGACACATGGCTACATAGTAACCATGTATTAATTCCACTAAAAATGTATATTATAATAATGTATTCAGCCCACTATTTTATAATTAGACATATGTTTAACTTATTTAATAGGTTTAATTTCCATTATACATATATTATAATATAATTCCTTTAAATTATTATTATAAAGTTTAATCTAATAAAACTCCACTATCTAATACATATGTGACATATACACATTTTTCATTTTAATTTCTATTACCAAAAATGAACATACATGTTGTTTTTAATCCCAATTATAATTTAATATAACATAACTTTTCTTGTTTCATTGCAATCTTAGCCAAAGTGTAAAATGCTTACATTTTCCTTGTTGTTTTCCTATGATTTAAACTAGGGTGGTTTTAGGGTGTTACAACTCCTCCCCCCTTAAAGAAAATTCGTCCTCGAATTTTACCTGAATCGAACAGATGAGGATACTGCTTCTTCATCGTGTCCTCAGGTTCCCACGTCGCTTGTTCGACGTTGTGATTCCTCCAAAGAACTTTGACAAGAGGAACACTTTTATTTCGAAGTCTTTTGACTTCTCGATCAAGGATTTGAACAGGCTCTTCTTCGTATGAAAGATCAGGATTGAGTTCAACTTCTTCAGGTTCAAGAACGTGAGATGGATCAGATCGATATCTTTTGAGCATTGAGACGTGGAAAACATTGTGTATTTTATCGAACTCAGGAGGAAGAGCGAGTCGATAAGCTACAGGACCAATTCTTTCAATTACTTCAAATGGTCCGATAAACTGAGGACTTAGCTTGCCTCTTTTGCCGAATCGGAATACTTTCTTCCACGGGGAGACTTTAAGAAACACTTTATCTCCGAGTTGGTGTTGAATGTCTCTACGTTTCAGATCGGCGTAAGACTTTTGGCGATCGAAAGCTTGCTTCAATCGAAAATGAATGATTTGAACTTGTTCTTCGGTTTCCCGAGGCAATTGTGGTCCCAAAACTTTATTATCAGCGAGTTCAGACCAACATAGAGGTGTTCGACATCTTCTGCCATACAACACTTCGAAATGAGCCATTTGAATCGAAGATTGGAAGCTATTGTTGTAGGCGAATTCTACCAAAGGTAGCGATTTCTCCCAGTTCTTTCTGAAGTCAATGATACAAGCTCCGAGCATGTCTTCAAGAATTTGAATTACTCGCTCTGATTGACCATCGCTTTGCGGATGGAAAGCTGTGATAAGATTCAGTTTTGTTCCGAGAGCTTTATGTAATGATTTCCAAAATCGAGCTGTGAATCGGGGATCTCGATCAGAGACTATTGAGATTGGAACTCCATGTAAACGAATTACTTCTCGGGTGTATAATTCAGCCAAGGCTTCAAGACTGAGATTCATTCTCACCGGAATGAAGTGTGCTGACTTGGTGAAACGATCAACGATCACCCAGATAGCGTCGCACTTTCTTGGCGAATAAGGAAGACCAGTTACGAAATCCATTGTGATCCGTTCCCATTTCCATTGCGGAAATTTGAGAGGTTGGAGCAAACCAGTAGGGACTTGGTGCTCGGCTTTAACCCGTTGGTAGTTTAAACATTTCGCTACAGAGTCGTTGATAGTTGTTTTCATTGCTCGCACTTTAATGCATTCAAACTCTCAAACTCTCTCTTTTATCTCTCGGTTTGGCAAGGAAATAATGGGAGAAAAATGATGAAAATTTGGGATGTGAATCCCTTGTTAGCAGTGTGGCTTAGTGTAGATTTGGGTGGGACACATGGCTACATAGTAACCATGTATTAATTCCACTAAAAATATATATTATAATAATGTATTCAGCCCACTATTTTATAATTAGACATATGTTTAACTTATTTAATAGGTTTAATTTCCATTATACATATATTATAATATAATTCCTTTAAATTATTATTATAAAGTTTAATCTAATAAAACTCCACTATCTAATACATATGTGACATATACACATTTTTCATTTTAATTTCTATTACCACAAATGAACATACATGTTGTTTTTAATCCCAATTATAATTTAATATAACATAACTTTTCTTGTTTCATTGCAATCTTAGCCAAAGTGTAAAATCCTTACACTTTCCTTGTTGTTTTCCTATGATTTAAACTAGGGTGGTTTTAGGGTGTTACAAAGGGATCAGACCATTCATTGATTTGGCGAGGCGTAGGAATTCGCGCATCCATTATCTTGATTCAATCCAAGGATTAATGATGAAATGAAAATCCTAAACATTGTATATTGATGCATAGCTTTGACATTGATAAGCATGAGATTATGCATTCTGATATTTGATATAATGTTGTTCATATTGTTTATGACTATATCACTAGGCAATGTATGCCTAACGTGTCTCATCTCATGCATTTTCAGGTTGAAAGATCGAGTATCGGAAGATCGGATTTGGCTAGGCAAGACAAGTCACTACAAGCCTCAAAGTAATGTATTTTGACTTATAAACTCCTAGGAAGGTGGCAAAGTAGTTGAATTAGTTTAAGGCAAAAAACAATTTTCTTTAAGTTATATTAAAATAAATTATCTCAACAAAGTCGCCTCGGGTGTTGAGGGGTTTATGTGTACCGGATACTCCAACATGAGTACCCTAACGTTTGAGGGGTTATATGGTACCGAAAACTACCGTTAGTGGATTATGCATCTAACCGATGATTGGGTTAAGATGGTACCCGGTTGTGATTGTACCTTAATTCCGGTTGAGATTGTATGAAGTGTTGTGAGGACACTTGTTGAATCTGTGTATCTGATGTAATATTTTGTGAAGTGGAACTTGGTTTATGATCACTTGAAAGTCAATATAATTGATGATGTATCATGTTGATGGATTATGTATATTATACATGTTTATTCTTTAAGCCTAGTATATATGTTGTTATGCGTAGGAAAGCTTAAATTGAGGGATTGCAAATGGGATTTTATTGTTGATCCATGATACATGTTGCATATGGTTTAATATGCATATTTTTGGAAATGTTAAGTGCGTGGTTTATAAGGCATGATGTTTTGGAAGATGTTTAAAATGCGAATTCCTATGCCTCGCCAAATCAATGAATGGTCTAATCCCTCCGCCTCGCCAATATGACCAATAACAGTACACATCCCTCCGCCTCTCCAAATCAATATAGGTCGTAGCCTTAGGACCGTAGTCCACCCGTATACTGAGCTCATGAATTCTATGGATGCCAATTGTATCCCGAGTCCATTCCAATCCAAGGTCGCAAAGTACATATTCATTTCAATGATCAATGATATACCAATGTTCAATAAATTCAATGTAGCCGATGAACAATATATGTGTCTCAACATCAATATCTCATAAATTGGTATCAATATCAATGTCTGATGATTTCAATGCAATAATTCAATAACAATGCTTATATCGATGACAATGCATAACGACCATAATCAATGTTCATTGGTAACTTACCGACACTTACCAAAGTGTCCGATTAACCATCCTATGCATTCGCTTCAATAGCAATGTTAGCAAAATAATCTAAAATAACAATTAATGATTCGGGAAGGCCTTTCACCTAAACCTGAGACTCCGACTACACTCACCTTAACAATTCGAAGCTTCAAGGCTCTTAGATAGCAATTCCTTTGTTCCTAGCTTGTGATGGAGATGGTGATACCTCTTTCTCCACTTCTTGAGCTAGAAAGATTAATAGGAAACTTATTAGAGTTGATGTTTCGATATCAAAATCAATATCCGACTTCAATAGATATGACAACGATGGGATATCCATGGATAGTCAAAACCCTAGCTTAAATTACACTCAAAATATCCATGGAATCCAATAACCGACTGAGGAATATAGCTTACCTGATCGATAGCAACGTTTCGATATCGATAAAGTGAACAACTAACAAAGCTTGAAATTCCTCCAATGGAGGTGTGTGCTTAGATGAAGAAGATGATGAAGGTGAAAGGTGTTAGCTTGGGAGTTTTCTCGGGTAAGCTATCCTTTTGATTCTTGTTTCTAATTTTTAACATTAAGCTTTCCTTCACTTGAAGGAAAGTTATCAGATAATTCCACGTAATGGAGATTTTAATTAAAGAGGGCTAATCACAAGGTTAGTCCCTCACTTTCCATACAATTGTAGTTTTGCCCTCCAACTTACACTTCTTCCATTTTAGCCACTAAAAGCTTAATATTGCTTAATAGAGTTCAATCACAACGTTTTAAGCCAACTTAGGATTCGATAGCAATAATTAACTATTCGATGCAATATTTAAGCTCTGGCAATGTAGGATTTCCGATCAACGAAACTTAATTCCGACTAGACCGGATTTCGGGGTGTTACATAAAGGAAATGGGGTTCATTGTTGTTTGGGAGGGTTATTTGCTAAACTCTCGTTTTGTGCAAGTTTATATTGTTGTTGTGGAGTTGTACGAGGCTTTATATGTTCGATTTTGATGTGGATTTACTTTTTGTGCTTTGGATGGATTGGTTTTTAGGAAACATGCCTCTAGATGTTGCAATGTTTTGATCACGCTTCTTCGATATTCTAGCATGGATCTTTAGTTGAGAGGTGTACATGTTTATGGCTTGTTAAAGCATGTTTGGATCCATGATTGTATGAGAGGTCTAGGCGTATCGATATGGGTAAGTGTATTTCGGTTGGGCGTATCGATACGAGGGATGGTGTATTGGTACGGTTTAGAGCTACTAGAATCTAAATTTTTTGAAATATGTTAGTGTACTGATACACTTGCTCGTGTATTGATACAGGCCGCAGATATTTTAGTCAATGTGATATTTGAGAGTTTCTAGTTCTTTCATTTTAGTCCATAGTTCTTATGAATGCAATTGAATGAGTTTGGATGATCATTTTGAGCCGAAATTTGGTATGTAAGCATGAAACATGACTAATTGAGTATTCATAACTTTGAAACTAATTAATTCCTTATAATTTCCTATATTTTCAATTTGGTCCCTAATCTATAACTCTACGCAATTGGATGTCTTTTTTACGCCCAATTCAATTGATATTTCACCCGTTTCCAGCATGCTCACCTTAGGTTATAATGTTGCATCTAAATAAGATAAAAATAAAAACTTGCGTAATTGGAATTAACTATTTACGGGTTTGTTTCAGCAAACCCAATGTTGCTCACTCGGTTCGGTTTGATGTCTAGAACATGTCAAGGGGGTTACATCAACCGAACTGAATGGATGCGAACACGAAGTAACACTAAATAAAGTAAATATATTAAAATAAATAAATAAAGATGAGATGTGAACCGTCAACAACTCACCAAAAAGCCAAATATACAGGCTATGTAAAGTCATATATAGGGTGAAATAAACTAATTCTACCTGAAAATCTAACTAAAACTGACCGACCTCCTATTAACCCGATATTGACCTGGCCCAAATCAACCTACCCAAAAATAACCGACTCGAAATCAACCGAACTAAAAATCAATCGAACCGACATTGTAACTATTGCGTTCGTGCAGTGACTATAAATGGTACGCAAATGGTGCAAGTATACACGTCGAACGAGTAATAAAGTGATGAGTGAGTATCGTCTCCATAGGGATTGGAGGTGAACACAGTTTCAGTATCCAAATTGCTATAGTAAAGGAAATGAGGTATAATAATGCTGAAGCAAAACAGTGCAGAGAAAGATGAGATAATAATATGATAGACAGGTCCCCTTTCATATGCGAAACTCACTACAGAATGACTGGATGGGAATGATGGACAACCTAACTCAAGCTTCTTAACGATACTAAGGTTTTTCAGCTATCTTCTATGCTAGGCGGGATTTACTAAGAGTGCTCCTAAACTATCTCTAGCCAGGAGACTGGGAGTCAGAAATGCTACAGCCATACCTCTCGGCGTAAACTCATAACACTCCCCTACCCTTCATGTACTATCCTTTTTAGCCCTTGAAACCTATCACTTATCTCTAAGGTAGGTTAGAGTCTGCCTCTCAACAGTCACTCCATTGCTTATGAGGGTTCTAGGGCTAGCTCTCTCGATTACTAACCCCAACATACACTTAAAGAACGGTCGACTCTCGGAGGCGCTTAAGGTAGGGCCTATCTCTCAAAGCACTTACAACCCTAAGCTCTTACAACTTTAAGGAAATGAGGAATGCATAAGCAAAGCATAGAATCATGATAAACACTGAAAAAGCCATAGCATGCATTAAAAAGTACTCAAAAGAAATCATCCATCAAACCCAAGCCACCTAAAACAGTTCGTGGTTGGGCAATATCATCAAACTTATCATTGTGATAACATCACCAAATATAAAAATATGACAAGAAATTGCTATAGCGACAGAAAGGAAGGTGAACTCCCTCTCCGCCATGGACTACCCGACTGTCTTAGGCCCACCGCCTCTCTCGAGGCCGGTGAGGCGACTCCTTGGAGCTTCAACGATGGAGGACACCAAGCTGGAGAAGATGAAGGTGGAAACTTCCATCTCCTTTTCTCTCTCTTCCGCCTCTCTTTTTGCAACACAGAAAATACCACACTTTGCTCCAAGCTTCTCTCCCCTTTATATAGTGGAGGCTTCTAGGGTTTGGTGCCCTAAAGATGCCTTGATATTCCCAAGGAATATCCACTGATAGAGTCTGCCGTGAGGGGACAAGGGGGACAGTCTGCAGGTGGCCACCGGCTGCTGCACATGTCAGATCGTCCTTTTCTGCATGTTCACATGTTTCTGCAGCTCACGTGTATCTCACGTGCTGGCCAATGTCTACTTCCATCATGCTATAGCAATTCCCGGTACCAGCTTTCTCTTGACTCCTTTCCTGCACACCAACAAAACCAAAACCAACCTTCCGAGAAGTACCCCTCGATATGTACCAATAACCAGTAAAGATAAATATGCACCCAGAAGAAGAAAATGCAACCTAAATGCAGTCTAAATGCTATGGTATGAACTCAAGAACATGCAAATGCTATAGCAAAAAGGTATGAAAATAAGGATATTTATGCAGTTATCAGTAACCCCCTAGACCCGGGTATACGACACACCTAAATCTAGGAGCTCACATTAGGGTCACCGGAGCGACCCACATTAAAAATTTCAAACCATTTACCCCAATCGATAGCAACCTCACCGGTAGCTCATCGGGATCCTCGTCGGTAACTCTAAATGTCGCAGTTTTGCCGGAAAACTAGAGCTCGTTAGCTCAATAATCTAACCCATACATCAAAAACACGAAACAAGCCGAAACACTTACCGGATTTAACCAAAACAATGAGGAAACAATTGAAAGCGGCGCAGCTCCGATGAGGCCCATCCCGGTGTTGGACGAATGATTGGCTGCTTGGGTTTTTCTCATCACCTCGTCAGGAGCCTGAATCTGGTGGTTGTGTCGCGAACGGACAGCGGACGAGACCAGAGAATGTAAGAAACAGAGGCGGCGAGGAAAGGTTTCAGTCAGACCTTCAACTCGAACTCCACAGTGAACGACGTAGACTCTGCGAGTGGTGCTCAGGGTCGAGGGCGGAACAGGATGGTGAACACTCCGGTGTGGGTGGTGATAGCCATGATTAGATGGTTCGGGAGATCAGACGTCAGACGAGTATGGGTGGCTGGGGAGAACTTTTGGTATTCCAGATATTTTTGAATCTGGTGAGGCATTCATTATCGCAGGGGAATTTTCCATACTCTACTTATCTTCAATATAGGCCGTTACACATAATTTAAAAATAATCTAAGACTAATTTTTATCAGAGATGGCCTTAGCCCTGATGGCTAACGCTTTAGCCCATAATGCCTAAGGGCGCGAGTTTGAAACGCCATAGCAGCTTATCCATTTTCCCCTCTAAATATTTAATCTACACCATTAAAACTTTTGGGGTGTTACAACTCTCCTCCCCTAAAAGAAATTTCATCCTCGAAATTTACTAGAGTCAGAGAAATGCAGAAACTACGCTTTCATCAATTCTTGTACTGAAACTTATCCATCAAAGTTTCCTTGTTTCTCGGGACTCTCAGACGATCACAGATCAATCTGGCAGTATCCTCAGTTTCTCGGAATGACTTGGACCTAAAATCTTCCCATCATACATCTCGAACCAACTAATCAGAACACGATACTTGAATCCATACTGAACTCTAGACGGTGCCAAGCAAACACTTGTCTCATAACTTTTATTCTAAACGGTTTCAGTCAGAGATATGAAACCTTCCCGACTACCACAAAAGTCAATCATACAACCCAAAGGTATATCTTCCAGAATTCAAATTATTCTACCAAGTTAACTATCAATTTTCAGATGAAAAGCTATAACTGAAGTTCAGACGAGTACTCAAGGCCTCCAACAATGCCTTCCCGAATCAGGATGTAACATCGAATTTAAGTCAGGGATGATATATAACAAAACACAATGCCACATTTTCAACAAACCGATCAAACATAACCAAGGTTTGAACAAATATCACTTACCTTATGTGCAACATTCAGAAAACTGCCTCTTTCATATATAGTAAAACCACCACAGAACTACGCTCTCGCCAGGCTTACAGACATCCTTTTAAATTCATAATACTTCTATCAGATTCCCACCAGAACACTTTTAAACATAATCATTATTATCAAATAGTCTTACATGAAATCTTATATCAGTCATCTCACTGAATCAAACATTTATATTAATCTGAATCAAATCTTCAATTTAACATGTATGAACCATCTCGAGTTTATTTATCCAAATTCAAATACATTAAATTAATCCAAATCACAGACGAACGTTACAAGCATTCCTTACCATTGCTAACGAGTAATTGTGGACATAATGGTTAGATGCACTTATTACAAGGAAAAGGATTCAATATCGGAGTTCCATCTCGGAGGAGTACAGTTATGACCAAGGGGCATGCATAGACCAACACTCTATGACAGATGTTTGCGTGTGTGGTGTACTATAAATGATACGCAAATATGGTGCAAGTATACACGTTGAACAAGTAATATAGTGATAAGTGAGTATCGTCTCCACAGGGATTGATGGTGTTTCGAGTTGAGTTTAAGCACACAAGTCACGTAATGTAAATAGAGAATACTGTGGCAAATCAAGACAGAGAGATAAATTTTGTAGCAAATAAAGATAAAAGATAGCGTGCCGAAATTAGTAGACTTAACACGTCCTCTTACGTATGTGAAACTCACTTGGGAATGACTGGCTGGGTTGTCTGGTTAACCTAAGCTTTAGCTCTTCAACTAAGGCTTACCTCTCTAGCTTACTCTATGCTCGGCAGGATTTACTAAGGTTTCTCCTCAACTATCTCTAGCAAGGAAAATGGGAGTAGGAAAAACTACAACAATACCTCTTAGCATAAACTATAACACTCCCCCTACCTATAAAGTTCTATTATTTTTAGCCGTTGAAACCCATCACTTATCTCTAAGGTGGATTAGAGTTATGCCTCTCAGCAGCCAACTTCATTGTCTATGAAGGTCAAAGATAGCTCTCTCGACCACTAACTTCAACTCATACCTAAGGAAAGGCCAACTCTCGAAGGGTCTTACAACCATACACATTTAACAACATAAACAAAGCATAGATAGAAACATGAGATAAATAAACATGCATTAAAGAAACTAAAACATAGATCATCCAAACAGCCCAAGCCACCTAAAATTAGTTCATGGCTAGGCAATAAACATCCAAAGTATCTTCGTTTGTACAACCCATTTCCTATATATAAAAGAAATGCTAAAGCAATAGAAAGGGAAGAAGAAACTCCCAATCCGCGATTGACTGGAATGCCACGAACCACCCTAGGCTTGCTGCCTCTCTCAAGGTCAGCAAGGTCAAACCCTTGGAGCTTCAATGATGGAGAACACCAAGTGGAGGAAGAAGAAAGGAAAAAAGCCGACTTTGCTTTCTCTCCCTAGCCTTTTGTCACCTATTTCGCACTCTCCCTTTAATGAGGGTCTCATGTCCTTTATATAGTGGGGGCTCCTAGGGTTTTGTGCCCTAATATTCTTTGACGTCCTGTGAATATTCCCTATGCATGTGGGGCACAATCAGACAAAAAAAAAGAGCTCGCACATGTGGGCTCTCAGAGTGTGCGCGTTACTTTGTCCTTTTCTGAGCCTAGAATTGCTGTCCAACTTGCTGTAGCATTTTTCTTCCTTTTCCTGCTTCACACCAGCTTCAACGTGCACAACACCAGCACATGCCCTTCACGCAGCATCTAATCTTGTGAAATTAAGCTAAACCACCAACAAGCAAAGATGTATGCAACTATATGCTCTAAATGCATCTATATGCTATGAAATGACCTTGAGAACAAACAAATATATAAGTAAAAAGGTGTTAAATATAAGCATTTTGGCAAGTTATCACACCCCCAAACTTAAGCTATTGCTTCTCCTCAAGCAATGAATAGAGAGAAACAGAGAAAATGATGTGGCAAAAATTTAGCTCAAGGTAGATGTTGTGGCAAAATTTTAGCCCTCAGAAAAGGAAGGCTTTAATACTTAAGACATAATTGAGATTTTAAGAATGATTCTCTAGGGTAAGATCCTTTGTTAGTGTGTGCGTGATTGCATACAACTTAGGCTTAACAGAGCTAGAAAGATTTCTTAATAAAACTCAAATTCATCCTAGTGTTTGAACTATTTTAGCACAAAATTTTACTCCCATAAGTGAACTGTTTTTTAGAGGGGTGTCAGCTCATCACGTCTACCATCCCTAACTCTAGATGAGCATGGAGCATACCTCTCATCCCCGAGCTAGTAGGTAGAGTCATCTCGTGACAACTTTCATTCACTCATTTGATGTTGTTGCCATTTATTTAAGCTTGATTTCCAGGCAATGCAACACAAAGCGGAGTGTCCCTCTAAAAATATGCCGTAGCATTTATTCACAGTTTGATATATCCAATAAGCACAAGGGAGATTAAATAAGCCTTTATTGCTTCATTTTTCTTTATATGAGATCATTAATTTTCAAATTCACAAGGATATGCATAAGTTCTGAAAATATTTCTCTAACAATCTTAAACCTAAGGAGCATACAATCGTGTAACAAAATAAAGATCAAGCATCAAACCCTATAGTTAATTCTACCAATCTCAATAGTCATACATGTCAATCCATAGCCATAAAAAAATTGTTCATCATCGGGCATCATTAATTTATTCATGCAACTATCATAGAGCTAAACAAAATGCCATAGCATAATTTTTGTTTCTACCTACTGATGCAATGCAAATGACTAACAAAAGGGCACTAACACCCCCAAACTTAAAGAGTGCACTGTCCTCAATGCAACAGAAATAAAATGAAATGCAACTAATCTAAATGCAATGCAAGATGAAGAAGTGCCTTACTTCTTGGAGGTGGCGGACTTTGTGGCTTTGTGCTTGATGCTGGAGGACTTGAATGAGGCAATGGGAGGGTCAACCTCGTCCTTCTCTAGTGGAGGGGTTTGTTCTGGCTCGGCTGGAGTTCCTTGATTGGTGGAGCTTGTGTCTGATTCGTTCTCCTCAGACGGTGTGCTCCAAACCCTGTCGGCGGTACGTTTGCTTCTCGTCCTTGTTGACGGGGCAGTGCTTGGGGTCTGTGCAAGTGATTGTGCTAGGATAGAGTGTGTGGGCTCGTCATCTTCTGATTCAACTGTCACAGGGTTGACAGGATCAATAGACGGCTCCTTGGCTGGGGCAGCTTTGGTAGGTTTTGTTGTTCTCTTTCTCTTCTTGGGTAGTGGGCTTGTTGTAACATCTGTTTCCTGGTTCTGTGAGGAAGGTTTGGTCTGAGTAGGGCTCTTGCTGAAGACCGGTGTCTTTTGGGTAGTGGGAGGAGGTTCCTTCGCGTGTGCCTTTAGGGATTTCAGAAAGGCAGAGAAGTCGATGCTGATGTGCGGTAGGATTTCCTTGAAATAGTTGTTCATGACAGCATCGCTCTTCTTGACATAACCATAGAAAGCAGTCTGGTCCTTGCGCATCTTGTTCATGTCCTCTCATAGACAATTTGTAGAGGCAACCAATGCAGCAATTCTTGCTGCAGCAAATGTTTTTCGCTCCTCCAGCCAGTGTTTCTGTTGGAGCATCCTCATCGAATCCTTTGATAGAGGGTATCATTTCAGGTGTAATAGGACCTTTCCCTGAGTTCTTTGCATCAGCAATGGGGTCTTCGAATACTCCTATTTCTCAACATAGGGTCGTGATGAGGTTTGGAAAGATGAGCGGACTAGATTTCCTCTTCAAGCATGTGTATACCTCATCCACAATAATTTTCCCCACATCAATGGACCGGCCATTTAGAATAGAATGAAGGAGGAGGAGCCTTGGAATGTTCACCGTTGTCGTATAAGAAGTTGGCACGAGTCTATTTTTGACAAAATGAATCCAAAGCTTTGCCTCTGGCTTAAGTCGTGTACGCTCCACTACCTTGATGGATGCGTCCAGGTTGGTGCCTTCAAAGCATAGGTCTTCCAACACTTCCTTAACAGTTTGCGGGTCAACATTTTCGTCGAAAGGTGTGTGGTGGTCTTCTGAGTTTTTTAGGCCAAACTACTTGTTGATCTTGGCTGCAGTGAATTTGATTTGGTCTCCACTCACATACACGCCAGATTGTGTAGAGCTGGTGAGATGTGCGTAGAATTCCTGGACGATCGAGATGCAAAAGTTCTCAGGGTGGGGAATGAAGGTGGCCCATTTGTGGTTTGTGATGACATCTAAGATATCTTTATCGAAACCTGGTTCCCCTTTAGTTGGAAACTTGAACCCTTGTTCCGGTAGCAACTTCCGGTCTTGAAAACTTTTGAATCACTCATTGGCCTTGTCGTCTAAAAACTTCTTTATAAGCACAGGCTTCGGTGGGCTACTGCCAGGTGCACCTTCGACTCGCTTGCAATGCACCATTGTTAAGAAAAAAGGTGAATATGGGTGAGATGGGAGAAAAAGGTTTGGTTAGGGTTTTTTGAGTTTTTTGCGGGTTGGAGAAGATGAAGGTGAAGGGTCTTTTTGTTTTCCTTGTGTCGATGTGATGAGGGAGTGAGTTAGTGGGAGTTGATGATGAGAGTGATGGGAGTTAAGGGGAGGTAACTGAAACAATGTGAAAGAGAGAGAGTGTTTGGGGTGTTTGGGCGGCGTGTGTGTAAGATAAGGACAAAGGGGTATTAATTGAAAAGGTGAAAAGGAAGAAAGAGAAAATACATAGGTAATAATTGCTAGGGTTTTCTTTAAATGAAAAGGTGAAAGGGTTAATTAATTCCCCCTCTTTTTTCCCTTTTTGAGCCGACTTCCTCTCATGTTGGAAAAGCTTAATTTTCCATTCCTTATATCCTTATAAAAACAAAAGCATGATACGTCGTTGCACCCTGACCAGCCACCTGCGTCCTTGGGGTGCTCAGATGAAAACAAACAAACCTGACCTTAAAGCATAATAAACCAACATGACAAATGGGATTAAAACCTAGAGTACGAAATAAAAATAAAGATTAAACTACATTATTTATGAACATAAAAAATAAAAATGCTGTAGCAAAAGAGAAAAGAAAAGGAGGGGGGTTCAAACTCTGTCGGTGTGCTCCAAACCCTGTCGGCGGTACGTTTGCTTCTCGTCCTTGTTGACGGGGCAGTGCTTGGGGTCTGTGCAAGTGATTGTGCTAGGATAGAGTGTGTGGGCTCGTCATCTTCTGATTCAACTGTCACAGGGTTGACAGGATCAATAGACGGCTCCTTGGCTGGGGCAGCTTTGGTAGGTTTTGTTGTTCTCTTTCTCTTCTTGGGTAGTGGGCTTGTTGTAACATCTGTTTCCTGGTTCTGTGAGGAAGGTTTGGTCTGAGTAGGGCTCTTGCTGAAGACCGGTGTCTTTTGGGTAGTGGGAGGAGGTTCCTTCGCGTGTGCCTTTAGGGATTTCAGAAAGGCAGAGAAGTCGATGCTGATGTGCGGTAGGATTTCCTTGAAATAGTTGTTCATGACAGCATCGCTCTTCTTGACATAACCATAGAAAGCAGTCTGGTCCTTGCGCATCTTGTTCATGTCCTCTCATAGACAATTTGTAGAGGCAACCAATGCAGCAATTCTTGCTGCAGCAAATGTTTTTCGCTCCTCCAGCCAGTGTTTCTGTTGGAGCATCCTCATCGAATCCTTTGATAGAGGGTATCATTTCAGGTGTAATAGGACCTTTCCCTGAGTTCTTTGCATCAGCAATGGGGTCTTCGAATACTCCTATTTCTCAACATAGGGTCGTGATGAGGTTTGGAAAGATGAGCGGACTAGATTTCCTCTTCAAGCATGTGTATACCTCATCCACAATAATTTTCCCCACATCAATGGACCGGCCATTTAGAATAGAATGAAGGAGGAGGAGCCTTGGAATGTTCACCGTTGTCGTATAAGAAGTTGGCACGAGTCTATTTTTGACAAAATGAATCCAAAGCTTTGCCTCTGGCTTAAGTCGTGTACGCTCCACTACCTTGATGGATGCGTCCAGGTTGGTGCCTTCAAAGCATAGGTCTTCCAACACTTCCTTAACAGTTTGCGGGTCAACATTTTCGTCGAAAGGTGTGTGGTGGTCTTCTGAGTTTTTTAGGCCAAACTACTTGTTGATCTTGGCTGCAGTGAATTTGATTTGGTCTCCACTCACATACACGCCAGATTGTGTAGAGCTGGTGAGATGTGCGTAGAATTCCTGGACGATCGAGATGCAAAAGTTCTCAGGGTGGGGAATGAAGGTGGCCCATTTGTGGTTTGTGATGACATCTAAGATATCTTTATCGAAACCTGGTTCCCCTTTAGTTGGAAACTTGAACCCTTGTTTCGGTAGCAACTTCCGGTCTTGAAAACTTTTGAATCACTCATTGGCCTTGTCGTCTAAAAACTTCTTTATAAGCACAGGCTTCGGTGGGCTACTGCCAGGTGCACCTTCGACTCGCTTGCAATGCACCATTGTTAAGAAAAAAAGGTGAATATGGGTGAGATGGGAGAAAAAGGTTTGGTTAGGGTTTTTTGAGTTTTTTGCGGGTTGGAGAAGATGAAGGTGAAGGGTCTTTTTGTTTTCCTTGTGTCGATGTGATGAGGGAGTGAGTTAGTGGGAGTTGATGATGAGAGTGATGGGAGTTAAGGGGAGGTAACTGAAACAATGTGAAAGAGAGAGAGTGTTTGGGGTGTTTGGGCGGCGTGTGTGTAAGATAAGGACAAAGGGGTATTAATTGAAAAGGTGAAAAGGAAGAAAGAGAAAATACATAGGTAATAATTGCTAGGGTTTTCTTTAAATGAAAAGGTGAAAGGGTTAATTAATTCCCCCTCTTTTTTCCCTTTTTGAGCCGACTTCCTCTCATGTTGGAAAAGCTTAATTTTCCATTCCTTATATCCTTATAAAAACAAAAGCATGATACGTCGTTGCACCCTGACCAGCCACCTGCGTCCTTGGGGTGCTCAGATGAAAACAAACAAACCTGACCTTAAAGCATAATAAACCAACATGACAAATGGGATTAAAACCTAGAGTACGAAATAAAAATAAAGATTAAACTACATTATTTATGAACATAAAAAATAAAAATGCTGTAGCAAAAGAGAAAAGAAAAGGAGGGGGGTTCAAACTCTTAAGCATCATGGAGGATGAAGGAGGACTTATCGCGCAGGACTGGGGCTCCATTGTAAAGCTTCAGACGCTGTCCATTGACCTTGAATACTATATCATCATCAAGCTTCTTAATGTCCACCGCACCATGGTCATAGACCTTGTAGACTAGGAAAGGACCTAACCATCATGACTTTAGCTTGCCTGGAAAAAGCTTAAGTCTGGAGTTATAAAGGAGCACTTGTTGCCCTTCTGAGAAATGTCACGGAAAAAGATGTTTTTCATGCCACTTCTTTGTTTTCTCCTTGTATAAGCGTGCATTCTCGTAGGATTGCGATCTGAATTCTTCCATTTCATTCAACTCTAAAAGCCTTCTTTCTCCAGCCAGTTGTGCATCCATCTTAAGCTTCTTAATGGCCCAATAGGCCTTGTGCTCGAGTTCAGCCGGTAGATGACAAGCTTTCCCATAGACTAGCTTGAATGGTGACATTCCCAAAGGTGTTTTGTAAGCTGTACAGTAAGCCCAAAGAGCTTCATCAAGCTTGGGAGACCAATCCTTCCTTTTTGGGTTGACCACTTTCTCAAGTATCTACTTGATTTCTCTATTTGAGACTTCAGCTTTACCGTTAGTCTGAGGATGATATGCTATAGTAATCATATGCCTCACACCATACCTCTGTAATGCTTTAGCAATCAGCTTGTTGTCAAAGTGGGTTCCTTCATCACTAATAATTGCTCGTGGTGTCCCAAATCTTGTGAAGATATTCTTGTGAAGGAACTTCATGACGGTCTTGGAGTCATTCCTTGGAGTAGCAACTACTTCAACCCATTTAGATACGTAGTCCACCGCCAAAAGAATGTATAAGTCTCCATAAGATGAGGGAAATGGTTCCATGAAGTCTATTCCCCAAACATCAAAAAGTTCGACCTCATGGATTCCTTGCAATGGCATTTCATGCCTCCGTGAAATGTTACATGTCCTTTGGCAACGATCACATGATTGACAAAATGCGTGCGCATACTTGAAGAGAGTGGGCCAATAGAATCCCAATTGTAGGACCTTTGTAGCAGTCCCAGTTCCTCCAAAATGTCCGCCACAAGGAGATGAATGACAATGGAAAAAGTATCTCCTTGTGCTCTTCTTCGGGGACACGCCGTCTAATAATCTGGTCAGCGCCTTGCTTGAACAAATATGGTTCATCCCAAAAATAGGATCTTGCATCATGCCTGAATTTTCTTTGTCCCTGTCTATTCAAATCAGGAGGCAAAATACCACTAACGAGAAAGTTAACAATATCAGCATACCATGGAATTGCTGCAGCATATAGTATTTTCTCATCAGGGAATTCCTCCTTAATTTCCATTTCATCTTGTTTTTCTTTATTATTTTCTATCCTGGAAAGATGGTCGGCTACTTGGTTTTCACACCCTTTTCTATCCCTAACTTCCAAATCGAATTCTTGCAATAGTAGTATCCACCTAATAAGTCTAGGTTTAGCATCCTTTTTGGTCACTAAGTATTTAATAGCCGAGTGATCGGAGTGAACAATAACTTTAGTGCCTATTAGATATGACCTAAACTTATCAAAGGCAAATACAACATCCAACAATTCTTTTTCAGTTGTGGTGTAGTTAATTTGTGCATCATTCAATGTGCGACTAGCATAGTAAATAACATGAAAGAGTTTACCTCGGCATTGTCCTAGAGCTGCTCCTATTACGTAGTCACTTGCGTCACACATCAACTCAAAAGGTGAACTCCAATTAGGTGGAACAACAATAGGTGCTGAGGTAAGTTTCTCCTTCAGTTCTTCAAAAGCGCTAAGGCATTTTTCATCAAATATGAAGGGCTGATTTTTCTGTAACAAATTACACAGTGGCTTAGAGATCTTGGAGAAGTCCTTGATGAACATTCTATAGAAGCCAGCATGGCCCAAGAAACTCCTAATGCTCTTCACATTGGTGGGAGGAGGCAGCTTCTCAATTACCTCAATCTTTGCTCTATCCACCTCAATGTCATTCTTCGATATTTTGTGACCCAAGACCATTCCTTCGGTCACCATAAAATGACATTTTTTCCAATTGAGCACCAAGTCAGCTTCTTCACATCGCTTTAGCACTTTGGCCAAATTTCCCAGGCATGAATCAAAATCTTCCCCGGAGACTAAAAAATCGTCCATGAAGACTTCCAAAAATTCCTCAACCATATCTGAGAAAATAGCCAGCATACACCTCATAAAAGTTGTTGGGGCATTGCAGAGTCCAAAGGGCATTCTTCTGAAAGCATAGGTACCATACAGACATGTGAATGTCATCTTTTCTTGGTTCTCGGGTGCTATAGCAATATGATTTTACCCTAAGTATTCGTCAAAGAAGCAATAGAATGCTTTTCCCGCCAATCTATCTAGCATTTGATCGATGAATGGGAGAGGGAAATGGTCCTTCTTGGTAGCTTTTTTGAGCTTCCTATAGTCCATGCAAATCCTCCATCCCGTTACAGTCCTTGTTGGAAATAATTCATTCTCATCGTTACTCACCATGGTGATGCCTTCTTTCTTAGGCACACATTGAACTGGACTAACCCATGAGCTATTTGATATGGGATAGACTACACCAGCGTCAAGCCACTTGATTATCTCCTTCATCACCACCTTCTTCATGATGGGGTTGAGCCTTCTTTGGGGTTCAATAGAATTGTTGTGACAATCATCAAGCAAAATTTTGTGCATGCAAATAGTAGGGCTAATCCCCTTTAAGGCAGCCATAGTCCAACCTAAAGCTCTTTTATGTTGCGACATCATATTTATTAAACTAGACTCTTGTTTAGGTGTAAGACTAGGTGAGATTATCACAAGCAAAGTTTCATTGCTACCCAAATAAGCATATTTAAGATGAGATGGCAAGAGCTTTAACTCTAATGTTGGAGCATGCTTAAGTGAAGGCTTAGGAGGAATAAATTCTGAAAAATCAAGAGGTTCAATGTACGTACCTGATTTGGCTTCGAGCAAGCTCGATTGCTCCACCTCTTCTGAAAGTTCCTCAAATTCCTCATACTCGATCTCGTAGTCCTCCTTGTTGTCTTCCTCTTGAATCTGATCATATTCATCCATTTCTAAGAAATTGCTATAGCAAAAGTCTGCAGTCTCCCTTTCTGTTGTAGCATCCATGTACTGACACTCTTCATATTCATCCACATATTTGAGAGTGTTGAAGACATTGATGGTCACCTCTTGATCAGCCACCCTCATAGTAAACTTACCCTTTTCACAATCTATTAGGATTCTACCAGTTGCTAGAAATGGCCGCCCCAAAATAATGGGTGCGTTATCATCCGCCTCACAATAAAGAATGAGGAAGTCGACTGGAAAGATGAACTTGTCCACCTTCACCACTACATCTTCTACTCTTCCTTCTAGGCGTACATGAGATCGGTCAGCCAATTGCAAGATAACCGTAGTTGGCCTTACATCTCCTGTACCAAGCTTCATGAAGACTGACTTTGGCATGAGATTTACACTGGATCCAAGGTCACACAAGACTTTTCCCACATAGTTATCGCCTATTGAACACAAAATAATGAAGCTTCCTGGATCCTGTCTCTTAGGAGGCAATTAGCTCCACACAGAATAACATTCACTTGTTGTGGCAACTATTGCATACCGCTCAACCTTTCTTTTCTTGGTGATGATGTCCTTGAGAAACTTAGCATAAGTGGGCATTTGATCAATGGCTTCTAAGAACGGGACCTTAATATGCAGCTGGTCTAGAACATTCATGAATTTCCTGAATTGGAGATTCTCATTTTGTTTCTTCAAACGTTGAGGGAAGGGAGGTGGGGGTCTAACTTCTTCCTCTATCGATGCAGGTTTCTCTTTTGATGTAGCATTTTTCCTATCGTCGATAGTTTCATTAACTAAATCCCCATCTTTCTCCTTCTCACAGGATGTTTCAGCTGCATTTCTGGTTCCTCTTGCACTTCCTTATGTATAGAGTCTTCTTTCTTGTTCCCCCAAACTTATCTTCAGTGTTAAGTTGGGTACCACTCCTCAATGTGAGAGCACTGTATTGCTTTTTGCCATGCTTTTTAGTGACTTCAGTATCACTAGGTAGATTTCCTTGGGGTCGCACATGTAATGCTTGAGCAATTTGACCCACTTAGGTTTCCAAAGATCGCAACGATGAACTGTGACTTTTTAGCAAAGCTTCTTGATTCCTAATGGTCATGGAGTGATCTTGGAAAAATGTATTAGTAGATGCCATAAATTCCTTAGTAGATGTCATGAAATCCTTGAGTGTAGCTTCCAACGAATTGCTATTGGATGAAGATGCAAAACCCTTGTTGTTTTGCGACGGCATATTCTGTTGTGGTCCATGTGATTCTGCCAGATTCTGTTGCTGATTTGAATTGCCATAGGTTCTATTCCCTTGATTTCCCCAAGAGAGGTTAGGATGCTGACACCATCCAGCATTATAGGTGTTTGAGTAGGGATTGTTATTCCGATTGGAATTCCTTACATAATTGGCAGATTCTTGATTGCCCGGGCACTCGCTCAAGTGGTGGTTCACATTGCAATGAAGGCAAGTTGATGCCACTCTAACTTCCTTCACCTCATTAGGCTTTTGGAGATTCTTTAGCATCGTAGTGATAGAGGTTAGTTGGGCTGCTACTGAGGCATCCATATCCGTGTCACATGATACTTGAGTTTTCCTCCCCATTCCAAGTCTTGATGAGGGAAATTGATAGTCGTTATTTGCTATTCTATCAAGGATGTCAAAAGCTTTCTCGGGTGACTTGTCTAGCAATGTCCCATTTGCTGAGGCATCTAGCATCATTCTAGTGGGAGCGTTAACACCATTGTAGAACATAACCACTTGTGTCCAATCATGAAAACCGTGATTAGTGCACTTGCGTAGTAATCCCTTGAATCTGTCCCAACACTCATACATTGATTCGTCATCAGACTGGCGAAAGGATGCGATATCATTCCTCAACTGAGTGTTCCTATTTGGTGGATTATACTGCAGCAAAAAGCTTTTGCACAAATATGTCCATGTATACAATGATCCGGCTGGCACACCATTCAACCATTCTCGTGCTTGGTCACGCAAAGAATAAGGGAAGAGTTTGAGTTTCAACACATCTTCGTGGACCCCTTGTTGACGGAAAGAGTCACACACTTCTAAGAAAGCACGGATGTGTTGTCTAGCATCATCATGAGGCGAGCCTCCAAATTGACCAATTGAGTTTAACATGTTGAACATTACAGGTTTAAGCTCAAAGTGGGCTGCTTGAATTTTGGGAGCTACAATCCCTGGATTAAGATCATCCAAGACATGATTTAGGTGATCTCTAATAGCTCTGGGTCTTGCTGGAGCATTTTCTTCTTTGTCTCCAATTACTGCAGCAGGATCCCCTTGATGTTGAGCTCCGTTCATGATTCTAAGTGCTTCTTATATACGTCTCCGTTGACGAAATAGATGTTCGATTTCAATAATGTAAGTTAGTATAGGTTATCGATGTCTCCTACGGGGCATGCAATAGCACAATACCTAAAAAGACAAACAAAAACAACTTAAGAAAATATATATACAAAAGAAAAATAAACTAGTGCAAATACTAAACCTAAAACAACCAATTGCCAATCCCTAGCAACGACGCAAAAAACTTGTTTGCGTGTGTGGTGTACTATAAATGATATGCTAATATGGTGCAAGTATACACGTCGAACAAGTAATACAGTGATAAGTGAGTATCGTCTCCACAGGGATTGGTGGTGTTTCGAGTTGAGTTTAAGCATACAAGTCACATAATGTAAATAGAGAATGTTGTGGCAAATCAAGTCAGAGAGATAAATGTTGTAGCAAATTAAGATAAAAGATAGCGTGCTGAAATCAGTAGACTTAACAAGTCCTCTTAAATATACGAAACTCACTTGGGAATGACTGGCTGGGTTTTCTGGTTAACCTAAGCTTTAGCTGTTCAACTAACGCTTACCTCTCTAGCTTACTCCATGCTCGGCAGGATTTACTAAGGTTGCTCCTCAAATATCTCTAACAAGGAAATTGGGAGTAGGAAATACTACAGCAATACCTCTCAGCGTAAACTCTAACACACCCCTACCCATAAAGTTTTATCCTTTTTAGCCGTTGAAACCCATCACTTATCTCTAAGGTGGATTAGAACTGTGCCTCTCAGCAGCCAACTCCATTGTCTATGAAGGTCAAAGATAGCTTTCTCGACCACTAACTTCAACTCACACCTAAGAAACGGCCAACTCTCGAAGGCTCTTACAACCATACGCATTTAACAACATAGACAAAGCATAGATAGAAACAGGAGATAAATAAACATGCATTAAAGAAACTAAAACATAGATCATCCAAATAGCCCAAGCCACCTAAAATCAGTTCATGGCTGGACAATAAACATCCAAAGCATCTTCGTTTGTACAACCTATTTCCAAGATATAAAAGAAATGCTAAAGCATCAGAAAAGGAAGAAGAAACTCCCAATCTGCGATGGACTGCAAAGCCATGAACCACCCTAGGCTTGCTGCCTCTCTCAAGGTCAGCAAGGTCAAACCCTTGTAGCTTCAACGATGGAGGACACCAAGTGGAGGAAGAAGAAAGGAAAAGAGTCGCCTTTGCCTTTTGTCCCTAGCCTTTTGTCACCTTTTTCGTGCTCTCCCTTTAATGAGGGTCTCATATCCTTTATATAGTGAGGGCTCGTATGGTTTTGTGCCCTAATATTCTTTGACGTCCTGGGAATATTCCCTATGCATGTGGGGGCACAATAAGACAAAAAAAAGGGGCTCGCACATGTGGGCTCTCAGAGTGTGTGCGTTACTTTATCCTTTTCTGCTCCCAGAATTGCTGTTCAACTTGCTGTAGCATTTTTCTTCCTTGTCCTGCTTCACACCAGCTTCAACCTGCACAACACAACACCAACACATACCCTTCACACAACATCTAATCTTGTGAAATTAAGCCAAACCACCAACAAGCAAAGATGTATGCAACTATATGCTCTAAATGCACCTATATGGTATGAAATGACCTTGAGAACAAACAAATACCTAAGTAAAAAGGTGCTAAATATAAGCACTTTGGCAACCTATCAACAGAAGATCAGCTGATCTACCCAGAAAGACACAACTCTGAGTTCTGATACCACTAAATGTAACCCCTTAGACCCGGCTATGCGACACATCTAAATCTAGGAGGTAACATTAGGGTCACCGGAGCGACCCGCTTTAAAATTTTCAAATAAAACAAGTTGTCAAACCATTTAAAATCATAAATCAAGTTCAGAATCAAAATACAATTTTCAAAAATCATACAGACAATGAAACATAAATTTTGATGCAAGTTACTAATACAAGTTTCAGACTCAAATATGAAACAAGATGTGACATACATTCCCCCTAATTACACCAGAACCTTACTCTGCAAGCAAAGCCGAAGGAACTCTCACACTGATGTTGATAACTGCAACATGTTCAATCTTAACCTGTGGTGGTAAAAACAACGTGAGCTTCGAAAAGCTCAGTAATACAAAACTACCAAAAGATGCTATAGGCAACATGTAGGTATAAGGCAAAGCATAAAGCTGTCATGATGTATTGGGCAACAACATGCTCAAATTATGATTCGATATCTCAGATAAGTGTTATATCAGAAGGTAAAAGAGTTGTTCTTTATTTGATCACACAAGTATTAGGAGATAAGTCTATAACAAGAGATTCAAAAGAGATCTAGATTACAGAAGTTGAATCAAGAAGTTTAGTGTGGTTCATTAAACGCAGATTGTGAGCATACTGAGAGTTTCAAACTTTGGTACTTTAATTCAGTAGGGTGGATTTCAGAAGAGGTCAGAAAGTTTTATTTTAATTACCTAACTACCCTCCAACCGTACGCTAATATGCAGTATCATCAGTACTATATCCAGAAAGACTTACCTTAGGTCCATTGGGCGTAGGAGCTTACAGAAAGACTCCCCTAGGCCCGTTGGGTGTAGAGGATATCTTAGGTCCAGAAGGGCTTACCAACGCTGCGCCTACAGATCTTTTATCATATCCCAAATAATATACCCCGAATAAAGTTAGTTTTTATCAAGTATACAATAATATCAGAAAACAGATATTAGATATATTTTATATCAGAAAAAAATGTCAGATTTATTTTTGTATCCAAAGACGGATATCAGATATAATTATGTATCAGAAGAGAGAAGCCAGAAATTATGCTTTCATTACGGATAACAGAGTCATAGTTTTAATTCAAAGTAGATAGTTTTGGTTTGAAATAGAGAAAATATTCATAGACACATGGAACACTCCATATGGTCCAATTTATTCTCGTAGTTGGTAATTTTCAGAAAGAGAACACTAAACATCTGACAATTTTAGACTGATTTTAGAACGAGGTCCCTATAAAAAGGGGGTTCGATAGTAACTACTCAGACCAGATATTCAAAAGTTGAAGTATCAGGATTATTGAGATTTTAGATATACTGTGATTGATTTTAGGAATTCTAATTGCTCATCAGGTTTCCGAGTCCCTTTAAATTAATTGAGACCCATCAAAACAATGCTCATTTTTTAACCGGATAGGTACACCTTAAGTATTTATTTCGCAGAACTAACTACAGAGTATAACAGAATAGATCGTCTTCGCCAATCTATCACTGAACGCACAATGAGAAAATGAACAGATATTTAAGTAAAACTTCCCAAGTATTCGAACATGTGCATTGCACCTGAACTCATTCCATAGTATCGAACGTACCTTCGAAGAGCAGGTTACTCTTACCATTGATTATATACATTCTCCAAATCAATCGAACTTGCCTTCATATGGTACTCTCCCAATATCATATTAATATTAGAAACGACCAACAAATACGGGTCGTGTATTACCACGTTCAGAGTCATTACATTTGTTTGGTTTATTAGTATTTTTTTATTTCAAGTCTTAGATGTATTTTTAGTTATTTTAGTATTCGAAGGCATTTCAGACACTCGATGCTCGAAGATGGTTCAATTATTCAGAGCCTTTCGGTCCTTCTAATTTTTCGTTCATTTCAGAACTCGAGGATATATCAATCATTTCAATTAATTTGGCAATTGGTGCCGAGGATATTTCAGTCTTTTGGTCACTATGGTCATTCCAACCATTTCAACCTTATCAGTATTTTCAATCCTTTTAGTCATTTCAATCAACTCAGTCTTTTACGCCACATTGATTAATTCAGACATACCAATATTTTTCTGTGAATTTATATTCGGAGACTTATTCAGAATTCTAGCAAACTCAAGTACTTTACAATCTCGAAGGTTTAAAATATCTTACCATAACATCCCAAGTAACTCAACGTTTTCAGATGAATCAGATGTCTTACCAGATTAAGTGTAGCTTCTCGAGTTGTTTTTATTGTTAGGGGTATTTTAGTCATTCTTGCACCTCAAGGGTATTTTCGTTATTCATCATACAAATATTTCCGGCATTTTTCCTTTTAATAAAAAGAATCAGACTTAGAGATCAACTGTTTTATCAATCATTTATTGAACTTGAAATTCCGTTTCGATTTATCAAACCTTTTATTCGAATATTTTTGCCTTGGCCATTACTATTCTTATTTCTTAATTGATTAGCAGAAGTAGAATTAATCATATGCTCAATCATGGTCGTACAAGCATTAACCAAATATCAACAAGTATAAAAAGCATGCAGAAGGTGGTAATGTATTACCTTTAATCCTTGTTATATCGGTCAACCATAATAATCTATTTGATCACCCTCGAACTCGAATTTGACGTCCTCCAACAACACAGATACGAGGAACTGTGAATACCTTCAATTATACAAATTCCATGGTCAGACCTTATTTACATTGTTGTTAACTGAATAATTAAATACATAAGTAGTCTTGGGTTCAAGGTTATATTTGGAGGTTTTCAGTTCATAGTATTGCAAAACGGGCTTCAAAAACGGACTAGGACGTCAAAAAACATAAAATAGGGTTTTATGGAAATGTTGACTTTTGGTCAAAGTCAACGGTTAACAGTCAAAGGTCAACGATCAACACTAACGTTAGCAATCAATGCTGACATCATTAGTCAACTAGTCAACTGAGTTGACTCGAGTGGGCTGACTCGATGGGCTAACTCGGTCGGGTCGGGTCAAATAGAAGCGGGTTGGGTTAAACTCGGGTTTGGGTTGACAAATTGGGCTGATGGGTTTGGGCCAGTTCAGGTCGACTTTGGTTAATAGCTCAGATCGGGGTTGGTACAGACCGGTTTAGCCGGTGACTCCAAATGTCGCAGTTTTACCGGAAAACAAGAGCTCATTAGCTCAATAATCCAACCCATACATCAAAATCACGAAACAAGCTGGAATACTTACCAGATTTAACCAAAACAGAGAGGAAATGATCGAAAGTGGTGTAGCTCTGATGAGGCCCCTCCCGACTTCGGACAAATGATTGGTCGGTTGGGTTTTTCTCGTCACCTCGTTAGGAGCCCAGATCCGGCGGCTGTGTCGCGAACAGACGATGGACAAGGACAGAAAACGCAAGAAACAAAGGTGTCGAGTAAAGGTTTCTATCGGACCTTCAACTCGAACTTTGTGGCTAACGGTGCAGAGACTCGGTGAGTGGTGCTCGGGGTTGAGAGCGGAACGGTACTGCGAACATGTCGGTGTGGGCGGTGATATCCACGATCAGATGGTATGGGAGATCGGACGTCAGACGAGTATGGGTGGCTGGGGAGAACTTTTGGTATTCCATATATTTTTGAATCTGGTGAGGCATTCATTATCGTAGGGGAATTTTCCAAACTCTACTTATCTTCAATATAGGCCATTACACATACTTTAAAATTAATCTAAGACCGATTTTTATTAGAGATGGCCTTAGCCTTGATGGGTAACGATTTAGCCCACAATGCCCAAGGGCGTGAGTTCAAACCACCATAGCAACTTATCCATTTTTTCCCTCTAAATCTTTTAATCTAGACCATTAAAACTTTTGGGGTGTTACAGACATCCTGACCCGATAGCCGAACCGAAATTACCAAAGACTTGAACTAAAACCGAACCATACTCAAATTGACCAGAACTGAACTTAAACCGAACGTAACCAGACCCGAAATGACCCAAACCTAACCCAAACCAAATGACCCGTTTGCCACCTCTATATCAAAAATAATTCAATCTTTAATGTTCAAAAATAACAACAGAGAGTAAGTTGATTCTTTTGAAAAATAAAAACCCTCTTAATAAGTGGTTTCCATTTCTAAATTTAGCTCAAAATACTTTGACACTTAAGTAAATTATTGAATTTCAATAAAAATGATCAAGTTTAAAAATCCATGAAATTCAATTTATCCAAGTCTTTTTAGAGTTTATGCAAAAATAAGAATGAGTATGTTAAACACACTTATGCATAAAAACTCTCTCGATGTCATGCATTTATAAAAATTTAACAATTAAATATGCATGAACATTTTATCATTAAAAATAAACAACCAAAGAAATAATCTAAAAGATTAAGCTTACAGATTACCCATCTTTAATGGATCGAGCACTCCTATGATCTCCTCAATGGTTGTTAGATTGTCGATTTGAGTCCCGCTCTAGTACCAATTGAAAGGCTTGATGTCTTTTGTTGCGTGTAATAAGTGCTACGCAATTGTGCAAGTATACACGTCGCAAGTAATAAAGTGATAAGTATAGAGTATCGTCACTACGGGGATTGGTTTGGGCAAACTTGCTAAAGTTACTACACTATGAAAGTAAAATCACAAATGTTAATAGGAAGAGTTTTATCTAACAAATAAACTAAAGAACAATAAAAATAAAAGATAGATAGATCGAATAAGAGAGAGTAGGCCGGATGAAGTTGCATCGTAGTGTGGAAACCAGTTGGAATTGTTTCGATTCTTGAATGCAACAAACACCAAACTGCCTCGGTAGAAACCAAAGTTGCTGTCGTGGCGGCAATGGGTTAAGTTGCTGCCTCGACAATTCCTTGCCCGGGCGGCAGCAAACAACGTCAAGGTTCGGCAAAGCGTTCTTCAGTGGCTCCTCCTAATCCCTGAGTCAAAATCGTGCTGATATGCAGGCCTTGATAATACCGCCCGGCGTGAACCAAGGATGAACACCAACCAATCTTACGCTTCTTTTAGCCGTTGAAACTCTTAACTTATTCTTAAGCTGAGTTAGCTTTCACCGTTTGGAATGAAAACCATGCTTATCTGTTTTGTGAGTCTAACCCTCCCGATATTAGACAAATAGATGCACTCACAATCTCCTCTCCCGATTCAATTGCAAGAAAATTAAAACACCAAGAATAAGCAAACCTTGAACTTTATTTGCATTAACTAAAACCTAAACAATTACAATTGTTTTCCCACAACTATTAAACAAAATAACCTTAGCCTAAGAATTATAAGAATGCACGACAAAACCCTAGTCTCTCTACCTCTCGATGATGATGAAGTTCGTGGCAAGCCTTCTTTATATATGGGATGGCTTAGGGAAAGTCTTTCTTGGAGAGGAAGTTAATTTGGAGTTGGACATATCTTCATTAAAGAGGTGAATCTCTTTAATTTAATGAATTTTACCCATTTTGGCTAAATTCCATCTTTAACCTTCCTTCCATGCTTTCGTCATCTTCCTGTGCTCCGATTGCCATGCAAAGTATGTGAAAAATCAAGCGTTTTATGCTCTTCAAATCGGCTACCACTTTGCATATTTTCTTCATCGGCAACTTCGTTTGTGCACTGCTTTGGCGGTGGCTAAATGCTGCCTCGGCAGAAGTCTGTCTATTTTTTCCGCTTTGCAGGGCTCTGTCCCATGGTTCAGTTTCCTTCAGTAGAAACTGTCATCTTTGGATGGCTTGACTCGGACCTGTCGAGAGCTCGTTTTGCACAATCTTCCCTTTCCTTCATTTCTCGCACGACATTGAACTGTCGGCTCAATAATAAACTATCGTGGCAATGGCTGCCCGCACGGAATCACCAGCCTCGGCAGTGATGAACAAACTGCACAGGCACAAAACAAATACCCAGCAGTACCTTTTTCTACCAAAAGCACTAAATTATGAACTCGAGCATAACGGTGAAGGAAATTATGAAAATATTCATGAATGCCTAATAAAGCAACTAAAACGTGCCTAAGTCAAACAATAATATGAGTGAAAAGGGTAATAAAAATAGTACTTTTGAACACTCATCACACCCCCAAACTCAAACTATTGCTTGTCCTCAAGCAATGCAAACTAACAATTACCTGCCAAGACTTTAATCATGAAATACATGCTTTCAAACTTGCATTCAATCCTCAGAACCATGGCACAAAGTATGATCACCTTTTAAATTTTTTGAATGACATAAAAATTACCTGAAACTACACTATAATGCTCGTGACAATGTGTGTGTGTGGTTGTGTACAAGTTGATTTTCAAGATTCCATGTGAACAATAGGCTTTTATCTATTTAATTACCGGGGTATTTATTTTTACTTTCACTAGAGCCAATTTCGGGCACCTCTAGTGATTCTTTTTCTTATTTTTTTAAATTTATTCGACTAGAGCCAATTTCGGTCACCTCTAGCGATTCTTTTAGGTGCATTAACTACTAAAGTCGGTTTCAGGCACCTCTAGCAAGAAATTAATCTTTTAATTTTTCAATTTACCCAAAAAAAATTAGCAACCTTAGTTCGCTAAGTTTCTATCAATCAACAAGTCACGACTGTGTAAAAATTTTCAGCATCATAGTAAGTTTCTAGGTTCTTTTCATGCAATCCTAAAATTTAAAGGATTTTTCCATTTAGTGCAGTGGCAAAAATTTGTCATCGAATATTCAACAAGTCTTAAGCAATTAAATCCAATTAAAGGCATGGCATGTAACATATGCATCCTATATGATATTGCTAAAGATGAATGCAATTAGATATGAAACTAATTAAAGACAAACACCCTCCGAACTCGAGAAAAGCATTGTCCTCAATGCATGAAAAATTAAAATAAAATGAAAATGAATTATTTAAAAAGGTCATCACCTTGAATGATGAGTTTCCTTCGATCCGTACGCATGATTTGCTTGCTTGAGTGCGGTGTTGCTTGATTTACCTGGTATACGCTACTGCCTGGGCATGAGCAGTAGGCATTGCCAGTGCAACATCACTTGCTGAGGCAACGAGTATTGCCGAGGCACCGGTTATTGCCGAGGCATCCTCTGTCTTGTCTATTTTGGCAGTAGTTTTGGACTCATTTTTCTGAACAGATGTTTGCTCCTTTGGGTGCGCTTGGGCTTGCCATGGTTTTGAGGTTCTTGGTCATGGTGGTTTTTATTCTTGATGTGGAAAAACAAAGAAAACCTGAAAACTAATTATACTGAAGACAAATAAAATATCTCCTAAAATATCCGAAAATAAAAATAGAGGTCCAAAAATTAAAATTTCTTAGAAAGAGAATTTTTTATGCATCTTCTAAGGTATTATATCCAAGAAAGCTTGATGAGGGTCATTTTCGATACTTCTTATAGTCCATCCGCATCCTCCATCGAGTGACAATATTACCCAAAAAGAGTTGGGCCAATGTGCTCGCAGCTACTCCCTTTTGCGTTCACATGGTGGAGGTGTCTTTCTTCCTTGTTCTCTTGTAGTCCATGTATACTCTTCACCTTGTGATTGTTCCTGAAGGCATGAATATATTATTAGGAAAAATTATATCAACATGCAACCATTTACTTACCTCATTATCGTCGAAATCCGTTATAGTTGGATGTAGCCTTTGTTATCGTGGCAATTGCTTCGGCAACCAATTGTCGTGGCAATCTTCTATCATTATTCGGTGCAAGTCAAGGGAAAATCCAATTTTTCTGAAAAGTGTCATCAATCAAATCATAGTTTTCTTTAGGCCCCTCATACATCTCCATCAGTAGAGATTTCGATGGCTTCAATTCTTCCAGCGTTGGTTCATCAAAGAATACCTGCAATGGAAGAGGTGAGATTTTAAAGAATTCAAAAGGTTCAACCATTACCTGCTCATATTCCATTGGTAAAGTATTGTCGTCTCATTGATCTTTCGTGTGGTTGTGCAATTTCTGTAGCAAAGGTGGATGAGAGCAATTTGTTGTAGCATTACTCTTCTCAGCCTCTCGGAAGGTTGTCATGGCGTTGCTCTATTCAGGCTCTTCATTAATTGTCGAGGCATCAGGACTTGCCAAGGCATGTGTAGTTGCCGAGGCATGTGTAGTTGCTGAGGCATGTGGTGCTGTCGTGGCATGTGGTGCTACCGTGGCATTCTCCATACTTTTCTCAACCTCACTAAGTGTTGTTGCTGCATTGTTCTGTTTAGGCTCCTCAATCTTTGCCAAGGCAATTTGTTGCTCAGGCTCATCATGTGTTGAGCTGTCTTTTTCATTGGCATCCTCTCGACTTGGGGGTTCTAGTTGTTTCCCATGTATTGGGAAGCTCTCTTCGTATTTCTCCTTATCCTCTCGCCTGGTGATTTCAATATTCCTAGGAATTGACTGTTGGGTTATGTTATCCATGGCATATGCGGATTTCCTTAATCGATCTTCCGCTTCTATCACGAGTACATCCATCATGGCAATACACGCATCCATGGAATTTAATAGCTCTTGACGAGGACTACATTGCCATGACATATCTATTGCTGTGACACTCTACTGTTGATAAGGACTACATTGCCAAGGCATGTCTGCTGCCGAGGCACTACATTGCCAAGGTATGTATGATGTTGCGGCTTCTGTTGTTGTGGCATCTGTTGTTGCGGTATCTGTTGCAGAGGCAAAATTTTTATGGTAAAAAAATTGAGCTTTTTGATCATACCATGAAGGATTTTGCTGCTGGTTCCATCTATGGTTCTCCATGTAGTCATGTGCACCGAAAGGGTGAGGGAAATTTTCAAACACACGATGTTCTCCACAATTAACGCAAAAGATTTCCACGGTTTGGGCTTTTTCGATGGGTATAGGTAAAGAAAGTCTTCATTAGAGTAATTTCTATGTTCCCACATCAATTCTCAAACAGTTTTTCTCGACATGTTAATGTCCCTTACTTGTAGCGCACCTAAATTTTTTTGAATAAAACAAACAAAAAGAAAAGTTAGTAAAACCAATAAGTAAAAATGAAATAACAAAAACAACTAACACCAATTGCCAATCCCCGGCAACAGCGTCAAAAACTTGTTGCGTGTAATAAGTGCTACACAATTGTGCAAGTATACACGTCGCAAGTAATAAAGTGATAAGTATAGAGTATCGTCTCCACAGGGATTTCAATGGGCCAACTTGCTTAAGTTACTGCACTGTGAAAGTAAAAACACAATTGATAATATGAAGAGTTTTATCTAACAAATAAACTAAAGAACCATAAAAATAAAAGATAGATAGATCGAATAAGAGAGAGTAGGCCGGATTAAGTTTCGTCGTAGTGTGGAAACTAATTGGAATTGTCTCAGTGCTTGAATGCAACAAACACCAAACTGCCTCGGCAGAAACCAAAGTTGCTGCCGCGGTGGCAATAGGTTAAGTTGCTGCCTCGGCAATTCCTTTCCCGGGTGACAGCAAACAACATCAAGGTTTGGCAAAGCGTCCTTCAGTGGATCCTCCTTATCCTTAAGTCGAAAACGTGTTGATGTGCAGGACTTGATAATACCTCTCAGCGTGAACCAATGATGAACACCAACCAATTTTACGCTTATTTTTGTCGTTAAAGCTCTTAACTTATTCCTAAGCCGATTTAGCTTTCACCGTTTGGGATGAAAACCATGCTTATCCATTTCGTGGGTCTAACTCTCCCGATATTAGATAAATACATGCACTCACAATCTCCTCTCCCGATTCAATTGCAAGAAAAGTAAAACACCAAGAATAAGCAAACCTTGAACTTTATTTGCATTAACAAAAACCTAAACCATTACAATAGTTTTCCCACAACTACTAAACAAAATAACCCTAACCTAAGAATTAGAAGAATGCTCAACAAAACCCTAGTCTCTCTACCTCTTGATGATGATGAAGTTGGTGGCAAGCCTTCTTTATATAGGGGGTGGCTTAGGGCAAGTCTTTCTTGGAGAGGAAGTTAAGTTGGAGTTGGACATATCTTTATTAAAGAGGTGAATCTCTTTAATTTATTGCATTTTACCCACTTTAGCTAAATTCCATCTTTAATCTTCCTTCCAGGCTTTCGTGATCTTCCCGTACTCCGATTGCCTTGTAAATTATGTAGAAAATTTAGCGTTTTATGCTCTACAAATCGGCTACCACTTTGCATATTTTGCCCACCGGTGGGTTGATCTATGCACTGCCTCGGTAGAGGATATCTGCTGCCTCGACAGAGGTCTGTCACTAGATCTACTCTGTAAGGCTTCATCTTCATAATTCAGTTTCCTTCAGTAGTAGCTGTCATCTTTGACTTAGCTTGATCTAGACCTGTAACGAGCTCATTCTGTACCATCTTCTCTTTTCTTCGTTACTCGCTCGGCATCACCTGCCCTGGTAGTGAGTAAATCTGCGCAAGCATCAAACATGCATTAAAACAATACCTTTTTCATTAAATACACCAAATATTAGGATCAAAGGTAAAAGCAGTGTAATTAATGCATATAAGGCCATAATGCCACTCAAATGGGTGTAGGTTAAGCAATAATTGACATGTAAAAAGTGTGAAAACATAGGACTTTTGGGCACTTATCACACTTCTAAACTCGAACTATTTCTTGTCCTCAAGCAATGTAAACCATCAATTGCCAAAACATTAATCTTCATGAAATTTCTCCTTGTTCTTACTTTTCCTTCTTCTCTCCAAACCATGACAATGAATGCTCGGCCCTTAAGTCTTCGGATGCCTTAGGAATTCCCTGGAATTAAACTATAAGATTTGTGAGTGTGTACATGATTTGTGAGCAAGATGATTATTCGGGTTATAAGTAAACACTTAAGCATTAACCTACTTAACTTGGTTTTTTTATAAGTAATCTAACCTATTAGAGCCAATTTCGGGCACCTGTAGTGATTAGACTAGAGCCAGTTCCGGGCACCTCTAGGGCTTCTTTAAGCTAGATCCAGTGTTAGGCACCTCTAACTTTTTACCCAAATTTTTGTTTCTAAGCAAGTCTATGTCCTAAGTGTCCTAGAACTCCTTCAATCATGCAAGTTAAAAAGGTGTATTAAAGTTCTAATCTCATAGTATGATTTTAAGTTATCTTCCTTATGCATCCTAAAATTAAAGGCTCTAAACAGTTCAAAGCTATAGTAAGAAGAGAGATATCTATTTCCAAGGTAGAAAATTCAATTAATTAAAACTAAGGCAATTGAAGAGAACTATTACCGAGGCATAAGCTTCATTCGGCTAAGGCAATATGTGTAGTAAAAAATTTGACAAGTACTAAACAAAACAGAACTGCATTGCAATATATTGATATGTCGCGGCAGAGAACTGCCTCGGCAACAGAACCTACACCCCCAAACTCAAGACAAGCATTGCCCTTAATGCATTAACAACAGATGCAATAATATAAAAAAATTAAGCACAAAAATTAAGGGCAGAAAAATAAAGGCAAGAGAGAAAAATTTAGATGGACTCGGATGAGTCATCGCTTTGTAGGATCAGCTTTCTTGCTTTGCAGGCTGTATGCTTGACTTTCTTGGTTTCTTGAGGCGGTTGGATGCGCGTGGGGGTTGGCTTGGCTGGGGTGGTTACTTCATCCTCTCCATCCGTGTCAAGGTGGAGCTCCTTTGTGGCCTCCATGGCAGATGCCTTGCATTTTGTAGCTTCAAATGTCTGGAGAACGGATAAGGCTGTTTCAGTCCAATTGGAGAAGCCTTATGTCCTGAACGTTGAACCCTTAGGAATGTCTAGAGGTGCTTTGTGTTGGAGTATGCCCAAAGACCAATCATATGATGATTGAATAGACATACTATTTTACTAGATTTATCAAGTAATGGCATTGCCGTTATTATCATTTGGTATGTTTCTGTGCATCAAACTAACCATTGGATAATAATGTCCATACAATAATACGATTATTGTTAAATAGGATCCTTAGTCGAATATTGTTACGGGTATGGACATTGATAATATATAAAGACTAATATGTGGTTGATGACAAGCGTTGTCATTGACATAGAGATGTCAAAATCAACACATAAGTATTTGTTAGAGAACAACATACTGGATTGACCCGCTATGAGCATGTTTCTTGGGTAATTATGTGACAGTCACAACATATCTCATGATAAACATATGTATAATCCTCAGACTTGAGATCAACATGATTTCAACATAAAGATTTACATATTTTGACATAGTCAAACGTGTGTCATAACTGACTACATTATAAAGACTGATGATTGGATACGTTATGACCTATGTAGTGAAATATGGTTGATCAAGAAAGGATTTGTCCCTCCTACATAATGGGAGAAATATCTTCGGCCACTTGATTGAGTGAGATTAGAAAATGCATGGCCATGCTCGAATATTATGATATGAGATATTATAGAGATTCGTTTATCATAATCTACTCAAGACATCAAGAAACACAAGATGGACAACGCAAGTGTGACTAACCCATGAATTGTGTTCATCTAAGATATAAAGGATAAAAGGATGAAATACATAAAGGAAGTTTATTCAGGAATTAGGAAAGTCAAACCATGACTTCATGCAACTTAGGTAGCAATGATGTATTGCTAGATGCCACTCATTGTTTGTAAAATTAGAACATTTCTAATTTTGCTGCTAACGTTGCATGAACCTACAAGGGTCACACCCTTCGAATGAAACGAACAAAAATTGGAAACCATACTCCCTATTTTAGGGAGGTTGCCGAAAATCCCCTATGGGATAGGGGAAATCGGCAACTCCCTTAAATGGGAATAATATTGGATAAATATTGTATTTATCAAATATTATTTAGAGTATGGAAAATATTTAGAGACTTAAATATTATAGAATAAGATTCTAGAAATTTAAATATATATTTGGAATTTATATAATGTATATTTAATTCCAAGTTCATGTAGAATTAGATTCTACATAATTAAAAATATATATTTAAATATATTTAAATCCAAGTAAAGATAGAATGAGATTCTATATAATAAAAATATATATATATGGATTAAATATAATGTATATTTAAATCCATGTTTTATGTAGAATAAGATTTTACATAATTAAATATATATATTTCATTTAATATTATTAAATATAATGTATATTTAATATAAACCAATTTCAAGTAGAATTAGATTCTATGAATTTTGGTTGAACTTGGATTTAAGATATTCAACTAGAATTAAGTCTCTGAATACTATTTAAAGGGACAAGGGCTAGCAACCAAATCATCCCTCTTCCTCCTCTTGAAGATTTCGACAACACCCCTAGGGATTCCCCACTGGAATTCGACATATCCCAGAAAGCTCTCTGAGAAGCTGTTCGATATTTTTCCGGTGTTCTACTTGCCCCCTGGCAAATCCCTGAAGGTTCCCTTACTCGATTGCAAGTCCCGGTTGAACTCCTGGTCGATTTCAGACTCCCTCAGGAATCCCTGGAGGGATTTCGACTTCTCCCTGGAAGGTGTTCAAACCTGTCGAAATTTATCCCTAAGTGTTAGGGAGACGGAAACTTTGTTCGTTTTGTTCGGGTGGACTCCGTAGAGGTCGTTGCGAACCTGTGACGATTCCGGTTTTACTTGACGTAGTTATTCCGACATACCGTCAATTTTCCAGTTTCCAGAGTTTTAAAATGTAACTCTTCATCTTTTCACCCCGGATTCGTTCCTGTACATGGATCCTGGCGGGATTACGTCAGATTAATTTTTCCGCTGCGCCACGGGGCGTGCCGATGTGACCCAACAGTGGTATCAGAGCCACTTGTATCATACGAATCCAGACTTAAATTCTTGGGTGATGTTTATGTATGAGATGCATGTTGTTTGATTCGATTTAGATATTTATCATTTATCGTATCACACCTAATAAAGACTTATTTCGATTATCACTGAATGATTAAGAGTTAATCATAACTATGTTAGGTTGCTTCAATGTTAAATGTTAATATGTTGAGACTAATAGTTAGTCTAGAGAACAAGTAGTTGTTCGTAGTTTCATAGATTTATGAAATCTCTTAAAGGGCTTCTAATTTGATAAAAGTTATCAAACTATCTTTCACGGTGAATCCATAAGAGTTATGGTTAGACGTTATGAAAAATGCATGTCTAGGATTGGCATCATCAAAGACCTGGTACTTAAGTGTGCCTAGTGCGCCACCTCTTTTTCATGTTGACCTACCTGGTGCATTTGTTCGTTAACGCAAATGGTTTATGAAACCTCGTGATCCTTCTTTGGCCCATTAACTGCAACATAGGGATAATCAGTTTAAAACTCCGTAAACACTTCGTTACTTTGTTCGCACGATGTTTGAAATGCATGTTAGATTGCACGGTGTTTGTTTTGCATGGTTATAGCCCATAGCCTTAATAGTTTTGGTTTTTATAAATACGGCCTGCGTGTCGTGCCTTTCTCTATCTTCTATTGTACTTCTCTTCTCATCTCACTCCCTCGCATGTAACGCGAGTTTCTAAAAATTGTAAATACTCATGGAGATAAAGCAAGAACCAAGGTAGCAGCGTGGTGGGCCTTCCCTGGTGGACCGGGCGTTTCAGAAGCAGATTCTATCTTCAGTAGAATGGTCCTCCCATTGGCTTGGGACGGGTCGCCTTAGGTTAAGAAGGGCTATAATCATTGCATATTTATTTACCGCTTATATTTACCTTGTATGTGAAGCAATGGATGTTTTATAAGCATGATTAAACATAGTTCTATTGATAGGATCAATGTTAATATGATGAGATAATTAAGTAAATCCCTCACTATAATTCTAAGTCTGTTTTAACCATCCAATATTTACCCTCGTTAAAGCTTCGATCGATATAATGCGAGCTTTGCCAAAGCAATGTCACATTTATCTATCTTAGTTAAACGCGAAGAATAAGCTAGTGATATTCACCGGTTGAGATATTGGTATTGACTTAGCTGGGTTGTTCTAATAGGATTAGAAAACCTAGTGGTTAAAAGTTTTGGATAATCATAAGATGATTTAAAGAACAAGAGTTGTTCGCCAAAAGATGAGGAATTACATGAGATGTAATTAGTAAGGTGTTACTTACCTAAATAACCATTTCCTAAAAGACTGGCCAAAGCTGATTTAGGAATGGTGAAATACGGATCCTCACTCACTAGAAAAACTATCGAAACGTTTTTCCGAAATTAAAACTAGAGGGTTTTTAATTTTGAAGAAAATAGTGGGAGTAAATTTATAGTAAAGACCTATCTATAAATTTTAAAATTTAGTAAAACTTATGTAGCATATTTTCTTTGTTGTAGAATTAATGGCAAATAATACTCTATCTCTGCGATCTATCCTTGAGAAGGATAAGCTCAATGGCATAAACTTCCTTGACTGGTTCCGCAATTTGAGAATTGTTCTCAAACAGGAAAAGAAGGAATATGTCATTGAAGAACTTGTTCCTGATGAACCGGTTGCCACTGCTTCCAGAGCTGACAAAGACAAGTTTAAGAAACACATGGACGACATGCTGGATGTCGGTTGTCTTATGCTTGCCTCCATGACCCCTGAGCTTCAGAAGCAACATGAGGACATGGTAGCTTATGATATGATTCAAAATCTCAAGGAGATTTATGAAGGGCAAGCTCGTCAAGAGAGGTACGAGACCTCTAAAGCTTTGTTTCAATGCAAGATGAGTGAGGGATCTCCCATAGGAGCTCACGTCATCAAAATGATGGGCTACATCCAAACGTTGGAGAAGCTCGGCTTTCCGCTGAAAGACGAATTACCTACTGATGTCATCCTGCAATCGTTGCCGGATAGTTTCAATCAGTTCGTCCTTAATTTCAATATGAATGAAATTAACAAGACGCTGCCACAGTTGCTCGGCATGTTGAGAACTGCTGAAATCAACCTGAAGAAGGTAGGACCTAAACTTGTTCTGATGGTCCGCAAGGGCAAGAAGAAAGGTAAATCGGCAGCAAAGTCTAAAGGTGATGGTAAGACCAAAACCGATGGAAATGAGGCATTGAAACCTAAGAAGGGAATCAAGAAGGATGGAAAATTTTTCCATTGAGGCAAGACCGGACATTGGAAGAGAAACTGCCCCACACACCTACAAGAAGTCAAGAAAGCAAAAACGAGTGAGGCATCAACCTCAGAGGCTTCTAAAGAGAAGGCATCAGAATAGACATGGACCTGCGAATGGAAATAAAGCAAGAGTTGCTACATCATCCATTAGGACATGTGTTTTTGCTTAAATAGATTTGTTTTAGTTTTTAAGATTATTATTTTGTGCCTAAGTTTTAGTTATCTTGTAAGGACAAGATATTTTAATTTTGAGATTATTTAAATAAATGTTATTCTTTTAATCTCTTATGGCACAACGAATCAATGATCTTTAAACTAATCAAATCAATAATATTTATAAGATAAATAAAACAAATGACTAATCTCAAACTCATAAAAGTATTAAGGTAATTTGATGAGATCAAATTCAAGAATATTTAAAGTTTGATGAACTTTCAAAGAATATGGGATTGTCCCATAATTAAATCCCACAAGTGGAACGAAAAGTCTTTGAAAGAGAATCAAATATGTTAGACATGTTTTGATTCAGAACAAGTCATTTTCGACTTCTTTACACACTAGAAAAACAACTTTCATACTTAATCATGTTTTTTTTCGAAACGTCATATAAGATATGGACTAAGAATTGTTCTAGAATACCTTTGAAGTTTTGAGGTTACTTACATGTTAAAATGTTTACAAAGTTCGAACCCTAAAATCTCCATTTGTTGTTTATCCTAACGAGAACAAAGCGTTTATTTCTCAAATGAGAGTTCATCTTGAAAGAGATTAATTCTCACAAAGGGATATTATTTCTTCAACTTTAACGAGAACAAAATATTTGTTGCTCAAACGATAGTTTATCTCGAAAGAGAATGCTTATCACTAAGGGATTTCATTTTTCAACGAGAACAAAATGTTTGTTGCTCAAGCGAGAGTTTCTCTCGAAAGAGATTACCTCTCACAAAAGGAAAAAATGGAATTTGGAATGTGAAGAAATTTTAGACAACAAATTTATGAACCAAAGATTGAGAATGTTCCACAAATGATCAAGGAACATTGGAACAAAACACAACCATTGTGTTGATCCTTAAGAGAATACCATATACTTGAGAAATATGGATTTCTCACTATCCGTACATGGAAACACTCTTCTTTTCGGATCAAGATAAAGACTAGGTCTTATCAGAAAGCAATGGTGAGCCCAAAATTCGAGAAATGGCTAAGAGACATGAGATATGAGATGGAATCCATGTCTAAAACCAAGTATAGACTTTGGTTACCTAAAAGGGTAAAACCTAAGAGGCATGGATGAGTTTTTCAAAAAGGAAAAACTGACATGGATGATAAAACATACAAAGGATGATTCGTCGATAAAAGTTTTCGAAAAACTTCATAGTATAGACTATGATAAAGCATCTTCCTTGTAGCTATGTTTAATCCATCTTAATCTCACTTGCAAGTAGTTACATACGATGATTATGGAATCAAATAAAGGAATGTCAAACCACTTTCCTAAGGGAAAACTTGAAACAGATGTGTACATGACACATCCAGAAGGTTTTGTCACTCCAAGGTATGTAAGCTACAAAGGTCTATCCATAGACTAAGGCAAGCTTCTCAAAGTTGGGATATTCGTTTCAGAAGATACAATCAAAAGGTTTGGTTTATCTAGAAACAAAGGGGAGTCTTGTTTTCAAAAGAGCTAGTAGGAGCATTGTTACTTTCCTAAGTATTGTATGTAGATGACATACTCATCAAAAGGAACTAAAGATCGCAATACGTTTTGCATTAATAAAAGATACTGCGAGTTAGCAACATGAGACAGTACCTAACTCTACAACATAGGCTGAATGTATTACAGTCGACATAGCAGTAAAGAAGGATGTTTGGATCTAAAGGGTTCACTTCTGAACTGAGGGTTGTTCCTAGCATATTAGATGCTACATAACTCTCTTATTATGGAACCTTTGCGTAAGCAAATAAAACCCAGATCTCATCAATAAATCCAAACATATTCTAAAGTGCCTACATCTTGGAGATGTGAAAGTATGCAACATACGCACAAAGTTGATAACTTTGTCAACTCCCTGACAAAGCTTTTGACACAGCTTAAGCATGTCAGTTACACTAAGCCATATCATATTAGATACGAGAATGATTGGTCTTAGTGCTAGTGGGAGATTGTTGGAGTATGCCCAAAGACCAATCATATGATGATTGAATAGACATACTATTTTACTAGATTTATCAAGTAATGGCATTGTCGTTATTATCATTTGGTATGTTTCTGTGCATCAAACTAACCATTGGATAATAATGTCCATACAATAATACGATTATTGTTAAATAGGATCTTTAGTCGAATATTATTACGGGTATGGACAGTGATAATATATAAAGACTAATATGTGGTTGATGACAAGCGTTGTCATTGACATAGAGATGTCAAAATCAACACATAAGTATTTGTTAGAGAACAACATACTGGATTGACCCGCTATGAGCATGTTTCTTGGGTAATTGTAACCCCCGTAGCCCGGCCTAGACGGTTGACCCGAACTACGAAGATTACACGGGGAAAACCAAAGTCAACCCGAAAGTCAACCTTGATTAACGACCCTTTTTTTTCTTTTTAATCTTGTCTAGATTCACATTAGTCCTACATGTGATCACACAAACAACATACTCAAAGATCACAACCATCAGAGACCATTCAGGGACCCAATTGCACAAAACACAACTTAAGGGACCAATTTGTAAATTCAGAAAACTTTGAGGCCTTAACCAGATTTTAAGTTACCAACTTAAAATTAATCATGTTTCATGCATCTCGGCCAAATTTCAGCTCAAACGGACATCTCAAACTCATACAATTGCTCATACAAGATTCAGGACCAAAATGCAAACATTTTGAAACACATAACTGCCACTGTCAGCCCCCAACGGTCAACCGTTCCGAAACGGGAGACAGCCCGTTTCGAAACGCGGGGCCGTTCCGAAACAGGCATAGCCTGTTTCGAAACGGGGGTCTGGCAGAAGCCTTTCCGTTTCGGAACGGTGTCACCCGTTTCGGACGCCTGGGCTGCTTCGAGGCACCCGTTCCGAAACGGTTCACCCTGTTCCGAAACACCCTGCACAAAATGCAGAAATTTACCTACTTAAACATGCAATAGGCCAACCAAACATGCTCCAAACGTTACCAAACTTTGCCAACATGCAATTTAACATAAAAGAGGCATACTTGCATCAACAATACAACAAAATAACAACATATACAAAAAGCCCCAAATCTAAAGGCATGCTTCCTACACAAGCAACCACTTAAGCACAAACTTTCCAAACCAAGCTCAATTATGCCAACACATGATCCAACAACAACATTAACATAAAAACATCCTTGTTCAAACATAAACGAACACATACACGTTAACCCCGAGAGATTCTACCCCCATTGCCTTTATTAACTATAGCTATTCACCGAGACATACATCTCACTTGGAGTCCACCTTGAATCCCTTGCTCCTTGCTGTCCAAACTTCAAGAATCTGCATTGATGGACAAAAAGGAGCGTAAGCACATAATGCTTAGTGAGGAATGCTCAAAACCAAAACACCATCAATGCAGCGGGTCACAAAACACTTTTAAACCAAACCCGATTTCTTTACCAAAGCCATGTTTGAAACCCTTTTCAACAACAAGCATCAAAACCATGCATTGCACATACATGAAAACCAACCCTTAGCTTAGCAAGCTAAGAAAACCTTAAAAAAGCACAACTTACAAATCATCCACTTAGCCAAACCATGCATAACACCAAATGCAAAGCTAAAACAAAACCATGGAAAGCACTTCCATTTCACAACATCCCTTTCTTAACCTTGAAAGCCTTTTAAAGCAAGAATCCTTTTAAAACCATTACTAAAGCAATCCATCACATGCATTTACCAAGGCAAAAGTATAAACCATACTATCATCAACACATGCCTTTTAAAACAAGTCTTCCAAGACTCCAATGCATTAAAGATATATCATGCTCACATGCATCATTTATCAAATGATAATCAACACTTGTTCAACTTAACAAGTAGACATGCATTTACAAGCATTACACAATTTCCATGTAACCATGCATCTTTTCAAGCATTCCATGCTTCACATGCAATTATGCATCAATTCAAGCATCTCATGCTTCACATACAAATATGCATCAATTCAAGCATCTCATGCTTCACATGCAAATATGCATCACAATCAAGAACATCATATTGGCCTTCAAGTGATCAATCACATCCACTTTTCAACTCAACATCCAATCGGATACGCGGATTCCGAGCGTTGTCCCTACGCTCCCTACACCCTACCAATCCAAGGTCCTCGAATGGGCAACACCTCCATTATGACCTCAACATCCTAAGGTTCCCATGTATGGACTTTTAAACACCACACAACCTTAGCTTTTCCCCAAGGTTCCCATGTATGGACTTTTAACCACCATACAACCTTGACATGCACAAGGTTCTCACATATGGGCAACACCTCCATATAACCTTTGCATTCACCGATTGGTAGTTGTAGAAATCACTAACGAGATCCGGGACACCCTATACAAGATCCACACATGGACTTAACACCGCCATTGTGATCTCAACAAGCACAAGGTTCTCACATATGGACTTTTAAACACCATATAACCTTTGCTCAACCAAGGTCCTCGAATGGGCAACACCTCCATTATGACCTCAACCATCTCGTTAGGATACTTGAAGGGAGTTTCCCGGTCCACTCTTGACCACTCCACCTCCAAGGCGACTTAATTCACGGTGCACCCAATCCTATAGCCGGCTAACTATATCCGATCAAAGAACCAAGAACCACTTACATCACTTGCCAATATAACCATCTTACCACATTAGTCCATTGATTCACATGCATAGCCAATATGCAAAACCATTACCACATTAATCAAATGATTCACATGCATAACCAATATGCAAAACCATCATTTACCAACATTAATTCACTATTTTAAAGCATTAGACAAAGCCATTGAACAACATGCAACACCATGCATCAAAACCACATTTTCAAAGTATAAAACCAAGGATCTCTTACCTTGAGCATCCTTCACATATGGCTTTCAAAACCAGCATTAAACCATGCTAAAATATGCTTTCAAAACAGAATTAAACCATGCAAAACACATGCATTTCAATCATCAACCACAATTGCCTAAAAGCCAATTCATATCACAAATCAAGTAAGAAATCCATTTACTTACTCTTGAGCTTAGCAAAGTTGTTTAGACTTAAACTAAGCTCCCAAAACCTTCAAACCTTTGTTTAAAAGCCGAAAACCCAACTTCACTCACCGATAACCAAAACAAAGCTAGCCACCAAGCCTTCCAAGCATCCGAAACCTTCCGCAACACCTCTAAAGCTCACGGATCAAACTCCCCTGTTTCAAGCACACAAAAACAGCACATTAATGCATCATTATGCATTAAGAACAGCAGCCACACAACCAAACTCGCTGCTCGACACAAAACCAACAATTTGGCTACCAAACACAACCGAAATCACCTCCAAACATTTCCAAAACTTAACCCAGCCAAGATCCATCACTTCTAACCATTTTTAAACATCATTTAACATCCAAAATGATCACAAACACGTCCTTATACACCCAGGTATAACAGATCACCAAAAACACTCCAAAAACAACCAAAAACTCAAGCGAAACTTAGGAAATTCAACCTATCCGGGATTGCATTAGTTAAACCTCAACTTCTAATCAATTTAGCATTCATTTAACATCATTTTGACACTTCAAAACACTGCCCAAACAGATCACACGAAAATTTCACCAAAATCACCAAATCTTGCATTTTAAGCAAAAATCAAGATTTCTATTAAAAAGCCTTTAACAAAACACAAACCAAGGATTGAGAACTTGGGAATTTCAGTAAAGAACTGATAGTTTAGAGGAGAGAGACGTTCTTACCTCCAAACTTGAATTTCTCCTTTTTAGAGCCAAAAAGCTTGATGAAACAACTTGCAAATTGAGAGGTTTTGTTGATGAGATGATTAGGAATCAAATGAGAGTTGAAATGAGAGATTTAGATGCCAAAATCAGAGAAGAAAAATCTGGAGAATTGTGTTTGGGTGGAGAGAAAATGAGAGAAAAGGAAAATGGAGAGAAAATGAAAAGTTAGTTAAGAAATGGTAAAAATGATTTCCCTCCTCTTTCATAATCTTTAAAATCAGAATAAAGCCTTAAAATATCTTAGAAAAATCTGGAGAAATTCTTATTGGAATAATAGCTCCTTAAAGATTCAAAGTTTCAATCCTTTTTAAAACAGTCATCGAACTTTCAAAATTTACATTTTGGTCACTAGCCAAAATGTCAACCTTCCGAACCTCATTTTCCAAAATTGATTTCACAGTTCACTTTTATATATTAAAAGATGATTTTAGAACATTTTTCCATATTTTTAATGCAACCCGAACTAGGCTTTCCTAAATTCACTCTTATATATTCGATCAGCACTTTGACCGAACCGGTCAACGCCCAAAACTTCCGAGCCCAAAACCGGGGCGTTACAACTCTCCCCCCCTTAGGAAATTTCGTCCTCGAAATTTCAACCGGCGAAAAGAGAACAACAACTTTCTCAAAACACACACAAGGCAACACAAAAACCTCAACCAACACTGAACACTTCCCACACAAAACTCCACTGAACCCAACACCACCACATGCTGTTCACAAACCCAGAACACTCAAAGATAGCCACAACTTAACCTTCCACATCTCCAGACTGTACACAGCCCCAACTTCAACCATAAAGAACTTTAGCTTTCACAGCACACACTACTGTAACACACAACTTCCAAGACTGGTTACATAGAGACTCTAACCAATCCAATTCCACCACCACACAAACTTCTCTGCTTCCAAAACTCTTGCAACTCTCAAACCTCTTCCAAGAATCTTCCCAACAAGCAAGAATTCTTAAGCATCAACTGCTTACCCAAACTCCTCAACAAAAGCTGATAAACCTCCACAACTGTTGCCAACATTACCACCACGACTCACCAGGTCTACTCACCCACAAACCAAAATTACATCACAACCTCCACTCGGCTCCGCCAGCTGCTCCATACACCACCAGCTGACCTCAAAAGAAATTCACATACACACAACCAGCCAACCACTTCTCATAAGAATCCTTCCAAACAACACAAGCCTTCGATCTTTCATGATCCTTCCACTTCAACTTAAATGCTAAGCTACCTCAGCACTTGGAAAAACAACCACCAAACTGCAACCTCACTTAGCACCAAGGAACTACCACTCCCACTTAGCTATCAAACCACCTGATCGATTCCAACCTCAACCGGTACCCCTCACCACCAAACCACTAAACTCATAAAGCATCAAACACCAATCTTCTACCAACAGGCTATACCACCCTCACCATTACTAGCAACTAGCTTAACAAACTCCATTACCACTAACTTCCACTCAGCACCAACACAACCTCTAAAAACCCATCATCCAAACTAACCCAACCACCACTCTAACAGATTCGATTAATTATTAGCGAGTGTGAACATCGTATGCATGATCACCAACATGCCCTATCAATGCCTGATGTACATGTATGCAAAACCTCTAATGTCATGCCACATGTATGCATGGACCAACATATATAATATAGCATATAACAATGATTTTAACTGTGCATGAATGCCAATTCACACCCTCCAATAACATCCTCAAATCCGTCTAAGAACAACCTCCTACCTCACTTCTAGCTTATCTAACTCCATCATACCAGCAACTACTAACCACAAGATACTCTCTTAAACCTTCTATACACCAAAGATATTTCCAAACTACAACTATTACCCCAACATACTAGCAACAAAACTAACCTTACCACACAAGGAAAACCAACGGAAACCAAACTAAGGTAACTAGAGCAAAGATTACTAAACAAGGTTACCTGAAAACACAACACCTCTCTGAAGCTTCATCAGACGAGCTCTCTTCCTTGCGAAACCCTCATCCTCCTGCCGCACCACTGCAGCACTAGCAAACACACTAGGGTCAACACCAACTCCTTGCGGTAAAGAACCTTGGCTGTTCCGAGCCAACATCAAACAATCACGCCTCATGTGATCAGCAGACCCACATTTCCAGCAATTCTCCTTTCCCACACTCTTCACAACTTTCTGCTCTTTCTGCCACTTCTGAACCTTGCCTCGGCCGTGCCCACGACCTTTCTGAGATCCTTTGGCTATCACTGAAGCTGACTTCACCCCTAAAGGACAATCACGCTTAACATGCACTTTGGAACCACAATTCCAACAAACACCTGCGCCCCCACAACGTCCAACATGGCGCCTTTCACAACGGTCACACACCGGTGGCTGAACTTCCACTCCTTGCCCAAGCAACACTTGCTCCACAACAGCACCACCGTCACATTGCTCAACCCTTGGAAACTTCCCTCCAAGATACCTTTCACAAAAGGCAGATACAAAGAAATCCCAATCAATATCAGGGATATGTGACGCCACCGCCACAGATGTCCACCAGGCACATGCATCCTCCAACATCAGAGAAACAACACTCCCCAGCTTACAAGCAAGATCACAGCCTTCCTGATCCAAGATCAGAACCACACTGGCCAACCAAACCTCAAACATCTCTGGTGTAGAACCATGATATTCCACAGCACCCAAATCAAGCAAACGCTGCTTTGGCAAACCCACACATTCCACAGCCAGCACATCCATTGACTTTACCTTTACCACAGCCTGAGATGTTCCCAACACCTCCTGAACATCAGATGACGAACTCTTCACCACAGAACTAGCTTCTTTCCCTTGCCTTACCACCTCAACCCCAGGCACAGAAAACTGAGACAAAACACCTCCTCGAAAGGGTGAATTCCACGCCTTAACAACTTGCCCCAAGGCAGCAACCATCTCACTCAACCACCATTCTTTCATCACCTTTGCCATACTACTAACAACAACAAACATACAATCACAACAAACAAACAAACCAGTTAGACCAGCATTAAGCAAGGATTCAAACTCCAACTCCAAAATAACACAATAGCTATATTAATAAGGCAATGGGTATCCCGAATCCTCCCCTTACATGGCATAACAGTCAACACAACATGGATATCACAACATCAAGCATATCAAACATCACACCTTGATCATGCTTACATCAAACAGCATCCACTTGCAACAGCATATTATTACATAACATACTCACAGCACTTTCATCATGCATAAAACCAACTCACAGCATCAGCTTATCATCAGCACAAACCACATAAGCTCAACCAAGATTCATAACCATAAAACATGCTTGAAAACACCAGCAACATGCTCAGAAACATCAGCATCATGCCCAGAAACACGTGTTTCAACCAACATTTAACCACACATCAGGGTAAACAACAAGCACACATCACAACAACTTACCGTTTTCCCCAAGCATTCGCAACACAGCTCTGATACCACCAAATGTAACCCCCGTAGCCCGGCCTAGACGGTTGACCCGAACTACGAAGATTACACGGGGAAAACCAAAGTCAACCCGAAAGTCAACCTTGATTAACGACCCTTTTTTTTCTTTTTAATCTTGTCTAGATGCACATTAGTCCTACATGTGATCACACAAACAACATACTCAAAGATCACAACCATCAGAGACCATTCAGGGACCCAATTGCACAAAACACAACTTAAGGGACCAATTTGTAAATTCAGAAAACTTTGAGGCCTTAACCAGATTTTAAGTTACCAACTTAAAATTAATCATGTTTCATGCATCTCGGCCAAATTTCAGCTCAAACGGACATCTCAAACTCATACAATTGCTCATACAAGATTCAGGACCAAAATGCAAACATTTTGAAACACATAACTGCCACTGTCAGCCCCCAACGGTCAACCGTTCCGAAACGGGAGACAGCCCGTTTCGAAACGCGGGGCCGTTCCGAAACAGGCATAGCCTGTTTCGAAATGGGGGTCTGGCAGAAGCCTTTCCGTTTCGGAACGGTGTCACCCGTTTCGGACGCCTGGGCTGCTTCGAGGCACCCGTTCCGAAACGGTTCACCCTGTTCCGAAACACCCTGCACAAAATGCAGAAATTTACCTACTTAAACATGCAATAGGCCAACCAAACATGCTCCAAACGTTACCAAACTTTGCCAACATGCAATTTAACATAAAAGAGGCATACTTGCATCAACAATACAACAAAATAACAACATATACAAAAAGCCCCAAATCTAAAGGCATGCTTCCTACACAAGCAACCACTTAAGCACAAACTTTCCAAACCAAGCTCAATTATGCCAACACATGATCCAACAACAACATTAACATAAAAACATCCTTGTTCAAACATAAACGAACACATACACGTTAACCCCGAGAGATTCTACCCCCATTGCCTTTATTAACTATAGCTATTCACCGAGACATACATCTCACTTGGAGTCCACCTTGAATCCCTTGCTCCTTGCTGTCCAAACTTCAAGAATCTGCATTGATGGACAAAAAGGAGCGTAAGCACATAATGCTTAGTGAGGAATGCTCAAAACCAAAACACCATCAATGCAGCGGGTCACAAAACACTTTTAAACCAAACCCGATTTCTTTACCAAAGCCATGTTTGAAACCCTTTTCAACAACAAGCATCAAAACCATGCATTGCACATACATGAAAACCAACCCTTAGCTTAGCAAGCTAAGAAAACCTTAAAAAAGCACAACTTACAAATCATCCACTTAGCCAAACCATGCATAACACCAAATGCAAAGCTAAAACAAAACCATGGAAAGCACTTCCATTTCACAACATCCCTTTCTTAACCTTGAAAGCCTTTTAAAGCAAGAATCCTTTTAAAACCATTACTAAAGCAATCCATCACATGCATTTACCAAGGCAAAAGTATAAACCATACTATCATCAACACATGCCTTTTAAAACAAGTCTTCCAAGACTCCAATGCATTAAAGATATATCATGCTCACATGCATCATTTATCAAATGATAATCAACACTTGTTCAACTTAACAAGTAGACATGCATTTACAAGCATTACACAATTTCCATGTAACCATGCATCTTTTCAAGCATTCCATGCTTCACATGCAATTATGCATCAATTCAAGCATCTCATGCTTCACATACAAATATGCATCAATTCAAGCATCTCATGCTTCACATGCAAATATGCATCACAATCAAGAACATCATATTGGCCTTCAAGTGATCAATCACATCCACTTTTCAACTCAACATCCAATCGGATACGCGGATTCCGAGCGTTGTCCCTACGCTCCCTACACCCTACCAATCCAAGGTCCTCGAATGGGCAACACCTCCATTATGACCTCAACATCCTAAGGTTCCCATGTATGGACTTTTAAACACCACACAACCTTAGCTTTTCCCCAAGGTTCCCATGTATGGACTTTTAACCACCATACAACCTTGACATGCACAAGGTTCTCACATATGGGCAACACCTCCATATAACCTTTGCATTCACCGATTGGTAGTTGTAGAAATCACTAACGAGATCCGGGACACCCTATACAAGATCCACACATGGACTTAACACCGCCATTGTGATCTCAACAAGCACAAGGTTCTCACATATGGACTTTTAAACACCATATAACCTTTGCTCAACCAAGGTCCTCGAATGGGCAACACCTCCATTATGACCTCAACCATCTCGTTAGGATACTTGAAGGGAGTTTCCCGGTCCACTCTTGACCACTCCACCTCCAAGGCGACTTAATTCACGGTGCACCCAATCCTATAGCCGGCTAACTATATCCGATCAAAGAACCAAGAACCACTTACATCACTTGCCAATATAACCATCTTACCACATTAGTCCATTGATTCACATGCATAGCCAATATGCAAAACCATTACCACATTAATCAAATGATTCACATGCATAACCAATATGCAAAACCATCATTTACCAACATTAATTCACTGTTTTAAAGCATTAGACAAAGCCATTGAACAACATGCAACACCATGCATCAAAACCACATTTTCAAAGTATAAAACCAAGGATCTCTTACCTTGAGCATCCTTCACATATGGCTCTCAAAACCAGCATTAAACCATGCTAAAATATGCTTTCAAAACTGAATTAAACCATGCAAAACACATGCATTTCAATCATCAACCACAATTGCCTAAAAGCCAATTCATATCACAAATCAAGTAAGAAATCCATGTACTTACTCTTGATCTTAGCAAAGTTGTTTAGACTTAAACTAAGCTCCCAAAACCTTCAAACCTTTGTTTAAAAGCCGAAAACCCAACTTCACTCACCGATAACCAAAACAAAGCTAGCCACCAAGCCTTCCAAGCATCCGAAACCTTCCGCAACACCTCTAAAGCTCACGGATCAAACTCCCCTGTTTCAAGCACACAAAAACAGCACATTAATGCATCATTATGCATTAAGAACAGCAGCCACACAACCAAACTCGCTGCTCGACACAAAACCAACAATTCGGCTACCAAACACAACCGAAATCACCTCCAAACATTTCCAAAACTTAACCCAGCCAAGATCCATCACTTCTAACCATTTTTAAACATCATTTAACATCCAAAATGATCACAAACACGTCCTTATACACCCAGGTATAACAGATCACCAAAAACACTCCAAAAACAACCAAAAACTCAAGCGAAACTTAGGAAATTCAACCTATCCGGGATTGCATTAGTTAAACCTCAACTTCTAATCAATTTAGCATTCATTTAACATCATTTTGACACTTCAAAACACTGCCCAAACAGATCACACGAAAATTTCACCAAAATCACCAAATCTTGCATTTTAAGCAAAAATCAAGATTTCTATTAAAAAGCCTTTAACAAAACACAAACCAAGGATTGAGAACTTGGGAATTTCAGTAAAGAACTGATAGTTTAGAGGAGAGAGACGTTCTTACCTCCAAACTTGAATTTCTCCTTTTTAGAGCCAAAAAGCTTGATGAAACAACTTGCAAATTGAGAGGTTTTATTGATGAGATGATTAGGAATCAAATGAGAGTTGAAATGAGAGATTTAGATGCCAAAATCAGAGAAGAAAAATCTGGAGAATTGTGTTTGGGTGGAGAGAAAATGAGAGAAAAGGAAAATGGAGAGAAAATGAAAAGTTAGTTAAGAAATGGTAAAAATGATTTCCCTCCTCTTTCATAATCTTTAAAATCAGAATAAAGCCTTAAAATATCTTAGAAAAATCTGGAGAAATTCTTATTGGAATAATAGCTCCTTAAAGATTCAAAGTTTCAATCCTTTTTAAAACAGTCACCGAACTTTCAAAATTTACATTTTGGTCACTAGCCAAAATGTCAACCTTCCGAACCTCATTTTCCAAAATTGATTTCACAGTTCACTTTTATATATTAAAAGATGATTTTAGAACATTTTTCCATATTTTTAATGCAACCCGAACTAGGCTTTCCTAAATTCACTCTTATATATTCGATCAGCACTTTGACCGAACCGGTCAACGCCCAAAACTTCCGAGCCCAAAACCGGGGCGTTACAGTAATTATGTGATAGTCACAACATTGCTCATGATAAACATATGTATAATCCTCAGACTTGAGATCAACATGATTTCAACATAAAGATTTACGTATTTTGACATAGTCAAACGTGTGTCGTAACTGACTACATTATAAAGAATAATGATTGGATACGTGATGACCTATGTAGTGAAATATGGTTGATCAAGAATGGATTTGTCCCTCCTACATAATGGGAGAAATATCTTCGGCCACTTGATTGAGTGAGATTAGAAAATGCATGGCCATGCTCGAATATTATGATATGAGATATCATAGAGATTCGTTTATCATAATCTACTCAAGACATCAAGAAACACAAGATGGACAACGCAAGTGTGACTAACCCATGACTTGTGTTCATCTAAGATATAAAGGACAAAAGGATGAAATACATAAAGGAAGTTTATACAGGAATTAGGAAAGTCAAACCATGACTTCATGCAACTTAGGTAGCAATGATGTATTGCTAGATGCCACTCATTGTTTGTAAAATTAGAACAGTTCTAATTTTGCTGCTAACGTTGCATGAACCTACAAGGGTCACACCCTTCGAATGAAACGAACAAAAATTGGAAACCATACTCCCTATTTTAGGGAGGTTGCCGAAAATCCCCTATGGGATAGGGGAAATCGGCAACTCCCTTAAATGGGAATAATATTGGATAAATATTGTATTTATCAAATATTATTTAGAGTATGGAAAATATTTAGATACTTAAATATTATAGAATAAGATTCTAGAAATTTAAATATATATTTGGAATTTATATAATGTATATTTAATTCCAAGTTTATGTAGAATTAGATTCTACATAATTAAAAATATATATTTAAATATATTTAAATCCAAGTAAAGATAGAATGAGATTCTATATAATAAAAATATATATATTTCGATTAAATATAATGTATATTTAAATCCATATTTTATGTAGAATAAGATTCTACATAATTAAATATATATAATTCATTTAATATTATTAAATATAATGTATATTTAATATAAACCAATTTCAAGTAGAATTAGATTCTATGAATTTTGGTTGAACTTGGATTTAAGATATTCAACTAGAATTAAGTCTCTGAATACTATTTAAAGGGACAAGGGCTAGCAACCAAATCATCCCTCTTCCTCCTCTTGAAGATTTCGACAACACCCCTAGGGATTCCCCACTGGAATTCGACATATCCCAGAAAGCTCTCTGAGAAGCTGTTCGATATTTTTCTGGTGTTCTACTTACCCCCTAGCAAATCCCTGAAGGTTCCCTTGCTCGATTGCAAGTCTCGGTTGAACTCATGGTCGATTTCAGACTCCCTCAGGAATCCCTGGAGGGATTTCGACTTCTCCCTGGAAGGTGTTCAAACCTGTCGAAATTTATCCCTAAGTGTTAGGGAGGCGGAAACTTTGTTCGTTTTGTTCGGGTGGACTCCGTAGAGGTCGTTGCAAACCTGTGACGATTCCAGTTTTACTTGACGTGGTTATTCCGACATACCGTCGGTTTTCCAGTTTCCAGAGTTTTAAAAGGTAACTCTTCATCTTTTCTCCCCGGATTCGTTCCTGTACATGGATCCTGGCTGGATTACGTCGGATTAATTTTTCTGCTGCGCCACGGGGCGTGCCAATGTGATCCAACACTTTGCCCTTGGCCTTCCTGGCCGCGGTAGAGGAAGTGGTGATTGCGGCGGCAGAGTGCCTGGGTGAGGCCTGGACAGTAGCGGTGGCAGGTGTGGTTCCAGCATGAGGCTCTGGGGCGGCTGCGGTAGAGATGGCGGCAGGGAACTGAGGAAACTAGACGGTATGGTCATGGAACATCTCTTGAATCGGTTGGAAAATCGACGAAGTGAAGTTCCTTGTGAGGGCCATAAAGAGGCGTTTTCGTCTGTCCATATCCTCCAACTTCTGGGCAATTTGTTGGAGGGTGGCTGCCGGGGCAGTGGATTGTGGAGTCTTCTGGACATCTGCTGAGGATTCTGCCACATCATGGCCCTGCATTGGCGTAGATTGCCAAGGTTCGGCCTCCGTGATCTGCATTAACCTGTAGTATGCTTCTCTTTCCCATCCTTTCCTTGGAGGTGTATACTCATCGGCTTCATCGGTTGGTACCTCCTGGTCGGTGCATAAGCCGGTGATGAGTGATGGGAAGTAGAGGGGGCCGCGTTCCTTCTGGCTGCACTGATGATTCTCGTGACATATAATGTTACCAACATTAATGATACGATTATTTAGAATAGAGTGTATGAGTGCAAGCCTGGGCCGATCGACAATGTTGTTATGCGAGGTGGGCATGAGGCAGCATTTGACAAATGAGTTCCATAGCTTGGCTTCGGGCCGCAACTGTCTCATATTGACTAAGCCCTTGTAGACCCCGACATTCTATGTCGTGTCGGCATAGCGGAGTACTTCCTTTATTAGTTCGTAGTCTTCCTCCATTAGTGACTCGACAAATTCTGCATGCTCGTGCCTCACTACGTGGATACCATAAAAGAGATTTATGGCATCGGAATCCACCTTGATTGCTTTCCCTTGAACGTGAACAAAGAGTGTGGTCAGGCTTGGATTTTGGGAGTAAAACTCTCGTACCACTGTTATGTTGCCCCGTTCGGGTTTGAGGCAAAATATTTGCCATTTTTAGTTATCCACCTTGTTGAAGAGATAGTGGTCGAGGCCGAAATTTGGCTCATCGGAGCATTGGAATCCTTGCTCCTCCCATACTTGGCGGGCTATGAAGTGCTTGTTTAAGCGCTTCTCTACCTCCGGTGGTGCGAAGCGTTTGTAGGTTGGTGCCTCGGCCGAGCATGAGCTTTCTCCTTTGTTTAATTTGAGGGCCATCTAAAAAATAGGAGTGAGTTGTGAGAGAGCAAAAGAAAATACTAAACTTTAGAGAATGCAAGAGGGTAGAAGAGAATGTTTGAGTGATGAACAGTTTAGATAAGAGTGGCCTTTATATAGAGTTTGGAAAGCAATGTCGTTGCAGATGTAAATGCAGGAGTGGCATCGCTAGCCGTTTCTGCCTCGTTACATGTAGTCGTTGCATCCTTTTCGGTCTGTTGGCAGAATATGTCGTTGCAGTTTTCTGCCCGTTGGCAGGTTGTGTCGTTTCGGCAGAGGTTTCTCCACACTTAGCTGTTGGTTCATCTCTTCTTTCTTTCTTGATCTCCATCCTAAAAACAAATAATAGATAAAATAAAACTTTATTACAAAAAGAAAAATTAAAAATGTGGAAAATAAAAACTAAAAATAAAACAAAATAAAAAAAGATAGAGAGAAAAGGTTAAGACACTAAATGAGTGCATGTGGATGCATCTCCTAAAGTGATTACTTCCTTATCCCTCACGACATGTGGTTCAAGTAATGCTTTAATCTATGCCCAATATCTTTGAATTCATGGTCATCCTGCACTTTTATCTCTGTATCTACAGGTCCTATCATCATACTGTCGCGACAGTTGCCCAGGTAGTGGCCAATGTTGCTGCCGAGGCAGTGTTCAGTTTCTTTGCCGAGCCAGTGTGGTTCTATGTCGATGTCTGACTCAGTTAGGGCCTGGATTGCCTAAAATTCTTCTGGGTCATCAGCATGTTTTATTGTGTTTAGTACATTGAGTTTCACGTGCTGGTTGTTTACTCTCATTGTTAATTCTCCCTTTTCGACGTCAATCAGGGTTCTCCCGGTAGCTAGAAATGGTCTCCCGAGGATGATTGGTGCGTTCTCATCTCCATAGCAATCCAAGATAAGAAAGTCATGAGGGAAAATAAATTTATCAATTTTTACCAAAATATCCTTAACTTTCCCTTCTGGTTGCACATAGGATCTATCGGCAAGCTGCAGCATTACAGTGGTAGGTCTGGCCTTTCAAATTCCTAATTTCTAGAAAACTGACATAGGCATCAAGTTTATGCTTTCTCCTAGATCACACAATGCCCTCCCAGCATAGTGATTTCCAATTGCACATGGTATGATAAAACTGTCGGGGTCCTTGAGCTTAGGTGGTGTCCGATAATGTAGCATCGCCATACATTCTTTTGTCACGGAAAAAGTTTCAAATTCCCCAATTCTTTTTCGTTTTGAGATAATGACTTTGATGAACTTGGCATAATTCGGAATCTGCTTGATCATTTCCACCAAGGACAGGTTGATGTGTACCTGCTTCAAGATGTCTAGGAACTTCTTGAATTGGTACTCTTGTTTATGTTGTTTCAGTCTTTGTGGGAACGGTGGTAGGAGACGAATGTCTTCGATTCATTCCTTGCATGGGAATCTGATCTGTGGCACTGAATTAGGACCTTCATGTGACTTCTTGTTCTCTGCGGTATCTCTGTCAGGTGTTGCCGAGGCATGGTTGTCAACAGGTTCTGCCGAGGAATTAGCCAAGGCAATTTGTTGCTCATGCTCATCATGTGTTGGGCAGTCTTTCTCATTGGCATCCTCTCGACTTGAGGGTTCTACGCAATTGCGCAAGTATACACGTCGCAAGTAATAAAGTGATAATTATAGAGTATCGTCTCCACAAGGATTGGTTTGGGCCATCTTGCTTAAGTTACTGCACTGTGAAAGTAAAAACACAATTGATAATAGGAAGAGTTTTAGGTAACAAATAAACTAAAGAACAATAAAAAAAAAGTTAGATAGATCGAATAAGAGATAGTAGGCCGGATTAAGTTGTGTCGTAGTGTGGAAACCAGTTGGAATTGTCTCGGTTCTTGAATGCAACAAACAAGAAACTACCTCGGCAGAAACCAAAGTTGTTGCCGCGACGGAAATGGGTTAAGTTGTTGCCTCGAAAATTCCTTGACTGGGCGGCAGCGAACAACGTCAAGGTTCGGCAAAGCGTCCTTCAGTGGCTCCTCTTTATCCCTAAGTCGAAATCATGCTGATGTGGAGGCCTTGATAATACCTCACAGGGTGAACCAAGGATAAACACCAACCAATCTTACGCTTCTTGTAACGCCCCGGTTTAGGGCCCGAGAGTTATCGATTTTGATCTGGGATTAGTTCGAGTTAAATAGAATTTCAAATGATGATTTTATGAAAGTTGTTTTTATTTACTAAAATGCCATTAATAAAATTGAGAATGGGAATTTTGAGAAAAATGGAATAAAGAAAAGAAATTTGAAAAAGATGTCATCTTCTCCAAAATCCCCCTTTTCCACTAAAACCTCTCTAAAACCCTAAATCACTATTCCATTGCTCAAATCACTCATCCAAGCAAGATTTTTGAAGGTAATCTCTTCCTTATTTCAGTTTCTACATTATCTAGCTTGTGTTCTTTGAAAACCCTCTTTTAAAAGCCATTAAAATGTATTTTGATTTGGTGTGGGGTTTGAGAAAATGGGTATTTCTATGGGTTCTTCGTGTGGGTTTCCAATGTAACGTTTAAGGGTGTTTTTGATCATATTTGGAAGTCTTAAAAATGTTAAAATGATGGGTATTGGTGGGAAACCTAAAATGGGTATAAAAATGAGATTTTTAGGTTGAAAAGGTTAGGTTTTTAGGTTGGTTTTAGGTTGAAAACGTGGCTAGTGGTTCCCTTGATGTTAGGGAGTGTTTCTAGATGTTTTTGGATGTGTTTTGATGGTTGGAGTGGATGATTTCGGTGTGGGGTTTGTTTAGAACGAAAATGGTCAGGTTTGGATGAAATTTGGACTCGAATTGATGTGTTTTGGTTGCAAGAGTGAGTTTACGGGTTGCTACTGGTTTACAAGTGTATTAGTGTCCTAATAGTATGATTTGGATTGCTTTAAATAGAGGAATCGGGTTCGGGTGCTTCGGGTGTGATATCGGGTGCTATGGAGGCTTGAGATCGGTGTTTCGGCTTCCGTTTGGGTTCATCAGTGAGTGGATACTATTTTTGGAATCTTATTTAAGTTCAATGAAGGTTTGTGGTTTTGGTGGAGTCTTAGAGACTAACCTAGACCCAAGAGTAAGTTCATCTAATCTCGTTCGATGGTTGATTTTTAGTTTTCGTGATATGTGTGATGTGATGATGTTTCTAGATTGTTATTACTCTTCGTTTAATGTTGTCGTGTAGTCGTTGTTGGTGTCGAGCCTCACGTGATGGATGTCGTTACTACGGTGATGTGTAGTCCCATCGGAAAACTACTAGTTGAACGGTAATGTGTAGTCCCACCTGATTTTGGTTATGCGTGTGCATACCATGTGTTTTTGATGATTGTGTTTCATTACGCCTTTCCTTAAATGGTTTTGCTTTAAATCTAAGACTTATGTTTTAAAAACTGCATTGTTGTTGTGTTTTAGAGATCCGCTCACTAAGCATTAAGCTTACGCTTTCTTCTTTTCCAACAATGCAGGTCGTTAGTGGCTTAGGAGGCAAGCGGGCAAGGGAGGAGTTTCTCGGAGTTCTCGGGTAGCTCAAGTATGGTTTATGTTTTGTAATAATGCTTAGACAATGGGAATATTTGGCTTTGTATGAAGTTGGTGCTCAAACTTTTAAGTCTGTTATTGTTAAAGTTGTTAACATGTTTTGATGTTGAAGTGTGCCTTGTTATGGCCTTGATACCTTTGATGGATGTTAAGCATGATTTATTGCCTTATATATATCATGTTTGATGGCTTGGTGCTTTGGCATGTGTTGGAATGACCTAAATGGATGTTTCTTGCTTGCCTTGAATCACATGTATGCTTATATGTTGCTTAAATACTCGTTAAGTGTCTTCATGTTAAGTCCCTTGTGTTTTTTACAGCTAAAAACATGTTTGCATTGCAATGCGTATCGATACGCCCAAGGGCTGTATCGATACGGTCCTATGCTTGAACCTTGTTTTTAGGCTATGCGTACCGGTACACGGGGGTGTATGGATACGCCAAAAGCTCTCTGGAAATCTGAGAAACTGACGAGATTTTGGCGTATCAGTACGGGTCCTAGGGGTATCAGTACGGTCTTCGTAGTTTGACTGTGAGAAGTTGACCATTGGGGGCATATCGATACTGTCTTCCAGTGTATCGATACGGTCTCCCTAGGTTGACTTTGGGTTGTTGACCAAGTCTAGGCGTATCGATACGGTCCTATAGCGTATCAATACAGCATGTTGTAAAGGCTAAAAAGGGGTTTGTTGATTGCATGTCTTGGGTGTTTTGTATCCGTGTGTGTGTTTCCGCTGCGTATTCTATCATATAGGATATAATTAAACATCTAGAAAAGATAATGTTAAAAGAATTTTCTTGGGTTGCTAATCGGAGTGAAGCCTTAATAGGTTTCACTTCGGTTTTCCCCATGTAACATATTCGGAACGGTCTGTCGACTAGACCGGGACGAGGGGGTTACATTTGGTGGTATCAGAGCCTCGGTTACGAGGTCTCCTGGGAAAGGTAAGTCAGGTAAGTTGGGTAGTATGGTTGGTTGCTTTCGCACGGTGTATGAAGGCATGCTTTGATGACCTTGATGTTGGTTGAAGTCTAGTCAAGTTTTCCCATTGCTAGGTGTTGTTATTGAAAAATGGTTTTGGTTTAAAGAGCTGAGAACTTGGGTCCTTGCCCTTTTGCTGACCTAATGTTTTCTTGTGTGTTATGTGTTTGATGTTTTAGATCTTATCTTCGGTATGGTGAGACCGAGGGGACGGCCTAGAGCGGGTGACCAGGCACCCAAGGATGAGCCTCATGTTCCTCCTGCTCCCGATGGTAATGGAGTGGATGGCGAAGGTAATGTGCCTCAGGCTGGTGTGCAAGTCGGAGGTGATGGTAATGGGCCTCAGGCTGGTGCGAACGTTGGGGGTAATGGAGCCCAGGCGGATCAGGGTCAGGCAGGTACGGACATGACCCATTTGATTCAGACTATAGCCGGAGCTTTTCAGATAGCTTTGGCCGGTATGCAAGCTGCAGCACCACCTCAGGGTGCGGGGACTGGTTTACCACTTGAGAGGCTCCGTAGTTTGGGCAGGGTCGAGTTCTATGGTTTGACTCCCGAGGGTTCAGAGGCCTGGCTCGAGAGTACTACACGCATCTTGGGTCAGATGGAGTGCTCAGACACTCGTAAGTTGGGTTACATTGTCTCTTTGCTTAAGGGGGACGCATATACTTGGTGAACCAATGTTACTTCGGGTATGGCCGAAGCGGATATCATGTGGGAATTCTTCAGAAATGCCTTTAAGAGGAAGTATCTCAGAGTTCGGTATCTGGATGAGAAGAAGAGAGAGTTTATGGCCTTGGTTCAGGGTAGCAAGACGGTGTCCGAATATGAGGTTCAGTTTGTGAGATTGATCCAGTATACACCCGAGTTGATTCCCGGTGAGAGGGAACGGTGTGAGCGCTTTCGATATGGGTTGACTAGAGATGTGAAGACTTACATGCTTGCCTCTGACTACACCGAGTTTGATGTTTTGGTCTCTAGGGCCAAGGATATTAAGCAGAACTTAGGCTCTAGTGCTCGTGCTAGTGGGTCCGATTCCGAGAAGAGACACGCGGATTGGGATAGAGATCATGCCAAGAGGCATAGAGATAGGAGGTATCAGCCCGATTCGAGGTATAGGGGTGGTAACTATGGACGGGGCCATCAGGGCCAAGGAGCTTTTGTACACACTCTGGAGTGCACTAGATGCGGGAGGCGCCATCAGGGCGAGTGTATGGGTACCTATGGAGTGTGTTGGAACTGTGGTTCCCGAGACCATTTGAGGCGTAACTGTCCACACTCGGGTAGGGGCGGACCGGCTCTAGCTAGGGGTTTTGAGCATCAGAGAGGTCGTGGGCGCGGTCGTGGTAACTTTCAGCCGAGGAACGAAGGTCAGAGGAACTTAGCTCATGTAGTGGCAATTCAGCCCGAGGGTGGAGGACCGGCTAGGGTGTATGCACAGCGAGAGGCTGGGAATGACACGGATGTCATTGCAGGTAATTTCTCGTTACAGTCTTTGACTTTGCTTTCTTTGATAGATTCGGGGTCGACACATTCATATATTTTGGGTGAACACACAAGGTCTCTAGGTTTACCGTATGAGTGGTTAGAGGTATGTGTAAATGTTACTAGTTCTTTCGGTGATACAGTGGTAGTTAGGAAAATGTATAGGAGGTGTCCCTTGATGATTCAGGGCCACGTATTTCTGGTTGACATGATGGAATTACCGTTATATGGTTTTGATGTGATTTTGGGCATGGATTGGCTCGTAGAGCATAGAGCTAGGGTTGACTTTGAGACCAAGAGAGTCTCCTTGAAGCTTACAGATGACTTTGAGGTTGTGGTAGTTGGCGAGAACGTTAGGTTCTTGTCCAATGTTGTTTCTGCGTTGGAAGCTCAGAGGTTGATGGATTCAGGTTGTCAGGCTTACTTGACTTATGTGATGAATCCAAATATGAGTGAGGTTAGGCCACAAGACATCAGAACAGTTTGTGATTTTCCGAGTGTTTTTCCAGAAGAGTTGATGGGTTTTCCTCCAAATAGAGAAGTTGAGTTTGCTATTGATATGTATTCCGATTTTGCACCCGTGTCTATTGCTCCGTATAGGATGGCACTGAAAGAGTTGAGAGAGTTGAAGACACAGCTTCAGGAGTTGTCAGATAGAGGTTTCATTAGGCCTAGTATTTCTCCTTGGGGTGCTCCGGTCTTGTTTGTGAAGAAGAAGGACGGTAGTATGAGGATGTGTATAGATTATAGGCAGTTGAACAAGGTAACAGTGAAGAACAAGTACCCTTTGCCTAGGATAGATGACTTGCTTGATCAGTTGAGGGGTGCTTCAGTGTTTTCGAAGATTGATTTGAGATCCGGTTACTACCAGCTGAAGGTGAAAGATGTAGACATACCGAAGACAGCTTTCCGTACATGTTATGGGCACTATGAGTTCTTGGTAATGCCTTTCGGTTTGACTAATGCTCCAGCTGCATTTATGGATATGATGAACCGAGTGTTCCATGAGTTTTTGGATAGGTTTGTGGTAGTGTTCATAGATGACATCTTAGTGTACTCTAGGACCGAGGAAGAACATGATGAGCATTTGCGGCTAGTACTTCAGACCTTGCTTGAGAATCAGTTGTATGCCAAGTTAAGTAAGTGTGGGTTTTGGATTAGAGAGGTAGTCTTCCTAGGTCATGTGATCTCGGCCAATGGGATTAGTGTGGAGCCCAAGAAGGTAGAAGCCATAGTGAGTTGGAAACAACCGAAGTCAGTGACAGAAATCCGTAGTTTCCTAGGCTTGGCGGGGTATTATCGAAGATTTGTCGAGGGGTTTTCAAAGATAGCGGCTCCTTTGACTAAGTTGCTTCAGAAGAATGTTTCGTATGAGTGGTCAGGTGCAAGACAACAAGCGTTTGAGAAGTTGAAGAAAGCTTTGACCGAAGCTCCTATTTTGATTCAGTCTGAACCAGGAAAAGAGTTTGTGATATACAGTGATGCTTCGTATGTAGGTTTAGGTTGCGTGCTTATGCAAGAGGGTAAGGTTGTAGCTTATGCTTCGAGACAGTTGAAAGTTCATGAGAAGAACTACCCCACTCATGACATAGAGTTAGCCGCGGTAGTGTTTGCTTTGAAGATTTGGAGACACCATCTTTATGGCAAGAAGTGCACCGTTTATACCGACCACAAGAGTTTGAAGTACTTGATGACTCAGAGGGAGTTGAACCTTAGACAGCGTATGTGGTTAGAGCTCCTTAAGGATTACGACCTTACGATAGAATACCATCTGGGTAAAGCAAATGTAGTGGTCGATGCCTTGAGTAGAAAAGTGGCAGTTGAGTTACGAGCTATGTTTTCGAGATTGAGTGTGTCACGGGATGGTGGTTTGATAGCCGAGTTACAGATTAAGCCCTTGTTGGTTCAGTTGATTCGAGAGAAGCAGTTGCAAGATGAGTCTCTGGCACCTCATGTGCAAGATATAGTCGAGGATAGGCCTATAGAATTTTACTTTGGTGAGAACGGGATCCTATGTTTCAAGGATAGGATAGTTGTTCCGGAAGATTCCGAGTTGAGGCGTACTATCTTGAATAAAGCACATAACAGTCCTTTTGCTATGCATCCGGGTAGTACGAAGATGTATTGTGGGTTAAAAGAAGAGTACTACTGGGTTGGGTTGAAGAAAGATGTGGCCGAGTTTGTGAGTAAGTGCATGGTATGTCAGAGAGTTAAAGCCGAGCATCAGTTCCCTTCAGGTTTGTTACAGCCGTTGAAGATTCCGGAATGGAAGTGGGAACGTATTACCATGGACTTTGTGTTGGGTTTACCGTTGACTCCTTCGAAGAAAAATTCAGTGTGGGTGATAGTCGATAGATTTACTAAGTGTGCTCACTTCATACCTGTTCATACTACCTACACCTTAGATAAGTTGGCCGATCTGTACATCAGTGAGATAGTGAGGTTGCATGGGGTACCGAAATCGATTGTGTCAGACCGAGATCCGAGGTTTACAGCTAGATTTTGGGAGTGTTTGTATCGTGCCTTGGGTACTTGGTTGAACTTCAGTACTTCGTATCATCTACAGTCAGATGGTCAGTCTGAGAGAGTGATTCAGGTGTTGGAGGACATGTTGAGGTGTTGTATCATCGACTTTCAGGGGTCTTGGGAGAAGCATCTACTGTTAGTAGAGTTTGCGTACAACAACAGTTATCGGGCTAGTATTCAGATGGCACCGTATGAAGCTCTGTATGGCAGGAGGTGTAGAACGCCTATTTGTTGGGCCGAGGCCAAACAGAAGCTTGTACCAATGCCTGATTTGCTTAAGGGCACTACCGAGAAGGTAAAGTTGATATGTGATCGCTTGAAGGCAGCTTCAGACCGACAGAAGTCGTATGCCGATTTGAAGAGAAAAGAGATAGAGTATGTCGTGGGCGAGAAGGTGTTTTTGAAAGTCTCACCTTGGAAGAAGGTGATGAGGTTTGGTAGGAAGGGTAAGTTGAGTCTGAGATTCATTGGACCTTACGAGGTGGTTGAGAGGATCGGTCCCGTTGCGTATAGATTGAGACTCCCGACCGAGTTAGAGAAGATCCACGATGTGTTCCATGTATCGATGCTCCACAAGTATAGATCGGATCCATCTCACGTAATGCCAGTGGAAGAGATTGAGTTAAACCCCGACTTGTCGTATGATAAGGAACCGGTTGAGATTCTTGCTACGAACAAGAAGGTGCTGCATGGGAGGTCTATCGAGTTAGTCAAAGTTTTGTGGAGACACCGAGGTGTGGAGGAGGCTACTTGGGAGAGAAAGGAAGACATAGAACGACAGTTTCCGTATCTCTTTCAGTCAGGTAATTTCGGAGACGAAATTCCTTAAGTGGGGGAGAGTTGTAACGCCCCGGTTTAGGGCCCGTGAGTTTATCGGTTTTGATCTGGGATTAGTTCAGGTTAAATGGGATTTAAAATGATGATTTTATGAAAGTTGCTTTTATTTACTAAAATGCCATTAATGAAATTGAGAATGGGAATTTTGAGAAAAAGGGATTAAAGAAAAGAAATTTGAAAAAGATGTCATCTTCTCCAAAATCCCTCTTTTCCACTAAAACCTCTCTAAAACCCTAAATCACTATTCCATTGCTCAAATCACTCATCCAAGCAAGATTTTTGAAGGTAATCTCTTCCTTATTTCAATTTCTACATTATCTAGCTTGTGTTCTTTGAAAACCCTCTTTTAAAAGCCATTGAAATGTATTTTAATTTGGTGTGGGGTTTGAGAAAATGGATATTTCTATGGGTTCTTCGTGTGGGTTTCTAATGTAGCGTTTAAGGGTGTTTTTGATCATATTTGGAAGTCTTAAAAATGTTAAAATGATGGGTATTTGTGGGAAACCTAAAATGGGTATAAAAATTAGATTTTTAGGTTGAAAAGGTTAGGTTTTTGGGTTGGTTTTAGGTTAAAACGTGGCTAGTGGTTCCTTTGGTGTTGGGGAGTGTTTCTAGATGTTTTTGGATGTGTTTTGATGGTTGGAGTAGATGATTTCGGTGTGGGGTTTGTTTAGAACGAAAATGGTGAGGTTTGGATGAAATTTGGACTCGAATTGATGTGTTTTGGTTGCAAAAGTGAGTTTCTGGGTTGCTACTGGTTTACAAGTGTATTAGTGTCCTAATAGTATGATTTGGATTGCTTTAAATAGAGGAATCGGCTTCGGGTGCGATACCGAGTGCTACGGAGGCTTGAGATCGGTGTTTCGGCTTCCGTTTGGGTTCATCAGTGAGTGGATACTGGTTTTGGAATCTTATTTAAGTTCAATGAAGGTTTGGGGTTTGGGAGGAGTCTTAGAGACTAACCTAGACCCAAGAGTAAGTTCATCTAATCTCGTTCGATGGATGATTTTTAGTTTTCGTGATATGTGTGATGTGATGATGTTTATAGATTGTTATTACTCTTCGTTTAATGTTGTCGTGTAGTCGTTGTTGGTGTCGAGCCTCACGTGATGGATGTCGTTACTACGGTGATGTGTAGTCCCGCCGGTAGTGACTAGTAGAGGAGTACGGTGATGTGTAGTCCCATCGGAAAACTACTAGTTGAACGGTGATGTGTAGTCCCACCAGATTTTGGTTATGCATGTGCATACCATGTGTTTGTGATGATTGTGTTTCATTACGTCTTTCCTTAAATAGTTTTGCTTTAAATCTAAGACTTATGTTTTAAAAACTGCATTGTTGTTGTGCTTTAGAGCTCCGCTCACTAAGCATTAAGCTTACACTCTCTTCTTTTCCAGCAATGCAGATCGTTAGTGGCTTAGGAGGCAAGCGGGCAAGGGAGGAGTTTCTCGGAGTTCTCGGGTAGCTCAAGTATGGTTTATGTTTTGTAATAATGCTTAGACAATGGGAATATTTGGCTTTGCATGGAGTTGGTGCTCAAACTCTTAAGTCTGTTATTGTTAAAGTTGTTAACATGTTTTGATGTTGAAGTATGCCTTGTTATGGCCTTGATACCTTTGATGGATGTTAAGCATGCTTTATTGCCTTATATATATCATGTTTGATGGCTTGGTGCTTTGGCATGTGTTGGAATGACCTAAATGGATGTTTTGTTGAGTGGATCGCAAGATCGATATTGACCAAGAGGAGGGTGAATTGGAAATTTAAAGTTTTGTGGTGGAAATTTGCAAATAAAAAATTGATGGACAAGAGATTTAGAGTGGTTCAAGTTCCAAATGAACTCTACATCCACTACCTTAGCTTCACTAAGGATTTGCAACAATTCCACTAAATTGCTCTTCCCCTTTTCTAGGACAAGGAGGCAACCCTTTACAATTTCGGTTGATTTTTCTACCCAAAAATCAACCCAATCCTCACACAAGTGAACAAAGAAATTTGATGGCTAATAAGGTATCTCTCAATACAAATGATAGCCCCAATACAAGCACTCAACCCAATTTGACAAAATATGAATGAAGATTACAATTGGTATTTCTAGACAAATAGGAATTTTGGCACAATTGCTTGGATTTGATGAATAAGTGTTTTCTTGAAGATCAATAGTCGTTGCTGTAGCTTTTGGATGTGTCTTTTATACCTCCTCATTGATTTCTAGTCGTTTGGGTGGTTGGGAACATAATTGGAGCCGTTGGAACCCTCTCTTACCACCATTAATGCACTTCTGCAGCTACCGGTATCGGTACGCGGGAAGGGGTATCGGTACCTGTCTCAGAAAAGAAAGAGCCGTTGTGTGCATTTAATAAGGGGTATCGATACGCGCGTAAGCGTATCGGTACTGGGTATCGAAACGGCAAGGGCCGTATCGATACTATTTTTTGAACTTAGCTCACTGTCCATAACCGTATCGGTACGAGGGTTAGATGTATCGATACGGGTCAACGAACTTTTAAAGTTTGGTTACCAACCAACTGACACCAACGGTCATATTTTTAAACCGACTTAATTTTTAAAAGTTATAAGGGTCGTATCGATACGAGGGTTTGCCGTATCGGTACGATATTCAAACTCTTTGAATTTTAACACAGGGCAGTATCGATACGAGGGTTTGGGGTATCGATACTGGTTTCGACAGTAACCAAGTTTGGTAAAATGGTATCGATACGCTTGGTGCTGTATCGATACGCCTGGGCGATTTTCAATGGTTTTGCCTTGGAACACTTAGAAAATATTTTGAGTTTGAGTTTTATAAATTAGTTTTAAAGTGTTGGTGTTTTAAAACTTATTAAGGGACTTTATAAAAACAATTTTAAGTTTTACAAAACGATCCTTAAAGATTTAATTATATCAAAATCAAACATAGGTTTTACAATCTCCCCCTTTTTGATATAACAAAACTAAAACTTAAAATTTTTGACATTTTTGAAAAACCTTTACAAAGTTAACTCCCCCTTAATATAAGCTTGGTAACCTTGAGTTAAAATTAAAATATTTTGAAGTGAGCTAGATTCTTCTCCCCCTTTTTGTTAGATCAAAAAATCCTTTTGAGACAATTAAGTGCATAAGGAAATCAAAGGTATAATAAGCAACATAGATTTTATTCATTATAGCAACATACTTAAAATCCAAACAAAAGCAAACAAGAAATCAAAGCATAGGTTTTAATCCTAAAACAAACTTAATCCTAAGAACATAAAACATAGGTGCATAAAATAGAAAATCCTAAATGATATGCATGACAAACAAGAGAAAACGTCTAAGCATCGTCTTCTTCGTCTTCATCGTCTTCATCATCAACTCCCAAAGGCTCATTAGTGCGCATACTATTACGCCACTCATCATGGAAAGCGGCAATTGAAATATTCAAGGAATTGTGCCCGCTTTCAAGAGATGTGAGGCGATTCTCCATACCCGTCATCCTAGTATCAAAGGTAGTTTCCATGGAAGTGAGACGAGTATTCATGTCCATGCGCAACCCGGTAAATTGCTCATTGAGATAGGTCATGAGAGCATCCATGTTGGGTTGTTTGACTTGAGGAGCTTAAGGAGCTTGAGGAGCTTGAGCCTCTTCAACCATAGCGGCGGCTTCCGGTGGTAAGTCGGCAAGACGTATCCATTCACCATTGAGATAAGTAAATTTTGCCCGAGCAAGAGATCGCTCATCAATGGGATCGGTGAGAGGAGTTGGAATGTCATAAGAGCAATCAATATTCTTTTTAACAAAAAAATAGCTCAAAGTTGAACCGTTTGTGAAGGAGGTGACGTGAGGAGTGTGACGATTTTGAACGAGGTAGACGATCTCCGCGAACATGAGTCGAGCTAGATTTGGTCGCCTGGCTTCACGGAAGCACCGAATCCAAAAATCATCCACTTGACGGATGGTGGAATATTTTCCTCCAGAAGGACGAAACCACCACGACACCATCAAATGTAGGATTCGATCGTGAGCATTGAGGGCGGTGACGGATCCACTAAGAACATGCCCAATACCATGCTCATCATCAAGGCCTTCATCATCCAACTTAAAGACCTCACAAATAGACTTGACATCAAGAATTAATTTCTTTCCCATAAGATAAGAGGTAATTGCAACAACTTCCCCATTACGACTAATACATCTTGCATTAGCATAGAAAATCAAAACCAAGAGACGATAGTAAATACCGGGAATAGAGATAAACTCCATGAAATTCCAACGATGAAGCAAGGGAAGGTATTCAAACTTGAAACGCTCCGAATTGAGAAAAGGAACGGAGATTACCCTTTCGGCACGGATCTTATAATTTTCATATTGACGAAAGTGAGTTAGACCCGAATTGCCTTCAAAGGATTGCTCATAGATGGTTGAGTAGTTTGGACGAGCAATCGCTCCAAGGTTGGAAGATTCACCGGCATGAGTAGCCCTCGGTCGCTTCCTCGATGGTTCTTTTGGTGCCATGATCTAAAAGAGAATTAAGCAAAAGGGTTTCTTCAATTTGAGTAAAAATCAAGGGAAAAGAGATTTAAAAGAAATTTTGAAGAAAAATTTTGAAGGAAAAAAATTTAAGAAAAAGGTTGAAGAAAAACAAGGTTTTTTTAAAAAAAAAGAAACACAAGAATCAAAACAGAAAAGAAAGAAAAAAATTGAAAAAAGATAAAGAAGGAGATTACCTTGATAGAAACTTGAAGATTTGAAGAAAACTAGCACAAAGATGAGAAAGAGAGCACAAAGCCTTGCTTGATTCAAAAACTCTTTTAGGTTTGAGTTGAGATGTGAAAAATATGAAGGAGGAAGTGCCATTTTATAGGCAAAAACGGCTAGGGTTAATTAGGTTTTGAAAAAATTGAGTTATGGTAAAAGTTGAACTCATTAAAAGCTAATTTAATGTCATCAGCGCAGTCGAGTATCGATACGCCCGTTGGGGTATCGATACGGGGATAGAATTGTCTTTTTGCAAAAATGCCCGTTGGGAAAGTCGTATCGAAACGGAGGGGTCCGTATCGAAACGACCCGTATCGATACGATTCATCTCGTATCGATACGCGTGAAGCAAAGAAAATTCTGGGAAACGAGATGAAGAACTGGTATCGATACGCGTAGATGAGTATCGATACTGTATGCCCAGAATTGCATATTTGGTTCAAAGAACAACCAAAGGCTCGAACTTAACATCTCCTATGAGTATGCAAATGATGTATGAGCAGTTCTAAGCATATTTTAACAGAAACATACTCCCCCTAACTAGAGGCATGGAAGAAATTGGGAGTTTAAACACATAAACATGGCATTTCACAAAATCAAGCATATTTAAGCACAAAAGAGGTCCTAGAAGGTCAAGATAGGCTAGCTAGACCTAACTCTCTCCTAAGGGACCAAAAACGCTCTTTGTCTAAGGGTTTTGTAAATATGTCCGCTAATTGATTCAAGGTGTCTACATACTCTATAACCACATCTTCCTTAAGGACATGATCTCTAATGAAATGATGCCTTATTTCTATGTGTTTGGTTCTAGAGTGTTGGATGGGATTTTTTGTTAAACAAATAGCACTAGTGTTGTCACATTTTAGGGGTATGGTTTCAACTTTAATTCCATAATCTAAGAGTTGTTACTTCATCCAAAGGACTTGAGCACAACAACTCCCTAAGGATATGTACTCGGCTTCGGTGGTAGATAAGGCTACACTATTTTGTTTCTTAGAGAACCAAGATATGAGCATACTACCTAAGAATTGACAAGTTCCCGAAGTACTTTTCCTATCAATTTTGCAACCCCCATAATCCGCATCCGAGTAAGCATGAAGGTTGAAGGTGGAGTCTCTAGGATACCAAAGACCTAAACACGGAGTGTCTTTAAGGTATCTAAAGATTCTCTTAACGGCTATAAGGTGAGACTCTCTAGGACTAGCTTGAAACCTAGCACACAAGCAAACACTAAACAATATATTCGGTCTACTTACGGTAAGGTAAAGCAAAGATCCAATCATAGAACGATAAATCTTAGAGTCAACACACTTACCTCCTTCATCTTTGTCAAGCTTTGTAGATGAGCTCATAGGAGTGGCTTGAGGCTTTGCATTCTCCAAGCCAAACTTCTTGAGCATATCCTTTATGTATTTTGCTTGGTTGATGAAGGTACCATCCTTCTTTTGCTTGATTTGGAGTCCCAAAAAGAATGAGAGCTCCCCCATCATGCTCATCTCAAATTCACCTTGCATTAACTTAGCAAACTCTTGACAATGACATTCATTAGTAGAACCAAAAATAATATCATCAACATAAATTTGAACTACTAAGATGTCATTTTTATACATTTTTATAAAGAGTGTAGTGTCCACCTTACCTTTTTCAAATCCTTTTTCAATCAAAAAATTTGAAAGCATTTCATACCAAGCTCTAGGAGCTTGTTTTAAACCATAAAATGCTTTGGTAAGTTTGAAAACATGATTTGGAAATTTTGAATCTTCAAAACCCGGTGGTTGTTCCACATACACTTCTTCATTTATAAAACCATTTAAAAATGCGCTTTTAACATCCATTTGAAAAAGCTTGAAATTATGATAACATGCATATGCAAGCAACATCCTAATGGCTTCCATTCTAGCTACGGGTGCATAGGTTTCATCAAAATCTATTCCCTCTTCTTGAGTGTAACCTTGTGCTACAAGTCTAGCTTTATTTCTCACAATGTTACCACTCTCATCTAGTTTGTTCCTAAAGACCCATTTAGTTCCTATTGTAGATTGATTACTAGGCCTATCAACTAATGTCCATACATTACTTCTCTCAAATTGATTTAACTCTTCTTGCATAGCCATAATCCAAAAGTCATCTTTCAATGCTTCTTTTATATTTTTAGGCTCTATGCATGAGATAAATGCAATATGGTTCATTAATCTAAGAGAAGAACGAGTGGTTACCCCCTTGGATGGATCACCCAAGATTTCACCATCTTTGACATAGTTCAACTCCCTTGGGTAGCTCACTTCCTTTTCCTCAATAGCCAAGTCCTTCAAGGCTTCAAGAGGTGGATCTTGTGAGTCCTCTTCCTTTATTGGAATCTCATCCTCCTTTGAAGTTTGACCTCCATCAAAGGTATTTATGATCCCTACATCATCATCATCACAAGAATCCTTCCTAGGAAGGAGGTTATCATCGAATACAACATGAATAGATTCTTCTACTACTAAAGTTCTTTTGTTAAATACTCGATAGGCTTTAAAGGTTAAAGAGTAACCTATAAAAATGGCTTCATCACTTTTTGCATCAAATTTACCTAAGTTGTCTTTTCCATTATTTAAAACAAAACACTTGCACCCAAAAGGGTGAAAATAGCTCATGTTAGGCTTTTTGGATTTTAAAATCTCATAAGGTGTTTTCTTTAAAATTGGCCTAATCATTACTCGATTTACAATATAACAAGCGGTGTTTGTGGCTTCCGCCCAAAAATATTTAGGTAAATTGTTTTCACAAAGCATAGTTCTAGCCATTTCTTGTAAAGTTCTATTTTTCCTCTCAACTACCCCATTTTGTTGAGGAGTTCGAGGAGCCGAAAAATTATGGCTAATACCATTTTCATTTAAAAACTCTTCAAACCCTAAATTTTGAAACTCGGTTCCATGATCACTTCTAATGTGTGAAATTCTAAGTTCAAGATCATTTTGGGTTAGTTTTGAAAATGTGATGAATTTTTCCAAAGCCTCATCTTTAGTACTTAAAAAGAGAACCCAAGTAAATCTAGAAAAATCATCAACTAGCACAAAAGCATAAGACTTACCACCCAAGCTCATAGTCCTAATTGGCCCAAATAAATCCATGTGAATTAGTTGTAAGCATCTACTAGTAGAAACATCATTAATGGATTTAAAGGAAGACCTATGTTGTTTACCCTTTGAGCATGCATCACAAATTTTATCATTTGAAAATTTTATCTTGGGTAAACCTCTAACTAGATTTAGAGAGACTAGTTTTTCCAAAACACTTATGCTAGCATGTCCTAGCTTTCTATGCCACAACCATGCATCATTTTCATTTTGAGCAACTAAGCATGCATGAGATGTATGAATGTCATCTAGATGCACCATGTATATATTCCCTATGCGATGACCTATGAGCATAATATTATTAGATTTAATGTCTACGATTTTACAACCATTTTTATCAAACAAAACATTAAATCCTTTATCACATAGTTGACTTATGCTCAATAAATTGTGTTTAAGACCATCGACATATAAAACATTTTCAATGAGAATAGTAGAGTGATTACCTATGGAGCCAATACCTTTAATGTGGCCTTTGGAGTTGTCACCAAATGTTACTACTCCTCCACTTTTTGGCTTTAGATCCATGAATCGACTCTTGTCTCCGGTCATGTGCCTCGAGCATCCACTATCAAGGTACCATGAGTTTTGACTTTGTGCTTCGGCCTTGTAGCAATGCTCCCCCTACAAACAAAGATATTAAACCTTGGTTTTTGGTACCCAAATCATTTTGGGTCCATGAGTGTTAGCTCCCAAAACCTTGGTTCCCTTAGGAATCCAAGATGACATAGCAATAATATTATTAGATTTAACAAGTTCCTTAGGAACCCATACACTTCTAATTCTTTTAGTTCTACTATGTCTAGGATAGCTACCTTGTTTGTAGTAGTTAGTCTTTTTCTTAGGTTGGTGTGTTCTAGAGGATTCTCCTACTTCATGCTTGACACTACCAACATTTTTTAAAGACTTTTTGAGCTCATTTAGCTCACCCAACACCTTTTGGTGTTCACAATTACATTGAGATAAAAGATTATTAAGATCAACATTTTCATCTTGAAAGAATTTAAGTTCATCTTTTAATCCTAATATCTTTTTCTCAAATTTAGAATTAGCTTGAGTAAGTGAGTCATTTTTCTCATTTAATTCAAGAATAATCTTTTTATTCCTAATAACCGACTCCTTATATTTCTCAACTAATTCATCATATACCTCTTGTAACTCATCATATGCATCATTTAATTCTTCATATGAAAAATCTAAAGTAGATGAGTTAGAGGTTACCATGGAGGAATCTTCCTCAAGTGCCATGAGGCAAAGGTTAGCCACTTCTTGTTCGTCATCCTCCGATGACTCCTCATCACTCCAAGTAGCAAGCTTGGCTTTGAGCTTTTTCTTCTTCTCAAAGCCCTTCTTCTTGAGTTGAGGGCACTCCGAACGTATGTGGCCGGGTTTATTGCACTCAAAGCAAATGATTTGATCCTTTCCATCTTCCTTGTTCTTGCTTTTGAAGTCCATCTTCCTTTGGATTTTTCTTCCCCGGTTGGACCTCATAATGCGTGAGAATCGTTTGGCTATCATAGCCAATTCTTCAAGTTCATCCTCATCACTAGATGAGCTCTCATCATGTTGTGAAGCTTTAGCCTTGAGAGCTATTCCCATCTTCTTCTTCTTCTCCACCTCAAGCTTCTCTACCCTTTTCTCTTCTTTCTTCTTCTCATCTTCCCTTCCTTGCTTCATTATCTCATGAGTAAGGAGAGAACCCACAAGCTCATCAAGCTTCAATGTCTTCAAGTTCTTTGCTTCGATGATAGCGGTTCTCTTCCCATCCCAAGACTCGGGAAGTGAATAGAGTAGTTTTTGGACAAGCTTGTCTTCCGGTATGATCTCTCCAAATCCCTTTAGACCATTTACGATCGTGGAGAATCGATCGAACATCTTTGACACCGTTTCATCGGACTCCATCTTGAAATTTTCATAACTAAGATTGAGAATTCCAATCTTAGTTTCCTTGACATCATTGGTGCCTTCATAAGTGGTCTCAAGAGTGTCCCACACTTCCTTGGCACTTTCAATTGATGAAACCTTTGAGTAGATGTCCGGACCGAAAGCACAAAATAGCATGTGGAGAGCTTTATCATTGACTTGAATCTTTTTCCTCTCCTCTTCACTCATTTCCACTTTCTTCTTCAACACCATCTTGCCTTCACCGTCTTGCTTCAATGGAATGTATGGCCCATCCTCAATGACATCCCACACAAGATAGTCATTTGACTTGATGAATAGACGCATTCTATTCTTCCAAAAATAATAGTTATCACCGTTGAAGAAGGGAGGCTTTGTGGTCGATTGTGACTCGTACATGCCGGAACCGGAGGTAGAAGCCATCTCTTGATTTTTGATGATCACACTCTTCCAAGGATCTCCTCTTGTGGTTGTTAATCCTCAAAGAGTTAAGCTCTGATACCAATTGTTGAGTGGATCGCAAGATCGATATTGACCAAGAGGGGGGGTGAATTGGAAATTTAAAGTTTTGTGGTGGAAATTTGCAAATAAAAAATTGATGGACAAGAGATTTAGAGTGGTTCAAGTTCCAAATGAACTCTACATCCACTACCTTAGCTTCACTAAGGATTTGCAACAATTCCACTAAATTGCTCTTCCCCTTTTCTAGGACAAGGAGGCAACCCTTTACAATTTCGGTTGATTTTTTTACCCAAAAATCAACCCAATCCTCACACAAGTGAACAAAGAAATTTGATGGCTAATAAGGTATCTCTCAATACAAATGATAGCCCCAATACAAGCACTCAACCCAATTTGACAAAATATGAATGAAGATTACAATTGGGATTTCTAGACAAATAGGAATTTTGGCACAATTGCTTGGATTTGATGAATAAGTGTTTTCTTGAAGATCAATAGTTGTTGTTGTAGCTTTTGGATGTGTCTTTTATACCTCCTCATTGATTTCTAGCCGTTTGGGTGGTTGGGAACATAAATGGAGCCGTTGGAACCCTCTCTTACCACCATTAATGCACTTCTTCAGCTACCGGTATCGGTACGCGGGAAGGGGTATCGGTACCTGTCTCAGAAAAGAAAGAGTCGTTGTTTGCATTTAATAAGGGGTATCGATACGCGCGTAAGCGTATCGGTACTGGGTATCGAAACGGCAAGGGTCGTATCGATACTATTTTTTGAACTTAGCTCACTGTCCATAACCGTATCGGTACGAGGGTTAGATGTATCGATACGGGTCAACGAACTTTTAAAGTTTGGTTACCAACCAACTGACACCAACGGTCATATTTTTAAACCGACTTAATTTTTAAAAGTTATAAGGGTCGTATCGATACGAGGGTTTGCCGTATCGGTACGATATTCAAACTCTTTGAATTTTAACACAGGGCAGTATCGATACTAGGGTTTGGGGTATCGATACTGGTTTCGACAGTAACCAAGTTTGGTAAAATGGTATCGATACGCTTGGTGCTGTATCGATACGCCTGGGCGATTTTCAATGGTTTTGCCTTGGAACACTTAGAAAATATTTTGAGTTTGAGTTTTATAAATCAGTTTTAAAGTGTTGGTGTTTTAAAAATTATTAAGGGACTTTATAAAAACAATTTGAAGTTTTACAAAACGATCCTTAAAGATTTAATTATATCAAAATCAAACATAGGTTTTACATGTTTCTTGCTTGCCTTGAATCACATGTATGCTTATATGTTGCTTAAATACTCGTTAAGTGTCTTCATGTTAAGTCTCATGTGTTTTTGACAGCTAAATACATGTTTGCAGTGCAGGGCGTATCGATACGCCCAAGGGCTGTATCAATACGGTCCTATGCTTGAACCTTGTTTTTAGGCTATGCGTACTGGTACACGGGGGTGTATCGATACGCCAAAAGCTCTCTCGAAATATAAGAAACTGACGAGATTTTGGCGTATCGGTACGGGTCCTAGGGGTATCGGTACGGTCTTCGTAGTTTGACCGTGAGAAGTTGATCGTTGGGGGCGTATCGATACTGTCTTCCAGTGTATCGATACGGTCTCCCTAGGTTGACTTTGGGTTGTTGACCAAGTCCAGGTGTATCGATACGGTCCTATAGCGTATCGATACGGCCTGTTGTGAAGGCTAAAACGGGGTTTGTTGATTGCATGTCTTGGGTGTTTTGTATCCGTGTGTGTGTTTCCGCTGCGTATTCTATCACATATGATATAATTAAACATCTAGACAAGATAATGTTAAAAGAATTTTCTTGGGTTGCTAATCGGAGTGAAGCCTTAACGGGTTTCACTTTGGTTTTCCCCGTGTAACCTATTCGAACCGGTCTGTCGACTAGATCGGGACGAGGGGGTTACACTTCTTTTAGCCGTTGAAACTCTTAACTTATTCCTAAGCCGAGTTAGCTTTCACTGTTTGTGATGAAAACCATGCTTATTCGTTTCGTGAGTTTAACCCTCCCGATATTAGACAAATAGATGCACTCACAATCTCCTCTCCAAATTTAATTGCAAGAAAAGTAAAACACCAAAAATAAGCAAACCTTGAACTTTATTTGCATTAACAAAAACCTAAACAATTACAATTGTTTTCCCACAACTACTAAACAAAATAACCCTAGCCTAAGAATTAGAAGAATGCTCGACAAAACCCTAGTCTCTCTACCTATTGATGATGATGAAGTTGGTTGCAAGCCTTTTTATATAGGGGATGGCTTAGGGCAAGTCTTTTTTCGAGAGGAAGTTAATTTGGAGTTGGAGATATCTTCATTAAAGAGGTGAATCTCTTTAATTTATTTCATTTTACCCACTTTGGCTAAATTCCATCTTTAACCTTCCTTCCATGCTTTTTTCATCTTCCCGTGCTCCGATTGTCATGCAAAGTATGTGAAAAAATCTAGCGTTTTATGCTCTTCAAATCAGCTACCACTTTGCATATTTTCTCCACCGGCAACTTCGTCTGTGCACAGCCTCGGCGGCAGCTAACTGTTGCCTTGGCAGAAGTCTGTCTATCTTTTCCGCTCAACAGGGCTCTGTCCCATGGTTCAGTTTCCTTCAGTAGAAACTATCATCTTTGGCTGGCTTGACCTGGACATGTCGAGAGCTCGTTCTGCACCATCCTCCCTCTCCTTCATTGCTCGCACGGCATTGAACTGTCAGCTCGGCAATGAATTGTGGCGACAATGGCTGCCCGCAGTGATGAACAATCTACACAGGCACAAAACAAATACCTAGCAGTACCTTTTTCCACCAAAACCACTAAATTATGAACTCAAGCATAACGGTGAAAGAAATTATGAAAATATGCATGAATGGCTAATAATTCAACTAAAATGTGCCTAAGTGTAACAATAATATGAGTGAAAAGGGTAATAAAAATATTACTTTTGAACACTCATCATCTTCAACTGAAAAATTAGTCGATGAAGGTTTAGAGGTTTCTTTTCAGTTTGGGAAAAATAAAAACCGAAAAATGGAGAATTTGACACGGTCGATTTTAGAGTGGTTCGACATTCTCAACCACGGTCTACATCCATTACCTCAGCATCCACACTAAGGATTTCTCAATTCACTAATAATGAATTCTTCTTTTTTACAGGCTAAAGGGATAACATTTACATTCATATCTTTTCACGGTCTAAGATAGAACCCTATCCCTAGTTTTTATAAGGATCAACTAGAACTTATCCCTCAATTATGAGGCCTTGACATTTGTAAACATAATACCTCTCTAGGTGGGTGTTTACACATTTTGGCTCACTAGGATTGAACTAAAAAATTACAAGAGATAAACAAAATATAGAATGAAAAACTCTACTCTCTTGATCTTTAAGCTTGGATGTTCAATGTTCAATGTTATCCCTTTTTATAGGGACCTCGTTCTGAAATCAGTCTAAAATTGTCAGATGTTCAATGTTCTCTTTTTGATAGTTACCAACTACGAGAATAAATTGGACCATATGAAGTGTTCCATGTGTCCATGAATATTTTCTCTGTTTTAAACCAAAACCTTTCAAATTTATTTTTCAAGTTGAATAGACCTTGAATTAATTTTGCAATATTTGTTCAAATCCAAAAAAAAAATTCATTGAGTTATATCAAAATAAATATCTCTAAATTAAGGATCACTTAAACTTTAAAATCATCAAAAACCATACAGAAAAAATAAATAAAATGTGATATAAATTCATATTAATATCTTAAAATCTATATGAAACATACCGTTAATATATAAAAATTTATAGGCTTAATGATTCACTAATCCCTAAACTTTTTTACACTTAATTAAGACCTCAAAATCGAGAAAAAAAACCAATTTGACCCTTTGACCAACGTTAACCTTTAATTTTAACATTTTTTTGATTTTTTTCAAAATATATAAAAAATAGAAAAATATTAAAAAATTCTGGAAAATTCTAAAAATTATTTTAAAGATATAAAAATAAATTTTAATTTAGAAATTTATTTAAAAATAATATATTATAATTTTAAAAAGATTAAAATATTTAAAAATTGCAAAACTAAAATATTAAACATTATTATTATAAAATTTTAAAAAATAATTTGAAAAAAAATATTTTTTTATTTTTTAAAATATAGTGTAAAACATATTTTAAAAATAAAAATAACTTTTATAGTTTTATATTTTTTTCAAATTATTTTTTATACTTGTATAATAATATTTATTTTTAAAAATATTTTAATCTTTTGAAAAATTATTTTTTTAAAATAAATTTCGAAATTAAAATATTTTTTATATTTTTAAATATTTTTAGAATTTTTTGAAAATTTTAGATTTTTTTTTGTTTTTAGATATTTTTTAAAAATATAAAATTTAAAAATTCTTAGAATTGATAAGTAGTAGTATCATGTTACGACAAGTGTCAAAAGAAATTTTCAAAAAAATGTTAAAGTTAACGGTCAACATTTGTCAAAGGGTAAAATTAATTTTTTTTCTTGAGTTTAAGGGCTTAATTGAGTGCAAAAAAATAGGGGCTTAATTATTATTTTTGTAAAAATTTAGGGGCTTATTTAACCCTTAAGCCCAATGTATATAATATGAAAATACATTCAATATAATTAGGACACAACACGATACATGAATACAATACAGGTACATGAACCGGCGTATCTACGCATAACAAAGGTAATATAGTAATTTAAGGACTTGTTTGAATAAAGTATAGTAATATAAGGGATTTCTTAGTATATTACCCTTTATTCTAATAGGGTGTCATGTTCATGTTCGTTCGCATATTAAGCGAACATACAAATATTGTTCATAGTCATTTATTTAACTCAATAAATAAACATAAACGAACGTTATACAAACGATTCACAAACAGTTTGTCGAACGTTCTGTTCATTTACACCCTACCACTTTTATCTTTGTATTTTTATTTCAAAAAATAATATAACGATAAACTTAACCAATACTTACGCATTTTGTTGTTTTGTGTCTTATTTTTTAGTCAAATTTTACCTTAGTCTTTCAAAAAATATACATTTGATCATTGATCTTTTAAAAAGCGCTGAATCTCTATTTTTCTAAACAAAAATAATGACAAACATAAATTTTTTAATGTCGTTGACATGAAATTTCGCATGACATTTCATGAATACTTTATGAATTTTTCATTTGAACTATTTATAATTTTTTAAAAATTAAATTATTTATCGATATGATATATAAAACAAATAATTTTATATTAGCATGAAACACATTTGATCTATCATGCGTATTGCCACTTTAAAACTGGTTAAAATTTACCGTTGCAGTCAACATTCTCATTAAAAAACAATTTTATTCTTTTTATAAAAAGTTGAGGAATAAATTTCTCTATAAAAGTTAAGGATTAAGTTAGCAAAAAAGTGTAAACATTAAGACAAGGATGGATGCATGCCTTTATGTTAGGGGTAAGCTTATAAAATTTCAGGGAAGCAAAAATATAATTTCAATAGAAAATGCATAGAAAGTTTCTACCAATTGTAAGTGTAAACAATTACAATTGTTTTTCCACAACTACTAAACAAAATAACCCTAGCCTAAGAATTAGAAGAATGCTCGACAAAACCCTAGTCTCTCTACCTATTGATGATGATGAAGTTGGTGGCAAGCCTTCTTTATATAGGGGATGGCTTAGGGCAAGTCTTTCTTCGAGAGGAAGTTAATTTGGAGTTGGAGATATCTTCATTAAAGAGGTGAATCTCTTTAATTTATTGCATTTTACCCACTTTGGCTAAATTCCATCTTTAACCTTCCTTCCATGCTTTTTTCATCTTCCCGTGCTCCGATTGTCATGCAAAGTATGTGAAAAAATCTAGCGTTTTATGCTCTTCAAATCAGCTACCACTTTGCATATTTTCTCCACCGGCAACTTCGTCTGTGCACAGCCTCGGCGGCAGCTAACTGTTGCCTTGGCAAAAGTCTGTCTATCTTTTCCGCTCAACAGAGCTCTGTCCCATGGTTCAGTTTCCTTCAGTAGAAACTATCATCTTTGGCTGGCTTGACCTGGACATGTCGAGAGCTCGTTCTGCACCATCCTCCCTCTCCTTCATTGCTCGTACGACATTGAACTGTCAGCTCGGCAATGAACTGCCGCGACAATGGCTGCCCGTAGTGATGAACAATCTACATAGGCACAAAACAAATACCTAGCAGTACCTTTTTCCACCAAAACCACTAAATTATGAACTCAAGAATAACGGTGAAAGAAATTATGAAAATATACATGAATGGCTAATAATTCAACTAAAATGTGCCTAAGTCTAACAATAATATGAGTGAAAAGGGTAATAAAAATATTACTTTTGAACACTCGTCATCTTCAACCGAAAAATTAGTCGATGAAGGTTTAGAGGTTTCTTTTCAATTTGGGAAAAATAAAAATCGAAAAATGGACAATTTGACACGGTCGATTTTAGAGTGGTTCGACTGTAACCCCCTCGTCCCGGTCTGGTCGGATAACCGGTTCGAGTGGGCCACACGGGGAAAACCGAAGCGAAACCCGTTGAGGTTCCCCCTCGGTTAGCAACCCATTTTTTTCTTTTTTATTAACTAATCTTGTCTAATTGCCTTATTAAGCCCTATATGAAACACGTCAGCGGAAAACACAAACATCATGGCGTCGACCAACCAAAACAGCACATTAAAACGACACAATTTCCTCTTTTAAATAGGACGTATCGATACGCCTTCAGAGGGTATCGATACGCCTCGACCAAGGTCAACACCCTATGGTCAACATAAGAAGACCGTATCGATACAGCCCTCAAGCGTATCGATACGCCCTTCTCGGTCAACACCACTTGGTCAACTAGGTTGAACCGTATCGATACGCTTGGACACCGTATCGATACGCCATACACTCCACAACTCCACAGGATTCCAGAGAGTTGGGACCGTATCGATACACCCCACGCATCGATACGCCCAGCCAAACTTGTGTTCTCAGAGCAAGGCCGTATCGATACGGCCCTTAGGCGTATCGATACGCCCTGCACTGTAAAACCACAAATGTTAGCTAAACGACCTCAAACACGACTCTAGATGCAATTTTCGACTTACCTAAGCATATACAAACATGTAAGCATACATAATTAAGTCAAGGGAGTCAATCATACATAGACTAAAACACTCATACATAGCATTCTAGTTAAGGAGCAATTCATGCAATATTGACATGCATAAGAACACAAAGGACCTTAAAAGGGACAAGACATCATGAAAGGCTTGCACACATACACAAGGCAACCTACACATTCTAAAACATACCATCACACATTAAACATTCAACATAGCAACGCATTCATACAAAAGCAAGATATTAAGGAGTCTAAACATGCTCCTAGCAACCAACAACAACCATAAAGCATTACACATCCCATTGCTTAAACTATTACACGTTTAACATTGAAATCCATACTTGATGAAATCAAGCCAAAACCACACTTGGAGGCCCTCCGCTTGCCCGAGCAACCCACGAACTAAGGATCTGCAATGTTGAACAAAGAGAGCGTAAGCAATGATGCTTAGTGAGGGTAAGCTCTAAAAACAAACCTCAACATTGCAGGGTCCGAGCACGATCTAGCCAAGGTAACCACAATCATGACAAGGGTCCACAAGATAAAATGCATGAACAACATATCACATATATGCCATAACCATGAGCTCAACACTACCATACATGTAATCACATTTAAACATCCAATCAGCTCATATATCTCAACACATTGATACACATATCAATCAACATTGGCACCTAGTTAAGACTCAAATACACGGATGATATACCCTTTGGCTTCTATATACCATAACTAAGCATAACAAATCAAAATACTTCATTTCTCAACATAAAAATCTCATTTTTAATTCAAAACATTCAAAACCTCCATTTCTAAAAACTCCATGAGAATGAAAAAGAAGAGTACTTTCATGAAGGGGAGGATGAGGGGAAGTAAAAAATACTCTTACCTTTCAAAACGGAGTTGAAACGATGAAGGGAGGTGATGGAACAGTGAATCTCCAAGGAGAGAAGAAGGTAACGGTGGTTTTCTTGAAAGAGTGAAGGGAAGAAGATGAGAAGGGTGGGTGTTTATTTGACATGTGATAATTTTTGAAGCTCAAAAGACTTGTTTGCCCTTAATGAAATGGGGCATTTACAAGGGAGGTAAATTCATGGTTGAATGTGGTTTAATCTTAAAACGTGATTAACCCAAATTGATTAATTTTGAAAACAACTCGAAATATTATTTAGAGTATAAAACCGAGCCCAAAATAATATTAAAATATTATTTTCACCTAACCCCTAAACCCGGGTGTTACATCGACATTCCCAAGCAAGGTCTACATCCATTACCTCAGCATCCACACTAAGGATTTCTCAATTCACTAATAATGAATTCTTCTTTTTTACAGGCTAAAGGGATAACATTTACATTCATATCTTTTCATAGGCTAAGATAGAACCCTATCCCTAGTTTTTTATAAGGATCAACTAGAACTTATCCCTCAATTATGAGGTCTTGACATTTGTAAACATAATACCTCTCTAGGTGGGTGTTTACACATTTTGGCTCACTAGGATTGGACTAAAAAATTACAAGAGATAAACAAAATATAGAATGAAAAACTCTACTCTCTTGATCTTTAAGCTTGGATGTTCATCCTCTTATTCTTCAAGTGTCTTTGGCTTGTATTTATAGAGTGAAATGAAAAATTAACCGTTGTGGACTTTAATTTCATCCATAAATGCATTTATGATACCTTGGGTATCGGTACTTGAAAGTGGGTATCAGTACCTGCCAAAACAAGAAAGAGTCGTTGCACGTAGATGCAGAGCGTACTAGTACACGATACATCCATATCGGTACGATACTTCGGGTACCAGTACGGAGGCTTCCATATCGGTACGCGAAGTGCTCTCTGAAAATCAAAATGTTTTTGCGTATCGATACGAGAAAAGACCGTATCAACACGAGCAATCAATATTTTTAATTTTAAGACATTTTAAAATTTTGTTCGAGTCAAAAATCTCTTCAAAAACGATTCAAATTTATTTTTCAAGTTGAATAGACCTTGAATTAATTTTGCAATATTTGTTCAAGTTAAAAAATATTTTTCATTGAGTTATATCAAAATAAATATCTCAACATTAAGGATCACTTAAACTTCAAAATCACCCAAACCATACACAAAAAAATAAATAAAACGTGATATAAATTCATATTAATATCTTAAAATTTATATGAAACATAATGTAGAACTAGTGTTTTGATATAATAATTGAAAAATGTTTTGGACTAATTTGAAAAGAATTTAAAACTTGGTTTTAAGTCCAAACAACTTGAATTTATGTTTGAGGCATTTTAAAAGGTTTTTGGCAAGATTTTTCATGCATTTAAACATCCAAACTTGTGTTTTCAAAGTGTCCGTACCGATACGGTCCAACCCGTATCGATACCTTTTTTGCCTAGTTTGGTCACTGTCAAAACTCGTATCGAAATAGACTTGGCCGTTTCGATACGATGAGGGATCGTTTCGATACGCCTGGTAAGCGTACCGATCCCTATTTAACAACCCCAACGGTCATATTTCACAACGGTCTTTTAAACGTCATATCGTACCAATACGCCTCCAAGCGTATCGATACGCCTAGGCTGGCAAGAGCCCAACGACTAGTTTCTGATGAAGGCCGTACCGATATGGGTCCAAGCGTATCGATATGGAAGGCTACAGAACAGCATTAATGAAGGGAAATAAAGTCCTCAACAGCTCCAAATCAACCCCAACGGCTAGTAACAGCTATAAACTCATCAAGGAGTATAAAAGGGACCTTCAAGTATCAAGTAAAGGTTAATGCTTCAATTGTCAATCAACAAATGATCAAAAAGTGTCTTTGTACTTAAATTGTCAATTCTTGTATAGACAAACACTAGTGAGCCAAAATTGTCAAATTTGCTCAAGTGTTTTAGGTTTTTGGGTGAGTGCAAATTGTGCAAACAAATACCTATTAGAGGGATTTAAGTTTGCTTATCTTTCTCTTTGTAAAAGAGGGTTTGATCAAGGCTTTGGGTAGAAAGCTTGATCGGTGTATAAGGGTTTCCTCCTAAGCCTAGAAAAGGGGACGAATCAATAGTGGATTGATTGGAAATCCTTAGTGGGAAGCTAAGGTAGTGGATGTAGACCTTGGTTAGAAGGTTGAACCACTCTAAATCTTTGTGTCACCATTCTTTTTAGCTTCCACAACCCTTACACTCAAAATTCCACTTCTCCACCACTTGGTAAGCAAGAGCGGTTGAACGAATCGAGCACCTTACAACTCAACACATACCGTTAATATATCAAAATTTATAGGCTTAAAGGTTCAATAAGCCCCTAAACTTTTGCAATAAAAAATTAATTAAGCCCCTTAAACTTTTTTTGCAATCAATTAAGCCCTCAAAAATGAGAAAAAAACAATTTGGCCCTTTGACCAACGTTGACCTTTAACTTTAACATTTTTTATTTTTTTAAAAATATATAAAAAAACAGAAAAATTTATTTAAAAAATTCTGGAAAATTCTAAAAATTACTTTGAAGATATAAAAAATAATTTTTAATTTCGAAATTTATTTTAAAATGTTGTGAATAAAATAAAGAAGAACAAGAATAAGAACAAGAAGAACAAAGAGATGAGAGAAAGAGGGATATTTGTATTATTCTCAAATATAGAATTGTATCAACAATGCCTTCAGTAAACCATCTATTTATAGGCATAAGAAGTACATAATACATTAAACTCTAATTAATAGAGATAATATTCCTAATAATAAATAAATCAAACTCTTTAGATAAAGTTCTAATCATGATAGACATCCACATAGATAAATATTCATAACACTCCCCCTTGGATGTCTATGAAGATAATGTGCCTCGTTAAAACCTTACTAGGATAAAAACCCAATAGGAAAAAAAATTCTTTAGTGAAGGAAAAAGAGTACACACATCTTTGATACGCATAATATGTTGCCTCATTAAAAACCTTACCAGGAAAACCCATTGGGACAAAACCTCGGTTAAGGAAAAAAGAGTGCAACGCGTATTTACTCCCCCTCATGAAAACATCACAGAAGATCTTTGAATCTTCATAATTCAATCTTGAATATAATCTTCAAAAATAGAGTATGCACTAGTGGATAAATCTTCCAAATTATTGCTTGAAATGATTCATCAAATACTATTCTTCTGAAGATTATGAGGGACAAAACTTTAAAGAGATATGTTTCGTTTTATCACATTTGATATATCCACCTTGATATATAAATTCTGCATTATCTCTACATAAGATAGCTTGCATCTTATCTTGTGAAAGCAATTCACATATCTTCTAGATATGTTTAGCCAAACACATATTTCGGCTTTGCCTCATGCATAGAAATTATTTAAAGGCAATGGTCTCGTAGCACTTAGATAGTATTTCTGGACTAGCTAAGATACGATGCTTTCAGATCAATTAATGTATATATGGTGCTTTTAGACCAAGAATATCATCACCTTTTTCTCGAGGGCGGAATGGATCTTTGTTTACATTAAGAGACCTAACATCCAAATAGTTGTCAACGAATATGCATTATGCATGTAAAGTCTCTTTAAACATTTTTCTGTGTATGCCGATTGCTGCACAAGGATTCCATTGTTAAGGAGATCTCTTCATGAGTCTCAATGAATCACCAACATGCAGAATAAAAAAACAAAGATAAATCCAGAGCTAAACCTCTTAATAAAATGCTCCGGAAATTAAATCATTCTTATAGCCTTCCGCTAATAAGTATTCAATGGGGCGATTATACCAAATGTGCCCAAAATGTTTTAATCCATAAAAGATATATTCAATACAATTGAATAATGTTCTCGAGAACTTGAATTAACTGCTTCTGGCAGTCGAAATCCTTCCAGAAGCTTCATGTAAATGTTGTTATCAAGAGGCTCATACAAATAAGATGTAACAACATCCATTAGGCAGAAACTGAGTTATTTCATTTATTGTCAGACTATTTAAAAGTAACTGCATCCACCACCGAGGAATATATTTTCCTCATAATCAATTTCATATCTTTGTGAGAATCTTTGCAACCAAACGAGCTTATATCTCGTGATTTCTCCTTTTGATTTCTCTTTCTCACAAAGGCTCATTAATATCCACGAGCTTTACACATTTCAATATACAGGCTATAGGCCCAAATACTTCTCTTTTCAAAAGAGATCTTAGTTTCGCCTCAATTGCCTCTTTTCATATTGGCCAATCATTTCTTTGTTTACATTGTCCAATTGACAATGATTCATGATCCACATCATCAAATAAAATCTCTAGTGCTACATTGCATGCAAATGTATTATCGACGTCGATTTGATTTCAGTTCCACTTATTACCAGACATGACATAATCTATTGAGATCTCTTTATTATCAGGTACCTGAGTCATGTTAATGCCTCTATTGGAGACCTTTTAATCTCTTCTTGAGATTTTCATAATTCATTGATTCCTCGATCAGACCATCATAACTATAGCTCCCTTCCTTTTTTTCGAGGATTTTTATCTTTGGAGCCTACTTGTCTACCACGCTACAGGCGTAAGTTAGACTCATTAGCAACTAGAGTTTGTCCTTTCGGGACATCAAATTTAAACGGAGCATTCATAGCTGGTATATGTGACTTAGTCACTCTATTAGGGTCAGCAAAATCATCTGACAATTGATTTGCTAAATGAATTATCCTTTGAACTTATAGTTCACATTGTTGAGTACGTGGATCAAACTAAGATAATGATAATTCATTCCAATTTATTTCTTTTTCCAGCTATTTTATTTTCTCCCCCTAATGTTGGGAAAACTGGCTCATTAACATGATAGTAGTAAATCGAGCCGTAAATAAATTCCCTATCAGAAGCTCAAGATATTTAATTATCAAGGGAAATTTGAATCTACATATATTTCCAACCTCCTTTGAGAACTCATCTTTGTGCGTTGTGGTGGAGGAATCAGAACATATACGCACACAAGAAAAAAATATAAGATGAGAAATATTTGGTTTTGACCAAAAACCATTTGTAATGGGGAGAACTTATGATAATTTGTTGGCTTGATGCGAATTAGTGATACTACATGTAAAATGACATGTCACCAGCATTATGAAGACCGATTGTATTTATAAGGTAATCTGGAAAATGTGCTCATAATTTTATCAACTGAGCAAGTAGCCTCGCAAACACCAAGTTACAAGTTGATAACAAGGATACATATAACCATCTATTCGATGCATCGATTAAAATCGTAAAATATGTAGATGGACTATAAGAAAGGTGTATGGGCCCACATATATCACCTTGTATCTGTTCCAGAAAATTAATAGATTCACAATCTATCTTAGCTGATGATGATTGAATAATCGATTTGCTTTAATAGCAAGTATCACATGAAAAACATTACCTTGAAGAAAATTTTAGTTCTTCAATAATGACCACATGAAAGTGTCAATAAATTTTTTGCATCATAATTGAACCGGGATGGCCTAACCGGTCATGCCAAATAATAAAATTATCAGTAAACTTCTGATTTACAATAGCATGAGCTTCAATTTGTACTAATTCTTGTGTAGTACAATATGGATGACAGTGCATATATTTTTTCAATACTCGTAATATTAAGATAGTCGGCACCCCTCGACTAATATTCTCAATATATTTCTGTAAATATCTTTAAAAATCAATAAGTCTCTTTGCGTCTTTGACGAGTATAACGCACTATGAAACTGGAATAGAGTTCCATTTGGCAATAACATATTTGCTCAGTCGAAGCCTTATGTGATATTGGTACTTCTGAATATAATACTCACATTATTCCCTTGCATTTTAAATGGGAAAATATGCATAGTTATGCACCTTTCACAATGTGCTTTGTTTCATTCACTTCGGGGAATGGAAAAAAATATTAAATACAGCACATCATATCAAATCGGTTATCTATCAGAGATAAACCCTCAAGAACTTATTGCTCTTACGAAGCATTGATATTTTAGTACTTTGGGAAATAGTACTCATATTTTTTCCCTTGCATTTAAATGGGAAAATATTTCTTACGCTTAAGTATAGTATGAGTACTTGCACTGTCTGCTAGGCATAAATAGCCACAATTCATTGTATATTTTATTCCGAAAGTAATCATATTCTTCAAAGAATAAATTAACATAAAGCATAAATAAATAATATGTAAAACAAGTTAACATAAAGTAAATTAACATAAATAAATAATAAAATTAACATAAAACAAAATAAATAAAAGATCAATTATTCCCTTTAGAGGTTATAAGGAAAATAAAATAAATGGCGAATTATTCTCTTCCTGGGTTATGAAGAAATTAACAATATCCAATTGAGTTGGACTAACAACGCCATAATTATTTTCGCCATAAACAAAACTTGTTTATATTTTCTTTCATTTATCATTCATGCTTATGGATAAAGTTCATAATACTTTGGCGTTTGACAAGTACGAGACCAATGGTTTGTACCATCGTATTGATAACATAAAGATTTTGATATGATATCTATCATTCTTGTCATCCTTATAATCCCACTTTCGGTGGATATAAACATTCTCAAAAGGATCATCTTATCCATGTCTATTTTTTATGGCCTCAATCGCAACCACAATTGCTAATGTGACATTTATTTTTCCGCTATAAAAATATCACATTCACTTCAGGAAATGTAGCGGAGGCTAATAGGTCTTTAAAACCTCATCAGTGATACTCTGGCACATAACTGAGTTTTATTCACTAAACATATAGTGAATTATCATGTTTGCATTCACATCAAGGAATGAAACAAATCCAATAATCGCATGGAATAAACATCATGCTTGCATTCACTTTAAGGAATGACATAAGTCCAATAATCGCATGGAATAAACATCATGTTTGCATTCACTTCAGGGAATGCCCAATCATTGATAATCGCATGGAATAAACATCATGCTTTGCATTCACTTCAGGGAATGCCTCCCATAAAACTTTTTTGGATCAAGACAAAATTTCAACACTTGATCTTGAGAGAAGTCTATAGTCGAGTTTTTCGACACATGAGAATTATTGCTTTCAAGCAAAATCACCTGATTTATCACACTTTAAAATTGTAGTTTAAAGAATAAAAATAAAAGTCGAGTTTACCGATAATAGTTTTCCTCTCGAGGACAATGGAGACATAGCAAATAACCGAGACAGCTTCTCATAATCCCTTTATATCATGTCTCTTTCCAAATCATTTAAATACATGCTAAACTCAAAAACACGGTTAATAATATCAACTCTCGTCAATATAATAAAATAAACAAATATTAACCTTAAAAAATAAAACAAAAAAACCCAATAAGTTTGTCAAACAAAGTTCGTTTCTCGATTCTTTTATCATTACAAGACAACGAAAATCAAGTTAATAATTATGCCGATTTTTATTATCATGTTACGAAACATATTTTTATCTCACCAAAGAAATTCTTAATCAAATCATGTTATTACTACTGTGCGAGGAATCAATTTAAAGTACTGTTTTTTTTATGTACCTTTTTTTATGAATCACAAATTGAAGAAATTTACTTTATTATATATTTGTAGCCCATAAAAAAAATACATACCTATTTGAAAATATACTCAAGGATCGTGAATGAGACTTTAAAGGATTGTAATTGACATGTCTTGAACTTTAGCTTCAACCCACATCTTTCTCAATATTTCTTGCGAGCAAATTCGTGCTGATAACGTGTTGTGAATAAAATAAAGAAGAACAAGAATAAGAACAAGAAGAACAAAGAGATGAGAGAAAGAGAGATATTTGTATTATTCTCAAATATAGAATTGTATCAACAATGCCTTCAGTAAACCATCTATTTATAGGCATAAGAAGTACATAATACATTAAACTCTAATTAATAGAGATAATATTCTTAATAATAAATAAATCAAACTCTTTAGATAAAGTTCTAATCATGATAGACATCCACATAGATAAATATTCATAACAAAAAATAATATATTATAATTTTTCAAAATATTAAAATATTTAAAAATGAAAAAATAAAATATTAAATATTATTATACAATTATAAAAAAACAATTTGAAAAAAATATATTTTTATATTTTTAAAATATAGTGTAAAGCATATTTTAAAAATCAAAATCAAAATCTAGTGTAAAACAATAATAATATTTTATTTTTTAAAATATTTTAATCTTTTGAAAAATTATTGTTTTTAAATAAATTTCAAATTAAAAATAATTTTTAAATTTTTTAGATTTGTTTGAAAATTTTAGTTTTTTTTTTGTTTTTAGATATTTTTTAATGATTTTAATTTTAAAAATTCCTAGAAATGACAATTAGTATTATCATGTTACGACACGTGTCAAAAGAAATTTTCAAAAATAATGTTAAAGTTAACGGTCAACATTTGTCAAATGGTCAAATTGATTTTTTTTTCTTGAGTTTAAGGGCTTAATTGAGTGCAGAAAAAAATAGGGACTTAATTAATTTTTTTGTAAAAATTTAAGGGTTTATTGAACCCTTAAGCCAAATGTATATAATATGAAAATACATTCAATATAATTAGGACACAACATGATACATGAATACAATACAAGTGCATGAATCGTCGTATCTACACATAACAAATGTAATATAGTAATTTAAGGACTTGTTTGAATAAAGTATAGTAATATAAGGGCTTTCTTAGTATATTACCCTTTATTCTAATACGGTGTCATGTTCATGTTCGTTCGCATATTAAACGAACATACAAATATTGTTCATAGTCATTTATTTAACTTAATAAATGAACATAAACGAACGTTATACAGACGATTCACAAACATTGCACTCTACCACTTTTATCTTTGTATTTTTATTTCAAAAAAAAGTATAACGATAAACTTAACCAATATTTACACATTTTGTTGTTTTGTGTCTTATTTTTTAGTTAAATTTTACCTTAGTGTTTCAAAAAATATACATTTGATCATTGATCTTTCAAAAACGCTGAATCTCTATTTTTCTAAACAAAAATAATGACAAACATAATTTTTTAATGCCGTTTGACACGAAATTCCGCATGACATTTCATGAATACTTTATGAATTTTTCATTTGAACTATTTATAATTTTTTAAAAATTAAATTATTTATCGATATGATATATAAAACAAGTAATTTTATATTAGCATGAAACACATTTGATCTATCATGGGTATTGCCACTTTAAAACTGGTTAAAATTTACCGTTGCAGTCAATATTCTCGTTAAAAAACAATTTGATTTTTTTTATAAAAAGTTGAGGAATAAATTTCTCTATAAAAAGTAAGGATTAAGTTAGCAAAAAAGTGTTCAATGTTCTCTTTCTGATAATTACCAACTACGAGAATAAATTAGACCATATGGAGTGTTCCACGTGTCCATGAATATTTTCTCTGTTTTAAACCAAAACCTTTCAAATTTATTTTTCAAGTTGAATAGACCTTGAATTAATTTTACAATATTTGTTCAAATTCAAAAAAAAAATTCATTGAGTTATATCAAAATAAATATCTCTACATTAAGGATCACTTAAACTTTAAAATCATCAAAAACCATACACAAAAAAGTAAATAAAATGCGATATAAATTCATATTAATATCTTAAAATTTATATGAAACATACCGTTAATATATAAAAATTTATATGCTTAGGGATTCACTAATCCCCTACACTTTTTTGCACTCAATTAAGACCTCAAAATCGAAAAAAAAACAATTTGACCCTTTGACCAACGTTGACCTATAACTTTAACATTTTTTTTGATTTTTTTAAAATATATAAAAAATAGAAAAAATATTAAAAAATTCTGGAAAATTATAAAAATTATTTTAAAGATATAAAAATAAATTTTAATTTAGAAATTTATTTAAAAATAATATATTATAAATTTTAAAAAGATTAAAATATTTAAAAATTGCAAAACTAAAATATTAAATATAATTATTATAGAATTATAAAAAATAATTTGAAAAAATATATTTTTATTTTTTAAAATATAGTGTAAAACATATTTTAAAAATCAAAATAACTTTAATAGTTTTATATTTTTTTCAAATTATTTTTTATACTTGTATAATAATATTTATTTTTAAAAATATTTTAATCTTTTGAAAAATTATTATTTTTAAATAAATTTCGAAATTAAAATATTTTAATATTTTTAGAATTTTTTTGAAAATTTTAGATTTTTTTTGTTTTTAGATATTTTTTAAAAATTTAAAATTTAAAAATTCATAGAATTGACAAGTAGTATTATCATGTTACGACACGTGTCAAAAGAAATTTTCAAAAAAAATGTTAAAGTTAACGATCAACATTTGTCAAAGGGTCAAATTGATATTTTTTTTTGAGTTTAAGGGCTTAATTGAGTGCAAAAAAATAGGGGCTTAATTGTTTTTTTGTAAAAATTTAGGGGCTTATTGAACCCTTAAGCCAAATGTATATAATATGAAAATACATTCAATATAATTAGGACACAACACGATACATGAATACAATACAGGTACATGAACCGTCGTATCTACGCATAACAAAGGTAATATAGTAATTTAAGAACTTGTTTGAATAAAGTATAGTAATATAAGGGCTTTCTTAGTATATTACCCTTTATTCTAATACGGTGTCATGTTCATGTTCGTTCGCATATTAAACGAACATACAAATATTGTTCATAGTCATTTATTTAACTTAATAAATGAACATAAACGAACGTTATACAAACGATTCACTAACAATTTGTCGAACGTTCTGTTCATTTACACCCTACCACTTTTATCTTTGTATTTTTATTTCAAAAAAAAAGTATAACGATAAACTTAACCAATATTTACACATTTTGTTGTTTTGTGTCTTATTTTTTAGTTAAATTTTACCTTAGTCTTTTAAAAAAATATACATTTGATCATTGATCTTTCAAAAAGCGCTGAATCTCTATTTTTCTAAACAAAAATAATGACAAACATACTTTTTTAATGCCGTCTGACATGAAATTTCGCATGACATTTCATGAATACTTTATGAATTTTTCATTTGAACTATTTATAATTTTTTAAAAATTAAATTATTTATCGATATGATATATAAAACAAATAATTTTATATTAGCATGAAACACATTTGATCTATCATGGGTATTGCCACTTTAAAACAGGTTAAAATTTACCGTTGCAGTCAATATTCTCGTTAAAAAACAATTTGATTTTTTTTTTTATAAAAAGTTGAGGAATAAATTTCTCTATAAAAAGTAAGGATTAAGTTAGCAAAAAAGTGTAAACATTAAGACAAGGATGGATGCATGCCTTTATGTTAGGGGTAAGCTTATAAAATTTCAGGGAAGCAAAAATATTTTTTCAATAGAAAATGCATAGAAATTTTTTAAAAATTTTCTAAATTTTATTCAAACTTTAAATTTTCAGGAAGTGACCGTCCCCTCCAACTCACCTCGGTCCATCCCTGCGTTAAGGGTCAAAATTGCCCGTAAGACAAAAGAATAAAAATAAATTGATATGTAAAATGAGGGTTTTGAGGGTGAGATTTTTTTTTGGAGAATTTTGAGGGTGAGAATTAACATTGATGAAATTGGTAATAATTGATAGTTCATTAACTAACTACGATTTTACAAAAGGATTTCTTTTTCTATTTTTAGTTCGTTAATTTCGTGGTTTATGTTAATTAATCATTAGTTATAGTTTGGAAACTTAATGGAAGTGAAATTTAAAACATAAATTAATGATTTGTTTAGTTTATTCATGGATATAATATTTAGGGATGGGGAGAGGTTGGAAATTTGGGGTAAAATATAAATAGTTACAAAATGGACCATCAGACTTTAATGGTTAAGAAATCAATTTAAATATTAAGAATTAAGGTTAAATTTATCTAATTTTGAAATTGACAAGGTCTTAATGAGTATTTAAATTGAAAATTGGGCTTCAAGGATTAATTTTCCTAATTTCAAAATAGACAACGATGTAAAAAAATATTTAAGCTGAGAAATAAAGATCATAAAGATCATTGTTTAATGTATCTAGTTTCAAAATTACTAGGGACCTAAGAAGTAATTAAACTCAATTTTTTTAGTTGGGATTAAGGCTTAATTTGCTTAGTTTCAAAATTACTAAGGACTAAGAAGTAATTAAATTCTTTTTTCTTTTTGTTGGAAAACAAGGCTTAATTGGCTTAGTTTCAAAACTACTATGAACCTAAGAAATAACTGAACCTAAAAAAATGGGAGCCAACACCCCCACAAAAATTTTAATATTTATGTTTTGAGCCATTTTCCCTTTCTGTGCTCTTTTTATTGAACGTAAACTTTATTATGTTTACTAACAGATGAAGTATAGTGTTCGGTGGTTATTACATTCGGGTCTCATCCACAATGACTTTCGAATCTCTGATGTACAATTTGTGTTATCGATGCATACCAGGCAACGATATTTGCATTTACTTTACTTGAAGGTCAAGTATTGACATGCTTAAAGTATGTCAAGCTATAAGTGTCAATCCCCCTTTATATGATCTTAAAGCTGGAATCATACAGTTAAAATCGAGTCAAAAATCTTTTACGTGTAGCTTAAGACTCGATCGAACGACGGTTGTACTCAATTAAGAAAGACATGAGAGGAAAGTTCTTGACTGTTTTTTTTTTTTAAAAAAAGTTAAACACAAACAATACGAAGAGCTTTGGCCAATGATGTGAGTAGAAAATTCTGCCCATTTTCTATACCTCTATTTATGGCCCAACATTAAAAAATAGATTTAGAATTATGGTTTAAGGCTAGCGCTTAGAATTATGGTTTAGAATATTAGGTGTAGGGTTTATTTAGTATTTATAATTTAAAATTTAGAATTAAGAGTTAAATTTAATACTTTTTAATATGAACACAAAAAAGCATAGGATTTTTGTCCCAATAATGCTCTCACTAGTCCTTCTGGAGCCTTTCAATGTCTGAAATCAAACTAAATGAGTGACAAATCTCTCATAAAATGCCCTCTATTAACCTTCCCATACAATGTCCTAAAAAATATTTTATTTACGAATTAGACATACAAACTTTGATACGAATACGACAGTAAAAGTCATAAAATTATTAAATATTCTTGTCTAGAGTGCAAGAGGTCCTAATCGTACGATTCTCATCTAGGGTATGAGAGGGGTCCCAAATTCAAATCTTGGAATGACTCCGAGCTGAAATCTGCCTAACAAAGGGGGAATTGAATAAAAAGAACAAATCCATGTCAGACACATACCTATATCCGAATCCAAGTAACATAGATCTAAAGATGTTGTCATACACCTCGGGGAAAGTTAATTAGAACATTACATAATGTGACTGAGTTTCTTCATAGCTGCCTAATTGTTATGTAATTTTGTTTTTTTAACACAGTTTGAAGAAAAATTCAAAAGTCTCAAATCTAAGAGCATAATAAACTTGCAACCTGTCTATTTAGCAGTCACACTTAATTGGTTAAAGGAAATTATTAAATTTCGGAAATTCATAAACAACAGATGTTTTGCCTTCTAGTGTATTCAGATTCTGAACTAACAAGTATGACTGGAATCATAATATAGATAAAAGCTACAACCTGGTTTTACCGCGATTTTAAAAGCCACCAGCATCCAGTTTCAGCAAGGCAACAATACATTGTACCATATAAAACGTAAAAACGTTGATCTCTAGTGAAAATTAACAGGAGTTCTAAGAAAAAATGGACTGATACCTAGAAATCAAGAATAGGGCATTTGGTCTAGTGGTATGATTCTCGCTTTGGGTGCGAGAGGTCCCGAGTTCGATTCTCGGAATGCCCCAATGCCTTCTTTAGCCAAAGGTTAAAACAAATTCAAACTTATATTCCAATGCTTTTCAATATAATTAAACAAAATAGCTAAAACAATTTAGTTGATCAGAGATTTATCAATAAACAAAGAAAGTATTGCACTACTCTTGAAAATTAAGCCCCCCTATAGATGTATGTTATAAACATTGAAGGCAACAAATTCTCATTTTTTTTCCATTTTGCATTGCCATTTGAAAATTCAGTCCCCCTATAGATGTTATAAGCTTGGTGAATGCATGATTCGTTTCGGATCTAAACTAGAATAACCAAATGGCTTTAGCAGCTAAAGACTAAACTAGATATCACCTACACAACTTGCATCAAGAGATATTCGAGCATTCAGTATGCAAAGTCCCCCTAGAAATCTTTTTCACCTTTTCTAAATTTTTACAAATTGAAATAATTGATCAGATTCCAACCTCAAGGCAACTTCTATACTAATATGTCCCCAAAAACGAAGACTTTACCATTCAACCTTTTTCCTTTTTACAGCTAAAGTAATTAGCATTTGTGCAAATAGAAGACTTTACTAATCAACCTTTAGAGCCTTGTAGATACAAGGTTACTTCTTACTAGTGAACAATTCTTCATAACTGCTAATCATCCGGTATGTTTGTCCACATACGAACAAACAATTCTGAAGCACCTTTCTATGTATTTCACTGGAAATATAGCTCAGAAACAATTTAGTTGAACAGTCTTTATCAATAACAATAAACAAAGAAGGGTATGCACTATTGTTGAAAATTCTACACATATAAATATTATAAACATTATACATATCAACATTGGGCATTTGGTCTAGTGGTATGATTCTTGCTTAGGGTGCAAGAGGTCCCGAGTTCAATTCTTGTAATGCCCCCTCTTTTTTTCTCTTTTTTATTAGTTAAGCTTTACAATATGAAATATAAATCAAAAGTGTCGAACCAGCAGTTTGTTGCTAAATATATTGAAAAAGGATATTATTAGCAAGTTGCGACAGCTAACAACGGACCTGTAACTCATCAGGAAAGGTTAGATATGCCGTTGCCTGTAAAAGCAAGCACATGCACATGGAGAAAACAAATATTTGAGGGCATATGCAATTGTAAGGGGAACTTGTTTAGAATTTTTCCATTTAAAGTTGACAAATTGGAATCCTTTTAAAAAAATGCTAAACATGATAAATAGTAAAGTAAGGCATTTGGTCTAAAGGTATGACTCTTATCTAGGGTGTGAGAGGTCCCAAATTCAATTTTTGGAAAAACACAGAACTGAAAACTGCCTAACAAAGGGGGAATGAAATAAAAAGAACGAATCCATGACAGACACATGCCTATATCTGAATCCTTGTAAGGTACATCTAAAGATGTTAACATACAGGTCGGGAAAAGCTTATTAGAACATTACATTTTGTGACTGGGTTCCTTCATAGCTGCCTAATTGTTATGTAGTTTTGTTTTCTAAACCATTTTAAAGAAAAATTCAATCTAAAATCTAAGAGCATAATAAACTTGCAAACTATCGATTTAGCAGTCAAACACTTAATTGTTAAAGGAAATTTATAAACAATAGATGTTTTGCCTTCTAGTGGATTCATATTCTGAACTAACAAGTACCGATCACAAAATAGATGAAAGCTACAACCTGGTGTTGACGCGATTTTAAAAGCCACCGGCATCCAGTTTCGGATAGGCAACAATACACTGCCATATAAAATATAAGAGTGGCAAACATTGGTCTCTAGTGAAAATTAACAGGAGTTCTAGCAGAAAAGGATTGATAACTGAAAACCAGATAGTATAACTTTTAGGAACAGGGCATTTGGTCTAGTGGTATGATTCTCGCTTCGGGTGCGAGAGGTCCCAAGTTCAATTCTCGGAATGCCCCAAAAACTTTTAGCTGAATGTCAAAACAAATTCAAACCTATCTTCAATGCTTCTCAATAAACAAAATTGCACACAAACAATTTTGTTGATCAGAGATTCATCAATAAACAAAGAAAGTATTAGTATTGCACTATTCTTAAAACTTAAGACTAGGGGTGCTTATCGAGCGAGTTGAGTAGTGCTCGACTCGTTAAGCTCGATAAAATTTTGCTCGACTCAACTCGTTAAGCTCGCTAAAATTTTTACCTTGTTTTTTTTATAAACAAGAAAAAAATGTGAGGTATGAGGAGATAAATAAACAAACCTACCATGATCGAGTTAGAGATGAAGTCCATATTTGAGTGTGAGACTTTTTTTAGTTTCTCAATAATCTTCAAAGGAGAGAATGACTTAAGAATTTCAGGATTTTAAATTTCAATCGTATTTTTTTTACATGGTAAGTGAAAACTGAAGATTTTTCCCATTTTCTAATTTTATACCTAAAGTAATAATAATAAAAAAAGAAATACTTTAATAAAAAAGAAAAGACTCATTATTATAATTTAATTTCTTATTAATAAAAATTAACTTTTTTAATTCTCGGGAAATACAAAACGTTTTGGAAATTTGAAACCAAAATATTATGAGTAAATTATCTAGCAAATCACTGAAATTTTCTAGAGTTTTCAACTGGTATTTAAACTTCTTGGAACCTAATTTTTTAAGGTAGCCACCAAAATATCATAAAAAAATTATTAAAAAATAACGATATGCTCACAAACTTATCGAGTCGAGTTGGGCCTTGCTCGAATTGACTCGCTAAGATCTCAAGTCGAGCTCGATTTCAAGTTGAGTCAACTCGAGTCTAGCATTAACCGAGTTTTAACCGAGTCGAGCTCGAGTTGTTTGCGAGCTGCTCAACTCAATAAGCACCCCTACACACCTATAAATGCTATAAACATTTCAAATAATGAATTGGGCATTTGGTCTACTGGTATCATTCTCTTTTTTGGGTGCGAGAGGTCCCAAGTTTGATTCTCGGAATGCCCCTTTTATCTTTAACTTTTTTAGGTATCTTGCATTGCCATTTGAAACCACTAGGCAAGAGGAATATGGATCAAAGTCATTTTTCACAGCAGTAATTGTTTTCTGACAAGACTATATACAATGAGTTGCAAAACTTAATTAAATAAGTAATAACCTATGTTGAGCAGCTATTCTTCCTGCTTGGTGATCTCAAAGTCTTCATATAAAAGAAAAGGAAGCACATAAACATGTAAGGAACCAAAATTTGAGGAGCAGGCTTAAATAGGTCTTTACCAAAAGCAAAAACTAGTTAATAAGAAAGCCAAATGTCTGGTTTTTAATAGACACAAAGTCTAATTTCTTCTCTTTTGTGCAGTCACTACACCAAACAAAGTGGTAAACAAAGATACAAAGCTTGGTCGATATATGATTCGTTTCGGATCCCTAGAAGAATAACCAAATGGCTTTAGCAGCTAGAGACTAAAGTAGATATCACCTACACAGCTTGCACCAAAAAGATATTCAAGCATTCAGTATGCAAAGTCCTGGAAATAAAAGGTAATGAGGATTCAGGACACGACACTTACCTATCATTCAACATCTCCCTAATCATTCAATAACCTCATCTTTAACCATTATCTTAAGCATCAAGTTACTATTCAAACATCATAACAACACACTGACAAGGCGCTAGCATCTCCTCATCAAAATTTATCAGGATATTGAAGAAAAATATAATAAGTGAAACCTAATCATGATTAAGATTAAAGATTGGGCATTTGGTCTAGTGGTATGATTCTCGCTTTGGGTGCAAGAGGTCCCGAGTTCGATTCTCGGAATGCCCCTCTTTTCTTTTTTCCTTTTTAGTTGTCTTGCATTGCCATTTGAAACCATTAGGCAAGAGGAATCTGGACCAAAGTCATTTTTCATAGTATTAATTGTTTTCTGACAAGACTATATACAATGAGTTGCAAACGTTAATTAAATAATCAACAACCTATATTGAGCAGCTATTCTTCTTGCTTGTGATTTCAAAGTTTGCAGATAAAAGAAAAGGCATTACATAAGCCTATAAGGAACCAACATTTGAGGAGCAGGCTTAAACAGATCTTTATGGAAAGAAGAACTAATTAATGAGAAAGCCAAATGTCCGGTTTTTTATCGACACAATCTGATTTTCTTCTCTTTTGTGCAGTTACTACACTAAACAAAGTGGTGAACAAAGGTACAAAGCTTGATCAATGTATGAATCGTTTCAGACCTTTAGTAGAATAACCAAATGGCTTTAGCAGCTAAACAGTAAAGTAGATCTCACCTATAAAGCTTGCAACAAACAGATATTCGAGCATTCAGTATGAAAAGTCCCGGAAATAAAAGGTAATCAGGACACGACACTTACATATCATTCAATAACTCCCTATTCATCCAATAACCTCATCTTTAACCATTATCTTCAGCATCAAGTTAGTATTCAAATATCTTAACAACATGCTGACAAGGCTAGCATCTCCTCATCAAAATTTATCAGGATCTTCAAGAAAATATATAATAAGTAAAACCTAATCATAATTAACATCAAAGATTGGGCATTTGGTCTAGTGGTATGATTCTCGCTTTGGGTGCGAGAGGTCCGGAGTTCAATTTGGAATGCCCCTTTTATCTTTAACTTTTTTTAGGTCTCTTGCATTGCCATTTGAAACCACTAGACAAGAGGAATCTGGACCAAATTCATTTTTCACAGCATTAATTGTTTTCTGACAAGACTAGATACAATGAGTTGCAAAACTTAATTAAATAAGTAATAACCTATGTTGAGCAACTATTCTTCCTGCTTGTGATCTCAAAGATTTCAGATAAAAGAAAAAGAATCACATAAACATTTGAGGAGCAGGCTTAAATAGATCTTTACCAAAAGCAAAAACTAGTTAATGAGAAAGCCAAATGTCTGGTTTTTGATAGACACAAAATCTAATTTCTTCTCTTTTGTGCAGTCACTAAACTAAACAAATTGGTGAACAAAGGTACAAAGCTTGGTCGATGTATGATTCATTTCGGATCCTTAGTAGAATAACCAAATAGCTTTAGTAGCTAGAGACTAAAGTAGATATCACCTACACAGCTTGCACCAAAAAGATATTCAAGCATTCAATATGAAAAGTCCAAGAAATAAAAGGTAATCAAGACACGACACTCACCTATCATTCAACATCTCCCTAATCATCCAATAACCTCATCTTTAACCATTATCTTAAGCATCAAGTTAGTACCCAAACATCATAACATGCTGACAAGGCGCTAGCATCTCCTTATCAAAATTTATCAGGATATTGAAAAAAATATATAATAAGTAAAACCTAATCATGATTAACATCAAAGATTGGGCATTTGGTCTAGTGGTATGATTCTCGCTTTGGGTGCGAGAGGTCCCGAGTTCGATTCTCGGAATGCCCCTTTTTCTTATTTTTCGTTTTTAGGTATCTTGCATTGCCATTTGAAACCATTAAGGCAAGAGGAATCTGGACCAAAGTCATTTTTCAAAGTATTAATTGTTTTCTGACACGACTATATACAATGAGTTGCAAACGTTAATTAAATAATCAACAACCTATATTGAGCAGCTATTCTTCTTGCTTGTGATTTCAAAGTTTGCAGATAAAAGAAAAGGCATTACATAAGCATGTAAGGAACCAAAATTTGAGGAGCAGGCTTAAACAGATCTTTATGGAAAGAAAAACTAGTTAATGAGAAAGCCAAGTGCCCGGTTTTCTATCGACACAATCCAATTTTCTTCTTTTGTGCAGTGACTACACTAAACATAGTGGTGAACAAAGCTACAAAGCTTGGTCAATGTATGATTCCTTTCGGATCTTTAGTAGAATAACCAAATGGCTTTAGCAGCTAAAGAGTAAAGTAAATATCACCTACACAGCTTGCATCAAAAAGATATCCGAGCATTCAGTATGCAAAGTCCCGGAAATAAAAGGTTATCAGGACACGACACTTACCTATCATTCAATAACTCCCTATTCACCCAATAACCTCATCTTTAACCATTGGCTTAAGCATCAAGTTAGTATTTAAACATCATGACAACATGCTGACAAGGCTAGCATCTCCTCCTCAAAATTTATCAGGATCTTGAAGAAAATATATAATAACTAATACCTAATCACGGTTAACATCAAAGATTGGGCATTTGGATTTTGGTCTAGTGGTATGATGTGCTAGAGTTCCCGAGTCCGATTCTCGGAATGCCCCCCCCCCCAAAATCCATTCTTTGTTTCAGTTTTATCTTAATTTTCACAACTTGAAATAATTGATCAGATTCCAACCTCAAGTCAGCTTCTACACTAATAAAGAACTTAATAATGAATTCCAGATCTGTTCTCTGACAAGATTCCTCAATCCTCATAAAAAAGTACCTAACATAAATAAATAATAAAATTAAGTTCAATGCCTGCACAAATGGGGACATTTTAACCTAATTTCACTAGAGCTAAACCACTCAAAGAGGGTCATTAAACAAACAGAAAATTTTTGCAAAACTTAAAAAAATTGAAAAATCATCAGGCGATATACTTTTACTTACTGCTGAGAAAGTAATCACCATAAAGCAGTTAACTGTATACAGCTTGAAAACGAGACTTGTAAAGCTCCATAATCAGGCGATCGGTGGTTTCTCGCTGGAACCGGTGGAGCAAGGAAACGAGTTATCGACAAAAGGGAAGACAAGGGTCAAAATGGAGTCCACCGTCCACGGCCTAATACAGGCAACATAATCCCTAAACTAAATCTAATTTAAAATAACAATTTAGGCCGCGCCATCCAAAATTTGATTAAATTCGATTTTTTAATTCTGTGTTATTTAAATTGTTTAAGTTGTTCAAATTAATTACATTTTTTAACTCAATTAAGGCAATAAAATAACCGAAGTTCAGCCAACACTTCATAAACCGTTTGGTGGGAAGTTTATTTATTTGTTAAACGAACGAATATTGACATAATTTTTTATTTGTTTAATTAAATGAACGAACGCGGAGAAAGAGCTCATTTATTCATTTACGTTCGTAAACGTTCGGTAATCCGTTCGTTTATGTTTGTTTGAATTTATTCACATATGTCCATTTATATTTATTATTTTTCATAAAATAATAAAAATGTATTATATTTAAAAAATAAAAACATATATTGAAAAAATGAAATAAAAAATTAAACAATACTCAATGTACGTGACTTCAGACTTCTTAAGAAAAAAATTAAACAGTACTCAATGTTTGTTTCCGTTCGTTTGTGTTCGTTTATCATTTTAATGAACGAACACGAACAAGCTACATTCCTTTACGAACGAACAGGTTACACTCCTTTACGAACGGACACAGACAAGAAATTATATTTGTCTCGTTATTCGTATTTATTTACTTGTTCAATTAAAATTAAACAAACGAACATAAAATATTCGTGTTCGAGTTCAATTTAGAATGCCCCTTTTATCTTTTAACTCTTTTAGGTCTCTTGCATTGCCATTTGAAACCACTAGACAAGAGGAATTTGGACTAAATTCATTTTTCACAGCATTAATTGTTTTCTGACAAGACTATATACAATGAGTTGTAAAACTTAATTAAATAAGTAATAACCTATGTTGAGCAACTATTCTTCCTGCTTGTGATCTCAAAGATTTCAGATAAAAGAAAAAGAATCACATAAACATTTGAGGAGCAGGCTTAAATAGATCTTTACCTAAAGCAAAAACTAGTTAATGAGAAAGCTAAAATGTATGGTTTTTTATAGACACAAAATCTAATTTCTTCTCTTTTGTGCAGTCACTACACTAAACAAATTGGTGAACAAAGGTACAAAGCTTGGTCGATGTATGATTCATTTCGGATCCTTAGTAGAATAACCAAATAGCTTTAGTAGCTAGAGACAAAAGTAGATATCACCTACACAGCTTGCATCAAAAAAATATTCAAGCATTCAATATGAAAAGTCCAAGAAATAAAAGTTAATCAGGACACGACACTCACCTATCATTCAACATCTCCCTAATCATCCATAACCTCATCTTTAACCATTATCTTAAGCATCAAGTTAGTACTCAAACATCATAACAACATACTGAAAATTAACAATTTAGGCTGCGCCATCAAAAAATTCAATTAAATTAAAAAATGTTATTTTTTAATTTTTGTTATTTAAATTAGATTATTTAAATTGTTCGAATTATTTATATTAATTAGGTTTTTAAAATTTTTAACTACGAGTTGAGTTTGTCTTTACAAAGTTTAAATAATTAAAATATTAAGGGTAAATTACATGTGTTACTATCCAATTATGTGGTATGTCTTATTTTGACCATCTAACTAAAAGAAATAGACAATAACATTATTAAACTTTTAAATTGTTCCTAACCAAACCACCACGTTAAAAGGATGTGACGTGACATTTAACAAAATTTTATATAATCACGTATTTAGTGTATGTTAATTACTTATTATATCAATTTAGTCTTAATTTTAATTTAACTAAATAAAAATTAGTCAACCAATTAAATAGCAACACGTGACATCACCCGATTTGGTAGATGCATATAAAACTTTAATTCTTCTTTTTTCAATTTGGGTTGGACTTTCAATTTTTAGATTTTATCTTCTCATATCTCTACTTTTATATTTATTTATTTATGTTCTTATAAGATTCCAATTTTTTATTATAAAAATAGAATCTGATTCGAATAATCATGACTTTTGAATTTATACATTACTTCATAAACTATTTGAATATAATGGTTTGATTTAATTTTTAATTTTATTAGTTTATTTCTTCAAAATTTAAATTCTCTAATAACTTTATCATAATTAAGCGTAATGAGTACTCAATAGATCTGCATACTGCTGGTTACCGTTAAGTGAAAGGCTCGATGTCTTCAACCAAAATTAGCGTCGATGAAGGGTGTAGATGTTTCTTTTGAAATTGGAAAAACGAAAACTGAAAAAGAAATGAGAATTTGACACATTCAATTTTAGAGTGGTTTGACCTTCTAACCAAGGTTTACATCCACAACCTTAGCATCCACACTAAGGATTTCTCAATTCACTAACAATGAATTCTTCCTTTTTACAGGCTAAAAAGCTAACATTTACATCCTTATCTTTTCACAGGCTAAGATAGAACCCTCTCCTTAATTTTTTATAAGGATCAAATAGAACCTATCCCTTAATTACGAGGTCTTGACTAGGGATGGGCATGGGTCGGGTTGGGTTTTTGGCCCACCCGAACCCGACCCAAAAACAAATACCATAAACTCGCACCTAACCCGACCCGAACATTTTCTTTAAAAAAAATCCAATCGAACCCGACCCGACCTGAAAATAAATATATTAAACTCAACCAGGCCCGACCTATAGAAAAAAATTAATTTTAGGGACTTAATTGTAAAAAAATAATTTAGGGGACTTAATTGTAAAAATGTAATTTGAGGGACTAAATTGTAGATAAAAATTCAATTTTAAGGACCTATTTATCAATATATATATATATAAAGATGGGGTATTATTATAAATATCCCTAAAAAATTTAGGGGAAATTGCACAATTAGTTCTGCGTCGGGTCGGTCGGATTTTTTTACCCTAAACCCGAACTCACCCTTAATAAAAACATGACCCGACCCGACTCGAACCCTATTTTTCATTAAAAAAATCCGACCCGATCGGGTCGAAATCTGACCAGATTGGGTAAAATGCCCATCCCTAGTCTTGACATTTGTAAACATAATACCTCTCTAGGTGTGTGTTTACACATTTTGGCTCACTGGGATTAGACTAAAAAATTACAAGAGATAAACAAAATATACAATGAAAACTCTACTCTCTTAATCTTTAAGCTTGGATGTTCACCCTCTTATTCTTCAAGTGTCTTTGGCTTATATTTATTGAGTGGAATGAAAAATTAGCCATTGGAGATTAAAAGTAGTTGTTAAAAACTAGTCATTGGAAACTTTAATTCCAGCCATAAATGTATTTTTGCAACCTTGGGTATCGGTACTCGAAAGTGGGTATCGGTACCTGCCAAAACAAGAAAGAATTGTTGCACATAAATGCAGAGTGTATCGGTACATCTGTATTGGTACGGTACTTCGGGTATCGATACAGAGGCTTCCGTATCGGTACGTGAAGTGCTCTCTGGAAATCGAAATGTTTTTGTGTATCTGTACGAGGAAAGACCGTACTGATACTGTAGAACTAAGTGTTTTGATATAATATTTGAAAAATGTTTTGGACTAAATTGAAAATAATTGAAAATATGTTTTTAGTCAAAAACAACTTGAAAATATGTTTAAGGGTTTTACAAGGCTTTGGAATGATTTAAAGTGCATTTAAAGTAGTCAAAACCAAGCATTTCAAGTGCCCGTACCGATACGGTCTGATACTGTACAGATACGCCTTAGGTTTTCAACTACAAGAATTTTCCAGTAGCCAAAACTCGTACCGATACGCTTAGCCGTATCGATACGGTGTGTTTTGAAACAGCCCAACGGCTAGTCGCGTACCGATACAGTTGTATCGCGTACCGATACGCCTAACTACCCCAACGGTCATATTTCCCAACGGTCTTTTAATTTGCAGGACCATACCGATACACTAGGTAAGCGTATCGATATGCATCAGCTGAAGTACACAACGACTACTTCCTTATCGGGACCGTATCGATACGGTTTGAAGGGTATCGATATGCCAAGCTGCAGAACTGCATTTATGGTGGGAAATAAAGGCTCCAACGACTCCAATCCAACCCCAACGGCTAGTAACGGCTACAAACTCAATTGGGAGTATAAAAGGGACCTCCAAGCATCAAGAGAAGGTTAATGCTTCAATTGTTACAACATTATGATGACAAATTGTGTCTAGAACTTTTATAGTTCATTCTTTGTTTAGACAACACTAGTGAGCTAAATATTGTTAAATTTGCTCAAGTGTTTAGGTTTTGGGTGAGAGCTTTATAGTGCAAACATATACCCATTAGAGAGATTTCTAGTTTGCTAAGTCTTTCTTGTGTAAGAGAGTGTTTGATCAAGCTTTGGGTAGAAATCTTGATCGTTGTAACGGTTTCCTCCTAATCCGGGAAAAGGGGACGAAATTCTTAGTGAATTTGTTTGGAAATCCTTAGTGGGAAGCTAAGGTAGTGGATGTAGACCTTGGTTAGAAGGTTGAACCACTATAAATCCTTGTGTAAATTGTCTATTTTCTCCTTCCCACAACTACACCCAAATTATCCAACTTCTCCACACTTGGCGAGCAAGAACGGTTGAAGGAATCGAGCCCTCACAACTCAACTCCCAAAAGGACTAACCACTTCAACTAAAAAGGATGAAATTGAAAAATGGATTCCTAAGGGGACTAAATTTTGTGCAACTAACGTTTATGGATCCAAAGCAATTTGGATACCAAAATTTGTATGATTGTCTTGATTAGGTGTGATGGAGATGTTCAACAAGTCCAATCAATGAGGGGCAGCTCCATGCACACAAGGAAGAAAACTTGAAGAAGGTGGGCTTCACATCCTTCATTGGGTTCAAGTATGGTAAAAATCTAGTTGTTTTTGCTTTTATTTGTCTTATTTTTTTAATTTCAACTAGATGATCATATATGTTGAACTAACATTGTTTGATGCTTTGAGTAAGGGGGAGCCAATTTTAAAACCAAATTTTTAATAGTGTCAATTTTCTTTTTACCTCCTAAGTTATTTTGAGCCCAATGTCATTTTAAATTCGTTTTGATATAACAAAAAGGGGGAGAAATGGTTTGAAAAATTGATCTTTCAAGTTTTTCAAGAGAATAAGGGGGAGCTTTAATCTAATTCAAATTTTAAGTCTCTTATTCAAATTTTAAAATACAAAACAATTTTTCAAGTTGGTTTTATTATATCAAAAAGGGGGAGATTGTAGAACTAAGTGTTTTGATATAATATTTGAAAAATGTTATGGACTAAATTGAAAAGAATTTAAAATATGTTTTAAGTCAAAAACAACTTGAAAATATGTTTAAGTGTTTTACAAGGCTTTGGAATGATTTAAAGTGCATTTAAAGTAGTCAAAATCAAGCATTTCGAGTGCCCGTACCGATACGGTCTGGTACCGTACCGATACGCCTTAGGGTTTCAACTACAAGAATTTTCCAGTAGCCAAAACCTGTACCGATACGCTTAGGTATATCGATACGGTGTGTTTTGAAATAGCCCAACGGCTAGTCGCGTACCGATAAGCCTAACTACCCCAACGGTCATATTTCCCAACGGTCTTTTAATTTGCAGGACCGTACCGATACGCTAGGTAAGCGTATCGATACGCATCAGCTGAAGTGCACAACGACTACTTCCTTATCGGGACCGTATCGATACAGTTTGAAGGGTATCGATACGCCAAGCTGCAGAACTGCATTTATGGTGGGAAATAAAGGCTCCAACGACTCCAATCCAACCCCAACGGCTAGTAACGGCTACAAACTCAATTGAGAGTATAAAAGGGACCTCCAAGCATCAAGAGAAGGTTAATGCTTCAATTGTTACAACATTATGTGTAACACCCGGGTTTAGGGGTCGGGTGAAAATAATATTTTGAGTCTCGGTTTTCTAATTAAATAATATTTTATTCTCGTGGGCCTCGGGATTTCAAAATGGTTAAGGCTATGTTGGGCCTATCTCTTGGGTCCAAAATCCATGGACTTTAAGAGATGTGGGTTTGGCCATTCATTAATGGCATTTTAGTAAATAGTTGGTCTTCCAACTAAAACCCATTTTAGTTTTATTTCATTATAGTTCAAATAAACAAAAATCCCATCTTCTTCTTCTTCATACCAAAACCAACGACAAAGAGGCCTTCCGCTCCATTTTCACTATTCCATTTCATCCCACCTTCATTTGAGCTCGGTTTTGAAAGGTAAATACATTTTCAACTTGCTCTCATCTTCCTCTCTTCAAAAGTACAAGTAGTTTTCATTTTCATCCATGTTTTGGAATTTGAGTTTTTGGAGGATTTGAATAAAAATGGTAACTTTATTGTCTTTAACTTGAGGTTTTGATTTAATAATGTTAGATATGAAGTTTATGAACCAAATGGTCCAAATATATGATTTTTACATGGTTTTATACTCATTCCCGGATTTGGGTTTTGTGGGGGTTTTTGAAGGGTTCTGTAAGAGTTTTTAGGGTTGTTTTAGGTTGGAATTTGAGGGCTAATGTTAGTATGTTAGTTAAGGGTTGTTTTGGAATCATTTGGAAGTGTTACAAGTGTTGAAATCATGAGTTTTGATTGAGGTTTGTGGGCTGCTCGGGTTTGATGATTTTGGGAGTTGTTCATGGCTTGTAATCTTGTGTTTAATGCTTGATTTTTGTTCCGGGTTATCTACATTGATGCATGAGCTGATTTGAGGTTGTTTGGATTGTTTTGAGATTGTTTAGAGACAAGAACTTGTGTTGGTGAAGCATCAGGAATGAATCTGGAAGCTTGAAAGTGTTGCTTGCTTGATAGTTGAGCTTGGAAGTGAATGTGAGTGGTTAATGTTTTCAAAGTGGTTTTTAAGAGTTTGGTTCAAGCATGTGGACTAGGTTGGGCTTGGTAGACCCACCTAGAGTTGGGATTAGAGTGGTAGCCTAATCCCAAGCTTTAGTTAGAGACTTTGGTTGCACTCTTTAATGGTTGTATATGCCTCGTAATGATTGTGTTTATGATGGTTGTGTATAATGTATTATACATATATGTTGAGGCATGTTATTGATGCATTGTGATATGCATGTGGATTGTTCATGATTGTGATCATGGTGAGTACGTGCTAAGCACGGAAGTGATATGAGATGTTGTGGATTTTGTTTAATATTGGCACTAGTATACTTGGGTACAAATGATCGATCATTAGGATGTTAGTGTGCACACGTGAGTCAAATGCGCGCGTGGTCTTGATGATGGTAGTCATCAAGATAGAGTACGGGTTCGCCCGGAAATTCTTCTTGTATAAATGATAGTCGGTGATGAGTGTAATCCCATCGACGGGGCGTGAGGATGAGTGGAATCCCCTCCGCGAGAATGGTGATGAGTGTAATCCCACCGTGAGGTAAAGTTGTAGTTGGATGTGAGTTCCAACGTGTTTATCCGCGTATTCGAGTCATAGCTAGGTGCCAATATGAGTTGATATGTGTATCAATATGATATGGAATGTGATTTCCTATTTGGACTAATATATGTGTTTACATATGATGTGATTTGAGCTTGTTGAGCATGACATATTTTTGGATAATTGTGCATGCATCATTGATATTTTGGCTCTTGAGGATCGAAGGTAAATCATGCATTCTACCTTGGTTGTGTTCGTGCTTGGACCCTGCATTGTCGAGGTTTGTTTTTAAAGAGCTTACCCTCACTAAGCTTTATGCTTACACTCTCTTTTGTTCGACAATGCAGATCCTTAGTTCGTGGGTTGCTAGTGCAAGAAGGGGCCTCCAAGTGTGTGCTTGTGGTGCTAGCTTAGCTATCAAGTATGGGTATTTTTAGTTATGATGTAATGGTCAAGCAATGGGATATGTATTTGTGGCTTGATGCCTTTTGAAGTATGTTGATGATGGTTGTTTAGGAGCATGCTAGACTCATTTCATACGATATGTTGATTTGGATTTTGGATGTATGCCTTGCTTGTAAACCATGTTGGATTTGCCTATCTTATTTGTCTAAGTGTTGACCTTGTTGAAGCATGCTATCTTTAAGGCCATGTTTAATCTTTGAATGGATGTTCTACCATGTAACCTTGTGTTTTATGAGTATGTTGCTATAGGGTGCATGCCTCTAGAATGTACTTGTATGATTTGTATGCTTCGTGTAGTCGTTTTGGACGTTTGGGATCAATTGGAGATGTCTAAAACTGATTTTGGGAACTTGCAGACAGTAGGTGTTTCGAAACGGGTATGGTTCCAGGGTCCCCCGTATCGGAACTCGTTTCGATACGTTTTGGCCACTATGAGCTCCTGTTTCGAAACAAGTTTCAAAACACTTTTGCTACTGGAATCGCCTGTTTCGAAACTAGTATCGAAACGGCAAGGCAAAACGAGACCCTGTTCCGAAACGGGGTGGATGCGTTTCGAAACGGGCGTTTGGCTTTTTAAACTGGGCTCGTGTTTCGAAACGGGCTTTGACTGTTTCGAAACACATGCCTATTTTTGGGCTTTTTGACATCTATGAAGGGTTCCAAGTGTTGGGCTTAGGCCCTGTTAGTTGTTGGGCTTCCGCTTAGGTTTAATTGATGTATTTAGATAAGATAAAATGAAAAAGTTTTCCTAGGGTCGATAACCGAAGTGGAGCCTTAACGGGTTTCATCTCGGTTATCCCCGTGTAATCCGCTCGGACCGGTCAAGCGTTCGGACCGGGACGAGGGGGTTACATTATGATGACAAATTATGTCTAGAACTTTTATTGTTCATTCTTTGCTTAGACAACACTAGTGAGCTAAATATTGTTAAATTTGCTCAAGTGTTTAGGTTTTGGGTGAGAGCTTTATAGTGCAAACATATACCCATTAGAGGGATTTCTAGTTTGCTAAGCGTTTCTTGTGTAAGAGAGTGTTTGATCAAGCTTTGGGTAGAAAGCTTGATCGTTGTAACGGTTTCCTCCTAATCCGAGAAAAGGGGACGAAATTCTTAGTGAATTTGTTTGGAAATCCTTAGTGGGAAGCTAAGGTAGTGGATGTAGACCTTGGTTAGAAGGTTGAACCACTATAAATCCTTGTGTAAATTGTCTATCTTTTCCTTCCCACAACTACACCCAAATTATCCAACTTCTCCACACTTGGCGAGCAAGAACGGTTGAAGGAATCGAGCCCTCACAACTCAACTCCCAAAAGGACTAACCACTTTAACTAAAAAGGATGAAATTGAAAAATGGATTCCTAAGGGGACTAAATTTTGTGCAACTAACGTTTATGGATCCAAAGCAATTTGGATACCAAAATTTGTGTGATTGTCTTGATTAGGTGTGATGGAGATGTTCAACAAGTCCAATCAATGAGGGGCAGCTCCATGCACACAAGGAAGAACACTTGAAGAAGGTGGGCTTCACATCCTCCATTGGGTTCAAGTGTGGTAAAAATCTAGTTGTTTTTGCTTTTATTTGTCTTATTTTTTAAATTTCAACTAGATGATCATATATGTTGAACTAACATTGTTTGATGCTTTGAGTAAGGGGGAGCCAATTTTAAAACCAAATTTTTAATAGTGTCAATTTTCTTTTTACCTCCTAAGTTATTTTGAGCCCAATGTCATTTTAAATTCTTTTTGATATAACAAAAAGGGGGAGAAATGGTTTGAAAAATTGATCTTTCAAGTTTTTCAAGAGAATAAGGGGGAGCTTTAATCTAATTCAAATTTTAAGTCTCTTATTCAAATTTTAAAATACAAAACAATTTTTCAAGTTGGTTTTATTATATCAAAAAGGGGAAGATTGTAGAACTAAGTGTTTTGATATAATATTTGAAAATGTTTTGGACTAAATTGAAAAGAATTTAAAATATGTTTTTAGTTAAAAACAACTTGAAAATATGTTTAAGGGTTTTACAAGGCTTTGGAATGATTTAAAGTGCATTTAAAGTAGTCAAAACCAAGCATTTCAAGTGCTCGTACCGATACGGTCTGGTACCGTACCGATACGCCTTAGGGTTTCAACTACAGGAATTTTCCAGTAGCTAAAACCCGTACCGATACGCTTAGCCGTACGGTGTGTTTTGAAATAGCCCAACGGCTAGTCGCGTACCGATACGCCTAACTACCCCAACGGTCATATTTCCCAACGGTCTTTTAATTTGCAGGACCGTACCGATACGCTAGGTAAGCATATCGATACGCATCAGCTGAAGTGCACAACGACTACTTCCTTATCGGGACCGTATCGATACGATTTGAAGGGTATCGATACGCCAAGCTGCAGAACTGCATTTATGGTGGGAAATAAAGGCTCTAACGACTCCAATCCAACCCCAACGGCTAGTAACGGCTACAAACTCAATTGGGAGTATAAAAGGGACCTCCAAGCATCAAGAGAAGGTTAATGCTTCAATTGTTACAACATTATGATGACAAATTGTGTCTAGAACTTTTATTGTTCATTCTTTGCTTAGACAACACTAGTGAGCTAAATATTGTTAAATTTGCTCAAGTGTTTAGGTTTTGGGTGAGAGTTTTATAGTGCAAACATATACCCATTAGAGGGATTTCTAGTTTGCTAAGTCTTTCTTGTGTAAAATAGTGTTTGATCAAGCTTTGGGTAGAAAGCTTGATCGTTGTAACGATTTCCTCCTAATCCGAGAAAAGGGGACGAAATTCTTAGTGAATTTGTTTGGAAATCCTTAGTGGGAAGCTAAGGTAGTGGATGTAGACCTTGGTTAGAAGGTTGAACCACTATAAATCCTTGTGTAAATTGTCTATCTTTTCTTTCCCACAACTACACCCAAATTATCCAACTTCTCCACACTTGGCGAGCAAGAACGGTTGAAGGAATCGAGCCCTCACAACTCAACAGATACGAGTAGTCAATTTTTGACTTTTAAGACATTTTAAAAATTTGTTTGAGTCAAAAATCTTTTCAAAAACCTTTCAAATGTATTTTTCAAGTTGAATGGAACTTGAATTAATTTTGCTATATTTGTTCAAGTCCAAAAACATTTTTCATTGAGTTATATCAAAATAAATATCTCAACAATCTCCCCTTTTTGATATATCGAAACCATAGGAAAAATTATTTTTGAAAATACTCCACCTTAGAAAAATAATTTTAAAAAAAGAGAATATTAAAAAAATATTTAAGCTCCCCCTTTTTCTTTTTGAAATTATTTTTTTTCAAACTTATCTCTTCCCCTTTTTGTTATATCAAAATAGATCTGGCAAACTTGACCTGAGACCATAGACCCGAGAACTGCTTTACCCGAATTGAGACTTGAAATCGACCCTAACACGAAGACCCGAATTTGATTCGAAACCCAAAATAAATTGATCCCGAACCGAATTTTAGTGTAACCGAAAATGGACCCGAACCGATTTTCAACCAAATCGAATGGAACCAAACCAATTTTCAACTGTAACACCCCAGTTTTGAGCCCGAAGATTTCTAGTTTGTTGAGTTGATCAATCGATTGCAAATGGCCAAGAGGGGGTGAATTGGCGATTAAAATTTGAAGGGAGAAATTGGATAAATGAAAAATTGGACACAAGGCAATTTATAGTGGTTCAAGTTCCTAACTGAACTCTACCTCCACTACCTTAGCTCCCACTAAGAATTTTCAACCAATCCACTAATTGATTCTTCCCCTTTTCTTGGATGAGGAGGAAACCTTACAAGACCGATTAAGCTTTCTAGCCAAAGCTTAATCCAACTCACTCTTTACAAAGAAGGAATTTGGTAAACCTTACAATTACCTCTCAAAGGTTGTTGTTTACCCAAATACAATCAATCACACCCCAAACTTTCAATAAAAATTACAATGAAAAACTCAATTGAGATAGGTACAAAGATTTGACTCTAAATGATCAATGTTTGGATTTGAATGCTTTGATGTTTCTTGAAGGCTCAATGGTTGTTGTTGTAGCTTTAGAGACTTGTTTATATACCTTCTCATTAATTTCTAGCCGTTTGGGTGGTTGAGATCATCAATAGAGCTATTGGGGCTCTCTCTTCCCTCCATAAATGCAGTTTTGCAGCTACCCGTATCGAAACACGGTACCCCTGTATCGAAACGGACACTCAAAAAAGAAAGAGTCGTTATGTGTAAAATGGACCATATCGAAACGGTTAGAGACCGTATCGAAACAGTAAAGGCAAAAAGGAAGGTCGTATCGAAACGGATAAGGTCTATATCGAAACGTTTTGAAACTGTCAATTGGTGTTTCGAAACAGCTTAGGGGTGTATCGAAACGCTTAACCAAATCTTCAAAACCAGTTTTTGACAAGTAACGACTAGTTCATTTAATGCCTAATTTTAAAATTACTTAACCCCTGTACCGAAACGGGTGTGAGCCGTTTCGAAACGATACTCAAAAATCAAAAGCCCAGATGAAGGCTGTATCGAAATGGGCTTGAGCCGTTTCGAAACATATGTCTCTAGTGGCAAAATGTATCGAAACACTTTGAGGGTGTTTCGAAACGCCCAGGCGATTTTGTATATTTTGGCTTTGAAACACTTAGAAATATTTATGGGGTTTAAGTTTTGACTTCAAAACATTTTAAGTATAAATTGTACTTGTCAAAATCAAGTATTTTGATTACTTAAAAATTTATTTACTTTGTAATTTAGTCCTTGAATTACTTGTTATATCAAAATCAAATATTAGTTTTACATAGGTTGATTAGACGGTCTGACGGGCCAGGATTAGAGATTCGAGTCAGATTTGGGATAAAAATCGGAATAAATATTTTTGAGTGAGGTAAAAATATGGAAAATATCTTAAAATCAATATTTAATATATGTATATTTTTGGTAAAGTCAATTTTGAAAAATGGAATTCAGAAATTGGACATTTTGGGATATAGACCAAAATGTAAAGAATGCAAAATTGTTTTATAAAAGGGTCAAAACTTAGAATCTTTAAGGAGTTAATTTTCCAAATGTTTTAATCTAATTTTTCTCTCAATTTGGATTATTTTAAATGAGTTTTAATTAGTGAATTAAATTAAATGTGATTTAATAAAATAGAAGTAGTTATTTCTTAAAATCACATTTGATGCAACTTTTCTCTCAAAGTTCCTTCATCCAAACACTCTCTTTTCATCAAAGATTTCAGGAAATTTTCTTCATTTCTTAAACTTTTGATTTCTAATGATTCTTCAATCTTGTTTTCCAAAATCTCATTATTTTCCTTTGTTTTTCAAGAGTAAAACATCCAATTGAGAGGAAATTCACTCATTGGAGGTAAGGTTCGTTATTCTCCTCTAATGAATGGTTCTTTACTGAAATTCCAAAGTATTTGATCCTTGGTTAATGTTTTCTAATGAATTTTAATGATTTAATTATGGAAAATTGGTTAAGTCAAGGTTTAATTGATGAGATTAAGTAATTTTCATTTTGGATCTATTTTGTTGAGTTCTTGATTGGTTCTAATCATGTTTTTGATGTTTTATAATGTTAATAAGCTGGTTTTAACAATGGAATCCCGAAACTAGGTGAATCTCTAATTTTCTAGGTTGTTAGTTATGAGTTTTTGAGAAGTTGTGGTTGTTTTATGAATGTTGGAGGTATATTGATGTTATTAGATTGTTTTTGGATGTTAATTGAAGGTAATTGATGGATTAAACCTTTAGGTTTTGTCTGGGTTAGGTTTGGAAGGTGTTTGATGTTGATTTCGGTTGTAGTGGAGGGGTTTTTGGTTAGAGTTGTTGTGGATTAATGTTGTTGAGTCTTTGAATGCATTTATATGCATTGAATACTCTGTTTTTGTGTGGTTAAAATAAGGGAGGTTGATCCTCAAGCTTGTGGTACCGTTTCGGAAGCTTTGGAGGAGTAGTTCGCATCGGCGAACAAGATTTTACGTAGTCGGTGAGTGAGAACGTGGAATTCAGCTTTGAAATTGTAACACCCGTGTTTAGGGGTTAGGTGAAAATAATATTTTAATATTATTTTGGGTTCGGTTTTATGATTTAAATAATGGTTCGGGTTTGGTTTTTTTTTAAATTAATTAAATTGATGATGGACTAAGTTTTGGAATTAAACCCCAAATGGCCATGGAACTTATGTTCTTGTGAATAATCCATTTCATTAAGGGCAAAGAAGTCTTTTGAGCCTTAAATAAGTCACATGTCAAATAAACACCCACATCTCTACTATTCACCTTCCTCTCCAAAAACTTATCAACGGGAAACCAAGCTCCCTTCCACATTCACTATTCCATTTCCAAAGCTCCTCCATTTCAACTCCGAATTGAAAGGTAAAGGTAATTTTGAACTCCCCTCACCTCCCTCTTCTCAAAAGTACACTTTATTTTCGTTTTCATGAAGTTTTAAGGAAATAGAGGTTTTTGAATATTTGATTAAAAGTGGTGCCTTTGTGTAGCTAAACCTAATATTTTGATTTATTATGGTTAGTTATGGTATATAGGAGTCAAATGATGTCACATATGTGAATTTCAAACGATTTTAAACAATTTTCGGAATTTGGCTTTAAAGGGGTTTTTGGGAGGTTTTAAAGTGTGTTTTGGGGCTGTTTAATATTGGATTTCAAGGGCCGGTGCTAGTATGTTATTTGAGGGTTGCCTTGGGTGTGTTTGATGGTGGTTTGGAGGCTTGAAATGGAAGATTTCAGTGGGTTAAGTGGGCTACTCGAAAATTCTGTTTTTGGACTTGCTTGGGGTGTCGAATGCTTGTTAATGTTAATTCGGGTTGGTTCCGATGATGTGATATTGATTCGAAAGTTTTGTTTGTGTTTGGGTTTGATTAGCATCGAATTTGGGCATCGGTGAAGCATCGGAAGTGAATCCGGGGAATTGAAGACAATTGCTTGCTTGGTCTTGAGCTCGGGAGTTTAGGTGAGTGGTTAATTGTTTAAATGGTTTTAAATTGGTTGGTTCGAGTATATGGACTAGGTTGGGCTTGGTAGACCCACCTAGAGTTAGGATTAGGGTGGTAGCCTAATCCTAAGCTTGATCTAGAGCCCTTGGATGAACTTGAATGTATGAATGTATATGCCTCGTATGTGTTGTGATATGAATGCTTATGTATATTGTATTATACATGTGAGATGAGGCATGATTTGTATTGCTTAAAGCATGCATGATGTTGGTTCATGATTGCGTTCATGGTGAGTACGTGCTAAGCACGGAAATGATTGAGATAAGTAATGTGGAATGAGTAAAATATTGGCACTAGTATACTTAAATACAAATGATCGATCATTAGGATGTTAGTGTGTACACATGAGTCAAAAGTCGCGCGTGGCCTTGGTGGCGTTGAGTCACCAAGGAGGAGTACGGGTACGCCCGGAAATTGTATTTAAATATAGTCGGTGATGAGTGGAATCCCATCGACGGGGCGTGAGGATGAGTGGAATCCCCTCCGCGAAACCGGTGATGAGTGTAATCCCACCGTCAGGTAATGGTTGTGTTGTTGGATGTGAGTTCCAACGGTTATCCGCGTATTTGAGTCATATCTAGGTGCCAATGTTGTTGATATATGTATCCATGTGTTGAGACTATTGATCCTTGTGAGGATGTTGATGTGGCTATTTATGTTGAGAAAGTTAGAGCTTGATGATCATGACATTTACTTGTATATTTTGTTCATGCATCTTATATTGTGGCTCTTGTGGATTCTTGGTATGTTGTAAATGCCTTGGCTAGTTCGTGCTCGGACCCTGCAATGTTGATGTTTGTTTTTAGAGCTTACCCTCACTAAGCATCATTGCTTACGCTCTCTTTGTTCAACATTGCAGATCCTTAGTTCGCGGGTTGCTTGCGCAAGTGGAAGGCTCCAAGTGTGGTTTTTGGCTTGTGTTCACCAAGTATGGTTTTTAATGCTAAGACATGTAATAGTTTAAGCAATGGGATGTGTAATGTTTTGTTGGTTGTTGTTGGTTGCTAGGAGCATGTTTAGACTCCTTAATATCTTGCTTTTCCTGGTTGTGTTGCCTTGTTGTATGTCAACTCATGCCTAATTGCTTACTCTTGTTGAATGTTGATGTATGAGTCTTTGGATGCTTGAATGTCATCTTTGATTCAATTGCATGCTTCCTTGATGAATGTATATGTTGGGTGCTTGTATGGCTAAATAGTGATCTGTAAATGTTGTATGAATGATTGGTTGGGGGTAGGGAAGTCCTAAATTGCATCTAGGTCCGAGTCTTGTGTGTTTTGGTTGAGTTTGGGAGTTTTGGCCGTGCAGGGGTATCGATACGGTTGGTCCAGTATCGATACCTCCTTCTTGTTTTAGGCCTCGTGTATCGATACGGGAGGGAGGCGTATCGATACCTTTTTGGTCACTGGAGTTACTGTCGATTTCGGTATCGATACGGGCCTCTGGGGTATCGATACCGTCATCTTGCGTTGACCGTGGAAAGTCAACCGTTGGGGAGGGTATCGATACACTCCTTGGGCGTATCGATACAGTCTCCACTGGTTGACTCTGACCAGTTGACCTAGTCAAGGGGTATCGATACACCCCTTAGGTGTATCGATACCACCTGCAGTATAAGCTTAAAATTGGGCTGTAACATGATTGTTTGAGTTCGTTCGATCGATTCGTGTATGTTGTTCCGCTGTATGATCACTTAGGGTTTAATATCTAATTAGACAAGATTATAAAATGAAAAAAATATAGGGTTGTTAACCGAGGGGGAAATCCTTAGGGGTTTTCACTCGGTTTTCCCCGTGTGGCCCACTCGGACCGGTCATTCGGCCATACCGGGACGAGGGGGTTACACTTGTTGGTATCAGAGCCTAAGGTTACCGAGACCTTGGGCAGGTAAGTGAGGTAAGTTCAAGTTTTTGCTTGATATGCACGGTGTTTGCTTGCTTGTAAGAATAGTTGCCTGTTTGACGAGTATGTTGCTTGTTTTATTCAAAGCGTGTGTGTGTGAGTCCCATTGCTACTATTACATTGGAAAATGGTTTTGTTTTAGTGAGGGAACGTACTTGAACACTTGGAAGCCTTGCCTTGCTAACCCAACTTGTATGTTTTGTTGTTGTGGTTGTAGTTAATATTTGTGAGAGCAATGTCTAGACCGAGAGGTAGACCGAGAGTGGTTCGTCAGGAACCACGGGTTGCGGCTCCTGTTGAGCCGGCTGTTGGTGTGGAGGCTCATCTAGAAGGGCCGGTGGCTGCGGGAGTTGGCGCTCCACCACCACCTCCTCCACCTGGAGCTGGAGGTGAAGATGGAGCCGGAGGGGATGGACCTCAAGGTGGCCAAGGTGGCCAAGGTCCAGCTGGAATTGATATGACTCCGCTAGTGCAAGCGATAGCGGGAGCGTTTCAGGCCGCAGTTGCGGGAGCTCAGGCTGCAGCTCAGCCTAGGTGTGATGATGCTAGTTTACCTTTGGAGAGGCTCCGTAGCTTAGGGGCCGAGGAGTTTAGAGGATCCACTCCGGAGAGGTCAGAGTTATGGTTGGAGAAGACAGTTCGTATCTTGGCTCAGATGGGTTGTGCGGGCGCACGTAGATTGGGCTGTGTGATCTCATTGCTTCAGGGTGATGCCTACACCTGGTGGGTCACCATCACTACCGGGATTCCAGAGACAGAGATTGATTGGGAGTTCTTTGAGTCTGCCTTCAGGAAGAGGTACTTGGGACCGAGGTACCTAGATGAGAAGAAGAGAGAGTTCATGGCTCTCACTCAGGGAGATGCTTCAGTGACTGATTATGAGATTCGTTTCGTTCGTCTGAGTCAGTATGCTCCAGAGTTAGTACCCACTGAGAGGGCTCGATGTGATCATTTCAGATACGGACTTCATGAGGAAGTCAAGAGGTATACCTTGGCTTCTGATTATTCTGACTTTGATGTCTTGGTTGCTAGAGCCAAGGACATTGAGCATAGCTTGGGGCTGGCCAAGCGTTCTGGAGGATCTAGTTCTGGCAAGAGGCACAACAACTTTGATGGTAGAGATGCTAAGAGGCACAGAGGTGGCAGACATCAGATTGATCAGAGACGTTGCGGTGGCCACCATGGTAGAGGCCATCAGGGCCATAGAGGAGGAGGGCGTTTGCCCGAGTGTGCACAGTGTGAGAGACAGCACACTGGTGAGTGTTGGGGTAACTTCCATGCTTGTTGGAACTGTGGTTCGAGGGACCACTTTAGGAGGGACTGTCCACGTCAGGCAGCTCAGGCACCGAACATAGCTCAGGCTCCTGCGAGAGGTAATGATTTTCAGAGAGGCCGTGGGCGCGGTCGTGGCTACTTCCAGCCTAGGGCTGATGCACCTAGGGGTGATGCTCAGAGGAACCTTGCTCATGTTGTGGCCGTGCAGCCAGAGGCGGGAGGACCAGCGAGAGTTTATGCTCAGAGAGAGGCCGGGAACGACACCGATGTGATAGCAGGTAATTTCGAGTTACAGTCTATGTCTTTGCTTTCTTTGGTTGATTCGGGTTCTACGCATTCCTACATTCTGAGTGAGCATGCACAGAAGTTAGATATTCCTGTAGAGATCTTAGATGTAGGTATGCATGTTACTAGCTCTTTTGGTGAGACAGTTGTGGTTAGACGTATGTATAGGAGGTGTCCACTGAAGATTCAGGGTCATGTGTTTTCAGTTGATATGATGAAACTTCCTTTCTACGGTTTTGATATTATATTGGGTATGGATTGGTTGGTTGAGCATCGGGCTAGTGTGGATTTTGAGACAAAGAGGATTTCTTTGAAGCTTTCTGATGACTACGAGGTAGTGGTAGTAGGCGAGAACATTAAGTTCTTGCCTAATGTGGTGTCAGCTTTAGAGGCTCATAGGTTGATGGACTCTGGATGTGGGGCCTATTTAGCTTATGTTATGAATCCGGACATGAGTGAAGCTAGACCGAAAGATATCAGGACAGTGTGTGACTTTCCAGATGTGTTTCCTGAAGAGTTGCTGGGTTTGCCTCCTGACAGAGATGTTGAGTTTGTGATTGAGACAGTTTCAGGGTCTAACCCAGTTTCGATAGCTCCGTATTGCATGGCTCCGAAAGAGTTGAAAGAATTGAAGAGTCAGTTGCAAGAGTTATTAGACTGTGGTTTCATTAGGCCTAGTAGTTCTTCGTGGGGTGCTCCCGTGTTGTTTGTGAAAAAGAAAGATGGTAGTATGCGCATGTGCATTGACTATAGACAGTTGAATCAGATGACTGTGAAGAACAAGTATCCGTTGCCTCGTATAGATGATTTGTTTGATCAGTTGAGAGGTGCTTCAGTATTCTCGAAGATAGATTTGAGATCCGGGTACTATCAGTTGAAAGTGAAAGAGTGTGATGTTCCGAAGACAGCTTTTAGGACTAGATATGGTCACTATGAGTTTCTTGTGATGCCATTTGGGCTCACGAATGCACCGGCAGCATTCATGGACATGATGAACAGAATTTTCAGAGACTATCTAGACCGGTTTGTGGTTGTCTTCATTGACGATATACTTGTGTACTCGAAGACAGAAGAAGAGCATGATGAGCACTTGAGATTTGTTTTACAGAGATTGTTGAGCAATCAGTTGTATGCGAAGCTTAGTAAATGTGAGTTCTGGATTCGAGAGGTTGTGTTTCTTGGCCATGTTGTTTCGGCCGAAGGTATCCGAGTTGATCCATCGAAGATTGAGGCTATTGTTGAGTGGAAACAACCTAAGTCCGTGACTGAGATTAGGAGTTTCCTAGGATTAGCCGGTTACTATAGGAGGTTTGTTGATGGTTTCTCTAGAGTAGCTGCTCCTTTAACTAAGTTGTTGCAAAAAGGAGTTAAATTTGAATGGTCAGATGCAAGACAGAAGGCCTTTGAGAAATTGAAAGAAGCTTTGACGAATGCTCCAGTGTTAGTACAACCTGTTTCAGGTAAGGAGTTTGTGATCTACAGTGATGCTTCCTACGTAGGCTTAGGATGTGTTTTGATGCAAGATAGAAGAGTTGTTGCTTATGCTTCTAGACAGTTGAAGATTCATGAGAAGAACTATCCTACTCATGATATAGAACTAGCCGCAGTTGTTTTTGCATTGAAGATTTGGCGACACTATTTGTATGGTGAGAAGTGTATAGTTTACACCGATCACAAGAGCTTGAAATACTTGATGTCACAGAAAGAGTTGAATTTGAGACAGAGAAGATGGCTAGAGTTGTTAAAAGACTATGATTTGACCATTGAGTACCATCCGGGTAAAGCAAATGTAGTAGCCGATGCTTTGAGTAGAAAAGTGGCCGTTGAGTTGAGAGCTATGTTTGCTAGATTGAGTGTGTCCGATGATGGTGGTTTGATCACCGAGTTGCAAGTGAAGCCTTCCTTGATTCAGTTGATTAGAGAGAAATAGTTGCAAGATGCGAGCTTAGTCCCTCATGTTCAAGACATAGCTGAAGGAAGACCGACTGAGTACAGTTTCAGTGGTGAGAGTCTGTTGTGCTTTAGAGATAGAATTGTTGTACCAGAAGATGTTGAGTTGAGACGTCAGATTCTGAGTGAAGCACATTCGAGTCCCTTTTCTATGCATCCGGGTAGTACCAAGATGTACCGAGATTTGAAGAATGATTACTTCTGGGTTGGTTTGAAGAGAGATGTAGCCGAATATGTGAGCCGTTGCATGGTTTGTCAGAGAGTGAAGGCAGAACATCAGGTTCCTTCAGGTTTGCTACAGCCTTTGAAGATTCCGGAATGGAAATGGGAGAGGATCACCATGGATTTTGTATCGGGGTTGCCTTTGTCTCCTTCGAGGAAGAATTCAGTTTGGGTGATTGTGGATAGGTTCACTAAGTGTGCTCACTTCTTAGCAGTGAACACTACGGATTCCTTAGACAAGTTGGCAAACTTGTACATTCGTGAGATTGTGAGACTTCATGGAGTTCCGAAGTCTATAGTTTCAGATAGGGATCCTAGATTTACTTCGAGGTTCTGGAGTTGTTTACATAGTGCTTTGGGTAGTCGTCTGCATTTCAGCACATCTTATCATCCGCAGTCCGATGGGCAGTCAGAGCGAGTGATACAAATTCTAGAGGATATGCTTCGTTGTTGTGTGATTGACTTTCAGGGTTCTTGGGAGAAGCACCTACCATTGGTTGAGTTTGCTTACAACAACAGTTATCAGTCTAGTATTCAGATGGCACCTTATGAAGCCTTGTATGGTAGACGGTGTAGGACTCCGATTTGTTGGGCTGAGACCGGTCAGAGATTGTTACCTATGCCAGACTTGCTTAAGGGAACCACAGAAAAAGTGAAGTTGATATGTGACCGCTTGAGAGCAGCTTCCGATCGTCAGAAGTCTTATGCAGATTTGAAGAGGAAAGAGGTTGAGTACTCAGTGGGTGAGAAAGTATTTCTGAAGGTGTCTCCGTGGAAGAAGGTAATGAGATTTGGCCGTAAGGGCAAATTGAGTCCGAGGTTCATTGGTCCGTATGAGATTGTTGAGCGGATTGGGCCTGTAGCTTATCGTTTGAGGTTACCTTCTTAGTTAGAGAAGATCCATGATGTCTTTCATGTATCTATGCTTAGGAGATATAGGTCAGATCCGTCTCATGTGATGCCCGTTGAAGAAATAGAGTTGAATCCGAATTTGTCTTATAATGAAGAGCCCGTAGAGATACTTGCTTCGGATAGCAAGGTGTTGCGTGGTAAGACCATAGAGTTGGTCAAGGTGTTGTGGAGACATAGAGGTGTGGAAGAGGCCACGTGGGAGAGGAAAGCTGATATGGTTGAGCAGTTTCCGTATTTGTTTCCACCAGGTAATTTCGGGGACGAAATTTCCTTAAGCGGGGGAGAGTTGTAACACCCGGGTGTAGGGGTTAGGTGAAAATAATATTATAATATTATTTTGGGTTTGGTTTTATGATTTAAATAATGGTTCGGGTTTGGTTTTTTTTAAATTAATTAAATTGATGATGGACTAAGTTTTGGAATTAAACCCCAAATGGCCATGGAACTTATGTTCTTGTGAATAATCCATTTCATTAAGGGCAAAGAAGTCTTTTGAGCCTTAAATAAGTCACATGTCAAATAAACACCCACATCTCTACTATTCATCTTCCTCTCCAAAAACTTATCAACGGGAAACCAAGCTCCCTTCCACATTCACTATTCCATTTCCAAAGCTCCTCCATTTCAACTCCGAATTGAAAGGTGAAGGTAATTTTGAACTCCCCTCACCTCCCTCTTCTCAAAAGTACACTTTATTTTCGTTTTCATGAAGTTTTAAGGAAATAGAGGTTTTTGAATATTTGATTAAAAGTGGTGCCTTTGTGTAGCTAAACCTAATATTTTGATTTATTATGGTTAGTTATGGTTTATAGGAGTCAAATGATGTCACATATGTGAATTTCAAACGATTTTAAACAATTTTCGGAATTTGGCTTTAAAGGGGTTTTGGGAGGTTTTAAAGTGTGTTTTGGGGCTGTTTAATATTGGATTTCAAGGGCTGGTGCTAGTATGTTATTTGAGGGTTGCCTTGGGTGTGTTTGATGGTGGTTTGGAGGCTTGAAATGGAAGATTTCAGTGGGTTAAGTGGGCTACTCGAAAATTCTGTTTTTGGACTTGCTTGGGGTGTCGAATGCTTGTTAATGTTATTTCGGGTTGGTTCCGATGATGTGATATTGATTCGAACGTTTTGTTTGTGTTTGGGTTTGATTAGAATCGAATTTGGGCATCGGTGAAGCATCGGAAGTGAATCCGGGGAATTGAAGACAATTGCTTGCTTGGTCTTGAGCTCGGGAGTTTAGGTGAGTGGTTAATTGTTTAAATGGTTTTAAATTGGTTGGTTCGAGTATATGGACTAGGTTGGGCTTGGTAGACCCACCTAGAGTTAGGATTAGGGTGGTAGCCTAATCCTAAGCTTGATCTAGAGCCCTTGGATGAACTTGAATGTATGAATGTATATGCCTCGTATGTGTTGTGATATGAATGCTTATGTATATTGTATTATACATATGAGATGAGGCATGATTTGTATTGCTTAAAGCATGCATGATGTTGGTTCATGATTGCGTTCATGGTGAGTACGTGCTAAGCACGGAAATGATTGAGATAAGTAATGTGGAATGAGTAAAATATTGGCACTAGTATACTTAAATACAAATGATCGATCATTAGGATGTTAGTGTGTACACATGAGTCAAAAGTCGCGCGTGGCCTTGGTGGCGTTGAGTCACCAAGGAGAAGTACGGGTACGCCCGGAAATTGTATTTAAATATAGTCGGTGATGAGTGGAATCCCATCGACGGGGCGTGAGGATGAGTGGAATCCCCTCCGCGAGACCGATGATGAGTGTAATCCCACCGTCAGGTAATGGTTGTGTTGTTGGATGTGAGTTCCAACGGTTATCCGCGTATTTGAGTCATATCTAGGTGCCAATGTTGTTGATATATGTATCCATGTGTTGAGACTATTGATCCTTGTGAGGATGTTGATGTGGCTATTTATGTTGAGAAAGTTAGAGCTTGATGATCATGACATTTACTTGTATATTTTGTTCATGCATCTTATATTGTGGCTCTTGTGGATTCTTGGTATGTTGTAAATGCCTTGGCTAGTTCGTGCTCGGACCCTGCAATGTTGAGGTTTGTTTTTAGAGCTTACCCTCACTAAGCATCATTGCTTACACTCTCTTTGTTCAACATTGCAGATCCTTAGTTCGCGGGTTGCTTGCGCAAGTGGAAGGCTCCAAGTGTGGTTTTTGGCTTGTGTTCACCAAGTATGGTTTTTAATGCTAAGACATGTAATAGTTTAAGCAATGTGATGTGTAATGTTTTGTTGGTTGTTGTTGGTTGCTAGGAGCATGTTTAGACTCCTTAATATCTTGCTTTTCCTGGTTGTGTTGCCTTGTTGTATGTCAACTCATGCCTAATTGCTTACTCTTGTTGAATGTTGATGTATGAGTCTTTGGATGCTTGAATGTCATCTTTGATTCAATTGCATGCTTCCTTGATGAATGTATATGTTGGGTGCTTGTATGGCTAAATAGTGATCTGTAAATGTTGTATGAATGATTGGTTGGGGGTAGGGAAGTCCTAAATTGCATCTAGGTCCGAGTCTTGTGTGTTTTGGCTGAGTTTGGGAGTTTTGGCCGTGCAGGGGTATCGATACGGTTGGTCCAGTATCGATACCTCCTTCTTGTTTCAGGCCTCGTGTATCGATACGGGAGGGAGGCGTATCGATACCTTTTTGGTCACTGGAGTTACTGTCGATTTCGGTATCGATACGGGCCTCTGGGGTATCGATACCGTCATCTTGCGTTGACCGTGGAAAGTCAACCGTTGGGGAGGGTATCGATACACTCCTTGGGCGTATCGATACGGTCTCTACTGGTTGACTCTGACCAGTTGACCTAGTCAAGGGGTATCGATACACCCCTTAGGTGTATCGATACCACCTGCAGTATAAGCTTAAAATTGGGCTGTAACATGATTGTTTGAGTTCGTTCGATCGATTCGTGTATGTTGTTCCGCTGTATGATCACTTAGGGTTTAATATCTAATTAGACAAGATTATAAAATGAAAAAAATATAGGGTTGTTAACCGAGGGGGAAATCCTTAGGGGTTTTCACTCGGTTTTCCCCGTGTGGCCCACTCGGACCGGTCATTCGGCCAGACCGGGACGAGGGGGTTACAGAAATGGTTTAAAAGTTATTTTGGGAGTTTAAATTAAGCTTGAAACGCTGGTTTAAACTCGGAAGTAAGTATGTCTAGATTTCTCTCTCAGTTGTGTTTTGGCGAAATTGGTTTTATGCACTTGTTTTTGAGTTACATGGTACCTACTGTTTAAGCATGTTTAAAGTATGATTTATACTAATTTTGATCATATAATGATGTTGGATGCATTTGGAAAATGGTCCATATAGTATGAGGAATACTTGTAAATGCATAGTTTAATGCATTGGAAATGGTTCTGAAATGTTGCATATAAAAACAGTGAGGTACATGGTGCACTATAATAAGCATGTTGGGAGGCTCAATTGATCAACCAAGTAGCCAAGAGGGGATGAATTGGTTTTAAGGTGACAGAGATGGAAGCTATGGAACTAAAAATTGGACACAATGATTTATAGTGGTTCAAGCTTCTAACCAAGCTCTACATCCACTACCTTAGCTTCCCACTAAAGATTTTCAACAAATTCACTATTGAATTTCTTCCCCTTTTCTAAGCTAAGGAGGAAACCCTTTACAACACTCAAAGCTTCTACCCCAAAGCTTGAGCAAACCCTCTTTTACAAAGAGAAAATATTTAAGCAAACTTAGAAAACCCTCTAAGGTATAATGTTTGCACAATTAAGCTCACTCACCCAAAACCTAACACTTGACCATGTATAACAATTAAGCTCACAAGTGTGTTCTATAAGGAAATTAACAATTAAAAGCAGAAACCCTTTAATGGCTTCATGATCGTTACTAGACGATGGGGGTTGTTTAGAGCCGTTGGGGACTTTAATTCCAACAATAAATGCATTCTGGGCAGGTCGGTATCGGTACGCGAGACATTGGTATCTGTACATGCCTTAAATAGAAAGAGCCATCGTAACGGTACACTAAAGTCTGTACCGGTACGAGCACTATGAGTAGCGATACGTGGACAAGCGTATCGATACTCAATGCCTGTTTTTGACACTTTGTCTATATAAAATCGTTTAAGACATGTCAAAACCCTTTGAAAACATTTCAAACATATATTTCAAGTTTATGGACTTTTGAAATATTTTTACAAATTAGTTTAAGTCCAAAAACATTTTTCTTTAAGTTATATTAAAATCAAATAACTCAACAATATCCACATTTTTGATATAACGAAACCACTTGAATTTTTTTTGTGTGAAAAACCCCCCCTTAGAAAAATATTTTTAGAAAAAGAGAATATTTTTGAAAATATTTAAAACTCACCCTATTTCTCTTAGAAATTGAATTTTTCAAACCTACCCTTCCCCTTTTCTATATCAAAAATAATTTCAAAACTAAGTTTGAAATCACATTTAAGTTCAAAACACACCAAATGTTAGAAAAATTAGTACCAATTGATAAAAATATAAATTGTTGGAGTAAAATGAAAAAAATATCATGAAAGAATTTTTAAAATAGGTTCCCCCCTTACTCAAGCATCAAGTAGATTGTTAGTCCAACAATTATGGTGAAAAATGTAGCAAAAACAATTTTAGAAGTCGTACAACTTAGTTATAAGTTCATACAAAAGGCTCTATCAAGTCATAGATATACATTTTGATCATTTTTCTACACGTGCTTCTCAAAACATAGCATTTAAACATACAAAAGCATGAATTTCACAAAATTCAACCAAACATTACAAGTTTAAGGCCAAAAACATAACAATCAAGCATAAAATGCCAAAATCATGTAACTCATACAATTTGAGACTCCCCCTAACTATATGCAATTAGGCACAACATGGAGTCATACAAACATGCTTAGATCAACATGAAATTTAGACATGGAAAACACGATCAAGCAAAATTACATGAAATTTAAATTTTTCACTTGAATCAAGATAGGATGTTAAGTCTTCCTTCTTCAAGTGTCATTCCTCTTTTGTGTGTCACGAGCTTCTAATATTTGACTTTGATCATCAATGGCTCAAGCACACCTACAAAAGACAATCAAGTAATTTGTTTGTATCCAAATTGCTTTGGATCCAACAACATTAGTCCCAAATAACTTAGTTCCCTTAGGAATCCATTTTTCAATGTCTTCATTTTTCTTTGAAACAATGAATCCTTTTGGGACCCAAATGTTTTTAACACATTTTCCATTAAAAACATAGGGGAACTATATTGTCTTTGATAAAAATTTGTTTTAACATAATTTGTTTTGGAGCTACCTCCAATTTCACATTTTTGAACATTTTCGTTAAACAAATTCTTTTTGAGGTCATTAATTTCTTTTTGATGATCCTCTTGAAATTTTAGAAGCAAGTTTTGTAAATCGATTTTTTTTCTTCACAAAAGCTTCAAACCCTGCTTCAAGTTCGAGATTGGTTTTAGAAAGCAATTCATTTTCAATTTTCAATTTTGAAATCAACTTTTTGTTTTTAGAAAATGAAGCCTTGAATTTCAAAACCAACTCATCATAGGCTTCTTGTAACTCATCAAAAGTATAAGAATTTAAAGTAGATGAGTTAGAAGTTACCCTTGAATCTTCTTTGATGGCCATGAGACAAAGGTAAGCTACCTCATTATCGGAGGAGTCCTCTTCATCACTTCATGTAGCTACGTATGCCTTCTTCTTATGGCTTGTAACCCCCTAAACCCGACCCAGAAGAAAAGGCCGAATTTAGGAAGTCACAGTTGAAAACTTAACCCTCAATGAAAATCAATTTAAAAATTATACATTAATTTAAAAAGAATATATAACAATAATTTAATAAATATCTTATAATAAATAAAACTTAAATGTCACAATTAATATTCGAACATTTAAATAAAACCTCTAAAATAAACCATGGTAAAAGAATGCTAAAATAATTTGAAAAACATAAATAGTCCCCAAGTATGAAATTACATTAATGTCTCAAATAATAAATAATAATCTCAATAACTAAAAATAGTTTCGTACTAAATAATAAAATAAACGGATAAAATGTGAGATCCTCCAAGTATCAGGTCGCCTAATGTCCAAAGATATCTATAAGAGGAAACTATGGGGGAGTAAGCTAAAGAGCTTAGTGTGTCTCTAAAGTGCAAGAAAATACATAGTAATATTTTCTTTTTAAAATTCTTTAAAACATAAAACAAACGATACAATATCACAAGCGTAAAGCAATGCACTCAACTACGTCCGCCAAAGATGAGAAAGATTCCCATAACCTCCTCTCAACGTCAGCCATCCGAAGTGGAATTTAGCCCGAAGAGTGAACCAATGAACTTCCCCGTACAAATCCCAATCCATGCTCATATATATGTGGTGTTTAAAACTCAAATATCATAAACAAAGTTCCATAAATCCAATATTTCATAAACCATAGTCCACAAATTCGTAAATCATAGTTCTGTAAATCCGATGTCTCGTAAATCAAATGTTTCATAAGTCATAATTAAAACACATTCTGAAAAAGTGTGCATGTGATGACAAACAATCAAGCCATAGTGCATATCATAATCAAGCAAGGTGTAAAACCATATAAAAATCATTTATTTATAGCACCGGAAGAAACAAACATCAAGCAGCAATAACTCTAACGTCGAGAAGAACGCCTCTCATATTTAGTCCTATCACTTGGTCTAACTAAATCGGAACCTACAATATAAATTTCTACATCAAAATCTATCACTATGCCACTAGCTAAAAACATATACACTAATATGAAAGAACACTAATGTATAGTCCTCTTAGTACATGCACAGTTTGTTCGAACAAGCGGTGTAACACCCTAAATTTGGAGGGAAAAAAAGGGTTATTACTACCATGGGGTGTTGAACCCATGACCTATGTTTGGTAAACCCATATGTTAACCAAATGAGCCAAGTGCTCTTTTCTGTCAAGTATTACCAAATGTAATATTTGTTTGTTAATTAAGGAGTTTTTTTTAATTTGATTATATCAGATTCAGACGCTTCACATACTCGATGGAAAATGCCATATTTGTTTTCTCCCCCAACTCCCTTCCTAAAAGAACCAGATCCGGTCACCACCCAGATCTCCGACCACCGCTCAATCGTGGACGTCACCGCCCACACTGCCGTGACCGTCGCCTCGTCCCGGACTCATCTCCGTCCACCACTCGCGCGGTAGCGCTGCCGTCCGTTGCCAAACAGCAACGAAAGAGGTTGTCGGTTACCAATAGTTTGCTACCGTTGTAGCTCCGATCTACGCCACCGTCGGGCCGTGGCGTGCACCGCCAGCACTGGCGTGACCGTCGCCCTGATCCGACCGTGACCCAGCCCTCCACGCGCAGAGAGGTACCGCCATTCGACGTGGAGAGCCGATTGAAGTCCGGCAAAACCCATCGCCGCCCCTGTTTTTTTTCGCGTTTCCGGCCGATCCACCGCCGTTCATGGCTCACCGTGAGCACGACTGAGATCCTTGTGTCTGGATCTGCAAAACCTGAGCTTGCTGCCTCCGTTCGCCGCCGTTAAGGCCTTCGTCGGAGCAACGCTGTTTTTCCGACCACTTTTTGCCTTTAGGGTTAGATCCGGTAAGATCGGGTTAGTTTCCGGCGTTATTTCGATTCCTAGATACATAATATAAAATGAGGGCTTGATTATTTGTGTTTTCTGGCAGAAATGACACGAAAAGGATTTTTCCGGCGAAGTTCCGACGGCCGTCCGGTGACCGGAATTTTTGGGTAAGTGAACCGGGTTCAACCCGGTCTAAAATGGTTCGAACCGGTTTAGCCCAAACCCGAGCCCATCGCCCGTGTCCGACCCGACCCGGTCCGACCTGTCAATCCGAGTCAACCCGAGTCAACTCAGTTGACCCCTGTTGACTGCTGATGTCATGCTGATGTCAGCATTGACTTTGACCAGTTGACTCTGACCCCGTTGACCGTTGGCCTGCTGACGTCAGCGTTGACCGTTGACTTTGACTTTGACCAAAAAGTCAAATTTTCCGAAAAGCCCTATTTTATGTTTTTCGACGTCCTGAGTCCGATTTTGAAGCCCGTTTTGCAAAATTCTGACCCGAAGGCCTTCGAATTTGACCTTGAACCCAAAAGTGTTTAATTTTGTTAAGAGCTCTATGGATAAGAACTGAAATGTTAATTTGTGTATTTGAAGGTATGCAAGTATCTCGGTATTCGAAAATGTCATGGGACATCCAGTCTGGATTCTAATGCGATCGAATGTAGTATCATGAGTCAACCGGTATAACTCGGAACTAAGGTAATACATTACTACCCCTTGTATGCTTTATGTACATGTTGATACCTGGTTAAAGCATGCATGCTTATGATAAGTGTTTTGTGAAATCTGCTTAAGCTGAATTCGATACGAAAAATAAGTATGAGATGTTGGATATGAAATTACGAAAATGCCCTTGGAGCATAAGTATGACTAAACTACCCATCTGATAAAGGGAATGACCTAAAATCTGCATTCGACCTGATTATGCAATTTACACTACCTAAGATGTATGTTTTAATGGTAAGACTTCAGTATCATTATGCAATACATGTGATACAAACTCGGATAATCCCTCAAACTCTGTATAACACTTGAATGAGAATTCTCTGGAAATATTGTTGAAATTATAAGTCGATCCTTATGACAGTGATGCGTGAATTAAATGAGAATGATCATAATGACCAAAAAGACGGTAATGCCCTCGAGCACCGTAATGTCTGATTAATTTGAATGACGTTATACCCTCAAGTTCTGTATTGAATGAATCGTCTGTAAAGGGGCGGAGAGTTATGACGACTTAGTCTCGTTTGAAGATGTGAATGATGAAGGTACTGAATGGTAATTCAGAAAGAAATGGTGGATTTATTCCAATTTCCAAAATGACTGAAAGGCCCTCTTGAGCTAAATATGCAGATATGCATTTGATGAAATTCTGAGATTTTAATAAGACTTTAAGGGCTAAAGCGCCCCTAAGTGTTAGGAATCACACTCATGTACGATAATCACTCCTGATATTAAAATAAGGTTGGAAGTTTTCTGCACAGAATATGAGTTCGACTACACTGCGGCAAGTCTGGTGGTGAAATACGAAAGCAACCGTTCAGATATACTTTACAGCCAGATACATTAGAAGGGTTGGTTAGAAATGCAAGGTTGAGGTATGATAGTTCGAATGATTTTGAAGGCTCGATAAACTTCTGGAAACATTAAATATTGTGAATCGTCATATCCTCATTAATGGGCTAAATTATGAAAATCATCCCTGATAGTTAAATGACCAAGATGCCCTCGTTGGCCCAAGTAATCAAAATAGCCTTCAGTGTATCCGATACCGTGAATAATCTTGACATAGAAATCTCTGAATGCCTGGTTGGAAATTTGATGAGCAAACAAAATTCCCGAGCCACTGTTTATGCCTTGTTGGTATAAATTACTAAAATGTTCGGGTATGATAAAATGACCATAATACCCTTGTAAGCCTAAATGGCTGAATCACTCAAGATATGCCAAAGCTCTGAAAGATCTTGATATATCATCTCCTGAATATCTGGGTTAAGCAGTTAGTATGAACCCCTTCTAATAGGGGCCACGTTTCAGAAATCCGTTCAAATCGTCACAAGTTCAATATGTCTTATTCCGTATATGCTAAACATCTCTGAAAAATGATATGTTCCATCTAGTGTGTTCCATGTTTGTACTATATTCTGTTGAATGAACTGCATGACATTCTCTGCCTACTTGATAGTATGATATGTTAGCTTGATATATGATGGAACAATCTGTTTGCATAATGTATACTGAAATGTCTGCTCTGCTTAATAGTATGCCCATTTATCTGTCACATATGTTCTGTTAATCATGTCTGGAATCTGAACTCTGATTTCTGTCTGGGGTATACTGTTGGGTTATGATATGAAGTCTCTGTCGGTACAGCCCTGATCCAGCTGGTAAATCCTTATGGACCTAAGGCACCCCCTTAGGTGGCACCTACGCCCATCGGGCCTAGGGTAAGTCCTTATGGATGCAGTTCTGGGGGACTACATATTGGTGTAAGGTTGGAGGGTATTTCTTGTAAACTTCAGTATGAACATTGGACATTTGCATTTAATCTGTTACGTGCTCATATGATATAATGTTAGATACTTATGTATGTTGAACTGTACTTATGCATGTTGATCTGTACTTATGCATGTTAATCTGTACTTATTGGAACACACTAGACGCCAAACTCTCTGATTCCTACCTCGTATATTATCAGCCTATATAATTTTCGTTTAATCCTCAAGGTCTGATTAAAAAACACATTAGGTGTTAAACTCCTTGTTCTCATCTTCTCAATCTGCAAGATTGTAATATTCTCGTCTGTTACTCGATGAGTGAATAAAGAACAAGTGTCGTTATTCTCAAGTATAACGTTACCCTGAAATAACGTAAAGAGAAAAGAGAACTGTCACTTCTTGGATCATCATGAAAATGTTATGCTTACCATATGTCTGCATGAACGTATAGTATCTTTTGGTAGTTCTGTATTACTGAGCTTTCCCTAGCTCATGTTGTTTTTACCATCTCAGGATAAAAGATCAGACAAGTTGCACCTATCAACGTCGGTATGGGAGTTTCTTCGGCTCGTCAGGGAGTATGGTATCTGTGTAACTAGGGGGCATGTGTGTTGTATTTGTATTATACAAATGAGTCTGAAACTATTTTCTACAACTGGTATTATGATTGTTTTATCGTTTTGAACGATTTCTGAAATTGTATTTTAAATCAGATATTTATTTTACGGTTTGAAAGGTTTAACCATATGCTTATTTGAAATTTTTCTGTGGGTCGCTCTTGTGACCCTAATGTGACTTCCTAGGATCCGTGAAACGCATAGGCGGGTCTAGGGGGTTACAAGCGGAGGAGGTGATAGTTCGTCAGATTGACAGTCGGAAAAATAATGATCACCTATGCCAACACATTACAAAAATGATGACCTGAATTTGGTTTCAAAGTCGGCTGAAGCGGGGGGGGGGTTAAGTCTGGACAGGGAACACGAGTGAGAGATTAGTGGTGTGCGATGGGGGCGATAAACAAATTTACTGCAGCTTGGAGCGTTGGAATTTAGTGGGGTTTGGGTTACTTTGGGTGTTCGTTTAGGAAGATGGGTATAGAATAATTAGTTTATATATATGTAGAGTTTGACTAATAATAATTTTATTAGAATTATCATAATAAAAAAATAGATAAAGTAAAGGGAAATCAAAATATATAAACATCACGAAACCATGAAAACATTGTTTTTAATTAGTAAACGGGTAAATGCCACATGTGCTCCTTCGACTTTCATGATATTACATATTGACTTTCAAGTTCGATGAAAATTCTATTTAGCCCTTATAAAAAATAGGGTTCTGAATTAAAAATTCTCAATTGTTAGGGTTTTCAATTAAGGATTTAAAAATTTAGGGTTTTCAAATTAGGAAAATTTCAGGATTTTACACGGCTTGATCCCTTCCTTTTGAAACGAGGGCAATCATAATTGGTATGCCCCGACTTCTTGCACTCGAAGCATGTGATGGGATCCTTCTTCTTCATTATTGATTCATGCATTGATTCTTCCTTTTTGCACTTCATGAATCAGGCTAATTTCTTGAAGAGCTTGGCCATCTCTTCTTCTTCACTATCTTTTCCACTTGAATCTTCTTGTTGGCTTGTGGAGGATTTGAGAGCAACAACATTCACGTTAATACCTTGCTCGATCTTCTTATTCTCTATCTTCTTCTCTTCATTCTTCTCCTAGTCTCTTCATTTCTTCATAATTTCATGAGTGAGAAGAGACCCCATGAGAGAATCAAGCTTCAAGGTCTTGATATCCTTGGCTTCGATGATGGTGGTCTTCTTTGAGTCCCATGACTTGGGAAGAGAATAGATAAACTTTCGGAAAAGCTTGTCTTCCGGAATGATTTCTCCACAGCATTTAAGTCCATTGGTGATTACGGAGAATCTATCGAACACCTTGGCGATGTCTTCATCCGGTTCCATCTTGAAGTTCTTATACTCAAGGTTAAGAAGATCAATCTTGGTCTCTTTTACTTTGTTTGTTCCCTCATATGTGAGTTCAACCTTGTCCCATACTTCCTTGGCATCTTCACAAGAAGAAACTTTGGCATACTCTTTCGGGCAAAGTGCACAAAGGAGAATGTACAATGCCTTCGCATTAAGTTCTATCTTCTTGCGATCATCCACACTCCATTCTGCCTTGCTTCTTTGTAGTACAAACGAACCATCAAGAACAATATCCCAAAAACGGTAGTCTTTGGCTCTCATGAAGTACATCATCTTATTCTTCCAATAGGAGTAGTTGGTCCCGTCATAGAATGGTGGTCTATCAATGGATTGCGCCATGAACTCCAATTGATGTAGGAATGACTTGAGCTCTTCAAGGATTGACTCTTAGGATGTTAATCCGATGAAAGATACCTCGCTCTGGTACCAATTGTTAGGAGGCTCAATTGATCAACCGAATATCCAAGATGAGGGTGAATTGGTTTTAAGGTGATAGAGGTGGAAGCTATGGAAGTTCAAGCTTCTAACCAAGCTCTATATCCACTACCTTAGCTTCCCACTAAGGATTTTCAACAAATTCACTATTGAATTTCTTCTCTTTTTCTAGGCTAAGGAGGAAACCCTTTACAACACTTAAAGCTTCTACCCCAAAGCTTGAGCAAACCTTCTTTCACAAAGAGAAAATATTTAAGTAAACTTAGAAAACCCTCTAAGGTATAATGTTTGCACAATTAAGCTCACTCACCCAAAACCTAACACTTGAGCATGTATAACAATTAAGCTCGCAAGTGTGTTCTACAAAGACATTGACAATTAAAAGCACAAAACACTTTTTCTATACATTGAATGTTGACAATATGTTTCTTGTTCTTCCATAGATGCTTAGAGGTATCTTTTAAACCCTCTAATGGCTTCATGACTATTACTAGCCGTTGGGTGTTGTTTAGAGTCGTTGGGGACTTTAATTCCATCAATAACTGCATTCTAGGCAGGTCGGTATCGGTACGTGGGACATCGGTATCGGTACATGCGTTAAACAAAAAGAGACGTTGGGTATTTAATACACAGGGGTATCTGTACAAAACCATTTGTATCGGTACGTTTGAAACCGTACCAGTATAGATTTATGGACTTTTGAAATGTTTTTGCAAATTTGTTTAAGGCCAAAAACATTTTTCTTTAAGTTATATTAAAATCAAATATCTCAACAAAGTCGCCTCGGGTGTTGAGGGGTTTATGTGTACCGGATACTCCACCATGAGTACCCTAACTGTCGAGGGGTTATATGGTACCGAAAACTCCCGTTAGTGGATTATGCATCTAACCGATGATTGGGTTGAGATGGTACTCGGTTGAGATTGTATGAAGTGTTGTGAGGACACTTGTTGAATCCGTGTATCTGATGTAATATTTTGTGAAGTGGAACTTGGTTTATGATCACTTGAAAGTCAATATAATTGATAATGTATCATGTTGATGGATTATGTATATTATACATGTTTATTCTTTAAGCCTTGTATATATGTTGTTATGCATATGAAAGCTTAAATTGAGGGATTGCAAATGGGATTTTGCTGTTGATCCATGATACATGTTACAAATGGTTTAATATGCATATTTTTGGAAATGTTAAGTGCATGGTTTATAAGGCATGATGTTTTGGAAGATGTTTAAAATGAGATTTTCAAGTGGTTTCGATAACATGTTTTAAATGCATTGATGGTTTTTTGTTTTTGTGCACTTCTTACTAAGTCTAGTGTGCTTACGCTCTCTTTTTCCATCAATGCAGAGAATTAAAGGTGGGAGGCAGCGAGCAAGCGAATGGGAATCTAAGGACTTGAACTATTTGAAAGTATGATTTTTGAACTAGACTAGTAGTAATAAAGGCAATGGGGTTCATTGTTGTTTCGGAGGGTTATTTGCTAAACTCTCGTTTCATTCAAGTTTATATTGTTGTTGTGGAGTTGTACGAGGCTTTATATGTTCGATTTTGATGTGGATTTACGTTTCGTACTTTGGATGGATTGGTTTTTAGGAAGTATGCCTCAAGATCTATGATTGAAGTATGTTGCTATGTTTTGATCATGTTTCTTTGATATTCTGGCATAGATTGATCTTTAGTTTAGAGGTGTACATGTTTATGGCTTTTTAAAGCATGTTTGGATCCATGACTGTATGAAAAACCAGTAAAATTGAACATTACAGGTCTAGGCGTATCGATACGAGTAAGTGTATTTTTGTTGGGCGTATCGATACGAGGGATGGTGTATAGGTACATTTTTTAGCTACTAGAATCTAGAATTTTGGAAATGTGTTAGTGTATCGATACACTTGCTCGTGTATCGATACGGGCTGCAGATATTTTAGTCAATTGTAAAACCTATGTTTGATTTTGATATAACAAAGTATGTTAAGGATTAAATTGAAAACTTGAAATAGATTTCTAAGTCCCTCAAATGATTTATAAATCACCAAGGCTTTAATCTGATTTGAAAAACTCAAACTCCAAATATCTTCTAAGTATTCCAAGGCCAAAGTATTGAAAAACGTCCAGGCGTATCGATACGCCTCCAGCCGTATCGATACCTTTTTTACAAAGTTGGCTACTGGAAAGACGCGTTTCGATACGCCCCTCACCGTATCGAAACAACGTATCAAAACAGATTGAATCTGTATCGATACGCTTCCTCTGTAAAAACTGAAGGAGTTTGAATTACGTACCGATACGGTTCCACCCGTATCGATACGGTTTTAATGGAATTTTAAATTCGAAAAGCTTTTAATGTTTTCGACCGTTGGTGCCAGTTGTTAGGTAACTGAAATTTAAAGTGGTGATTGTCCCGTACCGATATGCTCCTAGCTGTATCGATACGGAAACTTCCAGTGAGCTTAGTTGAAAAAATTGCATCGATACGGTTGTTCCCCATATCTAAACGGTCCCTGTCCCGTACCGATACGCTTACACGTGTATCGATACGCCCTTTTGTTATTGTGCAACGGCTCTTTCTGTTTTAAGATAGGTATTGATACGGGTCCTCGTGTACCGATACGGTAAGCTGCAGAAGTGCATTTATGGTGGAAAGAGAGGGTCCCAACGGCTATAATCAATACCCTAACCACCCAAATGGCTAGAATTAATAGAGAATGTATAAATTGAAGCCAATTGAAGACCAGCAACAATTATTGCATCAAAGATAAACATCCTACCAAAAATCCAAGCTCAAAGTGCTTATTTTCCAATCTCTTGTAAACCCCAAATTGTGTAGTGTTCAATTCTAATCTTGTTATCAAATTTGGGTTGAGTGTTTGTACTTAAAGGGGCAATCTTGTATTGAGAGATATCTTTCTTGCCTTTAATTCTTCTTTGTACTCTTGTGAGGGTTTGGTCAAATTTTAGGTAGAAAATTTGACCGGTATTGTAAAGGTTACCTCCTAAGCCTTGAAAAGGGGAAGAACAATTAGTGGATTGTTGGAAATCCTTAGTGGTAGTTAAGGTAGTGGATGTAGAGTTCATTTGGAACTTGAACCACTCTAAAATTCCTTGTTCTTCATTTTTAGCCATTCTATTCACTCCAACAATTTTTAAAAACCCAATTCACCCCCCCTCTTGGCTTTGATCAATCTATTGATCCACTCAACAATGTGATATTTGAGAGTTTCTGGTTCTTTCATTTTAGTCTCTAGTTCTTATGAATGCAATTGAGTGAGTTTGAATGATCATTTTGAGCCGAAATTTGGTATGTAAGCATGAAACATGACTAATTGAGTATTCATAACTTTGAAACTAATTAATTCCTTATAACTTCCTAGATTTGCAATTTGGTCCCAAATCTATAACTCTGCGCAATTGGATGTCTTTTTGACGCCCAATTCAATTGATATTTCACCCACTGCCAGCATGCTCACCTTAGGTTATAATGTTGCATCTAAATAAGATAAAAATAAAAAATTGCGTAATTGGAGATAACTATTTACAGGTTTGTTTCAGAATACCCAATGTAGCTCGCTTAGTTTGGTTTGATGTCTAAAAAGGGTCAAGGGGTTACATCAACCGAACCAAATGGACGCGAACTGAAAGTAACCCTAAGTAAAGTAAATATATTAAAGTAACTATTTACGTCACCTCGTCATGAGCTTGGATCTAGTGACTATGTCGCGCACGGACGGTGGACGAGGCTGGAAAATGCAAGAAATAGAAGCGACAAGTAAAGGTTTCTGTCAGAACTTCAACTCGAACTTCACGGAGAACGGCGTAGAGACTTGGCGAGTGGTGCTCAGGATTGAGGGCGGAACGGGACGGCGAACACGCCGGTGTGGGAAGTGATAGCCACGATCAGACGGTGTGGGAGATCAGACGTCAGATGAGTATGGGTGGCTATGGAGAACTTTTGGTATTCCATATATTTTTTAATCTAGTGAGGCATTCATTATCGCAGGGGAATTTTACAAACTCTACTTATCTTCAATATAGGTTGTTACACATACTTTAAAATTAATCTAATAATGATTTTTATCAAAGATGGCTTTAGCCCTGATGGCTAACGCTTTAGCCCACAATGCCCAAGGGCGCGAATTCGAACCGCCATAGCAATTTATCCATTTTCCCTCTAAATCTTTAACCTAAACCATTAAAACTTTTGGGGTTTTACAACTCTCCTCCCCTAAAAGAAATTTCGTCCTCAAAATTTACTAGAGTTAGAAAATGCAGAAACTGCTCTTTCATCATTTCTTGTACTGAAACTTATCCATCAAACTTTCCTTGTTTCTCGAGACTCTCAAACGATCACAGATCAATCTGGCAGTATCCTCAGTTTCTCGGAATGACTTGGACCCAAAATCTTCCCATCATACATCTCGAACCAACTAATCAGAACACGGTATTTGAATCCATACTGAACTCTAGACGGTTCCAAGTAAACACTTGTCTCATAACTTTTATTATAAACGGTTTCAGTCAGAGATAAGAAACCTTTCCGACTACCACAAAATTCAATCATACAACCCAAAGGTATATCTTCCAGAATCCGAATTATCCTACCATGTTAACCATCAATTTACGGATGAAAAGCTATAACTGAAGTTCAGACGAGTACTCAAGGCCTCCAACAATGCCTTCCCGAATCAGTATGTAACATCAAATTTCAGTCAGGGATGATATATAACAAAATATCAGGCCACATTTTCAACAAACCGATCAAACATAACCAAGGTTTGAACAAATATCACTTACCTTATGTGCAACATTCAGAAAACTGCCTCTTTCATATATAGTACAACCACCACAGAATATACGCTCTCGCCAGGCTTACAGACATCCTTTTAAATTCATTATACTTCTATCAGATTCCCACCAGAACACTTTTAAACATAATCATTATTATCAAATAGTCTTACATAAATCTTATATTAGTCATCTTATATCTAAGTCAAATATTCAATTTAACATGTATGAACCATCTCGGGTTTATTTATCCAGATTCAAATCTATCAAATTAATTCAAATTACAGATGAACGTTACATGCATTCATTTCTATTGCTAAACGAGTTATTATGGACAAAATGGTTAGATGCACTTATTACATGGAAAAGGTTTCAACATCGGAGTTCTGTCTCAGAGAAATACGGTTATGACCTAGGGGCATGCATAGACCAACACCCTATGACAGACGATCGACTGATCTACCCAGAAAGACGCAACTTTGAGCTCTAGTACCACTAAATGTAACCCCTAGACCCGGCTATGCGACACACCTAAATCTAAGAGGTCATATTAGGGTCACCGGAGTGAACCACATTAAAAATTTCAAATAAAACAAGCTGTCAAACCATTTAAAATCATAAATCAAGTTAGGAATCAAAATACAATTTTTAGAAATCATACAGACAATGAAACAGAAATTTTGATACAAGTTACTAATACAAGTTCCAGACTCAAATATGAAACAAGACGTGACATACATGTCCCCTAATTACACTAGTACCGTACTCCACAAGCAATGTCGAAGGAACTCTCATACCGATGTTGATAACTGCAACATGTTCGATCTTAACCTGTGGTGGTAAAAACAACGTGAGCTTCGAAAAACTCAGTAATGCAATACTACCAAAAGATGCTATAGGCAACATGCATGTATAAGGCAAAGCATAAAGCTGTCATGATGTATTGGGCAACAACATGCTCAAATTATGATTCGATATCTCAGATAAGCGTTATATCAGAAGGTAAAAGAGTTGTTCTTTATTTGATCACACGAGTATTAGGAGATAATTCTATAGCCAGAGATTCAGAAGAGATCTAGATTACAGAAGTTGAATCAATGAGTTTAGTTTGGTTCATTAAACGCAGATTGTGAGCATACTGAGAGTTTCAAACTTTGGTACATTAATTCAGTAGGGTGGATTTCAGAACAGGTCAGAAATTTTTATTTTAATTACCTGACTACCCTCCAATCGTACACCAATATGCAGTATCATCAGTACTATATCCAGAAAGACTTTCCCTAGGCCCGTTGGTCGTAGGAGCTTACAGAAAGACTCCCCTAGGCCTGTTGGGCGTAGAGGATATCTTAGGTCCAGAAGGGCTTACCAACGCTGAGCCTACAGATCTTCTATCATATTCCAGATAATATACCCCAGATAAAGTAAGTTTTTTATCAAGTAAACAATAATATCAGAAAACAAATATCAGATATATTTTATATCAGAAGACATATGTCAGATTTATTTTTGTATCCAAAGACGGATATCAGATATATTTCTGTATCAGAAGATAGAAGCCAAGAATTGTGCTTTCATTACGGATAAAAGAGCCATACTTTTAATTCAGAGCAGTATCGGTACGGTCTTTTCTCGTATCGATACACAAAAATATTTTGATTTCTAGAGAGCACTTTGCGTACCGGTACGGAAGCCTTCGTACTGGTACCCGAAGTATCGTACCGATATAGATGTATCGTGTACCGGTACGCTCTGCATCTATATGCAATGACTCTTTCTTGTTTTGGCAGGTACTGATACCCATTTTCGAGTACCGATACCCAAGGTTTCATAAATGCATTTATGGCTGGAATTAAAGTCCCCAACGGCTAGTTTTTCATTCCACTCTATAAATACAAGCCAAGGACACTTGAAGAATAAGAGAATGAACATCCAAACTTAAAGATCAAGAGAGTAGAGTTTTTCATTCTATATTTTGTTTATCTCTTGTAATTTTTTAGTCCAATCCTAGTGAGCCAAAATGTGTAAACACCCACCTAGAGAGGTATTATGTTTACAAATGTCAAGACCTCATAATTGAGGGATAAGTTCTAGTTGATCCTTATAAAAACTAGGGAGAGGGTTCTATCTTAGCCCGTGAAAAGATATGGATGTAAATGTTAGCCCGTTAGCATGTAAAAAGGAAGAATTCATTGTTAGTGAATTGAGAAATCCTTAGTATGGATGCTAAGGTAATGGATGTAGACCTTGGTTGAGAAAGTTGAACCACTCTAAAATCGACCGTGTCAAAATGTCCATTTTTTCGGTTTTTATTTTCCCAAATTAAAAAGAAACCTCTAACCCTTCATCGACTAATTATTCGGTTGAAGACATCAAGCCTTTCAATTGGTACTAGAGCGGGACTCAAATCGACAATCTAACAACCATTGAGGAGATCCTAGGAGTGCTCGATCCATTACTACATTCAACCGACCTTGAAGAGCCAATTTGTTTGACACCAAGCTCAAGGAATCAAGATGAATCAGTTTTTTTCCTCTCAATTCCAATGGTGGCATGCTCACACATTAAAGATGGGTAATCTCTAAGCTTAATCTTTTAGATTATTTCTTTGGTTTCTTATTTTTAATGATAAAATGTTCATGCATATTTAATTGTTAAATTTTTATAAATGCATGACATCGAAAGAGTTTCTATGCATAAGTGTGTTTAACATACCCATCCTTATTTTTTCATAAACTCTAAAATGACTTGGATAAATTGAATTTCATGGATTTTTAAACTTGATCATTTTTATTGAAATTCAACAATTTACTTTAGTGTCAAAGTATTTTTTAGCTAAATTTAAAAATGGAATCCACGTATTAAGGGGGTTTTGTTTTTCAAAAGAATCAACTTACTCTCTATTGTTGTTTTTGAACATTAAAGATTGAATTATTTTTTATATAGAGGTGGCAAATGGGTCATTCGGTTTGGGTCATTTGGGGTCTAACTACGTTCGGTTTAAGTTCAGTTCTGGTCGATTCGGGTCTGGTTCAATTTTAGTTCGAGTCTATGGTGATTTCAGTTCGGGTATCGGGTCAGGATGTTTGTAACACCTCAAAAGTTTTAATGGTCTAGATTAAAGATTTAGAGGGGAAATGGATAAGTTGCTATGGCAGTTCGAACTCACGCCCTTGGGAATTGTGAGCTAAAGCGTTAGCCATCAAGGCTAATGCCATCTCTAATAAAATTCAGTCTTAGATTAGTTTTAAAGTATGTGTAACGACCTATATTGAAGATAAGTAGAGTCTGGAAAATTCCCCTACGATAATGAATGCCTCACCAGATTCAAAAATATCTCGAATACCAAAAGTTCTCCCCAGCCACCCATACTCGTCTGACGTCCGATCTCCCACACCATCTGAATGTGGCTATCACCGCCCACACCGGCGTGTTTGTCGTCCCATTCTGCCCTCAACCCCGAGCACCACTCTTCGAGTCTCTGCATCGTTTGACGCGGAGTTCGAGTTGAAGGTTCGACAGAAACCTTTACTCGCCGCCTCTATTACTTACGTTTTTCGGCCTCGTCCGCTGTCCGTTCGTGACACATCCACTAGATCCGAGCTCCTGACGAGGTGACGAGAAAAACCCAACCGACCAATCATTCGTATGACATCAGGAGGGGACTCATCGGTGCTATGCCTCTTTCGATTGTTTCCCCTCTGTTTTGGTTAAATCCAGTAAGTATTTCGGCTTGTTTTGTGTTTTTGATGTATAGGTTGGATTATTGAGCTAATGAGCTCTTGTTTTCCGGCAGAACTACGACATTTAGAGTCACCGGCGAGGATCTCGGTGAGCCACCGGCGAGGTTGCTGGCGATTGGGGTAAGTGGGCTTGAACCAGTCTATACCAAACCTAATTTGAGCCCATTAACCAAACTTGACCAGAATCGGCCCAAACCCGGTAGCCCAATCTGTCAACCCGAACACGAGTTCGACCCGACCCACATCTGTTAGACTTGACACGATCGAGTTAGCCCGTCGAGTCAACTCGTCCAAGTCAGCTCAGTGAGTCAGTTCGCCTGAGTCAACTCGGTTGACTGCTGACGTCAGCATTGACTGGTGACGTCAGCGTTGACCGTTGACTTTGACCAAAAGTCAACTTTTCCAAAAACTCTATTTTATGTTTTTCGACGTCTTGGGTCCTTTTTGAAGCCTGTTTCGCAAAATTCTGACCTAAAAGCCTCTAAATCTAACCTTGAACCCGAGACTATTTATGTATTTAATCATTCAGTTAACAACAATGTGAATAATGTCTGACCATGGAATTTGTATAATTGAAGGTATTCACAGTTCCTCGTATCCGTGTTGTTGAAGGACATCAAATTCGAGTTTGACAATGATCAAATGGATTATTATGGTTGACCGATATAACAAGGATTAAAGGTAATACATTACCATCTTATGCATGCTTTTGAAACTTGTTGGTATTCTGTTAATGCTTGTACGACCATGATTGAGCATATGATTAATTCTACTTCTTCTAATCAATTAAGAAATAAGAATAGTAATGGCCAAGGCAAAAATATTCGAATAAGAGATTTGATAAATCGAAAAAGACTTCCGAGTTCAGTAAACGATTAATAAAACAGTTGATCTCTAAGTCTAATTATTTTTAGTAAAAGGACAAATGTCGGAAATATTTTGATGATGAATAACGAAAATACCCTTGAGGTGCAAGAATGACTAAAATACCCTTAACAATAAAAAAACCTGGGAAGCTACACTTAATCTGGTAAGACATTTGATGCATCTGAAAACGTTGAGTTGCTTTGGATGTTATGGTAAGAGGTTTTAAACCTTTGAGATTGTAAAGTACTTGATTTTGCTAGAATTCTGAACAAGTCTCTGAAGATAAATTCACGGAAAATATCCGTATGTATGAATTAATCAATGTGGCGTAAAAGACTGAGTTGATTGAAATGACTAAAAAGGATTGAAAATATTGATAAGGCTAAAATGGTTGGAATAACCGTAATGACCAAAAGACTGAAATATCATCGGCACCAATTGCCAAATTAATCAAAATGATTGATACATCCTCGAGTTCTGAAATGAACGAAAAATTGGAAGGACTGAAAGGCTCTGAATAATTGAACCACCTTCGAGCATCGAGTGTCTAAAATGCCTTCGAATACTAAAATGGCTGAAAATACATCTAAGACTCGGAATAAGAAATACCAATAAACCAAACAAATGTAATGGCTTTGAACATGGTAATACACGACCCGTATTTGTTGGTCGTTTTTTATATTAATGTGATATTGAGAGAGTACCATATGAAGGCAAGTTCGATTGATTTGGAGAATGTATATAGTCAATGGTAAGAGTAACCTGCTCTTCGAAGGTACGTTCGATACTATGGAATGAGTTCGGGTGCAATGCACATGTTCGAATACTTGGGAAGTATCGCTTAAATACATGTTTGTTTTCTCGTGGGGCGTTCAGTGATGGATTGGCAAAGACAATCTATTATGTTATATTTTGTAGCCAGTTCTGCGAAATGAATACTTAAGGTGTACCTATCCAGTTAAATAATGAGCATTGTTTTGATGAGTCTCAATTAGTTTAAAGGGACTCAGAAACCTGATGAGCAATTAGAATTCATGAATTTTGTACATCACTGTTTATACTTTGTTGGTTTAAATTATCAAATTACCCCTAAAGATCAGAATGACCATAATGCTCTCAGAAGCTCTAATGATTGAAACAATCATGATATATCTGAAATCTCAATAATCTTGATGCTTCAACTTCTGAATATCTGGTCTGAGTAGTTAGTATCGTACCCCCTTTTGTAGGGACCTCGTTCTAAAATCAGTCTAAAATTGTCAGATGTTCAATGTTCTCTTTCTGATAATTACCAACTACGAGAATAAATTAGACCATATGGAGTGTTCCACGTGTCCATGAATATTTTCTCTGTTTTAAACCAAAACCTTTCAAATTTATTTTTCAAGTTGAATAGACCTTGAATTAATTTTACAATATTTGTTCAAATTCAAAAAAAAAAATTCATTGAGTTATATCAAAATAAATATCTCTACATTAAGGATCACTTAAACTTTAAAATCATCAAAAACCATACACAAAAAAGTAAATAAAATGCGATATAAATTCATATTAATATCTTAAAATTTATATGAAACATACCGTTAATATATAAAAATTTATATGCTTAGGGATTCACTAATCCCCTACACTTTTTTGCACTCAATTAAGACCTCAAAATCGAAAAAAAAAACAATTTGACCCTTTGACCAACGTTGACCTTTAACTTTAACATTTTTTTGATTTTTTTAAAATATATAAAAAATAGAAAAAATATTAAAAAATTCTGGAAAATTATAAAAATTATTTTAAAGATATAAAAATAAATTTTAATTTAGAAATTTATTTAAAAATAATATATTATAAATTTTAAAAAGATTAAAATATTTAAAAATTGCAAAACTAAAATATTAAATATAATTATTATAGAATTATAAAAAATAATTTGAAAAAATATATTTTTATTTTTTAAAATATAGTGTAAAACATATTTTAAAAATCAAAATAACTTTAATAGTTTTATATTTTTTTCAAATTATTTTTTATACTTGTATAATAATATTTATTTTTAAAAATATTTTAATCTTTTGAAAAATTATTATTTTTAAATAAATTTCGAAATTAAAATATTTTAATATTTTTAGAATTTTTTTGAAAATTTTAGATTTTTTTTGTTTTTAGATATTTTTTAAAAATTTAAAATTTAAAAATTCATAGAATTGACAAGTAGTATTATCATGTTACGACACGTGTCAAAAGAAATTTTCAAAAAAAAAATGTTAAAGTTAACGATCAACATTTGTCAAAGGGTCAAATTGATATTTTTTCTTGAGTTTAAGGGCTTAATTGAGTGCAAAAAAATAGGAGCTTAATTGTTTTTTTGTAAAAATTTAGGGGCTTATTGAACCCTTAAGCCAAATGTATATAATATGAAAATACATTCAATATAATTAGGACACAACACGATACATGAATACAATACAGGTACATGAACCGTCGTATCTACGCATAACAAAGGTAATATAGTAATTTAAGAACTTGTTTGAATAAAGTATAGTAATATAAGGGCTTTCTTAGTATATTACCCTTTATTCTAATACGGTGTCATGTTCATGTTCGTTCGCATATTAAACGAACATACAAATATTGTTCATAGTCATTTATTTAACTTAATAAATGAACATAAACGAACGTTATACAAACGATTCACTAACAATTTGTCGAACGTTCTGTTCATTTACACCCTACCACTTTTATCTTTGTATTTTTATTTCAAAAAAAAAGTATAACGATAAACTTAACTAATATTTACACATTTTGTTGTTTTGTGTCTTATTTTTTAGTTAAATTTTACCTTAGTCTTTTAAAAAAAATATACATTTGATCATTGATCTTTCAAAAAGCGCTGAATCTCTATTTTTCTAAACAAAAATAATGACAAACATACTTTTTTAATGCCGTCTGACATGAAATTTCGCATGACATTTCATGAATACTTTATGAATTTTTCATTTGAACTATTTATAATTTTTTAAAAATTAAATTATTTATCGATATGATATATAAAACAAATAATTTTATATTAGCATGAAACACATTTGATCTATCATGGGTATTGCCACTTTAAAACAGGTTAAAATTTACCGTTGCAGTCAATATTCTCGTTAAAAAACAATTTGATTTTTTTTTTTATAAAAAGTTGAGGGATAAATTTCTCTATAAAAAGTAAGGATTAAGTTAGCAAAAAAGTGTAAACATTAAGACAAGGATGGATGCATGCCTTTATGTTAGGGGTAAGCTTATAAAATTTCAGGGAAGCAAAAATATTTTTTCAATAGAAAATGCATAGAAATTTTTTAAAAATTTTCTAAATTTTATTCAAACTTTAAATTTTCAGGAAGTGACCGTCCCCTCCAACTCACCTCGGTCCATCCCTGCGTTAAGGGTCAAAATTGCTCGTAAGACAAAAGAATAAAAATAAATTGATATGTAAAATGAGGGTTTCGAGGGTGATATTTTTTTTTTGGAGAATTTTGAGGGTGAGAATTAACATTGATGAAATTGGTAATAATTGATAGTTCATTAACTAACTACGATTTTACAAAAGGATTTCTTTTTCTATTTTTAGTTCGTTAATTTCGTGGTTTATGTTAATTAATCATTAGTTATAGTTTGGAAACTTAATGGAAGTGAAATTTAAAACATAAATTAATGATTTGTTTAGTTTATTCATGGATATAATATTTAGGGATGGGGAGAGGTTGGAAATTTGGGGTAAAATATAAATAGTTACAAAATGGACCATCAGACTTTAATGGTTAAGCAATCAATTTAAATATTAAGAATTAAGGTTAAATTTATCTAATTTTGAAATTGACAAGGTCTTAATGAGTATTTAAATTGAAAATTGGTCTTCAAGGATTAATTTTCCTAATTTCAAAATAGACAACGATGTAAAAAAATATTTAAGCTGAGAAATAAAGATCATAAAGATCATTGTTTAATGTATCTAGTTTCAAAATTACTAGGGACCTAAGAAGTAATTAAACTCAATTTTTTTAGTTGGGATTAAGGCTTAATTTGCTTAGTTTCAAAATTACTAAGGACTAAGAAGTAATTAAATTCTTTTTTCTTTTTGTTGGAAAACAAGGCTTAATTGGCTTAGTTTCAAAACTACTATGAACCTAAGAAATAACTGAACCTAAAAAAATGGGAGCCAACACCCCCACAAAAATTTTAATATTTATGTTTTGAGCCATTTTCCCTTTCTGTGCTCTTTTTATTGATCGTAAACTTTATTATGTTTACTAACAGATGAAGTATAGTGTTCTGTGGTTATTACATTCGGGTCTCATCCACAATGACTTTCGAATCTCTGATGTACAATTTGTGTTATCGATGCATACCAGGCAACGATATTTGCATTTACTTTACTTGAAGGTCAAGTATTGACATGCTTAAAGTATGTCAAGCTATAAGTGTCAATCCCCCTTTATATGATCTTAAAGCTGGAATCATACAGTTAAAATCGAGTCAAAAATCTTTTACGTGTAGCTTAAGACTCGATCGAACGACGGTTGTACTCAATTAAGAAAGACATGAGAGGAAAGTTCTTGACTGTTTTTTTTTAAAAAAAAAGTTAAACACAAACAATACGAAGAGCTTTGGCCAATGATGTGAGTAGAAAATTCTGCCCATTTTCTGTACCTCTATTTATGCCCCAACATTAAAAAATAGATTTAGAATTATGGTTTAAGGCTAGCGCTTAGAATTATGGTTTAGAATATTAGGTGTAGGGTTTATTTAGTATTTATAATTTAAAATTTAGAATTAAGACTTAAATTTAATACTTTTTAATATGAGCACAAAAAGGCATAGGATTTTTGTCCCAATAATGCTCTCACTAGTCCTTCTGGAGCCTTTCAATGTCTGAAATCAAACTAAATGAGTGACAAATCTCTCATAAAATGCCCTCTATTAACCTTCCCATACAATGTCCTAAAAAATATTTTATTTACGAATTAGACATACAAACTTTGATACGAATACGACAGTAAAAGTCATAAAATTATTAAATATTCTTGTCTAGAGTGCAAGAGGTCCTAATCGTACGATTCTCTTCTAGGGTATGAGAGGGGTCCCAAATTCAAATCTTGGAATGACTCGGAGCTGAAATCTGCCTAACAAAGGGGGAATTGAATAAAAAGAACAAATCCATGTCAGACACATACCTATATCCGAATCCAAGTAACATAGATCTAAAGATGTTGTCATACACCTCGGGGAAAGTTAATTAGAACATTACATAATGTGACTGAGTTTCTTCATAGCTGCCTAATTGTTATGTAATTTTGTTTTTTTAACACAGTTTGAAGAAAAATTCAAAAGTCTCAAATCTAAGAGCATAATAAACTTGCAACCTGTCTATTTAGCAGTCACACTTAATTGGTTAAAGGAAATTATTAAATTTAGGAAATTCATAAACAACAGATGTTTTGCCTTCTAGTGTATTCAGATTCTGAACTAACAAGTATGACTGGAATCATAATATAGATAAAAGCTACAACCTGGTTTTACCGCGATTTTAAAAGCCACCAGCATCCAGTTTCAGCAAGGCAACAATACATTGTACCATATAAAACGTAAAAACGTTGGTCTCTAGTGAAAATTAACAGGAGTTCTAAGAAAAAATGGACTGATACCTAGAAATCAAGAATAGGGCATTTGGTCTAGTGGTATGATTCTCGCTTTGGGTGCGAGAGGTCCCGAGTTCGATTCTCGGAATGCCCCAATGCCTTCTTTTAGCCAAAGGTTAAAACAAATTCAAACTTATATTCCAATGCTTTTCAATATAATTAAACAAAATAGCTAAAACAATTTAGTTGATCAGAGATTTTATCAATAAACAAAGAAAGTATTGCACTACTCTTGAAAATTAAGCCCCCCTATAGATGTATGTTATAAACATTGAAGGCAACAAATTCTCATTTTTTTTCCATTTTGCATTGCCATTTGAAAATTCAGTCCCCCTATAGATGTTATAAGCTTGGTGAATGCATGATTCGTTTCGGATCTAAACTAGAATAACCAAATGGCTTTAGCAGCTAAAGACTAAACTAGATATCACCTACACAACTTGCATCAAGAGATATTCGAGCATTCAGTATGCAAAGTCCCCCTAGAAATCTTTTTCACCTTTTCTAAATTTTTACAAATTGAAATAATTGATCAGATTCCAACCTCAAGGCAACTTCTATACTAATATGTCCCCAAAAACGAAGACTTTACCATTCAACCTTTTTCCTTTTTACAGCTAAAGTAATTAGCATTTGTGCAAATAGAAGACTTTACTAATCAACCTTTAGAGCCTTGTAGATACAAGGTTACTTCTTACTAGTGAACAATTCTTCATAACTGCTAATCATCCGGTATGTTTGTCCACATACGAACAAACAATTCTGAAGCACCTTTCTATGTATTTCACTGGAAATATAGCTCAGAAACAATTTAGTTGAACAGTCTTTATCAATAACAATAAACAAAGAAGGGTATGCACTATTGTTGAAAATTCTACACATATAAATATTATAAACATTATACATATCAACATTGGGCATTTGGTCTAGTGGTATGATTCTTGCTTAGGGTGCAAGAGGTCCCGAGTTCAATTCTTGTAATGCCCCCTCTTTTTTTCTCTTTTTTATTAGTTAAGCTTTACAATATGAAATATAAATCAAAAGTGTCGAACCAGCAGTTTGTTGCTAAATATATTGAAAAAGGATATTATTAGCAAGTTGCGACAGCTAACAACGGACCTGTAACTCATCAGGAAAGGTTAGATATGCCGTTGCCTGTAAAAGCAAGCGCATGCACATGGAGAAAACAAATATTTGAGGGCATATGCAATTGTAAGGGGAACTTGTTTAGAATTTTTCCATTTAAAGTTGACAAATTGGAATCCTTTTAAAAAAATGCTAAACATGATAAATAGTAAAGTAAGGCATTTGGTCTAAAGGTATGACTCTTATCTAGGGTGTGAGAGGTCCCAAATTCAATTTTTGGAAAAACACAGAACTGAAAACTGCCTAACAAAGGGGGAATGAAATAAAAAGAACGAATCCATGACAGACACATGCCTATATCTGAATCCTTGTAAGGTACATCTAAAGATGTTAACATACAGGTCGGGAAAAGCTTATTAGAACATTACATTTTGTGACTGGGTTCCTTCATAGCTGCCTAATTGTTATGTAGTTTTGTTTTCTAAACCATTTTAAAGAAAAATTCAATCTAAAATCTAAGAGCATAATAAACTTGCAAACTATCGATTTAGCAGTCAGACACTTAATTGTTAAAGGAAATTTATAAACAATAGATGTTTTGCCTTCTAGTGGATTCATATTCTGAACTAACAAGTACCGATCACAAAATAGATGAAAGCTACAACCTGGTGTTGACGCGATTTTAAAAGCCACCGGCATCCAGTTTCGGATAGGCAACAATACACTGCCATATAAAATATAAGAGTGGCAAACATTGGTCTCTAGTGAAAATTAACAGGAGTTCTAGCAGAAAAGGATTGATAACTGAAAACCAGATAGTATAACTTTTAGGAACAGGGCATTTGGTCTAGTGGTATGATTCTCGCTTCGGGTGCGAGAGGTCCCAAGTTCAATTCTCGGAATGCCCCAAAAACTTTTAGCTGAATGTCAAAACAAATTCAAACCTATCTTCAATGCTTCTCAATAAACAAAATTGCACACAAACAATTTTGTTGATCAGAGATTCATCAATAAACAAAGAAAGTATTAGTATTGCACTATTCTTAAAACTTAAGACTAGGGGTGCTTATCGAGCGAGTTGAGTAGTGCTCGACTCGTTAAGCTCGATAAAATTTTGCTCGACTCAACTCGTTAAGCTCGCCAAAATTTTTACCTTGTTTTTTTTTTATAAACAAGGAAAAAATGTGAGGTCTGAGGGATAAATAGGTCTTTACTAAAAGCAAAAACTAGTTAATAAGAAAGCCAAATGTCTGGTTTTTAATAGACACAAAATCTAATTTCTTCTCTTTTGTGCAGTCACTACACCAAACAAAGTGGTAAACAAAGATACAAAGCTTGGTCGATATATGATTCGTTTCGGATACCTAGAAGAATAACCAAATGGCTTTAGCAGCTAGAGACTAAAGTGATATCACCTACACAGCTTGCACCAAAAAGATATTCAAGCATTCAGTATGCAAAGTCCTGGAAATAAAAGGTAATGAGGATTCAGGACACGACACTTACCTATCATTCAACATCCCCCTAATCATTCAATAACCTCATCTTTAACCATTATCTTAAGCATCAAGTTACTATTCAAACATCATAACAACACACTGACAAGGCGCTAGCATCTCCTCATCAAAATTTATCAGGATATTGAAGAAAAATATAATAAGTAAAACCTAATCATGATTAAGAATAAAGATTGGGCATTTGGTCTAGTGGTATGATTCTCGCTTTGGGTGCGAGAGGTCCCGAGTTCGATTCTCGGAATGCCCCTTTTTCTTATTTTTCGTTTTTGGGTATCTTGCATTGCCATTTGAAACCATTAAGGCAAGAGGAATCTGGACCAAAGTCATTTTTCAAAGTATTAATTGTTTTCTGACACGACTATATACAATGAGTTGCAAACGTTAATTAAATAATCAACAACCTATATTGAGCAGCTATTCTTCTTGCTTGTGATTTCAAAGTTTGCAGATAAAAGAAAAGGCATTACATAAGCATGTAAGGAACCAGAATTTGAGGAGCAGGCTTAAACAGATCTTTATGGAAAGAAAAACTAGTCAATGAGAAAGCCAAGTGCCCGGTTTTCTATCGACACAATCCAATTTTCTTCTTTTGTGCAGTGACTACACTAAACATAGTGGTGAACAAAGCTACAAAGCTTGGTCAATGTATGATTCCTTTCGGATCTTTAGTAGAATAACCAAATGGCTTTAGCAGCTAAAGAGTAAAGTAAATATCACCTACACAGCTTGCATCAAAAAGATATCCGAGCATTCAGTATGCAAAGTCCCGGAAATAAAAGGTTATCAGGACACGACACTTACCTATCATTCAATAACTCCCTATTCACCCAATAACCTCATCTTTAACCATTGGCTTAAGCATCAAGTTAGTATTTAAACATCATGACAACATGCTGACAAGGCTAGCATCTCCTCCTCAAAATTTATCAGGATCTTGAAGAAAATATATAATAACTAATACCTAATCACGGTTAACATCAAAGATTGGGCATTTGGATTTTGGTCTAGTGGTATGATGTGCTAGAGTTCCCGAGTCCGATTCTCGGAATGCCCCCCCCCCCCAAAATCCATTCTTTGTTTCAGTTTTATCTTAATTTTCACAACTTGAAATAATTGATCAGATTCCAACCTCAAGTCAGCTTCTACACTAATAAAGAACTTAATAATGAATTCCAGATCTGTTCTCTGACAAGATTCCTCAATCCTCATAAAAAAGTACCTAACATAAATAAATAATAAAATTAAGTTCAATGCCTGCACAAATGGGGACATTTTAACCTAATTTCACTAGAGCTAAACCACTCAAAGAGGGTCATTAAACAAACAGAAAATTTTTGCAAAACTTAAAAAAATTGAAAAATCATCAGGCGATATACTTTTACTTACTGCTGAGAAAGTAATCACCATAAAGCAGTTAACTGTATACAGCTTGAAAACGAGACTTGTAAAGCTCCATAATCAGGCGATCGGTGGTTTCTCGCTGGAACCGGTGGAGCAAGGAAACGAGTTATCGACAAAAGGGAAGACAAGGGTCAAAATGGAGTCCACCGTCCACGGCCTAATACAGGCAACATAATCCCTAAACTAAATCTAATTTAAAATAACAATTTAGGCCGCGCCATCCAAAATTTGATTAAATTCGATTTTTTAATTCTGTGTTATTTAAATTGTTTAAGTTGTTCAAATTAATTACATTTTTTAACTCAATTAAGGCAATAAAATAACCGAACGTTCAGCTAACACTTCATAAACTATTTGGTGGGAAGTTTATTTATTTGTTAAACGAACGAATATTAACATAATTTTTTATTTGTTTAATTAAATGAACGAACGCGGAGAAAGAGCTCATTTATTCATTTACGTTCGTAAACGTTCGGTAATCCGTTCGTTTATGTTTGTTTGAATTTATTCACATATGTCCATTTATATTTATTATTTTTCATAAAATAATAACAAATGTATTATATTTAAAAAATAAAAACATATATTGAAAAAATGAAATAAAAAAATTAAACAATACTCAATGTACGTGACTTCAGACTTCTTAAGAAAAAAATTAAACAGTACTCAATGTTTGTTTCCGTTCGTTTGTGTTCGTTTATCATTTTAATGAACGAACACGAACAAGCTACAGTCCTTCACGAACGAATAGGTTACACTCCTTTACGAACGGACACAGACAAGAAATTATATTTGTCTCGTTATTCGTATTCATTTACTTGTTCAATTAAAATTAAACAAACGAACATAAAATACTCGTGTTCGAGTTCAATTTAAAATGCCCCTTTTATCTTTTAACTCTTTTAGGTCTCTTGCATTGCCATTTGAAACCACTAGACAAGAGGAATCTGGACTAAATTCATTTTTCACAGCATTAATTGTTTTCTGACAAGACTATATACAATGAGTTGTAAAACTTAATTAAATAAGTAATAACCTATGTTGAGCAACTATTCTTCATGCTTGTGATCTCAAAGATTTCAGATAAAAGAAAAAGAATCACATAAACATTAGAGGAGCATGCTTAAATAGATCTTTACCTAAAGCAAAAACTAGTTAACGAGAAAGCTAAAATGTATGGTTTTTATAGACACAAAATCTAATTTCTTCTCTTTTGTGCTGTCACTACACTAAACAAATTGGTGAATAAAAGTACAAAGCTTGGTCGATGTATAATTCATTTTGGACCTTAGTAGAATAACCAAATAGCTTTAGTAGCTAGAGATTAAAGTAAATATCACCTACACAGCTTGCATCAAAAAGATATTCAAGCATTCAATATGAAAAGTCCAAGAAATAAAAGGTAATCATGACACGACACTCACCTATCATTCAACATCTCCCTAATCATTCATAACCTCATCTTTAACCATTATCTTAAGGATCAAGTTAGTACTCAAACATCATAACAACATACTGAAAATTAACAATTTAGGCTGCGCCATCAAAAAATTCAATTAAATTAAAAAAATGTTATTTTTTAATTTTTGTTATTTAAATTAGATTATTTAAATTGTTCGAGTTATTTATATTAATTAGGTTTTTAAAATTTTTAACTACGAGTTGAGTTTGTCTTTACAAAGTTTAAATAATTAAAATATTAAGGGTAAATTACATGTGTTACTATCCAATTATGTGGTATGTCTTATTTTGACCCTCTAACTAAAAGAAATAGACAATAACATTATTAAACTTTTAAATTGTTCCTAACCAAACCACCACGTTAAAAGGATGTGACGTGACATTTAACAAAAATTTATATAATCACGTATTTAGTGTATATTAATTACTTATTATATCAATTTAGTCTTAATTTTAATTTAACTAAATAAAAATTAGTCAACCAATAAAATAGCAACACGTGACATCACCCGATTTGGTAGATGCATATAAAACTTTAATTCTTCTTTTTTCAATTTGGGTTGGACTTTCAATTTTTAGATTTTATCTTCTCATATCTCTACTTTTATATTTATTTATTTATTTATTTATGTTCTTCTAAGATTCCAATTTTTTATTATAAAAATAGAATCTGATTCGAATAATCATGACTTTTGAATTTATACATTACTCCATAAACTATTTGAATATAATGGTTTGATTTAATTTTTAATTTTATTAGTTTATTTCTTCAAAATTTAAATTCTCTAATAACTTTATCATAATTAAGCGTAATGAGTACTCAATAGACCTGCATACTGCTGGTTACCGTTAAGTGAAAGGCTCGATGTCTTCAACCAAAATTAGCGTCGATGAAGGGTGTAGATGTTTCTTTTGAAATTGGAAAAACGAAAACCGAAAAAGAAATGAGAATTTGACACATTCAATTTTAGAGTGGTTTGACCTTCTAACCAAGGTTTACATCCACAACCTTAGCATCCACACTAAGGATTTCTCAATTCGCTAACAATGAATTCTTCCTTTATACAGGCTAAAAAGCTAACATTTACATCCCTATCTTTTCACAGGCTAAGATAGAACCCTCTCCTTAATTTTTTATAAGGATCAAATAGAACCTATCCCTTAATTACGAGGTCTTGACTAGGGATGGGCATGGGTCGGGTTGGGTTTTTGGCCCACTCGAACCCGACCCAAAAACAAATACCCTAAACTCGCACCTAACCCGACCCGAACATTTTATTTAAAAAAATCCAATCCAACCCGACCCGACCCGAAAATAAATATATTAAACTCGACCAGACCCGACCTATAGAAAAAAATTAATTTTAGGGACTTAATTGTAAAAAAAATAATTTAGGGGACTTAATTGTAAAAATGTAATTTGAGAGACTAAATTGTAGATAAAAATTCAATTTTAAGGACCTACTTATCAATATATATATATATAATTTAGTGGCAGCCGTATCGATACGGTGTGTTTTGAAACAGCCCAACGGCTAGTCACGTACCGATACGGTTGTATCGCGTACCGATATGCCTAACTACCCCAACGGTCATATTTCCCAACGGTCTTTTAATTTGCAGGACCGTACCGATACGCTAGGTAAGCGTATCGATACACATCAGCTGAAGTACACAACGACTACTTCCTTATCGGGACCGTATCGATACGGTTTGAAGGGTATCGATATGCCAAGCTGCAGAACTGCATTTATGGTGGGAAATAAAGGCTCCAACGACTCCAATCCAACCCCAACGGCTAGTAACGGCTACAAACTCAATTGGGAGTATAAAAGGGACCTCCAAGCATCAAGAGAAGGTTAATGCTTCAATTGTTACAACATTATGATGACAAATTGTGTCTAGAACTTTTATTGTTCATTATTTGCTTAGACAACACTAGTGAGCTAAATATTGTTAAATTTGCTCAAGTGTTTAGGTTTTGGGTGAGAGCTTTATAGTGCAAACATATACCCATTAGAGAGATTTCTAGTTTGCTAAGTCTTTCTTGTGTAAGAGAGTGTTTGATCAAGCTTTGGGTAGAAAGCTTGATCGTTGTAATGGTTTCCTCCTAATCCGAGAAAAGGGGACGAAATTCTTAGTGAATTTGTTTGGAAATCCTTAGTGGGAAGCTAAGGTAGTGGATGTAGACCTTGGTTAGAAGGTTGAACCACTATAAATCCTTGTGTAAATTGTCTATCTTTTCCTTCCCACAACTACACCCAAATTATCCAACTTCTCCACACTTGGTGAGCAAGAACGGTTGAAGGAATCGAGCCCTCACAACTCAAGTCCCAAAAGGACTAACCACTTCAACTAAAAAGGATGAAATTGAAAAATGGATTCCTAAGGGGACTAAATTTTGTGCAACTAACGTTTATGGATCCAAAGCAATTTAGATACCAAAATTTGTATGATTGTCTTGATTAGGTGTGATGGAGATGTTCAACAAGTCCAATCAATGAGGGGCAGCTCCATGCACACAAGGAAGAACACTTGAAGAAGGTGGGCTTCACATCCTCCATTGGGTTCAAGTGTGGTAAAAATCTAGTTGTTTTTGCTTTTATTTGTCTTATTTTTTTAATTTCAACTAGATGATCATATATGTTGAACTAACATTGTTTGATGCTTTGAGTAAGGGGGAGCCAAATTTTAAAACCAAATTTTTAATAGTGTCAATTTTCTTTTTACCTCCTAAGTTATTTTGAGCCCAATGTCATTTTAAATTCTTTTTGATATAACAAAAAGGGGGAGAAATGGTTTGAAAAATTGATCTTTCAAGTTTTTCAAGAGAATAAGGGGGAGCTTTAATCTAATTCAAATTTTAAGTCTCTTATTCAAATTTTAAAATACAAAACAATTTTTCAAGTTGGTTTTATTATATCAAAAAGGGGGAGATTGTAGAACTAAGTGTTTTGATATAATATTTGAAAAATGTTTTGGACTAAATTGAAAAGAATTTAAAATATGTTTTAAGTCAAAAACAACTTGAAAATATGTTTAAGGGTTTTACAAGGCTTTGGAATGATTTAAAGTGCATTTAAAGTAGTCAAAATCAAGCATTTCAAGTGCCCGTACCGATACGGTCTGGTACCGTACCGATACGCCTTAGGGTTTCAACTACAGGAATTTTCCATTAGCCAAAACCCGTACCGATACGCTTAGCCATATCGATACGGTGTGTTTTGAAATAGCCCAACGGCTAGTCGCGTACCGATAAGCCTAACTACCCCAACGGTCATATTTCCCAACGGTCTTTTAATTTGCAGGACCATACCGATACGCTAGGTAAGCGTATCGATACGCATCAGCTGAAGTGCACAACGGCTACTTCCTTATCGGGACCGTATCGATACGGTTTGAAGGGTATCGATACGCCAAGCTGCAGAACTGCATTTATGGTGGGAAATAAAGGCTCCAAGGACTCCAATCCAACCCCAACGGCTAGTAACGGCTACAAACTCAATTGGGAGTATAAAAGGGACCTCCAAGCATCAAGAGAAGGTTAATGCTTCAATTGTTACAACATTATGTGTAACACCCGGGTTTAGGGGTCGGGTGAAAATAATATTTTGAGTCTTGGTTTTCTAATTAAATAATATTTTATTCTTGTGGGCCTCGGGATTTCAAAATGGTTAAGGCTATGTTGGGCCTATCTCTTGGGTCCAAAATCCATGGACTTTAAGAGATGTGGGTTTGTCTATTTATTAATGGCATTTTAGTAAATAGTTGGTCTTCCAACTAAAACCCATTTTAGTTTTATTTCATTATAGTTCAAATAAACAAAAATCCCATCTTCTTCATACCAAAACCAACGACAAAGAGGCCTCCCCCTCCATTTTCACTATTCCATTTCATCCCACCTTCATTTGAGCTCGGTTTTGAAAGGTAAATACATTTCCAACTTGCTCTCATCTTCCTCTCTTCAAAAGTACAAGTAGTTTTCATTTTCATCCATGTTTTGGAATTTGAGTTTTTGGAGGAATTGAATAAAAATGGTAACTTTATTGTCTTTAACTTGAGGTTTTGATTTAATAATGTTAGATATGAAGTTTATGAACCAAATGGTCCAACATATATGATTTTTACATGGTTTTATACTCATTCCCGGATTTGGGTTTTGTGGGGGGGTTTTGAAGGGTTTTGGAAGAGTTTTTGGGGTTGTTTTAGGTTGGAATTTGAGGGCTAATGTTAGTATGTTAGTTAAGGGTTGTTTTGGAATCATTTGGAAGTGTTATAAGTGTTGAAATCATGAGTTTTGATTGAGGTTTGTGGGCTGCTCGGGTTTGATGATTTTGGGAGTTGTTCATGGCTTGTAATCTTGTGTTTAATGCTTGATTTGTGTTTCGGGTTATCTACATTGATGCATGAGCTGATTTGAGGTTGTTTGGATTGTGTTGAGATTGTTTAGAGACAAGGACTTGTGTTGGTAAAGCATCGGAAGTGAATCTGGAAGCTTGAAAGTGTTACTTGCTTGATAGTTGAGCTTGGAAGTGAAGGTGAGTGGTTAATGTTTTCAAAGTGGTTTTTAAGTGTTTGGTTTAAGCATGTGGACTGGGTTGGGCTTGGTAGACTCACCTAGAGTTGGGATTAGAGTGGTAGCCTAATCCCAAGCTTTAGTTAGAGACTTTGGTTGCACTCTTTAATGGTTGTATATGCCTCGTAATGATTGTGTTTATGATGGTTGTGTATAATGTATTATACATATATGTTGAGGCATGTTATTGATGCATTGTGATATGCATGTGGATTGTTCATGATTGTGATCATGGTGAGTACGTGCTAAGCACGGAAGTGATATGAGATGTTGTGGATTTTGTTTAATATTGGCACTAGTATACTTGGGTACAAATGATCGATCATTAGGATGTTAGTGTGCACACGTGAGTCAAATGCGCGCGTGGTCTTGATGATGGTAGTCATCAAGATGGAGTACGGGTTCGCCCGGAAATTCTTCTTGTATAAATGATAGTCGGTGATGAGTGTAATCCCATCGACGGGGCATGAGGATGAGTGGAATCCCCTCCGCGAGAATGGTGATGAGTGTAATCCCACCGTGAGGTAAAGTTGTAGTTGGATGTGAGTTCCAACGTGTTTATCCGCATATTCGAGTCATAGCTAGGTGCCAATATGAGTTGACATGTGTATCAATATGATATGGAATGTGATTACCTATTTGGACTAATATATGTGTTTACATATGATGTGATTTGAGCTTGTTGAGCATGGCATATTTTTGGATAATTGTGCATGCATCATTGATATTTTGGCTCTTGAGGATCAAAGGTAAATCATGCATTCTACCTTGGTTGTGTTCGTGCTTGGACCCTGCATTGTCGAGGTTTGTTTTTAAAGAGCTTACCCTCACTAAGCTTTATGCTTACGCTCTCTTTTGTTCGACAATGCAGATCCTTAGTTCGTGGGTTGCTAGTGCAAGAAGGGGCCTCCAAGTGTGTGCTTGTGGTGCTAGCTTAGCTATCAAGTATGGGTATTTTTAGTTATGATGTAATGGTCAAGCAATTGGATATGTATTTGTGGCTTGATGTCTTTTGAAGTATGTTGATGATGGTTGTTTAGGAGCATGTTAGACTCCTTTCATACGATATGTTGATTTGGCCTTTGGATGTATGCCTTGCTTGTAAACCATGTTGGATTTGCCTATCTTATTTGTCTAATTGTTGACCTTGTTGAAGCATGCTATCTTTAAGGCCATGTTTAATCTTTGAATGGATGTTCTACCATGTAACCTTGTGTTTTATGAGTATGTTGCTATAGGGTGCATGCCTCTAGAATGTACTTGTATGATTTGTATGCTTCGTGTAGTCGTTTCAGACGTTTGGGATCAATTGGAGATGTCTAAAACTGATTTTGGGAACTTGCAGACAGCAGGTGTTTCGAAACGGGTAGAGTCGTTTCGAAACGGGTGTGGTTCCAGGGTCCCCCGTATCGGAACTCGTTTCGATACGTTTTGGCCACTATGAGCCCCTATTTCGAAACAAGTTTCGAAACACTTTTTCTACTGGAATCGCCTGTTTCGAAACTAGTATCGAAACGGAAAGGCAAAACGAGACCCTGTTCTGAAACGGGGTGGATGCGTTTCGAAACGGGCGTCTGGCTTTTTAAACTGGGCTCGTGTTTTGAAACGGGCTTTGACTGTTTCGAAACACATGCCTATTTTTGGGCTTTTTGACATCTCTGAAGGGTTCCAAGTTTTGGGCTTAGGCCCTGTTAGTTGTTGGGCTTCCGCTTAGGTTCAATTGATGTATTTAGATAAGATAAAATGAAAAAGTTTTCCTAGGGTCTGTAACCGAAGTGGAGCCTTAACGGGTTTCATCTCGGTTATCCCCATGTAATCCACTCGGACCGGTTAAGCGTCCGGACCGGGATGAGGGGGTTACATTATGATGACAAATTGTGTCTAGAATTTTTATTGTTCATTCTTTGCTTAGACAACACTAGTGAGCTAAATATTGTTAAATTTGCTCAAGTGTTTAGGTTTTGGGTGAGAGCTTTATAGTGCAAACATATACCCATTAGAGGGATTTCTAGTTTGCTAAGCGTTTCTTGTGTAAGAGAGCGTTTGATCAAGCTTTGGGTAGAAAGCTTGATCGTTGTAACGGTTTCCTCCTAATCCGAGAAAATGGGATGAAATTCTTAGTGAATTTGTTTGGAAATCCTTAGTGGGAAGCTAAGGTAGTGGATGTAGACCTTGGTTAGAAGGTTGAACCACTATAAATCCTTGTGTAAATTGTCTATCTTTTCCTTCCCACAACTACACCCAAATTATCCAACTTCTCCACACTTGGCGAGCAAGAACGGTTGAAGGAATCGAGCCCTCACAACTCAAGTCCCAAAAGGACTAACCACTTTAACTAAAAAGGATGAAATTGAAAAATGGATTCCTAAGGGGACTAAATTTTGTGCAACTAACGTTTATGGATCCAAAGCAATTTGGATACCAAAATTTGTATGATTGTCTTGATTAGGTGTGATGGAGATGTTCAACAAGTCCAATCAATGAGGGGCAGCTCCATGCACACAAGGAAGAACACTTGAAGAAGGTGGGCTTCACATCCTCCATTGGGTTCAAGTGTGGTAAAAATCTAGTTGTTTTTGCTTTTATTTGTCTTATTTTTTTAATTTCAACTAGATGATCATATATGTTGAACTAACATTGTTTGATGCTTTGAGTAAGGGGGAGCCAATTTTAAAACCAAATTTTTAATAGTGTCAATTTTCTTTTTACCTCCTAAGTTATTTTGAGCCCAATGTCATTTTAAATTCTTTTTGGTATAACAATAAGGGGGAGAAATTGTTTGAAAAATTAATCTTTCAAGTTTTTCAAGAGAATAAGGGGGAGCTTTAATCTAATTCAAAATTTAAGTCTCTTATTCAAATTTTAAAATACAAAACAATTTTTCAAGTTGGTTTTATTATATCAAAAAGGGGGAGATTGTAGAACTAAATGTTTTGATATAATATTTGAAAATGTTTTGGACTAAATTGAAAATAATTTAAAATATGTTTTTAGTCAAAAACAACTTGAAAATATGTTTAAGGGTTTTACAAGGCTTTGGAATGATTTAAAGTGCATTTAAAGCAGTCAAAACCAAGCATTTCAAGTGCCCGTACCGATACGGTCTGGTACCGTACCGATACGCCTTAGGGTTTCAACTATAGGAATTTTCCAGTAGCCAAAACCCGTACCGATACGCTTAGCCGTATCGGTACGGTGTGTTTTGAAATAGCCCAACGGCTAGTCGCGTACCGATACGCCTAACTACCCCAACGGTCATATTTCCCAACGGTCTTTTAATTTGCAGGACCGTACCGATACGCTAGGTAAGCGTATCGATACGCATCAGCTGAAGTGCACAACGACTACTTCCTTATCGGGACCGTATCGATACGGTTTGAAGGGTATCGATACGCCAAGCTGCAGAACTGCATTTATGGTGGGAAATAAAGGCTCCAACGACTCCAATCCAACCCCAACGGCTAGTAACGGCTACAAACTCAATTAGGAGTATAAAAGGGACCTCCAAGCATCAAGAGAAAGTTAATGCTTCAATTGTTACAACATTATGATGACAAATTGTGTCTAGAACTTTTATTGTTCATTCTTTGCTTAGACAACACTAGTGAGCTAAATATTGTTAAATTTGCTCAAGTGTTTAGGTTTTGGGTGAGAGCTTTATAGTGCAAACATATACCCATTAGAGGGATTTCTAGTTTGCTAAGCGTTTCTTGTGTAAGAGAGCGTTTGATCAAGCTTTGGGTAGAAAGCTTGATCGTTGTAACGGTTTCCTCCTAATCCGAGAAAATGGGACGAAATTCTTAGTGAATTTGTTTGGAAATCCTTAGTGGGAAGCTAAGGTAGTGGATGTAGACCTTGGTTAGAAGGTTGAACCACTATAAATCCTTGTGTAAATTGTCTATCTTTTCCTTCCCACAACTACACCCAAATTATCCAACTTCTCCACACTTGGCGAGCAAGAACGGTTGAAGGAATCGAGCCCTCACAACTCAACAAATACGAGTAGTCAATTTTTGACTTTTAAGACATTTAAAATAAAATTTGAGTCAAAAATCTTTTCAAAAACCTTTCAATGTATTTTTCAAGTTGAATGGACCTTGAATTAATTTTGCTATATTTGTTCAAGTCCAAAAACAGTTTTCATTGAGTTATATTAAAATAAATATCTCAACAATCTCCCCTTTTTCATATATCGAAACCATAGGAAAAATTATTTTTTAAAATGCTCCACCTTAGAAAAATAATTTTAAAAAAAGAGAATATTAGAAAAATATTTAAGCTCCCCCTTTTTCTTTTTGAAATTATTTTTTTTCAAACTTATCTCTTCCCCTTTTTGTTATATCAAAATAGATCTGACAAACTTGACCTGAGACCATAGACCCGAGAACTGCTTTACCCGAATTGAGACTTGAAATCGACCCTAACACGAAGACCCGAATTTGATTCGAAACCCAAAATAAATTGAACCCGAACCGAATTTTAGTGTATCCGAAAATGGACCCGAACCGGTTTTCAACCAAATCGAATGGAACCAAACCAATTTTCAACTGTAACGCCCCAGTTTTGAGCCCGAAGATTTCTAGTTTGTTGAGTTGATCAATCGATTGCAAATGGCCAAGAGGGGGTGAATTGGCGATTAAAATTTGAAGAGGGAAATTGGATAAATGAAAAATTGGACACAAGGCAATTTATAGTGGTTCAAGTTCCTAAATGAACTCTACCTCCACTACCTTAGCTCCCACTAAGAATTTTCAACTAATCCACTAATCGATTCTTCCCCTTTTCTTGGATGAGGAGGAAACCTTACAAGACCGATTAAGCTTTCTAGCCAAAATCTTAATCCAACTCACTCTTTACAAAGAAGGAATTTGGTAAACCTTACAATTACCTCTCAAAGGTTGTTGTTTACCCAAATACAATCAATCACACCCCAAACTTTCAATAAAAATTACAATGAAAAACTCAATTGAGTTAGGTACAAAGATTTGACTCTAAATTATCAATGTTTGGATTTGAATGCTTTGATGTTGCTTGAAGGCTCAATGGTTGTTGTTGTAGCTTTAGAGACTTGTTTTTATACCATCTCATTAATTTCTAGCCGTTTGGGTGGTTGAGATCATCAATAGAGCTATTGGGGCTCTCTCTTCCCTCCATAAATGCAGTTTTGCAGCTACCCGTATCAAAACACGGTACCCCTGTAGCGAAATGGACACTCAAAAAAGAAAGAGTCGTTATGTGTAAAATGGACCATATCGAAATAGTTAGAGACCGTATCGAAACAGTAAAGGCAAAAAGGAAGGCCGTATCGAAACGAATAAGGTCTGTATCGAAACGTTTTGAAACTGTCAATTGGTGTTTCGAAACAGCTTAGGGGTGTATCGAAACGCTTAACCAAATCTTCAAAACCAGTTTTTGACAAGTAACGACTAGTTCATTTAATGCCTAATTTTAAAATTACTTAACCCCTGTATCGAAACGGGTGTGAGCCGTTTCGAAACGATACTCAAAAATCAAAAGCCCAGATGAAGGTTGTATCGAAATGGGCTTGAGCCGTTTCGAAACATATGTCTCTAGTGGAAAAATGTATCGAAACACTTTGAGGGTGTTTCGAAACGCCCGGGCGATTTTGTATATTTTGGCTTTGAAACACTTAGAAATATTTATGGGGTTTAAGTTTTGACTTCAAAACATTTTAAGTATAAATTGTACTTGTCAAAATCAAGTATTTTGATTACTTAAAAATTTATTTACTTTGTAATTTAGTCCTTGAATTACTTGTTATATCAAAATCAAATATTAGTTTTACATAGGTTGATTAGACGGTTTGACGGACCAGGATTAGAGATTCGAGTCAGATTTGGGATAAAAATCGGAATAAATATTTTTGAGTGAGGTAAAAATATGGAAAATATCTTAAAATCAATATTTAATATATGTATATTTTTGGTAAAGTCAATTTTGAAAAATGCAATTCAGAAATTGGACATTTTGGGATAGAGACCAAAATGTAAAGAATGCAAAATTGTTTTATAAAAGGGTCAAAACTTAGAATCTTTAAGGAGTTAATTTGCCAAATGTTTTAATCTAATTTTTCTCTCAATTTGTATTATTTGAAATGAGTTTTAATTAGTGAATTAAATTAAATGTGATTTAATAAAAGAGAAGTAGTTATTTCTTAAAATCACATTTGATGCAACTTTTCTCTCAAAGTTCCTTCAGCCAAACACTATTTTTTCATCAAAGATTTCAGGTAATTTTCTTTATTTCTTAAACTTTTGATTTCTAATGATTCTTCAATCTTGTTTTCCAAAATCTCATTATTTTCCTTTGTTTTTCAAGAGTAAAACATCCAATTGAGAGGAAATTCACTCATTGGAGGTAAGGTTCATTATTCTCCTCTAATGAATGGTTCTTTACTGAAATTCCAAAGTATTTGATCCTTGGTTAATGTTTTCTAATGAATTTTAATGATTTAATTATGGAAAATTGGTTAAGTCAAGGTTTAATTGAGAAGATTAAGTAATTTTCATTTTGGATCTATTTTGTTGAGTTCTTGATTGGTTCTAATCATGTTTTTGATGTTTTATAATGTTAATAAGTTGGTTTTAACAATGGAATCCCGAAACTAGGTGAATCTCTAATTTTCTAGGTTGTTAGTTATGAGTTTTTGAGGAGTTGTGGTTGTTTTATGAATGTTGGAGGTATATTGATGTTATTAGATTGTTTTTGGATGTTAATTGAAGGTAATTGATGGATTAAACCTTTAGGTTTTGTCTGGGTTAGGTTTGGAAGGTGTTTGATGTTGATTTCGGTTGTAGTGGAGGGGTTTTTGGTGGATTAATGTTGCTGAGTCTTTGAATGCATTTATATGCATTGAATACTCTATTTTTGTGTGGTTAAAACTAGGGAGGTTGATCCTCAAGCTTGTGGTACCGTTTCGGAAGCTTTGGAGGAGTAGTTCGCATCGGCGAACAAGATTTTACGTAGTCGGTGAGTGAGAACGTGGAATTCAGCTTTGAAATGGTTTAAAAGTTATTTTGGGAGTTTAAATTAAGCTTGAAATGCTGGTTTAAACTCGGAAGTAAGTATGTCTAGATTTCTCTCTCAGTTGTGTTTTGGCGAAATTGGTTTTATGCACTTGTTTTTGAGTTACATGGTACCTACTGTTTAAGCATGTTTAAAGTATGATTTATACTAATTTTGATCATATAATGATGTTGGATGCATTTGGAAAATGGTCCATGTAAGTATGAGGAATACTTGTAAATGCATAGTTTAATGCATTGGAAATGGTTCTGAAATGTTACATATAAAAACAGTGAGGTACATGGTGCACTATAATAAGCATGTTGGGAGGCTCAATTGATCAACCAAGTAGCCAAGAGGGGATGAATTGGTTTTAAGGTGACAGAGATGGAAGCTATGGAACTAAAATTTGGACACAATGATTTATAGTGGTTCAAGCTTCTAACCAAGCTCTACATCCACTACCTTAGCTTCCCACTAAAGATTTTCAACAAATTCACTATTGAATTTCTTCCCCTTTTCTAAGCTAAGGAGGAAACCCTTTACAACACTCAAAGCTTCTACCCCAAAGCTTGAGCAAACCATCTTTTACAAAGAGAAAATATTTAAGCAAACTTAGAAAACCCTCTAAGGTATAATGTTTGCACAATTAAGCTCACTCACCCAAAACCTAACACTTGACCATGTATAACAATTAAGCTCACAAGTGTGTTTTATAAGGAAATTAACAATTAAAAGCAGAAACCCTTTAATGGCTTCATGATCGTTACTAGACGATGGGGGTTGTTTAGAGCCGTTGGGGACTTTAATTCCAACAATAAATGCATTCAGGGCAGGTCGGTATCGGTACGCGAGACATCAGTATCTGTACATGCCTTAAATAGAAAGAGCCATCGTAACGGTACACTAAAGTCTGTACCGGTACGAGCACTATGAGTAGCGATACGGGGACAAGCGTATCGATACTCAATGCCTGTTTTTGACACTTTGTCTATATAAAATCGTTTAAGACATGTCAAAACCCTTTGAAAACATTTCAAACATATATTTCAAGTTTATGGACTTTTGAAATATTTTTACAAATTAGTTTAAGTCCAAAAACATTTTTCTTTAAGTTATATTAAAATCAAATAACTCAACAATATCCTCATTTTTGATATAACGAAACCACTTGAAAATTTGTTTTTTTTTTGTGAAAAACCCCCCTTAGAAAAATATTTTTAGAAAAAGAGAATATTTTTGAAAATATTTAAAACTCACCCTATTTCTCTTTGAAATTGAATTTTTCAAACCTACCCTTCCCCTTTTCTATATCAAAAATAATTTCAAAACTAAGTTTGAAATCACATTTAAGTTCAAAACACACCAAATGTTAGAAAAATTAGTACCAATTGATAAAAATATAAATTGTTGGAGTAAAATGAAAAAAATATCATGAAAGAATTTTTAAAATAGGTTCCCCCTTACTCAAGCATCAAGTAGATTGTTAGTCCAACAATTTTGCTGAAAAATGTAGCACAAACAATTTTAGAAGTCGTACAACTTAGTTATAAGTTCATACAAAGGCTCTATCAAGTCATAGATATACATTTTGATCATTTTTCTACACATGTTTCTCAAAACATAGCATTTAAACATACAAAAGCATGAATTTCACAAAATTCAACCAAACATTACAAGTTTAAGGCCAAAAACATAACAATCAAGCATAAAATGCCAAAATCATGTAACTCATACAATTTGAGACTCCCCCTAACTATATGCAATTAGGCACAACATGGAGTCATACAAACATGCTTAGATCAACATGAAATTTAGACATGGAAAACACGATCAAGCAAAATTACATGAAATTTAAATTTTTCACTTGAATCAAGATAGGATGTTAAGTCTTCCTTCTTCAAGTGTCATTCCTCTTTTGTGTGTCACGAGCTTCTAATATTTGACTTTGATCATCAATGGCTCAAGTACACCTACAAAAGACAATCAAGTAATTTGTTTGTATCCAAATTGCTTTGGATCCAACAACATTAGTCCCAAATAACTTAGTTCCCTTAGGAATCCATTTTTCAATGTCTTCATTTTTCTTTGAAACAATGAATCCTTTTGGGACCCAAATGTTTTTAACACATTTTCCATTAAAAACATAGGGGAACTATATTGTCTTTGATAAAAATTTGTTTTAACATAATTTGTTTTGGAGCTACCTCCAATTTCACATTTTTGAACATTTTCGTTAAACAAATTCTTTTTGAGGTCATTAATTTCTTTTTGATGATCCTCTTGAAATTTTAGAAGCAAGTTTTGTAAATCGATTTTTTTTCTTCACAAAAGCTTCAAACCCTGCTTCAAGTTCGAGATTGGTTTTAGAAAGCAATTCATTTTCAATTTTCAATTTTGAAATCAACTTTTTGTTTTTAGAAAATGAAGCCTTGAATTTCAAAACCAACTCATCATAGGCTTCTTGTAACTCATCAAAAGTATAAGAATTTAAAGTAGATGAGTTAGAAGTTACCCTTGAATCTTCTTTGATGGCCATGAGACAAAGGTAAGCTACCTCATTATCGGAGGAGTCCTCTTCATCACTTCATGTAGCTACGTATGCCTTCTTCTTATGGCTTGTAACCCCCTAAACCCGACCCAGAAGAAAAGGCCGAATTTAGGAAGTCACAGTTGAAAACTTAACCCTCAATGAAAATCAATTTAAAAATTATACATTAATTTAAAAAGAATATATAACAATAATTTAATAAATATCTTATAATAAATAAAACTTAAATGTCACAATTAATATTCGAACATTTAAATAAAACCTCTAAAATAAACCATGGTAAAAGAATGCTAAAATAATTTGAAAAACATAAATAGTCCCCAAGTATGAAATTACATTAATGTCTCAAATAATAAATAATAATCTCAATAACTAAAAATAGTTTCGTACTAAATAATAAAATAAACGGATAAAATGTGAGATCCTCCAAGTATCAGGTCGCCTAATGTCCAAAGATATCTATAAGAGGAAACTATGGGGGAGTAAGCTAAAGAGCTTAGTGTGTCTCTAAAGTGCAAGAAAATACATAGTAATATTTTCTTTTTAAAATTCTTTAAAACATAAAACAAACGATACAATATCACAAGCGTAAAGCAATGCACTCAACTACGTCCGCCAAAGATGAGAAAGATTCCCATAACCTCCTCTCAACGTCAGCCATCCGAAGTGGAATTTAGCCCGAAGAGTGAACCAATGAACTTCCCCGTACAAATCCCAATCCATGCTCATATATATGTGGTGTTTAAAACTCAAATATCATAAACAAAGTTCCATAAATCCAATATTTCATAAACCATAGTCCACAAATTCGTAAATCATAGTTCTGTAAATCCGATGTCTCGTAAATCAAATGTTTCATAAGTCATAATTAAAACACATTATGAAAAAGTGTGCATGTGATGACAAACAATCAAGCCATAGTGCATATCATAATCAAGCAAGGTGTAAAACCATATAAAAATCATTTATTTATAGCACCGGAAGAAACAAACATCAAGCAGCAATAACTCTAACGTCGAGAAGAACGCCTCTCATATTTAGTCCTATCACTTGGTCTAACTAAATCGGAACCTACAATATAAATTTCTACATCAAAATCTATCACTATGCCACTAGCTAAAAACATATACACTAATATGAAAGAACACTAATGTATAGTCCTCTTAGTACATGCACAGTTTGTTCGAACAAGCGGTGTAACACCCTAAATTTGGAGGGAAAAAAAGGGTTATTACTACCATGGGGTGTTGAACCCATGACCTATGTTTGGTAAACCCATATGTTAACCAAATGAGCCAAGTGCTCTTTTCTGTCAAGTATTACCAAATGTAATATTTGTTTGTTAATTAAGGAGTTTTTTTTTAATTTGATTATATCAGATTCAGACGCTTCACATACTCGATGGAAAATGCCATATTTGTTTTCTCCCCCAACTCCCTTCCTAAAAGAACCAGATCCGGTCACCACCCAGATCTCCGACCACCGCTCGATCGTGGACGTCACCGCCCACACTGCCGTGACCGTCGCCTCGTCCCGGACTCATCTCCGTCCACCACTCGCGCGGTAGCGCTGCCGTCCGTTGCCAAACAGCAACGAAAGAGGTTGTCGGTTACCAATAGTTTGCTACCGTTGTAGCTCCGATCTACGCCACCGTCGGGCCGTGGCGTGCACCGCCAGCACTGGCGTGACCGTCGCCCTGATCCGACCGTGACCCAGCCCTCCACGCGCAGAGAGGTACCGCCATTCGACGTGGAGAGCCGATTGAAGTCCGGCAAAACCCATCGCCGCCCCTGTTTTTTTTCGCGTTTCCGGCCGATCCACCGCCGTTCATGGCTCACCGTGAGCACGACTGAGATCCTTGTGTCTGGATCTGCAAAACCTGAGCTTGCTGCCTCCGTTCGCCGCCGTTAAGGCCTTCGTCGGAGCAACGCTGTTTTTCCGACCACTTTTTGCCTTTAGGGTTAGATCCGGTAAGATCGGGTTAGTTTCCGGCGTTATTTCGATTCCTAGATACATAATATAAAATGAGGGCTTGATTATTTGTGTTTTCTGGTAGAAATGACACGAAAAGGATTTTTCCGGCGAAGTTCCGACGGCCGTCCGGTGACCGGAATTTTTGGGTAAGTGAACCGGGTTCAACCCGGTCTAAAATGGTTCGAACCGGTTTAGCCCAAACCCGAGCCCATCGCCCGTGTCCGACCCGACCCGGTCCGACCTGTCAATCCGAGTCAACCCGAGTCAACTCAGTTGACCCCTGTTGACTGCTGATGTCATGCTGATGTCAGCATTGACTTTGACCAGTTGACTCTGACCCCGTTGACCGTTGGCCTGCTGACGTCAGCGTTGATCGTTGACTTTGACTTTGACCAAAAAGTCAAATTTTCCGAAAAGCCCTATTTTATGTTTTTCGACGTCCTGAGTCCGATTTTGAAGCCCGTTTTGCAAAATTCTGACCCGAAGGCCTCCGAATTTGACCTTGAACCCAAAAGTGTTTAATTTTGTTAAGAGCTCTATGGATAAGAACTGAAATGTTAATTTGTGTATTTGAAGGTATGCAAGTATCTCGGTATTCGAAAATGTCATGGGACATCCAGTCTGGATTCTAATGCGATCGAATGTAGTATCATGAGTCAACCGGTATAACTCGGAACTAAGGTAATACATTACTACCCCTTGTATGCTTTATGTACATGTTGATACCTGGTTAAAGCATGCATGCTTATGATAAGTGTTTTGTGAAATCTGCTTAAGCTGAATTCGATACGAAAAATAAGTATGAGATGTTGGATATGAAATTACGAAAATGCCCTTGGAGCATAAGTATGACTAAACTACCCATCTGATAAAGGGAATGACCTAAAATCTGCATTCGACCTGATTATGCAATTTACACTACCTAAGATGTATGTTTTAATGGTAAGACTTCAGTATCATTATGCAATTTACATTTTGATCATTTTTCTACACGTGCTTCTCAAAACATAGCATTTAAACATACAAAAGCATGAATTTCACAAAATTCAACCAAACATTACAAGTTTAAGGCCAAAAACATAACAATCAAGCATAAAAGGCCAAAATCATGTAACTCATACAATTTGAGACTCCCCCTAACTATATGCAATTAGGCACAACATGGAGTCATACAAACATGCTTAGATCAACATGAAATTTAGACATGGAAAACACGATCAAGCAAAATTACATGAAATTTAAATTTTTCACTTGAATAAAGATAGGATGTTAAGTCTTCATTCTTCAAGTGTCCTTCCTCTTTTGTGTGTCACGAGCTTCTAATATTTGACTTTGATCATCAATGGCTCAAGCACACCTACAAAAGACAATCAAGTAATTTTTTTGTATCCAAATTGCTTTGGATCCAACAGCATTAGTCCCAAATAACTTAGTTCCCTTAGGAATCCATTTTTCAATGTCTTCATTTTTCTTTGAAACAATGAGTCCTTTTGGGACCCAATTGTTTTTAACACATTTTCCATTAAAAACATAGGGGAACTATATTGTCTTTGATAAAAATTTGTTTTAACATAATTTGTTTTGGAGCTACCTCCAATTTCACATTTTTGAACATTTTCGTTAAACAAATTCTTTTTGAGGTCATCAATTTCTTTTTGATGATCCTCTTGAAATTTTAGAAGCAAGTTTTGTAAATCGATTTTTTTTCACAAAAGCTTCAAACCCTGCTTCAAGTTCGAGATTGGTTTTAGAAAGCAATTCATTTTCAATTTTCAATTTTGAAATCAACTTTTTGTTTTTAGAAAATGAAGCCTTGAATTTCAAAACCAACTCATCATAGGCTTCTTGTAACTCATCAAAAGTATAAGAATTTAAAGTAGATGAGTTAGAAGTTACCCTTGAATCTTCTTTGATGGCCATTAGACAAAGGTGAGCTACCTCATTATCGGAGGAGTCCTCTTCATCACTCCATGTAGCTACGTATGACTTCTTCTTATGGCTTGTAACCCCCTAAACCCGACCCAGAAGAAAAGGCCGAATTTAGGAAGTCACAGTTGAAAACTCAACCCTCAATGAAAATCAATTTAAAAATTATACATTAATTTAAAAAGAATATATAACAATAATTTAATAAATATCTTATAATAAATAAAACTTAAATGTCACAATTAATATTCGAACATTTAAATAAAATCCCTAAAATAAACCATGGTAAAAGAATGCTAAAATAATTTGAAAAACATAAATAGTCCCCAAGTATGAAATTACATTAATGTCTCAAAATAATAAATAATAATCTCAATAACTAAAAATAGTTTCGTACTAAATAATAAAATAAACGGATAAAATGTGAGATCCTCCAAGTATCAGGTCGCCTAATGTCCAAAGATATCTATAAGAGGAAACTATGGGGGAGTAAGCTAAAGAGCATAGTGTGTCTCTAAAGTGCAAGAAAACTATAGTCGTAAAACATAGTAATATTTTTTTTTAAATTCTTTAAAACATAAAACAAGCGATACAATATCACAAGCGTAAAGCAATGCACTCAACTACGTCCGCCAAAGATGAGAAAGATTCCCATAACCTCCTCTCTACGTCAGCCATCCGAAGTGGAATTTAGCCCGAAGTGTGAACCAATGAACTTCCCCGTACAAATCCCAACCCATGCTCATATATATGTGGTGTTTAAAACTCAAATATCATAAACAAAGTTCCATAAATCCAATATTTTATAAACCATAGTCCATAAATTCGTAAATCATAGTCCTATCACTTGGTCTAACTAAATCGAAACCTACAATATAAATTTCTACATCAAAATCTATCACTATGCCACTAGCTAAAAACATATACACTAATCTGAAAGAACACTCATGTATAGTCCTCTTAGTACATGCACAGTTTGTTCGAACAAGCGGAGGAGGTGATAGTTCGTCAGATTAACAGTCAGAAAAATAATGATCACCTATACCAACACATTACAAAAATGATGACCTGAATTTGGTTTCAAAGTCGGCTGAAGCGGGGGGGGGGTTAAGTCTGGACAGGGAACACGAGTGAGAGATTAGTAGTGTGCGATGGGGGCGATAAACAAATTTACTGTAGCTTGGGGCGTTGGAATTTAGTGGGGGTTTGGGTTACTTTGGGTGTTCGTTTAGGAAGATGGGTTTAGAATAATTAGTTTATATATATGTAGAGTTTGACTAATAATAATTTTATTAGAATTATCATAATAAAAAAATATAGATAAAGTAAAGGGAAATCAAAATATATAAACATCACGAAACAATAAAAACATTGTTTTTAATTAGTAAACGGGTAAATGCCACATGTGCTCCTTCGACTTTCATGATATTACATATTGACTTTCAAGTTCGATGAAAATTCTATTTAGCCCTTATAAAAAATAGGGTTCTGAATTAAAATTCTCAATTGTTAGGGTTTTCAATTAAGGATTTAAAAATTTAGGGTTTTCAAATTAGAAAAATTTCAGGATGTTACACGGCTTGATCCATTTCTTTTGAAACGAGGGCAATCATAATTGGTATGCCCCGAATTCTTGCACTCGAAGCATGTGATGGGATCCTTCTTCTTCATTATTGATTCATGCATTGATTCTTCCTTTTTGCACTTCATGAATCAGGCTAATTTCTTGAAGAGCTTGGCCATCTCTTCTTCTTCACTATCTTTTCCACTTGAATCTTCTTGTTGGCTTGTGGAGGATTTGAGAGCAACAACATTCACGTTAATACCTTGCTCGATCTTCTTATTCTCTATCTTCTTCTCTTCCTTCTTCTCCTGTTCTCTTCCTTTCTTCATAATTTCTTGAGTGAGAAGAGACCCCATGAGAGAATCAAGCTTCAAGGTCTTGATATCCTTGGCTTCGATGATGTTGGTCTTCTTTGAGTCCCATGACTTGGGAAGAGAATAGATAAACTTTCGGAAAAGCTTGTCTTCCGGAATGATTTCTCCACAGCATTTAAGTCCATTGGTGATTACGGAGAATCTATCGAACACCTTGGCGATGTCTTCATCCGGTTCCATCTTGAAGTTCTCATACTCAAGGTTAAGAATACCAATCTTGGTCTCTTTTTGTAACCCCCTCGTCCCGGTCTGGCCGGATGACCGGTCCAAGTGGGCCACACGGGGAAAACCGAAGTGAAACCCGTTAAGGCTCCCCTCCGGTTAGCAACCCTATCTTTTTTTTCATTTTAAATCTTGTCTAGATGAGTATTAAATCCTAAGTGATCATACAGCGGAACAACAAACACGAGAATAACAAACAGACCCAAACCAACATTTAACGGCCCAATTCAGATTTAAACTGCAGGCGGTATCGATACACCAGAGGGGTGTATCGATACACCATGACTGGGTCAAAAGGTCAAAGTCAACCCGTGGAGACCGTATCGATACACCCAAGGAGTGTATCAATACCCTCCCCGACGGTTGACTTCTCACGGTCAACGCTAGGATGACCGTACCGATACGCCAAAGACCGGTATCGATACCAAGTTGGACAGTGACTCCTGTGACCAAAATGGTATCGATACGTCTGAGACCGGTATCGATACCAAGCTGGACAGTAGCTCCAGTGTCCAAAATGGTATCGATACGTCTCCCCGCGTATCGAAACGAAAGGCCTAGAATAAGAAGGCCGTATCGATACGGGTCCAACCGTATCGATACCCCTGCTCTGCAACGCCTTATTTCACTACTTGGTAACTTCACATAAGGTTCTAGATGCACTTTTGGACACTCCTAAGCACACACAATCATTCATACAACGAACCACAATCAGGACTTGACATGAGAGGCATTTAATCTAACGAAAACATACAAATTAAGACCCCATACAATCCCACAAAGAAGCATACTTAGCAAGCATAAAACATCATGCACAAGGAGATCAAGCATAGAACATTTATAGGCCAACAATCCAAGAAGCAAAAGCATAACCAAATATGAGTTTAACATGCTCAATCATAACCTCCTAAGGAGTTTGACCCCAACTCCTAAACTCTATACCCCATCGTCTAGGCATTATTACAAAAGCAAACCATACTTAAACTTTCTTGAGAACTCCAAATGCTCCTCCCTCGCCCGCTCGCCTCCCGAACTCTAACGATCTGCATGTTGGAAACAAAAAGAGCATAAGCAATCTAGCTTAGTGAGAGAGGCTCTACAATTCACAACATGCAGTTTTCCAAAACACAATTTATATGCAAGAAAGCAATGGATGCACAAGGGTCTATCTCAACCACAACACTTGGTTTGCACAAGTACAACCAACATACACGTACGATGGGACTACACATCACCGTTTCGACTAGTGGATTTCCAATGGGACTACATATCAAAGTACTACCCTACTAGTCACTACCGGTGGGACTACATATCACCGTAGTTTAGACCACCATCACGTGAGGCACGAACTCAACACGACTACAACATTAACAACTTAAAATGCATTCATATAATCACAACGTGTACACAATCAACATAGCACAACAACATGAGAGTAGAGAGGCTTACACACTGGTTTAGGTGACCTCTCAAGGTTCCACCCAAACCTCAAAAGGATCCATATCGAGCACAATGTAAAAACCAATACTTCTACTCACCGTTGCTACCCAAGAGAAGATCGAAGACCAAGCTCAAGACTCCGAAATCCCCGGATTTGCCCCCGAAGCTTCTCCAACCAGAATTCTCGTTTCTAGACATTCCAACACCAAGCAAATAACCCCAAATCAGTCCATGTTCTAAAATAATCAATCCGGATTACATACCAAGCACATAACATCAATTTTCCCATTGAGAACAACTCAAAATCCATAATTCCCGAGTAGCCCCTAAACACCCCTCAAAACCAATGATTCCAAACCTCAAATTACTCCTTAAAGCCTCCAAATCAGCCCTCACATATAGCCTATCCATTGGCCCTCTCATTTCCACCTAAAACACCCACATATCTCAACCCAAAACTTCCCAAAAACCCAAATCCGGGAAATTTAACAAAACTCTTTAAAAATCATAAAAATTGGACCTTATGTTTCCTAAACAACATGTCTATCATCAATCTCTCAAAACATTAAGTCAAGAACATTAAAGGCACCATTTTTACATCCAAACTTTCAAAAACTCCTATTTCAAAAACATGGGTAAAACTGAAAAATAGTAGTACTTTCAAGGAGGGGAAGGGGAGAGCAAGTCAAAAATGTCCATACCTTTGAGAAAACTTCAAAAATGAGTGAGTTATGAAATGGAATAGTGTTCCAAAGGGGAGAGGTCCTTTTTGTCGATGGAATGGATAATAGAGGAAGAAGATGACTAAAAATAAAAACATTATTTAGGTTGTTTTAAAATTAAAGGTCTAAAGACCTAAATGCCCTTAATGAAAAAGGAAAACCACAATAGGTGCCACCATGGCCATGTGGGCTTGTTTAAAATATGGTCCAACTTAATTTTATTTGTCTTAAAACCCGAGGCCCAACCCTCCATTTTATTATTTAAAATTTGGAACCGAAACCCGAACTATTTTTAAATTATTAATTTCACCCGACCCCCGAACCCGGGTGTTACAACTCTCCCCTACTTAAGGAATTTCGTCCTCGAAATTACCTGTCGAAAACAAATACGGAAACTGCTCAAGCATGTCTGCTTTCCTCTCCTACGTGGCCTCCTCCACACCTCTATGTCTCCATAAGACTTTGACTAACTCTATAGTCTTGCCACGCAACACCTTGCTATCAGAAGCAAGTATCTCAACTGGTTCCTCATTGTAAGACAAGTCCGGATTTAACTCTATTTCTTCCACTGGCATGACATGGGACGGATCCGATCTATACCTCCTAAGCATCGACACATGAAATACATCATGAATCTTCTCTAGCTCAACCGGGAGTCTCAATCTATACGCATCAGACCAATTCTCTCAACTATCTCATAAGGCCCTATGTACCTTGGGCTCAACTTGCCTTTCTTCCCAAACCTCATCACCTTTTTCCAAGGTGAGACTTTCAAGAACACCTTATCCCCCACGGAGTATTCTACTTCCTTCCTTTTTAAGTCGGCATAGGACTTTTGTCGATCTGAAGCCGCTTTCAAGCGATCACATATCAACTTCACCTTTTCGGTGGTTCCCTTAAGCAATTCGGGCATCGGCACAAGTTTTTGTCCGGTCTCAGCCCAACAAATCGGGGTCCTACACTTCCTACCATACAAGGCCTCATAGGGAGCCATCTGTATGCTCGACTGAAAGCTATTGTTATACGCGAACTCCACCAATGGTAAGTGTTTCTCCCATGCCCCTTGGAAGTCAATGATACAACACCTCAACATGTCCTCCAATATCTGAATTACCCTCTCAGACTGCCCATCTGACTGTGGATGATACGAAGTGCTGAAGTTCAACCAAGTGCCCAAGGCTCGATGCAAACACTCCCAAAATCTAGAGGTAAATCTCGGATCTCGATCTGACACAGTCGACTTCGGTACCCCTTGTAGTCTCACAATCTCACGAATATACAATTCGGCCAACTTGTCTAATGTATAGGTAGTATGAACCGGTATGAAGTGAGCACACTTGGTGAATCTATCTACAATCACCCACACTGAATTTTTCTTCGAAAGAGTCAACGGAAGTCCTGACACAAAGTCCATAGTGATACGCTCCCACTTACACTCTGGAATTTTCAACGGTTGCAACAACCCTGAGGGGAACTGATGCTCAGCCTTGACTCTCTGACAAACCATGCATCTACTTACGAACTCGGCTACATCCTTTTTCAAACCAATCCAATAATACTCTTCCTTCAATCCTCGATACATCTTCGTGCTACCCAGATGCATAGCAAAAGGACTATTGTGAGCCTCACTCAAGATCGTACGCCTCAACTCGGCATCCTCCGGAACCACTATCCTATCTTTGAAACATAGGATCCCATTCTCTCCAAAGCAATACTCGGTAGGCCTATCTTCGGCTATGCCTTGCACGTGAGGTGCCAAAGACTCATCTCGCAACTGCTTCTCACAGATCAACTGAACCAATGATGGCTTAACCTGAAGCTCGGCTACCAACCCACCATCCGTTGACACACTCAACCTTGCAAACATGGCTCGCAACTCAACGGCCACCTTCCTACTCAAGGCATCGGCCACCAAATTTGCCTTGCCCGGATGATACTCTATGGTAAGGTCATAATCTTTAAGGAGCTCTAACCACCTTCGTTGCCTAAGATTCAACTCCCTCTGGGACATCAAATATTTCAAACTCTTGTGGTCGGTGTACACAGTGCACTTCTCACCATAGAGATGGTGTCTCCAAATTTTCAACGCGAACACCACTGCAGCCAACTCTATGTCATGTGTGGGGTAATTCTTCTCATGGACCTTCAACTGTCGTGAAGCATATGCCACTACCTTACCTTCTTGCATAAGCACACAACCTAGTCCCACGTAAGATGCATCACTGTAAATCACAAACTCTCTCCCCGGCTCGGGCTGAATCAAAATAGGAGCTTCGGTCAAAGCTTTCTTCAATTTCTCAAAGGCTTCTTGTCTCGCATCTGACCATTCATACGGAACATTCCTCTGTAGTAACTTGGTCAACGAAGCCGCTATCCTCGAGAACCCCTCAACAAACCTTCTATAGTACCCCGCCAAACCTAGGAAACTGCGAATTTCTGTCACTGATTTCGGTTGCTTCCAATTCACAATGGCTTCAATCTTCTTGGGATCTACACTAATCCCACTAGCTGAGATCACGTGACCAAGGAAGACTACCTCTCTAATCCAAAACTCACACTTACTTAGCTTGGCATACAACTGATTCTCAAGTAGGGTCTGAAGCACTAACCTTAAGTGTTCATCGTGCTCCTCTTCGGTCCTAGAGTACACTAGGATGTCATCGATAAACACTACCACAAACCTGTCCAAGAACTTATGAAACACGCGGTTCATCATATCCATGAAGGCTGCTGGAGCATTGGTCAACCCAAAAGGCATCACCAAAAACTCATAATGCCCGTAACGTGTACGGAAAGCTGTCTTCGGTATGTCCACATCCTTTACCTTTAACTGATAATACCCAGACCTTAAGTCGATCTTCGAAAACACGGAAGCACCCCTCAACTGGTCTAGCAAGTCATCTATCCTCGACAAGGGATATTTGTTTTTCACCGTCACCTTATTCAACTGTCTATAGTCTATGCACATTCTCATGCTACCATCCTTCTTTTTCACAAACAACACCGGAGCACCCCACGGAGAAACACTGGGCCTAATGAAGCCTCTGTCAGTCAACTCCTGAAGCTGTGTCTTCAATTCTTTCAACTCTTTCGGTGCCATTCTATACGGAGCAATCGACACCGGTGCAGAATCGGAATAGGTCTCAATAGCAAACTCAACTGCTCTATCTGGAGGCAAGCCTGGTAGTTCTTCCGGAAAAACACTCGGAAAGTCACACACAGTCCTGATGTCCTGAGGTCTCACCTCACTCATATCCGGGTTCATTACGTAAGCCAAGTAAGCCTGACACCCTGAACTCAACAACCTTTGAGCTTCCAAAGCCGAAACCACGTTGGACAAAAACTTGACATTCTCTCCAACTACCACAACCTCAAAGTCATCGGTAAGCCTCAAAGAGACCCTCTTAGTCTCGAAGTCAACCCTAGCTCTATGCTCTACAAGCCAATCCATGCCCAAGATCACATCAAAACCATAAAAGGGTAGCTCCATCATGTCAACCGGAAATACGTGGCCCTGAATCATCAAGGGGCACCTCCTATACACTTTCCTAACTACCACTGTATCACCAAAAGAGCTAGTGACATTTACACCTACCTCTAGCCAATCACATGGTAATCCTAATGACTTTGCATGCTCACCCAGAATATACGAATGTGTTGACCCCGAATCTATTAGGGAAAGCAAACTCAAAGATTGTAATGTGAAATTACCTGCAATGACATCAGTGTCATTCCCAGCCTCTCGCTGAGCGTACACCCTAGCCGGTCCTCCTCCCTCAGGCTGGACTGCTACCACATGAGCCAAGTTCCTCTGACCCTCATTCCTCGGCTGGAAGTTCCCACGGCCGCGCCCCCAACCTCTCTGATGCTCAAAACCCCTCGCTGGAGCCGGTCCTCCCCTAACTGGGTGTGGACAATCACGCCTCAAATGGTCTCGGGAGCTACAGTTCCAACACGCCCCAAACATACCCATGCACTCACCTGGGTGGCGTCTCCCGCACCTAGTGCACTCCGGAATGTGCCCAACAGCCCCTTGGCCCTGACGGCCCTGACCATGGTTACCACCCCTAGGCCTCGTATCCGGCTGGTACCTCCTATCTCTATGCCTCTTGGCATGGTCTCTATCCCAGTTCGCATGTCTCTTCCCGGAGTCAGACCCACCAGCACGTGCTCTAGAGCTTAGGTTTTGCTCTACATCCTTGGCCCTAGAAACCAAGACATCGAACTCAGTGTAGTCGGAGGCCAACATGTAGGTCTTCACATCGGTAGTCAAACCATATCTGAAGTGCTCACATCGCTCCTTCTCATCCGAAATCAACTCTGGCGCGTATTGGCTCAATCTCACAAACTGGATCTCATACTCGGACACGGTCCTATTGCCTTGAACCAAAGCCATGAACTCCCTTTTCTTTTCATCCAAGTACCGAACCCCGAGGTACTTCATCTTGAAGGCATTCCTGAAAAACTCCCACGTGATATCCGTCTCGGCCATACCAGAAATAGCAGTGGTCCACCAAGTATAAGCGTCTCCCTGAAGCAATGAGACGATGCATCCCAACTTGCGGGCATCCGAACACTCCATCTGACCCAAGATGCGAGTAGTGCTCTCAAGCCACCCTTCCGAACCCTCAGGAGACAACCCACGAAACTCAACTGCCCCCAAATTACGAAGCCTCTCTAGGGGTAATCTTGTCCCCGCACCCTGAGGTGGTGCTGCAGCTTGCATACCAGCCAAGGCTGTCTGAAAAGCTCCGGCTATAGTCTGAATCAAATGAGCCACATCTGGGCCTGCCTGACCTTGGCCCGCTTGAGCCCCATTACCTCCCACATTAGCCTCAGCCTGAGGCCCATTACCATCACCTCCGACATTCCCTCCATTACCACCGGGAGCATTAAGAGCAGGAGGCGCGTTCTCGGGTGCCTGGTCACCCGCCCTAGGTCGTCCCCTCGGTCTCACCATAGCAATTAAAGTAATCTAAAACAACAAGCACACAACAACAAAGAAATGTTAGGTTAGCAAGGGGCAAAGGACTCCGGTTCTCAAGCTCTTTAAACCAAAACAATTTTCCCTTTTTTTGACAACAACACCTAACAATAGGGACTTGAACCAACACTCAAACAATAACAAGGTCACTATAGCATGCATTCATACACCGTGCTAAAGATAAAATTTAGACATGCATGGCAAAACACTCATAATTCCTTAACTTACCTCACTTACCTGCCCGAGGTCTCGGAAACCTCAGGCTCTGATACCAATAAATGTAACCCCCTCGTCCCGGTCTGGCCGGATGACCGGTCCAAGTGGGCCACACGGGGAAAACCGAAGTGAAACCCGTTAAGGCTCCCCTCCGGTTAGCAACCCTATCTTTTTTTCATTTTAAATCTTGTCTAGATGAGTATTAAATCCTAAGTGATCATATAGCGGAACAACAAACACGAGAATAACAAACAGACCCAAACCAACATTTAACGGCCCAATTCAGATTTAAACTGCAGGCGGTATCGATACACCAGAGGGGTGTATCGATACACCATGACTGGGTCAAAAGGTCAAAGTCAACCCGTGGAGACCGTATCGATACACCCAAGGAGTGTATCGATACCCTCCCCGACGGTTGACTTCTCACGGTCAACGCTAGGATGACCGTACCGATACGCCAAAGACCGGTATCGATACCAAGTTGGACAGTGACTCCTGTGACCAAAATGGTATCGATACGTCTGAGACCGGTATCGATACCAAGCTGGACAGTAGCTCCAGTGTCCAAAATGGTATCGATACGTCTCCCCGCGTATCGAAACGAAAGGCCTAGAATAAGAAGGCCGTATCGATACGGGTCCAACCGTATCGATACCCCTGCTCTGCAACGCCTTATTTCACTACTTGGTAACTTCACATAAGGTTCTAGATGCACTTTTGGACACTCCTAAGCACACACAATCATTCATACAACGAACCACAATCAGGACTTGACATGAGAGGCATTTAATCTAACGAAAACATACAAATTAAGACCCCATACAATCCCACAAAGAAGCATACTTAGCAAGCATAAAACATCATGCACAAGGAGATCAAGCATAGAACATTTATAGGCCAACAATCCAAGAAGCAAAAGCATAACCAAATATGAGTTTAACATGCTCAAACATAACCTCCTAAGGAGTTTGACCCAAACTCCTAAACTCTATACCCCATCGTCTAGGCATTATTACAAAAGCAAACCATACTTAAACTTGCTTGAGAACTCCAAATGCTCCTCCCTCGCCCGCTCGCCTCCCGAACTCTAACGATCTGCACGTTGGAAACAAAAAGAGCATAAGCAATCTAGCTTAGTGAGAGAGGCTCTACAATTCACAACATGCAGTTTTCCAAAACACAATTTATATGCAAGAAAGCAATGGATGCACAAGGGTCTATCTCAACCACAACACTTGGTTTGCACAAGCACAACCAACATACACGTACGGTGGGACTACACATCACCGTTTCGACTAGTGGATTTCCAATGGGACTACACATCAAAGTACTACCCTACTAGTCACTACCGGTGGGACTACACATCACCGTAGTTTAGACCACCATCACGTGAGGCACGAACTCAACACGACTACAACATTAACAACTTAAAATGCATTCATATAATCACAACGTGTACACAATCAACATAGCACAACAACATGAGAGTAGAGAGGCTTACACACGGGTTTAGGTGACCTCTCAAGGTTCCACCCAAACCTCAAAAGGATCCATATCGAGCACAATGTAAAAACCAATACTTCTACTCACCGTTGCTACCCAAGAGAAGATCGAAGACCAAGCTCAAGACTCCGAAATCCCCGGATTTGCCCCCGAAGCTTCTCCAACCAGAATTCTCGTTTCTAGACATTTCAACACCAAGCAAATAACCCCAAATCAGTCCATGTTCTAAAATAATCAATCCGGATTACATACCAAGCACATAACATCAATTTTCCCATTGAGAACAACTCAAAATCCATAATTCCCGAGTAGCCTCTAAACACCCCTCAAAACCAATGATTCCAAACCTCAAATTACTCCTTAAAGCCTCCAAATCAGCCCTCACATATAGCCTATCCATTGGCCCTCTCATTTCCACCTAAAACACCCCCATATCTCAACCCAAAACTTCCCAAAAACCTCCCAAAAACCCAAATCCGGGAAATTTAACAAAACTCTTTAAAAATCATAAAAATTGGACCTTATGCTTCCTAAACAACATGTCTATCATCAATCTCTCAAAACATTACGTCAAGAACATTAAAGGCACCATTTCTACATCCAAACTTTCAAAAACTCCTATTTCAAAAACATGGGTAAAACTGAAAAATAGTAGTACTTTCAAGGAGGGGAAGGGGAGAGCAAGTCAAAAATGTCCATACCTTTGAGAAAACTTCAAAAATGAGTGAGTTATGAAATGGAATAGTGTTCCAAAGGGGAGAGGTCCTTTTTGTCGATGGAATGGATAGTAGAGGAAGAAGATGACTAAAAATAAAAACATTATTTAGGTTGGTTTAAAATTAAAGGTCTAAAGACCTAAATGCCCTTAATGAAAAAGGAAAACCACAATAGGTGCCACCCATGGCCATGTGGGCTTGCTTAAAATATGGTCCAACTTAATTTTATTTGTCTTAAAACCCGAGGCCCAACCCTCCATTTTATTATTTAAAATTTGGAATTGAAACCCGAACTATTTTTAAATTATTAATTTCACCCGAACCCGGGTGTTTCACTTTTACTTTGTTTGTTCCCTCATATGTGAGTTCAATCTTGTCCCATACTTCCTTGGCATCTTCACAAGAAGAAACTTTGGTATACTCTTTCGGGCAAAGTGCACAAAGGAGAATGTACAATGCCTTCGCATTAAGTTCTATCTTCTTGCGATCATCCACACTCCATTCTGCCTTGGTTCTTTGTAGTACAAACGAACCATCAAGAACAATATCCCAAAAACGGTAGTCTTTGGCTCTCATGAAGTACATCATCTTATTCTTCCAATAGGAGTAGTTGGTCCCGTCATAGAATGGTGGTCTATCAATGGATTGCGCCATGAACTCCAATTGATGTAGGAATGACTTGAGCTCTTCAAGGATCGACTCTTAGGATGTTAATCCGATGAAAGATACCTCGCTCTGGTACCAATTGTTAGGAGGCTCAATTGATCAACCGAATATCCAAGATGAGGGTGAATTGGTTTTAAGGTGATAGAGGTGGAAGCTATGGAAGTTCAAGCTTCTAACCAAGCTCTATATCCACTACCTTAGCTTCCCACTAAGGATTTTCAACAAATTCACTATTGAATTTCTTCTCTTTTTCTAGGCTAAGGAGGAAACCCTTTACAACACTTAAAGCTTCTACCCCAAAGCTTGAGCAAACCTTCTTTCACAAAGAGAAAATATTTAAGTAAACTTAGAAAACCCTCTAACGTATAATGTTTGCACAATTAAGCTCACTCACCCAAAACCTAACACTTGAGCATGTATAACAATTAAGCTCGCAAGTGTGTTCTACAAAGACATTGACAATTAAAAGCACAAAACACTTTTTCTATACATTGAATGTTGACAATATGTTTCTTGTTCTTCCATAGATGCTTAGAGGTATCTTTTAAACCCTCTAATGGCTTCATGACTGTTACTAGCCGTTGGGTGTTGTTTAGAGTCGTTGAGGACTTTAATTCCATCAATAACTGCATTCTAGGCAGGTCGGTATCGATACGTGGGACATCGGTATCGGTACATGCGTTAAACAAAAAGAGCCGTTGTGTATTTAATACACAGGGGTATCTGTACAAAACCATTTGTATCGGTACGTTTGAAACCGTACCAGTATAGATTTATGGACTTTTGAAATGTTTTTGCAAATTAGTTTAAGGCCAAAAACATTTTTCTTTAAGTTATATTAAAATCAAATATCTCAACAAAGTCGTCTCGGGTGTTGAGGGGTTTATGTGTACCGGATACTCCACCATGAGTACCCTAACTGTCGAGGGGTTATATGGTACCGAAAACTCCCGTTAGTGGATTATGCATCTAACCGATGATTGGGTTGAGATGGTACCCGGTTGAGATTGTATGAAGTGTTGTGAGGACACTTGTTGAATCCGTGTATCTGATGTAATATTTTGTGAAGTGGAACTTGGTTTATGATCACTTAAAAGTTAATATAATTGATAATGTATCATGTTGATAGATTATGTATATTATACATGTTTATTCTTTAAGCCTTGTATATATGTTGTTATGCATATGAAACCTTAAATTGAGGGATTGCAAATGGGATTTTGCTGTTGATCCATGATACATGTTACAAATGGTTTAATATGCATATTTTTGGAAATGTTAAGTGCATGGTTTATAAGGCATGATGTTTTGGAAGATGTTTAAAATGAGATTTTCAAGTGGTTTCGATAACCTGTTTTAAATGCATTGATGGTTTTTTGTTTTTGTGCACTCCTTACTAAGTCTAGTGTGCTTACGCTCTCTTTTTCCATCAATGCAGAGAATTAAAGGTGGGAGGCAGCGAGCAAGCGAATGGGAATCTAAGGACTTGAACTATTTGAAAGTATGATTTTTGAACTAGATTAGTAGTAATAAAGGCAATAGGGTTCATTGTTGTTTCGGAGGGTTATTTGCTAAACTCCCGTTTCATGCAAGTTTATATTGTTGTTGTGGAGTTGTACGAGGCTTTATATGTTCGATTTTGATGTGGATTTACGTTTCGTGCTTTGGATGGATTGGTTTTTAGGAAGTATGCCTCAAGATCTATGATTGAAGTATGTTGCTATGTTTTGATCATGTTTCTTTGATATTCTGGCATAGATTGATCTTTAGTTTAGAGGTGTACATGTTTATGGCTTTTTAAAGCATGTTTGGATCCATGACTGTATGAAAAACCAGTAAAATTGAACATTACAAGTCTAGGCGTATCGATACAAGTGTATTTTTGTTGGGCGTATTGATACGAGGGATGGTGTATAGGTACATTTTTTAGCTACTAGAATCTAGAATTTTGGAAATGTGTTAGTGTACTGATACACTTGCTCGTGTATCGATACGGGCTGCGGATATTTTAGTCAATTGTAAAACCTATGTTTGATTTTGATATAACAAAGTATGTTAAGGATTAAATTGAAAACTTGAAATAGATTTCTAAGTCCCTCAAATGATTTATAAATCACCAAGGCTTTAATCTGATTTGAAATACTCAAACTCCAAATATCTTCTAAGTATTCCAAGGCCAAAGTATTGAAAAACGTCCAGGCGTATCGATAAGCCTCCAGCCGTATCGATACTTTTTTTACAAAGTTGGCTACTGGAAAGACGCGTTTCGATACGCCCCTCACCGTATCGAAACAACGTATCGAAACAGATTGAATCTGTATCGATACGCTTCCTCTGTAAAAACTGAAGGAGTTTGAATTACGTACCGATACGGTTTCACCCGTATCGATACGGTTTTAATGGAATTTTAAATTCGAAAAGCTTTTAATGTTTTCGACCGTTGGTGTCAGTTGTTAGGTAACTGAAATTTAAAGTGGTGGTTGTCCCTTACCGATATGCTCCTAGCTGTATCGATACGGAAACTTTCAGTGAGCTCAGTTGAAAAAATTGCATCGATACGGTTGTTCCCCATATCTAAACGGTCCCTGTCCCGTACCGATACACTTACACGCGTATCGATACGCCCTCTTGTTATTGTGCAACGGCTCTTTCTATTTTAAGATAGGTATCGATACGGGTCCTCGTGTACCGATACGGTAAGCTGCAGAAGTGCATTTATGGTGGAAAGAGAGGGTCCCAACGGCTATAATCAATATCCTAACCACCCAAATGGCTATAATTAATAGAGAAGGTATAAATTGAAGCCAATTGAAGACCAACAACAACTATTGCATCAAAGATAAACATCTACCAAAAATCCAAGCTCAAAGTGCTTATTTTCCAATCTCTTGTAAACCCCAAATTGTGTAGTGTTCAATTCTAATCTTGTTATCAAATTTGGGTTGAGTGTTTGTACTTAAAGGGGCAATCTTGTATTGAGAGATATCTTTCTTGCCTTTAATTCTTCTTTGTACTCTTGTGAGGGTTTGGTCAAATTTTAGGTAGAAAAATTGACCGGTATTGTAAAGGTTACCTCCTAAGCCTTGAAAAGGGGAAGAACAATTAGTGGATTGTTGGAAATCCTTAGTGGTAGCTAAGGTAGTGGATGTAGAGTTCATTTGGAACTTGAACCACTCTAAAATTCCTTGTTCTTCATTTTTAGCCATTCTATTTACTCCAACAATTTTTAAAAACCCAATTCACCCCCCTCTTGGCTTTGATCAATCTATTGATCCACTCAACAATGTGATATTTGAGAGTTTCTGGTTCTTTCATTTTAGTCTCTAGTTCTTATGAATGCAATTGAGTGAGCTTGGATGATCATTTTGAGCCGAAATTTGGTATGTAAGCATGAAACATGACTAATTGAGTATTCATAACTTTGAAACTAATTAATTCCTTATAACTTCCTAGATTTGCAATTTGGTCCCAAATCTATAACTCTGCGCAATTGGATGTCTTTTTTACGCCCAATTCAATTGATATTTCACTCGCTGCCAGCATGCTCACCTTAGGTTATAATGTTGCATCTAAATAAGATAAAAATAAAAAATTTCGTAATTGGAGATAACTATTTACAAGTTTGTTTTAGAAAACCCAATGTAGCTCGCTCAGTTTGGTTTGATGTCTAAAAAGGGTCAAGGGGTTACATCAACCGAACCAAATGGACGCGAACTGAAAGTAACCCTAAATAAAGTAAATATATTAAAGTAACTATTTACGTCACCTCGTCATGAGCCTGGATCTGGTGACTATGTCGTGCACGGACGGTGGACGAGGCTGGAAAATGCAAGAAATAGAAGCGGCAAGTAAAGGTTTCTATCAGAACTTCAACTCGAACTTCGCGGCGAACGGCGTAGAGACTTGGCGAGTGGTGCTCAGGATTGAGGGTGGAACGGGACGGCAAACACGCCGGTGTGGGAAGTGATAGCCACGATCAGACGGTGTGGGAGATCAGACGTCAGATGAGTATGGGTGGCTAGGGAGAACTTTTGGTATTCCATATATTTTTTAATCTAGTGAGGCATTCATTATCGTAGGGGAATTTTACAAACTCTACTTATCTTCATATAGGTTGTTACGCATACTTTAAAATTAATCTAATAATGATTTTGATCAGAGATGGCTTTAGCCCTGATGGCTAATGCTTTAGCCCACAATGCCCAAGGGCACGAATTTGAACCGCCATAGCAACTTATCCATTTTTCCCTCTAAATCTTTAATCTAAACCATTAAAACTTTTGGGGTTTTACAACTCTCCTCCCCTAAAAGAAATTTCGTCCTCAAAATTTACTAGAGTTAGAAAATGCAGAAACAGCTCTTTCATCATTTCTTGTACTGAAACTTATCCATCAAACTTTCCTTGTTTCTCGAGACTCTCAAACGATCACGGATCAATCTGGCAGTATCCTCAGTTTCTCGGAATGACTTGGACCCAAAATCTTCCCATCATACATCTCGAACCAACTAATCAGAACACGGTATTTGAATCCATACTGAACTCTAGACGGTTCCAAGTAAACATTTGTCTCATAACTTTTATTATAAACGGTTTCAGTCAGAGATAAGAAACCTTTCCGACTACCACAAAATTCAATCATACAACCCAAAGGTATATCTTCCAGAATCCGAATTATCCTACCATGTTAACCATCGATTTGCGGATGAAAAGCTATAACTGAAGTTCAGACGAGTACTCAAGGCCTCCAACAATGCCTTCCCGAATAAGTATGTAATATCAAATTTCAGTCATGGATGATATATAACAAAATATCATGCCACATTTTCAACAAACAGATCAAACATAACCAAGGTTTGAACAAATATCACTTACCTTATGCGCAACATTCAGAAAACAGCCTCTTTCATATATAGTACGACCACCACAGAATATACGCTCTCGCCAGGCTTACAGACATCCTTTTAAATTCATTATACTTCTATCAGATTCCCACCAGAACACTTTTAAACATAATCATTATTATCAAATAGTCTTACATGAAATCTTATATCATTCATCTTACTTAATCAAACATTTATTTCAATCTAAATCAAATATTCAATTTAACATGTATGAACCATCTCGGGTTTATTTATCCAGATTCAAATCTATCAAATTAAATCAAATCACAGATGAACGTTACATGCATTCATTTCTATTGCTAAACGAGTTATTATGGACAAAATGGTTAGATGCACTTATTACATGGAAAAGGATTCACCATCGGAGTTCTGTCTCAGAGAAATACGGTTATGACCTAGGGGCATGCATAGACCAACACCCTATGACAGACGATCGACTGATCTACCCAGAAAGACGCAACTCTGAGCTATAGTACCACTAAATGTAACCCCTAGACCCGGCTATGCGACACACATAAATCTAAGAGGTCATATTAGGGTCACCGAAGTGAACAACATTAAAAATTTCAAATAAAACAAGCTGTCAAACCATTTAAAATCATAAATCAAGTTAGGAATCAAAATACAATTTTTAGAAATCATACAGACAATGAAACAGAAATTTTGATACAAGTTACTAATACAAGTTCCAGACTCAAATATGAAACAAGACGTGACATACATGTCCCATAATTACACTAGTACCGTACTCCACAAGCAATACCGAAGGAACTCTCATACCGATGTTGATAACTGCAGCATGTTCGATCTTAACCTGTGGTGGTAAAAACAACGTGAGCTTCGAAAAACTCAGTAATGCAATACTACCAAAAGATGCTATAGGCAACATGCATGTATAAGGCAAAGCATAAAGCTGTCATGATGTATTGGGCAACAACATGCTCAAATTATGATTCGATATCTCAGATAAGCGTTATATCAGAAGGTAAAAGAGTTGTTCTTTATTTGATCACACGAGTATTAGGAGATAAGTCTATAGCCAGAGATTCAGAAGAGATCTAGATTACAGAAGTTGAATCAATGAGTTTAGTTTGGTTCATTAAACGCAGATTGTGAGCATACTGAGAGTTTCAAACTTTGGTACATTAATTCAGTAGGGTGGATTTCAGAAGAGGTCAGAAATTTTTATTTTAATTACCTGACTACCCTCCAACCGTACACCAATATGCAGTATCATCAGTACTATATCCAGAAAAACTTTCCCAAGGCCCATTGGTCGTAGGAGCTTACAGAAAGACTCCCCTAGGCCTGTTGGGCGTAGAGGATATCTTAGGTCCAGAAGGGCTCACCAACGCTGAGCCTACAGATCTTCTATCATATTCCAGATAATATACCCCAGATAAAGTAAGTTTTTTTTATCAAGTAAACAATAATATCAGAAAACAAATATCGGTGATATGCCTCTTTCGATTGTTTCCCCTCTGTTTTGGTTAAATCCAATAAGTATTCCGGCTTGTTTTGTGTTTTATGTATAGGTTGGATTATTGAGCTAATGAGCTCTTGTTTTCCGGCAGAACTACGACATTTAGAGTCATCGGCGAGGATCTCGGTGAGCCACCGGCGAGGTTGCTGGCGATTGGGGTAAGTGGGCTTGAACCAGTCTATACCAAACCTAATTTGAGCCCATTAACCAAACTTGACCAGAATCGGCCCAAACCCGGTAGCCCAATCTGTCAACCCGAACACGAGTTCGACCCGACCCACATCTGTTAGACTTGACACGATCGAGTTATCCCGTCGAGTCAACTCGTCCAAGTCAGCTCAGTGAGTCAGTTCGCCTGAGTCAACTCGGTTGACTGCTGATGTCAGCGTTGACCGTTGACTTTGACCAAAAGTCAACTTTTCCAAAAACTATATTTTATGTTTTTCGATGTCTTGGGTCCTTTTTGAAGCCCGTTTCGCAAAATTCTGACCTGAAAGCCTCTAAATCTAACCTTGAACCCGAGACTGTTTATGTATTTAATCATTCAGTTAACAACAATGTGAATAATGTCTGACCATGGAATTTGTATAATTGAAGGTATTCACAGTTCCTCGTATCCGTGTTGTTGGAGGACATCAAATTCGTGTTTGACAGTGATCAAATGGATTATTATGGTTGACCGATATAACAAGGATTAAAGGTAATACATTACCACCTTATGCATGCTTTTGAAACTTGTTGGTATTCTGTTAATGCTTGTACGGCCATGATTGAGCATATGATTAATTCTACTTCTTCTAATCAATTAAGAAATAAGAATAGTAATGGCCAAGGCAAAAATATTCGAATAAGAGATTTGATAAATCGAAAAAGACTTTCGAGTTCAGTAAACAATTAATAAAACAATTGATCTCTAAGTCTGATTATTTTTAGTAAAAGGACAAATGTCGGAAATATTTTGATGATGAATAACGAAAATACCCTTGAGGTGCAAGAATGACTAAAATACCCCTAACAATAAAAAAAACCTGGGAAGCTACACTTAATCTGGTAAGACATTTGATGCATCTGAAAACGTTGAGTTACTTTGGATGTTATGGTAAGAGGTTTTAAACCTTCGAGATTGTAAAGTACTTGATTTTGCTAGAATTCTGAACAAGTCTCTGAAGATAAATTCACAGAAAATATTCGTATGTATGAATTAATCAATGTGGCGTAAAAGACTGAGTTGATAAATTCACGGAAAATATCATCGGCACCAATTGCCAAATTAATCGAAATGATTGATACATCCTCGAGTTCTGAAATGAACGAAAAATTGGAAGGATCGAAAGGCTCTGAATAATTGAACCACCTTCGAGCATCGAGTGTCTAAAATGCCTTCGAATACTAAAATTTCTGAAAATACATCTAAGACTCGGAATAAGAAATACCAATAAACCAAACAAATGTAATGGCTTTGAACATGGTAATACACGACCCGTATTTGTTGGTCGTTTCTGATATTAATGTGATATTGAGAGAGTACCATATGAAGGCAAGTTCGATTGATTTGGAGAATGTATATAGTCAATGGTAAGAGTAACCTGCTCTTCGAAGGTACGTTCGATACTATGGAATGAGTTCGGGTGCAATGCACATGTTCGAATACTTGGGAAGTATCGCTTAAATACATGTTTGTTTTCTCGTTGGGCGTTCAGTGATGGATTGGCAAAGACAATCTATTATGTTATATTTTGTAGTCAGTTCTGCGAAATGAATACTTAAAGTGTACCTATCCGGTTAAATAATGAGCATTGTTTTGATGAGTCTCAATTAGTTTAAAGGGACTCAGAAACCTGATGAGCAATTAGAGTTCATGAATTTTGTACATCACTGTTTATACTTTGTTGGTTTAAATTATCAAATTACCCCTAAAGATCAGAATGACCATAATGCTCTCAGAAGCTCTAATGATTGAAACAATCATGATATATCTGAAATCTCAATAATCTTGATGCTTCAACTTCTGAATATCTAGTCTGAGTAGTTAGTATCGAACCCCCTTTTCTAGGGACCTCATTCTAAAATCAGTCTAAAATTGTCAGATGTTCAATGTTCTCTTTCTGATAATTACCAACTACGAGAATAAATTAGACCATATGGAGTGTTCCACGTGTCCATGAATATTTTCTCTGTTTTAAACCAAAACCTTTCAAATTTATTTTTCAAGTTGAATAGACCTTGAATTAATTTTACAATATTTGTTCAAATTCAAAAAAAAAAAATTCATTGAGTTATATCAAAATAAATATCTCTACATTAAGGATCACTTAAACTTTAAAATCATCAAAAACCATACACAAAAAAGTAAATAAAATGCGATATAAATTCATATTAATATCTTAAAATTTATATGAAACATACCGTTAATATATAAAATTTTATATGCTTAAGGATTCACTAATCCCCTTAACTTTTTTGCACTCAATTAAGACCTCAAAATCGAAAAAAAAAAACCAATTTGACCCTTTGACCAACGTTGACCTTTAACTTTAACATTTTTTTTGATTTTTTAAAAATATATAAAAAATAGAAAAAATATTAAAATATTCTGGAAAATTATAAAAATTATTTTAAAGATATAAAAAATAAATTTTAATTTAGAAATTTATTTAAAAATAATATATTATAAATTTTAAAAAGATTAAAATATTTAAAAATTGCAAAACTAAAATATTAAATATTATTATTATACAATTATAAAAAATAATTTGAAAAAATATATTTTTATTTTTTAAAATATAGTGTAAAACATATTTTAAAAATCAAAATAACTTTTATGTTGTGAATAAAATAACGAAGAACAACGAACAAGAACAAGAAGAACAAAGAGATGAGAGAAAGAGGGAGATTTTTTATTATTCTCAAAAATAGAATCATATACAATGCCTTCAATGAATCATCTATTTATAGGCATAAGAAGTACATAATACATTAAACTCTAATTAATAGAGATAATATTCCTAATAATAAATAAATCAAACTCCTTAGATAAAGTTCTAATCATGATAGACATCCACATAGATAAATATTCATAACACTCCCCCTTGGATGTCTATGAAGATAATGTGCCTCGTTAAAACCTTACTAAGATAAAAACCCAGTGGGAAAAAAATTTCATTAGTGAAGGAAAAAGAGTACACACATCTTTAATACGCATAACATGTTGCCTCATTAAAAACCTTACCAGGAAAACCCATTGGGACAAAACCTCGGTTAAGGGAAAAAGAGTGCAACGCGTATTTCCTCCCCCTCATGAAAACATAACAGAAGATCTTTGAATCTTCATAATTCAATCTTGAATATTATTTTTCTAAAGATCTTGAGGAATGAAACATTAGAGTAATATGTTTCACGATATATCCGCCTTTCAATTGAGATATACATCTTGCATTATCTCTACACAAAATAGCTTCATATCATATCTTGTGAAAGTAAATCTACATATCTTATGGATATGTTGGGTCAATGATTTTAGCCAAACACATTTTTGGCTTGCCTTGTGCATAGCAATTATTTCTACAAAATTTGAGGAGGCATCGACGAATGTTTGAAAATCTAAATGTAATGATCTTTGTATATCCATCGATATTGCTTGACCAACTAATATATAGTGCTTCAAAACCAAGAAAAGATATAATTATCTTTATTCACATCCAACAATCTTACAACTATTTGGGATACTCAATAGATATGCTCTATTCATATTGAATCTTCTTTAAGATTCTTTCAGCTTATGCTTATTCATAGACAAAAGGAAATATATAAAAATGCTCGATCTTCAGGTCGAGATAAACTTGATGTCAAGATTCAAGTACTTATATTGAAAGTACTTCACGAGTTTCCAATTTGAAGCTCTTTAGGAGTTCTAAAATTATCATAATGGATCTTGATCCAAACTCCTTTATAAAATACATCAGGAAATCTGATCATTCTTATAGTATTTGCTCAATTAGTATTCACTAAGGCGATTATACCAAATGCGCCAAAATATTCATGAGACATGTCTAAATAAATTTCTTCGGAAATTTCCAAATGCTTCTAGCATTTTAAATCCTTCAAGGATAAATATGGATCCACAAATAATTAGACGCATGCAAAATTTTTCATAACTGCCAAAGTAATTGCATCCACCATGAAGTAATTAAAACTTTTCATAAATCATAGTTCAAGTCGTATTTACGACTACTTATTTGTGCCTCACTTGCATTACACCTTTAGGTGTTTGGACTGCTGGTCCAAATACTTCTATTTTAGAAGTTCAAAGCGTCTTTCAACATAGACCAATTCAATATCTATACTTCTGGATAGATTTTATACAAGATCCTCGATTTCTTTCTTTACTTCTATAGAAGTATTTTATGTAAAATTGTTTGTAAAATCGTTGTCGACAACTTTTCAATTTTCTGGTTCCATTCTCGTAATGACATAACTCATCGAGATCTCTTCAAGATTTCAATCTTTATTTCAGGTACCTGAAACTCTTCAAGAGTTTTATTATTAGTTATGTCTTGGGTCTCTTCAGGAGCACCCGCCTCCAATATATGACCATCTCATATTACTTTCTATTTACGAGAATTTTGATCATTGGAATCATTTCAACTATCATGCTTCAGGCATGATTTACATTCTCTCGCTCTAACATGTAATTTAAACTTAGAGCGTTTCAGCTGGTATATGAGACTTAATTACTCTCATTGGGTCAGTAAATATGTCTGGCAGTTGACATGTAATAACATGAATTATCTTATGAACTTCTAGTTCATATACAAGGATCTAGATAATGATAATTCATTTTCCTCTATCCAGCTGATTATTATCTCCCCTTGATGTTGAGAAAAATCATGTCATAAATGATTCTCCAATTAATGTTTAAGAATTTAAACATAAAAGGAGACTCGTACTCAATATATATTCTCAACCCTTTTTATTTACCCATTTTGTGTGTTGTGGTGGAGCAATTCATATCGCACATTCAAAAATCATAAAATGGGAAATGTATGGTTTCTAACCAAAAACCAATCATAACGGGGAGTTTATTATAACTCGTTGGCTTGATGCGTATAAGTGTTGCTATATGGAAACACCATATAAATAATAACTCTTTTGTTCTCATAGTTTAGCTATTAAATAGGAGGCATCCAATTGAAATTTTACTAAACTATATTTTTCATAATCGATAGGCTTTGTAACAACTAATATAGCCTAAAATATAAACCCACTAGCTTTTCAAGACGAATAGTCTAACTGCATAATCTGAATCTTTTTAGAATCAATCTCACAAACTTCTGGTTGTAAGTCGATAAAACAATGTAGATGCATCTACTAAAATCATATAAAACTTTCCACATTTGTGGATATATAGGCCCATATTTCGTTCAGATATGCAAGACATACAGTCTTAACTTTAGTACAAGAACTTTAAGTTCTAATTCTTTTGGTAAGTGGAATCATCTATATCATTTGAGAACAAACAACACAAGAACTTCATGTTCTTTTAGTAAGTGGAATTTAATCAATTCCTTTAAGCAACACAAGAACTTCATGTTCTTTAATAAGTGGAATTTAATCCATTCCTTTGAGAATAAGCACCACAAGAACTACAGGTTCTTTTAATACATGTGCATGTAAATCTCAATAATTTCTGCACCATTATTGATCAGGATGGTCTAACCGATCATGCCAGCAATATATATGTGTGTATATATCTCTGAATTTGTAAACTTCTTGTTTACCATAACATGTAATTCAATCTTACTCGTACATGTCTAGTACGACCATCAAAATTGTTCCTTTAAATAGGAATATATTTAGCTCTTTCGGAGCTTTCAATTGAAATTATCTTTTGGTAGCAATATATAGCTCTCCTAGAGCTTTCAACTGACTTTTTGGCTACCAGAACTTATATCCATATTGACTTATTTCAAATGCCAATTGATAACATATGTTATCTATAATTCCCAAAGGGATAGTTTGCGAACTCATATTGCTCTCTTTATGACTTTGACGAGTATAACGCACTGTGAATATGGAATAAAGTTCCATTTGACAATAACATATTTGCTCAACCAGAGCCTTTTGTGATATTAGTACTTCCGGATATAGTACTCACATTATTCCCTTGCATTTTAATCGAGAAATGCATAATTGTGCACCTTTCAAAATGTGCTTTGTTTCATTTACTTCAGGTAATGAAAATATGTACTTTGTATCATTCACTTCGAGGAATGAAAAATATAAAATATAGCACATCATATCAAGTCGATTATCTATCAGAGATAAACTTTCAAGTGCTCTTCCGAAGTATTGATATTTTAGTACTTTGAGAAATACTACTCATATTTCCCCTTGCATTTAAATGGGAAAAATATTTCTTATGCTTAAGTACAATATGAGTACTTGCATTATCTGCTAGGCATAAATAGCCACAATTTTAGGCATAAATAGCCACAATTCATTGTATATTTTATTCCGGAAGTAATCATATTCTTCAAATAATAAATTAACATAAAACGTAAATAAATAATATGTGAAATAAATAAACATAAAGCAAACTAACATAAATAAATAATAAATAAAACAAATTAACATAAAAAAATAAAAAATAAAAAAAAAATTATTCATGTTAAAGGTTATAAGGGAAATAAAATAAATGATAAATTATTCCCTTTAAGGGTTATGAGAAAATTAACAATATCAGATTGAGTTGGACCAATAACGCCATAATTATTTTCGCCATAAACAAATTTTGTTTATATTTTATTTCATTTATCATTCATGATTATGGATAAAGTCCATAGTACTTTGGCGTTTGACAAGTACGAAACCAATGGTTTATAACATCACATTGGTAAAATGATTTCACTTCCTTAGAATGATCTTTATCACTCTTGTCATCCTTATAACTTCGCTACCAGCGGGTAGAAGTATTCTTAAAACGACTATATTTTTCATGTGTATATTCATAGCCTCGACCACGACCACAACTTTTAATGTGATTTTTTATTCCTTCCATTATATAATCTCACATTCACTTCAAGGAATGGAGTAGAGCCAGTGGGCCTTTAAAACCTTTTTCACATATCCTTATCACAGAGAACAAAGATTTAATCCTCGTACGCGACATTGTTAAACCTGTCCACAAGGTCCTTTAAAAACCTTCTTTGAGACCAGTAGCCTTGCAGAACGGGATGTCCAGCCAATTATACTTGGATTATATCGAAATTATGTCTCTAATTGAATAATGATTTACCATGTTTGCATTCACTTCAGGGAATGAAATAGATCCAATAATCGCATGGAATAAACATCATGCTTGCATTCACTTCAGAGAATGCCCCATCATTGATAATTGCATGGAATAAACATCATGCTTGCATTCACTTCAGGGAATGCCCCATCATTGATAATCGCATGGAATAAACATCATGCTTTGCATTCACTTCAAGGAATGTCTCCCATAAAACTTTTTGGATCAAGAAGGATTTTCGTAACTTGAAATTGGGAGAAGTCTATGGTCAAGTTTTTCAACGAAGAAGAAATATTGCTTTCGAGCAAATATAGACTTTATAATATTCTTCTTGTAAATTCAAAATCATCATGATTTATCGCACTTTAAAATAATAATATAAAGAATAAAAATAAAACCAAAATTTACCGATATTGATTTTTCTCTCGTGGACAATGGAGACATAGCATATGACCGAGATAGCTTCTCATAGTCCCTTTATATCACATCTCTTTCCAAGCCATTTAAGCATATCATGTAAAACTCAAAACACGGTTAAAAATATTAACTTTTACCAAATAAAATGACATAAATAATAATATGAAAAATATCAAATATAATCATATAAGTAAAAGTATGAATAAGCATACTGCTAATTAACCCTTTTAGGAACAAGAGAAAACACACATAATTTACACCAAACGCAACCTCTTCGTCTATGTCGATTCGTCTTTTGGTTTGTGAGAAGCCACAAATTTATCTCTTTCCAATGTTCGAATAAAATTAAACATACTTCCAAACTTTTCAAAAATTAAAACCAAGTTAAAATATAAAGAGAAAGACAATCGGTAACTAAAAAAAATAAGGAGAAAAAAAAACTTATCTCTGATTCATTCTTCAATCGAATTCTTCCCGATAACTTCTTTTGAATTCGAACGATGAAGACCTCAGTTGATTAGAGTCTCGTGCTGATAACGTGTTGTGAATAAAATAACGAAGAACAACAAACAAGAACAAGAAGAACAAAGAGATGAGAGAAAGAGGGAGATTTTTTATTATTCTCAAAAATAGAATCATATACAATGCCTTCAATGAATCATCTATTTATAGGCATAAGAAGTACATAATACATTAAACTCTAATTAATAGAGATAATATTCCTAATAATAAATAAATCAAACTCCTTAGATAAAGTTCTAATCATGATAGACATCCACATAGATAAATATTCATAACATTTTATAGTTTTATATTTTTTTCAAATTATTTTTTATAATTGTATAATAATATTTATTTTTAAAAATATTTTAATCTTTTGAAAAATTATTATTTTTAAATAAATTTCGAAATTAAAATATTTTAATATTTTTAGAATTTTTTGAAAATTTTAGATTTTTTTTGTTTTTAGATATTTTTTAAAAAAATTAAAATTTAAAAATTCATAGAATTGACAAGTAGTATTATCATGTTACGACACGTGTCAAAAGAAATTTTCAAAAAAAATGTTTAAGTTAACGGTCAACATTTGTCAAAGGGTCAAATTGATTTTTTTTCTTGAGTTTAAGGGCTTAATTGAGTGCAAAAAAATAGGGACTTAATTGATTTTTTTGTAAAAATTTAGGGGCTTATTGAACCCTTAAGCCAAATGTATATAATATGAAAATACATTCAATATAATTAGGACACAACACGATACATGAATACAATACAGGTACATGAACCGTCGTATCTACGCATAACAAAGGTAATATAGTAATTTAAGAACTTGTTTGAATAAAGTATAGTAATATAAGGGCTTTCTTAGTATATTACCCTTTATTCTAATACGGTGTCATGTTCATGTTCGTTCGCATATTAAATGAACATACAAATATTGTTCATAGTCATTTATTTAACTTAATAAATGAACATAAACGAACGTTATACAAACGATTCACAAACAGTTTGTCGAACGTTCTGTTCATTTACACCCTACCACTTTTATCTTTGTATTTTTATTTCAAAAAAAAGTATAACGATAAACTTAACCAATATTTACACATTTTGTTGTTTTATGTCTTATTTTTTAGTTAAATTTTACCTTAGTCTTTCAAAAAATATACATTTGATCATTGATCTTTCAAAAAGCGCTGAATCTCTATTTTTCTAAACAAAAATAATGACAAACATAATTTTTTAATGTCGTTTGACACGAAATTTCGCATGACATTTCATGAATACTTTATGAAATTTTCATTTGAACTATTTATAATTTTTAAAAAATTAAATTATTTATCGATATGATATATAAAACAAATAATTTTATATTAGCATGAAACACATTTGATCTATCATGGGTATTGCCACTTTAAAACTGGTTAAAATTTACCGTTGCAGTCAATATTCTCGTTAAAAAACAATTTGATTTTTTTTTTATAAAAAGAGGAATAAATTTCTCTATAAAAAGTAAGGATTAAGTTAGCAAAAAAGTGTAAACATTAAGACAAGGATGGATGCATGCCTTTATGTTAGGGGTAAGCTTATAAAATTTCAGGGAAGCAAAAATATTTTTTCAATAGAAAATGCATAGAAAATTTTTAAAAATTTATAAATTATATTCAAACTTTAAATTTTCAGGGAGTGACCGTCCCCTCTAACTCACCTCGGTCCATCCCTGCGTTAAGGGTCAAAATTGCCCGTATGACAAAAGAATAAAAATAAATTGATATGTAAAATGAGGGTTTTGAGGGTGGGATTAGTCTACCACGTGCGACGAACATTGATGAACACCACTAACGATGAATACTGATGAACACCATTAATTTTTTTAAAAAAATTTAAAAATCTAAAGGACTAAAATTATAATTAAAATTATCTCTTAAAAAAATAAAAATCAAATTTAATAGTTACTTTATAATATTTTTTTATAGGTTAGAATCAAATATACCCAATTCTCCTAAACCCTAACAAAATCAATCTCTTAAAAAATAGAAATCAATTTATAATTTTTTAATAGATTAGAATCAATTGATTATAATCTTAAATTATATTTGGTTATGACATGTAAAATTTAAAATAAAAAATAAAATTCCTAAATTCTACTTCCAAACCCTAATCTTAAAATCTCAAAACCCTTGAGGTCGTTGCAATAATGAACCATGTTGCTCGAGCTTCTCTTATCGAAAGCATAAAATTCATAGCAGAAACAATTTAATCAATTGAATCGATGGAGATGTCGAGAATTAGACCTTTTCAATTGATTCTAATCTATTAAAAAATTATAAATTGATTTTTATTTTTTAAGAGATTGATTTTGTTAGGGTTTAGGAGAATTGGGTATATTTGATTCTAACCTATAAAAAAATATTATAAAGTAACTATTAAATTTGATTTTTATTTTTTTAAGAGATAATTTTAATTATAATTTTAGTCCTTTAAATTTTTAAAATTTAAAAAAAAATTAATGGTGTTCATCGATGTTCATCGTTAGTGGTGTTCATCAATGTTCGTCGCCCGTTGTAGAATTTTCCTTGAGGGTGAGATTTTTTTTTTGGAGAATTTTGAGGGTGAGAATTAACATTGATGAAATTGGTAATAATTGATAGTTCATTAACTAACTACGATTTTACAAAAGGATTTCTTTTTTCTATTTTTAGTTCGTTAATTTCGTGGTTTATGTTAATTAATCATTAATTATAGTTTGGAAACTTAATGGAAGTGAAATTTAAAACATAAATTAATGATTTGTTTAGTTTATTCATGAATATAATATTTAGGGATGGGGAGAGGTTGGAAGTTTGGGGTAAAATATAAATAGTTACAAAATGGACCATCAGACTTTAATGGTTAAGCAATCAATTTAAATATTAAGAATTAAGGTTAAATTTAACTAATTTTGAAATTGACAAAGTCTTGATGAGTATTTAAATTGAAAATTGGGCTTCAAGGATTAATTTTCCTAATTTCAAAATAGACAACGATGTAAAAAAATATTTAAGCTGAGAAATAAAGATCATTGTTTAATGTATCTAGTTTCAAAATTACTAGGGACCTAAGAAGTAATTAAACTCAATTTTTTTAGTTGGGATTAAGGCTTAATTTACTTAGTTTCAAAATTACTAAGGGACTAAGAAGTAATTAAATTCTTTTTTCTTTTTGTTGGAAAACAAGGCTTAATTGGCTTAGTTTCAAAACTACTATGAACCTAAGAAATAACTGAACCTAAAAAAATGGGAGCCAACACCCCCACAAAAATTTTAATATTTATGTTTTGAGCCACTTTCCCTTTCTGTGCTCTTTTTATTGATCGTAAATTTTATTATGTTTACTAACAGATGAAGTATAGTGTTCGGTGGTTACTACATTCGGGTCTCATCCACAATGACTTTCGAATCTCTGATGTACAGTTTGTGTTATCGATGCATACCAGGCAACGATATTTGCATTTACTTTACTTGAAGGTCAAGTATTGACATGCTTAAAGTATGTCAAGCTATTCGTGTCAACCCCCCTTTATATGATCTTAAAGCTGGAATCATACAGTTAAAATCGAGTCAAAAATCTTTTACGTGTAGCTTAAGACTCGATCGAACGACGGTTGTACTCAACTAAGAAAGACATGAGAGGAAAGTTCTTGACTGGTTTTTAAAAAAAAAGTTAAACACAAACAATACGAAGAGCTTTGGCCAATGATGTGAGTAGAAAATTCTGCCCATTTTCTGTACCTCTATTTATGCCCCATCATTAAAAAATAGATTTAGAATTATGGTTTAAGGCTAGCGCTTAGAATTATGGTTTAGATATTAGGTGTAGGGTTTATTTAGTACTTAGAATTTAAAATTTAGAATTAAGACTTAAATTTAATATTTTTTAATATGAACACAAAAAAGCATAGGATTTTTGTCCCAATAATGCTCTCACTAGTCCTTCTGGAGCCTTTCAATGTCTGAAATCAAACTAAATGAATGACAAATCTCTCATAAAATGCCCTCTATTAACCTTCCCATACAATGTCCTAAAAAAATTTTATTTACGAATTAGACATACAAACTTTGATACGAATACGACAGTAAAAGTCATAAAATTATTAAATATTCTTGTTTAGAGTGCAAGAGGTCCTAAGTTCAATTCTCGAAATGCCCCTTTTATAGCAATATTAGAATTATGTTCACATGTGAACAAACAATTCTGAAGCAACTTCTATGTATTTCACTGGAAAATATTAGATATGTCATTGCCTGAAAAAGAAAAAAAATGCACATGGAACATACAAACATTTGAGGGCAAATGCAATTGTAAGGGGAACTCATTTAGAATTAATCCATTTAAAGTTTTTTTTCTGTTCGAATACACATCGGATACTTGTACTTTTAAAGAAAAACAAAGGCAACATAATCATCAAGCATGATAAGATGCATACAGGCTTAAGTATGTGTACATATGAAACAATAAAACATATAGTTTGATCGAACTACCAACACACACAAGTCTAATTACACCAAATCATCCTAGATCAGGGACTGTGAAGTACTCATCATCGTCATCCGGTATCTCCATTCTAGGCTTCTTAAGAGGCATAGAATATTTGGTAATACGATACAAGTTTGGATTTCTCGCTTGCGGTATCAGAAGTTGAGGAACTTCGGCCGGTGCTAAAGCCCTCCTGAGGCAATTGATCAATGAAAAGACCAATGTCTGCTAGCCATTCAAGCTCTCCTAGCTCAGACTGCTCTTTCAAAAGTCCATTTAAAGTTAACAAATTGGAATCCTTTTAAAAAATGCAAATAAATAAATGCTGAACATGATAAATAGTAAAATAAGGCATTTGGTCTAATCGTACGATTCTCATCTAGGGTATGAGAGGGGTCCCAAATTCAAATCTTGGAATGACTCGGAGCTGAAATCTGCCTAACAAAGGGGGAATTGAATAAAAAGAACAAATCCATGTCAGACACATACCTATATCCGAATCCAAGTAAATAGATCTAAAGATGTTGTCATACACCTCGGGGAAAGTTAATTAGAACATTACATAATGTGACTGAGTTTCTTCATAGCTGCCTAATTGTTATGTAATTTTGTTTTTTTAACACAGTTTGAAGAAAAATTCAAAAGTCTCAAATCTAAGAGCATAATAAACTTGCAACCTGTCTATTTAGCAGTCACACTTAATTGGTTAAAGGAAATTATTAAATTTAGGAAATTCATAAACAACAGATGTTTTGCCTTCTAGTGTATTCAGATTCTGAACTAACAAGTATGACTGGAATCATAATATAGATAAAAGCTACAACCTGGTTTTACCGCGATTTTAAAAGCCACCAGCATCCAGTTTCAGCAAGGCAACAATACATTGTACCATATAAAACGTAAAAACGTTGGTCTCTAGTGAAAATTAACAGGAGTTCTAAGAAAAAATGGACTGATACCTAGAAATCAAGAATAGGGCATTTGGTCTAGTGGTATGATTCTCGCTTTGGGTGCGAGAGGTCCCGAGTTCGATTCTCGGAATGCCCCAATGCCTTCTTTAGCCAAAGGTTAAAACAAATTCAAACTTATATTCCAATGCTTTTCAATATAATTAAACAAAATAGCTAAAACAATTTAGTTGATCAGAGATTTTATCAATAAACAAAGAAAGTATTGCACTACTCTTGAAAATTAAGCCCCCCTATAGATGTATGTTATAAACATTGAAGGCAACAAATTCTCATTTTTTTTCCATTTTGCATTGCCATTTGAAAATTCAGTCCCCCTATAGATGTTATAAGCTTGGTGAATGCATGATTCGTTTCGGATCTAAACTAGAATAACCAAATGGCTTTAGCAGCTAAAGACTAAACTAGATATCACCTACACAACTTGCATCAAGAGATATTCGAGCATTCAGTATGCAAAGTCCCCCTAGAAATCTTTTTCACCTTTTCTAAATTTTTACAAATTGAAATAATTGATCAGATTCCAACCTCAAGGCAACTTCTATACTAATATGTCCCCAAAAACGAAGACTTTACCATTCAACCTTTTTCCTTTTTACAGCTAAAGTAATTAGCATTTGTGCAAATAGAAGACTTTACTAATCAACCTTTAGAGCCTTGTAGATACAAGGTTACTTCTTACTAGTGAACAATTCTTCATAACTGCTAATCATCCGGTATGTTTGTCCACATACGAACAAACAATTCTGAAGCACCTTTCTATGTATTTCACTTGAAATATAGCTCAGAAACAATTTAGTTGAACAGTCTTTTATCAATAACAATAAACAAAGAAGGGTATGCACTATTGTTGAAAATTCTACACATATAAATACTATAAACATTATACATGTCAACATTGGGCATTTGGTCTAGTGGTATGATTCTTGCTTAGGGTGCAAGAGGTCCTGAGTTCTATTCTCGGAATGCCCCTAATTTTTTTCTCTTGCCCCCTCTTTTTTATTAGTTAAGCTTTACAATATGAAATATAAATCAAAAGTGTCGAACCAGCAGTTTGTTGCTAAATATATTGAAAAAGGATATTATTAGCAAGTTGCGACAGCTAACAACGGACCTGTAACTCATCAGGAAAGGTTAGATATGCCGTTGCCTGTAAAAGCAAGCACATGCACATGGAGAAAACAAATATTTGAGGGCATATGCAATTGTAAGGGGAACTTGTTTAGAATTTTTCCATTTAAAGTTGACAAATTGGAATCCTTTTAAAAAAATGCTAAACATGATAAATCGTAAAGTAAGGCATTTGGTCTAAAGGTATGACTCTTATCTAGGGTGTGAGAGGTCCCAAATTGAATTTTTGGAAAAAACACAGAACTGAAAACTGCCTAACAAAGGGGGAATGAAATAAAAAGAACGAATCCATGACAGACACATGCCTATATCTGAATCCTTGTAAGGTACATCTAAAGATGTTAACATACAGGTCGGGAAAAGCTTATTAGAACATTACATTTTGTGACTGGGTTTCTTCATAGCTGCCTAATTGTTATGTAGTTTTGTTATCTAAACCATTTTAAAGAAAAATTCAATCTAAAATCTAAGAGCATAATAACCTTGCAAACTATCGATTTAGCAGTCAGACACTTAATTGTTAAAGGAAATTTATAAACAATAGATGTTTTGCCTTCTAGTGGATTCATATTCTGAACTAACAAGTACCGATCACAAAATAGATGAAAGCTACAACCTGGTGTTGACGCGATTTTAAAAGCCACCGGCATCCAGTTTCGGATAGGCAACAATACACTGCCATATAAAATATAAGAGTGGCAAACATTGGTCTCTAGTGAAAATTAACAGGAGTTCTAGCAGAAAAGGATTGATAACTGAAAACCAGATAGTATAACTTTTAGGAACAGGGCATTTTGTCTAGTGGTATGATTCTCGCTTCGGGTGCGAGAGGTCCCGAGTTCAATTCTCGGAATGCCCCAAAAACTTTTAGCTGAATGTCAAAACAAATTCAAACCTATCTTCAATGCTTTTCAATAAACAAAATTGCACACAAACAATTTTGTTGATCAGAGATTCATCAATAAACAAAGAAAGTATTAGTATTGCACTATTCTTAAAACTTAAGACTAGGGGTGCTTATCGAGCGAGTTGAGTAGTGCCCAGCTCGATAAAATTTTGCTCGACTCAACTCGTTAAGCTCGCCAAAATTTTTACCTTGTTTTTTTTATAAACAAGAAAAAAATGTGAGGTCTGAGGGATAAATAAACGAACCTACCATGATCGAGTTAGAGATGAAGTCAATATTTGAGTGCAAGACTTTTTTTAGTTTCTCAACAATCTTCAAAGGAGAGAATGACTTAAGAATTTCAGGATTTTAAATTTCAATCGTATTTTTTTTTACATGGGAAGTGAAAACTGAAGATTTTTCCCATTTTCTAATTTTATACATAAAGTAATAATAATAAAAAAAGAAATACTTTAATAAAAAAAGAAAAGACTCATTATTATAATTTAATTTCTTATTAATAAAAATTAACTTTTTTAATTCTCGGGAAATACAAAACGTTTTGGAAATTTGAAACCAAAATATTATGAGTAAATTATCTAGCAAATCACTGAAATTTTCTAGAGTTTTCAACTGGTATTTAAACTTCTTGGAACATAATTTTTTAAGGTAACCACCAAAATATCATAAAAAAATTATTAAAAAATAACGATACGCTCACAAACTTATCGAGTCGAGTTGGGCCTTGCTCGAATTGACTCGCTAAGATCTCAAGTCGAGCTCGATTTCAAGTTGAGTCAACTCGAGTCTAGCATTAACCGAGTTTTAACCGAGTCGAGCTCGAGTTGTTTGCGAGCTGCTCAACTCAATAAGCACCCCTACACACCTATAAATGCTATAAACATTTCAAATAATGAATTGGGCATTTGGTCTACTGGTATCATTCTCTTTTTTGGGTGCGAGAGGTCCCAAGTTTGATTCTCGGAATGCCCCTTTTATCTTTAACTTTTTTAGGTATCTTGCATTGCCATTTGAAACCACTAGGCAAGAGGAATATGGATCAAAGTCATTTTTCACAGCAGTAATTGTTTTCTGACAAGACTATATACAATGAGTTGCAAAACTTAATTAAATAAGTAATAACCTATGTTGAGCAGCTATTCTTCCTGCTTGGTGATCTCAAAGTTTTCAGATAAAAGAAAAGGAAGCACATAAACATGTAAGGAACCAAAATTTGAGGAGCAGGCTTAAATAGGTCTTTACCAAAAGCAAAAACTAGTTGATAAGAAAGCCAAATGTCTGGTTTTTAATAGACACAAAGTCTAATTTCTTCTCTTTTGTGCAGTCACTACACCAAACAAAGTGGTAAACAAAGATACAAAGCTTGGTCGATGTATGATTCATTTCGGATCCTTAGTAGAATAACCAAATAGCTTTAGTAGCTAGAGACTAAAGTAGATATCACCTACACAGCTTGCACCAAAAAGATATTCAAGCATTCAATATGAAAAGTCCAAGAAATAAAAGGTAATCAAGACACGACACTCACCTATCATTCAACATCTCCCTAATCATCCAATAACCTCATCTTTAACCATTATCTTAAGCATCAAGTTAGTACCCAAACATCATAACAACATGCTGACAAGGCGCTAGCATCTCCTTATCAAAATTTATCAGGATATTGAAAAAAATATATAATAAGTAAAACCTAATCATGATTAACATCAAAGATTGGGCATTTGGTCTAGTGGTATGATTCTCGCTTTGGGTGCGAGAGGTCCCGAGTTCGATTCTCGGAAAGCCCCTTTTTCTTATTTTTCATTTTTAGGTATCTTGCATTGCCATTTGAAACCATTAAGGCAAGAGGAATCTGGACCAAAGTCATTTTTCATAGTATTAATTGTTTTCTGACAAGACTATATACAATGAGTTGCAAACGTTAATTAAATAATCAACAACCTATATTGAGCAGCTATTCTTCTTGCTTGTGATTTCAAAGTTTGCAGATAAAAGAAAAGGCATTACATAAGCCTATAAGGAACCAACATTTGAGGAGCAGGCTTAAACAGATCTTTATGGAAAGAAGAACTAATTAATGAGAAAGCCAAATGTCCGGTTTTTTATCGACACAATCTGATTTTCTTCTCTTTTGTGCAGTTACTACACTAAACAAAGTGGTGAACAAAGGTACAAAGCTTGATCAATGTATGAATCATTTCAGACCTTTAGTAGAATAACCAAATGGCTTTAGCAGCTAAACAGTAAAGTAGATCTCACCTATAAAGCTTGCAACAAACAGATATTCGAGCATTCAGTATGAAAAGTCCCAGAAATAAAAGGTAATCAGGACACGACACTTACCTATCATTCAATAACTCCCTATTCATCCAATAACCTCATCTTTAACCATTATCTTCAGCATCAAGTTAGTATTCAAATATCTTAACAATATGCTGACAAGGCTAGCATCTCCTCATCAAAATTTATCAGGATCTTCAAGAAAATATATAATAAGTAAAACCTAGTCATAATTAACATCAAAGATTGGGCATTTGGTCTAGTGGTATGATTCTCGCTTTGGGTACGAGAGGTCCGGAGTTCAATTTGGAATGCCCCTTTTATCTTTAACTTTTTTTAGGTCTCTTGCATTGCCATTTGAAACCACTAGACAAGAGGAATCTGGACCAAATTCATTTTTCACAGCATTAATTGTTTTCTGACAAGACTATATACAATGAGTTGCAAAACTTAATTAAATAAGTAATAACCTATGTTGAGCAACTATTCTTCCTGCTTGTGATCTCAAAGATTTCAGATAAAAGAAAAAGAATCACATAAACATTTGAGGAGCAGGCTTAAATAGATCTTTACCAAAAGCAAAAACTAGTTAATGAGAAAGCCAAATGTCTGGTTTTTGATAGACACAAAATCTAATTTCTTCTCTTTTGTGCAGTCACTACACTAAACAAATTGGTGAACAAAGGTACAAAGCTTGGTCGATGTATGATTCATTTCGGATCCTTAGTAGAATAACCAAATAGCTTTAGTAGCTAGAGACTAAAGTAGATATCACCTACACAGCTTGCACCAAAAAGATATTCAAGCATTCAATATGAAAAGTCCAAGAAATAAAAGGTAATCAAGACACGACACTCACCTATCATTCAACATCTCCCTAATCATCCAATAACCTCATCTTTAACCATTATCTTAAGCATCAAGTTAGTACCCAAACATCATAACAACATGCTGACAAGGCGCTAGCATCTCCTTATCAAAATTTATCAGGATATTGAAAAAAATATATAATAAGTAAAACCTAATCATGATTAACATCAAAGATTGGGCATTTGGTCTAGTGGTATGATTCTCGCTTTGGGTGCGAGAGGTCCCGAGTTCGATTCTCGGAAAGCCCCTTTTTCTTATTTTTCATTTTTAGGTATCTTGCATTGCCATTTGAAACCATTAAGGCAAGAGGAATCTGGACCAAAGTCATTTTTCATAGTATTAATTGTTTTCTGACAAGACTATATACAATGAGTTGCAAACGTTAATTAAATAATCAACAACCTATATTGAGCAGCTATTCTTCTTGCTTGTGATTTCAAAGTTTGCAGATAAAAGAAAAGGCATTACATAAGCCTATAAGGAACCAACATTTGAGGAGCAGGCTTAAACAGATCTTTATGGAAAGAAGAACTAATTAATGAGAAAGCCAAATGTCCGGTTTTTTATCGACACAATCTGATTTTCTTCTCTTTTGTGCAGTTACTACACTAAACAAAGTGGTGAACAAAGGTACAAAGCTTGATCAATGTATGAATCATTTCAGACCTTTAGTAGAATAACCAAATGGCTTTAGCAGCTAAACAGTAAAGTAGATCTCACCTATAAAGCTTGCAACAAACAGATATTCGAGCATTCAGTATGAAAAGTCCCAGAAATAAAAGGTAATCAGGACACGACACTTACCTATCATTCAATAACTCCCTATTCATCCAATAACCTCATCTTTAACCATTATCTTCAGCATCAAGTTAGTATTCAAATATCTTAACAACATGCTGACAAGGCTAGCATCTCCTCATCAAAATTTATCAGGATCTTCAAGAAAATATATAATAAGTAAAACCTAGTCATAATTAACATCAAAGATTGGGCATTTGGTCTAGTGGTATGATTCTCGCTTTGGGTACGAGAGGTCCGGAGTTCAATTTGGAATGCCCCTTTTATCTTTAACTTTTTTTAGGTCTCTTGCATTGCCATTTGAAACCACTAGACAAGAGGAATCTGGACCAAATTCATTTTTCACAGCATTAATTGTTTTCTGACAAGACTATATACAATGAGTTGCAAAACTTAATTAAATAAGTAATAACCTATGTTGAGCAACTATTCTTCCTGCTTGAGATCTCAAAGATTTCAGATAAAAGAAAAAGAATCACATAAACATTTGAGGAGCAGGCTTAAATAGATCTTTACCAAAAGCAAAAACTAGTTAATGAGAAAGCCAAATGTCTGGTTTTTGATAGACACAAAATCTAATTTCTTCTCTTTTGTGCAGTCACTACACTAAACAAATTGGTGAACAAAGGTACAAAGCTTGGTCGATGTATGATTCATTTCGGATCCTTAGTAGAATAACCAAATAGCTTTAGTAGCTAGAGACTAAAGTAGATATCACCTACACAGCTTGCACCAAAAAGATATTCAAGCATTCAATATGAAAAGTCCAAGAAATAAAAGGTAATCAAGACACGACACTCACCTATCATTCAACATCTCCCTAATCATCCAATAACCTCATCTTTAACCATTATCTTAAGCATCAAGTTAGTACCCAAACATCATAACAACATGCTGACAAGGCGCTAGCATCTCCTTATCAAAATTTATCAGGATATTGAAAAAAATATATAATAAGTAAAACCTAATCATGATTAACATCAAAGATTGGGCATTTGGTCTAGTGGTATGATTCTCGCTTTGGGTGCGAGAGGTCCCGAGTTCGATTCTCGGAAAGCCCCTTTTTCTTATTTTTCATTTTTAGTTATCTTGCATTGCCATTTGAAACCATTAAGGCAAGAGGAATCTGGACCAAAGTCATTTTTCATAGTATTAATTGTTTTCTGACAAGACTATATACAATGAGTTGCAAACGTTAATTAAATAATCAACAACCTATATTGAGCAGCTATTCTTCTTGCTTGTGATTTCAAAGTTTGCAGATAAAAGAAAAGGCATTACATAAGCATGTAAGGAACCAGAATTTGAGGAGCAGGCTTAAACAGATCTTTATGGAAAGAAAAACTAGTTAATGAGAAAGCCAAGTGCCCGGTTTTCTATCGACACAATCCAATTTTCTTCTTTTGTGCAGTGACTACACTAAACATAGTGGTGAACAAAGCTACAAAGCTTGGTCAATGTATGATTCCTTTCGGATCTTTAGTAGAATAACCAAATGGCTTTAGCAGCTAAAGAGTAAAGTAAATATCACCTACACAGCTTGCATCAAAAAGATATCCGAGCATTCAGTATGCAAAGTCCCGGAAATAAAAGGTTATCAGGACACGACACTTACCTATCATTCAATAACTCCCTATTCACCCAATAACCTCATCTTTAACCATTGGCTTAAGCATCAAGTTAGTATTTAAACATCATGACAACATGCTGACAAGGCTAGCATCTCCTCCTCAAAATTTATCAGGATCTTGAAGAAAATATATAATAACTAATACCTAATCACGGTTAACATCAAAGATTGGGCATTTGGATTTTGGTCTAGTGGTATGATGTGCTAGAGTTCCCGAGTCCGATTCTCGGAATGCCCCCCCCCCCCAAAATCCATTCTTTGTTTCAGTTTTATCTTAATTTTCACAACTTGAAATAATTGATCAGATTCCAACCTCAAGTCAGCTTCTACACTAATAAAGAACTTAATAATGAATTCCAGATCTGTTCTCTGACAAGATTCCTCAATCCTCATAAAAAAGTACCTAACATAAATAAATAATAAAATTAAGTTCAATGCCTGCACAAATGGGGACATTTTAACCTAATTTCACTAGAGCTAAACCACTCAAAGAGGGTCATTAAACAAACAGAAAATTTTTGCAAAACTTAAAAAAATTGAAAAATCATCAGGCGATATACTTTTACTTACTGCTGAGAAAGTAATCACCATAAAGCAGTTAACTGTATACAGCTTGAAAACGAGACTTGTAAAGCTCCATAATCAGGCGATCGGTGGTTTCTCGCTGGAACCGGTGGAGCAAGGAAACGAGTTATCGACAAAAGGGAAGACAAGGGTCAAAATGGAGTCCACCGTCCACGGCCTAATACAGGCAACATAATCCCTAAACTAAATCTAATTTAAAATAACAATTTAGGCCGCGCCATCCAAAATTTGATTAAATTCGATTTTTTAATTCTGTGTTATTTAAATTGTTTAAGTTGTTCAAATTAATTACATTTTTTAACTCAATTAAGGCAATAAAATAACCGAACGTTCAGCTAACACTTCATAAACTATTTGGTGGGAAGTTTATTTATTTGTTAAACGAACGAATATTAACATAATTTTTTATTTGTTTAATTAAATGAACGAACGCGGAGAAAGAGCTCATTTATTCATTTACGTTCGTAAACGTTCGGTAATCCGTTCGTTTATGTTTGTTTGAATTTATTCACATATGTCCATTTATATTTATTATTTTTCATAAAATAATAACAAATGTATTATATTTAAAAAATAAAAACATATATTGAAAAAATGAAATAAAAAAATTAAACAATACTCAATGTACGTGACTTCAGACTTCTTAAGAAAAAAATTAAACAGTACTCAATGTTTGTTTCCGTTCGTTTGTGTTCGTTTATCATTTTAATGAACGAACACGAACAAGCTACAGTCCTTCATGAACGAATAGGTTACACTCCTTTACGAACGGACACAGACAAGAAATTATATTTGTCTCGTTATTCGTATTCATTTACTTGTTCAATTAAAATTAAACAAACGAACATAAAATACTCGTGTTCGAGTTCAATTTAAAATGCCCCTTTTATCTTTTAACTCTTTTAGGTCTCTTGCATTGCCATTTGAAACCACTAGACAAGAGGAATCTGGGCTAAATTCATTTTTCACAGCATTAATTGTTTTCTGACAAGACTATATACAATGAGTTGTAAAACTTAATTAAATAAGTAATAACCTATGTTGAGCAACTATTCTTCCTACTTGTGATCTCAAAGATTTAGATAAAAGAAAAAGAATCACATAAACATTAGAGGAGCATGCTTAAATAGATCTTTACCTAAAGCAAAAACTAGTTAATGAGAAAGCTAAAATGTATGGTTTTTTATAGACACAAAATCTAATTTCTTCTCTTTTGTGTTGTCACTACACTAAACAAATTGGTGAATAAAAGTACAAAGCTTGGTCGATGTATAATTCATTTCGGATCCTTAGTAGAATAACCAAATAGCTTTAGTAGCTAGAGACTAAAGTAGATATCACCTACACAGCTTGCATCAAAAAGATATTCAAGCATTCAATATGAAAAGTCCAAGAAATAAAAGGTAATCAGGACACGACACTCACCTATCATTCAACATCTCCCTAATCATCCATAACCTCATCTTTAACCATTATCTTAAGCATCAAGTTAGTACTCAAACATCATAACAACATACTGAAAATTAACAATTTAGGCTTCGCCATCAAAAAATTCAATTAAATTAAAAAAATGTTATTTTTTAATTTTTGTTATTTAAATTAGATTATTTAAATTGTTCGAGTTATTTATATTAATTAGGTTTTTAAAATTTTTAACTACGAGTTGAGTTTGTCTTTACAAAGTTTAAATAATTAAAATATTAAGGGTAAATTACATGTGTTACTATCCAATTATGTGGTATGTCTTATTTTGACCATCTAACTAAAAGAAATAGACAATAACATTATTAAACTTTTAAATTGTTCCTAACCAAACCACCACGTTAAAAGGATGTGACGTGACATTTAACAAAAATTTATATAATCACGTATTTAGTGTATATTAATTACTTATTATATCAATTTAATCTTAATTTTAATTTAACTAAATAAAAATTAGTCAACCAATAAAATAGCAACACGTGACATCACCCGATTTGGTAGATGCATATAAAACTTTAATTCTTCTTTTTTCAATTTGGGTTGGACTTTCAATTTTTAGATTTTATCTTCTCATATCTCAACTTTTATATTTATTTATTTATTTATTTATGTTCTTCTAAGATTCCATTTTTTTATTATAAAAATAGAATCTGATTCGAATAATCATGACTTTTGAATTTATACATTACTCCATAAACTATTTGAATATAATGGTTTGATTTAATTTTTAATTTTATTAGTTTATTTCTTCAAAATTTAAATTCTCTAATAACTTTATCATAATTAAGCGTAATGAGTACTCAATAGACCTGCATACTGCTGGTTACCGTTAAGTGAAAGGCTCGATGTCTTCAACCAAAATTAGCGTCGATGAAGGGTGTAGATGTTTCTTTTGAAATTGGAAAAAAGAAAACCGAAAAAGAAATGAGAATTTGACACATTCAATTTTAGAGGGGTTTGACCTTCTAACCAAGGTTTACATCCACACTAAGGATTTCTCAATTCGCTAACAATGAATTCTTCCTTTTTACAGGCTAAAAAGCTAACATTTACATCCCTATCTTTTCACAGACTAAGATAGAACCCTCTCCTTAATTTTTTATAAGGATCAAATAGAACCTATCCCTTAATTACGAGGTCTTGACTAGGGATGGGCATGGGTCGGGTTGGGTTTTTGGCCCACTCGAACCCGACCCAAAAACAAATACCCTAAACTCGCACCTAACCCGACCCGAACATTTTATTTAAAAAAAATCCAATCCAACCCGACCCGACCCGAAAATAAATATATTAAACTCGACCAGACCCGACCTATAGAAAAAAAATAATTTAGGGGACTTAATTGTAAAAATGTAATTTGAGGGACTAAATTGTAGATAAAAATTCAATTTTAAGGACCTACTTATCAATATATATATATATATATATATATATATAATTTAGTGGCAGCCGTATCGATACGGTGTGTTTTGAAACAGCCCAACGGCTAGTCATGTACCGATACGGTTGTATCGCGTACCGATATGCCTAACTACCCCAACGGTCATATTTCCCAACGGTCTTTTAATTTGTAGGACCGTACCGATACACTAGGTAAGCGTATCGATACGCATCAACTGAAGTACACAACGGCTACTTCCTTATCGGGACCGTATCGATACGGTTTGAAGGGTATCGATATGCCAAGCTGCAGAACTGCATTTATGGTAGGAAATAAAGGCTCCAGCGACTCCAATCCAACCCCAACGGCTAGTAACGGCAACATACTCAATTGGGAGTATATAAGGGACCTCCAAGCATCAAGAGAAGGTTAATGCTTCAATTGTTACAACATTATGATGACAAATTGTGTCTAGAACTTTTATTGTTCATTCTTTGCTTAGACAACACTAGTGAGCTAAATATTGTTAAATTTGCTCAAGTGTTTAGGTTTTGGGTGAGAGCTTTATAGTGCAAACATATACCCATTAGAGGGATTTCTAGTTTGCTAAGTCTTTCTTGTGTAAGAGAGTGTTTGATCAAGCTTTGGGTAGAAAGCTTGATCGTTGTAACGGTTTCCTCCTAATCCGAGAAAAGGGGACGAAATTCTTAGTGAATTTGTTTGGAAATCCTTAGTGGGAAGCTAAGGTAGTGGATGTAGACCTTGGTTAGAAGGTTGAACCACTATAAATCCTTGTGTAAATTGTCTATCTTTTCCTTCCCACAACTACACCCAAATTATCCAACTTCTCCACACTTGGCGAGCAAGAACGGTTGAAGGAATCGAGCCCTCACAACTCAAGTCCCAAAAGGACTAACCACTTCAACTAAAAATGATGGAATTGAAAAATGGATTCCTAAGGGGACTAAATTTTGTGCAACTAACGTTTATGGATCCAAAGCAATTTGGATACCAAAATTTGTATGATTGTCTTGATTAGGTGTGATGGAGATGTTCAACAAGTCCAATCAATGAGGGGCAGCTCCATGCACACAAGGAAGAACACTTGAAGAAGGTGGGCTTCACATCCTCCATTGGGTTCAAGTGTGGTAAAAATCTAGTTGTTTTTGCTTTTATTTGTCTTATTTTTTTAATTTCAACTAGATGATCATATATGTTGAACTAACATTGTTTGATGCTTTGAGTAAGGGGGAGCCAATTTTAAAACCAAATTTTTAATAGTGTCAATTTTCTTTTTATCTCCTAAGTTATTTTGAGCCCAATGTCATTTTAAATTCTTTTTGATATAACAAAAAGGGGGAGAAATGGTTTGAAAAATTGATCTTTCAAGTTTTTCAAGAGAATAAGGGGGAGCTTTAATCTAATTCAAATTTTAAAATACAAAACAATTTTTCAAGTTGGTTTTATTATATTAAAAAGGGGGAGATTGTAGAACTAAGTGTTTTGATATAATATTTGAAAAATGTTTTGGACTAAATTGAAAAGAATTTAAAATATGTTTTAAGTCAAAAACAACTTGAAAATATGTTTAAGGGTTTTACAAGGCTTTGGAATGATTTAAAGTGCATTTAAAGTAGTCAAAATCAAGCATTTAAAGTGCCCGTACCGATACGGTCTAGTACCGTACCGATACGCCTTAGGGTTTCAACTACAGGAATTTTCCATTAGCCAAAACCCGTACCGATACGCTTAGCCATATCGATACGGTGTGTTTTGAAATAGCCCAACGGCTAGTCGCGTACCGATAAGCCTAACTACCCCAACGGTCATATTTCCCAACGGTCTTTTAATTTGCAGGACCGTACCGATACGCTAGGTAAGCGTATCGATACGCATCAGCTGATGCGCACAACGGCTACTTCCTTATCGGGACCGTATCGATACGGTTTGAAGGGTATCGATACGCCAAGCTGCAGAACTGCATTTATGGTGGGTAATAAAGGCTCCAAGGACTCCAATCCAACCCCAACGGCTAGTAACGGCTACAAACTCAATTGGGAGTATAAAATGGACCTCCAAGCATCAAGAGAAGGTTAATGCTTCAATTGTTACAACATTATGTGTAACACCCGGGTTTAGGGGTCGGGTGAAAATAATATTTTGAGTCTCGGTTTTCTAATTAAATAATATTTTATTCTCGTGGGCCTCAGGATTTCAAAATGGTTAAGGCTATGTTGGGCCTATCTCTTGGGTCCAAAATCCATGGACTTTAAGAGATGTGGGTTTGGCCATTCATTAATGGCATTTTAGTAAATAGTTGGTCTTCCAACTAAAACCCATTTTAGTTTTATTTCATTATAGTTCAAATAAACAAAAATCCCATCTTCTTCATACCAAAACCAACGACAAAGAGGCCTCCCCCTCCATTTTCACTATTCCATTTCATCCCACCTTCATTTGAGCTCGGTTTTGAAAGGTAAATACATTTCCAACTTGCTCTCATCTTCCTCTCTTCAAAAGTACAAGTAGTTTTCATTTTCATCCATGTTTTGGAATTTGAGTTTTTGGAGGATTTGAATAAAAATGGTAACTTTATTGTCTTTAACTTGAGGTTTTGATTTAATAATGTTAGATATGAAGTTTATGAACCAAATGGTCCAACATATATGATTTTTACATGGTTTTATACTCATTCCCGGATTTGGGTTTTGTGGGGGTTTTTGAAGGGTTTTGGAAGAGTTTTTGGGGTTGTTTTAGGTTGGAATTTGAGGGCTAATGTTAGTATGTTAGTTAAGGGTTGTTTTGGAATCATTTGGAAGTGTTACAAGTGTTGAAATCATGAGTTTTGATTGAGGTTTGTGGGCTGCTCGGGTTTAATGATTTTGGGAGTTGTTCATGGCTTGTAATCTTGTGTTTAATGCTTGATTTGTGTTTCGGGTTATCTACATTGATGCATGAGCTGATTTGAGGTTGTTTGGAATGTGTTTAGATTGTTTAGAGACAAGGACTTGTGTTGGTGAAGCATCAGGAGTGAATCCGGAAGCTTGAAAGTGTTGCTTGCTTGATAGTTGAGCTTGGAAGTGAAGGTGAGTGGTTAATGTTTTCAAAGTGATTTTTAAGTGTTTGGTTTAAGCATGTGGACTGGGTTGGGCTTGGTAGACTCACCTAGAGTTGGGATTAGAGTGATAGCCTAATCCCAAGCTTTAGTTAGAGACTTTGGTTGCACTCTTTAATGGTTGTATATGCCTCATAATGATTGTGTTTATGATGGTTGTGTATAATGTATTATACATATATGTTGAGGCATGTTATTGATGCATTGTGATATGCATGTGGATTGTTCATGATTGTGATCATGGTGAGTACGTGCTAAACACGGAAGTGATATGAGATGTTGTGGATTTTGTTTAATATTGGCACTAGTATACTTGGGTACAAATGATCGATCATTAGGATGTTAGTGTGCACACGTGAGTCAAATGCGCGCGTGGTCTTGATGATGGTAGTCATCAAGATGGAGTACGGGTTCGCCCGGAAATTCTTCTTGTATAAATGATAGTCGGTGATGAATGTAATCCCATCGACGGGGTATGAGGATGAGTGGAATCCCCTCCGCGAGAACGGTGATGAGTGTAATCCCACCGTGAGGTAAAGTTGTAGTTGGATGTGAGTTCCAACGTGTTTATCCGCATATTCGAGTCATAGCTAGGTGCCAATATGAGTTGATATGTGTATCAATATGATATGGAATGTGATTTCCTATTTGGACTAATATATGTGTTTACATATGATGTGATTTGAGCTTGTTGAGCATGGCATATTTTTGGATAATTGTGCATGCATCATTGATATTTTGGCTCTTGAGGATCAAAGGTAAATCATGCATTCTACCTTGGTTGTGTTCGTGCTTGGACCCTGCATTGTCGAGGTTTGTTTTTAAAGAGCTTACCCTCACTAAGCTTTATGCTTACGCTCTCTTTTGTTCGACAATGCAGATCCTTAGTTCGTGGGTTGCTAGTGCAAGAAGGGGCCTCCAAGTGTGTGCTTGTGGTGCTAGCTTAGCTATCAAGTATAGGTATTTTTAGTTATGATATAATGGTCAAGCAATGGGATATGTATTTGTGGCTTGATGCCTTTTGAAGTATGTTGATGATGGTTGTTTAGGAGCATGCTAGACTCATTTCATATGATATGTTGATTTGGCTTTTGGATGTATGCCTTGCTTGTAAACCATGTATGATTTGCCTATCTTATTTGTCTAAGTGTTGACCTTGTTGAAGCATGCTATCTTTAAGGCCATGTTTAATCTTTGAATGGATGTTCTACCATGTAACCTTGTGTTTTATGAGTATGTTGCTATAGGGTGCATGCCTCTAGAATGTACTTGTATGATTTGTATGCTTCGTGTAGTCGTTTCAGACGTTTGGGATCAATTGGAGATGTCTAAAACTGATTTTGGGAACTTGCAGACAGCAGGTGTTTCGAAACGGGTAGTCGTTTTGAAACGGGTGTGGTTCCAGGGTCCCCCGTATCGGAACTCGTTTCGATACGTTTTGGCCACTATGAGCCCCTATTTCGAAACAAGTTTCGAAACACTTTTGCTACTGGAATCGCCTGTTTCGAAACTAGTATCGAAACGGCAAGGCAAAACGAGACCCTGTTCCGAAACGGGGTGGATGCGTTTCGAAACGGGCGTCTGGCTTTTTAAACTGGGCTCGTGTTTCGAAACGGGCTTTGACTGTTTCGAAACACATGCCTATTTTTGGGCTTTTTGACATCTCTGAAGGGTTCCAAGTTTTGGGCTTAGGCCCTGTAACCCCCTAAACCCGGCCCAGAAGAAATGGGCCGAATCTAGGAAGTAGCGATTGAAAACTTGTCCCTCAATATACAATTTAGGTTAAAATATATTATAATTCAAAAGAATCGATTAATTAAATAAAACTCACTAAATACTCCGATTAAAGTAAAACTCAATCTTTTAAACGATGTTCCAATAATTAATTAAAAATCCAAAAGTAACTTCATAAATGCATGCAACCAATAAATCTCAAACTAAAAACAGTTCCAATGTCCATATTACACAAATATCCCAAAAATATATTAAAATAATAATTCTGAGGTAACAGAAAAGTTTGTACTGAATAATAATTTATCTGAATAAACAAGAGATGCTCCAAGTACCGATCGCCTAAAAAGTCTGAGATATCTGAAAAGTAAAAACTAAGGGGTGTAAGCTAAAGAGCTTAGTGTGTCTCTAAGGTGCAACGAAAACAAAACGAAAACAAAACAATATTTTATTTTCTGATAAATACTTTTCTGAAAAAAAACACAATAAAACTGAATCATGATGATATGATGTCTGATGCACATGAATCATAGTACCCATCTCCGATACACCGAAAAGTAAGGTTCCCCAGAACCTACTTTCTCCATCATCACCATCCGAAGTGGAACTCAGCCCGAAGGGTGGAACCACTGATCCGAAGCGGAATTCAACCCAAAGGGTGAAACCACTAATCCGAAGCGGAATTCAGCCCGAAGGTTGAAACCACTGAACTTCCCCGAACAAATCTCAAATCATATACCCACAATGATATGATACAAATTTTAAAATCCGAGTCTGATCCGAAACTTGAATTATGAAAATTCAAGTTGCACAATACTATAAATCCAACGTTTTACGATTCCAAAAATCTGATATTTCACTTAAATCACAGTATGACATGTTATGCATGATGTCTGAAAACATTCACCCAATCACGACAGAGTATGCACACAAAATGTACAAAACATTTACTTATATTAATCCAGAAAAGCACATAAAATTTATAGCACAGAAAGAAACACATAAGTTTATAAAACAGGAAGAGACACACCTTTAAGCAACAGAAGCTCTAATGCCGAGAAAACGCATCTCACACTCAGATCTAGCTGAATCAGGACCTACGAAGGTATGAATACTATATTAGTATTTATTACTAACACTAAGCCACCGACTAAAACACTAAAAACCAAAGTGAAGATAGACTCACGTGAAGATCTCGAAGAACGTGCACGATTGGTCTGAACAACTGGAGGTAACCCAACGGTCCCAAAGTCGGCACCTGAACACGAGAATATTCCGAATTAATTTCTGAAATCATAACTTATTATATTCCAATAACAATTACTTAAAAATAACAAAACGGAGCTTTCGGGATCTAATTTGACAAAACGGACAGCGAATACGGACTCAGGACGTCGAAAAAGGTTAAGATGAACATTTTCTGAAAAAGTCAACTCTTGGTCAACGCTGGTCAAAGTCAAAGTCAACTGGTCAAACATGTTCAAGGTCAACGGTCAACTCAGGTCAAAGTCAACTCCGGTCAAAAGGTCAAAGGTCAAACTAGTCAAATGAGTCGGTCAAAATTTATGGTTCGGTTCGGTCCAAGGTTCACTGATCTGATTCAGTTCTGGAATGGTTCAGTTCATAAGACCGGTTCAGGTCTTTCGTTTCAGTTTACTGGTTTGGGTTACTCATAGATCAGGGCTCACATAACACTTATTCACATGGGACTCACCATCCAACTAACTTCAAAAACCCACATCTCATACTCACACCACAACCACCCACACGGGCCAATCACTAAGCCCAAACCACATACCCACACTTGGCTCCACCGACAACACCCAACTCACCCAGCCCAACATCTGATTGTTGCAATCAAATCTAGGGTTCCTAGAATGCCACTGGCGGCTAGGGTTTTTAGCAACCAAAGGCGGCGGCAGCACAAAACCACGACGGCGGCGTGAAGACAAAACAACGGCAGCGGCGGCACGACCAAACAACGACAGTGGCATATCCAAACGAGAACGGCGGCGCAACCCTTATCAACAAGGAAGGCAGCGGCTCACCAATCCGACGAACCGAGACGCGGCTACGCAAACTCGTCGGAGATGACGTGACGATGACAGTTTGTAAAAGAAACATATATTTCGATGAGCAAAACGAGCGTTTCCGATCAGAAATAAGCGGAAAAACAAAGGAATCCACAACCAACAACGCATGAACAAAACGAAAACTAGAGAGGCTTACCCAAACTTGAACGGTGACGACGGTGGCGCGAGGAAACCGAAAGGTTTCTTACCGTTTCCATGCGAACGACCGACGATAAGGGGAAAACGAGGCCTGGGCTTTAATCGCGAAGAGAACCCGAGCACAGTGACGGTCTCCGATCGACGAACAGACGGTGGCTTGGGCTTGACCGGAGCTTCGTCGGAGAACAAAGGGGAGGGGTGAGGGAGAAAACCGAGAGAGAGAAAGGAAAGATTATCGAGAGAGAGAGAGAGAGCGGCTGTTGGTTGCCCAAAACCAGAAAACATGGTTTAAAAACATAATTTAATGGGTAAAACCCAAGAGAAGCCATTGAATTAACTAGGGTTTACAAAGTGGCCACATAACCTTGTTCTTTACACAAAATGGTCACCGAAATTCAAAAATTACACTACAAATTCTGAGTCTAATCAATTTACTCCTTTAATTAAATTAGGGTTTTCGGTTTATAAATACCCAAATTCTAGGATTCCGAATCGGTGATTTCAAAATTAGGGATTTTTCAAATTAAAGAAATTTTGGGGTGATACAACTCTCCCTCCCTTAAAAGAAATTTCGCCCTCGAAATTTCCAGACTTAACAACAGATCTCATAACCAACCGAAACACATATACTTTCCCATTTCAAATTCATGATCTATCATAACCGAAAATACTGAAATATAGAACTAGAAATAGAACTGAAACATATTAAAATGTTCCTTCCATGTCATCATGTATATCATCATATCCAACACAAGCTCCGGTTGGATGTATTGAACCTGGACGTCTAATCTCGGATCTAGCTGATCCACCACTCGAAGCATATCTATCTCTACTAGCAGTACATGAAGCAACTGACCTAAACTGCCCTCTACCTCGGTGAGGTGTCTGAACTGATGCATGACTCTGAATCTAAACGGATGAACCAGTAGCTGAACGTGAACAATTCTTTAAGTAGTGATCTTGAGAACCACATCTGAAACATGTTCTATTCATTAATCTGCACTCTACGTTATGCTTTTTATTGCAAAAACCACATACAAAAATAGGCCGACGAACTTTGATCTACCCTAGCTGCCAGACGGAACTGTCGATACTGCAGGTCTTACATTCTGATAACTCTGAGGAACAACTCATCCCTAGGTCTCTTTCCAAACGAGTTGACAAAACTTGGTTGTACAAATGTGTCCGGTTGCTTCCCGACTTGATCAAATTCTGAAGTTCCTATTTTTCCATTTGTGAAATTTATCCTCTCAAAAGTTTTAGTTCGATCAACCATGTCGCTTAATACTTTATCATGATGTGTTGCAACATCTCTTTGAATCGGTGGCCGAAGTCCCTTCAGAAACCAGTCACACTTATTTTTCTCAGTCGCAACTAACCCAGGAGCATACTTGGCCAACCTTTGAAATTCTATCTCATAACCATTTACTGACATGTTATTCTATTCCAAATTCATAAAATAATAATAACACTTCGCTAAGAGCTCGACTCCCACATATCGATTAGTGTTCTCAAAATCAAGTGAGTTATCACTTTCGATCTGATATCCTCCTAACGAATGATTCACATCAACATGTAACTTATTCTGAATTTCTGCTTCCCCAACAGAAGGCGGGTGATCACTACCAGAAGCAACAGTACGGCCTCGACCACGATCTCGAATAAACGATAGCTTAAGATTCCTACGCGATGGCTTAGTAACTATTTACAGAAGGTAATAACCTAGAGTCAGATTCGGTACTGGAGTCTCAGATTTAAAACACATTGAAAACATTGAAGACAAAATCACATAATAGCATGTTATATTTTTCAGAAAATTCTCATCTGTCCCAAAATATTTTGGATGCATACAAAAGTCAAAAACATTTTGAAAACAACTTTTGTGAGCCAACAGTCCGAGGGTTGAACCTAGGCTCTGATACCACTAAATGTAACCCCCTAAACCCAGCCCAGAAGAAATGGGCCGAATCTAGGAAGTAGCGATTGAAAACTTGTCCCTCAATATACAATTAAGGTTAAAATATATTATAATTCACAAGAATCGATTAATTAAATAAAACTCACTAAATACTCCGATTAAAGTAAAACTCAATCTTTTAAACGATGTTCCAATAATTAATTAAAAATCCGAAAGTAACTTCATAAATGCATGCAACCAATAAATCTCAAACTAAAAACAGTTCCAATGTCCATATTACACAAATATCCCAAAAATATATTAAAATAATAATTCTGAGGTAACAGAAAAGTTTGTACTGAATAATAATTTATCTGAATAAACAAGAGATGCTCCAAGTACCGATCGCCTAAAAAGTCTGAGATATCTGAAAAGTAAAAACTAAGGGGTGTAAGCTAAAGAGCTTAGTGTGTCTCTAAGGTGCAACGAAAACAAAACGAAAACAAAACAGTATTTTATTTTCTGATAAATACTTTTCTGAAAACACAATAAAACTGAATCATGATGATATGATGTCTGATGCACATGAATCATAGTACCCATCTCCGATACACCGAAAAGTAAGGTTCCCCAGAACCTACTTTCTCCATCATCACCATCCGAAGTGGAACTCAGCCCGAAGGGTGGAACCACTGATTCGAAGCGGAATTCAACCCAAAGGGTGAAACCACTAATCCGAAGCGGAATTCAGCCCGAAGGTTGAAACCAATGAACTTCCCCGAACAAATCTCAAACCATATACCCACAATGATATGATGCAAATTTTAAAATCCGAGTCTGATCCGAAACTTGAATTATGAAAATTCAAGTTGCACAATACTATAAATCCAACGTTTTACGATTCCAAAAATCTGATATTTCACTTAAATCACAGTATGACATGTTATGCATGATGTCTGAAAACATTCACCCAATCACAACAGAGTATGCACACAAAATGTACAAAACATTTACTTATATTAATCCAGAAAAGCACATAAAATTTATAGCACAGAAAGAAACACATAAGTTTATAAAACAGGAAGAGACACACCTTTAAGCAACAGAAGCTCTAATGCCGAGAAAACGCATCTCACACTCAGATCTAGCTGAATCAGGACCTACGAAGATATGAATACTATATTAGTATTTATTACTAACACTAAGCCACCGACTAAAACACTAAAAACCAAAGTGAAGATATACTCACGTGAAGATCTCGAAGAACGTGCACGATCGGTCTGAACAACTGGAGGTAACCCAACGGTCCCAAAGTCGGCACCTGAACACAAGAATATTCCGAATTAATTTCTGAAATCATAACTTATTATATTCCAATAACAATTACTTAAAAATAACAAAACGAAGCTTTCGGGATCTAATTTGACAAAACGGACAGCGAATACGGACTCAGGACGTCGAGAAAGGTTAAGATGAACATTTTTTGAAAAAGTCAACTCTTGGTTAACGCTGGTCAAAGTCAAAGTCAACTGGTCAAACATGTTCAAGGTCAACGGTCAACTCAGGTCAAAGTCAACTCCGGTCAAAAGGTCAAAGGTCAAACTAGTCAAATGAGTCGGTCAAAATTTATGGTTCGGTTCGGTCCAAGGTTCACTGATCTGATTCGGTTCTGGAATGGTTCAGTTCATAAGACCGGTTCAGGTCTGTCGTTTCAGTTTACTGGTTTGGGTTACTCATAGATCAGGGCTCACATAACACTTATTCACATGGGACTCACCATCCAACTAACTTCAGAAACCCACATCTCATACTCACACCACAACCACCCACACGGGCCAATCACCAAGCCCAAACCACATACCCACACTTGGCTCCACCGACAACACCCAACTCACCCAGCCCAACATCTGATTGTTGCAATCAAATCTAGGGTTCCTAGAATTCCACTGGCGGCTAGGGTTTTTAGCAACCAAAGGCGGCGGCAGCACAAAACCACGACGGCGGCGCGAAGACAAAACAACGGCAGCGGCGGCACGACCAAACAACGACGGTGGCATATCCAAACGAGAACGGCGGCGCAACCCTTATCAATAAGGAAGGCAGCGGCTCACCAATCCGACGAACCGAGACGCGGCTACGCAAACTCGTCAGAGATGACGTGACGATGACAGTTTGTAAAAGAAACATATATTCCGATGAGCAAAACGAACGTTTCCGATCAGAAATAAACGGAAAAACAAAGGAATCCACAACCAACAACGCATGAACAAAACGAAAACTAGCGAGGCTTACCCAATCTTGAACGGTGACGACGATGGCGCGAGGAAACCGAAAGGTTTCTTACTGTTTCCAGGCGAACGGCCGACGATAAGGGGAACCCGAGGCCTGGGCTTTAATCGCGAAGAGAACCCGAGCACAGTGACGGTCTCCGATCGACGAACAGACGGCGGCTTGGGCTTGACCGGAGCTTCGTCGGAGAACAAAGGGGAGGGGTGAGGGAGAAAACCGAGAGAGAGAAAGGAAAGATTATCGAGAGAGAGAGAGAGAGCGGCTGCTGGTTGCCCAAAACCAGAAAACATGGTTTAAAAACATAATTTAATGGGTAAAACCCAAGAGAAGCCATTGAATTAACTAGGGTTTACAAAGTGGCCACATAACTTTGTTCTTTACACAAAATGGTCACCGAAATTCAAAAATTACACTACAAATTCTGAGTCTAATCAATTTACTCCTTTAATTAAATTAGGGTTTTCGGTTTATAAATTCCCAAATTCTAGGGTTCCAAATCGGTGATTTCAAAATTAGGGATTTTTCAAATTAAAGAAATTTTGGGGTGTTACAGGCCCTGTTAGTTGTTGGGCTTCCGCTTAGGTTCAATTGATGTATTTAGATAAGATAAAATGAAAAAGTATTCCTAGGGTCGGTAACCGAAGTGGAGCCTTAACAGGTTTCATCTCGGTTATCCCCATGTAATCCACTCGGACCGGTCAAGCGTCCGGACCGGGACGAGGGGGTTACATTATGATGACAAATTGCGTCTAGAACTTTTATTGTTTATTCTTTGCTTAGTCAACACTAGTGTGCTAAATATTGTTAAATTTGCTCAAGTGTTTAGGTTTTGGGTGAGAGCTTTATAGTGCAAACATATACCCATTAGAGGGATTTCTAGTTTGCTAAGCGTTTCTTGTGTAAGAGAGCGTTTGATCAAGCTTTGGGTAGAAAGCTTGATCGTTGTAACGGTTTCCTCCTAATCCGAGAAAAGGGGACGAAATTCTTAGTGAATTTGTTTGGAAATCCTTAGTGGGAAGCTAAGGTAGTGGATGTAGACCTTGGTTAGAAGGTTGAACCACTATAAATCCTTGTGTAAATTGTCTATCTTTTCCTTCCCACAACTACACCCAAATTATCCAACTTCTCCACACTTGGCGAGCAAGAAAGGTTGAAGGAATCGTGCCCTCACAAATCAACTCTCAAAAGGACTAACCACTTTAACTAAAAAGGATGAAATTGAAAAATGGATTCCTAAGGGGACTAATTTTGTGCAACTAACGTTTATGGATCCAAAGCAATTTGGATACCAAAATTTGTATGATTGTCTTGATTAGGTGTGATGGAGATGTTCAACAAGTCCAATCAATGAGGGGCAACTCCATGCACACAAGGAAGAACACTTGAAGAAGGTGGGCTTCACATCCTCCATTGGGTTCAAGTGTGGTAAAAATCTAGTTGTTTTTGCTTTTATTTGTCTTATTTTTTTAATTTCAACTAGATGATCATATATGTTGAACTAACATTGTTTGATGCTTTGAGTAAGGGGAGCCAATTTTAAAACCAAATTTTTAATAGTGTCAATTTTCTTTTTACCTCCTAAGTTATTTTGAGCCCAATGTCATTTTAAATTCTTTTTGGTATAACAAAAGGGGGAGAAATGGTTTGAAAAATTAATCTTTCAAGTTTTCCAAGAGAATAAGGGGGAACTTTAATCTAATTCAAAATTTAAGTCTCTTATTCAAATTTTAAAATACAAAACAAATTTTCAAGTTGGTTTTATTATATCAAAAAGGGGGAGATTGTAGAACTAAGTGTTTTGATATAATATTTGAAAATGTTTTGGACTAAATTGAAAATAATTTAAAATATGTTTTTATTCAAAAACAACTTGAAAATATGTTTAAGGGTTTTACAAGGCTTTGGAATGATTTAAAGTGCATTTAAAGTAGTCAAAACCAAGCATTTCAAGTGCCCGTACCGATACGGTCTGGTACCGTACCGATACGCCTTAGGGTTTCAACTACAGGAATTTTCCAGTAGCCAAAACCCGTACCGATACGCTTAGCCGTATCGGTACGATGTGTTTTGAAATAGCCCAACGGCTAGTCGCGTACCGATACGCCTAACTACCCCAACGGTCATATTTCCCAACGGTCTTTTAATTTGCAGGACCGTACCGATACGCTAGGTAAGCGTATCGATACGCATCAGCTGAAGTGCACAACGGCTACTTCCTTATCGGGACCGTATCGATACGGTTTGAAGGGTATCGATACGCCAAGCTGCAGAACTGCATTTATGGTGGGAAATAAAGGCTCCAACGACTCCAATCCAACCCCAACGGCTAGTAACGGCTACAAACTCAATTAGGAGTATAAAAGGGACCTCTAAGCATCAAGAGAAAGTTAATGCTTCAATTGTTACAACATTATGATGAAAAATTGTGTTTAGAACTTTTATTGTTCATTCTTTGCTTAGACAACACTAGTGAGCTAAATATTGTTAAATTTGCTCAAGTGTTTAGGTTTTGGGTGAGAGCTTTATAGTGCAAACATATACCCATTCGAGGGATTTCTAGTTTGCTAAGTCTTTCTTGTGTAAGAGAGTGTTTGATCAAGCTTTGGGTAGAAAGCTTGATCGTTGTAACGGTTTCCTCCTAATCCGAGAAAGGGGACGAAATTCTTAGTGAATTTGTTTGGAAATCCTTAGTGGGAAGCTAAGGTAGTGGATGTAGACCTTGGTTAGAAGGTTGAACCACTATAAATCCTTATATAAATTTTCTATCTTTTCCTTCCCACAACTACACCCAAATTATCCAACTTCTCCACACTTGGCGAGCAAGAACGGTTGAAGGAATCGAGCCCTCACAACTCAACTCCCAAAAGGACTAACCACTTCAACTAAAAAGGATGAAATTGAAAAATGGATTCCTAAGGGGACTAAATTTTGTGCAACTAACGTTTATGGATCCAAAGCAATTTGGATACCAAAATTTGTATGATTGTCTTGATTAGGTGTGATGGATATGTTCAACAAGTCCAATCAATGAGGGGCAGCTCCATGCACACAAGGAAGAACACTTGAAGAAGGTGAGCTTCACATCCTCCATTGGGTTCAAGTGTGGTAAAAATTTAGTTGTTTTTGCTTTTATTTGTCTTATTTTTTTAATTTCAACTAGATGATCATATATGTTGAACTAACATTGTTTGATGCTTTGAGTAAGGGGGAGCCAATTTTAAAACCAAATTTTTAATAGTGTCAATTTTCTTTTTATCTCCTAAGTTATTTTGAGCCCAATGCCATTTTAAATTCTTTTTGATATAACAAAAAGGGGGAGAAATGGTTTGAAAAATTGATCTTTCAAGTTTTTCAAGAGAATAAAGGGGAGCTTTAATCTAATTCAAATTTTAAGTCTCTTATTCAAATTTTAAAATACAAAACAATTTTTCAAGTTGGTTTTATTATATCAAAAAGGGGGAGATTGTAGAACTAAGTGTTTTGAAATAATATTTGAAAATGTTTTGGACTAAATTGAAAAGAATTTAAAATATGTTTTTAGTTAAAAACAACTTGAAAATATGTTTAAGGGTTTTACAAGGCTTTGGAATGATTTAAAGTGCATTTAAAGTAGTCATAACCAAGCATTTCAAGTGCCCGTACCGATACGGTCTGGTACCGTACCGATACTCCTTAGGGTTTCAAGTACAGGAATTTTCCAGTAGCCAAAACCCGTACCGATACGCTTAGCCGTATCTGTACGGTGTGTTTTGAAATAGCCCAACGGCTAGTCGCGTACCGATACGCCTAACTACCCCAACGGTCATATTTCCCAACGGTCTTTTAATTTGCAGGACCGTACCGATACGCTAGGTAAGCATATCGATACGCATCAGCTGAAGTGCACAACGACTACTTCCTTATCGGGACCGTATCGATACGGTTTGAAGGGTATCGATACGCCAAGCTGCAGAACTGCATTTATGGTGGGAAATAAAGGCTCCAACGACTCCAATCCAACCCCAACGGCTAGTAACGGCTACAAACTCAATTGAGAGTATAAAAGGGACCTCCGAGCATCAAGAGAAGGTTAATGCTTCAATTGTTACAACATTATGATGAAAAATTGTGTCTAGAACTTTTATTGTTCATTCTTTGCTTAGACAACACTAGTGAGCTAAATATTGTTAAATTTGCTTAAGTGTTTAGGTTTTGGGTGAGAGCTTTATAGTGCAAACATATACCCATTAGAGGGATTTCTAGTTTGCTAAGTCTTTCTTGTGTAAGAGAGTGTTTGATCAAGCTTTGGGTAGAAAGCTTGATCGTTGTAACGGTTTCCTCCTAATCCGAGAAAAGGGGACGAAATTCTTAGTGAATTTGTTTGGAAATCCTTAGTGGGAAGCTAAGGTAGTGGATGTAGACATTGGTTAGAAGGTTGAACCACTATAAATCCTTGTGTAAATTGTCTATCTTTTCCTTCCCACAACTACACCCAAATTATCCAACTTTTCCACACTTGGCGAGCAAGAACGGTTGAAGGAATCGAGCCCTCACAACTCAACAAATACGAGTAGTCAATTTTTGACTTTAAAGACATTTTAAAAAAAAAATTGAGTCAAAAATCTTTTCAAAAACCTTTCAATGTATTTTTCAAGTTGAATGGACCTTAAATTAATTTTGCTATATTTGTTCAAGTCCAAAAACAGTTTTCATTGAGTTATATCAAAATAAATATCTCAACAATCTCCCCTTTTTCATATATCGAAACCATAGGACAAATTATTTTTGAAAATGCTCCACCTTAGAAAAATAATTTTTAAAAAAAGAGAATATTAGAAAAATATTTAAGCTCCCCCTTTTTCTTTTTGAAATTATTTTTTTTCAAACTTATCTCTTCCCCTTTTTGTTATATCAAAATAGATCTGACAAACTTGACCTGAGACCATAGACCTGAGAACTGCTTTACCCGAATTGAGACTTGAAATCGACCCTAACACGAAGACCCGAATTTGATTCGAAACCCAAAATAAATTGAACCCGAACCGAATTTTAGTGTAACCGAAAATGGACCCGAACCGGTTTTCAACCAAATCAAATGGAACCAAACCAATTTTCAACTGTAACGCCCCAGTTTTGAGCCCGAAGATTTCTAGTTTGTTGAGTTGATCAATCGATTGCAAATGGCCAAGAGGGGGTGAATTGGCGATTAAAATTTGAAGGGAGAAATTGGATAAATGAAAAATTGGACACAAGGCAATTTATAGTGGTTCAAGTTCCTAAATGAACTCTACCTCCACTACCTTAGCTCCCACTAAGAATTTTCAACTAATCCACTAATTGATTCTTCCCCTTTTCTTGGATGAGGAGGAAACCTTATAAGACCGATTAAGCTTTCTAGCCAAAGCTTAATCCAACTCACTCTTTACAAAGAAGGAATTTGGTAAACCTTACAATTACCTCTCAAAGGTTGTTGTTTACCCAAATACAATCAATCACACCCCAAACTTTCAATAAAAATTACAATGAAAAACTCAATTGAGTTAGGTACAAAGATTTGACTCTAAATTATCAATGTTTGGATTTGAATGCTTTGATGTTGCTTGAAGGCTCAATGGTTGTTGTTGTAGCTTTAGAGACTTGTTTTTATACCATCTCATTAATTTCTAGCCGTTTGGGTGGTTGAGATCATCAATAGAGCTATTGGGGCTCTCTCTTCCCTCCATAAATGCAGTTTTGCAGCTACCCATATCGAAACACGGTACCCCTGTATCGAAATGGACACTCAAAAAAGAAAGAGTCGTTATGTGTAAAATGGACCATATCGAAACGGTTAGAGACCGTATCGAAACAGTAAAGGCAAAAAGGAAGGCCGTATCGAAATGGATAAGGTCTGTATCGAAACGTTTTGAAACTGTCAATTGGTGTTTCGAAACAGCTTAGGGGTGTATCGAAACGCTTAACCAAATCTTCAAAACCAGTTTTTGACAAGTAACGACTAGTTCATTTAATGCCTAATTTTAAAATTACTTAACCCCTGTATCGAAACGGGTGTGAGCCGTTTCGAAACGATACTCAAAAATCAAAAGCCCAGATGAAGGCTGTATCGAAATGGGCTTGAGCCGTTTCGAAACATATGTCTCTAGTGGAAAAATGTATCGAAACACTTTGAGGGTGTTTCGAAACGCCCGGGCGATTTTGTATATTTTGGCTTTGAAACACTTAGAAATATTTATGGGGTTTAAGTTTTGACTTCAAAACATTTTAAGTATAAATTGTACTTGTCAAAATCAAGTATTTTGATTACTTAAAAATTTATTTACTTTGTAATTTAGTCCTTGAATTACTTGTTATATCAAAATCAAATATTAGTTTTACATAGGTTGATTAGACGGTTTGACGGACCAGGATTAGAGATTCGAGTCAGATTTGGGATAAAAATCGGAATAAATATTTTTGAGTGAGGTAAAAATATGGAAAATATCTTAAAATCAATATTTAATATATGTATATTTTTGGTAAAGTCAATTTTGAAAAATGGAATTCAGAAATTGGACATTTTGGGATAGAGACCAAAATGTAAAGAATGCAAAATTGTTTTATAAAAGGGTCAAAACTTAGAATCTTTAAGGAGTTAATTTGTCAAATGTTTTAATCTAATTTTTCTCTCAATTTGTATTATTTTAAATGAGTTTTAATTAGTGAATTAAATTAAATGTGATTTAATAAAAGAGAAGTAGTTATTTCTTAAAATCACATTTGATGCAACTTTTCTCTCAAAGTTCCTTCAGACAAACACTATTTTTTCATCAAAGATTTCAGGTAATTTTCTTTATTTCTTAAACTTTTGATTTCTAATGATTCTTCAATCTTGTTTTCCAAAATCTCATTATTTTCCTTTGTTTTTCAAGAGTAAAACATCCAATTGAGAGGAAATTCACTCATTGGAAGTAAGGTTCATTATTCTCCTCTAATGAATGGTTCTTTACTGAAATTCCAAAGTATTTGATCCTTGGTTAATGTTTTCTAATGAATTTTAATGATTTAATTATGGAAAATTGGTTAAGTCAAGGTTTAATTGATGAGATTAAGTAATTTTCATTTTGGATCTATTTTGTTGAGTTCTTGATTGGTTTTAATCATGTTTTTGATGTTTTATAATGTTAATAAGTTGGTTTTAACAATGGAATCCCGAAACTAGGTGAATCTCTAATTTTCTAGGTTGTTAGTTATGAGTTTTTGAGGAGTTGTGGTTGTTTTATGAATGTTGGAGGTATATTGATGTTATTAGATTGTTTTTGGATGTTAATTGAAGGTAATTGATGGATTAAACCTTTAGGTTTTGTCTGGGTTAGGTTTGGAAGGTGTTTGATGTTGATTTCGGTTGTAGTGGAGGGGTTTTTGGTTAGAGTTGTTGTGGATTAATGTTGCTGAGTCTTTGAATGCATTTATATGCATTGAATACTCTGTTTTTGTGTGGTTAAAACAAGGGAGGTTGATCCTCAAGCTTGTGGTACCGTTTCGGAAGCTTTGGAGGAGTAGTTCGCATCGGCGAACAAGATTTTACGTAGTCGGTGAGTGAGAACGTGGAATTCCGCTTTGAAATGGTTTAAAAGTTATTTTGGGAGTTTAAATTAAGCTTGAAACGCTAGTTTAAACTCGGAAGTAAGTATGTCTAGATTTCTCTCTCAGTTGTGTTTTGGCAAAATTGGTTTTATGCACTTGTTTTTTAGTTACATGGTACCTACTGTTTAAGCATGTTTAAAGTATGATTTATACTAATTTTGATCATATAATGATGTTGGATGCATTTGGAAAATGGTCCATGTAAGTATGAGGAATACTTGTAAATGCATAGTTTAATGCATTGGAAATGGTTCTGAAATGTTGCATATAAAAACAGTGAGGTACATGGTGCACTATAATAAGCATGTTGGGAGGCTCAATTGATCAACCAAGTAGCCAAGAGGGGATGAATTGGTTTTAAGGTGACAGAGATGGAAGCTATGGAACTAAAAATTGGACACAATGATTTATACTAGTTCAAGCTTCTAACCAAGCTCTACATCCACTACCTTAGCTTCACACTAAATATTTTCAACAAATTCACTATTGAATTTCTTCCCCTTTTCTAAGCTAAGGAGGAAACCCTTTACAACACTCAAAGCTTCTACCCCAAAGCTTGAGCAAACCATCTTTTACAAAGAGAAAATATTTAAGCAAACTTAGAAAACCCTCTAAGGTATAATGTTTGCACAATTAAGCTCACTCACCCAAAACCTAACACTTGACCATGTATAACAATTAAGCTCACAAGTGTGTTTTATAAGGAAATTAACAATTAAAAGCAGAAACCCTTTAATGGCTTCATGATCGTTACTAGACGATGGGGTTGTTTAGAGCCATTGGGGACTTTAATTCCAACAATAAATGCATTCTGGACAGGTCGGTATCGGTACGCGAGACATCGGTATCTGTACATGCGTTAAATAGAAAGAGCCATCGTAACGGTACACTAAAGTCTGTACCGGTACGAGCACTATGAGTAGCGATACGGGGACAAGCGTATCGATACTCAATGCCTGTTTTTGACACTTTGTCTATATAAAATCGTTTAAGACATGTCAAAACCCTTTGAAAACATTTCAAACATATATTTCAAGTTTATGGACTTTTGAAATATTTTTACAAATTAGTTTAAGTCCAAAAACATTTTTCTATAAGTTATATTAAAATCAAATAACTCAACAATATCCCCATTTTTGATATAACGAAACCACTTGAAAATTTGTTTTTTTTGTGAAAAACCCCCCTTAGAAAAATATTTTTAGAAAAAGAGAATATTTTTGAAAATATTTAAAACTCACCCTATTTCTCTTTGAAATTGAATTTTTCAAACCTACCCTTCCCCTTTTCTATATCAAAAATAATTTCAAAACTAAGTTTGAAATCACATTTAAGTTCAAAACACACCAAATGTTAGAAAAATTAGTACCAATTGATAAAAATATAAATTGTTGGAGTAAAATGAAAAAAATATCATGAAAGAATTTTTAAAATAGGTTCCCCCTTACTCAAGCATCAAGTAGATTGTTAGTCCAACAATTTTGGTGAAAAATGTAGCAAAAACAATTTTAGAAGTCGTACAACTTAGTTATAAGTTCATACAAAGGCTCTATCAAGTCATAGATATACATTTTGATCATTTTTCTACACATGCTTCTCAAAACATAGCATTTAAACATACAAAAGCATGAATTTCACAAAATTCAACCAAACATTACAAGTTTAAGGCCAAAAACATAACAATCAAGCATAAAATGCCAAAATCATGTAACTCATACAATTTGAGACTCCCCCTAACTATATGCAATTAGGCACAACATGGAGTCATACAAACATGCTTAGATCAACATGAAATTTAGACATGGAAAACACGATCAAGCAAAATGATATTGACACCAAAAAAGAAACGGTAGGTACAACTAGTCCGTGAACAACCAACCATCGCACTGTAAAAATTGGATAGGTTCGATCTATGGTCATTGGGTCCTCCTAAAAAGATCTACTAAATTCATCGAGTTGTTCCAAAGAATCAAAACGGCCAGTTATTAATGGAATTCCTTGTCGGCTCTCTGTAAAATACTCGTTTGGACGAGGGCTTCCAAACACATCATAAGCTAAACCTGTGCTGACGAATAACCAACCCGCGATGAATAGGGAAGGTATAGTAATACTATGAATGACCCAGTATCGAATACTGGTAATAATATCAGCAAAAGAACGTTCTTTACATGAAATTTAAATTTTTCACTTGAATCAAGATAGGATGTTAAGTCTTCATTCTTCAAGTGTCCTTCCTCTTTTGTGTGTCACGAGCTTCTAATATTTGACTTTGATCATGAATGGCTCAAGCACACCTACAAAAGACAATCAAGTAATTTTTTTGTATCCAAATTGCTTTGGATCCAACAGCATTAGTCCCAAATAACTTAGTTCCCTTAGGAATCCATTTTTCAATGTCTTCATTTTTCTTTGAAACAATGAGTCCTTTTGGGACCCAAATGTTTTTAACACATTTTCCATTAAAAACATAGGGGAACTATATTGTCTTTGATAAAAATTTGTTTTAACATAATTTGTTTTGGAGCTACCTCCAATTTCACATTTTTGAACATTTTCGTTAAATAAATTCTTTTTGAGGTCATCAATTTCTTTTTGATGATCCTCTTGAAATTTTAGAAGCAAGTTTTGTAAATCGATTTTTTTTCACAAAAGCTTCAAACCCTGCTTCAAGTTCGAGATTGGTTTTAGAAAGCAATTCATTTTCAATTTTCAATTTTGAAATCAACTTTTTGTTTTTAGAAAATGAAGCCTTGAATTTCAAAACCAACTCATCATAGGCTTCTTGTAACTCATCAAAAGTATAAGAATTTAAAGTAGATGAGTTAGAAGTTACCCTTGAATCTTCTTTGATGGCCATGAGACAAAGGTGAGCTACCTCATTATCGGAGGAGTCCTCTTCATCACTCCATGTAGCTATGTATGACTTCTTCTTATGGCTTGTAACCCCCTAAACCCGACCCAGAAGAAAAGGCCGAATTTAGGAAGTCACAGTTGAAAACTCAACCCTCAATGAAAATCAATTTAAAAATTATACATTAATTTAAAAAGAATATATAACAATAATTTAATAAATATCTTATAATAAATAAAACTTAAATGTCACAATTAATATTCGAACATTTAAATAAAATCTCTAAAATAAACCATGGTAAAAGAATGCTAAAATAATTTGAAAAACATAAATAGTCCCCAAGTATGAAATTACATTAATGTCTCAAAATAATAAATAATAATCTCAATAACTAAAAATAGTTTCGTACTAAATAATAAAATAAACGGATAGAATGTGAGATCCTCCAAGTATCAGGTCGCCTAATGTCCAAAGATATCTATAAGAGGAAACTATGGGGGAGTAAGCTAAAGAGCATAGTGTGTCTCTAAAGTGCAAGAAAACTATAGTCGTAAAGAGCATAGTGTGTCTCTAAAGAGCTTGGCCATCTCTTCTTCTTCACTATCTTTTCCACTTGAATCTTCTTGTTGGCTTGTGGAGGATTTGAGAGCAACAACATTCACGTTAATACCTTGCTCGATCTTCTTATTCTCTATCTTCTTCTCTTCCTTCTTCTCATGTTCTCTTCCTTTCTTCATAATTTCATGAGTGAGAAGAGACCCCATGAGAGAATCAAGCTTCAAGGTCTTGATATCCTTGGCTTCGATGATGTTGGTCTTCTTTGAGTCCCATGACTTGGGAAGAGAATAGATAAACTTTCGGAAAAGCTTGTCTTCTGGAATGATTTCTCCACAGCATTTAAGTCCATTGGTGATTACGGAGAATCTATCGAACACCTTGGCGATGTCTTCATCCGGTTCCATCTTGAAGTTCTCATACTCAAGGTTAAGAAGACCAATCTTGGTCTCTTTTTGTAACCCCCTCGTCTCGGTCTGGCCGGATGATCGGTCCAAGTGGGCCACACGGGGAAAACCAAAGTGAAACCCGTTAAGGCTCCCCTCCGGTTAGCAACCCTATCTTTTTTTTTTCATTTTAAATCTTGTCTAGATGAGTATTAAATCCTAAGTGATCATACAGCGGAACAACAAACACGAGAATAACAAACAGACCCAAACCAACATTTAACGGCCCAATTCAGATTTAAACTGCAGGCGGTATCGATACACCAGAGGGGTGTATCGATACACCATGACTGGGTCAAAAGGTCAAAGTCAACCCGTGGAGACCGTATCGATACACCCAAGGAGTGTATCAATACCCTCCCTGACGGTTGACTTCTCACGGTCAACGCTAGGATGACCGTACCGATACGCCAAAGACCGGTATCGATACCAAGTTGGACAGTGACTCCTGTGACCAAAATGGTATCGATACGTCTGAGACCGGTATCGATACCAAGCTGGACAGTAGCTCCAGTGTCCAAAATGGTATCGATACGTCTCCCCGCGTATCGAAACGAAAGGCCTAGAATAAGAAGACCGTATCGATACGGGTCCAACCGTATCGATACCCCTGCTCTGAAACGCCTTATTTCACTACTTGGTAACTTCACATAAGGTTCTAGATGCACTTTTGGACACTCCTAAGCACACACAATCATTCATACAACGAACCACAATCAGGACTTGACATGAGAGGCATTTAATCTAACGAAAACATACAAATTAAGACCCCATACAATCCCACAAAGAAGCATACTTAGCAAGCATAAAACATCATGCACAAGGAGATCAAGCATAGAACATTTATAGGCCAACAATCCAAAAAGCAAAAGCATAACCAAATATGAGTTTAACATGCTCAAACATAACCTCCTAAGGAGTTTGACCCAAACTCCTAAACTCTATACCCCATCGTCTAGGCATTATTACAAAAGCAAACCATACTTAAACTTGCTTGAGAACTCCAAATGCTCCTCCCTCGCCCGCTCGCCTCCCGAACTCTAACGATCTACACGTTGGAAACAAAAAGAGCATAAGCAATCTAGCTTAGTGAGAGAGGCTCTACAATTCACAACATGCAGTTTTCCAAAACACAATTTATATGCAAGAAAGCAATGGATGCACAAGGGTCTATCTCAACCACAACACTTGGTTTGCACAAGCACAACCAACATACACGTACGGTGGGACTACACATCACCGTTTCGACTAGTGGATTTCCAATGGGACTACACATCAAAGTACTACCCTACTAGTCACTACCGGTGGGACTACACATCACCGTAGTTTAGACCACCATCACGTGAGGCACGAACTCAACACGACTACAACATTAACAACTTAAAATGCATTCATATAATCACAACGTGTACACAATCAACATAGCACAACAACATGAGAGTAGAGAGGCTTACACACTGGTTTAGGTGACCTCTCAAGGTTCCACCCAAACCTCAAAAGGATCCATATCGAGCACAATGTAAAAACCAATACTTCTACTCACCGTTGCTACCCAAGAGAAGATCGAAGACCAAGCTCAAGACTCCGAAATCCCCGGATTTGCCCCCGAAGCTTCTCCAACCAGAATTCTCGTTTCTAGACATTCCAACAACCCAAATCTGGGAAATTTAACAAAACTCTTTAAAAATCATAAAAATTGGACCTTATGCTTCCTAAACAACATGTCTATCATCAATCTCTCAAAACATTAAGTCAAGAACATTAAAGGCACCATTTCTACATCCAAACTTTCAAAAACTCCTATTTCAAAAACATGGGTAAAACTGAAAAATAGTAGTACTTTCAAGGAGGGGAAGGGGAGAGCAAGTCAAAAATGTCCATACCTTTGAGAAAACTTCAAAAATGAGTGAGTTATGAAATGGAATAGTGTTCGAAAAGGGAGAGGTCCTTTTTGTCGATGGAATGGATAGTAGAGGAAGAAGATGACTAAAAATAAAAACATTATTTAGGTTGGTTTAAAATTAAAGGTCTAAAGACCTAAATGCCCTTAATGAAAAAGGAAAACCACAATAGGTGCCACCCATGGCCATGTGGGCTTGTTTAAAATATGGTCCAACTTAATTTTATTTGTCTTAAAACCCGAGGCCCAACCCTCCATTTTATTATTTAAAATTTGGAACCGAAACCCGAACTATTTTTAAATTATTAATTTCACCCGAACCCGGGTGTTACACTTTTACTTTGTTTGTTCCCTCATATGTGAGTTCAACCTTGTCCCATACTTCCTTGGCATCTTCACAAGAAGAAACTTTGGCATACTCTTTCGGGCAAAGTGCACAAAGGAGAATGTACAATGCCTTCGCATTAAGTTCTATCTTCTTGCGATCATCCACACTCCATTCTGCCTTGCTTCTTTGTAGTACAAACGAACCATCAAGAACAATATCCCAAAAACGGTAGTCTTTGGCTCTCATGAAGTACATCATCTTATTCTTCCAATAGGAGTAGTTGGTCCCGTCATAGAAAGGTGGTCTATCAATGGATTGCGCCATGAACTCCAATTGATGTAGGAATGACTTGAGCTCTTCAAGGATCGACTCTTAGGATGTTAATCCGATGAAAGATACCTCGCTCTGGTACCAATTGTTAGGAGGCTCAATTGATCAACTGAATATCCAAGATGAGGGTGAATTGGTTTTAAGGTGATAGAGGTGGAAGCTATGGAAGTTCAAGCTTCTAACCAAGCTCTATATCCACTACCTTAGCTTCCCACTAAGGATTTTCAACAAATTCACTATTAAATTTCTTCTCTTTTTCTAGGCTAAGGAGGAAACCCTTTACAACACTTAAAGCTTCTACCCCAAAGCTTGAGCAAACCTTCTTTCACAAAGAGAAAATATTTAAGTAAACTTAGAAAACCCTCTAAGGTATAATGTTTGCACAATTAAGCTCACTCACCCAAAACCTAACACTTGAGCATGTATAACAATTAAGCTCGCAAGTGTGTTCTACAAAGACATTGACAATTAAAAGCACAAAACACTTTTTCTATACATTGAATGTTGACAATATGTTTCTTGTTCTTCCATAGATGCTTAGAGGTATCTTTTAAACCCTCTAATGGCTTCATGACTGTTACTAGCCGTTGGGTGTTGTTTAGAGTCGTTGAGGACTTTAATTCCATCAATAACTGCATTCTAGGCAGGTCGGTATCAATACGTGGGACATCGGTATCGGTACATGCGTTAAACAAAAAGAGCCGTTGGGTATTTAATACACATGGGTATCTGTACAAAACCATTTGTATCGGTACGTTTGAAACCGTACCAGTATAGATTTATGGACTTTTGAAATGTTTTTGCAAATTAGTTTAAGGCCAAAAACATTTTTCTTTAAGTTATATTAAAATCAAATATCTCAACAAAGTCGCCTCGGGTGTTGAGGGGTTTATGTGTACCGGATACTCCACCATGAGTACCCTAACTGTCGAGGGGTTATATGGTACCGAAAACTCCCGTTAGTGGATTATGCATCTAACCGATGATTGGGTTGAGATGGTACCCGGTTGAGATTGTATGAAGTGTTGTGAGGACACTTGTTGAATCCGTGTATCTGATGTAATATTTTGTGAAGTGGAACTTGGTTTATGATCACTTGAAAGTCAATGTAATTGATAATGTATCATGTTGATGGATTATGTATATTATACATGTTTATTCTTTAAGCCTTGTATATATGTTGTTATGCATATGAAAGCTTAAATTGAGGGATTGCAAATGGGATTTTGCTGTTGATCCGTGATACATGTTACAAATGGTTTAATATGCATATTTTTGGAAATGTTAAGTGCATGGTTTATAAGGCATGATGTTTTGGAAGATGTTTAAAATGAGATTTTCAAGTGGTTTCGATAACCTGTTTTAAATGCATTGATGGTTTTTTGTTTTTGTGCACTCCTTACTAAGTCTAGTGTGCTTACGCTCTCTTTTTCCATCAATGCAAAGAATTAAAGGTGGGAGGCAGCGAGCAAGCGAATGGGAATCTAAGGACTTGAACTATTTGAAAGTATGATTTTTGAACTAGACTAGTAGTAATAAAGGCAATGGGGTTCATTGTTGTTTCGGAGGGTTATTTGCTAAACTCCCGTTTCATGCAAGTTTATATTGTTGTTGTGGAGTTGTACGAGGCTTTATATGTTCGATTTTGATGTGGATTTACGTTTCGTGCTTTGGATGGATTGGTTTTTAGGAAGTATGCCTCAAGATCTATGATTGAAGTATGTTGCTATGTTTTGATCATGTTTCTTTGATATTCTGGCATAGATTGATCTTTAGTTTAGAGGTGTACATGTTTATGGCTTTCTAAAGCATGTTTGGATCCATGACTGTATGAAAAACCAGTAAAATTGAACATTACAAGTCTAGGCGTATCGATACGAGTAAGTGTATTTTTGTTGGGCGTATCGATACGAGGGATGGTGTATAGGTACATTTTTTAGCTACTAGAATCTAGAATTTTGGAAATGTGTTAGTGTACCAATACACTTGCTCGTGTATCGATACGGGCTGCAGATATTTTAGTCAATTGTAAAACCTATGTTTGATTTTGATATAACAAAGTATGTTAAGGATTAAATTGAAAACTTGAAATAGATTTCTAAGTCCCTCAAATGATTTATAAATCACCAAGGCTTTAATCTGATTTGAAAAACTCAAACTCCAAATATCTTCTAAGTATTCCAAAGCCAAAGTATTGAAAAATGTCCAGGCGTATCGATAAGCCTCCAGCCGTATCGATACCTTTTTTACAAAGTTGGCTACTGGAAAGACGCGTTTCGATACGCCCCTCACCGTATCGAAACAACGTATCGAAACAGATTGAATCTGTATCGATACGCTTCCTCTGTAAAAACTGAAGGAGTTTGAATTACGTACCGATACGGTTCCACCCGTATCGATACGGTTTTAATGGAATTTTAGATTCGAAAAGCTTTTAATGTTTTCGACCATTGGTGTCAGTTGTTAGGTAACTGAAATTTAAAGTGGTGGTTGTCCCGTACCGATATGCTCCTATCTGTATCGATACGGAAACTTCCAGTGAGCTCAGATGAAAAAATTGCATCGATACGGTTGTTCCCCATATCTAAACGGTCCCTGTACAGTACTGATACGCTTTCACGTGTATCGATACGCCCTCTTGTTATTGTGCAACGACTCTTTCTGTTTTAAGATAGGTATCGATACGGGTCCTCGTGTACCGATACGGTAAGCTGCAGAAGTGCATTTATGGTGGAAAGATAGGGTCCCAACGGCTATAATCAATATCCTAACCACCCAAATGGCTAGAATTAATAGAGAAGGTATAAATTGAAGCCAATTGAAGACCAACAACAACTATTGCATCAAAGATAAACATCTACCAAAAATCCAAGCTCAAAGTGCTTATTTTCCAATCTCTTGTAAACCCTAAATTGTGTAGTGTTCAATTCTAATCTTGTTATCAAATTTGGGTTGAGTGTTTGTACTTAAAAGGGCAATCTTGTATTGAGAGATATCTTTCTTGCCTTTAATTCTTCTTTGTACTCTTGTGAGGGTTTGGTCAAATTTTAGGTAGAAAAATTGACCGGTATTGTAAAGATTACCTCCTAAGCCTTGAAAAGGGGAAGAACAATTAGTGGATTGTTGGAAATCCTTAGTGGTAGCTAAGGTAGTGGATGTAGAGTTCATTTGGAACTTGAACCACTCTAAAATTCCTTGTTCTTCATTTTTAGCCATTCTATTTACTCCAACAATTTTTAAAAACCCAATTCACCCCCTCTTGGCTTTGATCAATCTATTGATCCACTCAACAATGTGATATTTGAGAGTTTCTGGTTCTTTCATTTTAGTCTCTAGTTCTTATGAATGCAATTGAGTGAGCTTGGATGATCATTTTGAGCCGAAATTTGGTATGTAAGCATGAAACATGACTAATTGAGTATTCATAACTTTGAAACTAATTAATTCCTTATAACTTCCTAGATTTGCAATTTGGTCCAAAATCTATAACTCTGCGCAATTGTATGTCTTTTTTACGCCCAATTCAATTGATATTTCACCCGCTGCCAGCATGCTCACCTTAGGTTATAATGTTGCATCTAAATAAGATAAAAATAAAAAATTTCGTAATTGGAGATAACTATTTACAGGTTTTTTTCAGAAAACCCAATGTAGCTCGCTCAGTTTGGTTTGATGTCTAAAAAGGGTCAAGGGGTTACATCAACCGAACCAAATGGACGCGAACTGAAAGTAACCCTAAATAAAGTAAATATATTAAAGTAACTATTTACGTCACCTCGTCATGAGCCTGGATCTGGTGACTATGTCGCGCACGGACGGTAGACGAGGCTGGAAAATGCAAGAAATAGAAGCGGCAAGTAAAGGTTTCTGTCAGAACTTCAACTCAAACTTCGCGGCGAACGGCGTAGAGACTTGGCGAGTGGTGCTCAGGATTGAGGGCGGAACGGGATGGCGAACACGCCGGTGTGGGAAGTGATAGCCACGATCAGACAGTGTGGGAGATCAGACGTCAGATGAGTATGGGTGGCTAGGGAGAACTTTTGGTATTCCATATATTTTTTAATCTAGTGAGGCATTCATTATCGCAGGGGAATTTTACAAACTCTACTTATCTTCATATAGGTTGTTACGCATACTTTAAAATTAATCTAATAATGATTTTGATCAGAGATGGCTTTAGCCCTGATGGCTAACGTTTTAGCCCACAATGCCCAAGGGCACGAATTCGAACCGCCATAGCAACTTATCCATTTTTCCCTCTAAATCTTTAATCTAAACCATTAAAACTTTTGGGGTTTTACAACTCTCCTCCCCTAAAAGAAATTTCTTCCTCAAAATTTACTAGAGTTAGAAAATGCAGAAACTGCTCTTTCATCATTTCTTGTACTGAAACTTATCCATCAAACTTTCCTTGTTTCTCGAGACTCTCAAACGATCACGGATCAATCTGGCAGTATCCTCAGTTTCTCGGAATGACTTGGACCCAAAATCTTCCCATCATACACCTCGAACCAACTAATCAGAACACGGTATTTGAATCCATACTGAACTCTAGACGGTTCCAAGTAAACACTTGTCTCATAACTTTTATTATAAACGGTTTCAGTCAGAGATAAGAAACCTTTCCGACTACCACAAAATTCAATCATACAACCCAAAGGTATATCTTCCAGAATCCGAATTATCCTACCATGTTAACCATCAATTTGCGGATGAAAAGCTATAACTGAAGTTCAGACGAGTACTCAAGGCCTCCAACAATGCCTTCCCGAATCAGTATGTAACATCAAATTTCAGTCATGGATGATATATAACAAAATATCATGCCACATTTTCAACAAACCGATCAAACATAACCAAGGTTTGAACAAATATCACTTACCTTATGCGCAACATTCAGAAAACTGCCTCTTTCATATATAGTACGACCACCACAGAATATACGCTCTCGCCAGGCTTACAGACATCCTTTTAAATTCATTATACTTCTATCAGATTCCCACCAGAACACTTTTAAACATAATCATTATTATCAAATAGTCTTACATGAAATCTTATATCAGTCATCTTACTTAATCAAACATTTATTTCAATCTAAATCAAATATTCAATTTAACATGTATGAACCATCTCGAGTTTATTTATCCAGATTCAAATCTATCAAATTAATTCAAATCACAGATGAATGTTACATGCATTCATTTCTATTGCTAAACGAGTTATTATGGACAAAATGGTTATATGCACTTATTACATGGAAAAGGATTCAACATCGGAGTTTTGTCTCAGAGAAATACGGTTATGACCTAGGGGCATGCATAGACCAACACCCTATGACAGACGATCGACTGATCTACCCAGAAAGACGCAACTCTGAGCTCTAGTACCACTAAATGTAACCCCTAGACCCGGCTATGCGACACACCTAAATCTAAGAGGTCATATTAGGGTCACCGGAGTGAACAACATTAAAAATTTCAAATAAAACAAGCTGTCAAACCATTTAAAATCATAAATCAAGTTAGGAATCAAAATACAATTTTTAGAAATCATATAGACAATGAAACAGAAATTTTGATACAAGTTACTAATACAAGTTCCAGACTCAAATATGAAACAAGACGTGACATACATGTCCCCTAATTACACTAGTACCGTACTCCACAAGCAATGCCAAAGGAACTCTCATACCGATGTTGATAACTGCAACATGTTCGATCTTAACCTGTGGTGGTAAAAACAACGTGAGCTTCGAAAAACTCAGTAATGCAATACTACCAAAAGATGCTATAGGCAACATGCATGTATAAGGCAAAGCATAAAGCTGTCATGATGTATTGGGCAACAACATGCTCAAATTATGATTCGATATCTCAGATAAGCGTTATATCAGAAGGTAAAAGAGTTGTTCTTTATTTGCTCACACGAGTATTAGGAGATAAGTCTATAGCCAGAGATTCAGAAGAGATCTAGATTACAGAAGTTGAATCAATGAGTTTAGTTTGGTTCATTAAACGCAGATTGTGAGCATACTGAGAGTTTCAAACTTTGGTACATTAATTCAGTAGGGTGGATTTCAGAAGAGGTCAGAAATTTTTATTTTAATTACCTGACTACCCTCCAACCGTACACCAATATGCAGTATCATCAGTACTATATCCAGAAAGACTTTCCCTAGGCCCATTGGTCGTAGGAGCTTACAGAAAGACTCCCCTAAGCCTGTTGGGCGTAAAGGATATCTTAGGTCCATAAGGGCTTACCAACGCTGAGCCTACAGATCTTCTATCATATTCCAGATAATATACCCCAGATAAAGTAAGTTTTTTTTATCAAGTAAACAATAATATCAGAAAACAAATATCGGTGATATGCCTCTTTCGATTGTTTCCCCTCTGTTTTGGTTAAATCCAGTAAGTATTCCGGCTTGTTTTGTGTTTTTGATGTATAGGTTGGATTATTGAGCTAATGAGCTCTTGTTTTCCGGCAGAACTACGGCATTTAGAGTCATCAGCGAGGATCTCGGTGAGCCACCGGCGAGGTTGCTGGCGATTGGGGTAAGTGGGCTTGAACCAGTCTATACCAAACCTAATTTGAGCCCATTAACCAAACTTGACCAGAATCGGCCCAAACCCGGTAGCCCAATCTGTCAACCCGAACACGAGTTCGACCCGACCCACATCTGTTAGACTTGACACGATCGAGTTATCCCGTCGAGTCAACTCGTCCAAGTCAGCTCAGTGAGTCAGTTCGCCTGAGTCAACTCGGTTGACTGCTGATGTCAGCGTTGACCGTTGACTTTGACCAAAAGTCAACTTTTCCAAAAACTCTATTTTATGTTTTTCGACGTCTTGGGTCCTTTTTGAAGCCCGTTTCGCAAAATTCTGACCTGAAAGCCTCTAAATCTAACCTTGAACCCGAGACTATTTATGTATTTAATCATTCAGTTAACAACAATGTGAATAATGTCTGACCATGGAATTTGTATAATTGAAGGTATTCACAGTTCCTCGTATCCGTGTTGTTGGAGGACATCAAATTCGAGTTTGATAGTGATCAAATGGATTATTATGGTTGACCGATATAACAAGGATTAAAGGTAATACATTACCACCTTATGCATGCTTTTGAAACTTGTTGGTATTCTGTTAATGCTTGTACGACCATGATTGAGCATATGATTAATTCTACTTCTTCTAATCAATTAAGAAATAAGAACAGTAATGGCCAAGACAAAAATATTCGAATAAGAGATTTGATAAATCGAAAAAGACTTTCGAGTTCAGTAAACAATTAATAAAACAGTTGATCTCTAAGTCTGATTATTTTTAGTAAAAGGACAAATGTCGGAAATATTTTGATGATGAATAACGAAAATACCCTTGAGGTGCAAGAATGACTAAAATACCCCTAACAATAAAAAAACCTGGGAAGCTACACTTAATCTGGTAAGACATTTGATGCATCTGAAAACGTTGAGTTACTTTGGATGTTATGGTAAGAGGTTTTAAACCTTCGAGATTGTAAAGTACTTGATTTTGCTAGAATTCTGAACAAGTCTCTGAAGATAAATTCACGGAAAATATTCGTATGTATGAATTAATCAATGTGGCGTAAAAGACTGAGTTGATTGAAATGACTAAAAAGGATTGAAAATATTGATAAGGCTAAAATGGTTGGAATAACCGTAGTGACCAAAAGACTGAAATATCATCGGCACCAATTGCCAAATTAATCGAAATGATTGATACATCCTCGAGTTATGAAATGAACGAAAAATTGGAAGGACCGAAAGGCTCTGAATAATTGAACCACCTTCGAGCATCGAGTGTCTAAAATGCCTTCGAATACTAAAATGGCTGAAAATACATTTAAGACTCGGAATAAGAAATACCAATAAACCAAACAAATGTAATGGCTTTGAACATGGTAATACACGACTCGTATTTGTTGGTCGTTTCTGATATTAATGTGATATTGAGAGAGTACCATATGAAGGCAAGTTCGATTGATTTGGAGAATGTATATAGTCAATGGTAAGAGTAACCTGCTCTTCGAAGGTACGTTCGATACTATGGAATGAGTTCGGGTGCAATGCACATGTTCGAATACTTGGGAAGTATCGCTTAAATACATGTTTGTTTTCTCGTTGGGCGTTCAGTGATGGATTGGCAAAGACAATCTATTATGTTATATTTGGTAGTCAGTTCTACGAAATGAATACTTAAGGTGTACCTATCCGGTTAAATAATGAGCATTGTTTTGATGAGTCTCAATTAGTTTAAAGGGACTCAGAAACCTGATGAGCAATTAGAATTCATGAATTTTGTACATCACTGTTTATACTTTGTTGGTTTAAATTATCAAATTACCCCTAAAGATCAGAATGACCATAATGCTCTCAGAAGCTCTAATGATTGAAACAATCATGATATATCTGAAATCTCAATAATCTTGATGCTTCAACTTCTGAATATCTGGTCTGAGTAGTTAGTATCGAACCCCCTTTTGTAGGGACCTCGTTCTAAAATCAGTCTAAAATTGTCAGATGTTCAATGTTCTCTTTCTGATAATTACCAACTACGAGAATAAATTAGACCATATGGAGTGTTCCACGTGTCCATGAATATTTTCTCTGTTTTAAACCAAAACCTTTCAAATTTATTTTTCAAGTTGAATAGACCTTGAATTAATTTTACAATATTTGTTCAAATTCAAAAAAAAAATTCATTGAGTTATATCAAAATAAATATCTCTACATTAAGGATCACTTAAACTTTAAAATCATCAAAAACTATACACAAAAAAGTAAATAAAATGCGATATAAATTCATATTAATATCTTAAAATTTATATGAAACATACCGTTAATATATAAAAATTTATATGCTTAAGGATTCACTAATCCCCTAAATTTTTGCACTCAATTAAGACCTCAAAATCGAAAAAAAAAACCAATTTGACCATTTGACCAACGTTGACCTTTAACTTTAACATTTTTTTTGATTTTCTTAAAATATATAAAAATAGAAAAAATATTAAAAAATTCTGTAAAATTATAAAAATTATTTTAAAGATATAAAAAATAAATTTTAATTTAGAAATTTATTTAAAAATAATATATTATAAATTTTAAAAAGATTAAAATATTTAAAAATTGCAAAACTAAAATATTAAATATTATTATTATACAATTATAAAAAATAATTTGAAAAAATATATTTTTATTTTTTAAAATATAGTGTAAAACATATTTTAAAAATCAAAATAACTTTTATAGTTTTATATTTTTTTCAAATTATTTTTTATACTTGTATAATAATATTTATTTTAAAAAAAAATTTAATCTTTTGAAAAATTATTATTTTTAAATAAATTTCGAAATTTTAATCTTTTGAAAATATTTTTAAAAATTAAAAATTTAAAAATTCATAGAATTGACAAGTAGTATTATCATGTTACGACACGTGTCAAAAGAAATTTTCAAAAAAAAATGTTTAAGTTAACGGTCAACATTTGTCAAAGGGTCAAATTGATTTTTTTTCTTGAGTTTAAGGGCTTAATTGAGTGCAAAAAATAGGGACTTAATTGATTTTTTGTAAAAATTTAGGGGCTTATTGAACCCTTAAGCCAAATGTATATAATATGAAAATACATTCAATATAATTAAGACACAACACGATACATGAATACAATACAGGTACATGAACCGTCGTATCTACGCATAACAAAGGTAATATAGTAATTTAAGAACTTGTTTGAATAAAGTATAGTAATATAAGGGCTTTCTTAGTATATTACCCTTTATTCTAATACGGTGTCATGTTCATGTTCGTTCGCATATTAAACGAACATACAAATATTGTTCATAGTCATTTATTTAACTTAATAAATGAACATAAACGAACGTTATACAAACGATTCACAAACAGTTTGTCGAACGTTCTGTTCATTTACACCCTACCACTTTTATCTTTGTATTTTTGTTTCAAAAAAAAGTATAACGATAAACTTAACCAATATTTACACATTTTGTTGTTTTGTGTCTTATTTTTTAGTTAAATTTTACCTTAGTCTTTCAAAAAATATACATTTGATCATTGATCTTTCAAAAAGCGCTGAATCTCTATTTTTCTAAACAAAAATAATGACAAACATAATTTTTTAATGTCGTTTGACACGAAATTTTGCATGACATTTCATGAATATTTTATGAAATTTTCATTTGAACTATTTATAATTTTTTAAAAATTAAATTATTTATCGATATGATATATAAAACAAATAATTTTATATTAGCATGAAACACATTTGATCTATCATGGGTATTGCCACTTTAAAACTGGTTAAAATTTACCGTTGCAGTCAATATTCTCGTTAAAAAACAATTTGATTTTTTTTATAAAAAGTTGAGGAATAAATTTCTCTATAAAAAGTAAGGATTAAGTTAGCAAAAAAGTGTAAACATTAAGACAAGGATGGATGCATGCCTTTATGTTAGGGGTAAGCTTATAAAATTTCAGGGAAGCAAAAATATTTTTTCAATAGAAAATGCATAGAAATTTTTTAAAAAATTTCTAAATTATATTCAAACTTTAAATTTTCAGGGAGTGACCGTCCCCTCCAACTCACCTCGGTCCATCCCTGCGTTAAGGGTCAAAATTGCCCGTATGACAAAAGAATAAAAATAAATTGATATGTAAAATGAGGGTTTTGAGGGTGAGATTTTTTTTTGGAGAATTTTGAGGGTGAGAATTAACATTGATGAAATTGGTAATAATTGATAGTTCATTAACTAACTACGATTTTATAAAAGGTTTTCTTTTTCTATTTTTAGTTCGTTAATTTCGTGGTTTATGTTAATTAATCATTAATTATAGTTTGGAAACTTAATGGAAGTGAAATTTAAAACATAAATTAATGATTTGTTTAGTTTATTCATGGATATAATATTTAGGGATGGGGAGAGGTTGGAAGTTTGGGGTAAAATATAAATAGTTACAAAATGGACCATCAGACTTTAATGGTTAAGCAATCAATTTAAATATTAAGAATTAAGGTTAAATTTAACTAATTTTGAAATTGACAAAGTCTTGATGAGTATTTAAATTGAAAATTGGGCTTCAAGGATTAATTTTCCTAATTTCAAAATAGACAACGATGTAAAAAAATATTTAAGCTGAGAAATAAAGATCATTGTTTAATGTATCTAGTTTCAAAATTACTAGGGACCTAAGAAGTAATTAAACTCAGTTTTTTTAGTTGGGATTAAGGCTTAATTTACTTAGTTTCAAAATTACTAAGGGACTAAGAAGTAATTAAATTCTTTTTTCTTTTTGTTGGAAAACAAGGCTTAATTGGCTTAGTTTCAAAACTACTATGAACCTAAGAAATAACTGAACCTAAAAAAATGGGAGCCAACACCCCCACAAAAATTTTAATATTTATGTTTTGAGCCACTTTCCCTTTCTGTGCTCTTTTTATTGATCGTAAATTTTATTATGTTTACTAACTGATGAAGTATAGTGTTCGGTGGTTACTACATTCGGGTCTCATCCACAATGACTTTCGAATCTCTGATGTACAGTTTGTGTTATCGATGCATACCAGGCAACGATATTTGCATTTACTTTACTTGAAGGTCAAGTATTGACATGCTTAAAGTATGTCAAGCTATTCGTGTCAACCCCCCTTTATATGATCTTAAAGCTGGAATCATACAGTTAAAATCGAGTCAAAAATCTTTTACGTGTAGCTTAAGACTCGATCGAACGACGGTTGTACTCAACTAAGAAAGACATGAGAGGAAAGTTCTTGACTGGTTTTAAAAAAAAAAGTTAAACACAAACAATACGAAGAGCTTTGGCCAATGATGTGAGTAGAAAATTCTGCCCATTTTCTGTACCTCTATTTATGCCCCATCATTAAAAAATAGATTTAGAATTATGGTTTAAGGCTAGCGCTTAGAATTATGGTTTAGATATTAGGTGTAGGGTTTATTTAGTACTTAGAATTTAAAATTTAGAATTAAGACTTAAATTTAATATTTTTTAATATGAACACAAAAAAGCATAGGATTTTTGTCCCAATAATGCTCTCACTAGTCCTTCTGGAGCCTTTCAATGTCTGAAATCAAACTAAATGAATGACAAATCTCTCATAAAATGCCCTCTATTAACCTTCCCATACAATGTCCTAAAAAAATTTTATTTACGAATTAGACATACAAACTTTGATACGAATACGACAGTAAAAGTCATAAAATTATTAAATATTCTTGTTTAGAGTGCAAGAGGTCCTAAGTTCAATTCTCGAAATGCCCCTTTTATAGCAATATTAGAATTATGTTCACATGTGAACAAACAATTCTGAAGCAACTTCTATGTATTTCACTGGAAAATATTAGATATGTCATTGCCTGAAAAAGAAAAAAAATGCACATGGAACATACAAACATTTGAGGGCAAATGCAATTGTAAGGGGAACTCATTTAGAATTAATCCATTTAAAGTTTTTTTTCTGTTCGAATACACATCGGATACTTGTACTTTTAAAGAAAAACAAAGGCAACATAATCATCAAGCATGATAAGATGCATACAGGCTTAAGTATGTGTACATATGAAACAATAAAACATATAGTTTGATCGAACTACCAACACACACAAGTCTAATTACACCAAATCATCCTAGATCAGGGACTGTGAAGTACTCATCATCGTCATCCGGTATCTCCATTCTAGGCTTCTTAAGAGGCATAGAATATTTGGTAATACGATACAAGTTTGGATTTCTCGCTTGCGGTATCAGAAGTTGAGGAACTTCGGCCGGTGCTAAAGCCCTCCTGAGGCAATTGATCAATGAAAAGACCAATGTCTGCTAGCCATTCAAGCTCTCCTAGCTCAGACTGCTCTTTCAAAAGTCCATTTAAAGTTAACAAATTGGAATCCTTTTAAAAAATGCAAATAAATAAATGCTGAACATGATAAATAGTAAAATAAGGCATTTGGTCTAATCGTACGATTCTCATCTAGGGTATGAGAGGGGTCCCAAATTCAAATCTTGGAATGACTCGGAGCTGAAATCTGCCTAACAAAGGGGGAATTGAATAAAAAGAACAAATCCATGTCAGACACATACCTATATCCGAATCCAAGTAAATAGATCTAAAGATGTTGTCATACACCTCGGGGAAAGTTAATTAGAACATTACATAATGTGACTGAGTTTCTTCATAGCTGCCTAATTGTTATGTAATTTTGTTTTTTTAACACAGTTTGAAGAAAAATTCAAAAGTCTCAAATCTAAGAGCATAATAAACTTGCAACCTGTCTATTTAGCAGTCACACTTAATTGGTTAAAGGAAATTATTAAATTTAGGAAATTCATAAACAACAGATGTTTTGCCTTCTAGTGTATTCAGATTCTGAACTAACAAGTATGACTGGAATCATAATATAGATAAAAGCTACAACCTGGTTTTACCGCGATTTTAAAAGCCACCAGCATCCAGTTTCAGCAAGGCAACAATACATTGTACCATATAAAACGTAAAAACGTTGGTCTCTAGTGAAAATTAACAGGAGTTCTAAGAAAAAATGGACTGATACCTAGAAATCAAGAATAGGGCATTTGGTCTAGTGGTATGATTCTCGCTTTGGGTGCGAGAGGTCCCGAGTTCGATTCTCGGAATGCCCCAATGCCTTCTTTAGCCAAAGGTTAAAACAAATTCAAACTTATATTCCAATGCTTTTCAATATAATTAAACAAAATAGCTAAAACAATTTAGTTGATCAGAGATTTTATCAATAAACAAAGAAAGTATTGCACTACTCTTGAAAATTAAGCCCCCCTATAGATGTATGTTATAAACATTGAAGGCAACAAATTCTCATTTTTTTTCCATTTTGCATTGCCATTTGAAAATTCAGTCCCCCTATAGATGTTATAAGCTTGGTGAATGCATGATTCGTTTCGGATCTAAACTAGAATAACCAAATGGCTTTAGCAGCTAAAGACTAAACTAGATATCACCTACACAACTTGCATCAAGAGATATTCGAGCATTCAGTATGCAAAGTCCCCCTAGAAATCTTTTTCACCTTTTCTAAATTTTTACAAATTGAAATAATTGATCAGATTCCAACCTCAAGGCAACTTCTATACTAATATGTCCCCAAAAACGAAGACTTTACCATTCAACCTTTTTCCTTTTTACAGCTAAAGTAATTAGCATTTGTGCAAATAGAAGACTTTACTAATCAACCTTTAGAGCCTTGTAGATACAAGGTTACTTCTTACTAGTGAACAATTCTTCATAACTGCTAATCATCCGGTATGTTTGTCCACATACGAACAAACAATTCTGAAGCACCTTTCTATGTATTTCACTTGAAATATAGCTCAGAAACAATTTAGTTGAACAGTCTTTTATCAATAACAATAAACAAAGAAGGGTATGCACTATTGTTGAAAATTCTACACATATAAATACTATAAACATTATACATGTCAACATTGGGCATTTGGTCTAGTGGTATGATTCTTGCTTAGGGTGCAAGAGGTACTGAGTTCTATTCTCGGAATGCCCCTAATTTTTTTCTCTTGCCCCCTCTTTTTTATTAGTTAAGCTTTACAATATGAAATATAAATCAAAAGTGTCGAACCAGCAGTTTGTTGCTAAATATATTGAAAAAGGATATTATTAGCAAGTTGCGACAGCTAACAACGGACCTGTAACTCATCAGGAAAGGTTAGATATGCCGTTGCCTGTAAAAGCAAGCACATGCACATGGAGAAAACAAATATTTGAGGGCATATGCAATTGTAAGGGGAACTTGTTTAGAATTTTTCCATTTAAAGTTGACAAATTGGAATCCTTTTAAAAAAATGCTAAACATGATAAATAGTAAAGTAAGGCATTTGGTCTAAAGGTATGACTCTTATCTAGGGTGTGAGAGGTCCCAAATTCAATTTTTGGAAAAAACACAGAACTGAAAACTGCCTAACAAAGGGGGAATGAAATAAAAAGAACGAATCCATGACAGACACATGCCTATATCTGAATCCTTGTAAGGTACATCTAAAGATGTTAACATACAGGTCGGGAAAAGCTTATTAGAACATTACATTTTGTGACTGGGTTCCTTCATAGCTGCCTAATTGTTATGTAGTTTTGTTTTCTAAACCATTTTAAAGAAAAATTCAATCTAAAATCTAAGAGCATAATAAACTTGCAAACTATCGATTTAGCAGTCAGACACTTAATTGTTAAAGGAAATTTATAAACAATAGATGTTTTGCCTTCTAGTGGATTCATATTCTGAACTAACAAGTACCGATCACAAAATAGATGAAAGCTACAACCTGGTGTTGACGCGATTTTAAAAGCCACCGGCATCCAGTTTCGGATAGGCAACAATACACTGCCATATAAAATATAAGAGTGGCAAACATTGGTCTCTAGTGAAAATTAACAGGAGTTCTAGCAGAAAAGGATTGATAACTGAAAACCAGATAGTATAACTTTTAGGAACAGGGCATTTGGTCTAGTGGTATGATTCTCGCTTCGGGTGCGAGAGCTCCCGAGTTCAATTATCGGAATGCCCCAAAAACTTTTAGCTGAATGTCAAAACAAATTCAAACCTATCTTCAATGCTTTTCAATAAACAAAATTGCACACAAACAATTTTGTTGATCAGAGATTCATCAATAAACAAAGAAAGTATTAGTATTGCACTATTCTTAAAACTTAAGACTAGGGGTGCTTATCGAGCGAGTTGAGTAGTGCTCGACTCGTTAAGCTCGCCAAAATTTTTACCTTGTTTTTTTTTTATAAACAAGGAAAAAATGTGAGGTCTGAGGGATAAATAGGTCTTTACCAAAAGCAAAAACTAGTTAATAAGAAAGCCAAATGTCTGGTTTTTAATAGACACAAAATCTAATTTCTTCTCTTTTGTGCAGTCACTACACCAAACAAAGTGGTAAACAAAGATACAAAGCTTGGTCGATATATGATTCGTTTCGGATACCTAGAAGAATAACCAAATGGCTTTAGCAGCTAGAGACTAAAGTGATATCACCTACACAGCTTGCACCAAAAAGATATTCAAGCATTCAGTATGCAAAGTCCTGGAAATAAAAGGTAATGAGGATTCAGGACACGACACTTACCTATCATTCAACATCTCCCTAATCATTCAATAACCTCATCTTTAACCATTATCTTAAGCATCAAGTTACTATTCAAACATCATAACAACACACTGACAAGGCGCTAGCATCTCCTCATCAAAATTTATCAGGATATTGAAGAAAAATATAATAAGTAAAACCTAATCATGATTAAGAATAAAGATTGGGCATTTGGTCTAGTGGTAAGATTCTCGCTTTGGGTGCGAGAGGTCCTGAGTTCGATTCTCGGAATGCCCCTCTTTTCTTTTTTCCTTTTTAGTTATCTTGCATTGCCATTTGAAACCATTAGGCAAGAGGAATCTGGACCAAAGTCATTTTTCATAGTAATAATTGTTTTCTGACAAGACTATATACAATGAGTTGCAAACGTTAATTAAATAATCAACAACCTATATTGAGCAGCTATTCTTCTTGCTTGTGATTTCAAAGTTTGCAGATAAAAGAAAAGGCATTACATAAGCATGTAAGGAACCAGAATTTGAGGAGCAGGCTTAAACAGATCTTTATGGAAAGAAAAACTAGTTAATGAGAAAGCCAAGTGCCCGGTTTTCTATCGACACAATCCAATTTTCTTCTTTTGTGCAGTGACTACACTAAACATAGTGGTGAACAAAGCTACAAAGCTTGGTCAATGTATGATTCCTTTCGGATCTTTAGTAGAATAACCAAATGGCTTTAGCAGCTAAAGAGTAAAGTAAATATCACCTACACAGCTTGCATCAAAAAGATATCCGAGCATTCAGTATGCAAAGTCCCGGAAATAAAAGGTTATCAGGACACGACACTTACCTATCATTCAATAACTCCCTATTCACCCAATAACCTCATCTTTAACCATTGGCTTAAGCATCAAGTTAGTATTTAAACATCATGACAACATGCTGACAAGGCTAGCATCTCCTCCTCAAAATTTATCAGGATCTTGAAGAAAATATATAATAACTAATACCTAATCACGGTTAACATCAAAGATTGGGCATTTGGATTTTGGTCTAGTGGTATGATGTGCTAGAGTTCCCGAGTCCGATTCTCGGAATGCCCCCCCCCCCCCCCCAAAATCCATTCTTTGTTTCAGTTTTATCTTAATTTTCACAACTTGAAATAATTGATCAGATTCCAACCTCAAGTCAGCTTCTACACTAATAAAGAACTTAATAATGAATTCCAGATCTGTTCTCTGACAAGATTCCTCAATCCTCATAAAAAAGTACCTAACATAAATAAATAATAAAATTAAGTTCAATGCCTGCACAAATGGGGACATTTTAACCTAATTTCACTAGAGCTAAACCACTCAAAGAGGGTCATTAAACAAACAGAAAATTTTTGCAAAACTTAAAAAAATTGAAAAATCATCAGGCGATATACTTTTACTTACTGCTGAGAAAGTAATCACCATAAAGCAGTTAACTGTATACAGCTTGAAAACGAGACTTGTAAAGCTCCATAATCAGGCGATCGGTGGTTTCTCGCTGGAACCGGTGGAGCAAGGAAACGAGTTATCGACAAAAGGGAAGACAAGGGTCAAAATGGAGTCCACCGTCCACGGCCTAATACAGGCAACATAATCCCTAAACTAAATCTAATTTAAAATAACAATTTAGGCCGCGCCATCCAAAATTTGATTAAATTCGATTTTTTAATTCTGTGTTATTTAAATTGTTTAAGTTGTTCAAATTAATTACATTTTTTAACTCAATTAAGGCAATAAAATAACCGAACCTTCAGCCAACACTTCATAAACTATTTGGTGGGAAGTTTATTTATTTGTTAAACGAACGAATATTAACATAATTTTTTATTTGTTTAATTAAATGAACGAACGCGGAGAAAGAGCTCATTTATTCATTTACGTTCGTAAACGTTCGGTAATCCGTTCGTTTATGTTTGTTTGAATTTATTCACATATGTCCATTTATATTTATTATTTTTCATAAAATAATAACAAATGTATTATATTTAAAAAATAAAAACATATATTGAAAAAATGAAATAAAAAAATTAAACAATACTCAATGTACGAGACTTCAGACTTCTTAAGAAAAAAATTAAACAGTACACAATGTTTGTTTCCGTTCGTTTGTGTTCGTTTATCATTTTAATGAACGAACACGAACAAGCTACATTCCTTCACGAACGAACAAGTTACATTCCTTTAAGAACGGAAACGGACAAGAAATTATATTTGTCTCGTTATTCGTATTCATTTACTTGTTCAATTAAAATTAAACAAACGAACATAAAATACTCGTGTTCGAGTTCAATTTAAAATGCCCCTTTTATCTTTTAACTCTTTTAGGTCTCTTGCATTGCCATTTGAAACCACTAGACAAGAGGAATCTGGACTAAATTCATTTTTCACAGCATTAATTGTTTTCTGACAAGACTATATACAATGAGTTGTAAAACTTAATTAAATAAGTAATAACCTATGTTGAGCAACTATTCTTCCTGCTTGTGATCTCAAAGATTTCAGATAAAAGAAAAAGAATCACATAAACATTTGAGGAGCATGCTTAAATAGATCTTTACCTAAAGCAAAAACTAGTTAATGAGAAAGCTAAAATGTATGGTTTTTTTATAGACACAAAATCTAATTTCTTCTCTTTTGTGCAATCACTACACTAAACAAATTGGTGAATAAAAGTACAAAGCTTGGTCGATGTATAATTCATTTCGGATCCTTAGTAGAATAACCAAATAGCTTTAGTAGCTAGAGACTAAAGTAGATATCACCTACACAGCTTGCATCAAAAAGATATTCAAGCATTCAATATGAAAAGTCCAAGAAATAAAAGCTAATCAGGACACGACACTCACCTATCATTCAACATCTCCCTAATCATCCATAACCTCATCTTTAACCATTATCTTAAGCATCAAGTTAGTACTCAAACATCATAACAATATACTGAAAATTAACAATTTAGGTTGCGCCATCAAAAAATTTAATTAAATTAAAAAATGTTATTTTTTAATTTGTTTTATTTAAATTAGATTATTTAAATTGTTCGAGTTATTTATATTAATTAGGTTTTTAAAAATTTTAACTACGAGTTGAGTTTGTCTTTACAAAGTTTAAATAATTAAAATATTAAGGGTAAATTACATGTGTTACTATCTAATTATGTGGTATGTCTTATTTTGACCATCTAACTAAAAGAAATAGACAATAACATTATTAAACTTTTAAATTGTTCCTAACCAAACCACCACGTTAAAAGGATGTGACGTGACATTTAACAAAATTTTATATAATCACGTATTTAGTGTATATTAATTACTTATTATATCAATTTAGTCTTAATTTTAATTTAACTAAATAAAAATTAGTCAACCAATAAAATAGCAACACGTGACATCACCCGATTTGGTAGATGCATATAAAACTTTAATTCTTCTTTTTTCAATTTGGGTTGGACTTTCAATTTTTAGATTTTATCTTCTCATATCTCTACTTTTATATTTATTTATTTATTTATTTATTTATTTATGTTCTTCCAAGATTCCAATTTTTTATTATAAAAATAGAATCTGATTCGAATAATCATGACTTTTGAATTTATACATTACTCCATAAACTATTTGAATATAATGGTTTGATTTAATTTTTAATTTTATTAGTTTATTTCTTCAAAATTTAAATTCTCTAATAACTTTATCATAATTAAGCGTAATGAGTACTCAATAGACCTGCATACTGCTGGTTACCGTTAAGTGAAAGGCTCGATGTCTTCAACCAAAATTAGCGTCGATGAAGGGTGTAGATGTTTCTTTTGAAATTGGAAAAACAAAAACCGAAAAAGAAATGAGAATTTGACACATTCAATTTTAGAGTGGTTTGACCTCCTAACCAAGGTTTACATCCACAACCTTAGCATCCACACTAAGGATTTCTCAATTCGCTAACAATGAATTCTTCCTTTTTACAGGCTAAAAAGCTAACATTTACATCCCTATCTTTTCACAGGCTAAGATAGAACCCTCTCCTTAATTTTTTATAAGGATCAAATAGAACTTATCCCTTAATTACGAGGTCTTGACTAGGGATGGGCATGGGTCGGGTTGGGTTTTTGGCCCACTCGAACCCGACCCAAAAACAAATACCCTAAACTCGCACCTAACCCGACCCAAACATTTTCTTTAAAAAAATCCAATCCAACCCGACCCGACCCGAAAATAAATATATTAAACTCGACCAGACCGACCTATAGAAAAAAATTAATTTTAGGGACTTAATTATAAAAAAAATAATTTAGGGGACTTAATTGTAAAAATGTAATTTGAGGGACTAAATTGTAGATAAAAATTCAATTTTAAGGACGTAATTATCAATATATATATATATATATATATATATATATATAAAGATGGGGTATTATTATAAATATCCCTAAAAAATTTAGGGGGAAATTGCACAATTAGTTCTGCGTCGGGTCGGTCGGATTTTTTCTACCCTAAACCCGAACTCACCCTTAATAAAAACATGACCCAACCCAACCCGAACCCTATTTTTCATTAAAAAATCTGACCCGGTCAGGTCGAAATCCAACCAGATTGGGTAAAATGCCCATCCCTAGTCTTGACATTTGTAAACATAATACCTCTCTAGGTGTGTGTTTACACATTTTGGCTCACTAGGATTAGACTAAAAAATTACAAGAGATAAACAAAATATACAATGAAAACTCTACTCTCTTAATCTTTAAGCTTGGATGTTCACCCTCTTCTTCTTCAAGTGTATTTGGCTTATATTTATTGAGTGGAATGAAAAATTAGCCATTGGAGATGAAAAGTAGCCGTTAAAAACTAGTTGTTGGAAACTTTAATTCCAGCCATAAATGTATTTTTGCAACCTTGGGTATCGGTACTCGAAAGTGGGTATCGGTACCTGCCAAAACAAGAAAGAATTGTTGCACATAAATGCAGAGCATATCGGTACATTCGTATTGGTACGGTACTTCGGGTATCGATACAGAGGCTTCCGTATCGGTACGCGAAGTGCTCTCTGGAAATCAAAATGTTTTTGCGTATCTGTACGAGGAAAGACCGTGCCGATACTATAGAACTAAGTGTTTTGATATAATATTTGAAAAATGTTTTGGACTAAATTGAAAAGAATTTAAAATATGTTTTTAGTCAAAAACAACATGAAAATATGTTTAAGGGTTTTACAAGGCTTTGGAATGATTTAAAGTGCATTTAAAGTAGTCAAAACCAAGCATTTCAAGTGCCCGTACCGATACGCCTTAGGGTTTCAACTACAAGAATTTTCCAGTAGCCAAAACCTGTACCGATACGCTTAGCCGTATCGATACGGTGTGTTTTGAAACAGCCCAACGGCTAGTCGCGTACCGATACGGTTGTATCGCGTACCGATACGCCTAGCTACCCCAACGGTCATATTTCCCAACGGTCTTTTAATTTGCAGGACCGTATCGATACGCTAGGTAAGCGTATCGATACACATCAGCTGAAAGTACACAACGACTACTTCCTTATCGGGACCGTATCGATACGGTTTGAAGGGTATCGATACGCCAAGCTGCAGAACTGCATTTATGGTGGGAAATAAAGGCTCCAACGACTCCAATCCAACCCCAACGGCTAGTAACGGCTACAAGCTCAATTGGGAGTATAAAAGGGACCTCCAAGCATCAAGAGAAGGTTAATGCTTCAATTATTACAACATTATGATGACAAATTGTGTCTAGAACTTTTATTGTTCATTCTTTGCTTAGACAACACTAGTGAGCTAAATATTGTTAAATTTACTCAAGTGTTTAGGTTTTGGGTGAGAGCTTTATAGTGCAAACATATACCCATTAGAGGGATTTTTAGTTTGCTAAGTCTTTCTTGTGTAAGAGAGTGTTTGATCAAGTTTTGGGTAGAAAGCTTGATCGTTGTAACGGTTTCCCCCTAATCCGAGAAAAGGGGACGAAATTCTTAGTGAATTTTTTTTGGAAATCCTTAGTGGGAAGCTAAGGTAGTGGATGTAGACCTTGGTTAGAAGGTTGAACCACTATAAATCCTTGTGTAAATTGTCTATCTTTTCCTTCCCACAACTACACCCAAATTATCCAACTTCTCCACACTTGGCGAGCAAGAACGGTTGAAGGAATCGAGCCCTCACAACTCAACTCCCAAAAGGACTAACCACTTTAACTAAAAAGGATGAAATTGAAAAATGGATTCCTAAGGGGACTAAATTTTGTGCAACTAACGTTTATGGATCCAAAGCAATTTGGATACCAAAATTTGTATGATTGTCTTGATTAGGTGTGATGGAGATGTTCAACAAGTCCAATCAATGAGGGGCAGCTCCATGCACACAAGGAAGAACACTTGAAGAAGGTGGGCTTCACATCCTCCATTGGGTTCAAGTGTGGTAAAAATCTAGTTGTTTTTGCTTTTATTTGTCTTATTTTTTTAATTTCAACTAGATGATCATATATGTTGAACTAACATTGTTTGATGCTTTGAGTAAGGGGGAGCCAATTTTAAAACCAAATTTTTAATAGTGTCAATTTTCTTTTTACCTCCTAAGTTATTTTGAGCCCAATGTCATTTTAAATTCTTTTTGATATAACAAAAATGGGAGAAATGGTTTGAAAAATTGATCTTTCAAGTTTTTCAAGAGAATAAGGGGGATCTTTAATCTAATTCAAATTTTAAGTCTCTTATTCAAATTTTAAAATACAAAACAATTTTTCAAGTTGGTTTTATTATATCAAAAAAGAGGAGATTGTAGAACTAAGTGTTTTGATATAATATTTGAAAAATGTTTTGGACTAAATTGAAAAGAATTTAAAATATGTTTTTAGTCAAAAACAACATGAAAATATGTTTAAGGGTTTTACAAGGCTTTGGAATGATTTAAAGTGCATTTAAAGTAGTCAAAACCAAGCATTTCAAGTGCCCGTACCGATACGGTCTGGTACCGTACCGATACGCCTTAGGGTTTCAACTACAGGAATTTTCCAGTAGCCAAAACCCGTACCGATACGCTTAGCCGTATCGATACGGTGTGTTTTGAAACAGCCCAACGGCTAGTTGCGTACCGATACGCCTAACTACCCCAACGGTCTTTTAATTTGCAGGACCGTACTGTTACGCTAGGTAAGCGTATCGATACGCATCAGCTGAAGTGCACAACGGCTACTTCCTTATCGGGACCGTATCGATACGGTTTGAAGGGTATCGATACGCCAAACTGCAGAACTGCATTTATGGTGGGAAATAAAGGCTCCAACGACTCCAATCCAACCCCAACGGCTAGTAACAGCTACAAACTCAATTGAGAGTATAAAAGGGACCTCCAAGCATCAAGAGAAGGTTAATGCTTCAATTGTTACAACATTGTGATGACAAATTGTGTCTAGAACTTTTATTGTTCATTCTTTGCTTAGACAACACTAGTGAGCTAAATATTGTTAAATTTGCTCAAGTGTTTAGGTTTTTGGTGAGAGCTTTATAGTGCAAACATATACCCATTAGAGGGATTTCTAGTTTGCTAAGTCTTTCTTGTGTAAGAGAGCGTTTGATCAAGCTTTGGGTAGAAAGCTTGATCGTTGTAACGGTTTCCTCCTAATCCGAGAAAAAGGGACGAAATTCTTAGTGAATTTGTTTGGAAATCCTTAGTGGGAAGCTAAGGTAGTGGATGTAGACCTTGGTTAGAAGGTTGAACCACTATAAATCCTTGTGTAAATTGTCTATCTTTTCCTTCCCACAACTACACCCAAATTATCCAACTTCTCCACACTTGGCGAGCAAGAACAGTTGAAGGAATCGAGCCCTCACAACTCAACAGATACGGGTAGTCAATTTTTGACTTTTAAGACATTTTAAAAATTTGTTTGAGTCAAAAATCTTTTCAAAAACCTTTCAAATATATTTTTCAAGTTGAATGGACCTTGAATTAATTTTGTTATATTTGTTCAAGTCCAAAAACATTTTTCATTGAGTTATATCAAAATAAATATCTCAACAATCTCCCCCTTTTTGATATATCGAAACCATGGGAAAAATTATTTTTAAAAATGCTCCACCTTAGAAAAATAATTTTAGAAAAAGAGAATATTAGAAAATATTTAAGCTCCCCTTTTTTCTTTTTGAAATTATTTTTTTTCAAACTTATCTCTTCTCCTTTTTGTTATATCAAAATAGATCTGGCAAACTTGACCTGAGACCATAGACCCGAGAACTGCTTTACCCGAATTGAGACTTGAAATCGACCCTAACACGAAGACCCGAATTTGATTCGAAACCCGAAATAAATTGAACCCGAACCGATTTTCAACCAAATCGAATGGAACCAAACCAATTTTCAACTGTAACTCCCTAGTTTTGAGCCCGGAGATTTCTAGTTTGTTGAGTTGATCAATCGATTGCAAATGGCCAAGAGGGGGTGAATTGGCGATTAAAATTTGAAGGGAGAAATTGGATAAATGAAAAATTGGACACAAGGCAATTTATAGTGGTTCAAGTTCCTAAATGAACTCTACCTCCACTACCTTAGCTCCCACTAAGAATTTTCAACCAATCCACTAATTGATTCTTCCCCTTTTCTTGGATGAGGAGGAAACCTTACAAGACCGATTAAGCTTTCTAGCCAAAGCTTAATCCAACTCACCCTTTACAAAGAAGGAATTTGGTAAACCTTACAATTACCTCTCAAAGGTTGTTGTTTACCCAAATACAATCAATCACACCCCAAACTTTCAATAAAAATTACAATGAAAAACTCAATTGAGTTAGATACAAAGATTTGACTCTAAATGATAAAGGTTTGGATTTGAATGCTTTGATGTTGCTTGAAGGCTCAATGGTTGTTGTTGTAGCTTTAGAGACTTGTTTTTATACCATCTCATTAATTTCTAGCCGTTTGGGTGGTTGAGATCATCAATAGAGCTATTGGGGCTCTCTTTTCCCTCCATAAATGCAGTTTTGCAACTACCCGTATCGAAACACGGTACCCCTGTATCGAAACGGACACTCAAAAAAGAAAGAGTCGTTATGTGTAAAATGGACCATATCAAAACGGTTAGAGACCGTATCGAAACAGTAAAGGCAAAAAGGAAGGCCGTATCGAAACGAATAAGGTCTGTATCGAAACGTTTTGAAACTGTCAATTGGTATTTCGAAACAGCTTAGGGGTGTATCGAAACGCTTAACCAAATCTTCAAAACCAGTTTTGACAAGTAACGACTAGTTCATTTAATGCCTAATTTTAAAATTACTTAACCCCTGTATCGAAACGGGTGTGAGCCGTTTCGAAACGATACTCAAAAATCAGAAGCCCAGATGAAGGCTGTATTGAAATGGGCTTGAGCCGTTTCGAAACATATGTCTCTAGTGGCAAAATGTATCGAAACACTTTGAGGGTGTTTCGAAACGCCCAGACGATTTTGTATACTTTGGCTTTGAAACACTTAGAAAAATTTATGGGGTTTAAGTTTTGACTTCAAAACATTTTAAGTATAAATTGTACTTGTCAAAATCAAGTATTTTGATTACTTAAAAATTTATTTACTTTGTAATTTAGTCCTTGAATTACTTGTTATATCAAAATCAAATATTAGTTTTACATAGGTTGATTAGACGGTCTGACGGACCAGGATTAGAGATTCGAGTCAGATTTGGGATAAAAATCGGAATAAATATTTTTGAGTGAGGTAAAAATATGGAAAATATCTTAAAATCAATATTTAATATATGTATATTTTTGGTAAAGTCAATTTTGAAAAATGGAATTCAGAAATTGGACATTTTGGGATAGAGACCAAAATGTAAAGAATGCAAAATTGTTTTATAAAAGGGTCAAAACTTAGAATCTTTAAGGAGTTAATTTGCCAAATGTTTTAATCTAATTTTTCTCTCAATTTGTATTATTTTAAATGAGTTTTAATTAGTGAAATAAATTAAACGTGATTTAATAAAAGAGAAGTAGTTATTTCTTAAAATCACATTTGATGCAACTTTTCTCTCAAAGTTCCTTCAGCCAAACACTATTTTTTCATCAAAGATTTCAGGTAATTTTCTTTATTTCTTAAACTTTTGATTTCTAATGATTCTTCAATCTTGTTTTCCAAAATCTCATTATTTTCCTTTGTTTTTCAAAAGTAAAACATCCAATTGAGAGGAAATTCACTCATTGAAGGTAAGGTTCGTTATTCTCCTCTAATGAATGGTTCTTTACTGGAATTCCAAAGTATTTGATCCTTGTTTAATGTTTTCTAATGAATTTTAATGATTTAATTATGGAAAATTGGTTAAGTCAAGGTTTAATTGATGAGATTAAGTAATTTTCATTTTGGATCTATTTTGTTGAGTTCTTGATTGGTTCTAATCATGTTTTTGATGTTTTATAATGTTAATAAGTTGGTTTTAACAATGGAATCCTGAAACTAGGTGAATCTCTAATTTTCTAGGTTGTTAGTTATGAGTTTTTGAGGAGTTGTGGTTGTTTTATGAATGTTGGAGGTATATCGATGTTATTAGATTGTTTTTGGATGTTAATTGAAGGTAATTGATGGATTAAACCTTTAGGTTTTGTCTGGGTTAAGTTTGGAAGGTGTTTGATGTTGATTTCGGTTGTAGTGGAGGGGTTTTTGGTTAGAGTTGTTGTGGATTAATGTTGATGAGTCTTTGAATGCATTTATATGCATTGAATACTCTGTTTTTGTGTGGTTAAAACAAGGGAGGTTGATCCTCAAGCTTGTGGTACCATTTCGGAAGCTTTGGAGGAGTAGTTCCCATCGGCGAACAAGATTTTACGTAGTCGGTGAGTGATAACGTGGAATTCAGCTTTGAAATGGTTTAAAAGTTATTTTGGGAGTTTAAATTAAGCTTGAAACGCTGGTTTAAACTCGGAAGTAAGTATGTCGAGATTTCTCACTCAGTTGTGTTTTGGCGAAATTGGTTTTATGCACTTGTTTTTGAGTTACATGGTACCTACTATTTAAGCATGTTTAAAGTATGATTTATACTAATTTTGATCATATATTGATGTTGGATGCATTTGGAAAATGGTCCATGTGAGTATGAGGAATACTTGTATATGCATAGTTTAATGCATTGGAAATGTGTAGAACTAATGTTTTGATATAATAATTGAAAAATGTTTTGGACTGATTTAAAAAGTATTTAAAACATTTCCAAAGTCTAAACAACTTGAAATTATGTTTAGGGAAGTTTTTAAAAGGGTTTTACATGTTTTTCAAAGCCAAACTTCACAAAACCGTCCAGGCGTTTCGAAACGCCCTAAGGTGTTTCGAAACAGGGTGATAAGTATTTATTTTGGTTATGTTTTTAGTCCTTATTTTGATTGAATATAAGTTTGAAGGATTTAAATGGGCTATTTTTATGTTGTTTTCATGCAGGTTACGTGATGCTGGAAATAAGCTGGAATGCTGCAGAAAATATTGGAGTCGTGGGCAGATTCATGGGCATGAACCAGGGCATGAATGCTGACTGGGCGCCACGTCAGCACCTTCTAGAAGCTGATGTCAGCAACACAAATAGCTTATCAAGCCACTTATCAGATAGCTTATCATTCGGATTTTAATTTTAAAATTCAAACTTGGGATAATTATCTTATGTAATTTAATTTAAATTTGGGATTTATCATTTTAGTTTTTTAGGGTTTTCAGCTACTATAAATACCCCACTTTGGGGGTGAATTAGATCATCAGTTATTCATTGTTCTCTTCTTCCTTGAGTTTAATAAAAGCTCTTTATTTTCTCCATTTCTTTCTTTATTTTATTAAGTATGGTTTCTTCACCAACCATGCTTAACTAAATCCCTTTTAGCCAAAAGCAACGCCAAACCCGACTAAACTCGTGAGATTAGAAAAGTACTTCAATCCTTCAACAACTCTTTTATAGATTCTCTGTAAAATTGATTAGGCAATCGGTCTAATCTTTAGGCATCTCAATTATTTCATTCCGAGAGCGCGCATCGGGTTGAAGTGGTTTAGATCCATCGTTGGGGACGAGGAAAAGCTTGTAACCAATTCAACTCCCTAAGAACAAACTTAGTGGCGGCCCACTAAGGGGAATCAAAATCGGAAACAATTCTCATCGAGACGATTATCCGAGCACGGGCTTCTCCAGCACTAACTCAGACTTGAGTTAGCATCGATTGCCATAGCTAACCAACTAAAGCTTGACTTCAAGGATTGCCCTGGGAGTCGAATTTACCCAAGAGAAGTAAGTTGCAAGGGTTGGGCCTTGTAGACTGTAACCGGCAAGAAAGTTGAAGAAAAATCAATTTCAGTGATCGAAGATGTCGTGGCAAAGCGTAGCTTGAGGCTAATTCAATCCATAATCCATTTTCAATATTTATTTTTCGTTCTTATTTTTTTTTATTACTCAAATCGCTTCACTAAAACCCCCCTTTTATTTTTACAAGTTTCTTGGTCTAAGTCAGAAAGAAAGGTGTTAGAATTCCTATTCCCTGTGGATCGACCCTTACTCTCGCTATACTATTTTTATTCTTATTTATCTGAGTTTAAGGATTTATTTTTGACACTATACGACGCGTGTCAAAATTGGCACCGTTGCCGGGGAATACGGCAAAGTACTAATATTGTTTCTTTTGATTTATGACCAGGAGCAATCCGGGAGATCAATTTGAACTCATCCCGGAAATCGAAGCACTAGCCCGAAAGTTGAACGCACAAACACTTCGGGAAAAGAAAAACAAAAGACGCCAACAAAGATTCGAACGCGATCTAGAAATCACATCCGAAGCAGAATCGAACTACGAACCAGATCCAATGGGAGACGAAAATCAAACCATTCGCCAGCTAAATGCGGCGCCCGATGGCCAGCAACCAATGTGTATAACCTTCCCAAATGGCGAAACACCATTCATGCTAAAAAACGGGTTTGATCCACCTTTTACCTACATTTCACGGCTTGCCAACAGAAAATCCTCACAAACATTTGAAGGAATTTCACATGGTTTGTCTAAGCACAAAGCCTCAGGGAGTATCCGATGACCAAATCAAACTTAGAGCTTTTTCATTTTCTTTAGCAGATATAATAAAAGATTGGTTATTTGATTTACCCCCTAATTCTGTTACAACATGGACTGACATGGCTAAACTCTTTCTTGACAGGTTCTTCCCTGCAGCAAAAGCAAGCGAAATTAGGCGCAGCATCCTGAGCATTCAACAAAAAGAAGCTGAATCTTTATATGAATACTGCGAGAGGTTTAAAAAGTTGTGTGCAAATTGTCCACAACATGGATTGTCAGAACAAACCCTCATCCAATATTTTTATGAAGGATTGACGCCTATGGATATGAAAGTAATAGATGCGGCAAGAAGCAGAGCTCTAGTCAACATGACCCCAACAGCGGCTAAAACACTGATATCAACCATGGCCGCCAACTCGCAAAGATTCAATCAATCTAGCGAACCATCTCGAAGGGTTCGCGAGGTAAGTACAGTTTCTTTGGAAAATAAGATTGATAAATTAGCTGAAATAGTGCAAACTCTTGTTGCAGATAAAAGGAAAACAGCTAGACTTTGTGGAATCTATACTAGTCCAGAACATCCGACAGACTGTTGTCCGATGATTCAGGAAGATGATATCACTCAAGCCAATGCCATAGGAAATGTATATAATCAGGGATGGAGAAACCAATCAAACTTCGGTTACACGTAAAACCAGAGGCCAAATCAAGCTTATCAACCAATTGCACCACAACAATATCAACCGCAGAAGCTATCGTTGGAGTCAATTGTTGAAAAGTTAGCGCTAGCCCAAGAAAAATTTCAACTAAAGACTGAAGCTCACTTTGAAGCAATTGACAAACGAATAAGTCAACTGACGTTAGCGGTAAGTCGCTTAGAATCCAAAGGGAAATTACCTTCTCAAACGGAGCCCAATCCAAGAGAGAATGTGAATGCCATCACTCTACGAAGCGGTACCATCGTCGAACCAAAAGCCACGGAGGATGGCGTTCAAAAGAAAGGTAAAGAAAAGACAACATCTCCCGTTGAAAAAGATACACCGAACCCGACCCCTAAACCATCTCCCTATACCGTGCCACCTCCCTTCCCATCGAGATTAGTGAAGAAAGATAAACAAGCTGAAGAAAAGGAGATCCTAGATATGTTTCAAAAAGTGGAAATCAATATCCCACTCCTTGACGTAATTCGAAAAATCCCAAGGTATTCTAAATTTTTGAAAGATTTATGTACTAACAAACGTCGTCTTATAGGAGTTGAAAAAGTTAATCTAGGAGAACACGTATCAGCAGTTTTTCAGCGAAGGTTACCGCCAAAATTGAAGGACCAAGGTATGTTCGCCATTCCCTGCAAAATCGTTAAAGTGGGTATTAAACGAGCCATGTGTGACTTAGGGGCCTCTATTAATGTTATGCCACTTTCATTTTATAACTCACTTTCTGCTGAGCCTTTGAAGGATACAAAATTTACCATACAGCTGGCGGACATATCCATAATTTACCCGGAAGGATTGCTAGAGAATGTCCTGGTAAAGGTAAAAGATTTAATCTTTCCGGCAGATTTCTATGTCATAGACATGGAAAACGATCGAACTAATAATTCTTCCGAAATCCTCATTGGTCGTCCATTTTTAAGTACTACAAATACGAAAATTGTTGTGAGAAGTGGGATCCTTACAATGGAGTTCGATGGCGAGGTGGTAAAATTTGATGTTTACAAAGCGATGCGACATCCTGATAATGTTGCTAGTATAAATTTTATAGATGTTATTGATCCCGCCGTTGAAGAATTTATAGAATCTAAATCTGTTGATGATTCGTGCAGGGATTTGAAGGATCGCGGCAAAGGAATTAAGGAGTTGAAAAACGTTTCTTTTGTTCATTCTGATTTACGCCTAACTCCATTGAAATCTAAAATGTTTTCTTTCATTTTGCAGGGATTGAATTTGGAGTTAAAATTACCTCCAGAAAAATTAAAGAGTGAAAGAGAAATTTTTCCAGTAAAAAAACTCCATAATCGCAAAATTTCTCGTAGGGAAATACTCAGTTGGATAAAGCGCAAGAACTGGAAGAAGTATTTGTCGCAATGCTTGTAGTCTGAACCAGGTCGTCAAGCTAGTGACGATAAACAAGCGTTGGATGGGAGGCAACCCATTTTCTTTATTTGTTTCTTGATTTTAATTTTTCATTTTTGAATTTATTCTTATTTTCTTTATTATTAAAACCCACATCTACTTCTCTTTTATCTTTTCTTTTTAGCATTTTTTATTTACTCCCCCTAATAATATAGTTATTATTACTAATTTAAATTTATTATATATTATTTATTATATATATTTTTTTATATTTACGTAAGTTAAATATATATATATATCTATATATATATATATCTTTTAAATTATTAATCTATATCTATATATATATATTTACCAACTATATCTTTTTTTAAAATAAAATTATCTTTTTAGAAATTTTTAATTATCCTTTAAAAAAAACTAACATAATTTTTCCCATACCTTTTCTTTATTTTGCAGTCATCTTCCACTCATTTTCAACCTCCACCCTAAAATCAAACATCACTAGACAACCATGCCACGCACCAGGGTGCAGACCCGCCGCAGCAGCCACCACCCAGCCCCGATCATCTCAACACCGGCCGACGCGGCCACCATCATTCGGGGAGTTTCCTCCTCCTCTCTTTTTACTTTTAAATTATCATTTTGGGACAAAATGCATTAAGTGAGGGGGGAGATATGCTTGTCAAATTTTTTATCTTGCTTATCCGTTTTGGTTGTTCTCTTGATTTCTTGATTTTATTTAATTTAAGTTCTTCGTTTAATCCTTAGTTTTGCCTTGTCTCACTGTTTTCATATGGTTTTGTATCTATCTTGTTAGAAAATTCTAGGTTGCATGGTAGATTTGGCATGATTAATTTTTGATTGAAATCCTTTATATGACATTTCTTTCTCTACTTCACATGATGCTTACTTAAGTACACAAGAAAAATTTGTGAGTTTTTGAGCCTAATGAGCATACATTATATTTGCTCTTTGTTTCTTTGAGTGTGCCTAGCTAAATTAGTTGCATTCTAGAACTTGTGTTTAAATTCTTTTTGAGATTACATTGATTGAATATGATGCTTAAATATGATAGAGGCACTAGGTTTTAACCATTTCTCTTCCCAAATAAATTGCTTACCCTTTAATTAATTTCCCCTAGTGAAACAAATTTTGAGCCTTGGCCTTTTTCTTGAAAATCACCACATTTTAGCCTAATCCAATTTTCTTAATTCCATTATTTTTGTCCCCTTTTCAAGAGAAAATTGTCTTAAAAAAAACAAAAAAAGAAAAAAAAATAGATTCGAATAAATGCAGTCCAGTAGAGCAGAAAACACTGTGCAGAAAAAAAACACTGTGCAGAAAAAAAGGGGAAAAAACTGTGCAGAAACTGTTCGAATATGAAGTGCAGAAAAAAAACTGTGCAGAAAAATATTCAAGTCTGCAGTAAAAAAAAGCAGAAAAAATAGCAGTGCACTTCAAAAAAAAAACACTGCAGAACAAGTTTTGATTCAAATGAAAAAAAAAAGTTTTGAATAAATTTTTGGGATGATTTTTGTCTTGAATTTTAACCCATATTTTCAGCCTTTATCCTACCCATACCTAAGCCCCATTACAACCCTTTTAAGACCTCTTGATTTTTGCATCACATTCATGTTAGTAGTGGAGATTAGATTTAACCACAAGCCTATGGTAATGCTCTAATTAGTTTTGGCTCGAGTGATTTTTCTCTACCCTTAAACACTTCGAGTGACATGAGCGATTCCTTGTGAGGGTACTTGGTTTGCATCATTGATGTTAGTAGGGTATTGGAATGTCATTTTTGCTTTAAATTCTTAATCTTGCCATTTATCTATTTTGCTCCTTATTTTTCTTTCATGTTTAAATGCTTGATCATATTGAAACCTTTGAGACTTCGTGAAATTAAGGATGAAAACTTGAACTTAGGTTTGTTTAATTTTGATACTTGAGGACAAGCATCGGATAAGTGAGGGGGAATTTGATAAGTATTTATTTTGGTTATGTTTTTAGTCCTTATTTTGATTGAATATAAGTTTGAAGGACTTAAATGGGCTGTTTTTATGTTGTTTTCATGCAGGTTACGTGATGCTGGAAATAAGCTGGAATGCTGCAGAAAATACTGGAGTCGTGGGCAGATTCATTGGCATGAACCAAGGCATGAATGCTGACTGGGCGCCACGTCAGCACCTTCTAGAAGCTGATGTCAGCAACACAGATAGCTTATCAAGCCGCTTATCAGATATCTTATCATTCGGATTTTAATTTTAAAATTCAAACTTGGGATAATTATCTTACGTAATTTAATTTAAATTTGGGATTTATCATTTTAGTTTTTTAGGGTTTTCAGCTACTATAAATACCCCACTTTGGGGGTGAATTAGATCATCAGTTATTCATTGTTCTCTTCTTCCTTGAGTTTAATAAAAGCTCTCTATTTTCTCCATTTCTTTCTTTATTTTATTAAGTATGGTTTCTTCACCAACCATGCTTAACTAAATCCCTTTTAGCCAAAAGCAACGCCAAACCCGACTAAACTCGTTAGATTAGAAAAGTACTTCAATCCTTCAACAACTCTTTTTTAGATTCTCTGTAAAATTGATTAGGCAATCGGCCTAATCTTTAGGCATCTTAATTATTTCATTCCGAGAGCGTGCATCGGGTTGAAGTGGTTTAGATCCATCGTTGGGGACGAGGAAAAGCTTGTAGCCAATTCAACTCCCTAAGAACAAACTTAGTGGCGGTCCACTAAGGGGAATCAAAATCGGAAACAATTCTCATCGAGACGATTATCCGAGCACGGGCTTCTCCAGCACTAACTCAGACTTGAGTTAGCATCGATTGCCGTAGCTAACCAACTAAAGCTTGACTTCAAGGATTGCCCTGGGAGTCGAATTTACCCAAGAGAATTAAGTTGCAAGGGTTGGGCCTTGTAGACTGTAGCCGGCAAGAAAGTTGAAGAAAAATCAATTTCAGTGATCGAAGATGTCGTGGCAAAGCGTAGCTTGAGGCTAATTCAATCCATAATCCATTTTCAATATTTATTTTTCGTTCTTATTATTTTTCTTTATTACTCAAATCGCTTCACTAAAACCCCCCTTTTATTTTTACAGGTTTCTTGGTCTAAGTCAGAAAGAAAGGTGTTAGAATTCCTATTCCCTGTGGATCGACCCTTACTCTCGCTATACTATTTTTATTCTTATTTATCTGAGTTTAAGGATTTATTTTTGACACTATACGACGCGTGTCACAGGGGATTCCAGTAGCAAAAACGTTTCGATACGAGTATCGAAACGGGCTTACCCTGGATGAGGATTTTGCCCAGCGTTTCGATACGGGCTCTGCCGTTTCGATACGCCTACGTGGCATTGACCACAACGGTCATAAACCCCAACGGCTATTTCCTAACTAACATTTAAATGCAGGGCGTTTCAATACGGGTCTTAGCGTTTCGATACGTGTTCCGAAACGGCCAGGGGCGTTCCGAAACGGGTGCCTTGTCAGACTGCAACGGCGCTTTCTACTTAAAGAGTGTTTCGAAACGGGTTCGAGCGTTTCGAAACGGGGAGCTACAGAACTGCATTTATGATGGGAATTAAAGTCCCCAACGGCTCCAATTCAATCCCAACGGCTAGCAACGGCTATAAACTTATCAATGAGTATAAAAGGGACCTCCAAGCATCAAGTAAAGGCTAATGCTCATATTGTCAAACATCAAATGATCAAGAATTGTCTTAGAGCTTAAATTGTCATTTATTGTATAGACAAACACTAGTGAGCCAAAATTGTCAAATTTGCTCAAGTGTTTTAGGTTTTGGGTGAGTGCTTAATTGTGCAAACAAACACCTATTAGAAGGTTTTAAGTTTGCTTCTTGTTTCTCTTTGTAAGAGAGGGTTTCAATCAAGGCTTTGGGTAGAAAGCTTGATTGTGTATAAGGGTTACCTCCTAAGCCTAGCAAAGGGGACGAATCAATATTGGATTGATTGGAAATCCTTAGTGGGGAGCTAAGGTAGTGGATGTAGACCTTGGTTAGAAGGTTGAACCACTATAAATCATTATGTCACATTTCTTTTTAGCTTCCACAACCCTTCCACCCAAAAATCCACCTCTCCACCACTTGGTGAGCCTTATCGGTTGAACGAATCGAGCCCCACACAACTCAACAATTGGTATTAGAGCTTGGCTCAATCGAAGGGGATTCACATCCTATTGAGAAGATCCGGCAAGCTCGATCACTATTTCATCAACCGGCTCAAATGGCACAATCAATAGACAAACCGCCTTTCTTCGACGGTACCCACTATGCTCATTGGAAGACAAAGATGAAGTTCTTCATCTAATCTAGAGATTACAAGCTATGGGATGTAGTTGAAGATGGTCCGTTCGTGCCTCAACGAAGCAAAGCGGAGTGGAGTGCCGACGATCGCAAGAAGATGGAGCTAAATTGCAAAGCCTTGCACATCTTGTTTTGTGCTTTTGGCCCAACCATCTATGAGAAGATGTCTTCTTGTGAGAGTGCCAAGGAGGTATGAGACAAGCTTGAAGTCACAAACGAGGGGACCGATGAAGTCAAGGAGACCAAGATTGGGCTCTTAACCTTAGAGTATGAGAACTTCAAAATGGATCCGGAAGAGAACATTGAGAAGATGTTTGATAGGTTCTCCACCATCACCAATGGTCTCAAAGGCTATGGAGAAGCCATCCCGGAAGAAAAGCTTGTTCGAAAGCTCATCTACTCACTTCCCGAGTCTTGGGACTCAAAGAGGACCGCCATCATCGAAGCCAAAAATTTGAAGACTTTGAAGCTTGATGAACTCATGGGGTCACTCCTTACTCATCAAATCATGAAGAAGAACAAAGAGGATGAGAAGAAGAGGGAAGAAATTAGAGCTATGGGAGAGAAGAAAATCAAAGGGCTAGGCATCAATGCAAGTGCCATGGCTCTCAAATCCTCCACTTGTCATCATGTCTATTCAAGTGAAGAGGAGGATGAAGATGAAGAGATAATTCATCTCTTCAAGAAGTGTGCCCCGTTCATGAAGAAAGCCTTGAGAGAGCTTGAACGAGAACCCAAGAGAAAGGAGAGGGCAAGCACTTCAAGCCATAAGAAGAAGGCACATGTGGCTACTTGGAGTGATGAGGACTCCACTGACGATGAACAAGCCAACCTTTGCCTTATGGCCATCGAAGAAGATTCAAGGGTAACTTCTAATTCATCTACTTCATGTTCTTATTCTTTTGATGAATTACAAGATGCCTATGATGATTTGGTTTTAGAGTTTAAAAATCACATTTTGAAAAACAATAAATTGATTTCAAAGTTAAAAATTCAAAATGATTTGATTTCTAAAACCAAACTTGAACTTGAAGCAAAACTCGAAGACTTTGAATTAAAATGTTTTGATTTACAAAATTTGCTTCAAAAAGTTCAGGAGGAAAAAGATTTGATTTCCAAAGAGCTTGAAAAGAAAAATAATGTTGGAAAATCAAATTTTTATGTGAGACAATCTAGTGCCCCTAGATTTGTAAAAGGAAAAATTTTTAGAAGTATTTGGGTCCCAAAAGGACTTAGTACTTCAATTAAAAAGGATGACGTTGAAAAATGGATTCCTAAGGGGACTAAAATTTGTGCTACTAACATTTATGGATCCAAAGCAATTTGGATACCAAAAGTCACTTGATTGTCTTTTGCTAGGTGTGATGGAGATGTTCAACAAGTCAAACATTGAGGGGGAGCTCCATGCACACTAAGGAAGAACACTTGAAGAAGGAAGGCTTCACATCCTACCTTGAGTTCAAGTGTTGGTAATATCTAGTTGTTTTTGCATTTATTTGTTTTAATTTTTTATTTAATTCAACTAGATGATCATATATGTTGGACTAACATCTTTGATGATGCTTTGAGTAAGGGGGAGCCATTTTAAAACCAAATTGTTAATTTTGTCAAAATTTTACCTCTGTTGTTATTATGAACTTAATGTTTTAAATTATTTTTGATATAACAAAAAAGGGGGAGAAATGGTTTGAAAAATTGAATTTTCAAATGAATAAGGGGGAGCTTTATTTGATTTCATATCTTCAATCTCTTATTCACATTTTTAGTTAAAGGAGGAGAATCCCAAACAATTTTTCAAGTGAGTTTTATTATATCAAAAAGGGGGAGATTGTAGAACTAATGTTTTGATATAATAATTGAAAAATGTTTTGGACTGATTTAAAAAGTATTTAAAACATTTTCAAAGTCTAAACAACATGAAATTATGTTTAGGGAAGTTTTTAAAAGGGTTTTACATGTTTTTCAAAGCCAAACTTCACAAAACCGTCCAGGCGTTTCGAAACGCCCTAAGGTGTTTCGAAACAGGGGATTCTAGTAGCAAAAACGTTTCGATACGAGTATCAAAACGGGCTTACCCTGGATGAGGATTTTTCCCAGCGTTTCGAAACGGGCTCTTCCGTTTCGATACGCCTACGTGGCATTGACCACAACAGTCATAAACCCCAACGGCTATTTCCCAACTAACATTTAAATGCAAGGCGTTTCGATACGGGTCTTAGCGTTTCGATACGTGTTTCGATACGGTCAGGGGCGTTCCGAAATGGGTGCCTTGTCAGACTACAACGGCTCTTTCTACTTAAAGAGTGTTTCGAAACGGGTTCGAGCGTTTCGAAATGGGGAGCTGCAGAACTGCATTTATGGTGGGAATTAAAGTCCCCAACGGCTCCAATTCAATCCCAACGGCTATAAACTCATCAAGGAGTATAAAAGGGACCTACAAGCATCAAGTAAAGGCTAATGCTCATATTGTCAAACATCAGATGATCAAGAATTGTCTTAGAGCTTAAATTGTCATTTATTGTATAGACAAACACTAGTGAGCCAAAATTGTCAAATTTGCTCAAGTGTTTTAGGTTTTGGGTGAATGCTTAATTGTGCAAACAAACACCTATTAGAGGGTTTTAAGTTTGCTTCTTGTTTCTCTTTGTAATAGAGGGTTTCAATCAAGGCTTTGCGTAGAAAGCTTGATTGTGTATTAGGGTTACCTCCTAAGCCTAGAAAAAGGGACGAATCAATAGTGGATTGATTGGAAATCCTTAGTGGAGAGCTAAGGTAGTGGATGTAGACCTTGGTTAGAAGGTTGAACCACTATAAATCATTGTGTCACATTTCTTTTTAGCTTCCACAACCATTCCACCCAAAAATCCACCTCTCCACCACTTGGTGAGCCTTATCGGTTGAATGAATCGAGCCCCACACAACTCAACAAAATGGTTGTAAAAGGTTGCATATAAAAATAGTGAGGTACATGGTGCACTATAATAAGCATGTTGGGAGGCTCAATTGATCAACCAAGTAGCCAAGAGGGGATGAATTGGTTTTAAGGTGACAGAGATGGAAGCTATGGAACTAAAAATTGGACACAATGATTTATAATGGTTCAAGCTTCTAACCAAGCTCTACATCCACTACCTTAGCTTCCCACTAAAGATTTTCAACAAATTCACTATTGAATTTCTTCCCCTTTTCTAAGCTAAGGAGGAAACCCTTTACAACACTCAAAGCTTCTACCCCAAAGCTTGAGCAAACCCTCTTTTACAAAGAGAAAATATTTAAGCAAACTTAGAAAACCCTCTAAGGTATAATGTTTGCACAATTAAGCTCACTCACCCAAAACCTAACACTTGGCCATGTATAACAATTAAGCTCACAAGTGTGTTCTATAAGGAAATTAACAATTAAAAGCAGAAAACACTTTTTCTACGCAATGAATGTTGGCAATATGTTTCTTGTTCTTCCATGGATGCTTGGAGGTGTCTTTTAAACCCTTTAATGGCTTCATGATCGTTACTAGATGATGGGGGTTGTTTAGAGCCGTTGGGGACTTTAATTCCAACAATAAATGCATTCTGGGCAGGTCGATATCGGTACGCGAGACATCGGTATCTGTACATGCCTTAAATAGAAAGAGCCATCGTAACGGTACACTAAAGTCTGTACCGGTACGAGCACTATGAGTAGTGATACGGGGACAAGCGTATCGATACTCAATGCCTGTTTTTGACACTTTGTCTATATAAAATCGTTTAAGACATGTCAAAACCCTTTGAAAACATTTCAAACATATATTTCAAGTTTATGGACTTTTGAAATATTTTTACAAATTAGTTTAAGTCCAAAAACATTTTTTTAAGTTATATTAAAATCAAATAACTCAACAATATCCCCATTTTTGATATAACGAAACCACTTGAAAATTTGTTTTTTGTGAAAAATCCCCCTTAGAAAAATATTTTTAGAAAAAGAGAATATTTTTGAAAATATTTAAAACGCACCCTATTTCTCTTTGAAATTGAATTTTTCAAACCTACCCTTCCCCTTTTTTATATAAAAAATAATTTCAAAACTAAGTTTGAAATCACATTTAAGTTCAAAACACACCAAATGTTAGAAAAATTAGTACCAATTGATAAAAATATAAATTGTTGGAGTAAAATGAAAAATATATCATGAAAGAATTTTTAAAATAGGTTCCCCCTTACTCAAGCATCAAGTAGATTGTTAGTCCAACAATTCTGGTGAAAAATGTAGCAAAAACAATTTTAGAAGTCGTACAAATTAGTTATAAGTTCATACAAAGGCTCTATCAAGTCATAGATATACATTTTGATCATTTTTCTACACATGCTTCTCAAAACATAGCATTTAAACATACAAAAGCATGAATTTCACAAAATTCAACCAAACATTACAAGTTTAAGGCCAAAAACATAACAATCAAGCATAAAATGCCAAAATCATGTAACTCATACAATTTGAGACTCCCCCTAACTATGTGCAATTAGGCACAACATGGAGTCATACAAAAATGCTTAGATCAACATGAAATTTAGACATGGAAAACACGATCAAGCAAAATTACATGAAATTTAAATTTTTCACTTGAATCAAGATAGGATGTTAAGTCTTCCTTCTTCAAGTGTCCTTCCTCTTTTGTGTGTCACGAGCAGGGCCGGCCCTGGGCATGGGCAGCAGGGGCGCCCGCCCAGGGCCCATTGCTCAAGAAAATTAATTATTGTATATTTTCGAATTATATTTAAAGATTTAGTTTGTTTTAATATTTGTTATTAGGGTTTTTTTTTAATATTTGTTAATAGGGGTTAAGATTTTTCCAACATTTATTATTAAATATCTACTCTAAATATTTTTTTCTAATACTTGTTATTATGGGCCCATTTTTTTATATTTGTTATTAGAGGCTGAGTATTTTTCAATATTTATTAGTAGGGGTTTACTCTTAATATTCATTTTTTTCTAATACTTGTTGTTAAGGGCCATTTTTTAATATTTGTTATTACGGGCTGAGTTTTTTCCGATATTTATTATTAGGGATCTACTCTTAATAATCAATTTTTTTCTAGTACTTGTTACTACGGCTCCAGTTTTTTCCAATATTTGTTATTATGTGCATAGTTTTAAGGTAAAATTTTGATATATATGCTGGTAAAACTAATTTTACACAAGCCTGCATATTTACATTATAAAACTCAAATCCTAAATTCTAACCTTAACCCTAAAAAACTAAACCATAAACCTTAAACCCTATACCCTAAATTCTCAACACTAATCTTAAATTCTAAACCCTACAACATAAACTCCTACACTTTAAACCCTAAACTAAAACCCTAACCCCTAAAACTAAAAGGCACATGTAAACTAAAGTTTACACGGCATGTGTATCAAAGTTTTTTTAATAGTTTTAAAATTTAATTTTTTCAATACTTGTTATTAGGGAACCAATTTTTTCAATACTTATTACGATAGACCAACTCTTAAAATTTAATTTCTTTCATTACTTGCTATTAAGGATAAAGATTTAAATAGCGGCATGCAATCACAAAAACGATCGTTATATGACTGTAGTGGCATTATCTAAAACCGCGATATATGGAACCATTATGTCCACAATAGCATATGTTACTAAAAAAATTCATAACCGCGATACTCGCAATAAACAAAATAACATCTATTATATCTACAATCATGATAAACACAACACAACCGAAAATACGAATATAACTATAATTACAATTTAAATCCTCAATTTAAGGCCCATTTTTTAAGTTCGCCCCGGGCCTCCAAAAACTCAGGACCGGCCCTGGTCACGAGCTTCTAATATTTGACTTTGATCATCAATGGCTCAAGCACACCTACAAAACACAATCAAGTAATTTTTTTGTATCCAAATTGCTTTGGATCCAACATCATTAGTCCCAAATAACTTAGTTCCCTTAGGAATCCATTTTTCAATGTCTTCATTTTTCTTTGAAACAATGAGTCCTTTTGGGACCCAAATGTTTTTAACACATTTTCCATTAAAAACATAGGGGAACTATATTGTCTTTGATAAAAATTTGTTTTAACATAATTTGTTTTGGAGCTACCTCCAATTTCACATTTTTGAACATTTTCGTTAAACAAATTCTTTTTGAGGTCATCAATTTCTTTTTGATGATCCTCTTGAAATTTTAGAAGCAAGTTTTGTAAATCGAATTTTTTTTTTCACAAAAGCTTCAAACCTTGCTTCAAGTTCGAGATTGGTTTTAGAAAGCAATTCATTTTCAATTTTCAATTTTAAAATCAACTTTTTGTTTTTAGAAAATGAAGCCTTGAATTTCAAAACCAACTCATCATAGGCTTCTTGTAACTCATCAAAAGTATAAGAATTTAAAGTAGATGAGTTAGAAGTTACCCTTGAATCTTCTTTGATGGCCATGAGACAAAGGTGAGCTACCTCATTATCGGAGGAGTCCTCTTCATCACTCCATGTAGCTACGTATGCCTTCTTCTTATGGCTTGTAACCCCCTAAACCCGACCCAGAAGAAAATGCCGAATTTAAGAAGTCACAGTTGAAAACTTAACCCTCAATGAAAATCAATTTAAAAATTATACATTAATTTAAAAAGAATATATAACAATAATTTAATAAATATCTTATAATAAATAAAACTTAAATGTCACAATTAATATTCAAATATTTAAATAAAATCTCTAAAATAAACCATGGTAAAAGAATGCTAAAATAATTTGAAAAACATAAATAGTCCCCAAGTATGAAATTACATTAATGTCTCAAAATAATAAATAATAATATCAATAACTAAAAATAGTTTCATACTAAATAATAAAATAAACGGATAAAATGTGAGATCCTCCAAGTATCAGGTCGCCTAACGTCCAAAGATATCTATAAGAGGAAACTATGGGGGAGTAAGCTAAAGAGCTTAGTGTGTCTCTAAAGTGCAAGAAAACTATAGTCGTAAAACATAGTAATATTTTTTTAAAATTCTTTAAAACATAAAACAAACGGTACAATATCACAAGCGTAATGCAATGCACTCAACTACGTCCGCCAAAGATGAGAAAGATTCCCATAACCTCCTCTCTACGTCAGCCATCCGAAGTTGAATTTAGCCTGAAGAGTGAACCAATGAACTTCCCCGTACAAATCCCAACCCATGCTCATATATATATGGTGTTTAAAACTCAAATATCATAAACAAAGTTCCATAAATCCAATATTTCATAAACCATAGTCCATAAATTCGTAAATCATAGTTCTGTAAATCTGGTGTCTCGTAAATCAAATGTTTCATAAGTCATAATTAAAACACATTCTGAAAAAGTGTGCATGTGATGACAAACAATCAAGCCATAGTGCATATCATAATCAAGCAAGGTGTAAAACCATATAAAAATCATTTATTTATAGCACCGGAAGAAACACACATCAAGCAGCAATAACTCTAACTTCGAGAAGAACGCCTCTCATATTCAGTCCTATCACTTGGTCTAACTAAATCGGAACCTACAATATAAATTTCTACATCAAAATCTATCACTATGCCACTAGCTAAAAACATGTACACTAATCTGAAAGAACACTCATGTATAGTCCTCTTAGTACATGCACAGTTTGTTCGAACAAGCGGAGGAGGTGATAGTTCGTCAGATTGACAGTCGGAAAAATAATGATCACCTATACCAACACATTACAAAAATGATGACCTGAATTTGGTTTCAAAGTCGGCTGAAGCGGGGGGGTTAAGTCTGGACAGGGAACACGAGTGAGAGATTAGTGGTGTGCGATGGGGGCGATAAACAAATTTACTGTAGCTTGGGGCGTTGGAATTTAGTGGGTGTTTGGGTTACTTTGGGTGTTCGTTTAGGAAGATGGGTATAGAATAATTAGTTTATATATATGTAGAGTTTGACTAATAATAATTTTATTAGAATTATCATAATAAAAAATAGATAAAGTAAAGGGAAATCAAAATATATAAACATCACGAAACCATGAAAACATTGTTTTTAATTAGTAAACGGGTAAATGCCACATGTGCTCCTTCGACTTTCATGATATTACATATTGACTTTCAAGTTCGATGAAAATTCTATTTAGCCCTTATAAAAAAATAGGGTTTTGAATTAAAAATTCTCAATTGTTAGGGTTTTCAATTAAGGATTTAAAAATTTAGGGTTTTCAAATTAGGAAAATTTCAGGGTGTTACACGGCTTGATCCCTTCATGTTGAAACGAGGGCAATCATAATTGGTATGCCCCGACTTCTTGCACTCGAAGCATGTGATGGGATCCTTCTTCTTCATTATTGATTCATGCATTGATTCTTCCTTTTTGCACTTCATGAATCAGGCTAATTTCTTGAAGAGCTTGGCCATCTCTTCTTCTTCACTATCTTTTCCACTTGAATCTTCTTGTTGGCTTGTGGAGGATTTGAGAGCAACAACATTCGCGTTAATACCTTGATCGATCTTCTTATTCTCTATCTTCTTCTCATATTCTCTTCCTTTCTTCATAATTTCATGAGTGAGAAGAGACCCCATGAGAGAATCAAGCTTCAAGGTCTTGATATCCTTGGCTTCGATGATGGTGGTCTTCTTTGAGTCCCATGACTTGGGAAGAGAATAGATAAACTTTCGGAAAAGCTTGTCTTCCGGAATGATTTCTCCACAGCATTTAAGTCCATTGGTGATTACGGAGAATCTATCGAACACCTTGGCAATGTCTTCATCCGGTTCCATCTTGAAGTTCTCATACTCAAGGTTAAGAAGACCAATCTTGGTCTCTTTTACTTTGTTTGTTCCCTCATATGTAAGTTCAACCTTGTCCCATACTTCCTTGGCATCTTCACAAGAAGAAACTTTGGCATACTCTTTCGGGCAAAGTGCACAAAGGAGAATGTACAATGCCTTCGCATTAAGTTCTATCTTCTTGCGATCATCCACACTCCATTCTGCCTTGCTTCTTTGTAGTACAAACGAACCATCAAGAACAATATCCCAAAGACGGTAGTCTTTGGCTCTCATGAAGTACATCATCTTATTCTTCCAATAGGAGTAGTTGGTCTCGTCATAGAATGGTGGTCTATCAATGGATTGCGCCATGAACTCCAGTTGATGTAGGAATGACTTGAGCTCTTCAAGGATCGACTCTTAGGATGTTAATCCGATTAAAGATACCTCGCTATGGTACCAATTGTTAGGAGGCTCAATTGATCAACCAGATATCCAAGATGAGGGTGAATTGGTTTTAAGGTTATAGAGGTGGAAGCTATGGAAGTTCAAGCTTCTAACCAAGCTCTATATCCACTACCTTAGCTTCCCACTAAGGATTTTCAACAAATTCACTATTGAATTTCTTCTCTTTTTCTAGGCTAAGGAGGAAACCCTTTACAACACTTAAAGCTTCTACCCCAAAGCTTGAGCAAACCTTCTTTCACAAAGAGAAATTATTTAAGTAAAATTAGAAAATCCTCTAAGGTATAATGTTTGCACAATTAAGCTCACTCACCCAAAACCTAACACTTGAGCATGTATAACAATTAAGCTCGCAAGTGTGTTCTACAAAGAAATTGACAATTAAAAGCACAAAACACTTTTTTATATACATTGAATGTTGACAATATGTTTCTTGTTCTTCCATAGATGCTTAGAGGTATCTTTTAAACCCTCTAATGGCTTCATGACTGTTACTAGCTGTTGGGTGTTGTTTAGAGTCGTTGGGGACTTTAATTCCATCAATAACTACATTATAGGCAGGTCGGTATCGGTACGTGGGACATCGGTATCGGTACATGCATTAAACAAAAAGAGTCGTTGGGTATTTAATACACAGGGGTATCTGTACAAAACCATTTGTATCGGTACGTTTGAAACCGTACCAGTATAGATTTATGGACTTTTGAAATGTTTTTGCAAATTAGTATAAGGCCAAAAACATTTTTCTTTAAGTTATATTAAAATCAAATATCTCAACAAAGTCGCCTCGGGTGTTGAGGTTGTTGGGATTTAGGGTGCTCAATTCCTTCAACCGATCTTGCTCACCAAGTGGTTGGGAGGTGGAATTTTGGGTGGATGTGGTGTGGAAGCTAAAATATAAATTACACAATGATTTTAGAGTGGTTCAACCTTCTAACCAAGGTCTACATCCACTATCTTAGCTTCCCACTAAGGATTTCCAATCAATCCACTATTGATTCGTCCCCTTTTCTAGGCTTAGGAGGAAACCCTTATACACCGATCAAGCTTTCTACCCAAAGCCTTGATCAAACTCTCTTTACAAAAGAGAAATATAAGCAAACTTAAATCCCTCTAATAGGTATTTGTTTGCACAATTTTGCACTCACCCAAAACCTAAAACACTTGAGCAAATTTGACAATTTTGGCTCACTAGTGTTTGTCTATACAATAATTTGACAATTGGACTCAAAGACAATTTCTTGATCATTTGTTGTTTTGACAATTGAAGCATTAGCCTTTACTTGATGCTTGGAGGTCCCTTTTATACTTCTTGATGAGTTTATAGCCGTTACTAGCCGTTGGGGTTGAATTGGAGCTGTTGAGGACTTTATTTCCCACCATAAATGCAGTTCTACTGCTACCCGTATCGAAACGCTCGAACCCGTTTCGATACGCTCTTTAAGTAGAAAGAGCCGTTGCAGTCTGATGGGCATCCGTATCGAAACGCCATGGGCCGTATCAAAATGCCCGTATCGAAACGCTAGGCACCGTATCGAAACGCTCTGTATTTAAATGTTAGTTGGAAAATAGCCATTGGGGTTTATGAACGTTGTGGTCGACGCCATGTAGGCGTATCGAAACGGCATAGCCCGTATCGAAACGCTGGGCAAAATTCTCATCCAGGAAAGACTCGTTTCGATACTCGTATCGAAACATTTTGCTACTGGAATACCCCGTATCGAAACACCTAAGGGTGTTTCGAAACACCTGGATGGTTTTGTGTAGTTTGGCTTTTGAAAACATGTAAAACCCTTTGAAAAACATCCCTAAACATAGTTTCAAGTTATTTGGACTTTGGAAATAGTTTTGAATTCTTTTTAAATCAGTCCAAAACATTTTTCAATTATTATATCAAAACATTAGTTCTACAGAGGGGTTTATGTGTACCGGATACTCCACCATGAGTACCATAACTGTCGAGGGGTTATATGGTACCGAAAACTCTCGTTAGTGGATTATGCATCTAACCGATGATTGGGTTGAGATGGTACCCGATTGAGATTGTATGAAGTGTTGTGATGACACTTGTTGAATCCGTGTATCCGATGTAATATTTTGTGAAGTGGAACTTGGTTTATGATCACTTGAAAGTCAATATAATTGATAATGTATCATGTTGATGGATTATGTATATTATACATGTTTATTCTTTAAGCCTTGTATATATGTTGTTATGCATATGAAAGCTTAAATTGAGGGATTGCAAATGGGATTTTGCTGTTGATCCATGATACATGTTACAAATGGTTTAATATGCATATTTTTGGAAATGTTAAGTGCATGGTTTATAAGGCATGATGTTTTGGAAGATGTTTAAAATGAGATTTTCAAGTGGTTTCGATAACCTGTTTTAAATGCATTGATGGTTTTTTGTTTTTGTGCACTCCTTACTAAGTCTAGTGTGCTTACGCTATCTTTTTCCATCAATGCAGAGAATTAAAGGTGGGAGGCAGCGAGCAAGCGAATGGGAATCTAAGGACTTGAACTATTTGAAAGTATGATTTTTGAACTAGACTAGTAGTAATAAAGGCAATGGGGTTCATTGTTGTTTCGGAGGGTTATTTGCTAAACTCCCGTTTCATGCAAGTGTATATTGTTGTTGTGGAGTTGTACGAGGCTTTATATGTTCGATTTTGATGTGGATTTATGTTTCGTGCTTTGGATGGATTGGTTTTTAGGAAGTATACCTCTATATCTATGATTGAAGTATGTTGCTATGTTTTGATCATGTTTCTTTGATATTCTGGCATAAATTGATCTTTAGTTTAGAGGTGTACATGTTTATGGCTTGTTAAAGCATGTTTGGATCCATGACTGTATGAAAAACCAGTAAAATTGAACATTACAAGTCTAGGCGTATCGATATGAGTAAGTGTATTTTTGTTGGGCGTATCGATACGAGGGATGGTGTATAGGTACATTTTTTAGCTACTAGAATCTAGAATTTTGGAAATGTGTTAGTGTACCGATACACTTGCTCGTGTATCGATACGGGCTGTAGATATTTCAGTCAATTGTAAAACCTATGTTTGATTTTGATATAACAAAGTATGTTAAGGATTAAATTGAAAAATTGAAATATATTTCTAAGTCCCTCAAATGATTTATAAATCACCAAGGCTTTAATCTGATTTGAAAAACTCAAACTCCAAATATCTTCTAAGTATTCCAAGGCCAAAGTATTGAAAAACGTCCAGGCGTATCGATACGCCTCCAGCCGTATCGATACCTTTTTTACAAAGTTGGCTACTGGAAAGACGCGTTTTGATACGCCCCTCACCGTATCGAAACAGCGTATCGAAACAGATTGAATCTGTATCGATACGCTTCCTCTGTAAAAACTGAAGGAGTTTGAATTGTGTACCGATACGGTTCCACCCGTATCGATACGGTTTTAATAGAATTTTAAATTCAAAAAGCTTTTAATGTTTTCGACTGTTGGTGTTAGTTGTTAGGTAACTGAAATTTAAAGTGGTGGTTGTCCCGTACCGATACGCTCCTAGCCCTATCGATACAGAAACTTCTAGTGAGCTCAGTTGAAAAAATTGCATCGATACGGTTGTTCCCCATATCAAAACGGTCCCTATCCCGTACCGATACGCTTACACGCGTATCGATACGCCCTCTTGTTATTGTGCAACGGCTCTTTCTGTTTTAAGACAGGTATCGATACGGGTCCTCGTGTACTAATACGGTAAGCTGCAGAAGTGCATTTATGATGGAAAAAGAGGGTCCCAACGGCTATAATCAATACCCTAACCACTCAAACGGCTAGAATTAATAGAGAAGGTATGAATTGAAGCCAATTGAAGACCAGCAACAACTATTGCATCAAAGATAAACATCCTACCAAAAATCCAAGCTCAAAGTGCTTATTTTCCAATCTCTTGTAAACTCCAAATTGTGTAGTGTTCAATTCTGATCTTGTTATCAAATTTGGGTTGAGTGTTTGTACTTAAAGGGGCAATCTTGTATTGAGAGATATCTTTCTTGCCTTTAATTCTTCTTTGTACTCTTGTGAGGGTTTGGTCAAATTTTAGGTAGAAAATTTGACCGGTATTGTAAAGGTTACCTCATAAGCCTTGAAAAGGGGAAGAACAATTAGTGGATTGTTGGAAATCCTTAATGGTAGCTAAGGTAGTGGATGTAGAGTTCATTTGGAACTTGAACCACTTTAAAATTCCTTGTTCTTCATTTTTAGCCATTATATTTACTGCAACAATTTTTAAAAACCCAATTCACCCCCTCTTGGCTTTGATCAATCTATTGATCCACTCAACAATGTGATATTTGAGAGTTTCTGGTTCTTTCATTTTAGTCTCTGGTTCTTATGAATACAATTGAGTGAGTTTGGATGATCATTTTGAGCCGAAATTTGGTATGTAAGCATGAAACATGACTAATTGACTATTCATAACTTTGAAACTAATTAATTTCTTATAACTTCCTAGATTTGCAATTTGGTCCCAAATCTATAACTCTGCGCAGTTGGATGTCTTTTTGACGCCCAATTCAATTGATATTTCACCCGCTGCCAGCATGCTCACCTTAGGTTATAATGTTGCATCTAAATAAGATAAAAATAAAAAAAATTGTGTAATTGGAGATAACTATTTACGGGTTTGTTTCAGCAAACCCAATGTAGCTCGCTCAGTTTGGTTTGATGTCTAAAAAGGGTCAAGGGGGTTACATCAACCGAACCAAATAGACGCGAACTGAAAGTAACCCTAAATAAAGTAAATATATTAAAGTAACTATTTACGTCACCTCGTCATGAGCCTGGATCTGGTGACTATGTTGCGCACGGACGGTGGACGAGGCTGGAAAATGCAAGAAATAGAAGCGGCAAGTAAAGGTTTCTATCAGAACTTCAACTCGAACTTCGCGGCGAACGGCGTAGAGACTTGGCGAGTGTGCTCAGGATTGAGGGCGGAACGGGACGGCGAACACGCCGGTGTGGGAAGTGATAGCCACGATCAGACGGTGTGGGAGATCAGACGTCATATGAGTATGGGTGGCTAGGGAGAACTTTTGGTATTCTATATATTTTTTAATCTAGTGAGGCATTCATTATCGCAGGGGAATTTTACAAACTCTACTTATCTTCAATATAGGTTGTTACACATACTTTAAAATTAATCTAATAATGATTTTTATCAGAGATGGATTTAGCCCTGATGGCTAACGCTTTAGCCCACAATGCCCAAGGGCGCGAATTCGAACCGCCATAGCAACTTATCCATTTTCCCTCAAAATCTTTAATCTAAACCATTAAAACTTTTGGGATTTTACAACTCTCCTCCCCTAAAAGAAATTTCGTCCTCAAAATTTACTAGAGTTAGAAAATGCAGAAACTGCACTTTCATCAACTCTCCTCCCCTAAACGACCACCACAGAATTTACGCTCTCGCCAGGCTTACAGACATCCTTTTAAATTCATTATACTTCTATCAGATTCCCACCAGAACACTTTTAAACATAATCATTATTATCAAATAGTCTTACATGAAATCTTATATCAGTCATCTCACTTAATCAAACAGTTATTTCAATCTAAATCAAATATTCAATTTAAAATGGATGAACCATCTCGGGTTTATTTATCCAGATTCAAATCCATCAAATTAATTCAAATCACAGATGAACGTTACATGCATTCATTTCTATTGCTAAACGAGTTATTATGGACAAAATGGTTAGATGCACTTATTACATGGAAAAGGATTCAACATCGGAGTTCTGTCTCAGAGAAGTACGGTTATGAACTAGGGGCATGCATAGACCAACACCCTATGACAGACGATCGACTGATCTACCCAGAAAGACGCAACTATGAGCTCTGATACCACTAAATGTAACCCCCTAGACTCGGCTATGTGACATACCTAAATCTAAGAGGTCACATTAGGGTCACCGGAGTGAACCACATTAAAAATTTCAAATAAAACAAGTTGTCAAACCATTTAAAATCATAAATAAAGTTAGGAATCAAAATACAATTTTTAGAAATCATACAGACAATGAAACAAAAATTTTGATACAAGTTACTAATACAAGTTCCAGACTCAAATATGAAACAAGACGTGACATACATGTCCCCTAATTACACTAGTGCCGTACTCCACAAGCAATACCGAAGGAACTCCCATATCGATGTTGATAACTGCAACATGTTCGATCTTAACCTGTGGTGCTAAAAACAACGTGAGCTTCGAAAAACGCAGTAATGCAATACTACCAAAAGATGCTATAGGCAACATGCATGTATAAGGCAAAGCATAAAGCTGTCATGATGTATTGGGCAACAACAGGCTCAAATTATGATTCGATATCTTAGATAAGCGTTATATCAGAAGGTAAAAGAGTTGTTCTTTATTTGATCACACGAGTATTAGGAGATAAGTCTATAGCCAGAGATTCAGAAGAGATCTAGATTACAGAAGTTGAATCAATGAGTTTAGTTTGGTTCACTAAACGCAGGTTGTGAGCATACTGAGAGTTTCAAACTTTGGTACATTAATTCAGTAGGGTGGATTTCAGAATAGGTCAGAAATTTTTATTTTAATTGCCTGACTACCCTCCAACCGTACACCAATATGAAGTATCATCAGTACTATATCCAGAAAGACTTACCCTAGTCCCATTGGGCATATGAGCTTACAGAAAGACTCCCCTAGGCCTGTTGGGCGTAGAGGATATCTTAGGTCTAGAAAGGCTTACCAACGCTGAGCCTAAAGATCTTCTATCATATTCCAGATAATATACCCCATATAAAGTAAGTTTTATTTTATCAAGTAAACAATAATATCAGAAAACAAATATCAGATATATTTTATATCAGAAGACAGATGTCAGGTTTATTTTTGTATCCAAAGACGGATATCAGATATATTTTTGTATCAGAAGATAGAAGCCAAGAATTGTGCTTTCATTACGGATAACAGATTCATACTTTTAATTCAGAGCAATATCGGTACGGTCTTTTCTCGTATCGATACGTAAAAACATTTTGATTTCTAGAGAGCACTTTGCGTACCGATATGGAAGCCTTCGTACTGGTACCCGAAGTATCGTACCAATATAGATGTATCGTGTACCAGTACGCTCTGCATCTATATGCAACGACTCTTTCTTGTTTTGGCAGGTACTGATACCCATTTTCGAGTACCGATACCCAAGGTTTCATAAATGCATTTATGGCTGGAATTAAAGTCCCCAACGGCTAGTTTTTCATTCCACTCTATAAATACAAGCCAAGGACACTTGAGGAATAAGAGGATGAACATCCAAACTTAAAGATCAAGAGAGTAGAGTTTTTCATTCTATATTTTGTTTATCTCTTGTAATTTTTTAGTCCAATCCTAGTGAGCCAAAATGTGTAAACACCCACCTAGAGAGGTATTATGTTTACAAATGTCAAGACCTCATAATTGATGGATAAGTTCTAGTTGATCCTTATAAAAACAAGGGAGAGGGTTCTATCCTAGCCCGTAAAAAGATATGGATGTAAATGTTAGCCCGTTAGCATGTAAAAAGGAAGAATTCATTGTTAGTGAATTGAGAAATCCTTAGTGTGGATGCTAAGGTAATGGATGTAGACCTTGGTTGAGAAAGTCGAACCACTCTAAAATCGACCATATCAAAATGTCCATTTTTTCAGTTTTTATTTTCCCAAATTGAAAAGAAACCTCTAACCCTTCATCGACTAATTATTCGGTTGAAGACATCAAGCCTTTTAATTGGTACTAGAGTGGGACTCAAATCGACAATCTAACAACCATTGAGGAGATCCTAGGAGTGCTCGATCCATTTCTACATTCAACCGACCTTGAAGAGCCAATTTGTTTGACACCAAGCTCAAGGAATCAAGATGAATCAGTTTTCTTCCTCTCAATTCCAATGGTGGCATGCTCACACATTAAAGATGGGTAATCTCTAAGCTTAATCTTTTAGACTATTTCTTTGGTTTCTTATTTTTAATGATAAAATGTTCATGCATATTTAATTGTTAAATTTTTATAAATGCATGACATCGAAAGAGTTTCTATGCATAAGTGTGTTTAACATACTCATTCTTATTTTTGCATAAACTCTAAAATGACTTGGATAAATTGAATTTCATGGATTTTTAAACTTGATCATTTTTATTGAAATTCAATAATTTACTTCAGTGTCAAAGTATTTTTGAGCTAAATTTAAAAATGGAATCCACGTATTAAGAGGGGTTTTGTTTTTCAAAAGAATCAACTCACTCTCTATTGTTATTTTTGAACATTAAAGATTGAATTATTTTTGATATAGAGGTGGGAAATGGGTCATTCGGTTTGGGTTAGATTTGGGTCATTTGGGGTCTAACTACGTTCGGTTTAAGTTCAGTTCTGGTCGATTTGGGTCTAGTTCAATTTTAGTTCGAGTCTATGGTGATTTCGGTTCGGGTATCAGGTCAGGATGTTTGTAACACCTCAAAAGTTTTAATGGTCTAGATTAAAGATTTAGAGGGAAAGTGGATAAGTTGCTATGGCAGTTCGAACTCATGCCCTTGGGAATTGTGAGCTAAAGCATTAGCCATAAAGGCTAATGCCATCTCTAATAAAATTCAGTCTTAGATTAGTTTTAAAGTATGTGTAACGGCCTATATTGAAGATAAGTAGAGTCTGGAAAATTCCCCTACGATAATGAATGCCTCACCAGATTCAAAAATATCTTGAATACCAAAAGTTCTCCCCATCCACCCGCACTCGTCTGACGTCCGATCTCCCACACCATCTGAATGTGGCTATCACCACCCACACCGACGTGTTTGTCGTCCCATTCTGCCCTCAACCCCGAGCACCACTCGCCGAGTCTCTGCGTCGTTTGACGCGGAGTTTGAGTTGAAGGTTCCACAAAAACCTTTACTCGCCGCCTCTATTACTTACGTTTTCCGGCCTCGTCCGCCATCCGTTCGCGACACATCCACTAGATCCGAGCTCCTGACGAGGTGACGAGAAAAACCCAACCAACCAATCAGTCGTATGACGTCAGGAGGGGACTCATCGGTGATGTGCCTCTTTCGATTGTTTCCCCTCTGTTTTGGTTAAATCCAGTAAGTATTCCGACTTGTTTTGTGTTTTTGATGTATAGGTTGGATTATTGAGCTAATGAGCTCTTGTTTTCCGGCATAACTACGGCATTTAGAGTCACCGGCGAGGATCTCGGTGAGCCACCGGTGAGGTTGCTAGCGATTGGGGTAAGTGGGCTTGAACCGGTCTATACCAAACCTAATCTGAGCCTATTAACCAAACTTGACCAGAACCGGCCCAAACCCGGTAGCCCAATCTGTCAACCCGAACTCGAGTTCGACCCGACCCACATCTGTTAGACTTGACACGATCGAGTTAGCCCGTCGAGTCAACTCGTCCAAGTCAGCTCAGTGAGTCAGTTCGCCTGAGTCAACTCGGTTGACTAGTTGACTGCTGACGTCAGCGTTGACCGTTGACTTTGACCAAAAGTCAACTTTTCCAAAAACTCTATTTTATGTTTTTCGACATCTTGGGTCCTTTTTGAAGCCCGTTTCGCAAAATTCTGACCTGAAAGCCTCTAAATCTAACCTTGAACTCGAGACTGTTTATGTATTTAATCATTCAGTTAACAACAATGTGAATAAGGTCTGACCATGGAATTTGTATAATTGAAGGTATTCACAGTTCCTCGTATCCGTGTTGTTGGAGGACATCAAATTCGAGTTTGAGAGTGATCAAATGGATTATTATGGTTGACCGATATAATAAGGATTAAAGGTAATACATTACCACATTATGTATGCTTTTTAAACTTGTTGGTATTCCGTTAATGCTTGTACGACCATGATTGAGCATATGATTAATTCTACTTCTTCCAATCAATTCAGAAATAAGAATAGTAATGGCCAAGGCAAAAATATTCGAATAAGAGATTTGATAAATCGAAAAAGACTTCCGAGTTCAGTAAACAATTAATAAAACAGTTGATCTCTAAGTCTGATTATTTTTAGTAAAAGGACAAATGTCGGAAATATTTTGATGATGAATAACGAAAATACCCTTGAGGTGCAAGAATGACTAAAATACCCCTAACAATAAAAAAACCTGGGAAGCTACACTTAATATGGTAAGACATTTGATGCATCTGAAAACGTCGAGTTACTTTGGTTGTTATGGTAAGAGGTTTTAAACCTTCGAGATTGTAAAGTACTTGATTTTGCTAGAATTCTGAACAAGTCTCTGAAGATAAATTCACGGAAAATATTCGTATGTATGAATTAATCAATGTGGCATAAAAGACAGAGTTGATTGAAATGACTAAAAAGGATTGAAAATATTGATAAGGCTAAAATGGTTGGAATAACCGTAGTGACCAAAAGACTGAAATATCATCGGCACCAATTGCCAAATTAATCGAAATGATTGATACATCCTCGAGTTCTGAAATGAACGAAAAATTGGAAGGACCGAAAGGCTCTGAATAATTGAACCACCTTCGAGCATCGAGTGTCTAAAATGCCTTCGAATACTAAAATGGCTGAAAATACATCTAAGACTCGGAATAAGAAATACCAACAAACCAAACAAATGTAATGGCTTTGAACATGGTAATACACAACCCGTATTTGTTGGTTGTTTCTAATATTAATGTGATATTGAGAGAGTACCATATAAAGGCAAGTTCGATTGATTTGGAGAATGTATATAGTCAATGGTAAGAGTAACCTGCTCTTCGAAGGTACGTTCGATACTATGGAATGAGTTCGGGTGCAATGCACATGTTCGAATACTTGGGAAGTATCGCTTAAATACATGTTTGTTTTCTCGTTGGGCGTTCAATGATGGATTGGCAAAGACAATCTATTCTGTTATATTTTGTAGTCAGTTCTGCGAAATGAATACTTAAGGTGTACCTATCCGGTTAAATAATGAGCATTGTTTTGATGAGTCTCAATTAGTTTAAAGGGACTCAGAAACCTGATGGGCAATTAGAATTCATGAATTTTGTACATCACTGTTTATACTTTGTTGGTTTAAATTATCAAATTAACCCTAAAGATCAGAATGACCATAATGCTCTCAGAAGCTCTAATGATTGAAACAATCATGATATATCTGAAATCTTAATAATCTTGATGCTTCAACTTCTGAATATCTGGTCTGAGTAGTTAGTATCGAACCCCCTTTTATAGGGACCTCGTTCTAAAAGCAGTCTAAAATTGTCAAATGTTCAATGTTCTCTTTCTGATAATTACCAACTACGAGAATAAATTGGACCATATAGAGTGTTCCATGTGTCCATGAATATTTTCTCTGTTTTAAACCAAAACCTTTCAAATTTATTTTTCAAGTTGAATAGACCTTGAATTAATTTTGCAATATTTGTTCAAATCCGAAAAAAAATTTCATTGAGTTATATCAAAATAAATATCTCTACATTAAGGATCACTTAAACTTTAAAATCATCAAAAACCATACACAAAAAAGTAAATAAAATGCAATATAAATTCATATTAATATCTTAAAATTTATATGAAACATACCGTTAATATATAAAAATTTATAGGCTTAAGGATTCACTAATCCCCTAAACTTTTTTGCACTCAATTAAGACCTCAAAATCGAAAAAAAACCTAATTTGACCCTTTGACCAACGGTTATGTAACACCCGAGTTTGGGGGTCGGGTGAAAATAATATTAAAATAATGTTTCGGGTTTTGGTTTCATAATTAAAATAATAAAATAATATTTTGGGCCTCGAGTTTCAAAACAAATATTTTATGTTGGACTTGTTTTGATTTTAAAGCCCAATTCCATGGAATTTACAATATTGGAGATAGCCATCTCATTAATGGCAAAAGAGTAAATAAATGGACTTGTGGAATTAAAAACCCATTTTTAATTTTAAAAGAGCTATTCACCATCTTCTTCCCTCTTCACTTCCCCATTTCAACGACAAAAGCTCTCCTTACCCCAAATCACTATTCCATCATCTCCCTTGCTCATTGTTGGAGATTTTTCAAAGGTAAAACCATTTTTGACTTGTCCTCCTTTCCCTCTACAAGTTGGTACCATTATTTTCCATAAAGCTCATGGTTTTTGTATTTTGAGGTTTTGAGTTTTTAGATTAAAAATGTCATCTTTATTGTCTTTAACCTAAGCTTTTGATTTATTAATGTTATATAAGTTGTTTACTACCTATAAGGTCCAACATATTCGATTTTTACAAAATTTTATGGTGTTTCCCGAAATTGGGTTTTATGGAGGTTTTAGAGAGTTGAAATGTTGAGTTTTGGAGGTGTTTTGTGTGGGAATTTGTTGGCTGATGGTTAGGCTATGTGTAAGGGTTGTTTTGGAAGCTTTTGGGGGTAATTTAAGTGTTGGAATCATTGGTTTCGGATTGTGCTTTAGGGCTGCTCGGGAATGAAGGTTTTGGGGTTGTCTTTAGCTTGAAATCTTGTGTTTTGTGCTTGGTTTGTGTTCTGGGTTGGCTACATTAATTTGTGAACTGATTTGAGGTTATTTTGATTGTGTTGGGATGATTAGAAGCAAGGATTTGTGTTGGTGAAGCCTCGGGAACGAATCCGGAACCGTTGGGAGCTTGATCGGCTAGTGTGGTTGGGCTTGGAATAGTCGGTGAGTGGCTAAATGTTTTTAAATGGTTTTCAAGTGTTGGTTTAAGCATGTGGACTAGGTTGGGCTTGGTAGACCTACCTAGAGTTGGGATTAGATTGGTAGTCTAATCCCAAGCTTTAGTTAGAGACTTTGGTTGAACTCTTATTGTTGATTATGCCTCATGTTTAATTGTGATTATGGTGGCTATGTATATTGTGTTATACATGTTGTGTTGAGGCATGGTATTGATGCATTGTTATATGCATGTGGTTTGTGCATGACGGTAAGTCATGGTGAGTACGTGCTAAGCACAGAAGTTGATATGAAATGGTGTTGTGAAAGGTTATGAATTGTGTTTAGTATTGACACTAGTATGCTTGGGTACAATGATCGATCATTAGGATGTTTAGTGTGCACACGAGAGTCAAAATGCGCACGTGGTCTTGGTGATGGTAGTCATCAAGATGGAGTACGGGTTCGCCCGGAAATCTTCTTATATATATGTTAGTCGGTGATGAGTGGAATCCTATCGATGGGGCGTGAGGATGAGTGGAATCCCCTCCGCGTGAAACGGTGATGAGTGTAATCCCACCGTAAGGTAATGGTTGTGTTGGATGTGAGTTCCAACGGTTATCCGCGTATTCGAGTCATAGCTAGGTGCCAATATGGATTGATATGTGGGTTGCCAATACGGATTTGTGGAATGTGTTGCTTATACATTGATATATGTATTTTCATGTGTTGAGCTTATGAGTTATTGAGTATGGCATGGAGATGATAATTATGTTCATGCATCATTTATATTTTAGCTCATGTGGTTCGAAGGTAAGATTATGCATTCTACCTTGGTTGTATGCTCGTGCTTGGACCCTGCATTGTCGAGGTTTGTTTTAATGAGCTTATCCTCACTAAGCTTTATGCTTACGCTCTCTTTTGTTCGACAATGCAGATCCGTAGTTCGTGGGTTGCTTGTGCAAGTAGAGGGCCTCCAAGTGTGCTTGTGGTGCTATCTTAGCTTTCAAGTATGGACTTTTAAGTTGTAAGGTGTAATAGTCAAGCAATGGGATATGTGTTATTGATTTGAGCTTTTGATGTATGTCGATGTTTTGTTTTAGGAGCATGTTAGACTCCTTGATGATGTTGGTTTGCTATGTGGATGATATGTTTAAGGTTTGCGTATGCCTTGTATGTTGGCCTTGTGCCCCTATCTTGAATGCTTAAGTGTATGTTCTTGTTGAAGCATGTTATTTACGAATGCTATGTTTGAATCATATGTTGTTGTTGATCCTTTTAATGAATGGCCATATATGTATGTTTGAGGTGTGTTAAGCATGCTCGTTGTGTGTGGTTCGCCTTAGAGTGATGTATGTTGGTTGTGGAAGGTTTTAAGTTGTGTTTGAGGCAGCCTTGTGCCAAAAACCAGCTAAAACATGTCTGTTCGCAGCATGTGTATCGAAGCGGTCGGCCCCGTTTCGATACGGCCTCTTGTTTCAGGCCAGGCGTTTCGGTACGCAAGGGGGTCGTTTCGATACGTTTTTGCTACTGGAAATCTGAGATTTTGACGATAAATTGAGGCATCGAAATGGGCCTTGGCGTTTCGAAACGGTCTTCGTATCGTTGACCACGAGAAGTTGACCGCTGAGGGCGTTTCAGAACAGTTGACCAGCGTTTCGATACGGTCTCCCCGTGTTGACTTTGGCCAGTTGACCTAGTCAAGGCGTTTCGATACACTCCTTTGGTGTTTCGAAACGGCCTACAGTTTAAGTTTAAGTTTAAGTTTTCTTGGGTCGGTAACCGAAGTGGAGCCTTAACGGGTTTCGCCTCGGTTATCCTCGTGTAGCCCACTCGGACCGGTCAGTCCCCCGGACCGGGACGAGGGGGTTACAGTTGACCTTTAACTTTAACATTTTTTTTATTTTTTTAAAATATATAAAAAATAGAAAAAATATTAAAAAATTCTGGAAAATTATAAAAATTATTTTAAAGATATAAAAAATAAATTTTAATTTAGAAATTTATTTAAAAATAATATATTATAAATTTTAAAAAGATTAAAATATTTAAAAATTGCAAAACTAAAATATTAAATATTATTATTATACAATTATAAAAAATAATTTGAAAAAATATATTTTTATTTTTTAAAATATAGTGTAAAACATATTTTAAAAATCAAAATAACTTTTATAGTTTTATATTTTTTCAAATTATTTTTTATACTTGTATAATAATATTTATTTTTAAAAATATTTTAATCTTTTGAAAAATTATTATTTTTAAATAAATTTCGAAATTAAAATATTTTAATATTTTTAGAATTTTTTGAAAATTTTAGATTTTTTTGTTTTTAGATATTTTTTAAAAATTTAAAATTTAAAAATTCCTAGAATTGACAAGTAGTATTATCATGTTACGACACGTGTCAAAAGAAATTTCAAAAAAAAATGTTAAAGTTAACGGTCAACATTTGTCAAAGGGTCAAATTGATTTTTTTCTTGAGTTTAAGGGCTTAATTGAGTGCAAAAAAATCGGGGCTTAATTGATTTTTTTGTAAAAATTTAGGGGCTTATTGAACCCTTAAGCCAAATGTATATAATATGAAAATACATTCAATATAATTAGGACACAACACGATACATGAATACAATACATGTACATGAACTGTCATATCTACGCATAACAAAGGTAATATAGTAATTTAAGGACTTGTTTGAATAAAGCATAGTAATATAAGGGCTTTCTTAGTATATTACCCTTTATTCTAATACGGTGTCATGTTCATGTTCGTTCGCATATTAAACGAACATACAAATATTGTTCATAGTCATTTATTTAACTTAATAAATGAACATAAACGAACGTTATACAAACGATTCACAAACAGTTTGTCGAACGTTCTGTTCATTTACACCCTACCACTTTTATCTTTGTATTTTTATTTCAAAAAAAAAGTATAACGATAAACTTAACCAATATTTACACATTTTGTTGTTTTGTGTCTTATTTTTTAGTTAAATTTTACCTTAGTCTTTCAAAAAATATACATTTGATCATTGATCTTTCAAAAAGCGCTAAATCTCTATTTTTCTAAACAAAAATAATGACAAACATAATTTTTTAATGTTATTGACATGAAATTTCGCATGACATTTCATGAATACTTTATGAATTTTTCATTTGAACTATTTATAATTTTTTAAAAATTAAATTATTTATCAATAATGATATATAAAACAAATAATTTTATATTAGCATGAAACACATTTGATCTATCATGTGTATTGCCACTTTAAAACTGGTTAAAATTTACCGTTGCAGTCAATATTCTCGTTAAAAACAATTTGATTTTTTTATAGAAAGTTGAGGAATAAATTTCTCTATAAAAAGTAAGGATTAAGTTAGCAAAAAAGTGTAAACATTAAGACAAGGATGGATGCATGCCTTTATGTTAGGGTAAGCTTATAAAATTTCAGGGAAGAAAAAATATTTTTTCAATAGAAAATGCATAGAAAATTTCTAAATTATATTCAAACTTTAAATTTTCAGGGAGTGACCGTCCCCTCCAACTCACCTCGGTCCATCCCTGCGTTAAGGGTCAAAATTGCCCGTATGACAAAAGAATAAAAATAAATTAATATGTAAAATGAGGGTTTTGAGGGTGAGATTTTTTTTTTGGAGAATTTTGAGGATGAGAATTAACATTGATGAAATTGGTAATAATTGATAGTTCATTAACTAACTACAATTTTGCAAAAGGATTTCTTTTTCTATTTTTAGTTCGTTAATTTCGTGGTTTATGTTAATTAATCATTAGTTATAGTTTGGAAACTTAATGGAAGTGAAATTTAAAACATAAATTAATGATTTGTTTAGTTTATTCATGGATATAATATTTAGGGATGGGGAGAGGTTGGAAGTTTGGGGTAAAATATAAATAGTTACAAAATGGACCATCAGACTTTAAGGGGGCGTTTGGTTCGTGGAAACTTTATTACCAGAGGTAATATTTTTTTCCAGAATCACATACCCATGTTTGGTTTGAGATGATTCCCATCATGGGGTAATATAAAATTACTAACAATGGCAGTTTGGTAATTAAAGGGTGGGAATATGATTCCCTCCATTCTTAGGTATTTCACAATTCCTGACCAACTTAGACAAAATTACCCTAATATAATATAAGTCTTTTTAACCATTTGTTTTTATCGTGAAATTGCTAAACCTAAAATCACAGTCTCCCTCTCTTTGTTTTGCACATCTCCTGGTAAGTGTTTTCAACTTTTTATTTTTCGTTATTTTCTTTTGTTGTTTCATTCGATACAATTGATTCAAATAATTTTTTTCTCTTTGTATTTGCTGGTTTGAAACATGATCATGTTTTGCTTTTTTTTACTCGAATTATTCGTGTGGTGATGCAGTACTGATGCTTTTCTGCAATTTTTTTTTTGTATTTGTATAACCTTTGCTTTTCATCAAACAATGTCGACACTCTCTCCTTATTACGAATCCCTTCTATTTCTGAATCTCTTCCCATGTCTTCTATGCTACCGCGCCATATATAGCCACCGCTGCAAACATCATCATCATCATCATCATCATCTTTTTCTTACAATCTTTATACATGTGTATTTGTGTAGTTCCAAAATTCTTCTTTCAACCAATCCACTTTGATTCCTCATTTTAAAAAGTTATGGAAACCAAAACCCTTATTGCAGATTATTATTGGAACTTAATATGTTTTTATTATTCAATGTTTATTCAATGTTGCTATATTTGATGGTCAGTAAGGAAACATGGGAAGTGAATTATTGGAACTTAATATATTTTATTATTCAATGTTGCTATATTCTGCACCTAAGCATCCCTTTATTATTGGAACCTAAACAACATGCTCCTTTATAATATGGTCAGTAACAAAAAAATAAAATTACATGGTTATTTTTTTAGTAGTATTGTTTTGTAATACATGGTATAGATAAATGTTAGTAAGGTGTGAGTTTATGTAGAATTTTGATATGTTGTTCTTGTTGCAGCTTAGTATATTTTCAATAAATTTTACAGTTTTTATGCAATTTTTAATCTTTTTTGTGTGTTCCGTGTATAATTTCTTAAATGGAACTAGTGTTTAGATTATAATTAAATTGCACTCTACATATATATGGGCTTGTTAACTATTTAGAATTATCAAATTTTCAAATATTAATTTTTTTCTTCATAAAAACAGTTATGGCTCGTTTAAAAATACAAAAGAAGATGTGCATCGTGACAATTCTCATTTTACAACTGGAGATGATGGAAACTATGTTTCAAATGCTAATGCTTGTAGCTATTGCACTTATTCTTAGAAAATATAAAACTAGATCTAAAATACGTTATGCACATGAAAGACTTCATAGGCATAATATTAGGTCAATCAACTTACATAAAATTGTCTTTGAAAGTGATAGGCAAAGCGTCGATAACTGTCGAATGGATAGGAGAGCGTTTCTCAAATTATGTCACTTATTGAAATGTCATGGAGGGTTAAAAGAGAGTCGACACATGTGTATGGAAGAAATGGTCATTACCTTCCTTCACATTATTGCCCACCATACTAAGAACAAGGTCTTGAAACGTCAAACAGACAGATCTAATGAGACAATTAATAGAGTTTTCCATGCGGTGTTAAACTCAGTTTTAAGGTTGCATTTAATTCTTTTAAGAAAACCAGAACCGATACAAGAGAATTCAACAGACGATAGATGGAAATGGTTTAAGGTATTGTCTTATTTTTTCATTAATAATGTAATATACGATAAATTTCAATCTATAAATAAAAATTAATATTTTAATTTTAACTTGTTTCATGAATACAAGGATGCTTAGGTGCTTTAGATGGAACATATATTAAGGTTAATGTTGCTTCAGTTGACAGACCTAGGTATAGAACAAGGAAAAATGAAATCGCAACAAACATACTTGGTGTTTGTACACCATACATCCAATTCATTTATGTCTTACCCGGGTGGGAAGGTTCTACTGCTGATGATAGAGTACTAAGGGATGCCATTAATAGAAAAAATGGTTTAAATATTCCACAAGGTAATGCTTAACTAATGAATATATATAAATAAAATAAAGTTAACCTTTTACTAATGATGTATATTAATGAATTCTTTTAAATTTAAATATATAGGGTGTTACTATTTATGTGATGCTGGATACACAAATGGAGATGGATTTCTTGCACCATATAGAGGTCAACGATATCACTTGAATGATTGGAGACAAGGACATCAACCTACCACCCCTCGAGAATATTTTAACATGAAACACTCTCAAGCACGCAATTGCATTGAAAGATGTTTTGGTATTTTGAAAGCGAGATGGGCCATTTTAAGGGAAAAGTCATTTTATCCAGTAAAAACACAATGTAGAATCATTTCTGCTTGTTGTCTTCTTCATAACTTCATTAGATCTGAGATGCCACTTGACCCTATTGAAACTGACTATGTTGAAGTAGATAATAGCCAAACTGAAGAGGTTAACGAGTCTGAAATGACCAGACATTGTGAGCCAAGTACTGCTTGGACTGAGTGGAGAGAAAAATTAGCGAAAGATGTGTTTACTAGTTGGTTGGCTTCACGAAATTTAAGATAAACTTTATTTTATATGTATTTTATTTTATAATTTTGGTGTGATACTTTTTTAAATTTTCTTGTATTTATCTTCTTTAAAATTTAACTTGACGTTGTTATTGGCATTTATTATATTTTATAACTTCATTTGATTTAATATATTTTGCTACTTTAAATCTTATTTTATTTTATGTCAATTATATGTTTTATGTCGTGTAATGTACTTTTTGGTATATTTCTTAGATTGTTTGAAAACGTAACATGTCAACTTCAAATACGGAGTCTCAAAGGGGACAAAAACAAGCAGTCGAAAGAATTAAGTCTGTAGCTACTAAAAGAATGTGGACTAAACAGGAGGATGCTGCACTTATTGAATGCTTACATATATTGGCGGAAGACTCACACTGGAAAGGGGACAATGGAACTTTCAGATCAGGATATCTCTCGTATCTTGAGAAAATGTTAGGGACCAAGCTCCCTACATCACAAATTAGGGCCAACCTGCATATTGAATCTAGAGTAAAGTTGTTAAAAAGACAATACAATGCTTTATCTGAAATGCTTAACATCGGAAGTGGATTTGGTTGGAATGAAGAAGAAAAATGTTTAACTGCACCAAAGACTGTTTTTGATGATTGGGTTAAGGTAAGTATTTAAACTTTCATTTTTTTCTCTATTATTTTTATATATTTAACTATTACATTATAGAATTTAATATTTACTTGTTGTCTTATAGAGTCACCCAACCGCTGCTGGATTGAGAAACAAGCCATTTCCATTCTTTGATGACTTGGTTCAAATATTTGGAAAAGAAAGAGCAACAGGAACAGCAGCTGAGACAGCAGCTGATGTAGTGAAAGATCTTGATGCAGAAGACAATACATTTTTAGATGCACTTGATGCTGAAGAAGGAGTAAAAGATTCTGAATCAAGAGATGAGGTAGGTGCTTCAACTTGCCAAGCATCTGATGCTGCTGCCACTGCTATGAAAAAATATGTTTCTAGCAAGAAAAGGCCTCGGGGTGATGATGGATTATCCGCTCTTGTTGAAGAGATAGGTAAATTCGGTGCTACATATCGAGAAACTACGCATGAGATAAAGGGCATTGCTACGTTCTTCAAAAAAAAAAAGTAGAGGGAAGCTATCGGAGAATGTCTATTTTCACAGAAATCATGAAAATTGAAGGCCTCTCCAAAGATGAAATGCTTGCTGCAGGAGAGTATATTAGTAAAGATGCGCATAAAGTAGATTTCTTTTTTTCTTTACCAGGGGAATTCAAAAAGGATTACGTGCGTAAGCAATTACAAATGTAATTCTCATCAACCACCATTTCACTTTAATCATTTTTAGATGTGTAGATTCTATGTCTACATATATACGATTTATAAATTTTAGGTCTAGAATAAATTGTCATTTTTTTCCAACTTTTGCTACTTACAAGATATATAATTTACAAATCTTTAGATTTAAAATACCTTGGTAGATTTTATGTATGTTAATTTTTTATTTGCATAATTTTAAATTTACATATTATATAATACATTACGTGGATTTATATATTTTTAAAATTTTAGATTGTGTTACGAAAACAGTTCTATAAATTTTTACGTAAATATTTTTAATTTAGTATTAAATGTTTAACTTTTTTTAAGCATTGTAAATATTAAATGTTTAACTTGTTACAAAAAATATATATATCATAAGGACAATATGGTCAAATTTGCTTTTGGGTAATCTTAAATCCATCAACCAAACATTGTCATCTTATATTCCTATCAAATGAACCAAACAAGGTAATGTAATATTCCCGGTAATCCATCAAGTAATGTTATATTCGAAGAATCCTATTCCTAGAGGTAATTTTAAATTCCGTGATCCAAACGCACTGGTTAAGCAATCAATTTAAATATTAAGAATCAAGGTTAAATTTATCTAATTTTGAAATTGACAAGGTCTTAATGAGTATTTAAATTGAAAATTGGGCTTCAAGTATTAATTTTCCTAATTTCAAAATAGACAACGATGCAAAAAAATATTTAAGCTGAGAAATAAAGATCGTTGTTTAATGTATCTAGTTTCAAAATTACTAGGGACCTAAGAAGTAATTAAACTCAATTTTTTTAGTTGGGATTAAGGCTTAATTTGCTTAGTTTCAAAATTACTAGGGGACCAAAAAATAATTAAATTCTTTTTTCTTTTTGTTGGAAAACAAGGCTTAATTGGCTTAGTTTCAAAACTACTATGAACCTAAGAAATAACTGAACCTAAAAAAATGGGAGCCAACACCCCACAAAAATTTTAATATTTATGTTTTGAGCCATTTTCCCTTTCTGTGCTCTTTTTATTGATCGTAAATTTTATTATGTTTACTAACAGATGAAGTATAGTGTTCGGTGGTTACTACATTCGAGTCTCATCCACAATGACTTTCGAATCTCTGATGTACAGTTTGTGTTATCGATGCATACCGGACAACGATATTTGCATTTACTTTACTTGAAGGTCAAGTATTGACATGCTTAAAGTATGTCAAGCTATTCGTGTCAACCCCCTTTATATGATCTTAAAGCTAGAATCATACAGTTAAAATCGAGTCAAAAATCTTTTACGTGTAGCTTAAGACTCGATCGAACGACGGTTGTACTCAATTAAGAAAGACATGGGAGGAAAGTTCTTGACTGGTTTTAAAAAAAAAATTAAACACAAACAATACGAAGAGCTTTGGCCAATGATGTGAGTAGAAAATTCTACCCATTTTCTATACCCCTATTTATGCCCCATCATTAAAAAATAGATTTAGAATTATGGTTTAGAATATTAGGTGTAAGGTTTATTTAGTATTTATAATTTAGAATTTAGAATTAAGACTTAAATTTAATATTTTTTAATATGAGCACAAAAAAGCATAAGATTTTTGTCCCAATAATGCTCTCACTAGTCCTTCTGGAGCCTTTCAATGTCTGAAATCAAACTAAATGAGTGACAAATCTCTCATAAAATGCCCTCTATTAACCTTCCCATACAATGTCCTAAAAAAATATTTTATTTACGAAAAACTTTGATACGAATACGACAATAAAAGTCATAAAATTATTAAATATTCTTGTTTAGAGTGCAAGAGGTCCTAAGTTCAATTCTCAAAATGCCTCTTTTATAGCAATATTAGAATTATGTTCACATGTGAACAAACAATTCTGAAGCAACTTCTATGTATTTCACTGGAAAATATTAGATATGTCATTGCCTGAAAAAGAAAAAAAAATGCACATGGAACATACAAACATTTGAGGGCAAATGCAATTGTAAGGGGAACTCATTTACAATTAGTCCATTTAAAGTTTTTTTTATTGTTCGAATACACATCGGATACTTGTACTTTTAAAGAAAAACAAAGGCAACATAATCATCAAGCATGATAAGATGCATACAGGCTTAAGTATGTGTACATATGAACCTAATCATGATTAACATCAAAGATTGGGCATTTGGTCTAGTGGTATGATTCTCGCTTTGGGTGCGAGAGGTCCCGAGTTCGATTCTCGGAATGCCCCTTTTTCTTATTTTTCGTTTTTGGGTATCTTGCATTGCCATTTGAAACCATTAAGGCAAGAGGAATCTGGACCAAAGTCATTTTTCAAAGTATTAATTATTTTCTGACACGACTATATACAATGAGTTGCAAACGTTAATTAAATAATCAACAACCTATATTGAGCAGCTATTCTTCTTGCTTGTGATTTCAAAGTTTGCAGATAAAAGAAAAGGCATTACATAAGCATGTAAGGAACCAGAATTTGAGGAGCAGGCTTAAACAGATCTTTATGGAAAGAAAAACTAGTTAATGAGAAAGCCAAGTGCCCGGTTTTCTATCGACACAATCCAATTTTCTTCTTTTGTGCAGTGACTACACTAAACATAGTGGTGAACAAAGCTACAAAGCTTGGTCAATGTATGATTCCTTTCGGATCTTTAGTAGAATAACCAAATGGCTTTAGCAGCTAAAGAGTAAAGTAAATATCACCTACACAGCTTGCATCAAAAAGATATCCGAGCATTCAGTATGCAAAGTCCCGGAAATAAAAGGTTATCAGGACACGACACTTACCTATCATTCAATAACTCCCTATTCACCCAATAACCTCATCTTTAACCATTGGCTTAAGCATCAAGTTAGTATTTAAACATCATGACAACATGCTGACAAGGCTAGCATCTCCTCCTCAAAATTTATCAGGATCTTGAAGAAAATATATAATAACTAATACCTAATCACGGTTAACATCAAAGATTGGGCATTTGGATTTTGGTCTAGTGGTATGATGTGCTAGAGTTCCCGAGTCCGATTCTCGGAATGCCCCCCCCCCCCCCCAAAATCCATTCTTTGTTTCAGTTTTATCTTAATTTTCACAACTTGAAATAATTGATCAGATTCCAACCTCAAGTCAGCTTCTACACTAATAAAGAACTTAATAATGAATTCCAGATCTGTTCTCTGACAAGATTCCTCAATCCTCATAAAAAAGTACCTAACATAAATAAATAATAAAATTAAGTTCAATGCCTGCACAAATGGGGACATTTTAACCTAATTTCACTAGAGCTAAACCACTCAAAGAGGGTCATTAAACAAACAGAAAATTTTTGCAAAACTTAAAAAAATTGAAAAATCATCAGGCGATATACTTTTACTTACTGCTGAGAAAGTAATCACCATAAAGCAGTTAACTGTATACAGCTTGAAAACGAGACTTGTAAAGCTCCATAATCAGGCGATCGGTGGTTTCTCGCTGGAACCGGTGGAGCAAGGAAACGAGTTATCGACAAAAGGGAAGACAAGGGTCAAAATGGAGTCCACCGTCCACGGCCTAATACAGGCAACATAATCCCTAAACTAAATCTAATTTAAAATAACAATTTAGGCCGCGCCATCCAAAATTTGATTAAATTCGATTTTTTTAATTCTGTGTTATTTAAATTGTTTAAGTTGTTCAAATTAATTACATTTTTTAACTCAATTAAGGCAATAAAATAACCGAACCTTCAGCCAACACTTCATAAACCGTTTGGTGGGAAGTTTATTTATTTGTTAAACGAACGAATATTAATATAATTTTTTATTTGTTTAATTCAATGAACGAACGCGAAGAAAGAGCTCATTCATTCATTTACGTTCGTAAACGTTCGGTAATCCATTCGTTTATGTTTGTTTGAATTTATTCACATATGTCCATTTATATTTATTATTTTTCATAAAATAATAACAAATGTATTATATTTAAAAAATAAAAACATATATTGAAAAAATGAAATAAAAAAATAAACAATACTCAATGTACGAGACTTCAGACTTCTTAAGAAAAAAATTAAACAGTACACAATGTTTGTTTCCGTTCGTTTGTGTTCGTTTATCATTTTAATGAACGAACACGAACAAGCTACATTCCTTCACGAACGAACAAGTTACATTCCTTTAAGAACGGAAACGGACAAGAAATTATATTTGTCTCGTTATTCGTATTCATTTACTTGTTCAGTTAAAATTAAACAAACAAACATAAAATTCTCGTGTTCGTGTTTATTCGATTTATTTACGGGCTAAACTCATTTTTTTAAGTGCGAGTTGAGTTTGAATGTTTGTAATTAACTAAAATATTGAAAATTTAAACGATTTCGTTTTGATCTTTAGCTACTTAATTTTATTGTTTTGTGATTTAATTACTTTTTATTTATTTATTCAATTTCTCATTTATTCTAAGTTATTTTTATCAATTTTAAACCCTATGCTCCTCCACCCTTTTAAGATGCATATGAAACTTGAATTCTTTTTTTTAACAATTCTTTTTTTCAATTTGGGTTGGACTTTCAATTTTTTTATTTTTTTCTTCTCATTTCTTTATTTTTATTTTCTTTTTTCTTCTGATTTCTTTATTTTTATATTTATTTTTTATTCTGAGATTTCAATTTGTTATTATAAAAATAGAATCTGATTCGAACAATCATGACTTAAGTTTATAAATTATAAATTATTTAAGATTATGGTTTGATTTAATTTTTAATTTTATCGGTTTATTTGTCCAGAACTAATATAAATTGTCCAATAATTTTATTAGAATTAAGCATAATAAATAATCAGTAGACATGCCTATTGTTGGTTACTGTTAAGGACCTCTTAAACTTTAGAATCACCTTAACAATACACCAAACAATAAATAAAATACAATATAAATTCATGTAAATATCTTAAAATTTATATAATACATACCATTAATATATCAAAATTTATATGATTATAAAATACTTTCAACATAATTAGGACACAACAAGATACATGAATACAACACTAGTACATGAATCGTTGTATCTACACATAACAAATGTAATATAGTAATTTAAGGACTTGTTTGAATAAAGTGGAGTAACTTATGGGCTTTCTTAGTATATTACCCTTATTCTAATACAATGTCATGAACCATCTTTGTTTATTCAGCTTAATAAATTAACATAAACGAATGTTATATGAACGGTTCACGAACAGTTCTTCGAATGTCTGTCAAAAAAACATACATTTGATCCTTAATCTTTCAAAAAGAGTCGAATCTCTATTATTCTAAACAAAAATAATAACAAACATTTTTTTTATAGTTCATTAACTAACTGCAATTTTAGGAAAGGATTTTTTTGACAAATCTCAATTCTAATTATAATCTTAATCTTACCTAGAGGAAAGCGGAAAGGGAGACTCTAGGTGAAGGAATAATGTGCTCCTAATGAGTCTCGAACCTATGACCTAAAGAAATATGAAAGAACAAAGATGAACAGCTTGGAAAGAGGTTGAAAAAATTTACTTTGTTCATGAATATAACATTCATGGATGGAAAGTGGTTGAAAGTTTGGGATAAAATATAAATAGTAACATTATGTCTATATATATATATATATATTGATACACAAGTTATGTAAAAAAAATTACACAACCCTTCATATTTAAACTATAAAATTTAAAACCTAAATTCCTAGCCCTAACATTCTATTCCTAAATTCTAAACCCTAAACTCTAATTTTTAACCATAAATCTTAAATTTTACACCCTACAACTTAAACCACTAAACCTCAAATCCTAATCTAAACCCCTAAATCTTAAAATTAAAAGGCTTGTATATACAAGCTTGTATATTAACGAAACAAATGAGTGCTCCGGATTCTAAGGAATCTTCGAAAAACCCTAGCGTTGACTTTGCTTCGGCTGGCCTCCAGCCGTCGGAAGGAGGAGCGGTGGGGCGACCTCCTGATAATAGTAGCCTGCCAAGGAGCCTGGGGGACGGGGTGTCGATAGGTTTGGGTGGTTCGGAAACTCCTTTGTTGGACGGCGATCCGATGCAGGTGGTGCCGCCAGGGGAGACTGCTTCGAATAGCGATATGGTGACTTCACCAGTGGATTCACTGCATGGGAACATTGGAAATAAGACTGGGATGCCGCTCTCTTTCCGAGATATGGTTCTGGGGAATTCAACCGCACAGCCTAATAATTCTGTTGCTGATTTGGATGTGGAGATGAGGCCAGATGATGTTAGGGTAAGGTTTGTGGAGGGAACGCCAAATATCGATTTTTCCGAGAGACTTCATGCACTCATCGACGCAAAGATGGCGAACTCTGTTATCGTTAGGTTGCTGGGACGTTCTATTGGCTACATGGCTCTCCTTCAACGGATCAAAAGCCTTTGGAACCCTAGTGGTGCTATGTCACTGATTGACATGGATAATGACTTTTATCTTGTCCGCTTCGCGAATGAGGAGGATGTTTCGAAGGTGTTATCGGGAGGCCCTTGGGTGATTTACGGCTCTTATCTGACGGTTCAACCATGGAGCCGAACTTTCACTACGTCAAAGGACCACCCGGATAGGATTGTGGTGTGGGTGCGACTGCCAGGCTTGCCATATCGATATTACACAAGATGTTTATTTCGTTATATTGCTAGTATGCTAGGTGAGGTTATTCAAATCGACTACAATACCGCGGAGGGGAAACGTGGTCGATTCGCTCGTCTGGCCATTGTTATTGATTTAAATAAGCCTTTAGCATCAAATATAGTGATTGATGGGATGAAGCAGCGCATCGAGTATGAGGGTCTTCCAACGATCTGTTTTTCGTGTGGAAAATATGGACACGTATCCGAAGCTTGCAAACCGGCTGGGGTGAATGGTGAATCCGGACAAGTACAGGATAAAGAGATGATGGTCGAAGAGCCTGAGGCGAAGTTTGGACCTTGGATGCAGGTGGTGAATCGGCGACAACGGCGAAGTGGCCAACAGAGTGGAGGGTCCGGGAATGGGAGTGGGATGAAACTGATGGGGAACACCAGTAGTGGACGATTCCAACTACTTAGGAGGGACATGGATGGTAAAGAGGCTATGGCAGCGAAAGCTGCTGATTTAGGGGTCCAGGATAAGCAAAGGAAGGCTGTGGCTGCGGATAATGGTGCGAGCACTTCATATAAGATCAGTTCGGAGGCGAACAAAGGCAAAACCACCATGGTTGCGACTGATCAGAGCTTGGCGCTGGGTGCTACGGGACGCAAGAAGGGTAGGCCGCCGAGTACCGCTTTGAGAATTTCTGATGGACCTACCAATGCAGTGTTACAAGAGAACAATAAGAAACAAACTACTTCGGGTAAGTCTGCGGTAGTGCACAAGCAAGCTGGACAGTGTGATAGGGAGACGAATGGTGCCATGTTGATTGTTTTGGATTCGGGGAAGACAACAAATAAGCATGTTGGGGAAAAAGTCGGTGAGACCGTTGTGTCGGATGAGCAGAGGAACAAACAAAAGGTGGATGTGGTGGCATCGACGGATGTGGTAATTCCTGTGAAGAGTAGCCTCAGTTCGTCGCACCATGTCGCAGTCAAGGTGGTTGGTAAATGCACTGCTGAGAGTGGAAAGCAAGGGTTAGAAGAGAACACTGAGCGGGATAGTAATGTGGGTATGGTTTCTAATGAACGACGTTTGTCGAGGGTGAAAAATGCGGCGCGGAAAAGTCCCTATCAACTGCGGAAGACGGTTGTGGTGCAGAAGGAAAATCGAAACCCCAACAAGGAAGCTTCTGTCGATGTTGGGGAATGGATCCGAAAGCTATCGAAAGACTTGGTTATGGGCGAATCTTGTAGTACGGCGAATCTCCTGCCTCTTACCGATAAGGAGAGGAAAGATGCTGAGGAGGTCCAATGGAGGGATAATACGACGTTTGATAGCAATCTGCTATGAGATATGTGTTTATGTCCTCTTTTGCCTTTTATTATAATGTTTAAAGCCCTTTTTTGGAACGTTCAGGGAGCTTTAGTCCCTGACTTTAACCGTTATCTTAAGCTTATTGTGAAGTCTCAGGATCCAGATGTTGTTGCCGTGTTGGAACCCCGGATTGGTGGGAGGAGAGCTGATGTGTTTATTAAGCGACATGGGTTTCCCTTCTCTTATCGGATTGAAGCATCCGGCTTTTTGGGTGGTATTTGGGTTATGTGGAAGGATACAGTGAAGCTCGATGTGATTGCTGTTTCCAATCAATTTGTTCATGCTGTCTGTGAGAATAAGCAATCAGGACGTTCTTGTTTTTTCACCGTTGTTTATGGTAGTCCTGATAGCCGCTGCCGTAGTGCTTTGTGGAGTCAGCTTCTTGCACTTAAACCTGCTGATTCGATAGGTTGGATTTTAGGTGGCGATTTCAACGCTATTCCCAGTTCTATAGACCGTATGGGGGGTTCTGTTAGACGTGAGGGTGTTTGCCGAAGGTTTCGAAGCTTTATTGATTCGGCAGATTTAGCGGATTTGGAGATTCAAGGGCCGCGCTTTACTTGGAAGAGAGGTACCCTGCACCAAAGGATTGATAGATGTTTGGGTAATGAGGCTTGGAGCAACTTGTGGCCGTTGTCGAGTGTGTATCATTTAGCTCGGATTGGGTCTGACCATCGCCCAATTTTGATGGTTGGTGCTCCGAATGTTGCTACTAGGCCCCCAGCACCATTCAAGTATCTTGCTGCGTGGCAAGAGGACCAACGTTTTGTGGACATGCTACAACAAGTATGGCAACCGAACCTTACCATTGTTGCTAATTTGGAGAGGTTTAAGGAGGCTGCGGACTCTTGGAACAAGGAGGTCTTCGGAAACATTGGTCGAAGGAAGAAGCGCTTGTTGGCTCGGATTCAAGGAATTGAAAAGCGGAATGAAATCATAGGTAATGATAATTTACTTGATCTTGAGAGGAGACTTAAGTTGGATTTAAGTAATGTGCTTGCGCAAGAAGAGAGCATTTGGTTCCAACGCTCTCGGGCTCGTTGGATTCAGGACGGGGATCGCAACACGCGGTTCTATCACCAGACTACTAAAGCGCGACAAAATCGAAGAATGGTGAGGATGATTAGGCTCCATGATGGTAGTTGGTGTGATGACGCCCAGCTCATGCGTCGGGAAGCTGTCAATTTCTATAAGGAGCTGTTTTGTTCGTTAGGTCCTAGGCATTTTGATGGCTTGCCGAGGTATGGTTTCCACCCTTTATCGCTTAGTGAAAAAGCTCGCTTGGTGGCGCATGTGACGGAGGAGGAGGTCCGCAAAGCGGTGTTTGATATGGCACCCTTGAAAGCTCCCGGAATTGATGGGATTCATGCGATGTTCTACCAGCGCAATTGGGGTATTGTTGGTTCCAGTGTTGTTGCTTTTGTTCGGGATTGTTTCGAGAAGAAGGAGGTTCAGGAGGACACCAATAGAACTGTTTTGGTTCTGATTCCGAAGGTTGATGCTCCGGAATATTTTTCGCAGTTTAGGCCGATAAGCCTATGTCCTGTGATTTATAAGTCGTTGACAAAGGTGATTGTTAACCGGCTTAAGCCTTTACTTCCTAATTTGATTTCGCCTTCCCAGGTTAGTTTTGTTCCGGGTAGGAGTATTATGGATAATGTCATCTTAGCTCAGGAGGTGATACATTCTATGCGAGCTAGGAGAGCGCGGAAAGGTTGGATGGCTGTGATGATAGATCTCGAGAAAGCCTATGACCGCTTGGAGTGGAGCTTTATAGCTGATACGCTCATGGATGTGGGTTTGCCTAATGATTTTGTTACTTTGATTATGGGCTGCATTACATCGGTTACTACTCAAATTGCTTGGAATGGGGAGTTGTCTGAATGTTTTAAGCCGACCCGTGGGATTAGACAAGGAGATCCGATGTCTCCCTACATTTTGGTTTTGTGCATGGAACGACTATCACAAGTGATAAATGTGGAAATTGATAACCGAAGGTGGAAGGAGATAAAATTAAGTCGGTATGGCCCTGGCATCTCTCATTTATTTTTTGCCGATGATATCGTTTTGTTTGCTGAGGCGACGATGAATCAAATGAATGTGATCCGCCAAGTTCTCGACTCTTTTTGCTTAGCATCCGGTCACAAAATTAGTAATGCGAAAACCAACATCTTTTTTTCGAAGACAACTTGTATGAATGTTCGTGCGGATATTGTTAATGGTTTTGGCTTTAATGAAGTTGCTAATTTAGGTAAATACCTTGGCATACCTCTTTTGCATAGTCAGGTTACGAAAGCGACTTATAGCTACTTGATAGAGAAGGTACGAGACCAACTTCTCTCGAGGCCGGCGAAGTCTCTCGCTTTTGCGGGACGGGTTACACTTGCCCGGTCTGTTTTGCAATCCATTCCGTACTACACCATGCAAGCAACTTGGCTGCCTAAGAACATTTGTATGGAGTTAGAAAAGCTGATCAGAGGTTTCATTTGGGCGAGTTCGTCGGATCATAGAGGCGTGAGTTTGGTGCGGTGGGACGAGGTGCAAGTGCCAATTGAGTGTGGTGGTCTTGGCATTCGTAATTTGGAGTGTGTGAATCAAGCCTTTCTTATGAAATTGGGTTATCAGATTCTAACCGAGAGTAGCAAACTTTGGGTGAGGGTGGTTCGAGCCAAGTATAAGGTGGAAGGAGTCCTCCCTTGCAGCATTCGGGTAAGCAGATGTTCCCGCTTATGGTCCGGCATGTGTAATGTCTGGGAAGCTGTTGTTTCAGGCATGGGTTGGGTTGTGCGTGATGGTTGTCTAGTGGATTTTTGGTATGACGAGTGGTTGGCTTCGCTCGGTCCTTTAGCTCCTTTTTATAAGCGAAGCGGCAGACCGGCATCTTGCCCAGTAATTTCCTTTGTCTTTGATGGTTACTGGGATGTTCATCGGCTTGATGAAGTGCTCCCGGAGGTTTGTATCCAGCAGATCATTGCGGTTTATCCGCCATCGCCACTCTTGGGCCATGATCGCCTTGGATGGAGAAACGACAAACGAAGTATTTTTACTGTTAAATCTGCTTATAACAGTCTTGTAAGCAATCAGCCTATGGAGGGTGCTAATGTGTGGAAGATGATTTGGCGTTTGCCCGTTCCGCGACGTATTCGCGCTTTTATTTGGCTTGCGTTTAGAGGGAGCTTATTGACGAATAAAGAACGCACGAGGCGTCATATGGCAGATGATCCGGGGTGTTCTTTGTGTGGTCATGTGTTCGAGGATGAACTCCATGTTCTCCGTGATTGTGTGATATCGAGGGGGCTATGGCGGCAAGTGGTAGACGGTAATGTGTACCACAACTTTTATACTACTCCCTTGCATGATTGGCTTTATATGAATCTTGTTGGGAATGGCATTGCTGCACGTATTATGGACAATTGGAATATCTTTTTTGCCATTCTTTGTTGGAAAATTTGGCAGCGGAGGAATAGGATGATCTTCGATCCTGATGTGGTGGAGAACGAAGATATGCTTAGAGCGTGCTTGTGCTACATGAATGAGGTGGTTGGTGCGAGGACCACGTTGAGCGCTATGGTTGGGCCGCCAAGTGTTGTAAGAAGAGGTGAGGGTTCGGATTGGAAATGTCCTCCGGCTACTTGGGTCAAGCTCAACGTTGATGGAGCGGTGAACACGACCACCAAGGCGGCTGCCATTGGAGGTGTTTGTAGAACGGATGGTGGAGATTGGTTGTTTGGCTTCAATAGACGGCTTGGTTGTTGCTTGGTTCTAAACGCTGAGCTTTGGGCAGTCCTTGAAGGCCTTCGTCACGCATGGAGGTGTGGTTTTCATCGTGTTGAAATAGAATCGGATAGTCGAGAAGCAGTGGACTGTGTAGTAGCGGGATCCCAGGTCCGAACGGCAAACGCCTTGGTTATTGTGATTGAGGAGTATTTGAAACGAGACTGTGAGGTGGCGGTGAAATGCGTAAGGCGGGAGTCGAACGCGGTAGCGGACTGGTTTGCAAAAAAGGCGCGTGACAATGAGTTGGGTGAGTGGTTTTACGAAACGCCACCGATGGAGGTGCAGTTGCTGCTGGAGAACGATCAGCATCAGCGCTAGCTGCGTTGGGTCTTGGCTGGCCGTTAGTTGCTGCATCGGGTAGGTTTTTGGCTTGTTTGTTGCTGCCGTGGGCAGCTGTTTTGGCTTTGTCCATGTGATGTTTGATGTTCGTTTTAGCCCTACGACATGCACTCTTTTTCCTCCGTTAGGTTTAGGGAGGTTTTTTAACGAGACATGCTCGTAGGTGCTCCCTTATTAATCGAAAAAAAATAGAGTGTCAGAGTTTAATTGTTAAGCAATCAATTTAAAAATTAAGAATCAAGGTTAAATATATCTAATTTTGAAATTGACAATGTCCTAATTAGTATTTAAACTAAAAATTGGGTTAGTTTTCCTAATTTCAAAATAGTCAATGATGTAAAAAATATTTAAGTTGAGAAATGAAGATCAACGTTTAATGTATCTAGTATTAAAATTGCTATGGACCTAAAAAGTAATTAAACTCATTTTTTTAGTTGGGGAGTAAGGCTTAATGTGCTTAGTTTCAAAATTACTAGGGAACTAAGAAATAATTAAATTCGTTTTTTTTTGGGAAACAAGGCTTAATTTGCTTAGTATCAAAATTACAATGAACCTAAGAAAATGGGAGCCAAGACCCCTCACTTTTTTTTAATATTTATAACTTGAGCCTAAAAATGACTTCGTCTTGTAAGCATAAATCGAGAAAAACGCAGGGGAAAGATCGAAATTCATAATTACCTCCAGCCATTGTCAAAATCGTATGCCAAACCGAGATATGGTTGCACCACCATTGAGAACGTCTCGAACCACCGTCGAATTTATCGAATACGAGTACACAAAAAAACTCAAAATGCCAAAGATCTTTTAAGCACTCGAACCACCTTGTGCCTATGGGTATTTATAGGTGATTTTCCCATAAAAAATCACCAAAAATCTATAACACCCCTCGCTCGGGTTAATAGTAACTTGAGCAAGAAGCGTTAATTTATCGATTAACATGGCATGATCAAACAAAACAAGGCATTCAAGACATGGAATTTAGGAGTAAATTAAAAATTTCTTCTTATAACTCATCACTAATAAATGAGTTTTATTAACTATCATGTTTTAAGATTACTTCATTTATAAGAAGGCTATTACTTAATAATCAAGTAACTACTAATTCATTTGTTTACCATGCTTCATCTAGTCTTTAGGTTACCATTCATTTCTTTAAACATGATCATCAAGTTCTCCAATTATTCAAGAGCATTCGAATGGACTAACATGGAATCTTTAATAATGTCACATCATTCGAGTTAGACATAACAAGCATGCTTCATACAAACAAGGGTCATATTCAAATAACTTAAGCAATCAAGAAGACCATGGCATTCAAATGAAAAGCAATCGGTTCAAGGCATTCCAATCATACATGGTAATCTCACAAACTAACATGCATCCCCTTAGGTCCAAACTTCATTCGAACAAGATATACATAAGCATACCACACATCAATCTCAACCAATTAGGGGACCATTCGAATAGTATACTCAAACATACATATATATTAAGCATTCACCCAAGCTAACATGTAGTCCCTAGATCATGTATTATTCGAAATTAGCATAACATGGTTCTACCATCTCAAACACATTTTTAATTAGGTGATCCTTGTTCACTTATCATACAAATGTTTTCACATTAAGCTAGCATACAACATTTATGCCTTTACATTAAGCATGACATTCATTCAAACTACTATAGAGTGTCCACAAGTTCAATATTTTGTACACATTCCCGCCCTTATTATTGTTGTTCTTAAGCCCATTCAGGCATAATTAGATGCATTTCATGCATAATAACATTATTTTCTCTTTTACCATGCTTTTATTGAATATTTTATGTTTTGTTAAGAAAATATACTGTTTTAGTTTAGTTTTTATTTTCAGGTGCTGTAGCTGAGTAGAGGAGGAGAGGACAGGAAAGCTGGGAGTAAAAGGAGTTGTACTAAAGCAATTCTAAGTGCCGCCAAGGATGCCGTCGTAGCAGCACTGCCGCCGAGTGCCGCCCAGGCAGAAGTTAAACCGACTTAGCCAAGATGGGTCACGATTGAAAGAGGGCAATTCCTTGAGCCCAATGAGCCCAGTCTTGCAATTATTTGAAGCATGTAGCGGCCTAGAGAGCTGATTAAAGATTGATAAGTAAGATAACTTATCTTTACTTGCTAAAGAAGGCAACGTCCAAAGAGTCCATATTCAAGTAAAAAAGGAGTCAACATTTAATGTAAAGTTACTTTAAGGACTTCTACTCCAAGGAGGACTCAAACTTAGGCCATGAGCCCTATATATACCCATGTATGTGAGGGTATATGGGCATGGAGGGATGCACGGATGCATAGATGCATAGCGGAGAGGTAGATAGATAGATTTGAGGTGTTGGAGGTCGCGGCCCAACTCTCCTAGGGTTTAGGTCTTTGTATGTGAAGTAGTTGTGAGAAACGGTTGTAATTGTTTAAGTGTGTTTTCAATAAAATATTCTCAAGTTTGCTTAATTCATGTTCTTCACTTCTTCAATTAGTTCCAAAAGTCCAGTTAAGGAAATCCATTTGTCGGGCACGAGAGTGTAAGACTCACGAAAGAATTAAGTACGGTCTCATCATGTCGAGGTGTTGACTAATTCGGCTTAGAAATAAGTTCGAATTTCAGCGGCTAAAAGGAGCAACCAAACGTCAACTGCCTGTGTTAGGTTTACGCAGAGATTTCTAGGTATTGCCTACATCACGTGGTGACAGAATCCTTGCCTAGACATAGAGAGGATCACTTCAGAATTGCTCTGCCGAACTTGGAGTATCTGCCAGACTTGCCGCAAGGACTTATCTCCATTCCACCGGCCGAGACATCGAACGTTGCAAGAGCAGAGACCCGCTGCGGCTGCGTGACAGGGTCGCAGCCTCAGCCCGCCATTACCCGCCGAGGTAGCAGATCGTAGCAGCGTAAAACACGCTTAGGCTTTACAATGCAGTCTACACACTACTGAGCTGCAAATACCTTACACAATCTATCGACCTTATCTCTCCCATCATCCCTACCATCACTATCTTATTTTATTTGTGTTTTTACTTTTCCATATTCATAAATTTAATTGTGCATTTACTAAATCCTTGTGCAGGAAAACATTCATAGGAGCCGTTCCAATCTCCGTGGGAGATGATATCTTTTATACTATAACTTGACAAGAGTGTGCACTTGCGCTCATAAATAGAGAACACCCAAACGCTCTGCAAGTTTTTGGTGTCGTTACCGGGGATTGACAACAACAACTGTGTTCAAATTACTGCACTCCTATTCTAGTTTTTGCACTTAAATTTCTGTTTATTTTATTTTATCAAAAAAATATTATATATATATATATATATATATATTATGCCTCTTGTATGTCTTTGGTGTATGTCCCGCCAGGGTAGCACAGATGGCAACCAACACCCACCTGAGGAGAGCGTGGACATGCCTGGACGAAAAGCCAAACGCAAAACCTCGGGAAGTGGTTATGTTTGGGAAATGCGCAACCCAACATAACCTAATTTTTATTTTTAATTTCAATTTATTAGGAATAGATTTAATTTTCAATTATTTTTATTTAATTTTTGTGTTTAATTTATTTCAGGTTAGGAATGAAGGCAACACCAAGAAGGATAAAAGCATAAATGAGAGGCCTAACCCAGCGGCCAAGGCAGATGTGCATAACGACTAGCCGCAACGGCTACATTTGCAACAACTGGCGGAACGGCTATCTGTGTAAAGGCTAGAAACGCGAATATCGCGCCCCAATCATTGCTCCCTATTGGTAGCGTGCCCGCCAAGACAGCAGAGAGTAGCGGCTATATAAGGCCAACTATTCTCTCCTCATACTTCACTTTGCTCTCACTTTTACTCTCAATTCTTCTTTTCATCTTTGCTTTCAAGATTTCGTTTCCTTTACTTTCTTGCAATTTTTTCCTTCTTTAGGAAAACACAACCGTTCTCACAGCTATGACCACACCAAAACAAACCGCCTCCACCTCCAAGCCAACCTTCTAGAGGTTCTTAAACCCTGCTGTAGCGGCAATTTACAAGCAGCACTTCACCGAGCAGCAACTCTGGGAAGAAATAGGCTTTCAATACACCAGTAAAGATGGGGATCTTGGCCTTGAACACACCATATTCGAAAGGGTTCACAACTTGAGATGAGATATTTTTGCACGACAACCAGAGGAAAGAAACAACAACCAGGTGCGAGAATTCTATGCCCACAAGCCTACACCGGGAAACCCTTTTGTCTATGTTTGCGGCGAAGGAGTCAAGCTCACAGCGAAAACAATCAACAACTTCTACGACATAGAAATAAGAGGGAATCCACACGAAGAATAGAGGTCCTATTTAACGGCGGCTAACTACGAAAAGATCAAGAAAGAAATCTGCTGGCCCAACACCAAGTGGCTAACCAACAAGAATAACGAATCAGTCAACCGCCGCGATCTACTGTCGAAGGCCATCTTTTGGGGCAACTTCGTCCAACGCCGCCTGATGCCCACTTCGCACGATCAATAGTCAACAGGCCGCGACTGGCCCTTATCCATAGCATTATGAAGGGGTGGCCAATCAACATTGGCGAAGTGATTCTTGAGGAGATCCATGCCCACACAGACAAGCAAAACGCCAAGGGACCTCTCGTCTTCCACGCACTCATCACATGCCTATGCGCCAATTTCCGTGTGTCGTCGCACCCAAAAGATACAATCATTGCCGCCAAGGAAGGATGGAAAAGAAAGGCACGCCTCTAGATGATGCAGGAGCCAGAGCCGGAAACGCCAACAACTGCCCAACCGTCGTCCCAACCTACCACCACCCCAACCGCAGCGGTCAGTACTGATGCGGCCCTACCCTCCGCCGTGATTCCTCTGCTGCGAAGCCTTGTGGAAAGCTGCTAGAGGATCGAGCATAAATAGGTAATCTTCACCAAGTACATCACGGAGGTGCAAGAGGCCTTTATGGCCTACTTGCTAGACAAATACCACGACGACGAACTAAAGTTGATTGCCTTCCCATCGGAGTTAGCAGCCTCTAAACCAACCCATATCACACCCAGACCAGCCGCCGCTGACAGCGAGGGGCCGCACCTCCGCCCCAAGAGAAGGACCTCGCCAACTCCTATCCCGCCGTACGACCTCACCTCCTCATCGGAGTTGGAGAAAGAGGAGGAGACTACCACCGCCTCCCCAGTAGCAAAGGAGGCAATTGTCAAAGAAGCCGAGGACTCAGACGTGGAAATATCTGACTCCTTTGATGATGAACAGGCCGAGGTAGCAAGTAAGAGGAAGTGGCCCACTGATGCGACCAAGCCTCCAAGTGAAGGGTCAGAACCAGAAGCACCAGCAAAACGACCCACTCCCAGCGGCATCCAGCCGCCACGTGGCACGAAGAAAAGCCTAGCCTTCAAACCTTCCACCACACGCCGCCTCCTCAGAATCCTCCTCCGACGCAGAATCAACAGAGGGGAACTCCACCAGTCTATAGCACCCTTTTCTTATTTTTATTTCTTTTATGTTTTCTTTTAATTTTTCTGTTTTGTTTTTCTTTTTCTGTTTTATTTCTTTTTTGTTTTTATTTTACATTTTGTAAGGCATTGAGGACAATGTCAACCTTGAGTTTGGGGGAATAGTTATCTTTGTTTTCTTTAGGTTCATTTAGCAGCATATAGGAGTATATGTAAATTCTGCCTTAAGCACTTAATTCTTATCTTAAAACTTGTGCCTACGATAGATTAGCCGATTACTTATTTTCTCACCACACTTTAAATCTAACTTAACTATGGGAATAAGCATGAAAAATACTTAGAAATTTTTTCTTTTTGCTAAGTATTCTTACACTGTCTGTTAAGTGCTGAGTTTTGCTTGAAGTTCTAAGCTTAACACTGTCTTCTTTATTTAATGAAAATTTCTTAATTGGATACAGGTTTGCCGCCACGGCAGCACAGGGCAGCAACACAAAAATGTTCAATACCCTAGAGGTGCTCAAAACATGCTTTAGGAAGGATGTTCAATACCCTAGAGGTGCCCGAAACAGGCTCTAGGAAGGATCATGAGCAAGGACACTCCGCTGCTATCAAAGTCCAAGTATCTGAAATTAATTGAAGTGACTGGCAAATTAGCAAGAGTGAATGAAAGCCTTCACATGATGACTTTATTCAAAGGTTTTGGAGTTTCGTAGTGTGCATCTATCTTAGCTTCAAACCCAGAGAGTAGTTGTGATGAGCTGAAGCCCTTAAGGCCATGATCAGAGAAAAAGAAGTGCTTAACTGTGCCGCCAATGCAGCAACTCATATCCTTTTTCGTAATTTAATTATTTTTTGCATTCTTTGTTAACTTAGTTTACTCAACATGTTTAGTATGGACACAGACCTGCACACACTGCACTAGCACTAAGAAAAATTAAAATCTAAGTTATTTCATGCCATTCTCTACCACTAACATTAAATAGGTGCCACGACCCTGAGGTAAGAAATCAAGTTAACGGCTAAGTTTCTATTAATGTTGTGCAAGGGGCATATGTACTAGTTAAGTTGTATTGATTTAAGACAAGCAATATTTCGAGTTTGGGGGTGTGTAGAGTGTCCACAAGTTCTATATTTTGTACACATTCCTGCTCTTATTGTTGCTGTTCTTAAGCCCATTAAGGCATAATTAGATGCATTTCATGCATAATAACATTATTTGCTCTTTTACCATGCTTTTATTGAATATTTTATGTTTGATTAAGAAACGATACTATTTTAGTTTAGTTTTTATTTTCAGGTGCTGTAGCTGAGTAGGGGAGGAGAGGACAGGAAAGCTGGGAGTAAAAGGAGCTGTACTGAAACAGTTCCAAGTGACGCCAAGGACGCCGCCGTAGCAGCACTGCCGCCTAAGCAGACGTTAAACCGACTTAGCCAAGATGGGCCGTGATTGAAAGAGGGCAATTCCCTGAGTCCAATGAGCCCAGTCTTGCAATTATCTGAAGCCTGTAGCAGCCTGAGGAGTTGATTAAAGATTGATAAGTAAGATGACTTATCTTTACTTGCTGAAGAAGGCAACGTCCAAAGAGTCCATATTCAAGTAAAAAAGGAGTCATCATTTAATGTAAAGTTACTTTAAGGACTTCTACTCCAAGGAAGACTCAAACTTAGGCCATAAGCCCTATATATACCCATGTATGTGAGGGTATAAGGGCTTGGAGGGATGCACAGATGCATAGATGCATAGCAGAGAGGTAGATAGATAGATTGGAGGTGTTGGAGGTCGCAACCCAACTCTCCTAGGGTTTAGGTCTTTGTATGTGAAGTAGTTGTAAGAAATAATTGTAATTGTTTAAATGTTTTTTTAATAAAATATTTTTAAGTTTGCTTAATACATGTTCTTCACTTCTTCAATTAGTTCCAAAAGTCCAGTTGAGGAAATTCATTTGTCGGGCACGAGAGTGTAAGACTCACGAAAGAATTAAGTATGGTCGCATCATGTTGAGGTGTTGACTAATTCGGCTTAGACGTAAGTTTGAATTTTAGCGGCTAAAAGGAGCAACCAAACGTCGATTGCCTATGTTAGGTTTACGCTGAGATTGCTAGGTATTGCCTACATCACGTGGTGACAGAATCCTTGCCTAGACATAGGGAGGATCACTTCAGAATTGCTCTGCCGAACTTGGAGTATCTACCAGACTTGCCACAAGTTCTTATCTCCATTCCAACTGCCGAGACAGCGAATGTTGCAAGAGTAGAGACCCGATGCGGCCGCGTGACAGGGTCGCAGCCTCAGCCCGCCATTACCCGCCGAGGCAGTAGACCGTGGCAGCGTAAAACACACTTAGGCTTTACAATGCAGTCTACATAGTACTGAGCTGCAAATACCTTACACAATCTATCGACCTTATCTCTCCCCATCATCCATATCATCACTATCTTATTTTATTTGTGTTTTTACTTTTCCACATTCAAAAATTTAATTGTGCATTTACTAAATCCTTGTGCAGTAAAACATTCATAGGAGTCGTTCTAATCCCTATGGGAAATGATATATTTTATACTATAACTTGACAAGAGTGTGCACTTGTGCTCATAAATAGAGAACACCCAAACGCTCTGCAACTACCTACAAGTACATCACTAGATTTTACTCCAGAAGGCAGCACATATATGTATCTTAAAACAGTCCACGTTTTCACTTCATTCACTTACATGGCAGCATAGGTGTATGTACAAATACATATAAAAGCATTCCACTTTTTCACTTATTTAGGATCATGACATCGAGCAACAAGACATTCATATATGTGTATGTGTATGTGTGTGTCATCAACCATACACATTAGAGCACTTCATTGCTCTTTAAAGTTTATACAAGCCAAGTGCCAAAGATCACAAAAGTCATATATATATATATATATATACAAATCCAAGGTTCACATCTGCATGCTTAAACATGACTTTTACATCACTAAGGCCACCACTAGGAAAAATTACAAAACAAGTACAAATATTCATACTTGGAGCTCAAGGGTGTCCTTGTTTCGGGCTCAAGAAACGTGGCTTTAAAGTACTTATAACCTGTTATTTAGGAAGAAGAAAGATGAGAGTATAAGTACACTTGTGTACTTAGTGAGATAGCAAGTAAATTATCAAGTTAGATTTCTTAAATCATCAAGACAAGTACAACCTAACTAGGCTTAAGGTTTAAGTCACCTAGGTAAGGTCTCAAGTATGCAATCATAGCAAGAAGCAAGAAGACATGTCATCAACTCATAATAATCATCATATAGCATATTTCACACCAAGCCATTCGAGTGGCATCCATATCAAAACAACAAAAATCATGCTTCAATCTCAAGTAAACATTACATAGTCATGGCGTCTTAATATCAACCAAAAAGAATCATGTCATGCTTTATCAAGAATTATCAAGTATCTTCAAGCTTATCAAGACTCAAATCAAGCTTTATCAAGAATCATATCAAGTTTGCAAGACTTATCACAATTATTATCTTGCTTATTTAGCACATTTTGCCTTGGTTCATTAGTTAAGTCTAGGTATCGAGTCACCAACCAAACTGTCGCCACAAGATGGTACATTCAGTACTGGTCATTTCCCTCCTACTGTCACCAATTGACCAACAATACATCCCTCCTACTGTCACCTATTAAGGGCCTTAGCCCTGGACCATAGTCCACCCAACAATACATATGAGCTCTAGACTCTAGGCATGCCTTAATACCTATGACTAACTAGTAACCAAGGTCTTTATCATTTTCAAGTCAAGCTTTCATTCATTTAACAAGATTTCAATTCAAGTAGCAACCATTCAAGTCATGTAATCATGCTTTCATTTCAGTAGCAAGCATTCAAGTCATGTAATCATACTTTCATTTCAAGTAACAAGCAGTATGCATGCATTGCATACCTGATACGAATCCGGTTGTGTTGTGACCAAATATGTATGTGTGTTTGCCCGATCGTGACTCAAGTAAGTGTTTAAAAAAACAAAAATGCAGAAATGAGTTGTTTTTAAAGAATAGGTGATGGTGAATTTTGGTATGATGGCAGATACTTAAGATATGATATGAAGGGGGAAATGATAAGATGAATGAGTGAAAATGATATGTGTAAATGGAAGATGGAGTGATGGATGGTGAAATGAAATGATAGTGTAAGTGTGTTGGCGTGAAACAAAGATGAACCAACACTAAAAAGTGATGACACGAACTTTATAAAATTCACAAACCAGAATTTGGGTGGAAGGAGATGGATTGTGACCCACTAGTTATTAACAACTAGGAACCAACAATATAACAAAATGAGATGGGTAGAATGCCACAAGAGTCCACTTGAATCCTATAAAGTTCTTGTAGAACAAGAAAAAGAGAACACTCTCAAAGTTTATAATATGATCAAAAGGTCCCTTACAATAGAAAATGACTGCCTATTTATATGTGTAAGGCAACAGCAAATTGAATGGGCTAGAAAAGGATTAAAGACTCATTATGCTGGTGTTAAAGGCATATAAAAGCTTAGGTTACTCCTTCTCCAATTGATAGCTGAAAAGTTCGCGTTGGATGAGGATGAATGTGGACAACTATGTCGTCCAAAGAAAAAAAACCCATGAGCTGCCAACTTGAGTAACTTGCCATTCATTATCCTTTAATGGGTTGGTGATATTAAAGAGGCAAAATGAAAAAGGATTGAGGTGATTTAAAAGGTGTTAGAAAGGTAAGAAATAAGGAAATAAGTTTGATGAAGACATAAAAACCCCAATCTGTCTGGATCAAAACCAAAAATGGGGAACAAGTTGACTGATGTTTGATCTTGTAAAGAAACAACTTCAAACATGTCTTAAGTGGCCATTGAATTCCATCCTTAAGTGTTGTCCCTTAAATGTTGTTTTAATCCATGCCATTACTCTCCCTTAAAGGATGATAATGAAGGCCTTAGTGGTGTGTCTTCCTTGAGCTAATAACCGATCAGCTTTAAGAAGACTTAATGTAGCTCTTTAAGTGGTGTTAAAGCCTTCAAGTGTGGAAATTTGTTCTCTTCAATTGCATGATAACCGGTCAGCCTTGATGTGTCTTCAAGTGCCTTCAATTGGTGGTAAAAGCCTTGTGTATCTTGAGAAGATGATCAGTCATTTGTCAATTGAATTCTCTAATTACAACACATTAAACAACCATTAGATAACAACTTTGCTTAAAAAACGAAAGTAAATGCCAAAACAATTTTAATGAGCTAGTTAAATTAATGAAACTAGCTGCATAGAATGAACTAATTTAGCTAAATAACTAGCACACTAAATGACTCAAAATCATAAGAAAACTAACATGAATTAAGAAACTGACACACATTAAGTAAACTAACATGCTTAAATGTTCTAGACAAGCATAAACGAATCAGAATGCTTAGTTGAACATTAAGCCTTATTTATTCATGCACACATGCTGAAATTAAATATATATATATATATATATATATATATATATATATATATATATATATATATATATATATATATATATATATATATATATAACTTAAGAAAAACTAATGCAAACTCATGCACGAGTAGGATGTTGCATTGTTCAATCAAAGCTGGTGTTTCTCCCTTCAAGTTCAAGCTTCGACTGAACAAATTTCCCATAGCTTCTTGGAACTTCTTGGACCTAGCACGAGTCATAGGTCCACTAGGAAATTCCTTCGGGTCCTTGCGGGTTGTGATCACATCAATACCTTAGCTAGCAAGCAGCGTGCCTACTTCATACCTTTGGCATTTCCAAAGCGGCGTGCCTTATTCTTACCTTAGGCATTTACAAGCTATGCAAGATGAACATGCATTTACAAAGCAATTACCAAAGCAAGAATAACTACCTAGCATGACATCAAACAATCAAACAAATCATGGCAGCAAACAAGATTATCAAGCAAGTTATTCCTTCTTCCTTTATTTTACCAAGTTTGCAATTAATCAATTTACATGGCATATCAAGAATAAAGGATTGGTTAGGACCTAAAGTTCTAACCCTAAGGGAGCTATACTCACAATCTCCAAGCTTAATGTTGATCTCTTATCCAAATTCCCTTGCCTTTTCTCTTTTCTTAATCAGCCCTCTCTTCCTCCACACAATTCTCCTCTGGTTCTAGCAAATGTACAAAAATTGTACATTAGTATATGCACACAATTTACACATACATAATAGCAAAGTAAGTACAATGTTTACCCTACTTTAGCTATTATTTTTCTTTATAATTTTTCATACTTGAATCCATTTTAATTTCAAGACTACCTTAAGCTTAATTTAAGGCAATGCTGGACAACATTAAGGTCCCATAACTGTTTTTCAAGACAGTTTCATATTAGGCAATAAAACAGTGTCAAACTGTCCAGGCCGCTGCTGTCTGGCAGTTTGCACACCTTCACTTTAAACTAGCATATCTCCTAAACCGTACATCAGAATTTCGATTACTTTACACCGTTAGAAATATTATTAAATCCTCTTTAAAATGGTGTAATGCTTGCATTTTTGTGCCCATCCAATCGATACAGTTTATTACTCGAAGTTAGGGTATCCATAGATTCTGAACAACTGGCATTGTCCAACCATTTTATTTATAGTTTTTAACACAGAGTCCAGAATTGGATTCCGTTGTCTCCTAGTGAAAGTATACATACAGAAGTACAATCCACCAAAATTTTAGCCCTTAAATATAAGTGTGTGATTTTTGGTGAATTTTTGAAGTTACTGCCCAGAATAGAACATTTTGGGCAGATTTTACCAACTTTCATTTTAAGCTCCTAAAATGTCATGTACAAGATTTTAACAAGCCAATTTAGTGCCAAAACATTTTCTAACATGTCTAGATTGATCTTAATCAGTTTTTACCCCTGTTAAAACAGAGCATGTTTCCAATTCGCCCCAATTAACATGTGTGCACTGTTTTACCTAGTAAAACAGTCTCATGTGCTACCAAGCTTAATTCCATGCCTATTTTCATTTTCACATATATCCTAAATCAATTCCCAACAACTTAATCATGTACACACTTATTTTTTTCTAGCAACAAGCCTCATTTTAGCGATTACACCATTTTTACCTAGTAAACACTTTCATCTTACTTCCTTTTCATTATCATGCTCGTTTTCACTTTCTAGTAACATAAGGAGTCATTCAAGTGTTTTTTCTAAAATTTCCAGCAACTATGGTTCATTTTAAAGCATGCGTGAAAACTTGGTTTGAGCATCTAAGTACGTCACTAGCCACGCACACTACTATTCATGCATTAGTCATCAACTAGTATGAATCCTACATGCTTTCAAAATTTTCAGCAAGCAAATCACTATAATAACACCTCTTTACATGATTTTAAAGAAGGTAAAAGAGTCCATTACCTTCCCAACAAGCTTAGCTAGCCGAATCCAACTCCTTTTTAAGTTTGGATCACAAAATCACCATGGAAGCTCTCTAGAGCTTTCTCTTAATTCTCTCTCTTTTCTTTTAGGTGTTTTGGTGTATAATGAGAAAGAAGGAGAGAGTATTACCCAAGTAAGTGGCCGACCAAGGGGAGAGAGGGGTGGACACATGTAATGCCCACTCTTTAAATTTTAATTAGCATGCAAACCTTAAGTTTTTAAACTATGCATTTTAGCCCCTTTTAATTTGGCGCCTCACTTTTCTTTTCCTTCAATTTTGGTCACTAACCGATTCTCCCTTCTTTTTATTTTAAATTTTGGCACTACATTGCTAATTCTTCCAATGTAGTTCTTAATTCCTATTATTAATGTTTGCTTTCTTATTAATTTAGTCCTTACTAGGTTTTCACTTCTCTTTTCTTTTAATTATAACCTTAATGTTTTCTAATTAAGGTTTAATTAAACTTAGTTAGATTCATGATTAGTAGCCATAATACTAATAGGCCCTATTTGGGGTGTTACAAAATCACCGACCAACCGTATCATAATCACACGAACTAAAATTGTGCGAATGTCCTTATTTGTAAATGTGGGAAACCACCCAACTCAAGCCTATCCACTATGCATGGCAGAAAGTATTTTGCTTTCCATGCTCTGCATTTCCAATAGTGGAAACGTGGGAAACGGTTCTCCACGAACCAACAATTATAACATTCTCTCACTTGATTCGTATTATCCATTAAAACATAATGTATGAATCGTGGCGATATTTTCTCTTAGAATTTGAGTAGTATCTTCCATGTATCACAATCATCAAGTCTCAACGCATTTAGCCCAAAATACTTAATGAATAAACCCAATGTTTATTCTAGGTCCAAACTTTAGTAACATTTCTCGAAACAATTAACTTAATGTGTACACAATAGATATGAGAAATATCAAACTTTATTAGAGTTTCAATAGAATCGTTCTTACAACGAAGATTTACAAAGTGGTTGTTAAGTGTTCAAAAGTTCTATTTTGTGACCATTTTTACTCATAAAATTGCTAGACTTAGGCTCATATTAGTTGCATAACTAGCCATTCATGCATGTTTGCATTGTTTCCTTGGTGGTCTTGTTTAAATTTATGTTTTTCTTAGTTTTGGTGGAAAAGATAATGCTCGAGGTTGTTTTGTGTGTGCAGGATTAATGTCCGGGAAAAACTGGAAGTTGTCATGGCAACCTAGGAAGGACCTGCCGAAAAAGTTGTCGTGGCAACCCAAGAAGGACATGTCGAACCAGATGCCACGACAACCGCCAAAAAGAGATGACGAGGCAAAGTGGTAGCCGATTTGATGAGAGGACAAATCTGACTTAATCTGGATAGGCGGCGTGGAGAAAAAGAGTTGAAAGTTCATGAAGAGGTAAAAAAAATTAAATTCCAAGAAAATATGAGGAGTTTTAGTTGGAATAAAATTAAAAGAGATTTAATATTTCTTTTATTTAATTTAATTCCAACTTAACTTCCTTCTCAAGAAAGACTTTAACCTAGCCATCTCCTATATAAAGAAGGTCAAGCCGCCAACTTCATGTGAGAGATCAATTGGAGAGAGTTCGACTAGGGGGCTGTGCGATATCTTCTTCTTCTTCTTTATTCTATTCGATTCATGTTTGGGGATTATTCCTTGTATATCTTTCGAAACCCAGTCATGAATTGATGTGAATTGGCTTGGGTTATTTTGGGTTTGTGGTTTTGATAAACGATTAGATTTATTTAGGTTTTGAAGTTGCAATTTTAATTCATGGTTTGTTCATTCTTGGTTTTTAATCTTGTTTGCGAGTGAATTGGGAGAGGATCTCATGAAACTATCTATTTATCTAATATCGGGAGAGTTGGATTCACGAAACGAATGAGCATGGTCTTTATTCAATCAAAATGATGGTAAAGATTAATTCGGCTTAGGAATAATTTTTGGATTGCAACGGCTAAAAGGAACGCAAGATCGGTTGTTGTCCACCCTTGGTTCAAGCTGGGAGATATTATCAAGGCTTGCACAATCAACTAGTATTTCGACTTAGGGATAAGAAGAAATCATTGAAGAACTCTTCGCCGAACCTTGAAGGTTGTTGTTCGTTTCCAAGGCAATTGCACCATTTCCACATTGCCCCGGCATCCACTTCGCGTATTGCCAAGGCAATCATCGAGTTTCTTCATTGCCCGGGCATCGATTTCACTCATTGTCGCAACATAGGTTTCTTTTCTTCATTGCCCTGGGATCGCCTTAACTCAATGCCCTGGCAATATGATTGCTGCCACTACCCAAGCAATTGATTCATTCTTTCACTCAATTACCAAGACGGTCCATTCAATTATCACTCCTCAAATTCAAGATAACTCGGCCTCTTCTCTCTTATTTGATTTCCTCTATCTTTTACTTTTATTGTTCTTTAGTTTAATTGTTAGTTAGAACTCTTCCTATCACCTATTTGTGTTTTTATTTTTTACAGTGTGATAACTAAAGCAAAGTGGCCCAAACCAATCCCTGTGGAGACGATACTCGATACTCATATCACTTTATAACTTGCGACGTGTATACTTGCACAATTGCGTAGCACTTATTACACGCAACAAGTTTTTGGAGCCGTTGCCGGAGATTTGCAATAGTGACTTTGTTTTTATTTTCTTGCACATTTTTTACTTTTTACTGTTTAGTTTCTAAAGGGTTAACAAAATTTGGGTTTGCATTGGTGTATGAACAAGGCAAATCCAACAACTCCAAATTATCCCCTTGACCCAGAAATTGAACATACCTACCGTAGACTCGGAAAAAAACTGAGAGCAGCAATGTGAGATCAAGTCGGCAATAATAATGCGAATGGAAATCAGATTACCGCGGCAGGAGATGGAGCGATCAAGTCGGCAATAACAATGTGAGACCATTGTCGATATCCAAGGCATCAGTCCGACATTGTGCATGCATAAAATCCTCTTGGAGGATGACCATAAGCCGACAATTGATGCCCAAAGACGACTGAATGAAGCTATGCGAGAGGTGGTACGAAAAGAAATCATCAAGTGGCTTGATGCCGGAATAATTTATGCCATCTCAGATAGCAAGTGGGTGAGCTCGGTGCAATGTGTACCCAAAAAGGGAGGCATAATCGTGGTAACAAACAAGGACAACGAGCTAATCCCAACCAAGTCTGTGACCGGTTAGAGGGTTTGTATCGACAATCGAAAGCTTAATAAGGATACCCGGAAGGACCACTTCCCCTTACCCTTTATTGACCAAATGTTAGATAGATTAGCGGGGAAGCCTTACTATTGTTTCCTTGATGGCTACTCAGGTTATAACTAGATTGCAATCGCACTGGAGGATCAAGAGAAAACAACCTTCACATGCCGATACGGAACATACGCTTTTCGAAGAATGCCATTTGAACTGTGCAATGCTCCAGCAACATTCCAGTGGTGTATGATGGAAATATTTTCGGACATGGTGAAAGATTTCCTGGAAATATTCATGGATGACTTTTCTGTCTTTGGGGACAGTTTCGATGATTGCTTGGGCAATTTGAAGAAGGTGCTTGAAAGATGTGAAGAGGCAAACCTCATATTAAACTTGGAAAAATGCCACTTCATGGTGGATAAGGGCATAGTGTTGGGACACAAGGTTAGCTGTCGCGGCATAGAGGTTGACAGAGCCAAAATTGAAGTTATTGAAAAACTGCCGCCACACACCCAGTCAAGGGAATAAGAAGTTTCTTAGGGCATGCAGGATTTTATCGAAGATTCATTGCCAATTTCTCAAAAATTACTAAACCCTTGTGTCTCCTGTTGGAACAGAATCGTGCCTTTGACTTTAACATTGAATGTACTAAAGCATTCATGATACTGAAGGAAAAGCTAGTAACAGCCCCAATAGTGCAGCCACCAGACTGGAGCTTACCATTTGAGATAATGTGCGATGCCAGTGATTATGCTGTCGGGGTAGCACTAGGGCAGAGGAAGGAGAAAATCTTCCATGTGATCTACTATGCCAACAAAATTCTAAATGATGCCCAGATAAATTACACCACAACAGAGAAGGAGTTACTAGCAGTGATGTTTGCAATTGACAAGTTTCGACCATATATACTTGGAAAAAAAGTGGTGGTCCATACAGATCACTCAGCATTCAAATATCTGTTCACCAAGAAGGATGCCAAGCCAAGATTGATACGTTGGATTCTACTGCTGCAAGAATTCGACATTGACATCAAGGACAAAAAGGGAACAGAAAACCATGTAGCAGATCACTTGTCAAGACTGGAGATGGGACAGAATCAAGAGAAAGACAAGACCAACATACTAGAAACTTTCCCAGACGTGCAGTTATTCACTGCCACCAGCACTGCCGCGACAGCCCTGGTGGCAGGTAAGCTTCCTGAAACCCCTTGGTATGCTGAAATTGTCAATTACATTGTAAGTGGTTTATTACCTCCTTAACTTAATTATCAAGCTAGGAAGAGGTTCCAAAATGATGCAAAACATTTTATTGGGACGAACCTCTTTTCTTTAAGCATTGTGCATATTAGATCATCAGGAGATGCATACCACAAGAGGAACAGAAAGAAGTGCTTCACCACTGCCATGCTGCCCCTTATGGAGGAAACTTGGGAGGAAATAAAACTGCTACCAAGGTTCTGCAATCTGGGTTCTATTGGCCTACATTGTTCAAGGATGTACAAGCTTTTTACAAGAGCTGTGATAAATGCCAAAGGACCATTCCCAGTCTCCCGCGGGAATCTATACATCCTGCTGGAAGTAGACTATGTGTCTAAGTGGGTAGAAGCTATCGCCACTCAAAAGAACGATGCCAAGACCGTGCAAAGATTTCTCCACAAGCACATCTTCTCAAGGTTTGGCATCCCAAGGGCGATCATTAGTGATGAGGGTAGGCACTTTGACAACAGGGTAATTGCTAGTGCACTAAAGAAATACGGAGTAAAGCACAGAATCACAACAGCATATCACCCTCAAACCAATGGGTAGGCCGAAATCTCAAATAGAGAAGTGAAGAACATCCTAGAAAAGATGTTAAAACCAACTCGAAAGGACTGGTCTCTTCACCTAAATGATGCACTCTGGGCCTACAGGACTGCATTTAAAACGCCATTGAGAATGTCACCCTACCGACTCATCTACGAAAAAACTTGTCATTTACCTGTCGAGATAGAACATAAAGCATATTGGGCTATCAAGACAGTTAACATGGACTGGGACAAGGCAGGGCAGAAAAGGCTACTTGACTTGAATGAAATTGAAGAGATTCGAGCCATGGCCTACGACAACGCCAAAATCTACAAGGACAAAACAAAGAAGTGGCACGACAGAAAACTGCTTCCACGACAGTTCTGCCCAGGGCAGAAGGTGTTGTTGTTTAACTCTAGGTTGAAGCTCTTTCCAAGAAAGCTTAAATCTAGGTGGTCTGGCCCTTTCCAAGTAGTCCAGGGTTTTCCCCATGGTGCCATTACAATTAGATCAATCATGGATGGACACCAATTCAAAGTCAATGGACAAAGGCTAAAGCACTATTAGGGGACTGAAGCCTCAAGGATGCATGAAGTAGTTACTTTAGGAGATGCCCCTCCAAGCAACCCTAATTTAACTTAGTTTTATTTTATTTTATTTATTTATTTTTTAGGAAATAAGATTTTAATATATTGTTTATATTATTTTTCAGGTAAATAAAGGAAGCAAAGCAAAGAGGAGGAATGAACCAGCCCACCACATTCACAATAGCCCATAAAGCCCAATGTAACAAACCTGTCGTGACAGCCTGTTCTAGCTGTCGCGGCAGACGCGGAAAATATAGCCTGTCACGGAGCTGTCGCGATAGACATGGAAACGCGTAACAGACGCGCAGCAGACACGGAAACGCGTGACAGACGTGTCAGGAAATTGCGTGATAGCTGGCCCCGTTATTCGCGCCATCCGTTACAATTCCAACAGGCAGAAAATCTTGTTCTATATAAACCTCTACTTCCATTTCATTTTCACCTCATTCTCATTCTCTCTACTTTGCTTTCAAGAATTTTAGCTCTCAGAAAATTTTCATTTATTTTTCCACAGTTTCCTCGCAATGACTACTCGATCAACCCGAAGGAGTGCTGCCTCCACCTCTGCCACGACAGCCTCTACACCAAGCCACAGCAAAATCCCCAGTAGGTTTGCATCAGCAGACTCGGAGAAGAGATACTACATCTCTTTCCAGAAACGAGAGATGTGGGAGGAGAGAGGCTTCACATACACCAAAAAGACAGGAGACCTAGGGCTCGAAAGCTTTATCTCCAAGAGAATTATTTCCCTCAAATGGCAGATGTTTGCCGTCCAACTAGAGGAAATGAACGTCACCCTGGTCCGGGAATTTTATGCTGCTATCCCCTCCAAAGATGCCACGACAGTGACTGTCAGGGGTAAAGAAATCCCCCTTGAACCAGCCTACATCAACATACTGTATGGTATTTTTGTGGGTAGAAAGGAAGATGCACACAGGAAGTTTGTCAACAGTCTGTCGCCGGCAGACTACGATGGCATCATGGCAGACTTAACGGAAGTAGGCACCCAATGGAACGACGATCCCAAGCACAGATGGACAGTATGAAGGACCCAACTCACACCGGCAGCAAAACTCTGGAACCATTTTGTAAAGAAACGCCTTATGCCAACATCGCACAACACAACGGTAGACCGACAGAGACTTGCCCTCGTACATTCGATCATCAATGAGCGGTAGGTCAACGTTGGCAGATATATCCTCAACGGTATTTTTGAGTGTGCACTCAGACCAATGGGCCCCCTTTTCTTCCCCTACCTCATCACCTCTCTCTTTCGTGCAAATAAAGTGTCGGAAATCGATGAAGACGTAAGAGTCCAAGGCAAGTGATGGACGCAACAGAACATATACAGCCTTATGGAACTGAAGCCAGCAACCCCTTTGGCCTATGTAGATCCATCTGCCGCGACAGAACCAACAACTGAGCCTGATTCCACAGAGCCTGTCGCGGCAGAGCCTGAGCAGACCGAGGCCGCACAACCGACATATACCTCCAACCAAATCTTGCACATGCTAAAGAAGATGGAGGAACGACAACTGGGCTTCATGTGATTCATGAGGGATTTCATTATTGCCACGGTAAACTTCATTAAAGTTGATTTAAATTATCCCAACGTGTGGTTTCCCTCTTTCCCAGAAAATCTTTTTACCACCCTTACACCTACTGCCAACCCTAGAACGCCCACACCAACTGATGCCTCCACCACACCACCTGCCACGACCGGAGATGGCGACAGGCGATCTGCCACTCCTCGAGGAAAAAAACGGAAGGAACCACTACCGGAGATCGATCCGAAGTACTTTGAAGTTTTCTCTTCATCCTCAGTCTGGCAGGATGACTCTGACTCGGAGTCATCTGTCGTCCGGGAATTAGCCAAAGACTTCCCTCCAATGAAGAAGAAGAAGATGAATGAAACTGTTGAGGGACCCTGTAACGAAAGATCGGACGGCAGCAGCAGCAGTGACGACGAACTCGAGGTCCTGGACAAGGCCCCAAAGATCTCACCTACCCGAGTCCAGCCACCTCGAGAGGCCAAAAAGAAGGTAGCCTCACCATCTCCCACTCCCAAGCCAGCCTCTACCACCAACGTGACTGCCCGCTGGCCGCTCCGAATCAGCAGCGACAACAACTCATCAACTTAAGTTCTTTTATGATGTCTCTGTTGTTTATTTTATCTATTTGTGATGTTTTCCTTTGAGTGTTTTTCATTTTTATTTTGTTGTCATGCATTGAGGGCAATGCAACCCTTGAGTTTGGGGGTAGGCAGTCCTCTGTTACTTAAATGAACTTTTTAATTCGTGTCTAATCTTAGTTATTTTCATCAAAAAAAATTGGCTTAAGTCTTTGACCTGCACTTACCTGCCGCGACATTCTTTGTCGTGACAGTGCCTTTAGGATGTTTTAGGAATTATTTAGAGCCTTGCTATAGTTCTGAACTCCAAAAACATTTTTTTGTGACTTATATGATGTCTAGACTACTGTTAGTGAACTAGAGTAGAAAAGCTTAATCACTCGATATGCCCTTAGAGGTGCCCAACACTGGCTCTAGGAAAAGAATAAAAGAAAAGAAAAACTTAGACTCAGTTGCCCCTAGAGGTGCCTAAAACCGGCCTTAGGAAGATAGCTAGAGGTGCCCAAAACATGCTCTAGTAAAAAAACAAAATAAGAAAAACTTGAGTCTAATTTCGAAAAAACTAAAGGAGCCTAAGAATTGCCTCCAAGAAAAAAATTAGTTTGGCATAAAAATCAAGTGAGTAGCATAACTATTCTAGTTGCTAAAAGAGTCTAGGCACGTATTTTTTCACAAAACATGCACACACTTGCACAAGAATTATAGCATTGTTCCGGATAAATCCATAAACAACCGAAAGGGTACTGCTCTTGATAGTGAAGGGGTTGTAGGTAATGGTAGTTCACTGAATTAAGCCAAGCCAAAAAGATTTCATTCTTAGTTAGGTTGCATCTGCTTGAGGACAAACATCAACTTGAGTTTGGGGGTGTGTTGAGTGCATAAAAGTTCTATATTTTACCCCTCATTTACCCATATTTTTGCTGCACTCAAGCATGATTTATTGCACTTAGGACAGATTTTTGCATACATATCACAATCAGATAAAACCGCACAGATGCTGCTGAATTTGGTCACTATTGCAGGTATCTGCTGCGGCAGCATCCAGGGCAGCAAAGGAGCAGAGGCGAGTTGCGGAGCTGGAGTTGAAGGACAAAGAACATAGCATGTCGTGACATCTGCCGCGGCAGCGATGACGACAGAAAGACACTGAGGTGGAAAAGCAAAGAGGGGTTCGATAGATAGAGAATTGTGAGCCGGTCTGTCGTGGATCACTCCTATATTTTTCTGAGCCTTGAAGCAGAAGGAAGGTCGGGTCAAAAGTTCGAGGAATAAAGTCAAAGCAAGAAAAGAGGACGAAATAAAGACATCTACTCAGAAGATTTAGTCTCTAATAGAATTGTACTCTAATATAAACTTGTATTCTTGCCATATTAGAAAACTTGGACCCAAGGCCTATATAAAGGCATGTAATTCGACCTAGAGAGGGATATCTAGCTCCTAGCCGTCTTCCCCCAAAAACCTAGTCGTTTCTCTCTCTCCATCATGTTCTAAACTTCCCCGAGGGCTAAGGGTTGATCTTGTAAAGTAGTTTTAAGGATTGTATTGTTCTTAGGTTTTTTCGTTCAATTAATAAAAGCTTCAAGTTTATTTACTATGGTTTTCAATATCTCATAAGAGTATCGGGAGAGCATTGTGAGGTAATCTATTTGCTTAATATCGGGAGAGTTAAGCATACGAAAGGAGTAAATACGTGTTTTCTAGCTTATGGTTAAACCATCTTGGCTTAGGGATAAGTACAAGGTTAAGTGGCTAAAGAAGAATTCACAAACATTGGTGTTCATCCTTTGATTCACGCCAGGAGGTATTATCCAAGACGTGTTCATCAACAGAACTTGGGCCTAAGGATAGGACAAGTCACAACAGGGATTCTTGCCAAACTTGAAGTACGGAGTTGTTGATCGATGCCGCGACATCGACAGACCTCTGCCGCGATAGGTGCTGTCGTGACAGGCACGACGACAGAAGCAACGGAAGTTCCTCTGAACAGTGCAACACCTGCACTGCTGAGCAAATCAATACCGGCCTATTCTCTCAACTTGATTGCCTTATCTTTTACTTTAGTTATTACTCAAGATTTATCCAAACAATCATTTAAACTTATTTCTTTTATTGTGCAGCAATCTAAGGATAAAGTTATTTCCAGTCCATGTGGAGACGATATCCGATACTTTGTATCACTTTATTACTTGCGACGTGTACACTTGCACTACATTGCAGTGTTGAGTGCATAAAAGTTCTATATTTTACCCCTCATTTACCCATATTTTTGCTGCACTCAAGCATGATTTATTGCACTTAGGACAGATTTTTGCATACACATCACAATCAGATAAAACTGCACAGATGCTGCTGAATTTGGTCACTTTTGCAGGTATCTGCTGCGGCAGCATCCAAGGCAACAAAGGAGCAGAGGCGAGTTGCAGAGCTGGAGTTGAAGGACAGAGAACACTGCCAGTCGTGACATCTGTCGCGGCAGCGATGACGACAGAAAGACACTGAGGTGGAAAAGCAAAGTGGGGTCCGATAGATAGAGAATTGTGAGCCGGTCTGTCGTGGATCACTCCCATATTTTTCTGAGCCCTGAAGCAGAAGGAAGGTTAGGTCAAAAGTTCGAGGAATAAAGTCAAAGTAAGAAAAGATGACGAATTAAAGACATCTACTCAGAAGATTTAGTCTCTAATAGAATTGTACTTTAATTTAAACTTGTATTCTTGCCATATTAGAAAACTTGGACCTAAGGCCTATATAAAGGCATGTAATTCGACCTAGAGAGAGATATCTAGCTCCTAGCCGTCTTCCCCCAAAACCCTAGTCATTTTTCTCTCTCCATCATGTTCTAAAGTTCCCCGAGGGCTAAGGGTTGATCTTGTAAAGTAGTTGTAAGGATTGTATTGTTCTTAGGTTTTTCCGTTCAATTAATAAAAGCTTCAAGTTTATTTACTCTGGTTTTCAATATCTCATAAGAGTATCGGGATAGCATTGTTGCATGTAAATAGAACTATCGCGAATAGTGCAAGTGTACACGACGCAAGTAGTAAAGTGATACGGAAGTATCGAATATCGTCTCCACATGGACTGCGCTAGTAGCTTTAACCTTGGTTTTCTGTACAAGAGGGAAAAGAAAGAGTTTAAATTGTTGTCACGAAATAATAAAGAATACTAAAAATAAGAGATGAAATTATTCAGAGTAAAGAGTAGGCCGGTATTGATCTGCTCCGTAGTGCAGGTGTTGCACAGTCTAGGACTTCTCTGTTCTGTCGTAGCGCGGCTAGCGCCTGTCGCAGCAGCACCTGCTGCGGCAGCGGTCTGTTGTTGTCGCGGCAGCGAACACACAACTCCATACTTCAAGCTTGGAAAGAATCCTTGTTGTACCTTGGCATATCCCTAGGTCCAAGTCTGTCGATGAACACGTCTTTGATGATACCTCCCGACGTGAATCGAAGGATGAACACCGATGTTGTTGAATTCTTCCTTAGCCACTTAACCTCGTCCTATCCCTAGGTCTGAGATAGTTCAACCATAAACTGGAGAACCCGTACTTATTCCTTTCGTATACTTAACTCTCCTGATATTAATTAAATGTATAACCTCGCAATGCTCTCCCGATACTCTTGCAAGATGTTGAAAACCATAATAAGCAAACTTGAAGTCTATTTTATTGAACAGAAAAATTCCTAAAACAAAGCAATCCTTGCAACTACTTTACAGAATCAACCCTTAGCCCTGGGGGAAGTTTAGAACATGATGAGAAGGGGGAAAACGACAAGGGTTTAGGGGAAGACAGCTAGAGAATAAGATATCTCCTCCCCTAGGTCGAATTACATGCCTTTATATAGGCCTTGGGTTCAAGCTTTCTAATATGGCAAGAATACAAGTTTAAATTAAAGTGCAACTCTATTAAAGACTAAATCTTCAGAGTATATGTCTTTAATTCGTCCTTCCTTCTTGCTTGGAGTTTCTTCCTTGAACTTTGGGCTTGGCCTTCATTCTGATCTAGGGCTCAGAAAAATATGAGAGTGCTTCACGACAGACCAGCTTAATTTCCTCTTTCTGTTGAGCTCCATTTTACTTTTTCCCTTCACCATTGATGTCGTCCGTAGCTGCCATGGCAACGGCCTTGGCAGCATCCTTCTTCTCGGCTGCAGTCCAGTATTCCAGCTCTGCTTCTCTGCTGTCATGAGTCTGCTACAGCAGCTACTTGCAAAAGTAACCAAAATCAGCACTAACTGTGCCTTTTTGTATAATTGTGATGTATGAATGAAATCTATCCTAAATGCGATGAAATATGCTTCAATGCAGTAGAAATATGGGTTAAATAGGGGGTAAAATATAGAACTTTTACACACTCAACACACCCCCAAACTCAAGTTTTTTCTTGCCCTCAAGCAATTAAAATCTAAAAAAAAAATTTGTTTGGCTTAAAACAGTGAACTTTTCATTACCTACCATGCATTCCCTATTGTGAGCAACACCCTGTCGGATAATTCAGGATTCATTCAGAACCTTGCTATAATTCTCGTGTAGTGTGTGCATGTTTTGTGAACAATTATATGTCTAGACTCACTTAGTTTACTAGAATAGCTAAGCTTCTAACTTGAATTTTTTATGCCAACTTTCATCTTTTTGGAGGCAATTCTTAGGCTCCTTTAGTTTTTACTTTGACTCGATTCACTTTTCTTAATTTAAGTTTGACTAGAGCCGGTTTCGGGCACCTCTAGCTAACTTTCTAGAGCCGGTTTTGGGCACCTCTAGGTGTATTGAGTCTATTTTTTCTTAACTTCTTTTCCTAGAGCCAGTGTTAGGCACCTCTAGGGGCAACTCAAGTGTTAAGCTTTTCCTTATTCTAGTTCACCAGTAGAGTTCTAGACAGTATAAAAGTCACAAAGGGTGTTTTAAGAATCAGAGCTATAGTAAGGCTCTAAACTGCTCCTAAAACTATCCTAAAGGCACTGCCACGACAGAGGCTGTCACGGCAGGTAAGTTCAGTTCAAAGACTTAAGCCAAAATTTTCAATTTTCTCCATTTTTTAAGCAAAAATAAACTAACACTTAGACATAATAGACACTTCATTAATGGAGGGATGCCACCCCCAAACTCAAGGGTTGCATTGCCCTCAATGCATGCTGACAAAATGAAAAAGAAAAGGAAATAAAAACAACATCACAAATATAACAAAATAGCAGACAACAAATATACAAAAAGAAACTTGAATTTTTAAGCGTTGTCGTCGCTGCTGCTGCTGCTACTATTGATCGGAATCTACCGGCGGGCAGTGACTTTCCTCGTTGGTGCCGGAAGATGGCTGGGAGAGGCAGAGGTGTTCTTTTTCTTGGCTTCCCTCAGAGGTTGGATGCGGGTCGGTGAGGGTAGTTTCTCTATAACCTGAACCTCCTCCGAAGAGCTGCTGCTGTTGCTGCTGCTGGATTTCCCTTGGCTGGATGGTCCGACTCCGGTGTTTGGTTTCTGCCGCTTCATTTGGGTGAACTCTTTGGACAGGTTCCTCTTGACAGAGGGCTCGTTATCGGATTCCTCCCAAATTGACGAAGAGGAGAACCCAGCTATGTACGCGTCAAGGTCGGACAAGGGCTCTTTTCTCTTTGTTCCCCTGGCAGATACTGTGGCAGTGTGGCTGCCGCCTGCAGCTGTCGTGACCGGGGTTGGGGTGGAAGCGGTAGACAGTGTTCTCGGTGTGTCAGCAGGGGTAGGGGTATGGGCAGAGGTGGGGGCAGCAAAATAATGATCGGGGAAAGCAGGAAACAGTACATCTGGAAAATTTAAATTGGTTTTAATGAAATGTACCATTGATGTTGTGAAGTCTCGAATAAAGCTCATCAAGCCTAGCTGTCGTTCCTCCATTTTCTGCAGGGCAGCAAGGATTTGGGTTGAGGAGTCTGCTGGGGGAGCTACTGCAGTGGGCTGCCTTTGTTCTGTGGCGGCAGGCTCTGTCTGGGTAGGCTCTGTCGGCTCACCTGCCGCGACAGAAGGGTTGAAGCTGGATATTGGTGTGGCAGCCTTTAGCTCCATCAAACTAAGAATGTTCCTCTCCGTCCATCCTTTTCCTCGGATTAATAACTCCTCAGCAGCTTCAGGGATGTTGTGGCCACGACAAAGGGCTGTTATGAGGTAGGGGAAGACGAGTGGTTCCGATGGCCGGTATGCACAATCCAAAATTCCCTCCCGAGCATATCTACCAACATTAATGGGTCTCTCGTTTAAAATTGAATGGATGAGAGCTAACCTTGGTTGATCAAACGTGTTGTTGTGTGAGGAGGGCATAATCCTCTTCTTGACAAATGCGTTCCACAGCTTGGCTTCGGGGGTGAGTTGCATTCGTTTCACCGTTCTTGGATGTTTGGGGTCGGTATTCCATTCGGTGCCTTCCTCGGTGAGTTCTTCCATGACAGCATCATAATCCGCTGCTTCCAAGCTCTCCACAAATCTCTGGTGCCCATCTTCTCTTTAGCCGGCATAGAATCCATATAGGGTGTTGATATATTCTAGCTCAAAGGGTACTTCCTTCCCACGAACTGTCACTGTTGTTGCCTCCTTGCTGCCGATGGCAGCATAAAATTCTCGGACTAAGGTGACGTTCATCTCTTCTGGTTGCTCGGCAAACATCTGCCACTGTAGAGCTCTGATCTTACGGGCAATGAATGGTTTGAGCCCGAGATTCTCCGTTCGTTGGCTGTAAATGAAGCCTCTCTCCTCCCACATATCTCTGACCTGGAAGGAGCTGGGAGTTGCTGCTGCGGAGGCAGATCCTGAGGCAGCACTGTGTCGGGTATTTCTGGTACTCATGGTTGCAAGGGTCTGTAGAAATAAACTGAAAGCAAATGAAATTCTAGCGAGGAAACAAGTAGAGAGAGTAAAAGTGAGTGAAAAATGAATAGTAAAACGGGGTTTATATAGATGAGGAGTTTGCTGCCCATTGGAGCTATAACGGCAGGCGCGAATAACAGGGCCAGCTGTTACGCGTTTTCTGACGCGTCTGTCACGCGTTTCCGTGTCTGTTGCGCGTCTATTACGTGTTTGCGTGTCTGTCGCGACAGCGTGTTGACAGGCTGGATTTTCCGCGTCTGTCGCGGCAGCTATAACGGCAGGCTCCTATTTTGGGCTTTTTGGGCTGATGGTGGGATGGTGGGCTGAGTTCACTTCTCCCCTTCTCCTTGTCTCCTTTATTTCCTAAAATCAATTAAAATAAAGACTTAGTTCCTAAAATTAAATAAATCTAATTACCTAATAAATATATATATATATATATATATATATATAAAATGAAATTAGGTTAAATCAGGGATGCCAGGAGGGGCATCTCTTAAAGTAACCACTTCTTGCATTCTTGGGGCTTCAGCCCCCTTATAATGATTCAATCTCTGTCAGTTGACTTTAAATTGGTGCCCGTATTTCAAGGATCTGATTGTGATGGTACCATGGGGAAAAACTTGCACCACTTGAAACGGGCCGGACCATCTAGATTTCAACTTTCCTGGGAAGAGTTTCAACCTAGAGTTGAATAACAACACAAGCTGCCCTGGGCAGAACTGTCGTGGCAGCAGTTTCTTGTCATGCCACTTCTCGGTCTTGTCTTTGTAAATCCTTGCGTTGTCATAGGCCATTGCTCGAATTTCTTCGATCTCATTCAAGTCAAGTAGCCTTTTCTGTCCTGCCTTTTCCAAGTCCATATTCACTGTTTTGATGGCCCAGTATGCTCTATGCTCTATCTCAACAGGTAGATGGCATGTTTTTCCATAAATCAGTCGGTAGGGTGACATTCCCAATGGAGTTTTAAACGTTGTTCTGTAGGCCCATAGTGCATCATTGAGGTGTAGAGACCAGTCCTTTCGAGTTGGCTTGACCATCTTCTCAAGAATGTTCTTTACCTCTCTGTTGGATATTTCAGCATGTCCATTGGTTTGAGGGTGGTAAGCTGTTGCGAGCCGATGTTTGACACCATATTTCTTTAAGGCAGCAGCTATTACCCTATTTTCGAAATGCCTCCCTTCATCACTGATGATCGCCTTAGGGATGCCAAATCTGGAGAAAATGTTCTTGTGCAAAAACCTCTGAACAGTCTTGGCATCGTTTTTCTGTGTAGCGATCGCTTCAACCCATTTGGACACGTAATCCACTGTCAGGAGGATATAAAGGTTCCCACATGATGCTGGGAAGGGTCCCATGAAATCAATCCCCCAAACGTCGAAGATTTCGACTTCAAGAATGTTTTGCAGTGGCATCTCATGTCTCCTTGAGATGTTTCCAGTCCGTTGACATTTATCACAGCTTTTGTAGAATGCCTGGGCATCCTTGAACAGTGAAGGCAAATAAAAACCAGACTGCAAAACCTTGGCAGCAGTTTTGTTACCACCTAAGTGTCCTCCATATTGTGAAGCATGGCAGTGATGAAGCACAACTTCCTGCTCATCCTGTGGTACACACCTCCTGATGATCTGATCTGCACACAGTTTGAAAAGAAGAGGTTCGTCCCAATAATAATGTTTAACATCATTTTGGAACCTCTTCCTAGCTTGATAGTTAAGGTCAGGAGGAGTTATTCCGCTAACTAAATAATTAACGAAATCAGCATACCAGGGGAGTTAAGAAAACTTACTTGCCGCCATGGCTGTCGCGGCAGTGCTTATGGCAGCGAACAGCTTCTCGTCTGGAAAGGTCTCCAGTATGTGTGTCTCGTCCGGTGGGAGACTCATTCCCTTCTCTAATCTTGACAAGTGATCTACGACTTGGTTCTCTGTCCCCTTTTTATCCTTGATCTCAAGGTCAAACTCTTGCAGTAACAGAATCCAACGTATCCGTCTAGGCTTTGCATCCTTTTTGGCGAACATATACTTTAGTGCAGAGTGGTATGTGTGGACTATGACCCTTGTTCCAAGTATATATGAACGAAACTTGTCAATTGAGAACACCACAGCTAACAGTTCCTTCTCCGTTGTGGTGTAGTTTACTTGGGCGTCGTTCAGTGTTTTGCTGGCATAGTATATAACATGAAAGAGCTTGTCCTTCCTCTGCCCAAGTGCTGCCCCAACAGCATAGTCACTAGCATCGCACATGATCTCGAATGGTAGTTTCCAATCCGGTGGCTGTACTATCGGGGCTGTTACCAGCTTTTCTTTCAGAATTCTGAATGCCTCAGTACATTCAGTGTTGAAGTCGAAGGGACGATTCTGCTCTAATAGGTGGCATAATGGCTTGGTGATCTTCGAAAAGTTTGCGATAAACCTTCGATAAAACCCAGCATGCCCTAAGAAACTCCTGATCCCCTTGACTGTGGTGGGTGGCGGCAATTTTTCAATTACCTCAATCTTAGCCCTGTTGACTTCTATGCCGCGGCAGCTTACTTTATGGCCTAGGACTATCCCTTCATCCACCATGAAGTGACATTTCTCCCAGTTTAATACCAAGTTCGCTTTCTCGCATCTCTTGAGCACTTTCTGTAGGTTGCCTAAGCAGCTTTCAAAATTGTCTCTCAAGACTGAGAAATCGTCCATGAATATCTCCAGGAAATCCTCCACCATGTCAGAGAATATAGCCATCATACACCTCTGAAAACTAGCTGGTGTGTTGCAAAGTCCAAATGGCATCCTCCGAAAAGCGTAAGTACCGTACGGGCAAGTGAAGGTCGTTTTCTCTTGATCCTCCGGTGCGATGGCTATTTGGTTGTAACCTGAGTAACCATCAAGAAAACAGTAGTAAGGCTTTCCCGCTAATCTATCAAGCATTTGATCAATAAAAGGCATGGGAAAGTGGTCCTTCCGGGTAGCTTTGTTAAGCTTCCGGTAGTCCATACAAACCCTCCAACCGGTCACAGTCCTGGTTGGGATTAGCTCGTTTTCTTCGTTGGTTATCACGGTTATTCCTCCTTTCTTAGGAACGCACTGCACCGGGCTCACCCACTTACTATCCGAGATGGCATAAATTATCCCAGCGTCTAGCCATTTGATAATTTCTTTTTGGACCACTTCTCACATAGCATCATTCAAACGTCTCTGGGCATCAATGGTCGGCTTATGATCATCCTCTAAGAGGATTTTGTGCATGCATAGTGCCGGACTAATGCCTTGGATATCAGCTATCATCCACCCAATAGCTCTTTTGTGCTACTGCAGCATCTTTATCAGCTGTTGTTCATGTTCCGACATTAACTTGGAAGAGATGATTACGGGTAACGTATCATTTAATCCAAGGAAAACATATTTAAGCTGCCCCGGCAGGGGTTTCAGATCTAGAACAGGTGGCTCTACAGTTGATGGCTTTTGGATGATATGTTCATTCGAGGTATAGTTTAAGGGCTCGAATAACTTACCTGGACGATTGCCTATCCAGTTTACCTCCTCATGACCTTCAGTATCAGATATGTCAGAGTCTGAGGAGCTGCTGTCGTCGTCGCTATCGTGACAGTCTTTTAAATGGCTGGTGGGGCAGTGGCCAAATTTGATGTCATGGCAGTGCGACCTGATGCAAGGTTGGTCAAGGATAACTTCAGTGATAGCCTTGCATTCTTCTTCTGCATCAGTGTGCTTTATTGCTTGGAGAACATTCAGCTTGATCTCTTGATCATTCACTCTCATAGTGAGTTCTCCCTTCTCTACATCAATCGGTGATCTTCTTGTGGCTAAGAAGGGTCGCCCTAGGATGATTGGTGCATTCTCATCTACTTCACAATCTAAAACAAGAAAGTCAGCAGGAAAAATAAATTTGTCCACCCTTACCAGAATATCTTCAATTTTCCCTTCCGGTTGCACATAAGAGCGGTCTGTCAGCTGCAGCATAATTGTTGTGGGTCATGCTCGTCCAATACCTAATTTCTGAAATACAGATTTTGGCATTAAATTAATACTAGCACCTAGATCACAAAGTGCCTTACCCACAAATTTATCTCCGATTATGCACGGTATTATGAAGCTCCCAGGATCTTTCTTTTTCTGGGGTGGATGCCTGTGCAGAATAGTCATGCATCCTTCTATCATCTTAACCGTCTCAAATTCCTCAAGTCTGGATTTCTTCGACATGGCCTCCTTGAGAAATTTGGCATAACCGGGCATTTCCTTAATGGCATCTAACAGTGGAATATTGATGTGAACATGCTTAAAAATATCATAGATTTTCTTAAGCTGGGATTCCTGTTTCAATTTCTGTAAGCGTTGAGGAAAAGGGGTGGAGGGTGATAGTCTGCAATGCGTCCTTCCCACTACATTCGGATCTGAGGAGGTTTACATTCTTCATCCTTCTTCTTTGTCTCGTTTGCTGTCGTGACAGGTGTAGCGGCAGTAGGTTGTTTTCGCCTGCCTGGGCAGCGTTCTCGGCAGTCGATTCTAGGGCTGGTTTCTTAACTGGTTCATCTTCCTTCTCTGGCCCTGGTAACTTCTTCCCACTTCTAGTTGTGATCGCTTTACACTGCTCATGTGTGGGTTTTCTAGCGATTTCAGTATCGCTAGGGAATCCTCCGTTCTGCCTTGGCATAATATGTTGGGAAACCTGACCCATCTGTGTCTCCAATGACTTTAGAGTAGCTTCATGATTGGCCATCCGCATCTCAGTTTTATCCATGAACGACTCAGTCTTCTTGACGAAGTGATCCATGTTTGCCATGTAAGTTCCTGTCTGTGACATAAATGTGGCCAAGGTTTGTTCCAATATGCTAGGTGTGGCTGCCTGTGGTTGTTGCGGCTGCTGTTGCACTTGTTGTCGTGTCAGAATTCTAGGTGCCCCATGATTTTGAGTGTTCTGTGCTTGAGGGTTCAGGGCATTGTTAGGGTTGCTCCAAGAAAACTTGGGGTCTTTCCTCCAGTTGGGATTGTAGTTCTGTTTGTTATAATTTCCAACATACATCCCTTCCTCTAGCTGTAGTGGGCATTCTTCCGAACTATGATTTACACCGCAAGTTCCACATACCTCTTCTGCAACATAGACAGGTTGAGAATCCTTCTTTAGCAAGTTCTCTACTGCCTTTGTGAGATATGCCACTTGTGTCTTTAAGGAATTATCGGCTTCATAATCCTTCACAGCTAGTACTCGTTTACCTCTCCTCGATGTGGGGAACTTTTCTTCATTCTTAGCCAAATTCTTTAATACTACCATGGCTTCATCCGGATCTTTATCTAACAACAACCCATTGGCTGCTGAATCAATTCTCATACGAGTCTGTAGGTTAGCAGCATTGTAGAATTTGATTATTTGATTCCAAACAGGGAATCCATGCATCAGGCAATTCCTCAGAAGAGTAGTAAACATGTCCCATGCCTCGTGTATTGGCTCGTCGTCTTCCTGCTAAAAAGTAGCAATTTCGTTACGTAATCGCTCAGATAAATGGGAAGGGTTAAAACGAGACAAAAATTCACGAGTTAAATCTGCTCAAGTTCGTATTAAACCCGGTGTTAGTTTGTTCCATTAAGTTTTAGCTCTGTCCCTCAATGAATGAGGAAATAATCGAAGCCTCAGTATCTCCGGATTTACTCCTGGTAGTCTAAACGAACCACATATTTCCTGGAACGTTTTCAGATGTTCCCTAGCATCCTCTGTAGCAGCATCACTAAATTGGCCAGCGGAATTAATCATGTTGAACATCACAGGTTACAGCTCGAAATTTTCAGCTTCCACGTCTGGCAGGGTGGTCTCTAATTCCACATGATCATTGATCATGAAATCACGGCAGGTCCGTCGTGCGGCAGCGGCAGCAGGAGGAGCGACAGGTCGTCCGTTTCCTCAATCATCGATAGGGTCGTTAGGATCTTGGGGATTCCCTTGGTTGTTCCTCCCATCTTCTTGTCTTTCGTTTACCATTACTTCTAATTGTTCCTCCAAGTATTCGTTTTTTGCTACTAGGAGGCGGACTCGGTTCCTGAGGTTGCACGTTCGTTCGATTTCAGGGTCTAATTTGTGCTCAGGTTCTTTGCCCCGTTGAGATCTGCGCATAAGCAAACAAAAGACCTTGTGAAAAGCACAGGGTGAACAATCCGAGTAAAAACAGAAAAATTAAAGAAAGTGCAGTAAAAGTAGGGTAAAGTTATGTTGCCAGTCCCCGGCAACGGCGCCAAAAACTTGTTGCGTGTAAATAGAACTATCGCAAATAGTGAAAGTGTACACGATGCAAGTAGTAAAGTGATACGGAAGTATCAGATATCGTCTCCACAGGGACTGGGCTAATAGCTTTAACCTTGGTTTTCTGCACAAGAGGGAAAAGAAAAAGGTTAAATTGTTGTCGCAAAATAATAAAGAATACTGAAAATAAGAGATGAAATTATTCAGAGTAAAGAGTAGGCTGGTATTGATCTGCTCCGTAGTGCAGGTGTTGCACAGTCTAGGACTTCTCTGTTCTGTCGTAGCGCCTGTCGCGGCAGCACCTGCTGCGGCAACGGTCTGTTGTTGTCGCGGCAGCGAACACACAACTCTGTACTTCAAGCTTGGCAAGAATCCCTGTTGTACCTTGGCTTATCCCTAGGTCCAAGTCTGTCAATGAACGCGTCTTTGATGATACCTCCCGGCGTGAATCGAAGGATGAACATCGATGTTGTTGAATTCTTCCTTAGCCACTTAACCTCGTTCTATTCCTAGGTCCAAGATAGTTCAACCATAAACTGGAGAACCCGTACTTATTCCTTTCGTATACTTAACTCTCCCGATATTAAGTAAATGTATAATCTCACAATGCTCTCCCGATACTCTTGCAAGATGTTGAAAACCAGAATAAGCAAACTTGAAACCTATTTTATTGAATAGAAAAATTCCTAAAACAAAGAAATCCTTGCAACTACTTTACAGAATCAACCCTTAGCCCTGGGGGAAGTTTAGAACATGATGAGAAGGGGGAAAACGACTAGGGTTTAGGGGAAGACGGCTAGAGAATAAGATATCTCCTCCCCTAGGTCGAATTACATGCCTTTATATAGGCCTTGGGTTCAAGCTTTCTAATATGGCAAGAATACAAGTTTAAATTAATGTGCAACTCTATTAAAGACTAAATCTTCAGAGTATATGTCTTTAATTTGTCCTTCCTTCTTGCTTCGAGTTTCTTCCTTGAACTTTGGGCTTGGCCTTCATTCTGATCTAGGGCTCAGAAAAATATGAGAGTGCTCCATGACAGACCAGCTTAATTTCCTCTTTCTGTCGAGCTCCATTTTACTTTTCCCTTCACCATTGATGTCGTCCTTAGCTGCCACGACAGCGGCCTTGGCAGCATCCTTCTTCTCGGCTGCAGTCCAGTATTCCAGCTCTGCTTCTCTGCTGCCATGAGTCTGCTACAGCAGCTACCTGCAAAAGTAACCAAAATCAGCAGCAATTGTGCCTTTTTGTATAATTGTGATGTATGAATGAAATCTATCCTAAATGCAATGAAATATGCTTGAATGCAGCAAAAATATGGGTTAAATAGGGGGTAAAATATAGAACTTTTACACACTCAACAAGCATTGTGAGGTTATCTATTTGCTTAATATCGGGAGAGTTAAGCATACGAAAGGAGTAAATCCAGGTTATGGTTAAACCATCTTGGCTTAGGGATAAGTACAAGGTTAAGTGGCTAAAGAAGAATTCACAAACATTGGTGTTCATCCTTTGATTCACGCTGGGAGGTATTATCCAAGACGTGTTCATCAACAGAACTTGGGCCTAGGGATAGGACAAGTCACAACAGGGATTCTTGCCAAACTTGAAGTACGGAGTTGTTGATCGCTGCCGCGACATCGACAGACCTCTGCCGCGATAGGCACGACGACAGAAGCAACGGAAGTTCCTCTAAACATTGCAACACCTGCACTGCTGAGCAAATCAATACCGACATATTCTCTCAACCTGATTGCCTTATCTTTTACTTTAGTTATTACTCAAGATTTCTCCAAACAATCATTTAAACTTATTTCTTTTGTTGTGCAGCAATCTAAGGATAAAGTTATTTCCAGTCCCTGTGGAGACGATATCTGATACTCCGTATCACTTTATTACTTGCGACGTGTACACTTGTATTACATTGTGATAGACTCTTTTACACGCAACACTATACAATAAATTCTTACGGCAATGATTGAGGAGCCTGAACAGAGCAGCGCCACGACAACATTCCGAGAGGCTGAGAAGAGTAATGCTACAGCAAACTGCTCTCATCTACCTTTGCCACGACAATTGCACGACCACACGTAAGATCAACGAGATGAAAATGTTTTGCAAATGGAATATGAGCAGGTAATGGTTGAACCTTTTGAATTCTTTAAAAACTCACCTCGTCCATTGCAGGTATGTCTTGAGGAACCGATGTTGGTAGATTTGAATCCATCGAAATCTCTACTGATGGAGATGTTTGAGAGACCAAAAGAAAACAATGTGTGGATTTGTAAAGCTTTTCAGAAAATTGGTTTTTCCCTTGACTTACAGCGAATTTTGGCAACTAATTGCCACGGCAATTGGCTTGAGCAGCAATTGTCACGACAACGAAGGCTACATCCAACCATGATGGATTTTGACGAGAATGAGGTAATTAAATGGTTGGATGTTGATATAATTTTTCCTAATAATATATTCATGTCTTTAGGAACAGTATCAAGGTAGAGATTATACATGGACTACAAGAGAACAAGGAAGAAAGACACTTCCACCATGGTAACACAAAAGGGAGTAGCTACGAACACATTGGCCCAACTCTTTTTGGGAAATATTGTCACTCGATGGAGGGTGCATGTGGACTATAAGAAGTATCGGAAATGACCCTCCTCAAGCCTTCTCGGATATGCACTAACCTTAGAAGATGCATGAAAATGATCCTTCTAAGAATTTTTAATTCTTCGTTTTTAATTTTTAGACCTTTATTTATTTTCAAAAATTTTAGGAGATTTATTTTATTTTATTTGTCTTAAGTATAATTAGTTTTCAGGTTTTCTTTGTTTTTCCACATCAAGAATCAAAACCACCATGGCCAAGAACCTCAAAACCATGGAAAAACCAAGCTTTTCCAAGGAAGCACCAAGCTCACCCAAAGGAGCAAACATCTATTCAAAAAAATGAGTCCAAAACTATTGCCATAACGGACGAGACGGAGGATGCCTCGGCAATACCCGATGCCTCAGCAAACCCTGAAGAGCATGCCTCGGTAACTCCAAACGTGCATGCCTCGGCAATACCCGATGCCTCGGCAGCCACTGAAGCGCATGCCTCAGCAAGTCCTGATGCCCCGGCAATGCATATTGCTCATGCCCAGGCAACAACGCATACCAATGCCCAGGCAACCGGAACTGGCGATGCCTTAGCAACTACCGCACACAACAAAGTTGCACCAATAAAGTCACCCACAGTCACCTCCTCAAACACGAAATGCAAAACATCTAGCACCAACGAGATTGTGGATGTAGATGACGATGGTGATGAGGTTGCCAACATACGGGAATCAGTTGTGCCACCAACCACCACGTGCTAGCAAGCGAATCAAGCAAATCGCACGAAGGAAACTCATCATCAACGATGATGAACTCTCGGAGTAAGTCATCTTTCATCATATTTCTTTTTGCATGCATTGAGGACAATGCTTTTCTCGAGTTTGGGGGGCATTTGTCTTTAATTAGTTTCATGTCTAATTGTATTCATCTTTAGGAATTGCATTTAGGATTCATATATTACTTGCCTTGCTTTTAGTTGGATTGAATTTGCCTAGACTTGATGAATATTCGATGATGACATTACCATTGCACTTAATTGATAGAAATTTCAATTCTAGGATAACTATGGAAAACACTTAAAATCCTACTATAATGCTAAATTTAATTGTACACTGTTGTGGCTAGATTGATTAAAGGAATTCTAGTGAAGTTAGGTTAATTGTTTAAAATTTGGGTAGATAAAAATATTTGCTAGAGGTGCCCAAAACTGGCTCTAGTATTGTGCTTAAAGGAATCGCTAGAGGTGCCCAAAATTGGCTCTAGTCGATTAATCGTGAAATTGGAAAATTTAATTAATAAACTAGAGGTGCCTGAAATTGGCTCTAGTTAAATGAAATAAAAACCCAAGGACTAAATTGAATAACCTAATGTTCATATAGAATTCGAAAAATCATCTTGTACACAACTCTGCACACACTCACGAGCATTATAGTTTGGATCCGGGTAACTTCTATACCATCCGATCAATTGAATTTCAATCATAGTTTGTGTCACGGTTTTGAGGAATGAAGTCAAGTGCGAAGCAAATTCTCTGATGATTAAATCTCGGTAGGTAATTGTTAGTTTGCATTGTTTGAGGACAAGCAATAGTTCGAGTTTGGGGGTGTGTTAAGTGTTCAAAAGTATTATTTTTATTACCCTTTTTACTCATATTATTGTTAGACTTAAGCTCATTTTAGTTGCATAACTAGCCATTCATGCATGTTTGCATTGTTTCCTTGGTGTTCATGTTTAAATTTATGTTTTTCTTAGTTTTGGTGGAAAAGATACTGTTGGAGTCTATTTTGTGTGTGCATGATTAATGCTCGGAAAAAGGTGGAAGTTGCAGTGACAACCTAGGAAGGACCTGCCGAACAAGTTGACGTGGCAACCCAAGAAGTACATGCCAAACTAGTTGCCGCGGCAACCGTCGATAAAAGATGACGAGGCAAAGTGGTAGCTGAATTGATGAGCGGACAAATCTGACTTAATCTGGATAGGTGGCGTGGAGAAAAAGAGTTGGAAGTCCATGAAGAGGTCAAAAGAAGATTAAATTATAAGAAAATAGGAGGAGCTTTAGTTGGAATAAAATTAAAAGAGATTTAATATTTCTTTTATTCAATTTAATTCCAACTTAACTTCCTCCTCAAGAAAGACTTTGACCTAGCCATCTCCTATATAAAGAAGGCCAAGCTGCCAACTTTAAGGGAGATATCAATTGGAGAGAGTTCGACTAGGGGATGTGCGTTATCATCTTCTTCTTCTTCGCTTCCATTCGATTCATGGTTTGGGATTATTCTTTGTATATCTTTCGAACCCAGCTATGAATTTATGTAACTTGGCTGGGGTTATTTTGGGTTTGTGGTTTTGATAAACGATTAGATTTGTTTAGGTTTTTTAAGTTGTAATTTTAATTCAAGGTTTGTTCATTCTTGATATTTAATCTTGTTTGCGAGTGAAATGAGAGAGAATCTCGTGAAACTATCTATTTATCTAATATCGGTGGAGTTAGACAAATGAGCATGGTCTTTAGTCAATCAAATCGATGGTGAAGACTAATCCGGCTTAGAAATAAGTTGCGGATTACAACAGCTAAAAGGAGCGCACGATCGGTTGTTGTCCACCCTTGGTTCACACTGGGAGGTATTATCAAGGAGGAACCATTGAAGAACGCTCCACCGAACCTTGGAAGTTGATGCTTAGTTGCCCAAGAAGTTGCCCAGGCATCGTTATGCTAGTTGGCCCGACAATCACTATTCCTGTTGCCCTGGCAACTCGATTGTTACTAGTTGCAGCGGCAATTAAGTGCCTCTTGAACTCAAGCACCAAGACGGTCCATTCAATTATTACTCCACGACTCACGATAACTCGACCTACTCTCTCATTTGATTACATCTTTGTTATATTTACTTGCTTTTTCACTTAAGCAAAGTGGCCCAAACCAATCCATGTGGAGACGATACTCGAAACTCATATCATTTTATTACTTGCGACGTGTATACTTGCACAATTGTGTAGCACTTATTACACGCAACAAGGTTTTGTCCCTTCATGTTTAGTTGCATTCATCTTTAGCGATAGCATATAGGGTGCATATGTTATATGACATGCCTTTAATCGGATTTAATTGCTTAAGCCTCGTTGAATAACCGATGATGAATTTTTGCCACTGCACTTAATTGAAAGAACCTTTAAATTTTAGGATCGCATGAAAAAAACCTAGAATCTTACTATGATGCTGAAAACTTGTTTACACAGTTGTGGCTTGTGGATTGATAGAAACTTAGTGAACTTAGGTTGCTTAAAATATAGGTAGATAAAAAAAATTTAAAAGTTAATTTCTTGCTATAGGTGCCCGAAACCGGCTCTAGCAGATAATGCACTTTAAAGAATCGCTAGAGGTGCCCGAAATTGCCTCTAGTGAAAATAAAAAAAAATACCTCGGTAATTAAATTGATAAAAGACTATTGTTCACATAGAATCTTGAAAATCAACTTGTACACAAGTACGCACACACATTGTCACGAGCATTATACTAGGGTTCCGGGTAATTTTTTTGCCATTCAAAAAATTCAAAAGGTGATCATACTTTGTGCCACATTTATGAGGTTTGAATTTAAGTTTGAAGCATGTCTTTGATGATTAAAGTCTTGGCATGTAATTGTTAGTTTGCATTGCTTGAGGACAAACAATAGTTTGAGTTTGGGGGTGTGTTAAGTGTTCAAAAGTTCTATTTTTGTGACCCTTTTTACTCATAAAATTGCTAGACTTAGGCTCATATTAGTTGCATAACTAGCCATTCGTGCATGTTTGCATTGTTTCCTTGGTGGTCGTTTTTGAATTTATGTTTTACTTAGTATTGGTGGAAAAGATATTGCTGGAGGTTGTTTTGTGTGTGCAGGATTAATGTTCGAGAAAAGCTGGAAGTTGTCGTGGCAACCTAGGAAGGACCTACCGAACAAGTTGTCGTGGCAACCCAAGAAGTACATGTCGAACCAGTTGCCGCGGTAATCGTCGACAAGAGATGGCGAGGCAAAGTGGTAGCCGAATTGATGAGCAGACAAATTTGACTTAATTTAGATAGGTGGCATGGAGAAAAAGAGTTGGAAGTCCATAAAGAGGTCAAAAGAAGATTAAATTCCAAGAAAATATGAGGAGTTTTAGTTGGAATAAAATTAAAAGAGATTTAATATTTCTTTTATTCAATTTAATTCCAACTTAACTTCCTTCTCAATAAAGGGTTTGACATAACCATCTCCTATATAAAGAAGGCCAAGCCGCCAACTTCAACGGAGAGATCAATTGGAGAGAGTTCGACTAGGGGGTTGTACGATATCATCTTCTTCTTTATTCTATTCGATTCATGTTTGGGGATTATTCCTTGTATATCTTTCGAAACCCAGCCATGAATTGATATGAATTGGCTTGGGTTATTTTGGGTTTGTGGTTTTGATAAACAATTAGATTTGTTTAGGTTTTTGAAGTTGCAATTTTAATTCAAGGTTTGTTCATTCTTGGTTTTTAATCTTGTTTGCGAGTGAATTGGGAGAGGATCTCGTGAAACTATCTATTTATCTAATATCAGGAGAGTTAGATTCACGAAACGAATGAGCGTGGTCTTTATTCAATCAAATCGATGGTGAAGACTAATCCGGCTTAGGAATATGTTGCAGATTTCAACAGCTAAAAGGAGTGTAAGATCGGTTTTTATCCACCCTTGGTTCACGTTGGGAGATATTATCAAGGCTTGCAAAATCAACTAGTATTTCGACTTAGGGATAAGAAGAAATCATTGAAAAACGCTTCGCCGAAACTTCCCCATAACTCCTCGCTACATCACACCAATTGGTAAGTGGTCGAAACCACAATCTTCCACCGTACAATCCCAACCCATGCACACAACGGTATAGAATCACAATTCTCTAATCTCTACACAATTCTATACTGTAATTCGAGTTCATAGTCCACAAAACCATTATTTAAAATAAATATCTCAAGTATAAATTCATAGAGAATTCTTTATGCAACAACACATTTCATGTAAAATACCCATAAATTGTAAACAACATCACACGGTAAAACCATTTATATAACACGGTAAGAAAACACACCTTAAACAGCAATAGCTCTAACGTCGGGACGAACGCCTCTCACGTTCGGATCTAGCTAAATCGGAACCTACGATATAATCTCTATATTAATAACTATCACTATGCCACCGACTAAAAACACTAATACCAATCTAAAAGAATACTCAAGTGTAGTTATCGTGGTACATACACGGTTAGATCGAATAGGTGAAGGAGGTGGTAACTCGTCTTCTTTAAGGTCGATGTCGTCTATGAGACGAAGGGAAAAATAATGGTAATAGTTGTGCGATGCTAGAAACTCACCAAGATTCGATCAAATAAAAAGCATACAAAAAGATATCGAGAGAGGGAGAGGGAACGTGCGGCTGGTGCAGAGGCAAATAGCCTATTCTGCCGAAAAGGGTTTTAAATACCCAATTTAATGGGCAATTCGCAAGGCAAGCCACTAAACTGAATAAAGGTTTGCAAACAAGCACTTATATTTTTCATGATTTACAAATTGACTTCAAACTTTTGTATAAAGCCTCATAAATTTAATTTTCTAAATTTAATCCTCAAACCCAATTAGGGTTTTTGAATTAAATTTCCAAATTATTAGAGTTTTAAGAATTAGAGATTTCAAAATTAGATTTTTTTCAAATCTAAGGTTTACAATTTGGGAGTAATTTTAGGGGTGTTACACTTCCCCTTTTGCTTGGCTTGAACTGACATCTTTCCTTGAGCAACTGTTAGTGCACTCTCTCCCATCTCCAATATGAGCCTACCTTCTTCTTAATCACACATGGTCAAAAGTTCATCAATAGACCATTTATTTTTATGTGTGTTATAAGAGATCTTAAATGTCCCATATTGAGGTGGAAGAGTGTTCAATATATAATACACCAGGAAAGATTCAGACATTTCAACCTCAAGTGCCTTAAGTCGAGCTGCCAAATCTTGCATCTTATTGATGTGATCACGCACACCTTTCACCAGTGATGTGAACTTCATAATTAAGGTGTTGGCTAACGACTTTTGAGAAGTTTGAAATTGTTTCTTTATAGCCGTTAATAGCCCTTTGACATTCTCATGGTGCTCAATTGAGCCACGAACATCAGCAAGAACCTTGCTCTTAATGAACATAATACTTAAGCGCAGTGGCGGATCTAAATTTTTTTTTAGGGTGGGCACAAATCAAAACACTTTTTAATATGGGTACAAGTCATAAAAATCTCAAAATTTAAGGGTGGGAACAAGTCATAAAATTCAAGGATTAATTCATAAAAATTATGAAAATTAAAGCCAAATGTGTGAGCTTTGAAAAATCCAGGGTGGGCCTGTGCCCACCCAAGGTACCATGTGGATTCGCCACTGCTTAAGCGATTGGATCGCTCCCACCTTTCATATAAAGCAAGATCGGCCCGATTGCTGGTGTCAGTGATATGTGGCTCAAATTTCCTTATAACATAGTCAATATTCATACACCCCAATTGAAGAAGAATACCCTCCTTTCAGAACTTAAAGTTCTCACTAGTTAGTTTAGGGATATCTACTTTATTACCAAACATATTCATAGGTTGTAATACTGCAAAATAAATTGACATACATGCTTAATATAAATTTGAGGCAAACATAAGTCATAATTTATCAATGCAAATTATGTAAATAATGAATCAAGTGACATAAAAATTGCATGTGGGCTAAATTTTTAATTTAATTAGATTCATTTTAAGATAGAATTAATTTTTATCCCTTATAAAATTATAAAATTTATTTTCATAACTCCTCTGGGTAATTATAAAATTTCATCTAATAATTTTTAACTTAATAAATTCTGTAATAAGATTTAATATCTAAGCTTTCCTTATCTGATTTTTAATCTTAGTAATTTTATTTAACTAAAAATAATGTGGCTAGTCTTTAACTAAATAAAATTATGAAAATCACATAGCTAAATATTAACCCTAATCTTTATTCAAAGTTGTTGCTAATTCATTATGCAACATTTTATGTCTAATCCTTATGAGATACTTACCGTAATTTTATTTAATTAAAGTTGATGTGGCTAATTCTCTAATTAAATAAATTATTCGGATCCCTAGACATATATTTTATAGATTTATTGCTTAATATTTTATGCAATAAGTATTAAAGTTTTGTGTACCTAACTTTATATATATAACTAATTATTGGATAAGTTATACATCATTCTTAATTTAGGCACATACAATAATTATTTATAAAATTTATTTTTAATAAAATTATTAATAAATTTTAGAAATTAATTTAATAAAATTTTACGATTTTAAAAACAAAAGACTGCAACATAATTTTTCTCAAAATTTTAGAATTTAAAGATCAATATGACATTTTAATTTTAAGAAATATACAAACTTTAAAATGACAAGGGAGAGATTTAATTATACTCTAATACCAAATATAAGCATAAATTGAGTCCAAAAATTTTACATGCAACTTAAGATCTGATCAATCAACGGTAGTGCTCAGCTAAAAAAAGACATGAGAGAAAATTTCTCGACTGATTTAAAAACAAAGTTAAACAATTTAAAGAGCTTTGGCCAATGATGCTTTCTCAAATTCTTTTAGAGCCTGTTTTGAAGTCAAATCCTAAATGAGTGACAAATCTCTCATAAAATGCCCTTTTAATTAACTTTTCCATACGGATTGCACATACAAACTTTGATACGAATATGACAATAAATTATGTAAAAAAAAATATTTATTACTCAAACGAAAGGGCATTTGGTCTAGTGTTATGAATTCTTGAGTTTGATTCTTGGAATGCCCCAAAGCAAGTTGAACTTTTTGCACATAAAATATTTCATCTGTTCTGAAGTCAAATTTAAGGGCATAATAAAAAACTTTCCCTTGTAGATACAAAGGTTACTACTTACTAGCAGAAGTCATTCCGTGTACAATTCTTCACAACTACCAATCTTACCGTATGTAGGTTCATATATGAACAAACAGTTTAGTCGAACACTCTTCATCAATAACAATAAACAAAAAAGGTTATGCGCTATTGTTCAAAATTACACCTAAAGATATATTATAAACAACAATATTGAGAATCTAGTCTAGTGGTCCCAAGTTCATTTCTCTTAATACCCCCTCTTCCTTTTTTTTTTTTTTTGATAAATCAAAGGAAAGAATTATTATAGGCCTCGTTAAAAACCCTCCTAAACCTAATGAGGGAAAAGAGTACCTATAAGTAATTCATACAAAACCAAATGAATGTAAACAGACTAGGAATTTCGCACATCCGCGATACAATCATCCCTCAACAGCTCTAGCACCTCCACCGGAGCGTGAGTAAACGTGGTGGCCATAAAATGATCCCGCAATGCTAACTTCGCTAAAGCATCCGCCACATGGTTAGCATCGCGATAGACATTTCGAAACGTCACCTCACCGTGTAATAAAGCTAGATCCCGGATAGAATCAACCAACGAGGATGATATCAGACGAGATGTCGGATCGGAAAGAACTCGAACCACATCCATATTATCAGATTCAATAACAATTCTCATCCCGTCAATACCCATAGCGCACTTGAGCCCCTCAAACACCGCCCATAGTTCCGCCTCAATCGCCGAGCAAATTCCAATAAATTTAGAAAAACCTGTGATCCAACCGCCTTGCCAGTCCCGTATAACACCCCCCACACGAGGTAGTACCGTCAATCCTGTTCCGCGCACCATCCACATTAACTTAACAACCTCCTTACCCGGTGGCTGCCAATGCCGACGCCGCTCTTGCTGTCCAGCACCTTCCCCACTCGTACGCACAGGGCAGCTTCTCCGCTGCTGGTCACATTGCGCAGCAGCAGTGCCTTGGCCGCTGGCGATCAGCCGCCAGCTCCGTGCTAGAACCCCCGCGCCATGCACCGGTTGCGTCCCAAAAATCCTCTCATTCCTCACTCTCCAAAGAGACCACAGTAATGCACCAAATAACAAAGGGAAGTTGTTGTCGCCCCCCACAAACCTTCCACTGGTACATAAATTTTGCCGAAGCCACTCTCTCAACGGTAAACTCAGAAATTCCGATAAAAGACTCGGACAAATCAGCTCCTGCCATGTTGTTAACGCTATTGGGCAGTAGCACAGGATATGGTCTATATCCTCAAGCCCCGCCCCACATAGTGTACACCCTGCCGAATCCCATAAATGCCGTCGAACTCTCTCGGCATTTGACAGCACCCGTCCCTTTCCAACCAGCAACAAAAAGGCACGAATCCGCAGTGGTCCCTTATAGGCGTTGATCAAACTTTTTTAGTTCTACTTCACATTATGAAATATAAATCAAAAGTATCGAACCCGAAGTTACCTTTGGAACTTTAATACTATAAACAATTATGGAACTTCAACTTGATCTGTTTCCTGACATTAGCAAGTTGCGAAAGCTATCCACGGACCTGTAACTCACCACGAATGATTAGATGTACCATTGCCTGTAAAAGAAAAACAAGCACATGAACATGGAATAACACATTTGAGGGCAAATGCAATTTGTAAGGAGAACTCATTTATAATTGGTCCATTTAAAGTTGACAAATTGGAATCCTTTTAAAAAAATGATAATAGAAAAATTCTGAACATGATAAATAGTAAAATAGGGCATTCGGTCTAATGGTATAATTCTCATATAGGGTGTGTCGGGTCCCAAATTCAATTCTTGGAATGACTCAGAACTGAAACTACCTAACAAAAAGGGGGAACAAAATAAAAAGAATGAATCCATGTCAGAGTCAGACACATACCTATATCCGAATCCAAGTAACTTAGATCTAATGATGTTGACATACAGCTCCGGAAAAGTTTACCAGAGCATTACATATTGTGATTGGGTTTCTGCATAGCTGCCTAATTGTTTGGAATTTTGTTTTTTAAACCATTTTGAAGAAAATTTCAAAACAGCCTAAAATTTAAGAGCATAAGAAACTTGCAAACTGTCTATTTAGCAGTCAAACACTATTGGTTAAAAGAAATTATTACATTTAGGGAATTTATGAACAATAGATGTTATGCCTTCTAGTGGATTCATATTCTGAACTAACAAGTATAGACTGGAATCACAATATAGACGAAAGCTACAACCTGGTGTTAACGCGATTTTAAAAGCCACCGGCATCCAGTTTCAGCTAGGAAACAATACACCGTACCATATAAAATGTAAGAGTGGCAAACGTTGGTTTCTAGTGAAAATTAATTGTTCTAGCAGAAAAGGATTGATAACTAAAAACCAGACATTATACATATCGGGAATTCGGGCATTTGGTCTAGTGGTACGATTCTTGCTTCGGGTGCGAGAGGTCCTGAGTTCAATTCTCGGAATGCCCCCAAAACTCAAAGAAGAAGGTCAAGACAAAATCCTTCTTACTATGGGATCTTGCCTAGTGGTAAGGAGAACTCATTTAGAATTAGTTCGTGTTTAAAGTTGAAAATCGGAATCTTTCTTAAAATGCCTGAACATGATAAGTAGTAAAATATGTCATTTGTTTAATGGTATGTTTCTGCATAGCTCTGCCTAATTGTTATGTAATTTTGTTTTTTAAACCATTTTGAAGAAAAATTCTAAACAGTCTAAAATCTAAGAGCATAATAAACTTGCAAGCTGTCTATTTATCAGTCAGACACAATTGGTTAAAAAATTATTAAATTTAGGAAATTTATAAACAATAGATGTTTTTTCTTCTAGTGGATTCATATTCTGAACTAACAAGTATAGACTGGAATCAAAATAAAGATGAAAGCTACAACCTGTTGTTAACGCGATTTTAAAAGCCACCGACATCCAGTTTCAGCTAGGAAACAATACACTACCAAATAAACTGTAATAGTGGCAAACGTTGGTCTCTAGTGAAAATTAACAGGAGTTCTAGCAGAAAAAGATTGATAACTCGAAACCAGACAATGTACAATTTAGAAATAGGGCATTTGGTCAAGTGGTATGATTCTTGCTTCCGAGTTCAATTCTCGTATGCTCCAAAGCCCCTTCAGAATCAAGGTCAAAACAGATTCACAAGTGTCTTCAATGCCCCTTTCAATAAACAAAATTGTTTGTAAACTCATTGTATCTTGCATTTCCATTTGAAACCATTAGGCAAGAGGAATCTGGACCAAAGTCATTTTTCAAAGTATTAATTGTTTTTTTGACAAGACTATGTACAATGAGTTGCAAAAGTTAATTAAATAAGCAATAACCTATATGGAGCGGCTATTTTTCCTACTTGTGATCTCAAAGTTTTCAGATAAAAGAAAAGGCATCGCATAAGCATGTAAGGAACCAAGATTTAAGGAGCGGGCTTAAATAGATCTTTATGGAAAGAAAAACTAATTAATGAGAAAGCCAAATGTCCGGTTTTTGATAGACGCAAAATCTAATTTTCTTCTCTTCTGTGCAGTGACTACACTAAACAAAGTGGTGAACAAAGCTACACTAGAATAACCAAATGCCTTTAACAGCTAAAGACTAAAGTAGATATTACCTGCACAGCTTGCATCAAAAAAGATATTCGAGCATTCAGTATGCAAAGTCCCGGGAATAAAAGGTTGTCACGACACGACACTTACCTATCAATTAATAACTCCCTAATCATCCAATAACCTCATCTTTAACCATTAGCTTAAACATCAAGTTAGTATTCAAACATGAGAACAACATGGTGACAAGGCTAGCATCTCCTTATCAAAATTTATCAGGATCTTGAAGAAAATATATAAAAACTAAAACCTAATCATAGTTAACATTAAAGGTTTGGTGTTTGGTCGAGAGGTATGGTTCTCGCTTTGGGTATGAGAGGTCATGAGTTTGATTCTTGGGATTCCCCCAAAAAATCTTTTTCACCTTTTTCTAAATTTCTACAAATTGAAATAATTGATCAGATTCCAACCTCAAGTCAACTTCAATAGTACTATGCCCCAAAAAACAAAGACTTTACTATTCAACCTTCTCCCTTTTTACAGCTAAAGTAATTACCATCCTTTGTGCAAATAGAAGACTTTACTAATCAACCTTCAGAGCCTTGTAGATACAAGGTTACTACTTACTAGTGAACAATTCTTCATAACTGCTAATCATCCGGTATGTTTGTCCACATACGAACAAACAATTCTGAAGCACCTTTCTATGTATTTCACTGGAAATATAGCTCACAAACAATTTAGTTGAACAATCTTCATCAATAACAATAAACAAAGAAGGGTATGCACTATTGTTGAAAATTCTACACATATAGATATTATAAACATTATGCATATCAACATTGGGTGTTTGTTCTAGTGGTATGATTCTTGCTTAGCATGCAAGAGGTCCCAAGTTCAATTCTCTGAATGCACCCCTTTTTCTTCTATTTTTTATTAGTTATGTTTTACAATATGAAATATAAATCAAAAGTGTCCAGCTAGAAATTAACTTTGGAAGTTTAAAGCTATAAACAATTATGGAACTTCAACTTGATCTGTTTTCTGACATCAACCAGCGGTTTGTTGCTAAATACATTAAAAGAAGAAGGATATTATTAGCAAGTTGCCACAGCTAACAACGGACCTGTAACAATAATTTGAGGGCCTATGCAATTGTAAGGGGAACTCATTTAGAATTGGTCCATTTAAAGTTGACAAATTGGAATCCTTTTAAAAAAATGCTAATAAAAAAATTCTGAACATGATAAATAGTAAAATAGGGCATTCGGTCTAATGGTATAATTAGAGGGGTCCTAAATTCAATTCTTGGGATGACTCAGAACTGAAATATGCCTAACAAAGGAAAAATTATATCATGGGTTCTTCCCGACACGTCATCTATGGGATCAACCAATAAAATGCATCTATTTCATTATTTCTCCTAACAAATGGGGGAATGAAATAAAAACAATGAATCCATGTCAGACACAAAGCTATATCCGAATCCAAGTAACGTAGAGCTAAAGATGTTGACATACAGCTCGGGGAAAGTTTATTAGAACATTACATATTGTGGCTGGGTTTCTTCATAGCTGCCTAATTGTTATGTACTTTTGTTTTTCAAACCATTTTGAAGAAAATTAAAAAAACAGACCAAAATCTAAGAGCATAATAAACTTGCAAACTGTCTATTTAGCAGTCAGACACAATTGGTTAAAATAATCAATAAATTTAGGAAATTTATAAACAGTAGATGTTTTGCCTTCTAGTGGATTCATATTCTGAACTAACAAGTATCAACTGGAATCACACTATAGATAATAGATGAAAGTTACAACCTGGCGTTAACGCGGTTTTAAAAGCCACCGGCACCCAGTTTCAGCTAGGAAACAATACACTGTACCATATAAAATGTAAGAGTGGCAAACGTTGGTCTCTAGTGAAAATTAACAGGAGAAAAGGAGAAAAGGATTGATAACTAGAAACCAGACATTATACATTTCATTCTCTGGAATAGATCATTTGGTCTAGTGGTATGATTCTTGCTTCGGGTGCGAGAGGTCCCGAGTTTGATTCTTGGAATGCCCAAAATACCCTCTAGTTGAAGGTCAAGACTCAAGACAGATTCAAACCTATTTTCAATAAACAAGATATTGAGATTTATCTTCAACGCATTTCAATAAACAAAATTGCTCACAAACAAGTTTGTTGATAGGAGATTCATCAATAAACAAAGAAAGTATTAGTGTTGCACTATTCATGAAAATTAAGACAGCTATAAATCCTATAAACATTAAAGGCAACAACTTGGGAATTTGGTCTAGTGGTATTATTCTTGCCTTGGGTGTGAGAGGTCCCATGTTCAATTCTCCGAACGCTCCTTTCTTTGTCTTTTAATTTTTATAGGTATCTTTCAATTGCCATTTGAAACCACTAGCCAAGAGGAATCTGGATTAAAGTCATTTTTCACAGCATTAATTGTTTTTTGACAAGACAATATACAATATGTTGCAAGAGTTAATTAAATAAGTAATAACCTATGTTGAGAAGCTATTCTTTGTGCTTGTGATCTCAAAGTTTTCAGATAAAAGAAAAGGAATCACATAAGCGTGTAAGGAACCAACATTTGAGGAGCAAGCTTAAATAGATCTTTACCAAAAGAAAAAAAACTAGTTAATGAGAAAGCCAAATGTCTGGTTTTTGATAGACACAAAATCTAATTTCTCTTTTGTGCAGTCACGACACTAAATGAAGGGGTGAACAAAGGTACAAAGCTTGATAAATGTCGGATTCGTTTCAGATGCTTAGTAGAATAACCAAATGGCTTTAGCAGCAAAATACTAAAGTACATCTCACCTACACAGCTTGCATCAAAAAGATATTCAAGCATTCAGCATGCAAAGTCCCGGAAATAAAAGGTTGTCAGGAGACACAATTGCCGATCATTCAATAACTCCCTAATCATCCAATATCTTTAATCATTAGCTTAAGCATCTCCTCAACAAAGTTTATCAGGATCTTGAAGAAAATATATAATAAATAAAACCTAATAATGGTTAACATCAAAGATTGAGCATTTGGTCTAACGCGATTTTAAAAGCCACCGGCATCCAGTTTCGGCTAGTCAACAATACACTGTGCCATATAAAATGCAAGAGTGGCAAACGTTGGTCTCTAGCGAAAATCAACAGGAATTCTAGCAGAAAAGGATTGATAACTAGAAACCAGACATTACAATTTTTATGAATAGGGCATTTGGTCTAGTGGTATGATTCTTGCTTTGGGTGTGAGAGGTCCCGAGTTCAATTCTCGGAATGCCCCAAAGTCCAGAAGTATCTTTGATGCCCTTTTCAATAAACAAAATTACTAACAAACAATTTTCTTGATCAGATATTCATCAATAGACAAAGAATGTATTAGTATCGCACTATTCTTGAAAATTAAGCCACCTATTGATGCGCCTATATCATTTTTCCTTTTTTCAAAGTCAACTAAACTCATTGTATCTTGCATTGCCATTTGAAACCATTAGGCAAGAGGAATCTGGACCAAAGTCATTTTTTAAAGTATTAATTGTTTTTTTTTTTGACAAGACTATACAATGAGTTGCAAAAGTTAATTAAATAAGCAATAACCTATATTGAGCAGCTTTGCTTCCTACTTGTGATCTCAAAGTTTTCAGATAAAAGAAAAGGCATCACATAAGCATGTAAGGAACCAACATCTAAGGAGCCAACATTTAAATAGATCTTTATGGAAAGGAAAACTAGTTAATGAGAAAGCCAAATGTCCAGTTTTTGATCGACACAATCCGATTTCCTTCTCTTTTGTAAAGTGACTACACTAAACAAAGTGGTGAACAAAGGTACAAAGCTTGGTCAATGTATGATTCGTTTCAGATCTTTAGTAGAATAACCAAATGGCTTTATCAGCTAAAGACTAAGTAGATATCACCTACACAGCTTGCATCAAAAAGATATTCGAGCATTCATATGCAAATTCCAAGAAATAAAAGGTTATCAGGACACGACACTTACCTATCATTCAATAACTCCCTAATCATCCAATAACCTCATCTTTAACCATTAGCTTAAGCATCAAGTTAGTATTCAAACATGAGAACAACATGGTGACAAGGCTAGCATCTCCTCGTCAAAATTTATCAGGATCTTGGAGAAAATATATAATAACTAAAACCTAATCATGGTTAACATCAAAGATTGGGCATTTGGTCTAGTGGTATTATTCTCGCTTTCGGTGCAAGAAAAAGGATGTTATTAGCAAGTTGCAAAACCTATCCACGGACATGTAACTCATCACCGAAGATTAGATACGCCATTGCCTGAACAAAAGAAAAGCAAGCACGTGTACATGGAATAAGCAAACATTTGAGGGAAAATGCAATTGTAAGAGGAACTGGTTTAGAATTAGTCCGTTTAAAGTTGAAAAATTGGAATCCTTTTAAAAAAATGCTGAACGTGATAAATAGTAAAATAGGGCGTTTGGTCTAATGGTATGATTCTCATCTAGGGTGTCAGAGGTCCCAAATTCAATTCTTGGAATGACTCAGTTCTTGTTGCTTTTATTTCTTTAGTTCCTGAATTTCAGATATATGTTCATAAGATCTGCAATTAGTTCAACTCTAAAACTAAAATAACACTGAAGCCTTTTCTTATACCTACAATCTTATACTCCGGCCCAAAAATAACTGAAATCTGCCTAACAAAGGGGGAATGAAATAAAAAGAACGAATCCATGTCAGACACGTACCTATATCCGAATATCAAGTAACGTAGATCTAACAATGTTGACATACAGCTCGGGAAAGTTTATTAGAACATTACATATTGTGACTGGGTTTCTGTATAGCTGCCTAATTGTTATGTACATTTTTTAGACCATTTTGAAGAAAAATTCAAAACAGTCTAAAATCTAAGAGCTATTACTTGCAAACTGTCTATTTAGCAGTCAGACACAATTGGTTAAAAGAAATTATTAAATTTAGGATATTCATAAACAATAGATGTTTTTTTCATATGGAGTATTCACTTCTGAACGAATATCGAGTGGAATCACAATATATATAAAAGCTACAAACAAGTGCTAACGCGATTTTAAAAGCCACCAGCATCCAGTTTCGGCTAGGCAACAATGCAATGTGCCATATAAAATGTAAGAGTGGCAAACGTTGGTCTCTAGAGAAAATTAACAGGAGTTCTAGCAGAAAAGAATTGATAACTAAAAAGTAGACGTTTCACATATAGGCATTAGGGCATTTGGTCTAGTGGTATGATTCTTGCTTTGGGTGCAAGAGGTCCCGAGTTCGATTCTCGGAATGCCCCAAAGCTTTTAGCTGAAAGTCAAAACAAATTCAAACCTATCTTCAATGCTTTTCAATAAGCAAAATTGCTCATAAACAAAGAAAGATGCTGTAGACATTATAAGCTCACAAACCAATTAGTTGATCAGAGATTCACTAGAAAAGAAATAAATTATGCACTATTCTTAAAAATTAAGCAACCTATAGATTATATAAACATTATAGGCAACATTTAGGGCATTTGGTCTAGTGGTATGATTCTCGCTTTGGGTGCAAGAGGTCTTGAGTTTGATTCTCGGAATGTCCCTCTTTTATTTTTTTTATTTTTTTTTTCAAAGTCATTAAACTCATTGTATCTTGCATTTCCATTTGAAACCATTAGGCAAGAGGAATCTTGACCAAAGTCAATTTTCACAGGGATAATATTTTTTTGACAAGACTATATACAATGAATTGGAAAAGTTAATTAAATAAGCAATAACCTATGCTGAGCAGCTATTCTTACTGCTTGTGATCTCAAAGTTTTCAGATAAGAGAAACGGCATCACATAAGCGTGCAAGGAACAAACATTTGCGGAGAAGGCTTAAATAGATGTTAACGAAAGAAAAACTAGTTATTGAGAAAGCCAAATGTCCGTTTTTTTACTCTAATTTTCTTCTCTTTTGTGCAGTGACTATACCAAACAAAGTGATGAACAAAGGTACAAAGCTTGGTCAATGTATGATTCGTTTCGGATCTTTAGTAGAACAACCAAATGGCTTTAGCAGCTAAAGACTAAAGTAGATATCACCTACACAGCTTGCATCAAAAAGATATTCGAGCATTCAATATGCAAAGTCCCGGAAATAAAAGGTGTAATCAGGACACAACACTTGCCTATCATTCAGTAACTCCCAAATCATACAATAACCTCAACTTTAACTATTAGCTTAAGCATCAAGTTAGTATTCAAACATCAGAACAACATGCTGACAAGGCTAGCATCTCCTCATCAAAATTTATCAGGATCTTAAAGAAAATATGGTTAAAATTAAACATTGGGCATTTGGTCTAGTGGTATGATTCTCGCTTTGGGTGCGAGAGGTCCCGAGTTCGATTCTCGGAATGCCCCAATTTCCTATTTTCTTTTCAGATTCCAACCTCAAGTCAATTTCTATACTGATTAGAACTTAATAATGAATTCCAGATCTGTTCTCTGACAAGATTCCTCACAAAACATTACCAAACATAAACAAATAATACAATTAAGTTCAATGCCTGCACAAATGGGGACATTTTAACCTAATTTCACTAGAGTTAACCTAAAAATAGGCTCAAACACGGTCATTAAACAAACAGAAAAATTCTGCAAAACTCTAAAAAATACATATGATAAAAAAAATCATCAGGCGATATACTTTTACTTACCTCTGAGAAAATAATCACCATAAAGCAGTTAGCTGTATACACCTTGAAAACGAGAACTCGTAAAGCTCCATAAACAGGCGATCAGTGGTTAGTTTCTGAGCTCGTGGGTCCCAGACAAAAATTTAAAGAAAGAATTTGGATTAGTTTTTGCTTCTTCTTTTTTACTCTCCCTTTTCCCCCAGTTTTTTTTGGTGGTTTCTCGCCATAACCGGCGGAGCAAGGAAACGGGTTGTCGACAAAAGGGAAGACAAGGGTCAAAATGGAGACCACTAGGGGTGTGCAAAATTAATCGTAACCATTAACGTAACCGAGTTAACCGTTCATTTTATAGGTTAATTAACCTAATAATTAAAAATTAAACAGTTTCAATTAACCGAACCATTAAAATTAATGGTTAATGGTTACTACCGCGATTATAAATTTTAACAGAGGATTAACCTATAGGTTAATCGTTACTCTATAAAACTTTAAAGATCGTCATTGTTCTTTTCAAATATCTAAACCTTATTCCTAAAATTATCAAACTCGTTTCCATTCGCTCCTCTCTCTGACTCTAAAGGCTTATCAAAATTGCTACGGTAAGACTCCAACAAAGTGTTCAATTAATTAATTGTTGCACCTTCTTTCAATTTATTATTAAATCTTTCCTAATTTGTTCAATGACTTCCTTTTGATGCTTGTAGTATCTTGAAGAGAACAAGTCATTGATCTTGAAAATTATCGAGTTGAAACTTTAAAAAATTGAGTGAATGTGCTGGGTAAGTGTTAATTTAACCATTCGATATAATTTTATTTGCGAATTGCATGTTCTCTTTCTCTTATTCTTGAATCAAGTTAACTTGTTATATTTTACTCTGGGTATTGTAGCTGGTTATGACTCTTTGCATGCTAGAGAGTAGAGACCCATTTCGCAGTATTTAATAATCATAATAATTTTATGTGTTTTTATTTATATTTTTATAGATACATGCTTCTTTAATTTTTTGTGTGTATCAAGTGTTTGGTGTAATTCCTGAGAGGAAATACAAAAGAGCTGTTTAAGATTGTGATGCAAGGTTATTTTTTTGTATGAAGCAAGTTTCTATGTCTTTGGTTAAGCAATAAAATACTTCCAACTCACGGACGTTTACCATATTTCAATCTGATTCACTGATTGTGATGCTTGCTTTTTAATAATAAATTTAATCGCCGGCGATGAGATCATTCATCCCTAGACTTGGAAAATGGCTATTAGGCATAGTGTTGGTTTTGGTATGGTTAGTTGGTAAGGTTAGTCAGTGCCAAATAGCCTTCTGCCTTTCAAGTTTTGTTCCTTGGCAGGGACTTGCTTATTTCTCTACTCACACACATATTTTAAGTTTTGTTTCTTGGCAGGGACTTGCTTCTCCCATGTTTAATATGTCTATCTTCTTTTTATAATGCATTTGCAGGCATTGCTTGTATCTTTATGGCAGAGACCATGTAATAAAAGATCATTTCTGTTTTTCTGTTTTATGTTCCCTTGTTATAACAACATTTCATTTTGGTGCCTGTTTTGTCTTTCCGCTCTCTTGTTTTCTGTCTGAAACTGTTTCATTCTTTACCTACAAATCTGCTAAACCAGTACATTTGGTACAGATATAAATATTCAAAGACTTTAATAGCCTTGAAGTTGAATCTGGTTCACTATAAATACATTTCCTTGTGACAGAAACGAAACTTGAAAAATGAAAGCAAAATCCCCTGTTTTTTTTACTGAGAAATAACATGCCTGTCTCGGCTTGGCTAAAACCAAAGTATCCTACGGACAATGAAAGAAAAAAGTTGAGTCACATTGATTAGTTCTATGTAATAAATTCAAGGCAGATAGTCTTAGAAGGTAGAAGTGCATTTTTGTTTTTGTTTAGTTTAGTTTAGGAGAGAAGGGAGGAGAGTGTTTAAAGGCAGATAATAGTCAGACTTAAAAATTAATATACTTTCAATTTATGCGAAATGGGTTTCTACTCTCTAGCATGCTTGAATCAATATTTTAATTCGGTTTGGCCTTGTTTTTTTTTTGTATTGGTGTTTTTATTTTGTTTCTAAAGTTTACTTTGTTTTATTTTGCACAGTATAAAAAACTATGGAAAGCGTTGTTAATGATAATGTGATGATTGTTGATGAGATTAATAATTCAGAGGATAACTCTTGTGAAGAAGATAGTGAAGCAAAGAGTAAAAATGATGTTGATGGAGATACAATGATTAAAAAGAAGAGAAAGTCTTCCAATCCTTCTATAAGTGATGACAAAATAGAAAGAAAGAAGACATCCTATGTTTGGGATCATTTTCAGAAAATCAATGATCCAAATAAGGTGGAGTGCAATTATTGTGGAAAGTGCATTGCTTTCAAACCATCTAATGGGACTAGTGGCATGAATAATCATATTACAAGATGTAAAAGGTTTCCTGCAAACCTGAATAGAAAATAAAAACTTGTCGATTTTGAATCTAAAACAATTACATCACCAGGTGGCACCAGTAAAACGGTTAAAGTCCCTAGGTGTTGGCAATTTGATCAAGATAATTGTAGGAAGGCGCTTGCTAGGATGCTTATTGTAGATGAGTTACCCTTTGTCTTTACGGAGCATGAAGGATTTCTATATTTTTGCAAACAATTATGTCCTGAATTTGTTCCCCCTTCACGCACCACTGTGACAAGAGATTGTTATAGTATCTTCATTGAAGAAAAAAGTGAATTAAAAGACTTTTTGAGTAAGTTGTCTTCAAGAGTGTGCTTCACTACCGATATGTGGACATCTGGTCAGAACTTGGGGTACATGTGTCTTACGGCACACTTTATTGATGATCACTGGACATTGCATAAAAAGATAATCAACTTTTGTCCCATTCCAGGTCATTCTGGTGAAATTATTGGAAAATCCATTAAAAAATGTTTGAATGAATGGAATCTTCGGAGGATTTTAATCATAACTGTAGACAATGCTAGTTCAAATGATGCGGCTATTCAATATCTTAGAAGAAGAATCACTCATTGAGGAGGGAGTGTGTTGGATGGTAAGTTTTTACATATGAGATGTGCAGCACATATATTAAATTTGATTGTTAAGGATGGTTTGAAAGAACTTGATTTATCCATTACTCGAATTCGTGGTGCTGTGCGATTTGTAAGGTCTTCTCCTAATAGACTTCAAACGTTCAAAGCTTGTATAGAGGAAGAAAACATTACAAGTAAGAGTTTTGTTTGCTTAGATATTAAAACAAGGTGGAACTCCACTTTCTTAATGCTTGAAACTGCTTTGAAATTTAAGAAAGCTTTTGATAATTTGTACACCAAAGGCGATGCTTATTGTAAAGAGTTGAGGAGGCATTTTGGTGTACCTGATGACAATGATTGGAGAAAAGTTGAAGCTTTTTTACCTTTCTTACAGATTTTCTATGAGACTACATTGAAGGTTTCAGGGAGTCTTCGTGTGACAGTAACTCTTATATACCTCTAATTTTTGGAGTTAGAGACTTGATTTCTAGTTATCGTGGTCATGAAAATGAAAGTATTAGAAGGATGGCTCATCAAATGAAGGTCAAACATGATAAATATTGAGAAAATATTGATAACATCAATATTTTATTGTTTGTTGCATTACTACTCGATCCAAGGCATAAATGGGGTTTTGTTGAGTGGATAGTAAGTGATACTTATGATGCTGAAAATGCCAATTTGTTAATATCCACCATCAAAGTCACTTTAAAAGCTTTATTTGAGTTTTATAATGATGGTATGCCTTGCTCCAAGAGCAAGAAGGGAGAATCAAGTAGTAGTAGTAGTAATAGTACTCCTACTTCAATTAGAACAACACTTCATAGCTTGGAGAACAATGAGAAAAAGATTGATGTGCAACAACATTACTATAATAGGTATAGAATGGCAAAGGGAACTTTAGGAATTTGTGATGAAAAAATCGAGTTGGAGAAATACTTGAGTGAAGAAGTTGAAACGAATGATCTTAATTTTGATATTTTAAGATGGTGGAATGAGCCTCAAATGAGGTATCATGTTCTTTCTCGAATGGCTCGAGATGTGCTAGCTATTCTAGTTTCTACAGTAGTTTCTGAGTCCGTTTTTAGCACAGGAGGTCGAGTTCTTGATTCTTTTCGCACTTCCTTAACTCCAAGAATAGTGGAAGCTCTTATTTGTTCACAAGATCGGCTACGCCAATCTCGAGGCCCTCTTATAATAGAGGAAAATCTTCTTGAGTTGGAAGAATTGGAGGATGGTTAGTTTTTTAATCTAGTTCATAATTTTTTTTTAATTTTTGATTTGCCAATATTACATTATATCTTATACTAATTTGTTTTATGCTTTGAAATATAGGAATGAATGATTTAACACTCAATCAACCGATAATTATGATTGATGAATCATATTCGATTTCGGAGGAAGACGGTGAAGACCTCGGTTGATTTATGAAGTGAGGTATTAATTGGAGCCTTGGGTATTAATTCTTGCTTCATTAATTGATATAAGAGATGGGTAGACGTTAGTTACTATCGTGGTTATAATTTTTTTTATTTATATGATGCCATATTTTTAATTCAATTCATAGTTGTATATTTATATGATACCATGTTAATATGGCTTGTTCATCTACTATTGGTATGCAGGTTCATAAGGTGCATACGTTAGAAGGGCAGGATTACAGAGGAATGACTTTGGTTTATGTTTTGTTTAAATTTTTTATATAAAAATTACTTTAGTTTCTGTTTTGTGTCTATTTTCCAAGAATTGTAGCTAGTGCAAAATTTTCATGTCGAATATATTTTTACGTTCTTGATTCGATGGATTGTGAAAAATGTTTACGATATTATGATTTGGTAAATGTAATTGTTGTTTTAATCGATATTGTAATAGAGTACATTTTAACCTATAAGTGAATTATTAAGAAACGGTTAACCGCTAACGGTTAACCGTTAATAATGGTTAACCATTAGTGTTTGAAACGGTTAATCATTTCTTAATGGTTAGGTTATGATTCAATAACCGTTATAACGGTTAATCGACCATTTAGACTAAACGGTACGGTTAACCTACCATGAACACCCCTAGAGTCCACCTTACACGGCCTAATACAGGCAACATAATCCCTAAACTATTTTTAATCTAATTTAAATTAACAATTTAGGCCATTCAAGCAAAACTCTATTATATTTGTAAAACTCGATTCTGTTGCTATCCCGATTTCTTAAGATATTTTAATCTAAATTAATTCGTGACGCACGCTAAATTTTGATAGGTGATATTTTGGTGGATATGTTTTGTATACACAAATTTTCGAACTCAAAACATGTTTAAATGGATATCAAATTGCATTAAACTCGAGAATTGTATAAATAAAATTTTCAAATTAATTTATTTTTTAATTTAAATTTTGAATTTGTATCCAATTTAAATTTACAAAACCTAAATAATAAACAAATTGAAAATTAAAAGGATTTTATTTTAGCTAGGTAATTTTATTGTTTTGTAATTTGTTCTCTTATTTTTCTTATTTCTTCAATTGCTGCTATAAAGTATATCAAATTTAAATTGTATGTTGTTTTAATCAAATTTCAACTCCATGGTTCTCAATTACTGTAAAATACATGTGGCACTTTAATTCTTATTTTAACAATGAATTTTGTCTTGAACAAGCGTTGAGGGCCGGTTAGTAAGAGCTGTTCACCTGCTCCCTTCTCTTAAGTTTCGAGTTCAAGACCTAACGTGAGCATTCTTTCCCCTAAAATCTCCCCCACCCCTCTAAGTAGAAGTAGAAGTAGTATTTGTCAAAAAAAAAAAATTGTCTTTTAGTCTCTCACTTTTATATGACTTTCTTGTTTCTTTAATTTTTTTTCGTTTTAAGTTTATTATTGATAAAATTTTAACCACGTGCTCCTCAACCATCGCATAATATCTATGTGACTTCAGTTCTTCTTTTCGACAACAATTTTTATCTTTTTATTAATTTAATCCCTCAATTTTGTATTTTATTTAACTTGATCATCCAACTATAATTATTTACAAATTATTTTATTCAATTTGATCATCTGACTGTATATATAATTAGAGAGAGTCGTTTAAATTGAAATCAATCAATATCATAAAATATAAATAATAACCTTTAAAATTTTACAAAAACTCCGACAAATATATTTGATTTGACTCAAATTTCATAAACTCGACTCAACACAAAAAATCCAAATAAGATTTGAATGATATGACGAAACTTGTAAACTTAACTAATTCAAAAAAAATTACTCAACTCAATTAAATACTCACCCTACAAATCGATCGGAAGTTCAACCCTCCCTAAAGCATTTTAATTTTTCATTTCCAATGTCCTTTTTTATAATTAATGTAATATTTCAAAAAGGTTTAACTACAACACAAGTTCTCGAACTGTGTTTCTTTTTTACAATAAGTGCTTAAAGTATTTTTTAGTTGAAGTAGGTGTCTAAATTTTTACTTTTGGCTGAAATAGGTGCCTAAAGTATTTTTTGGCTGAAATAGGTATCTGAAGTTTCATTGTTGGCTTGTTTTGAAGTTGGCACCCATTTCAACCAAAAATCTTTAGGCATCTATTTCGGCAAAAAAATACTTTAAGAACTTATTTAAGCCAAAAATGAAATTTTAGACACATATTTCAACAAAAAAAATACTTTAAGTACCTATTGTAAAAAAGAAACATAATTTGAACACTTATTTTATAGTTAAGCTTTCCAAAAAAAAGAAGAAAATAATTGCTACAATCCAAGAGTATAATCACCTTTGCAAACCATTTACAAATAGAGGTTCTAGGGTGAAACCTCTAATTTGACGCTAATTTAAGTAGGGGTGTTCATGGTAGGTTAACCGTACCGTTTAGTCTAAATGGTCGGTTAACCGTTATAACGGTTATTGAATCATAACCTAACCATTAAGAAATGGTTAACCATTATTAACGGTTAACCGTTAGCGGTTAACCGTTTCTTAATAATTCACTTATAGGTTAACATGTACTCTATTACAATATCGATTAAAACAACAATTACATTTACCAAATCATAATATCGTAAACATTTTTCATAATCCATCGAATCAAGAACGTAAAAATATATTCGACATGAAAATTTTGCACTAGCTACAATTCTTGGAAAATAGACACAAAACAGAAACTAAAGTAATTTTTATATAAAAAAGTTAAACAAATCATAAACCAAAGTCATTCCTCTGTAATCATGCCCTTCTAATGTATGCACCTTATGAACCTGCATACCAATAGTAGATGAACAATCCATATTAACATGGTATCATATAAATATACAACTATGAATTGAATTAAAAATATGGCATCATATAAATCAAAAAAAATTATAACCACGGTAGTAACTAACGTCTACCCATCTCTTATATCAATTAATGAAGCAAGAATTAATACCCAAGGCTCCAATTAATACCTCACTTCATAAATCAACCGAGGTCTTCACCGTCTTCCTCCGAAATCGAATATGATTCATCAATCATAATTATCGGTTGATTGAGTGTTAAATCATTCATTCCTATATTTCAAAGCATAAAACAAATTAGTATAAGATATAATGTAATATTGGCAAATCAAAAATTAAAAAAAATTATGAACTAGATTAAAAAACTAACCATCCTCCAATTCTTCCAACTCAAGAAGATTTTCCTCTATTATAAGAGGGCCTCGAGATTGGCGTAGCCAATCTTGTGAACAAATAAGAGCTTCCACTATTCTTGGAGTTAAGGAAGTGCGAAAAGAATCAAGAACTCGACCTCCTGTGCTAAAAGCGGACTCAGAAGCTAATGTAGAAACTGGAATAGCTAGCACATCTCGAGCCATTCGAGAAAGAACAGGATACCTCATTTGAGACTCATTCCACCATCTTAAAATATCAAAATTAAGATCATTCGTTTCAACTTCTTCACTCAAGTATTTATCCAACTCGGTTTTTTCATCAAAAATTCCTAAAGTTCCCTTTGTCATTCTATACCTATTATAGTAATGTTGTTGCACATCAATCTTTTTCTCACTGTTCTCCAAGCTATGAAGTGTTGTTCTAATTGAAGTAGGAGTACTATTACTACTACTACTACTTGATTCTCCTTTCTTGCTCTTGGAGCGAGGCATAACATCATTATAAAACTCAAATAAAGCTTTCAAAGTGACTTTGATGGTGGATATTAACAAATTGGCATTTTTAGCATCATAAGTATCACTTACTATCCACTCAACAAAACCCCATTTATGCCTTGGATCGAGTAGTAAAGCAACAAACAATAAAATATTGATGTTATTAATATTTCCCCAATATTTATCATGTTTGACCTTCATTTGATAAGCCATCCTTCTAATACTTTCATTTTCATGACCATAATAACTAGAAATCAAGTCTTTAACTCCAAAAATCAGAGGTATATAAGAGTTACCTGTCACACGAAGACTCCCTGAAACCTTCAATGTAGTCTCATAGAAAATCTGTAAGAAAGGTAAAAAAGCTTCAACTTTTCTCCAATCATTGTCATCAGGTACACCAAAATGCCTCCTCAACTCTTTACAATAAGCACCGCCTTTGGTGTACAAATTATCAAAAGCTTTCTTAAATTTCAAAGCAGTTTCAAGCATTAAGAAAGTGGAGTTCCACCTTGTTTCAATATCTAAGCAAACAAAACTCTTACTTGTAATGTTTTCTTCCTCTATACAAGCTTTGAACGTTTGAAGTCTATTAGGAGAAGACCTTACAAATCGCACAACACCACGAATTCGAGCAATGGATAAATCAAGTTCTTTCAAACCATCCTTATCAATCAAATTTAATATATGTGCTGCGCATCTCATATGTAAAAACTTACCATCCAACACACTCCCTCCCCAATGAGTGATTCTTCTTCTAAGATATTGAATAGCCACATCATTTGAACTAGCATTGTCTACAGTTATGGTTAAAATCCTCTGAAGATTCCATTCATTCAAACATTTTTCAATGGATTTTCCAATAATTTCACCAGAATGACCTGGAATGGGACAAAAATTGATTATCTTTTTATGCAATGTCCACTGATCATCAATAAAGTGTGCCGTAAGACACATGTACCCCAAGTTCTGACCAGAAGTCCACGTATCGGTAGTGAGGCACACTCTTGAAGACAACTTACTCAAAAGGTCTTTTAATTCACTTCTTTCTTCAATGAAGATACTATAACAATCTCTTGTCACAGTGGTGCGTGAAGGGGGAACAAATTCAGGACATAATTGTTTGCAAAAATATCGAAATCTTTCATGCTCCGTAAAGACAAAGGGTAACTCATCTACAATAAGCATCCTAGCAAGCGCCTTCCTACAATTATCTTGATCAAATTGCCAACACCTAGGGACTTTAACCGTTTTACTGGTGCCACCTGGTGATGTAATTGTTTTAGATTCAAAATCGACAAGTTTTTGTTTTCTATTCAGGTTTGCAGGAAACCTTTTACATCTTGTAATATGATTCTTCATGCCACTAGTCCCATTAGATGGTTTGAAAGCAATGCACTTTCCACAATAATTGCACTCCACCTAATTTGGATCATTGGTTTTCTGAAAATGATCCCAAACATAGGATGTCTTCTTTCTTTCTATTTTGTCATCACTTATAGAAGGATTGAAAGACTTTCTCTTCTTTTTAATCATTGTATCTCCATCAACATCATTTTTACTCTTTGCTTCACTATCTTCTTCACAAGAGTTATCCTCTGAATTATTAATCTCATCAACAATCATCACATTATCATTAACAACGCTTTCCATAGTTTTTTATACTGTGCAAAATAAAACAAAGTAAACTTTAGAAACAAAATAAAAACACCAATACAAAAAAAACAAGGCCAAACCGAATTAAAATATTGATTCAAGCATAATGATTCAAGCATGCTAGAGAGTAGAGACCCATTTCGCATAAATTGAAAGTATATTAATTTTTAAGTCTGACTATTATCTGCCTTTAAACACTCTCCTCCCTTCTCTCCTAAACTAAACTAAACGAAAACAAAATGCACTTCTACCTTCTAAGACTAGGGATGGGCACGGGTCGGGTCGGGTCGGGTTTTTGGCCCACCCGAACCTGACCCGAAACTAAGTATCCTAAAACCGAACCCGACCCAACCCGATCTAATTTTTTAAAAACCCGACCCGACCCGACCCGAAAATAAACATTCTAAACCCGACCCCGACCTATAGAAAAAAAATTAATTTTAGGGACCTAATTGTAAAAAAATAATTTTAAGAGGCATAATTATAAAAAATAATAAATTTAAGGACTAAAATGTAAATAAAAAATTAATTTTAAGGACCTGATTATAAAAGAAATATATAAAGAGGGGTATTATTACAAATATCCCTAAAAAAATTAGGGAAAAATTACATTATTAGTCCCGGGTCGGGTCGGGTCGAATTTTTTCACCCTAAAACCGAACCCGGCCCAACCTCACCCTACATAAAAACCCGACCCGACCCGAACCTGATTTTTTCATAAAAATACCTGACCCGATCGGGCCGGGTCGGGTCAGAACCCGTCGAGTCCGGGTGAAATGCCCATCCCTATCTAAGACTATCTGCCTTGAATTTATTACATAGAACTAATCAGTGTGACTCAACTTTTTTTCTTTCATTATCCGTAGGATACTTTGGTTTTAGCCAAGCCAAGACAGGCACGTTATTTCTCAGTAAAAAAAAACAGGGGATTTTGCTTTCATTTTTCAAGTTTTGTTTCTGTCACAAGGAAATGTATTTATAGTGAACCAGATTCAACTTCAAGGCTATTAAAGTCTTTGAATATTTATATATGTACCAAATGTACTGGTTTAGCAGATTTGTAGGTAAAGAATGAAACAGTTTCAGACAGAAAACAAGAGAGCGGAAAGACAAAACAGGCACCAAAATAAAATGATGTTAAAACAAGGGAACATAAAACAGAAAAACAGAAATGATCTTTTATTACTTGGTCTCTGCCATAAAGATACAAGCAATGCCTGCAAATGCATTATAAAAAGAAGATAGATATATTAAACATGGGAGAAGCAAGTCCCTGCCAAGAAACAAAACTTGAAATATGTGTGTGAGTATAGAAATAAGCAAGTCCCTGTCAAGGAACAAAACTTGAAAGGCAGAAGGCTATTTGGCACTGACTAACCTTACCAACTAACCATACCAAAACCAACACCCTGCCTAATAGCCATTTTCCAAGTCTAGGGATGAATGATCTCATCGTCGGCGATTAAAATTATTATTAAAAAGCAAGCATCACAATCAGTGAATCAGATTGAAATATGGTAAACGTCCGTGAGTTGGAAGTATTTTATTGCTTAACCAAAGACATAGAACCTTGCTTCATACAAAAAAATAATCTTGCATCACAATCTTAAACAGCTCTTTTGTATTTTCTCTCAAGAATTACATCAAACACTTGATACACACAAAAAATTAAAGAAGTATATATCTATAAAAATATAAATAAAAACACATAAAATCATTATGATTATTAAATACTGCGAAATGGGTCTCTACTCTCTAGCATGTAAAGAGCCATAACCAGCTACAATACCCAGAGTAAAATATAACAAGTTAACTTGATTCAAGAATAAGAGAGAAAGAGAACATGCAATTCGCAAATAAAATTATATCGAATGGTTAAATTAACACTTACCCAGCACATTCACTCAATTTTTTAAAGTTCCAACTCGATAATTTTCAAGATCAATGACTTGTTCTCTTCAAGATACTGCAAGCATCAAAAGGAAGCCATTGAACAAATTAGAAAAGATTTAACAATAAATTGAAAGAAGGTGCAACAATTAATTAATTGAACACTTTGTTGGAGTCTTACCCGTAGCAATTTTGATAAGCCTTTAGAGTCAGAGAGAGGAGCGAATGGAAACGAGTTTGGTAATTTTAGGAATAAGGTTTAGATATTTGAAAAGAACAATGACGATCTTTAAAGTTTTTTAGAGTAACGGTTAACCTATAGGTTAATTCCCTGTTAAAATTTATAATCGCGGTAGTAACCATTAACCATTAATTTTAACGGTTCAGTTAATTGAAACCGTTTAATTTTTAATTATTAGGTTAATTAACCTATAAAATGAACGGTTAACTCGCTTAACGGTTACGGTTAACGGTTACGGTTAATTTTGCACACCCCTAAATTTAAGGCTGGCCGGTTGTGAAGGTTATAAGTTCATACATAATTTATTACAAGGTTTGTACATAATTGATTACAGAAAGTGTAATTAAAAAGGTACATACATAGTTTGTTACAAGAGATCACAAAATTCAAGAAACCTCAACAAAGGGTAATAAACTATGTACATACATAGTTTAAAAGTATGAAAACGTAATTTGTTACAAAAAGTATGGTAAATTAAGTATGTACTTAATTTATTACACGTTGTACGTAATTTGTTACACAATCTGTAATGAAAATGGTATGTACTTAAATAATTACACGACATCACCAAAACCTAAACCAGCTCAATCAAGGGTAATAAACTATGTACATACCTAGTTTCTTACACGAAAACCTAATTTGTCACAAAAAAACATGAAAAATTAAGTATGTACTTAAATTATTACATGGTGTACGTAATTTGTTACAAAATCTGTAATGAAAACGGTATGTACTTAAATTATTACACGACATCACCAACCCCAAAAGTACCTCAACAAAGGGTAATAAACTATGTACATACATAGTTTCTTACACGAAAACCTAATTTGTTACAAAAAGTATGAGAAATTAAGAATGTACTTAATTTATTACACGTTGTACGTAATTTGTTACATAATTTGTAATTAAAAAGGTATGTACCGAAATTATTACACGAGATCACCAACCCCAAAAGTACATCAACCAAGGGTAATAAACTATGTACATACATAGTTTCTTACACAAAAACCTAATTTGTTACAAAAAGCATGAGAAATTAAGTATGTACTTAATTTATTACACGTTGTACGTAATTTGTTACAGAATCTGTAATGAAAAAGGTATGTACCGAAATTATTACAGCAGATCACCAACCCCAAAAGTACTCAACCGAAGGTAAGAAACTATGTACATATATAGTTTCTTACACAAAAACCTAATTTGTTACAAAAAAACATGAGAAATTAAGTATGTACTTAATTTATTACAGGTTGTACGTAATTTGTTACAGAATCTGTAATGAAAAGGGTATGTACCGATTTTATTACCACGAGATCACCAATCCCAAAAGTACCTCAACCAAGGGTAATAAACTATGTACATACATAATTTCTTACACGAAAACCTAATTTGTTACAAAAAGTATGATAATTTAAGTATGTACTTAATTTATTACACGTTGTACGTGATTTGTTACAGAATTTGTAATTAAAAAGATATGTACCGAAATTATTACACGAGATCACCAACCCCAAAAGTACTGAACCAAATGTAATAAACTATGTACATACAAAGTTTCTTACACGAAAACGTATTTTATTACAAAAAGCATGAGAAATAAAGTATGTACTTAATTTATTACAGCTTGTACGTAAGTTGTTACAAAATTTGTAATTAAAAAGGTATGTACCGAAACTATTACAAGAGATCACCAACCTCAAAAGTACCTCAACCAAGGGTAATAAACTATGTACATACATAGTTTCTTACACTAAAACCTAATTTGTTACAAAAAAAGTATGATAAATTAAGTATGTACTTAATTTATTACACGTTGTACGTAATTTGTTACAGAATTTGTAATTAAAAAGGTATACCGAAATTATTACACTAGATCACCAACCCCAAAAGTACTCAACTAAAGGTAAAAAACTATGTACATACATAGTTTCTTACACGAAAACATAATTTGTTACAAAAAGTATGACAAATTAAGTATGTACTTAATTTATTACAGGTTGTACGTAAGTTGTTACATAATTTGTACTAAAAATGTATGTACCGATTTTATTACACGAGATCACCAACCCCAAAAGTACCTCAACCAAAGGTAATAAACTATGTACATACATAATTTCTTACACGAAAACCTAATTTGTTACAAAAAGCATGAGAAATTAAGTATGTATTTAACTTATTAAACGTTGTACGTAATTTGTTACAGAATCTATAATGAAAAGGGTATGTACCTAAATTATTACACGAGATCACTAATCCCTTTTAATTTGTGCCTTCAATTTTTGGGTGACCGGTTAACCGAGTCACTTTTTTTTAATCCAACGATTATTATTCAACCATTTGAATCTAACTGTTTAAAATAACTGATATTATATTAGCCATAAATTAAAGGTTTTTTAAAGACAAATCCACCCCCTTTATATTATACCTCGTACAAACCTTAGTTGTGTGTTAACATCTATAAGTCTAGATTTTTCTAATGATTTCTTTATTTTTAGATTTTATTTTGTGTTTCGGGATTTAATTTTTATTATAAAAAAATAATTAAAAATTGGATGAAAATAAAATCTGATTCGAGTGATCACGACCTTTAAGTTTGTGGACTATTATAAATCATCTAAGCATTACGATTTAATTTAATTTTCATTTTTTTATTCAGACATAATATTAATTCTCCGAAAACTTTATCATAATCAAACATAATGAGTACTCAATAGTACTATACCACCTCTTACACTTTAGAATCACCTAAACCATACACCAGTAAATAAATAAAATACAATATAAATATCTTAAAATTTATATAAAACATACCATTAATATATCAAAATTTATATAAATATAAAATATTTCAACATAATTATGACACGACAAGATACATGAATACAACACAGGCACATGAACCGTCGTATCTACACATAATAAAGGTAATATAGTAATTTAAGGACTTGTTTGAATAAAGTAGAGTAATTTAAGGGCTTTCTTTAGTATATTACCCTTTATTCTAATACAGTACCATGTTGTCTGCTTGCCTTACAATGAAATGGTGCCTCACTTGGCGCTCACTGGTGGATCCTACAAATAGGGTATGCTGCCCTATGACCAGCTTCCTCTTCCCTTCACCATCCACTAAGGTGAAATCTTTGCACACATTCAAGCTCATTGTCACTTTCTTGGTCTTCCCTTTCTTCACTTCGACCCTCTCGAACCCGACCAGCTGCTTGTTCGGTGCGCCGGTGATGTTCGAGCTTGGTGGCTTCCAGAAGAGGAGGACCACATGATCTCCATTCATCGGTCCCTTGTTCCTCACTCCTATGACAACGTCGAATTGTAGGATGTTGCAGTTTAGGGTCGATGCATCGATTGCTTCGCCGATGTTCAAGTAGGGGTTATATGGTTCGGGGATGGTTTTTGATGTTGAGGCGATTGGAATTGTGGAGGGAGCTAATATTACGAACTTTGAGAATGATGTGTAGCTTAGTCCGCGGCCGAATTCATAAACGGTTTTGCCCTTGTAGAATCTATAGGTTCTCCCGGGGAAGTTTGCAGTGGCGTTGGCTCGCATGTTCATGTCGGTCATCGGGACCTTATCGACATACTCTTGGAGATACCATGTGAATGGAGACCTTCCAGCTGTGACACCAGGGAAAATTATCAGCATATTGATGTTTAGGGACAAAATATTGTACTTAAATTGTCATCAAGGAAGAGGAAAATGAAAGGCAACCTGGATTGTAGTCTCCGAATACGACTTGAGCGATGGCGTCTCCGCCGGCTTGACCTGGATATCCGACCCACAAAATGCCTCCAATGTTTCTCATATTCTTTGCGAATGATATGTCAATAGGACCAGCAGCCATAACCACAAGCACCACTTTCCCATTTGCTGCATTAGCAACATCAGTCACCAACTTTTCTTGATATCCTGGCAATGTCAAGTTTACTCGATCAAGCCCTTCGGCCTCGACCGATTGATCTAGCCCCACAACTAGCACCACGGCATCGGCATTCGCTGCAGCCTGAACTGCAGGCTGAATAAGCGCCTCACTACCGCATTTCACATCACTACACCCTGCCTCATATGTAACCGTCGACACGTACTTTTGCAGCCCTTGTAAAGGGCTAGTGTACCTGCAAGGTATACCGGCATAGTTACTTATCATAACCGTCGTGGCATTAGCATTCGGTCCGATGACGGTTAAATTCTTTGTGACATTATTAGCCAGAGGCAGAACTCCATGGTTGTCAAGTAAAACTATTCCCTGCTTGGCAGCATCAAGGGCTAGCTGCTGGTGATAATCGGTGCATACATCGGACGGACCGAGGTCACCGAACGGAAGCTGTTTCGGGTTTCCATCAAAGAAACCGAGCCGCATAAGAACTATATAGTTATATATCAAAGCCTGATCAACAACAGATTCATCCACTTTCTTCATGTTGACAGCATTCACTGTGTATTTCCCCAAATAATCCCCACAATTCATGTTTAACCCAGCTTTCAGAGCAAGAGACACTGCATCTTCAGGTGTAGCAGTATAATGGATGGCATCATAATAAACCTCAACCGAGTCGCAGTCCGAAACAATGTATCTGCCAAACACGAAGTAAAAATGTCGATTACGACAATATCGTTCGAAAATTACGATTATTGGGGTCGATTTTCTCATTTTTTTTTCGAGTATGGAAAAATAGAAATGTACCCATCAAGACCCCATTGGCCTCTAACTGTTCCTTTAAGAAGGTCTGGATCAGCACAAGTAGGGATTCCATTGACCCTATTGTATGAGCACATTACACTGCTCACATGTCCTTCCTCCACACAACTCTTAAATGGTGGTTGATACGTATCTTCCAAGTCTTGCTTTGTAACCTGAAAAAATATATCGTAATATATGTTATTCGAACTTTTCATTTTCCGTAGAATAATCGTGTCGGACACATCTAATAATGTGACAAAATTAACCAACTCTATAAGTTATGCTTACCTTTGCATCAAAATGGAACCGATCCACACCTTTCCAATTGTCCAAATCATAGGCAGTGTAATGCTTGCAACAACTCGAAACCTTAAGCCTGTCCCCGTCCCCGGCGGAGCCAACTTCTTGCAGTCCCCGGACATAATTCACCGCGTATTTCGAGACCACCGTAGGGTCCTCCCCGGGTGTTTCTTGGCCACGACCCCATCTCGGGTCTCGGAACACGTTGACGTTAGGGCTCCAGTAGGTTAACCCGGCTAGACCGACGTTGTACATGGCTCGAGCCTCGGTCGACACAACCCGCCCCATCTCGAGCCACAATGTAGCGTTGAAGCTCGCGGCGGATAAGATCACGGCGGGGAAACTAGTCGCACCGGGCACCGTGGCATTGAACTGAGTGCCCGGACCGAGGTCTGAGACGCCGTGAAGAGCCTCAGACCACCACACGTAGGCCGGCACGCCGAGCCGGGAAACACCAGAGGCCTTGTGTACTAGCTGCTGCACCTTTTCTTGGAGTGTCAATCGTGAAACAAGGTCCTTGGCTCGATCCTGGTAAGACAAGGAAGTGTTACAAAATCGGAACTGACTCGTGTTGGGATCATTTTTGTCACATGCAAATGGCTGAGCCTGAGTGTTACGTGGGACAATTACTAAGAAAAACAAGAGACATAAAGCAAAAGAAAACTGCAATTTTACTTTCATGGTGTTTTTTTTTTGCTGGTTTTAGGTCACCTTACATGGTGGAACATTGAAAACATGCAGTTTATTTATAGTAGAAGTTGAAGTTTCAAGGGTTCGTCAGGTCTTTTCATCTTGGGGGTCAAATTCTGTCAGTAGTCCCTGTACTATGCATAATTGTGGACTTAGTTTCTATATTCTAATTTTGTCCTTTACTTTTCAAATTTTGAATTTTTCATCCTAACCCAATCGGTACATGAACAACATGACTAAATTACAAGAATCGAGATTTCAAAGATTGAAAAGTATACGAGTTAAAATTGATTAAATTAGAATATAAGGACTAAATACACAACTTATACAAACTATAGGGATTAAAAACAAAATTTGACCATTTCTTTTCCTAGTTGCCTTTGGTCATGCCTTTTTTCTTTCCGTCAAATTCCATTCTACAAATAATTGAATTGGATCCACAACTTACTCATTGGCAAAATTTAACTTAACAACTACAGTTTAAATCATAAAACGAATTTTTTAAAATCCAAAACTTAATGAAGACTAATAACAAATCTTAATTTTCAACTTTGTACAACTTTGGAGTATACTTGTATAATTGGGTAGACATTTATTCTTAGTTGCTTGTTTTGTTGTTGACTGTAGCAGGTTTTTACTCCTTTTGAATAATAAAATCACACATTTATCTTAAAGGACTAATAATAAAACTTGATTTCTAGGATCATGGTTCGAATCATGCTAATAACATCCCCTCTTAAAGAAAACAATAAAACTAAACTACAATGACTAGAATTTAAAATTTAGAAAGTATAGGAATTACAAATGATCAAATCAAAGCTCAAGGACTAAATCCACAACTTACGTATATTTTAAGGACTAAGAGTAAAATTTGGCATCATCTTTGTCTAGTTGCCTTTCTTATATGTAGAAAAACATGGGTTGCTTGATATGTGAGGAATAACATGAGCTCCCCTGTTTAGGAAGTAATGACTAGTGAAGCTAATGATACTTTGATGCTTAGACAAAACAAAAGCATCTTTAACCCTCAAAAACATTGTACACACATGGACCACTCAATAATGTTCATTTTATTGTCCTAAATTAGGTGGGGCAACATAATACTTAGTTTAGCATTTGAATTGCCACTAATGGAACAGTTAAAGTAATTGCAGTTATAAGATAGTGCATTTGCATTCATAAAAAAATTGTATTCGAAATTTGAAAACGACAATATTAAAAAAAGTATCTACAAACTCTCTAAATATAGATTGTAAAACAGGTGTGAAATGTACCAAAATTCGAAATAATATTACAATTTTGTATGCATAATGTGTGTGAGAGAGATAAGATCATCTTACACTATGTAAAACTTGAAAGTTTATACCTTTTTGAGCAATTGGATGAAAGTAAATGGGTAGTTGAGATTAACAGTAAAAAATGTGAAGATTATTACAAGAAAAAAAAGGAAATAATCTTAGCCATTTATTACCCTCATCCAACGATAAAAAAAAAATATGCAAAAGTAATTGAATTTTACACATTGTAAGTGGATCCTAACTATATATATGTGTGTATGAATAAGATCCAATTACACAATGTAAAATTTTTAGTTGTATATTAATTTTGGATCATTTGATGAGTATACATTAATAATCGAGATTTAAAAGTTGAAGACGAGGATATTCTAAGATAAAAAAAAATAGATAATCTCAATCATAAATGTATATTCATTTTATCTATCAATGTAAAACTTTTTAGTTTTTTACCTTGTGAATGTGGATCTTAACTCATTTCAATATACATGGATATAACTCTCTATGATCCTTTAGAATATATATTTGTAATGAAAAATCCATTTTAAAAATTTATTTTGAAAAATGACCCATACCTATCTTTATTTTGAAAAATGACCCCAAATAAGAAGACTTTGCTTTCCACAAAACGCAATTATAGACCTCGCTTTTTGCAGGAAGCGAGGTTCGTCCTACATGAAAGGACATTTCATATAACCTAATTTAAAATTAGGGATAAAGACCTTGCGTTCTGCACATAGCGAAGTCTACGAGAAATTGAAGAGACGAATGAATTTATTGCGGGATTTGTTAAAGGTCCATGCAATTCTGGATGACATAATATTTAATTATTTTATACTAAGAATTTTAAATTTTAACAAATATTTAATTAGAATTATTAAAAAAATAGGATCTTTGAAAAAGTAGGATCTTAAACAAATATAAGATCTTTTAATTTATTTATTCAAACTTACTAATCAATTTCTACAAATTACGATCTTTTAAAAAATTAATTTTTATTTTTAAAATATAATCTTTAAAAATTAATGTTTAGCATCTAAAAATTTAAAGATGAACTTTTTTTAAAGGTGTTATCTAATGCATAGGTTAAGGGTCATTTAAGAGCTTGCATTAAATATAAGATTTTATTTGAAAAAAAATTATATCATTCAATACATTACAAAACTTTAAAAGATTCCATAAAAAAGTCTCATTTGATGTATTAGGGTTTAAATTTAAGGTTCATAATTTTTTAAAGGTAAAAAAGGCCTATTTAAACATCCCTCTAAACCTAAATAGGGAGAAAAAAGTGCCCAATAAAATATTATTAATAATGATGAAATTATAAAGTCTTGAAACAAGCAATATAAACCAATAGTAATACAACTCCTCCCAAATATAACAATTGCGCTAGCCAATCCGACAATATAACCAACAAGCCTATCCAATTGTTACTCTAAATCAGCCTTGGCTAGAGTATCTGCAAATGTGTTGCTGCAACGAGAACACAGTTTCAGCACCATACCCCTTGTCCTTATCGTTAACGATAAATCAACAACAATCCTGAAATAGATGTCCGGGGGAGTCTCTTCCAGAGATAATTAGTTCACAACAGTTTTACAGTCGCACTCAACAATTAGTCTAAATCTATTACCCCACTCAGAGAAAATGAACTTTCCGATCCCAACCTTAATGGCCAAGAATTCAGCCATGAAAGGGGAAACTTGGCCCCATGATTCAGAGAACTGTAACAAAATAGCCCAAGTCATTCCTAATTAAACCACCAATTCCCCCACTTGATCCAACCAAAGATACAACCCCATCGGTGTTTAGTTTTAATCAACTCGAAGGGGGGAGACCAACGTATCGTAGAGACAGGTTTGGGGCAAACCAGACTATAATCTGAGGCTAGTAAGGGATTAGCAATAAGATAGTTCTGAGGGATGTTACATTTGTTGAATTTACCTTTAATCTAGAAGGCAAGACGATATTGTACTAATATATCGATCTGCAGAATGTCTAAAGCTTTTGCATTGAAAATCATATCATTCCTGAAGAGCTAAACAGTCCAAATAACCACAAAAGGGGTAATAGCCCATGCCTTACGTAGCGATGAAGGGATCAAAGCACTCCAAGCATCCATGAAAATTATCGGATTAGCGGAGAAAGCCGAGAAAATACATGCGAGAGCCAAAAATTTAGACCATACTAACCAACTAATTTTGCAAGTGAAAACAAGATGAGAAATCGATTCCTCCTCCAAAGAGAAAAGGTGTTGAGTGGATCGATCGAATGGAAAATGTCAAGAGGGGGGTGAATTGGAATTTTAAAAGTTGTGGGATGAAATTGGAAAATTGAAAAATCAAGACAAGAGGATTTATAGTGGTTCAAGCTTAGAACAAGCTCTACATCTACTACCTTAGTCACCACTAAGAATTTTCAACCAATTTCACTATGAAATCTTTCCCTTTTCTAGGCATAGGAGAAAACATTTTACAAAGATCAATCTTTCTACCAAAAGATTGATCTTGAGAACCTCACAAGAACAAATAATTACAAGGCAATAAAATGTATCTCTCAATAGACAAATATGCCCAAAATACACTCAACCATACACCCATTTGAGAATGAAAGGTTTACAATAAAGGATTACAAATTGGGGTACAAGATATGAAATTTGAGCACAAGGGTTTGGATTGATTGCTTGGATGTTGCTTTTTTTGATCAATAGTTCTTGCTGGTGCTTAAAATGTTTCCTTTTATACCTTCTCATTGATTTCTAGCCATTTGGGTGGTTGACATCATAAATATAACCGTTGAGACTTCATCTTCCCACCATAAATACACTTCTGCAATTGCCCGTATCAAAACGGTACCTACCTGTTTGGAAACACGACTAAAATAGAAAGAATCGTTAAGTGCATTAAAGGGGCCGTATCGAAACTGGTATCGAAACGGTTGAGCTCATAAAATTCCAGTAGCAAAACATTTTAAGACCAAGCTAGGCCGTATCGAAACGAGTAATTAACTTTGAAATTTTGGTTTCTGACAAGCAACGGTCAAAACATTAAATGCCCAAATTTGAAAAAATGCTAACCCCCATATCGAAAAGGTTAACTGGCATTTCGAAACAAAGTCAAAGTATGACTTGCCTAGATGAAGGTTGTACCGAAACGAGCTGAAGTCGTTTCGAGACCTATTCAATATAAAAATTCCAATAGCAAAACGTTTCGAAATAGTCATAATCCGTATCGAAACACCTGAGCAAAATTTACAGATTTAGCTTGAAAATACTTAGAAAAAATCATGGGAATTATTTTTAAACCTTAAAACACATTGGGTTAAATTTTTTTCTTGTCAAATTTTGAGCTTTTTGAGATCTTAAAAAAATTTATTTACTTTGCAAAATAGTCCTTAAAGTATTTGTTATATCAAAATCAAGTTAAGTCAAATTAAGGGCTTTACAATCTCTTTCCTTTTGATATAACAAAACCAAAGTAAATTTTTTAAGTGAACTCCCCCTTAGTTTAAGCTAGGTTTTGAAAAACTTTAAAAATTTTGCTTAAACACTTTCTCCCCTTTTTGTTAGATCAAAATCATAACAAGAATAATTCAATGAGAAATAAAAAGATACGCAAAATTAAACCAAACAACATAAATTATAATTCATGGAATAAAGCATAAGTTCCAAAAGCAAAATAACATAAATCCAAACATAAATCCTAAAAAGCATAATCCAAAACAATAAACCAAAACATAGGTTCAAAAACATAAAAAGGTGCATAATAATAAATAAAATCCTAGATGATATGAGATGAATGCAAGCTAGACTAGGGCTCATCATTGTCTTCATCTTCATCTATGTCATCTTTATCTTTCTCTTGACTCCTTTGAAAGTGTCTCCATTCACCATAAAAGGCGGTGAAGGAGAGATTCGATGAAGATTATTGATTCTCGATAGGGGTAATACGATTTTCCATACCAACAAAGCGTTCCTACAAAGCTTTGAAACGATTGTCCATGTAAGTAATCAAGCCGGTGAATTGCTAGGTGAGGAAAGTCATCATCGCATCATTTTAGGAGCTTGTGGAGCAACTTGAGCTTGAGGAGGAGCTTGAGCTTGAGCACGTTCACCTCGAGGCACACGAACCCAATCATCATCGTTGAAATGGAAGCCACACTTCATGAGTGTAGTCTCATTTAGCTTCTCCTTGAGAGGCTCCTCAATGTCAAACGTGCAATCAATGCCACTAAGGACGAAGATATGACTTAAGACGGTTCCATATGTGAAGGAGGAAACTTTTTTTGCGATTTTTGACTAAGTGCACCATCTCTGCAAACATAATCTTCACTAAGTTCGGTTGTTGTTCTTGTCAGAAGCACTTGAGCTAAAAATCATTGACTTCTCTAATGTGCGAGAACTTCCCTCCGGATGGACGGAACCACCACGAGATCATAAGATGAAGAAACCAGTCATGGACATCCAAGGCATTAACTTGGTCGGTATGAGGATCAAGTGAGCGCTCATCTTCAATACCCTAATCTTTAAGACCAAGGAGATTGACCAAGATAGACAACTTGATACGGATTTTCTTCCCCAAAAGATAAGAGTCAATGGCAACAACTTGGGAACGGTCTGGACTAAGGACACATTTGGCATTGGAGTAAAACAACAAAACAAGGTTTCGGTACATGATTCTGGGAATGCCTAAAAATGTCATGAAGTTCCAACGGGTTAAAAGGCCAAGGTATCGAAAATGAAAGTGATCGGAATCAAGGAAATCAATGTCAACGACACGCTCAGGTCGAATTTTGATGGTTTGATAGTATTTAAAGGCTTGGTGAGCTTGGGGGTTAGGAAACTCTTTTTGAAGAGATGGGCGAAATTAGCTCGAGGGAGGTTTTTCTCAGACGGATCAGACCCTTCACCCTTTTCGGAAATTCTAGCTCTCTTCTTGGAAGCCATCCTAAAAACATTAAGCAAGCAAAAGAAAAAATATGTATGCATAAGAAATCCACATTCAATCCAATAGTAATCCTATAATGAAGGTTTGATAATATACAATATAGGTTTAAATAATATACATCCAAAAAAAATTGTGAAAGAAATTTTGAAATGTAAAAATATACGGCTAAAATATTTTATATTCGAATTTTGAAAATCTTTTGCAAAATCTTCAAAACCCATAGTCTATACAAACAATATATGCAAAAACAATAATTTTAAACCATAGAAATCAAACGAAAATTGAAAAGAAAATAGGAAAATACTTTGAGTTGGGATTTAGGAAGAATGGATGGACGATAATGCACAAAGTTGTTGAAGCTTGCTTAGGATTGTTGTTTAGAGCAAAAACCCTCAAATTTGTAAAGAAACACGTTTAGGTTTAGTGGATATTTATAAGAAAAATTAGGTTAGGGTTTGAAAGGAGTTTGGGTTTAAGAAGAGTTGAGTTAAAAGATGGAAATACATTAAATAGACTTTTCAACGTCTAACCGTTTCGAAACCAAAAGATGGTCGTTCCGAAATGCGGGGTCGTATCAAAACACCACTTACCCGTTTCGATCCCAATTATTCTAGAGATGTCCCTTTCAAGAGCCCATTTCAAAACATTTTTTACCATTTCGAAACCCTTAAAGGCAAAGGCCCCATTCAAAAGGTAGCCCGTATCGAAACATGGGAACTCGTTTCGGTACACCTGTGCCAGAATGTGCAGATTTGGCACAAAATAGCAGAAAAATCGATTTTCAATCGATTCTAAATGCATGATCATGATGAATGAACAAGATCTATAGGCAAAAATAAGTACACACTCCCTCTAACTACAAGCATATAAACAATTAACATCAAAAACACATAAGCATGCAAATCAAAATGGATTCAAGCAATTTTGCATTAAAATGCCCCTAAAAGGTCAAGAAAGGCTGGTTAAACTTAACTCTCTCCTAAGGGTCCAAAAACGCTCTTTGTCTAAAGGTTTGGTAAAGATTTCCGTGATTTGGTTCAAGGTGTCTATATGTTCTAGAACAACAACATCATTCTTTAAGACATGGTCTCTAGTGAAATGGTGTCTTATCTCTATGTGTTTTGTTCTAGAGTGTTGGATGAGATTTTTAGAGAGACATGTGGCACTAGTATTGTTACACTTAAGGGGTATGGTACCAACCTCAATTCCACAATCTTAAAGTTGTTGCTTCATCTAAAAGACTTGAGCACAACAACTTCTGGCCGATATGTATTCCGCTTCGGTGGTACATAAGTCTACACTATAACATCCCAATTTTGGGCTTGGAAGTTTAGGGTCTGATCTAGACCAGTCTGATTTTCAGTTCGAATATAAAAGGAGGTTTTAGGGAAAGCCTAGTTCGGGATGCTTTAAAAATATGGAAAAATACTTAAAAATCATCTTTTAATATATATAGAAGAGTGGTGAAATCAATTTTACAAAATAAGGTTTGGAAATACTACATTTCGGTGTAGTGACTAAAATGCGATTTTTGAAAAGTTTAGTGGTGACTATTTTGTAAGGATTGAAACTTTGAATCTTTAAAGAGCTAATATACCTAAAAATGATTTCTCCAGATTTTTCCTTAATTTGAGTGAATTAATTAATGTTTTAATTAATTAAATGAAAAGAGAAACTACTTTTTGGAATTTCATAACTACCTTTTCCTAAATTTTTCTCATTCATTTTTCTCTCAAAATTCCATCATCCAAACACTATTTCTCCAGAAAATTTTGTATTGATCTTCACTTCAATTGATGAGGTTTTTATCATCAATTAATTCCTAATCAATCTTGTATAAAATCCTTTTGTTTTCCTCATTGAATTTTCAAGGAAATTGGCTCAAATCAAGGAGAAATCACCATTTAGAGGTAAGATTGTTCTTCTCCTCTAAATACTCAGTTCTTTACTGAAATTTCCAAGTTGTCAATCCTTAATTTAAGTTTTATAAATGATTTTAATGATAGAAACTTGATTTTGGCTTAAAACTCAAGATTTGGAAGAAATCTTGAAGAATTTCGTTGTGATTGTTTGGGCTCTATTTTGAGATGAATCTTTAATGTATTTTGGATTTCTAATGATGTGGAAATGAGGTTTTATCAATGCAATCCCGAATAGGTTGTATTTCCTAAGTTTTTGCTTATGAAAATGGTGGTTTTTGAGGTGTTTTTGGTGTTCTGATATAGCTGGAGGTATAAGGACGAGTTGAGGTGTATTTTGGATGTTGATTGATGTTTAGAAATGGTTAGAAGTGATGGATCTTGGCTGGGTTAAGTTGTGAAAGAGTTTAGAGGTGTTTTCGGTTGTGTTTCGTAGCCGAAATGTTGGTTTTGGGTAGATCAGCGAGTTTAGGTGTGTTGGATGAAGATTTCAATGCATGATGATGCATTAATCCTCTGCTTTAATGTGTTTAAAACAGGGGAAGCATCTTCAGACGCTATTGGCGTTGATCCGGAGGCTTGATTGGCATTTCGGCAAGCGTGCGAAACGTAATCGGTGAGTGGAGTTGGATTTCCAGCTTTGAAATAATTATTTGAAGGTTATGAGAGCTTAGAGTAAGTCTAATCAACTTAGCTAAGCTCAAGAGTAAGTTTTCGGAAAAACTCCCTCGAATGTGCCATGGAGTGGTTTGATGCATTGGTTATAAATTGCATGTTTAAATTCTGTTTTGAAAGCATGTTTTAGCATGGTTAATGTTGGTTTTGAAAGCCATGTGTTGAAGGATGCTCAAGGTAAGAGATCCTTGTTTTGGTATGTTGTCAAATTGGTAATGATGCATGGTGATGCATGGTGTTTAATGGCTTTGTTTAATGCTTTAAAACAGTGAGTTGATGATGGTATTTGATGTATATTGGCAAGTGATGATTTGGTTTTAAAGTACTTGAATCGGATATAGTTAGCCGGCTATAGGATTGGGTGCACCGTGAATAAAGTCGCCTTGGATGTTGAGGGGTTGTGATTGTACCGTAAACTCCATCCAAGTACCCTAACGAGTGAGGTAAGATCACAACGGTGGTTAAAAGTCCGTGTGTGGATCTTGTGTTATGTGTCCCTTGCACTCGTTAGTGGAATTATACAACTACCGATGAGTGATGTTGAGGGGTTGTGATTGTACCGTTAAACTCCATCACGGGTGTTGAGGGGTTGTGATTGTACCGATAAACTTCACCTTATGTTGTTCGATAGTGTGTATGAAGCGTGTGGGACAACGCTTGTAATCCGCTAATCCAATTGTGTTTTGTGTTGTAAATGGTTATGAACTATCACTTGGAAGCCAATATGATGAGTTGAATGTAAAGAAGCATGAGATGCTTGTAAAGTATGCAAGGTTGCATGAAAAGAGTTGAGTTTGTGTATAAAAAAGCTTTGTTGAAAGTGTTTTCTAAAATGCATTATTGTGTTGTTTACTCTAGAGCATGCCTCACTAAGCAATTGTGCTTACGCTCTCTCTCTTGTACCAATAATGCAGATAATTGAAGTGTTTAAGGGCAACAAGGAGGCTAGAGTGTCCAAGGGAAACCAAGCTCATGTATGGTGATGTTTTCATACACTATTAGTTTTGGTTATTTGGCAATGGGAACCTAAGATGTGTTTTGGGAGATGTGTTGAACTCCCTGGGTTGTGGCATGTTGTTTTGATGGTTTGAACTTGTAAATGGCCTTTTAATGCTTGTTTTGGAGATTGGTTGATTGCTTGGTTTTGGATAATAGGAAGCATGCCTATAGATATGTGAAATTTCATGATTGATGCTATGAATGTGTTTAAGTGGTGCAATCATGCTCTATATATGTATGATGACTTGTTGGCATGATTAGGAAGTCATTAGGATGTGTTTGAGTGGATTTATGTATGAAAAACCAGCAAAATCTGCAGCTTCTGGGCAAACCGTATCGGAACAGGCACTGACGTTTCGAAATGGGGGCCTGTAATGGCCTACGTGTTTCAAAACGGCTGGAGGCTGTTCCGAAATGATTTGGCTACTGGAAGGCCCTGTTTCGGAACCAGTCTCGGAACGAACCCGCGTTTCGGAACCTTCAATGCCGTTTCGAAACAGGTGACTGTTGGGCACTGATTTGAATGGTGTTGAAGTTTGCAAGCTTTACGTTTTAGTCTCGAAAGTTGTAATTGCAATTGTATGAGTTCGAGATGTCCAAATAAGGTGAAATTTGACAGGGAAGCATGTAATATGACTAATTTAATATTGGTAATTCAAAAATCAGTTATGTTCTTCCAATTTACAGAATTTACGTTTTGGTCCCTAATATTTGTATAATGTGCAATTGAGTCCCTCTCTGAAATCCGATCGCTGTGCTTTACACATATATGTTTCTCAAGTGTTCTCTTAGGGTTAACGTGCATCTAGACAAGTTTAAAAACAAAAAAAAGGGTCGTTAATCAAGGTTGACTTTCGGGTTGACTTTGGTTTTCCCCGTGTAATCTTCGTAGTTTGGGTCAACCGTCTAGGCCGGGCTAAGGGGGTTACATACACTATTATGTTTCTTAGAGAACCAAGATATGAGCATACTACCTAGGAATTGACATGTTCTGGAGGTACTCTTTCTATCTACTTTACAACCCTCATAATCCACATCCAAAAAAGCATGAAGGTTAAAGGTGGAATCTCTAGGGTACTAAAGGCCAAAACAAGGGGTATCTCTAAGGTACTTAAAAATTCTCTTAACAGCTATAAGGTGAGATTCTCTAGGACTAGCTTGAAACCTAGCACACAAGAAAACATTAAACATAATATCTTGTCTACTTGCGGTAAGGTAAAGCAATGATCCAATCATAGAATGGTAAAGTTTGGAATCGACACACTTACCTCCTTCATCTTTGTCAAGCTTCAATGATGAGCTCATTGGTGTAGCTTGAGGCTTTACATGCTCCAAGCCAAACTTCTTGAGCATGTACTTTATGTACTTAGCTTGATTGATGAAGATGTCATCCTTCATTTGTTTGATTTGGAGTCCCAAGAAGAATGAGAGCTCCCCCATCATGCTCATCTCAAATTCACCTTGCATTAACTTAGAAAAATCTTGACAAAGAAGTTCATTGGTAGATCCAAAAATAATATCATCAACATATATTTGCACTACTAATATATCCTTTCCATTGCTTTTAATGAATAATGTTGTGTCCACCTTTCCTTTTTCAAACCCCTTTTTAATAAGAAAATTTGAAAGCTTTTCATACAAATCTCTTGGAGCTTGTTTTAAACCATATGTAGCTTTTGTTAATTTAAAAAACATGGTTTGGAAATTTTGGATCTTCAAAACCCGGTGGTTGTTCCACATACACTTCTTTATTTATAAAACCATTTAAAAATGCACTTTTGACATCCATTTGAAAAAGCTTGAAATCATTGTAACATACAAATGCAAGTAACATCCTAATTGCTTCCATTCTAGCTACGGGTGCATAGGTTTCATCAAAAAGCCTAGCCTTGTTCCTCACTATGTTACCACTCTCATCTAGTTTGTTCCTAAAAACTCATTTTGTCCCTACAATAGATTTATTTCTAGGCCTATCAACTAATGTCCATACCTCACTTTTCTCAAATTGGTTTAATTCTTCTTGCATGGCCAATATCCAAAAATCATCATTTAATGCTTCTTTGATATTCTTAGGCTCAATGCATGAAATAAATGCAACATTATTAAAAAGTTTGAGAAAGGATCGAGTGGTTACCCCTTGGATGGATCACCCAAGATTTCACCACCTTTAACATAGTTGAACTCCCTTGGGTAGCTTACTTCCTTTTCCTTTAGAGTCATGTCTTGCAAAGCTTCTAGAGGTGGTTCTTGTGCTTCTTCGTATTTGGTTAGAACCTCATCCACCTTTGATAATTGGCCACCATCATTGGCTTCAATGATTCATACATCATCATCATCACAAGAATCCTTCCTCGAAATAAGGTTATCATCGAAAACCACATATATTGACTCTTCTACAACTAAGGTTCTCTTGTTAAAAACTCGATAGGCTTTAGAGTTTAAAGAATAACCTAGAAAATAGCTTCATCACTTTTTGCATCAAATTTACCTAAATTATCTTTTCCATTGTTTAAAACAAAACGCTTGCAACCAAAAGGGTGAAAGTAGTTAATGTTAGGCTTTTTAGATTTCAAAATATCATAAGGTGTTTTCTTTAAAATCGACCTAATTATTACTCGATTTATAATGTAGCAAGTGGTATTAGTGGCTTCCACCCAAAAATATTTAGGTAAATTGTTTTTACGAAGCATGGTCCTACCCATTTCTTCTAAAGTTCGGTTTTTCCTCTCAACTACCCTATTTTGTTGAGGAGTGCGAGGTGCGGAAAAATTATGGCTAATCCCATTAGAATTACAAAAATCCTCAAAACCTAGATTTTGAAATTCGGTTCCATGGTCACATCTAATGTGGGAAATATTTTAACCAAGGTAATTTTAAGTTATTTTTGAAAACGTGATGAATTTTTTAAAGCCTCATCCTTAGTGCTTAAAAATAGAACCCAAGTATATCTAGAATAGTCATCAACAAGAACAAATGCATATGATTTTCCACCCAAGCTAGTGTTCCTAATAAGCCCAAATAGATCCATATGGATTAGTTGTAATGTTTTACTTGTTGAGACATCATTAATAGGTTTAAATGAAACACGTTTTTTGTTTACCCTTAGCACATGCATCACAAATTTTATCTAATGAGAATTTAAGCTTAGGCAAACCTCTTACTAGATTTAGGGAAACTAATTTCTCTAAAACACTAATGCTAGCATGTCCTAGTTTCTTATGCCACAACCATGCATCATTTTCATCATGGGCAACCAAACATGCATGAGATGTATGAATGTCATCTAAATGCACCATATAGATATTTCCTATGCGATGGCCTATAAGCATTATCTTATTTGTTTTAATGTCCACTATTTTACAACCATTAACATCAAAAAGAACATTAAACCCTTTATCACATAATTGACTAATGCTCAATAAATTATGCTTAAGATCATTGACATATAACACATTTCCAATAAGAATATAAGAGTGATTACCAATGGAGCCAATTCCTTCAATATGGCCTTTGGAGTTGTCACCGAAAGTTACTACTCCACCACTGTTTGGCTTGAGTTCCATGAATCTACTCTTGTCACCGATCATGTGTCTTGAGCATCCACTATCAAGGTACCATGAGTTTTGACTTGAAGCTTTGGCCTTATAGCAATGCTCCCCCTACAAACAAAGAATTAAACTTTGATTTTTGGTACCCAAATCATTTTGGGTTCATTTGTGTTAGCTCTTAAAACCTTGGTTCCTTTAGGAATCCAAGGAGACATAGTATCATAATTTTTAGAAGTTACAAGTTCCTTAGGAACCCATACACTTGTAACTTGTTTACCTCTTGATGGCTTTTGGAGGCTCCTTTGTTAGTAGCCTTTAAAGTTTCTCTTTGAATAGTTAAGTTTTGAAGAGCTAGCTTTTTCCAAGTTTTGTTTCCCAACTACCTCAAGAGAGGCTTCAAGCTCATTTACCACCTTATAGTGGTCATCGTGAACTTTAGAGAGAAGATTGTTTAAATCAACATTTTCATTTTGAAAATATTTTAATTCATCTTTCAAATCATCAATCTTCTCTAAAAGTTCCGAGTTGGTTTTAGAAAGAGTTTCATTCTCAGTTTTTAAATTGGAAATTATTTTCTTATTTTTCAAAACCGATTCCTTATATTTATCAACCAACTCATCGTAAACCTCTTGTAAATCATCATATGATTCATGAAGCTCATCAAAAGTGAAATCAAAATTAGATGAGTTAGGGTTTAACTTAGGATCATCCTCAATAGCCATGAGGCAAAGATTGACCACTTCATGCTCTTCGTCGGATGATGAATCCTCATCACACCAAGTGGCAATGTTGGCCCTCTTGCTCTTTTTCATGTCGAATCCCCTCCTCTTGAGTTGAGGGCAATCCGATCTAATATGCACGGGCTTCTTGCACTCATAGCATATTATTTAATCATTTTCTTCTTCCTTGCTCTTGTTCTTGAAATCCTTCTTTCTTTGGAACTTTCTCTTGGCTATCATAGCCAATTCCTCAAATTCATCATCTTCACTTGAATTGCTCTCCTCTTGAGGTAGAGAGGCCTTGAGAGCAATTCCTTGCTTTTTCTTTTCTACTTCTTGCTTTTCCATTATTTTTTATTCTCTTCTTCTCTCCCTTACTTCATAATCTCATGTGTGGGGAGAGAGCCAACTAGTTCATCGAGCTTCAATGTCTTCAAGTTTTTAGCTTCGATGATGGCCATTCTCTTCCTATCCCATAATTTGGGAAGAGAATACAATAACTTCCGGACAAGCTTGTCTTCGGAAATCTCCTCTCTGAATCCTTTGAGACCATTTACAATTACCGAGAATCGATCGAACATTTTGGAGACGGTCTCATCCGGCTCCATCTTGAAATTCTCGTAGCTAAGATTGAGAAGTCCAATCTTGGTCTCCTTCACATGGTTGGTGCCCTCATACGTGATTTCTAGCTTATCCCACACCTCCTTCGCACTTGTGCATGAAGACATCTTTGAGTAGATGTCCGGACCAAGTGCACAAAAGATCAAATGAAGAGCCTTGTCATTGATTTGAAGATTTCTTCTTTCTTCATCCGTCAACTCATGCTTGGTCTTTAGCACAAGTCTTCCTTCATCGGTCCTCTTCAATGGGATTGTTGGGCCATCTTCCACAACATCCCACACCATGTACTCATTGGGCTTGGTGGTGGATTGAGCTTCGTAGAGGTTGGGGCCAGAAGTAGAAGCCATGACATTGGTTGAAGTAGATGATCACACTCTTCTAAGATATTCTCTTGAGGATGTGAAGCCTTCCAAGAGTCTAGCTCTGATGCCAATTGTTGAGTGGATCGATCGAATGGAAAATGCCAAGAGGGGGTGAATTGGAATTTTAAAAGTTGTGGGATGAAATTGGAAAATTGAAAAATCAAGGCAAGAGGATTTATAGTGGTTCAATCTTAGAACAAGCTCTACATCCACTACCTTAGTCACCACTAAGGATTTTCAACCAATTTCACCATGAAATCTTCCCCTTTTCTAGGCTTAAGAGGAGACCTTTTATAAAGATCAATCTTTCTACCCAAAGATTGATCTTGAGACCCTCACAAGAACAAAGAATTACAAGGCAATAAAATGTATCTCTCAATAGACAAATATGCCCAAAATACACTCAACTACACACTCAATTTGAGAATGAAAGGTTTACAATAAAGGATTACAAATTGGGGTAAAAGATATGAAATTTTAGCACAAGGGTTTGGATTGATTGCTTGGATGTTTCTTTTTTGATCAACAGTTCTTGCTGGTGTTGAGTGTGTAAAAGTTCTATTACTTACACCCTTTTTAACCCATATTTCTGCTGCATTCAAGCATCATTGCATTGCATTTAGGTCAGTTTACAGCAAAACATCACAAATATATTAAAGGCACGGATTCTACTAAAAGATGGTTAATTTTGCAGGTTGCTGCCATAGTAGACGGAGAAGGCGGGCGAAGGGCAGAGAAGCAGAAGAGCTGAACTGAACAAGCAGACAAAAAGGACGATGCTGCCATGGATCTGACGTGACAGCATGGGGACAACAATTTTACGGAGGGGAAAAGCAAAGTGGACCTCGATAGATAGAGAAAACTATGCTCGTCTGTCGTGTGAAAACCATATATTTTTCCAAGCCCCGGATCAAAAGATATGTCAAGTCAAAGCTCAAGGAGAGGAAATCCCATGAAACAAGGAGGCGGCTGAAAAGTAGGATACTTGAAGATTAAAGTCTTTATTAGAATCTTACTTTTAATTAAAGTTGTAATCCTTGTTAACTTAGAATACTTGAGCCCAAAGCTTATATAAGGGCATAGATTTTAACCTAGGGGATATCACACATAATACCCCATAACCGATAACCAAACCCCTCCGCCGTTTAACCGTCATTGACATGTTCTAAAAAACCCCTAGGACCACGGGTTGATTTGTAAAGTAGTTGCAAGGGTTGTTTTGTTTTAGGATTTTTCAAGTTCAATAAAATAAACTTCAAGTTCTCTTATTTTGGTTTTAATATCTTGCAAGAGCATCGTGAGAGCATTGTGAGGTTATCTATTTACTTAGCATCGGGAGAGTTAAGTATACGAAAGAAATAAGAGCAAGTTCTCTAGTTTATAGTTGAACTATCTTGTGCCTAGGGATAGGGCAAGGTTAAGTGGCTAAGGAAGAATTCATACACATCGGTGTTCATCCTTCGATTCACGCCGGGAGGTATCATCAAAGACGTGATCATCGACAGACTTGGACCTAGGGATAGGCCAAGGCAGATCTGGGATTCTTGCCAAACTTGAACGTACTGAGTTGGTGTGTTTGCTGCCGCAACGACCAACGGACAGCTGCCGCGACAGGTGCTGCCAGCGACAGGCGCGACGACAGAACTGGAGTTCCTAAGCAATACAATACCTGCACTACTGAGCAATTCAATACCAGCCCATTATCTCTATCTTGATATTCCTACTCTTTTATTTACGTTTTCTTCAATATTTTCGTGACAACTTTCTAAACTATTTTCTTTACTTCGTGCAGTGAATAAAGGTGAAGCTATTAGCCCAATCCCTGTGGAGACGATATCCGATACTTCGTATCACTTTACTACTTGCGTCGTGTAAACTTGCACTATAATTGCGATAGACTCTTTTACACGCAACAAGTTTTTGGCGCCGTTGCTGGGGATTGGCAACATAACTCTACCTTTCTTTTATTGCACTTTTTGTTTTTTTTTTGTTTTTTTATTTTATTTTTCTTTTTCTTTGGTGCTTTCAACTCTTGCTTTCCGCGAGGTTTTCTTGTTTATGCGCAGATCTAAAAGAGGTGAAGATCCTGAGTATCCATTAGATCCGGAAGTTGAACGTTCATTCAATCTTAGGAACCGACTTCGTTACGTGCTAGCCAGGAACGAGTACCTTGAAGAACAGTTAGAGACAATGGCATACCAAGGAGATAATCCTGCTGCTAGAGATGGAGCTGTTATACCGCCTGTCGGCGACCCGCCTGCGGCAGCCGGACGACGGTCCTGTCGTGACTACATGTTGAATGATCATGTAGAGTTGGAGACCACGCTGCCGGATATTGAAGTTGATAACTTTGAGCTTAAACCTGTCATGTTTAGTATGATCAACAATGTCGGACAGTTTAGTGGTGTTGTGACAGAAGATGCTAGGGAGCATCTCAAAACGTTCCAGGAAATCTGTGGTTCGTTTAGACTACCAGGAGTTAATCCGGAGATACTGAGGCTTCGGTTATTTCCCCACTCGTTGAGGGACAGAGCTAAAACTTGGTGGAATAAACTTACGCCGGGTTCAATTATGACTTGGGCAGATTTATCTCGTGAATTTTTATCTCGTTTTAATCCTTCGCATTTATCTGAGCGATTACGTAATGAAATTGCTACTTTTCAGCAGGAAGATGACGAGCCGATGCACGAGGCCTGGGACAGATTTACTACTCTTCTTCGAACTGCCCAATGCATGGATTCCCCGTCTGGAATCAGGTAACTAAGTTCTATAATGCTGCTAACTTACAAACTCGTATTCGAATTGATTCTGCAGCAAATGGACTATTATTGGATAAAGATCCAGACGAGGCATTGCAAGTTTTGAAAAATCTGGCCAAGAATGAGGAACAGTTTCCGACCGCAAGAAGAGGGGGTAAACGGGTACTTGCTGTCAAGGACTATGAAGCCGACAGCACGTTAAAATCACAGGTAGCATTCCTTACTAAAGCAATGAAAAGGTTATTGAATGATGATGGTCAACAAGGATTTGCTGTAGAGGAAGTATGTGATATCTGTGAGGGAAATCATAATCGGGATGAGTGCCCAATACAGTTAGAAGAGGGAAAGTATGTTGGAAATTACAAGCCGAATTACAATTCCAACAATTATAATCCCAATTGGAGGAAGGATCCCAAATTTTCCTGGAGTAACCCCAATAACGCCCTGAATCCTCAAGCACACAATCAGAATCAGGGAGGACCTAGATTGCTGACGCGACAGCAACTGCCGCAGCAACTACCGACGCACCTGCCGCCGCAGCAGCAACAACAGCCACCAGCTGCCACGAGCAGTATACTGGAACAGACTCTGGCCACCTTTATGTCTCAGACAGGTACTTATATTGAGAATATGAATCAGTTTGTCAAGAAGACAAAAAATTTCATGGATAAAACAGAGATGAGGATGACAAATCATGAGGCTACTTTGAAATCTCTGGAGACACAAATGGGTCAGGTTTCCCAACATATTAAGCCGAGGCAGAATGGAGGATTCCCTAGTAATACTGAAAATGCTAGGCCACCCACACATGAGCAGTGTAAGGCAATTACTACTAGGAGTGGGAAGAAACTACCAGGGCCGGAAAAAGAAGTTGAAACAGGAAAGGAACCAGCCTTAGACCAACCTGCCGAGGAAGCTGCCCCGACAGGTGATAAACAGACTGTTGCCGATGAGCCTGTCACGACAGCAGAAGCGACAGAGGAGAAAATTGATGAACCGAAACCTCCTCAGATTCGTATGCAGTGGGAAGGACGTATTGCTGATTACCGTCCCCCACCTCCTTTTCCTCAATGGATACAGCAAGCTAAGCAAGAATCTCAACTTAAAAAGATTTATGATATTTTTAAGCAGGTTCATATTAATATTCTGTTGTTAGATGTCGTTAGGGAGATGCCCGGTTACGCCAAATTTCTTAAAGATGTCATGTCAAAGAAATATAAACTTGGGGAATTTGAAACGGTAAGGATGGCAGATGGTTGCATGAGTATTCTTCATCGGCAGCCACCCCAGAAAAAGAAGGATCCGGGGAGCTTCATCATACCTTGTGTAATCGGAGACAAATATGTGGGAAAAGCACTTTGTGATCTTGGTGCTAGTGTTAATTTAATGCCAAAGTCTGTTTTTCAGAAGTTAGGTATTGGAAAGGCGCGGCCCACGACAGTAACTCTGTAGCTGGCAGACCGCTCTTACGTTCATCCAGAGGGAAAGATTGAAGATATTCTGGTAAGAGTGGATAAGTTTATTTTTCCTGCTGACTTTCTTGTTTTAGATTGTGAGGCAGACGAAAACGCACCAGTCATCCTTGGGCGACCCTTCTTAGCCACGGGAAGATCACTGATTGATGTGGAGAAAGGAGAACTCACCATGCGAGTGAACGATCAAGAGATTAAGTTGAATGTTCTCCAAGCAATGAAACATGCTGATTTGGGCGAGGAATGCAAGGCCATCATTGAAGTAACCCTCGATCAACCCTGCATTAGGTCGGGCTGTCATGATATAAAATTTGGTCACTGCTGCGACAGCCACCTACAGGCCTGTCACGACAGCAACGACGACAGCACCGACGACAGTAACTCCTCTGACTCCGATACATCTGATACTGAAGATCAGGAGGAGGTAAACTGGTTAGGCAATCGTCCAGGTAAGTTATTCGAACCTTTGAATTATACTTCGGATAACCATTTAATCCAAAGGCCATCTACTATTGAACCACCTGCCTTAGAACTTAAGCCCCTGCCAGGGCAGTTAAAATATGCTTATCTTGGTTCAAATGACACGTTGCCCGTAATCATCTCTTCTAAGCTGCCGCAGGAACAGGAACGACAGCTAATCGGCATGCTACGGTAGCACAAAAAGGCAATTGGATGGACGATAGCAGACATTCAAGGCATGAGTCCGGCGTTATGCATGCATAAAATCCTCCTCGAGGAAGATCATAAGCCGACCATTGATGCCCAAAGGCGGCTAAACCATGCGATGAAAGAGCTGGTGCGTAAAGAGATAATCAAATGGTTAGATGCTGGTATTATTTACGCCATCTCCGACAGCAAATGGGTGAGCCTGGTGCAATGCGTTCCAAAGAAAGGAGGAATGACTGTGGTGACCAATGAAAATAATGAATTAATCCCAACTAGGACTGTGACCGGTTGGAGGGTTTGTATGGACTATCGGAAGCTTAACAAAGCTACCCGAAAGGACCATTTTCCTTTATACTTTATTGATCAAATGCTTGATAGATTAGCGGGTAAATCTTACTATTGTTTTCTTGATGGTTACTCAGGTTACAATCAAATTGCTATTGCACCAGAAGATCAAGAAAAGACGACTTTCACATGCCCCTACGGAACATATGCTTTAGGAGGATGTCGTTTGGACTATGTAATGCACCTGCCACCTTCCAAAGGTGCATGATGGCCATATTCTCCGACATGGTAGAGGACTTCCTTGAGATATTTATGGATGATTTTTCCGTCTTTGGAGACGATTTTGAGAGCTGCCTTGGCAACCTACAAAAGGTACTTGAAAGATGTGAAAAAGCAAATCTTGTTTTGAATTGGGAAAAATGCCACTTTATGGTGGATGAGGGGATAGTCCTTGGCCATAAGATTAGCTGCCGCGGGATAGAAGTCGACAGGGCTAAAATAGAAGTAATTGAGAAGCTGCCGCCGCCGACCACAGTCAAGGGCATTAGAATTTTTTTAGGGCATGCTGGTTTTTACCGGAGATTCATTGCAAATTTCTCAAAAATCACCAAGCCCCTATGCCATCTTTTAGAGCAGAACCGACCCTTTGACTTTAATGATGAATGTACTGAAGCATTCAAGGTTCTGAAGGAAAAACTAGTAACAGCCCCCATAGTACAGCCACCAGACTGGACACAGCCATTTGAGATTATGTGTGATGCTAGTGACTATGCTGTCGGGGCAGCACTTGGGCAGCGCAGAGATAAGCTGTTTCATGTCATATACTACGCCAGCAAGACATTAAATGACGCCCAAGTGAACTACACCACCACAGAAAAGGAGCTATTAGCTGTGGTGTTCTCCATTGACAAGTCTCGTTCTTACATACTTGGGACGAAGGTGATAGTGCACACAGACCATTCTGCCCTGAAGTATTTGTTCGCAAAGAAGGATGCAAAGCCTAGATTGATACGGTGGATCTTGCTATTACAAGAGTTCGACCTTGAGATCAAGGACAAAAAAGGGACAGAAAATCAGGTGGCAGATCACTTGTCAAGGTTAGAGAAGGGACAGAGTCTACCAATCGATGAGACAAACATACTGGAGACCTTCCCAGATGAGCAGCTCTTCGCTGCCGCAATCGCTGCCGCGACCGCCATGGCGGCAGGTAAGTCTTCTGAACTCCCCTGGTATGCTGATTTCGTTAATTTTATAGTTAGCGGAATACTACCTTCTGATCTTAATTATCAAGCCAGGAAGAGGTTCCAAAATGATGTTAAGCATTATTATTGGGACGAACCTCTTCTTTTCAAACTATGCGCAGATCAGGTTATAAGGAGGTGTGTACCACAAGAAGAACAAGAAGACATTCTCCATCACTGCCATGCTTCACAATATGGAGGTCACTTAGGAGGCAATAAAACTGCTGCCAAGGTGCTGCAGTCAGGGTTCTACTGGCCGACACTGTATAAAGATGCACAGAACTTCTACAAGAACTGTGACAGGTGCCAGCGGATAGGTAACATCTCGAGGAGAAACGAGATGCCACTGCAGAACATCCTAGAAGTCGAGATCTTCGACGTTTGGGGGATTGATTTTATGGGACCTTTTCCATCTTCATGTGGAAATCTATACATCCTCCTAGCAGTGGATTATGTCTCTAAGTGGGTCGAAGCCATCGCCACTCAAAAGAATGATGCCAAGGCAGTCCAAAAGTTTTTGCACAAAAACATTTTTTCTAGATTTGGCATCCCTAAGGCGATTATCAGTGATGAAGGGAGACATTTTGACAATAGGGTTATTGCTGCCGCCTTGAAGAAATATGGTGTCAAGCACAGGATCGCGACAGCATACCACCCACAGACCAATGGACAAGCTGAGATATCCAATAGGGAAGTTAAGAACATTCTTGAGAAGATGGTTAAGCCAACTAGGAAAGATTGGTCTTTACTCCTTAATGATGCATTATGGGCATATAGGACAGCCTTTAAGACTCCATTGGGCATGTCTCCATACCGATTGATCTATGGGAAAACCTGTCATCTGCCTGTCGAGATAGAGCACAAAGCATATTGGGCAATCAAGGCAGTAAATTTGGACTTGGACAAGGTAGGCCAGAAAAGGCTGTTAGATCTGAACGAGCTTGAAGAAATACGAACAATGGCCTACGACAATGCAAGAATTTACAAGGAGAAAACTAAGATGTGGCATGACAAGAAGTTGCTGCCACGACAGTTCTGCCCAGGGCAGCTTGTATTGTTGTTCAATTCTAGGTTGAAACTTTTCCCAGGGAAACTGAAATCTAGATGGTCTGGCCCGTTCCAAGTTGTACAAGTTTTTCCCCATGGTGCCATCACAATCCGATCATTAAAAGACGGGCACCAATTCAAAGTCAATGGACAGCGCCTCAAGCATTATCAAGGGAATGAAGCCCCAGGAATACAAGAAGTGGTTACTTTGGGAGATGCCCCACAAGGCATCCCTAATTTAACCTAAGTTTTATTATTTATTTATTTTTATTATTTATTATTTATTAGGAAATTAGGTTTATTTTATTCGAATAATGTTTTTATATTTTCTGTTTTCAGCAAATAAAGGAGTCAAGAAAAAAAGAAGAAGTGACCCAAGCCCACCATCCATCCATCAGCCCAACAGAGCCCATTTATTGAAGCTTGTCGTTCCAGCTGCCGCCGCAGACACGGATAAGACAGGCTGTCAACAGACTGACACGGCAGACGCAGAAGCGTGTGACAGACGCGTAACAGACGCATAATTATGTGACAGACGCGTCAGACACGCCAACCTCAACAGTCGCCCCGTTATTCCCTCCTGCCGTTACAGCATTAAACGGGCAGCAACTCTACCGCTATAAAACCCCGTTTTCATTTCCATTTTCATCACTTCTGCTTATTCTTACTTGCTTTCTCCTCTCGTTTTTATTTGTTTTTTTTTACTTTCACAACCCTTGCAACTAAAATGTCTTCCAGACAGACCCGCCGCGGTGCTGCTTCAGCCTCTTCATCAGCGGCACCCACACCGTCGGCCTTCGCAACCAAGGAATTATGGGAAGAAAGAGGTTTTATCTACATCCGAAAGGCTCCAAACATGGGGCTTCGACCATTCATCGCGAGGGCAATACGAGCTCAACTATGGGAGCAGTTCGCAGAACAACCAGCAGAATTAAATGACACGTTGGTGAGGGAGTTCTATGCTGCCATTAACAGCAAGACGACGACATCCGTCACTGTCCGAGGGGTCAAGGTACCATTCACAGCTGACAGCATCAACCACATGTATGGCCTCTATTTTGGTCCCAACGACGATGCCCATCAGCAATTTTTGGACACCCTCGACTCTGCCGCCTACGGAGCTGTCATGGCAGAAGTGACAGAGGAAGGAACGACATGGAACACGAGCAAAAAGAACCCCAACTCTGTAAAAAGGGGGCAGCTCCTTCCAGAAGAAAAGCTATGGAACGCTTTCATCAAGAAGCGTATCCTGCCGTCCTCCCATCACACGACGGTGGACCAGCAGCGGCTCGCCCTCATTCATTCGATCATAAACGACCGGCCTATCAACGTGGGCCGCTATATGAGGGAAAGCATCTTGGACTGCACATTTCGCTCCACCTCCCGCCTTTGCCTACCATTCATGATCACTTCTCTTTGCCGCTGCGCTGCCGTCCCAGAGGCCACCACCGACAAACTGGTCCAAGGCAGAGGCTGGACCGACAACAACATTACCAGCCTCATGGAGCTGATAGTCGCAACCCCCCTCTCCTCTTTCAACCCGGCTGCCTCCCCAGCAGAATCATCCGAGGAACCTGCCGATGAACTTGCCTATGAACCTGCCGCAGCAGCCGCCCAGACCGACCAATCTGCCCAAATCCTTGCTGCCATACAGCGGGTGGAAGACAGACAGATGGGGCTGATGACATTCATCCAGGATTTTGCCAACTCGACGGTAAATTTCATTACCAACACTTTACATTATCCCGATGTTATTTTCCCCACTTTCCCTGCCCACTATTTCCACATCCCCACCCCTGTCCACACACATACGCCACCTACCTCCCCACACACACATTCTGCTGCTTCCACCCCATCACCTACCCAGCCGGCAGCTGGCAGCCCTCCGGCAGACACCTCTGCCCGAGGAACGAAGCGACCAGCCTCAAATGAGAACAAGGCAGAACCCCCTATTAGGAGGAATTTGGCGCAGGACTTCACGCCTGTCAAGAGGCAGAAACATGTGGCCGACAGACAGCTAATGCCCAAAGCCAGCACCACCACCAGCAGCACTTGGGATAGCGGTAGCAGCTCAGACATCCAGGTCGTGAACCAGCCTACCCAGCCTGCCCCACAACCCAGACGCCGCCGCCAAATCTGTGTCAGCAGCAGCAGTGAAGATAGCGATTAAAATCTAAGTCTTTTATTTTCTTTTTATTGCTGCCTGCTTATCTGTATTTTGTGATGTACCTGCCTTCATTTTATCTGTCATTTGCATTGAGGGCAATGCAACCCTCGAGTTTGGGGGTGGCAACCCTCCATTTTAATGGAGTCTTAGTACATCTCTTTAATTAATTATTTTGTCTTTTATTTATTTCTCTTAAAAAAAAAGAGAAAAGATTAAACTGTTGGCTTAAAACTGTGAAGTAAACTTACCTGTCATGAAAGCTCTGCCGTGGCAGCATTTTTAGGACATATTAAGGAGAAGTTTAGAGCCTTTCTATAGTTCTGAAAACTTCAACACCATTGTGACTGTTATACTGCTTAGATTTCTTTTAGCCAAACTAGAATAAGAAGCTTAGCACTTGAATAGCCCCTAGAGGTGGCTCTAGGAAAGAAGTTTAGCAAAATAGACTCAATAGCCCTAGAGATGCCCGAAACCGGCTCTAGGAAGTTAGCTAGAGGTGCCCGAAACCGGCTCTAGTGAAACTTTAGCTTGAAAAATAGAGAAATAAAGTCAAAACAAAGAAAATCAAAGAAGCATGAAAATGTGCCTTCAAAAAGATAAACTTTGGCATAAAAATTCGAGTTAAGAGTTGAATATTCTAGTGAAATTAAGAGAGTCTTGGCATATAAATGTTCACAAGCATGCACACACTGCACGAGAACTATAGTGAGATTCCGGACAGATCCTAATCTTTCCGACAGGTTGCTGCCGCCACAGAGAATGAGCGACAGGTAAGGGACAGTTCACTGTTTGAAGGCCAACACAAAAAATTTTTTTATCTTTTAGGTCTTAGTTGCTTGAGGGCAAGCAAAAACCTGAGTTTGGGGGTGTGTTGAGTGTGTAAAAGTTCTATTACTTACACCCTTTTTAACCCATATTTCTGCTGCATTCAAGCATCATTGCATTGCATTTAGGTCAGTTTACAGCAAAACATCACAAATATATTAAAGGCACGGATTCTACTAAAAGATGGTTAATTTTGCAGGTTGCTGTCATAGTAGACGAAGAAGGCGGGCGAAGGGCAGAGAAGCAGAAGAGCTGAACTGAACAAGCAGACAAAGAGGACGATGCTGTCATGGATCTGACGTGACAGCATGGGGACAACAGTTTTACGGAGGGGAAAAGCAAAGTGGACCTCGATAGATAGAGAAAATTATGCTCGTCTGTCGTGTGAAAACCATATATTTTTCCAAGCCTCGGATCAAAAGATATGTCAAGCCAAAGCTCAAGGAGAGGAAATCCCATGAAACAAGGAGGCGGCTGAAAAGTAGGATACTTGAAGATTAAGTCTTTATTAGAATCTTACTTTTAATTAAAGTTGTAATCCTTGTTAACTTAGAATACTTGAGCCCAAAGCTTATATAAGGGCATAGATTTTAACCTAGGGGATATCACACATAATACCCCATAACCGATAACCAAACCCCTCCGCCGTTTAACCGTCGTTGACATGTTCTAAAAAACCCCTAGGACCACGGGTTGATTTGTAAAGTAGTTGCAAGGGTTGTTTTGTTTTAGGATTTTTCAAGTTCAATAAAATAAACTTCAAGTTCTCTTATTTTGGTTTTAATATCTTGCAAGAGCATCGGGAGAGCATTGTGAGGTTATCTATTTACTTAGCATCGGGAGAGTTAAGTATACGAAAGAAATAAGAGCAAGTTCTCTAGTTTATAGTTGAACTATCTTGTGCCTAGGGATAGGGCAAGGTTAAGTGGCTAAGGAAGAATTCATACACATCGGTGTTCATCCTTCGATTCACGCCGGGAGGTATCATCAAAGACGTGATCATCGACAGACTTGGACCTAGGGATAGGCCAAGGCAGATATGGGATTCTTGCCAAACTTGAACGTACTGAGTTGGTGTGTTTGCTGCCGCGACGACCAACGGACAGCTGCCGCGACAGGTGCTGCCAGCGACAGGCGCGACGACAGAACTGGAGTTCCTAAGCAATACAATACCTGCACTACTGAGCAATTCAATACCAGCCCATTCTCTCTATCTTGATATTCCTACTCTTTTATTTACGTTTTCTTCAATATTTTCGTGACAACTTTCTAAACTATTTTCTTTACTTCGTGCAGTGAATAAAGGTGAAGCTATTAGCCCAATCCCTGTGGAGACGATATCCGATACTTCGTGTCACTTTACTACTTGCGTCGTGTACACTTGCACTATAATTGCGATAGACTCTTTTACACGCAACAGCTGGTGCTTAAAATGCTTTCTTTTATACCTTCTTATTGATTTCTAGCCGTTTGGGTGGTTGACATCATAAATATATCCGTTAAGACTTCATATTCGCACCATAAATGCAGTTCTGCAACTGCTCGTATCGAAATGGTACCTACCTGTTTCGAAACATGTCTAAAATAAAAAGAGTCGTTAAGTGCATTAAAGGGGCCGTATCGAAACGGTTGAGCTCATAATATTCTAGTAGCAAAACATTTTGAGACCAAGCTAGGCCGTATCGAAACGAGTAATTAACTTTGAAAATTTGGTTTCTGGCCAGCAACGGTCGAAATCATTAAATACCCCAATTTGAAAAATTCTAACCCTCATATCGAAACGGTTAACTACCGTTTCGAAACAAAGTCAAAGTATGACTTGCCCAGATAAAGGTCGTACCGAAACGAGCTGAAGTCGTTTCGAGGCCTATTCGATTTGAAAATTCTAGTAGCAAAACGTTTTGAAACAGTTCTAAGCCGTATCGAAACACATGGGCAAAATTTACAGATTTAGCTTGAAAATACTTAGAAAAATTCATGGGAATTATTTTTAAACCTTAAAACACTTTGGGTTAAATTTTTTACTTGTCAAATTTTGAGCTATTTGAGATCTTAAAAAAATTTATTTACTTTGCAAAATAGTCCTTAAAGTATTTGTTATATCAAAATCAAGTTAAGTAAAATTAAGGGTTTTACAAAAGGGGCAAGAATATATTAGGGGCATGAGAGATCCCCCTTTTGAGCAATTCGACTTTGACCGGAACCCGACCCATACAAACCAACCAAATGAATAATTCAATTTTTGAAGGAGCCACACCATACTAAACAAACTTATTCCAGAAGTTATTCGAAGGCACCGAGACATGCAACATATTCTTTAGAGATTTGACTAAGAAAACTCTATCCCTTGATCTCGACCATCTCACCCAATCGTGTTCCAATGTGGAAGATTTAAAACTATTAAGAAACGAACAAAGGTTATTCCAAGAAAGTACTTCCCAGTCGAAAAGACACCGTCTTAAGGGTAAATTCCAGACCCAATCATCACCTTCTTTATCATCACCTTCTTTATACCCATAATTAGCGATACAACCATTGTTTTCGACCGCTAATACAAAGAGTCGAGGAAATTTGGTTTTAAGGGGAACGTCAATCAACCAAACATCATGCCAGAAAGAAATGGACTTCCCATCCCCCACTTGTAAAATTAAGTTCGAACGTAAACAACCCCCAAAATCGTCTTCCTTGTAATAGGATTTAATAATCGCATTCCAAATCCAAGACCTTAGCCTCAAGGCCGAATTGATAGGGAGTAGAGTCGGGACAACTGACAAAATTTTACTAGAGATAACCCTTCTCCACAATCCTTCGGGTCCGTTACCAAATACCAACCCTATTTGCCTAAAAGACAGCGATTAAAAGAATCTAGATTAGATATACCTAGTCCACCCTTTCCAAACGGCTTGCAAATTGACCCCCAGTTAATCCAATGAATTTTGGACTTATCCACGGATCCGCCCCACAGGAATTTGGCCATTAAACTATTCAATCGAGTTGAAACTGCCAATGACATTCGAAATAAAGATAAGAAATATATAGGGAGACTTGTGAGGATGGACTTGATTAACGTAAGCCTCCCCTCATTGAGAGGTATCTCAGTTTCCATCCCTCTAATCTTTTTTCGAATTTATTCACCACCAGATCCCAAAGAGCGATATAATTTCTTTTAGCTCCTAGAGGAAGGCCCATGTAGCTAGAAGGGAAATTTGTCCACTAAACATCTAATAGAAGCAGCCCAAGAATTGAGGGACTCGTCATCGACATTAATTCCATATATCTTACTCTTTTTCAAGTTGAGTTTGAGCCCTGCCGCCAATTCAAATACTCTGAGAACACGTTTGACGTTTCTAACTTGATCCAAGGAAGCTTCGTAGAAAATCAGTAAATCGTCTGCAAATTGCAGATGAAAATTCTTGACTTGATTAGTGCCCCAACCAATAGAAAAACCTTCGAATAAATCCTTACTCATTGCTTTGATTAATAAGAGATTGAGGGCTTCCCCCCACTAAATTAAATAGCAATGGGGATAAAGAGCAGCCTTGTCTAAGACATTGAAAGATCCAATTGCACCATTTGTTTCCAAAACCACATTTACGAAGGATAGAAATTAGAAAACTCCAATTCACCGAGTCGTAGGCTTTGTGAAAATCAATTTTAAAAGCTACACCTTTTTTTCCTTAACCATAAAATCAATCACCTCGTTCGCAATGAGGGAACAATCCAGTATTTGCCTACTTGGGATAAAGGTAAATTGTGGTTTTAGGGTTTTAAGGTTTATGGCTTTAGGGTTTATGGTTTTAAGGTTTATGGCTCTAGGGTTTTATTGTTATGGTTTAGGGTTTAGAATTTAGTAATACATTGAATGGGATTTTTTTCAATAGAATCTTTTAGGGTTTTATAATACATTGAATGATAGGATTTTTTTTCTAATAGAATCTTGTATTTAATGCAAGCTTTTAAATGACCCTTAACCTATGCATGTATGCATAGGTTAGACAAAACTTTTTTTAAATACCATCTTTTTTAATATGATATTCTTTTAGACAAAATTATGATCCTAAATATATAATTTTTTTAATTATTAATTTTTTTATTTCCCATATTCTAGAATAATTAGAATTTTATTTAAGGAAAATAAGAATTTTTACTAAAGATTTGTATTAAAGATTCTTATTTAAGGATAATTAGGTTATGTTAAAATAATTATGATCTTTTTCAAATAATTAGGATATTAACGATAAACATCATTTACTAAGGTAAAACGATCAAGAGGACTTCACTTTCTGCAGAAAGCGAGGCCCTTTTAATAAATCGCACGATAAATTTATTTGCCCCTTCAATTTCTCGAGGACCTCGTTATGTACAGGACATGAGTTCTTTATCCCTAATTTTAAATTAGGTTATCTGAAAAGCTCTTCCAGGTCAGACGAACCTCGCTTCCTGTAAAAAACGGGGTCTATAATCATTTTTTTGCAGAACGCGAGGTCTTTTTACGTGGCCGATTTGGGGTCATTTTTTAAAATAAAGCTGACAATGGGCCATTTCTCTAAATAAATATTTAAAATGAGTTTTTCATATAAAAATGCCCAATAAATATATCGCGCCAAATCGGCCATTCTTCATCATAAAAGGTAATTATTTCATACACAAATCGACCATTCTTTAACATAAAAGATGCCCAATAAATAAAGTCAATTTGGGGTCATTTTTCAAAATAAAGTTGAGAATGAGTCATTTCTCTAGATAAATATGGCTATATGTGAGGTCTATAATCCATAATCAATTTGAGCACAACAAATAACATAAAAGGTAATTATTTCATACACAAATTGTGTAAAATAAATTTTACACAAATTTATCTATTTGAATCATGAACCCTAAATTCTAGATAGTGAATATAAATCATAGCTTTTTCTTATCAATGCGAGTATGATTTTATTTAAAGGCGGACAAAAACATACAAAATATTATCGAATACCTCGTTAAAAACCCTAAAATATTAAATCTAAACCCTAAATATAACAAATGATATATATATATATATAAACAAGAGTTGTGTAAAATTTATTCTTCACAACTCATATATAAAAAACCCCCAAAAAAACTCAAATGTGTTTTTTTTCTCTTTGTTTAAACTATAGTATCTTAAAATCAATCTTTACCAATTATCTATTATTTTATTTCTATTTAGAGGAACACTTGCCTCTTAAGCAAGAAAGATAATCACATAACCATATGAAAAAGTTCATTTTGAAAATACTTTTAATTTGTCATTTATTTAGAATATATATTGTTTCTTTATTATTACATTCTGGTATTGGTCTGAGTTTTGACTTTGTTAAACCAACGAAAGAACACAACTTCCAAGTATAGCCATCTTTATCATAACACTGAAACAAGAATCCTTCTCTGAGTATGATGGCAGTCATGTCATAGTTACCACTTTGCTAATTATATAATTTGAATTCAGATTCGAAAAGTTTTATTTAATTATTTTTAAATATATATATTGAATGTAATAATAATTAACTATTGTGAATTCTTTTTAAATTATAAATTACAATTCACAATAGAGGACGGAGTTACTCTTGGGGGAATATAGTTGTTGGTTCTTCCAATTTTTTTGATATAATAATATTTTATGTTTTTTTAGTTTTCATGTTAATATATAAAAATGATCTTTATTTCTTTCTATTTTAAATTTCAATACTTAATTAACCCTCAATTTATTTTAATGTTTGATTTTAGCTTTGTTGCTATCCATGATAAGTTACAATCAAAATACACCGAAATAAATAAAATTAGTCATTACAAATTGGGACGAATTAAAGTTTAAAGTTGTGAATAAAATATAAATATTTAAAAAGTGGAGGGAAATTCATAACTAATCCATTTTAATATATATAAGGTAGAATTTTTTTTTTTTTGATATAGGCAAGGACCCCTTTCACTATTAACATAATTCTCTTTATGATTACAATCTAATTATATTTAAACCGATAAATCATAAAATATATCGAATAATTCATCAAAATAATTATCGAACATACTTATGTAGTATGAGAGTTTGAGATTGTGAAAATTTTAAAGATTTTCGAGTGTGATTATCAGATAGGAATATTTAATAAGTTAAAGTGAATTATTTGTGAAGGAGGGGACACGTTGGATAAAGATAGGAGGGTGCACTCAATGAAGAGTGTATTTGAAGAGAAAATAGGGACACTTTTCTGAGCCCACCAAGGCACGTCCAAATGGAATATTTTCTTATTATACCTTGTGCAATTAGAAGGTTAAATATAGGCTTATATTACACATAAATAAGTATATAAAGTATATTAACTTTTTCATTTAGGTACTTAAAGTATTTTTTGGTTAAAATAAATACTTAAGGTATATTTTTTGGTTAAATTAAATATCTAAAGTATATTTTTTGGTCAAAATAGGTACCTAAAGTACTTTTTGGTTAAATTAAATATCATGTGATATTGATTGAAAAATAATTTAGGTACCAATTTTAACAAGAATATATACTTTAAGTATCTACTTTGACGAAAAAATACTTTATGTACATATTTTGACCAAAAAGTACACTTTAGGTACTTATTTGTGTTATAAGCCTTAAATATATGAGAACATTGTTGATACATAAGTTGTGTAAACTAAAATTTACATAATCTTATTAAATTTATAGTTTTGGGGTTTGATTTAGGATTTAAAATTTAAGTCTTTAAGTTGTAGAACTTAGACTTTGGAATTTAAGGTCAAATATTTAGATTTTAGACCAGTGGCGAATCTAAAAATTCAAGAATTGAGTTCAAATATATTTTTTCCAAAATGAGTATGCAAATTTTTTTTTACCTTTAAACATTAAATTAAAGAAATAAGGAAGAAATTCACACTAATTTAAGTTTGTTTTAAAAAATCGGGATGCAATTACTCCTCTAGAGGACTGCATGCATCCACCACTGTTTTAAATTGTATATTTTTTTGAATAGCTTAAATTATATAATTTAAATTAAAAGAATTGTGTATAAAAATCTTACACTATCAAAATATAAATATATATATATATATTTCAAATGAAAAATGTGGTCTATAGTCATCCACCAACTAATTAACAATTTAAAGCTTTGAGTTTTAAAAAGTTAAATACTTAAATCGGGACCAAACTCTTTTAAATATCAAATATGGGTTAAATTTAAGAATATTGTTGTGATTTGAACATAAATGAAGAAAGTATTTTAGAAAATAGAGAAAAGATTTGAGAGTAAGATAGAATTGCTTCTCATTCATCCGATAAAAAATAGGAAAATTCTACAACGTGCGACGAACACCGATGAACACCACTAATGATGAACACCGATGAACACCATTAAATTAATTAATAAAGATTTAAAATTTTAAGGACTCATCATATAATTAACAATTATTTTTAAAAATTCAATTAAATTATTTTATATATATTAAAATTTTATTTTTTTAATAAGGGTAAACTATATATTTAGTACCTCGCCTATTTTTCTATTTCTATTGAACCCTCATTATTTAAATATTATTTCAATTTGACCCTATTCTTTATAAAAAAATTAACCCTTAACCCTCAACTTAAAACCCTAAACTATTAAACCTTAAACCCTTAAACTCTTAACCTATACCCTAAACCATATACCATTAAAAATAATTTCACCATCATCGATTCAATTCAATCCAATGAATTGTTGAATTCTCCTAAAAAATTCAATTAAATTATTTTTTATATATATCAAAATTAATTAAACTTGAATCTCCTAAAATTAGCATTATCATCTTATTTGAGATGAAGAGGCCATCATAATTAATCATAATTGTTTACTGATCATGAAAACGAAATATATGACATGTTTACAATAGCAGAGCACATGAAAGATTGCAAATAATGCAATGCTTCGTTAGCAGTCACTTTATTTAACTATTCTAAAACCTCACCCAGGGACATACTGCTTCATTTGGCGAACAGTTAATAAGTTCTATTTTAGTGATTTTTTGGTTCAAGTCAAGAAAAAAATTCATCACTTTGTTCAACGACAGTAAATCGATGCTAGTTGAATCCATCAGCCCCTCAATGCTTGAGAGATTAATAACCAACTATCGAAGAGTGAAATCCTAGATTGTCGATTCTTGCGCTTCGGATCACATGACTGGGGATCTCAGTGTGTTTCACGAATTCAGCCTACAACCAAGTGGTAGGGATATAAAAAATAATTTAATTGAATTTTTTAGGAGAATTCAACAATTCATTGGATTGAATTAAATCGATGATGGTGAAATTATTTTTAATGGTATATGGTTTAGGGTATAGGTTAAGAGTTTAAGGGTTTAATGTTTAATAGTTTAGGGTTTTAGGTTGAGGGTTAAGGGTTAAATTTTTTTATAAAGAATAGGGTCAAATTGAAATAATATTTAAATAATGAGGGTTCAATAGAAATAGAAAAATAGGCGAGGTACTAAATATATAGTTTACCCTTATTAAAAAATAAAATTTTAATATATATATATAATAATTTAATTAAAATTTTAAAAATAATTATTAATTATATGATGGGTCCTTAAAATTTTAAATCTTTATTAATTAATTTAATGGTGTTCATCGGTGTTCATCGTTAGTGGTGTTCATCAGTGTTCGTCGGTGTTCGTCGCACGTGGTATACTCATCCTAAAAAATAAAAGCTTTACAATGTTTGCTATTTAGCTGAATTACACAGTACTATAACGGCTTATTTTTGGACACATGTGCAGGTAGTATAGCTCACCATAAGCGTCTATAGCCTTATCAGCTCTTTCATGCTCAATTGCTCACGTTCTAATTAATTGGTGATAACAGATCCTTCAATTCTTATTTGGATCTCTGTTTGTGTAGGCCCAATGCCTTTCTTAACTGATGCAACCTCATGAAGTTCTGCGAAATCGTTTTGATTAAAGCTGTAGAAGTCTTCTTCAGTTCTCAATTCTTCCTTGACCCTCATTTCTTTTTTATTTTTCAGCCTTAATTTCTTTTCCTTTTCCCCCAATTCTTCTCCAATTTTCATGATATTACCCCATCCTCCACTCGATTCTTGTCCCCCAGGATCAAAATAGAGAAATTAAAATTTGAGTGTGGTGTAGCCTTCCCACATAGCGCTCTCTACTCTCAAATTGGACCACTAAACTAGTAATTGGGTGACAACTTTGTTGTGTCTTTTAACCATACGTTTTTTGAAAACTAAGGTTGGGTAGACTCACAATTGTCCATCATTGGTAACATCCAGTGGATTTGTCGAGGTAAGTTGTTTATCCTTCATTTTTTCTTAAGCAAACTCACATGAAATACTGGGTGGATTTTAGAAGAAGCTGACAATTCGAGTTGATATGCCACTAACCCCACTCTTTTCTAAATTTTGTATGGACCATAATACCGGGCACTAAGCTTCACATTTCTACGTACAACCATAGAGGATTGCTTATAAGGCTGAAGTTTCAGGTACACCTCATCCCCAACTACAAATTCCTTTTCAGTTCTATGACGATATACAAATTGTTTCATACGATTTTGAGCATTGTATAATTGTTCTTTGAGTGGAGTATTCAATTGTAGTCTCAATTGTATCAATTGCTGTACACTGTCCGCTAGAGTATATTGACTCCAGTCTAACATAGGAGGCTTATAACCATATAATACCTCAAAAGGTGTCATTCCAATAGATGTGTGGTGGTTGGTGTTGTACCACCATTCAGCTTGAGGAAGCCACTTGACCTATTCAACAGGCTTCATGAAGCACATGTTTCTGAGGTACTATTTCAGGCACTGATTTAACCTCTCAGCCTGGCCATTCGTTTCTAGATGATAAGCAGTGCTGAAAAAAGTTGTTGTCCCTAATTGCTTCATAATTTCTTTCTAAAAAAGCTTGTAAATATTTTATCCCTATCTGAGATAGCTAGTTTATGAGGCCTATGTAATTTATACACCTGATCTAGGTAGACTCTAGCCACTTTTAATTCAATGTAAGGATGAGACAATGCTAAGAAGTGAGAATACTTTGTAAATTTATCAATGATAACCAAAATGCAATTGGACTTTAGGGACTGAGACAAACCTTCAATGAAGTCCATGATAATGACTTCCCAAGACTGTTGTGGTACTAGAAGAGGTTGTAACAGTCTTGGTTTAACCACATGTTCAACCTTTGTCCTTTGGCAAATTTCACATTCTCTCACAAAGGCTTGTACTGCAGATTTCATATTTGGCTAGTAAAAGTATAGTTGAATTCTGTGATGAGTAGCTTGTATCCCTGAATGCCCCCTTAAGCTAAGTCATGGAAAGTTTGTAAAATTCTATGTATCAAACTACCAATTTGTCCCACATAAACTTTTTTCTTAAACCTCAACACCCCTTTCTAAAAATTCCAATCTGTGTTTGTTTGATTATTAGTGACTGAGGTAGTGATCTTCTCAGTTGCTAAAGATCTCCATCATAACTTCCTTCAATCTCCTAAAACCATACTAGAGTTATTTGCACCACTTCCATTTGAAGTGACCCTGTGTCTTCTTCATACCTTCCGGGTAATGCATATGCCCCACATTAGATTTACCTTTTCTGTACTGAATAACATAGTCAAACCCTAGGAGTTTGGACAACCTATTTTTCTGAATAGTGGTGGTGAGTTTCTGTTTCAATAAATGCTTCAAAGGCTCATGGCCAATCTTAATAACAAATGTACCTCCTTCTAAGTAGTGCCTCCACTTAGAGACAGCCACAAGAATGGCTAAATACATCTTCTCATAGATGGAGAGGTCAACATGTCTAGGTCCCAAGGCCTACTCAAGTAAGATATTGGCCAACCATCTTAGAACAACACTGCTCCAATGTCCTTAGAACTGCATCAATTTCAAGGCAGAAAGGTTTGTTGAAGTTAGAAAGTGCCAGGATAAGTGCTTCACACATAGCTTGCTTTAGTTTATCAAATGCAACCCTTGCAGATTCTATCCAATTAAAATTGTTTTTCTTAAATATATTAGTTAATGGTTTACTGATCTTCCCAAACCCTTTGATGAACTTTCTATAATACCTAGTCAATCCCAAAAACCCCCTCAAGGACTTCAAATTTCAGGGAAGTTGCCAATTTCTCATAGCCTCAATCTTGGATGGGTCTGCGGACACTCCCTATTTGGAAATAAGATAGCCCAAATACTCTACCTTGTCTTGACCAAAAAAGCATTTGCTCTTTTTTGGTAAATAATTGATGTCTTCTTAACGCTTATAAAACTTCTCTAAGATGTTCAACATGGGTTGCCAGAGTAGGACTACATACCAAAATGTCATAAAAAACACTAAGACAAACTGTCTAAGATAAGGCTTGAACAAGCCATTCATAAGGGATTGAAAGGTACTAGAGGCATTAGTGAGGTCAAATGGCATTACCTTGAATTCAAAATGCCCTTGGTGTGTCATGAAATCTGTCTTGTAGACATCCTCTTCTCTTACCCTGATTTGTCAATATCCAGACCTTAAATCAATTTTTTGAAAAGTAAGAAGCCCATTCTAGCTCATCTAGCAAGTCTTCAACCACTGAATTGAGAACTTGTTCCTCACCGTAAGAGAATTCAACTGTCTGTAATCTACACATAACCTCTAAGATCCATCTTTTTTCTTTACTAGAAAACAAGGAGATGCAAAGGGACTACTACAGGTTTGAATTACAGAAGCATCAATCATTTCCTTGATTTGTCTTTCCACTTCAGTTTTCTAATAATGAGGGAATCTGTAAGACTTTAAGTTGTCTGGGGTGGCATTTGACTTTAGGACAATGGAATGATCTTGAGTCATAGGTGGAGGCATCCCTTTAGGCTATTCAAAGATTTCATTGTAGTCATTCAAAAGAGGTTGTAGTACTCTAGGGATTTCACTGTCTAATTCCTCAGCACTCAACAGATACATTTCTCCCATCACATCAGGATCTTTCTCAATAAGTTTAATGATTTCTATTGTTCTCCCTCCCCCGTGTAGTACTATGTCTTTTCCTTCCCTTTTAAAACTCATTGTCATCTCATTAAAGTCCATCAATATAGGGTTGTTCTTCCTCATCTAATCAACTCCTAGAACCATGTCACTGCCCCCATATTCAGAACCCTAAATTCATGCTCAAAATGGAATCCTTGCATCTTCCAACTCAAAATATTATGTTAAGTTGATCAATCGAATCGAATATGGCCAAGAGAGGGGTGAATTGGCTTTTTAAAATTGGAAGGAGCAAATTGAAAAATGGAAAATTCAAGACAGGGCAATTTATAGAGGTTCAAGCTTAGAACAAGCTCTACATCCACTACCTTAGCTGCCACTAAGGGTTTTCAACCAATTTCACTAGAAATTCGTCCTCGTTTCTCGGATTAGGAGGAAACCTACCCAAAGATTAACCACGACTCTCTCAAATACAAAGAAGTTTGACAAGCTGAATAGTGCCTCTCACTAGGTTGATAGATTGCCCAATTACACTTAAACACTCCCTAAAGTTGAAATAAGATAATACAATTGAGAATTAAACAAGTGGAGTACAAGGATTTGACTATAAGAGCTCTAGGGTTTGGATATGTGCTTGGATTGTTGCAAGTTTGTTCAATATTTATTGTTGTAGCTTTTGAGGATTGTTTACATACCCTTGCATTGATTTCTAGCCGTTATGGTGGTTGAGATCACCAATTGAGCCGTTGGGCTTCATTTTTCCCGCAATAAATGCACTTCTGCAGCCTACCGTATCGGTACTCGAACAACTGTATCGATACCTGTCTCAAAACAGAAAGAGTCGTTTTGCACATTTGAGAGGGCGTATCGATACTCTATAACCGTATCGATACGAATTTTTCTCACTAGAATCCCGAGGAAAACTTTTGTAAAAAGTGTATCGATACGGTCTAACGACCGTTTGAATTTTGATGAAATTATAACTGACAAGCAACAGTAAAAAACTTTAAATGCACAGATTTATCGAATCAGATCAAACTATATCGATACGGGGGACTACCTTATCGGTACGATATGCGTTAAAGTTAAGCCCAGGTAAAATATCGTATCAATACGATTAAAATTGTATCAGTACACTTTTGTCGATTAAAATTTCATAACCTAAAAACCGTATCGATACAGCTATAGTGTATCGATACGCCTTGGCGTACAAGTTGGTTTTGGATTGTAACACTTCGAAAAATTTTGCTTGGACAAATTATTTGACTTAGAATCATTTTGTTTCAAGTTTGCTTGTCAATTTGTGAGATTTTGAAATACTTAAAAATTTATTTACTTTTACAAAAAGGTCCTTAGACACTTTGTTATATCAAAATCAAGTTAGGCTTTACAATCTCCCCCTTTTTGATATAACAAAACCAAAGTAAATTTTTAAGTATTTTGAAAACTTTGGAAAGTTTAGTCCCCCTTAATTTATGATTGGTTTTCAAAAAATTTATGTTTTACACTTCTCCCCTTTTTTGTTAGATCAAAATCAATGCAAACATTCAAGGATATATACAAGATATAACAATGGAGCACAAAGTATAAGCAAAACATAATTAAAGCAACATGATAGCATTAAAATTTAAAATAAAATCCAAAGCAATAATATTTCAAAATAACTTCAAACTTAATCCTAAGAACAAAATCAAAGCATAGGGTTCCTAACATAAAGGTGCATGAAAAAGAAATCCTAATATGATATGTAATGAGATTATATGCTCAAAAACTACTCGTCCCCATCGTCTTCATCATCGTCCTTTTTGTCTTCATCATCAATGTTGGCTTGAGATTTCTGAGTATGATTGAGCCAAGCACCATGGAAGGCGGTGAGAGAGACATCCATGGAAGTTTGTTGTTGTTCAATGGCCTTGACTTGATCCTCCAAAGATGTGAAACGAGTATCAATGGCCGCAAATCCGACATCCATTTTATTCCCTAAGGAGGTGAATTGCTCATTAAGATACGCCATGAGTTCATCCATGGAAATTTGAGCTTGTTGGACTTGTGGACCTTGAGGAGCAATCGGAGGAGGTTGGTCGTCTTGAGGAGGAGGGCGAGCAACATGAACCCACTCATGATTAATGTACTCAAAGTGAGCACGAGTAAGGGAGTGTTTGTCAATGGGCTTGCCTAGAGGCTCGACGGCATCCTGGGAATAATCGATTTCCAAGGAATGGAACAAGAAGCTCAAAGTTGCGCCACAGAAAAAGGACTTGACTTGATCAGTGTGACGGTGTTGGACAAGATAAACCAAGTCCGCAAACATAATTTGGCAAAGATTTGGGAGCTTACCCTCTCGGAAACAACGGAGCCAAAACGCATCAACTTGGTGAATGGTAGAGAATTTCTCACTGGAAGGACGAATCCACCAAGAGATGATGAGATGGAGGATACGGTCATGAGCATCAAGGACGCTGATGGAGCCTAGTTGAGAATGCCCAATGAGTGTTGATCATCAATTTCCGAGTTTTCAAACCCAAAAACATTTCATAAAACGGTTTGATCAATTCAAAGCTTTTTGCCCATAAGATAGGAGTCAATGGCAATAACACTCTCTCTAGCTTGGTCATGGAAACAATAGGCATTAGAAAAGAAAATCAAAACAAGATTTCGATACATAATCGGGGGAACACTTAAAAAGGTAAAAGCTTCCATTGTTGTAACAACCCAAGATATTTGAACTTAAATTGTTCGAAGTTTAAAAAAGGGATTGAAACAACTCGTTCATCCTGGATTGGAAAAGCTTGGTATTGTTTATAATGGGCCATAGCCTAGAGGGATAGAAAATTATTTTGAAGAATAAAACCAAGGTTCGGTTTAGTAATACCCTCATTGTCAAAATTGGGATTGGATGAACTGGAAGCCAAATCTTTCCTTTGTCTCTTTTTCAGTGCCATAATATCTTGAAAAACATCAAAACCATTCAAAAACAATGTATGAAATTATCATCACATTCGATCCAAAAATCATTCCAATAATTCAAGGTATTGAGAAAAATACTATATTTTATATGTTAAAAATCATATACAATTATAAATATGAATTTTGGTAAAAAATAGTCTTGAAAATAGTATACTAAAATATACAATATATTTATATATTTGAAACAATTTTTTTTAGATTTTAAAGAATTTTTGCAAAAACTTCAAAACTCATACTATAATTATACTAAGTATATAAAAATTAGTTGAAAACAATAACAAAAAGTAAACGAAAATTAAAAGGAAAGAAAAGGGTTTTTATAACTTGAGTAATGGATGTGGATGAATGGAGGATGATGAATGCACCAATTTGAAAGCAAAGCTTAGCCTTGATGTGTTGATGAAAAACCCTCAAAGAATTTTGAGTTTAGTGTGAAAAATCAAGGAGATTTGAGGGGTTTTTATAGTGAAAACGGCTAGAGTTTGAGAGGAAAAAGAGATTGTGTTTTAATTAAAGTGAAACACCCATTTAATGCCCCATTTAAACTTCAGCGGCTTACCGTATCAATACGCTGACGTGGCGTATAGATCCACAGTATCGATACGGTTTTCATACTGTATCGATATACGTGACCCTACCAATACAATTAAAACTGTATTGACGCCCATTAAGCAACCTGTATCGATACACGGTGACCCGTATCAATACCCTTTTACCAGAAATGCATTTTTTAGCTAACTTGAGTTTAAAAATTGGATTTTAAATGACTCTAAATGCATGTGTATGATGAATGAGCAGCATTTATGGAGTAAAATATATATATACTCCTCCTAGCAATAAGTATAGATGCATCAAGAGGCAAAAATGCATAAACAAAATCATCATTAAAAAACAAGCATATTTTTTACACTTAAGGGTTCTAAAAGGTCAAGATAGGCTAGTTAGACCTAACTCTCTCCTAAGAGTCCAAAAACGCTCTTTGTCTAATGGCTTTGTAAAGATATCCTCTAGTTGGTTTGAGGTATCAACATATTCTAGAACAACATTATTTTTAAGGACATGGTCCCTAATGAAATAATGTCTTATCTCTATGTGATTGGTTCTAGAATATTGGATGAGATTTTTAGTGAGACATATGACACTAGAGTTGTCACACTTAAGGGGCATGGTACCTACATCAATTCCATAGTCTAGAAGTTGTTGCTTCATCCAAAGGACTTGAGCACAACAACTTCCGGCCGATATATATTCCGCTTCGGTGGTAGATAAGGCTACACTATTTTGTTTCTTAGAGAACCAAGATATGAGCATACTACCTAGGAATTGGCAAGTGTCGGAGGTACTTTTTCTATCTATCTTACAACCCCTATAATCCGTATCGGAATAAGCATGTAAGCTAAAGGAAGAGTCTCTAGGACACCAAAGTCCTAAACAATGTATGTCTCTAAGGTATCTAAAGATTCCCTTAATGGCTACAAGGTGTGATTCTCTATGGTTAGCTTGAAACCTAGCACACAAGAAAACACTAAACATGATATCGAGTCTACTTGAGACAAGGTAGAGTAAAGAGCCAATCATTGAATGATAAAGCTTTGAATCAATACACTTACCTCCTTCATCTTTGTCAAGCTTAATTGATGGGCTCATTGGAGTGGCTTGAGGCTTCACGTTCTCCAAGCCAAACTTCTTGAGCATATCTTTGATGTTCTTAGCTTGATTGATGAAGATGTTATCCTTCCTTTGCTTGATTTGGAGTCCCAAGAAGAATAAGAGCTCCCCCATCATGCTCATCTCAAACTCATCTTGCATTAACTTAGAGAATTCTTGGTAATAAAATTCATTAGTAGAACCAAATATAATATCATCAACATAAATTTGTACTACTAAGATGTCATTGCCATTTCTTTTAATAAAAAGTGTAGTGTTCATCTTCCCTTTTTCAAAATCTTTTTCAACCAAAAAAAAATTGAAAGCCTTTCATACCAAGCTCTAGAAGCTTTTTTCAAATCATATAAAGCTTTAGTTAATTTAAAAACATGATTTGGGTAAATTGGATCTTCAGAATTGGGTGGTTTTTCAACATACACTTCTTCATTAATAAAGCCATTTAAAAATGCACTTTTAACATCCATTTGAAAAAGCTTGAATTCATGATAACATGCAAATGCAACAACCATCCTAATTGCTTCTATTCTAGCTACGGGTGCATAAGTTTCATCAAAATCGATTCACTCTTCTTGAGTATAACCATGAGCAACAAATCTAGCCTTGTTCCTCACTATGTTACCATTCTCATCTAGTTTGTTTCTAAAGACCCACTTAGTTCTATAGTAGACTTATTACTAGGCATATCAACTAAGGTCCAAACTTTACTCCTCTCAAATTGATTAAGTTCTTCTTGCATGACCAATATCCAAAAATCATCTTTTAATGCTTCTTTGATATTTTAGGCTCAATGCATGAAATAAATGCAACATTATTAAGCAATCTAAGAGAGGATCTAGTGGTTACCCCCTTGGATGGATCACCCAAGATTTCACCATCTTTGACATAGTTGAGTTTCCTTGGATAGCTTATTTCCTTTCACCAAGATTCATGTCCTTCAAGGATTCTATGGGGGGATCGTGTGCTTCTTATTCTTTGGTTGGAACCTCATCCACCTTTGATGATTGTCCACCATCATTGGCTTCAATGATCCCTACATCATCATCACCACAAGAATCCTTCCTCGAAAGGAGGTTATCATCGAAAATCACATGAATAGACTCTTTTATAACTAAGGTTCTTTTGTTAAACACTCGATAAGGTTTAGAGTTTAAAGAGTATCCTAAGAAAATAGCTTCATCACTTTTTGCATCAAATCTACCTAAATGATATTTTCCATTATTTAAAACAAAACACTTGTATCAAAAAGGATGAAAATAGCTAATGTTAGGCTTCTTTGACTTTAAAATATCATAAGGAGTTTTCTTTAAAATAGGCCTAATCATTACACGACTTATAATATAACAAGTGGTGTTTGTGGCTTCCGCCTAAAAATACTTAGGAAAATTATTTTCACAAAGCATGGTTCTAGCCATCTATTCTAAAGTACGATTTTCCTCTCAACTACCCCATTTTATTGAGGAGTGTGAGGTGCGAAAAAATTGTGGCTAATACCATTAGAGTTACAAAAATTCTCAAAACTGAGATTTTGAAATTCTGTTCCATGGTCACTTCTAATATGAGTTATGTTTTGACCAATGTCATTTTGAGTGACTTTTGAAAATGTGATGAATTTTTTTAAAGCCTCATCTTTTGTACTTAAAAAGAGAACCCAAGTGTATCTAGAGAAATCATCAACTAAAACATAAGCATATGATTTTCCACCCAAGCTAGTTGTCCTAATAGGCCCAAAGAGATCAATATGGATCAATTGTAAAACTCTACTAGTTGATACATCATTAATGGATTTAAATGAAGTTCATTTTTGTTTACCTTTAGCACAAGCATCACAAATTTTATATAAGGAGAATTTTAGCATAGGTAAACCTCTAACTAGATTTTGGGAAACCAATTTCTCTAAAACACTTATGCTAGAATGTCATAGTTTCCTATGCCAAACATGCATGTGATGTATGAATGTCATCTAGATGCACCATGTATACGTTACGTATGCGATGACCAATGAACATTATCTTATTTGTTTTAATGTCCACAATTTTGTAACCATTTATATCAAAAAGAACATTAAAACCTTTGTCACATAATTGACTAATGCTCAACAAATTATGCTTTAGACCATTGACATATAAAACATCTTCAATGAGAATAGAACTTTCTTTTAGGTCCATGTGAGTTAGCTCTCAAATAATTGGTTCCCTTAGGAATCCAAGAAGCAATATCATTAATATTATTAGAAACTACTAGTTCCTTAGGAACCCGTACACTTCTAATCCTTTTACCTTTAGGATGCCTTTGGGAGCTTCTTTATTTGTAGCCATTAAAGTTCCTCTTTACATAGTTGGGTTTTGAATAACTTTCTTTTTCAAAATCTTGTTTCCCAACTACATTAAGAGAAGCCTTAAGCTCATCCACCACTTTGTGGTGATCATCATGAAATTTTGAAAGAAGATTATTTAAATCAACATTTTCATTTTAAAAATACTTTAAATCATCTTATAAAACAACAATCTTCTCTTTGAGTTCCGAATTGGTTTTGGAAAGGGAATCATTTTGGTTTTTCAAATCGGAAATCATTTTCTTGTTTTTCATAACCGATTCCTTGTACTTTTCAACCAACTATTCATAAACCTCTTGCAACTCATCATATGCATCTTGAAGTTCATCAAATGTAAAATCGAAAGTAGATGAGTTAGGGTTTACCTTGGGACCATCATCAATAGCCACGAGGCAAAGATTAGTCACTTCATGCTCCTCTTCATCGGATGATGATTCTTCATGACTCTAAGTGGCAACATGGGCTTTTTGCTTTTTCTTCTTATCGAACCCTTTTTCTTGAGTTGAGGGCAATCTGATCTTATGTACCCCAGCTTCTTGCACTCATAACAAATGATTTGATCCCTTTCCTCTTCTTTGTTCTTGTTCTTTAAGTCTTTTCTCCTTTGGAACTTTCTTCCCCGGTTGGACTTCATGAACCGAGAGAATCTCTTGGCAATCAGAGCCAATTTCTCAAACTCATCATCACTAGAATTGCTTTCCTCTTGAGATGCCTTAAGAGCAATTCCTTGCTTCTTCTTCTCTACCTCTTGCTTCTCCACTCTTCTCTCTTATTTTCTTCTTCCCTTCCTTGCTTCATGATCTCATGAATAAGGAGAGATCCCACCAACTCAACGAGCTTCAAGGTCTTCAAGTTCTTGGCCTCGATGGTTGCATTTCTCTTCTCATCCCATGATTCGGGAAGAGAGTAAAGAAGTTTTCGGACTAGCTTGTCTTCGGGAATGATCTCACCGAAGCCCTTAAGACCATTTACCATGACGGAGAACCGATCAAACATCTTGGAAATGCTCTCATCCAGCTCCATCTTGAAATTCTCATAACTTAAATTAAGGATCCCAATCTTGGTCTCATTTACATCGTTGATGCCCTCGTAGGTGGTCTCTAGCTTGTCTCACACTTCCTTTGCACTTGTGCAAGATGACATCTTTGCGTACATATCGGGTCCAAGTGCACAAAAGATGATGTGAAGAGCCTTGTCATTCACTTGAAGTCTTCTTCGATCTTCATCGGTCATTTCCGCTCTTGTTTTTAGAATTAGCCTTCCTTCTTCATCTCTCTTCATCAGAATTGTTGACCCATCTTCCACTACATCCCAAAGGACATAGTCATTAGACTTGATGAAGATTCTCGTTCTATTTTTCCAATAGGTATAATTATCCCCATTGAAAAATGGCGGCTTGGTGATCAATTGTGACTCGAGGAAGTTTTGGCTGGAGGTAGATGCCATGGCTTGATTTGAAGGTTGATTGATCTTCTTCTAGGATCTTCTCTTGTGGATGTGAGTCCTTCAAAGAGTTAGACTCTAATACCAATTGTTAAGTTGATCAATCAAATCGAATATGGCCAAGAGGGGGTGAATTGACTTTTTAAAATTGGAATGAGCAAATTGAAAAATGGAAAATTCAAGACAAGACAATTTATAGTGGTTCAAGCTTAGAACAAGCTCTACATCCACTACCTTAGCTCCCACTAAGGATTAGGAGGAAACCTTACAAATCGGTTAATCTTTGTACCCAAAGATTAACCAAGAATCTCTCAAATACAAAGAAATTTGACAATATGAATAATGCCTCTCACTAGGTTGATAGATTGTCCAATTACATTTAAACACTCCCGAAACTTGAAATAAGATAATACAATTGAGAATTAAAAAAGTATGGTACAAGAATTTGACTATAAGAGCTCTAGGGTTTGGATATGTTCTTGGATTGTTGCAAGTTTGTTCAATAGTTATTGTTGTAGCTTTTGAGGCTTGTTTATATACCCTTGCATTGATTTCTAGCCGTTCTGGTGGTTGAGATAATCAATTGAGCCGTTGGGCTTCATTTTTCTCGCAATAAATGCACTTATGCAACCTACCGTATTGGTACTCGAACAACCGTATCGATATCTATCTCAAAATAGAAAGAGCCGTTGTGCACATTTAAAAGGGTGTATCGATACGCTATGAGGGCGTATCGATACTGATATAGTGTAAAAATAAGGGCGTATCGATACTGATATAGTGTAAAAATAAGGGCGTATCGATACTCTATGACCGTATCGATACGAATTTTGCTCATTGGAATCCTGAGGGAAACTTTTTTAAAAAGTGTATCCATACCCTATATGGAAGTATCGATACGGTCTAACGACCGTTTGAATTTTTCTGAAATCATAACTGAAAAGCAACAGTAAAAAACTTTAAATGCAAAGATTTATCGATATGCCTTGGCGTACAAGTTGGTTTTGGGGCTGTAACACTTAGAAAAAAATTTCTTGAACAAATTATTTGACTTAGAATCATTTTGGTTCAAATTTGCTTGTCAATTTGTGAGATTTTAAAATACATAAAAAATTATTTACTTTTACAAAAAGGTTCTTAGACACTTTGTTATATTAAAATCAAGTTAAGTTTTACAGATTACTCCTTGTTGTACTGTATAATTTATGTCCATTAGCAACTATTATAGCTAAGGGTGGAGTTTGCATTATCTCTACTTCTTCTCCAGCCCATTTAACAGTAATGAAGCTATGTGTACTGCCAGTTTCCACTAATATATTTAAGGTTCTTCTCTTAATCAACTCTTGAATCATTAGTGTAGTGTAACCAGAATTTCCATTCAAAGCATTAATGGATATTTCCAAGGCTCCTCATTCTGGAATTTCTTCACTTACTGGTTCCACTTCTTCACCTTCTTGTTCTAATTTCTCTTCCTCTTCCATAAAGTTTAAATATTTAGTCTTGCACTGGTGTCCTGGTCCAAACTCTTCGCCACATTTAAAGCAAAGATTATAAGCCCTTCTATATTCCAATAGACTCTATTTTTGAAAAGTTATGGTAGGATTTAGTTTTGGAGGTGGGTTAGGTGATGCTACCTTCTTTGTATTGTTGCTTGTCTGCTGGCATCAAACAAGGTTTTGGGTTGCAGTACCTTGACATTTTGTTTTAATTCATCTTTGAATTCACAAACAAACATAGATACAAAGTAACCCTCTTTCAAAGTTGAATTATGTTGTATCATGAAAAGTTTCAATTCATCAAACTTTTTTTTGGTATTCCTCAACATACCCTTTCTGCATCAATTTACTAAATTCCTCTATGACATCATTATAAGTCTTGTCACAAAACCTATGACACAAGTCAGATGCAAAATTTTTCCAAGTCAACTTGTTTTTTCGCATAATATAGCTAGAAAATCAAGTCTTAGCCTTCCCCCTAAATGCATTGCTGCTAATTCTAATTTCTGAGATTCTGTAACACCAAAGTATGTAAAGTATTTCTCACATTTTCAAGTCCACCCCTTGGATTTACTCCTTCAAACATTGGTAACTCCACTTTTGGCCTTAGAAAAATAAATTCTGACTATATTTGTTCATCATTACTTCGTCACTCATTAATAAAAAATCTTTATAATTTTCTAACTTCATTATTCCAGGTTTGGCAGCTAAGATTTTAAGTTCTTCTGTCTTAAAGGAATATCTTTCTTTATCATTCGGAACAGTTACCTCAATAGGTTGCTTTCTTTTCTTCTGAGTTGATGTGGCCCCAAGATTCTAGTTCTTTGGTGACCATTCTGGGCTCTTTTCTCCTGCCTTTTCTTGAACAATACTCAGTATTTGCTCCAAGTATCTTTCAGTCCTTGCCAATCTAGATTTCATGTTGCTCATTTCGTCTTCCAATTTATTCTTTGGTTCTTCTTCATCTTTGGCAGCAACACCCTCGATTCTTGTTGGTTTTGTTGGTGTTGTTATCCCATGGTCTTTGTCATTGATTGATTCTTCCTTAATTTACACATCTTGATTGATGGATCAAATCACTTGGCTCTGATTACCAATTGTTGTGATTCGAACAGAAATGAGAAAAAAAAACATTTTAGAAAATAGAGAAAAGATTTGAGTATAAGATAAAATTGCTTCTCATCCAATCGATAAAAAAATAAAAGCTTTAAAATGTTTGCTATTTAGATGGATTACACAGTACCCTAACGACTTATTTTTGGACACCTGTGCAGGTAGGACAGCTCACCATAACCGTCTCTAGCCTCATCAGCTCTTTCATGCTCAATTGCTCACGTGCTAATTAATTAGTGATAACAGATCTTTCAATTCTCATTTGGATCTCTGCTTGTGCAGGCCCAATCTGTTTGCGTAGGCCCAATGACTTTCTTAACTGATGCAGCCTCATTAAGTTCTGCGACATCGTTTTGATTAAATTTGTAAAAGTCTCCTTCAATTCTCAATTCTTCCTCGACCTTCATTCCTCTTTAACTTTTCAGCCTTAATTTCTTCTCCTTTTTCTCCAATTCCTCTCCAATTGCCATGACAAATACTTTTTTTTATATATATGATGTGTAGAAAATACACAAGCTAGACATTTACTCTTTGAAAACTATAATCTAAATCTTTAACCCTAAAACATGAACCATAAACTTTAAATTATATAAATAAATCTTAAATCTTACAAACTAAACCCATAAACTTCAATGCTTCTACTATTATGGGCCCCGTTTTATTATTAGCTGATATCATCATCCTCAATGCTTCTATTATTTCTTTAATTGGGAGGCCAACAGACGATAATATAAAATTTTAAACGTTAAAGCATTATTAAAAATAAACTATAATACATTGAAAATGAGATATAATTAATTACCACGGTAAAATAATAAACTTAATTTTTTTTAAGATTAACTTTAAAATTTTTAAATTTCAACCTTCTATTTTTATTTAATCTCTACTAATTGAATATTCAAAAGAATATTAAGAGTATTTATCTTTAAAAAATAATGTATCCACACTAGAATTTTTAAGAGAATGAGATTTTTTAATTTTAACTGTTGTTTCCTCTAGCGCTTGCTCCGAATCAACTACTCAAATTTTTTAATGTGATAATCTTGTAATTTATTGGTTGCCCTTTCTTGTTTTAATTGTATTTAAGGTAATTTTTTTAACAAAACAATAAAAATAATGAATTAAAAGAGTTTAATCATATTTTTATGATTAATTAATGAAATTTTAAATTGATAGTTCAAATAGATAGAATATGTTTCGTTTTATAAAGGTCTATTTTTAATTTTCGCTCAGGGCCTCGAAAATATCCGAGACGGCCCTAACCTTAAACCAAATCTCTAACCTCTAAAATTAAAAGACTTGTGTACGTAGTTTAAAACTTGTAGACTAAAACTGTACACATAATGTGTATTAAATAATTTTCCTAAATTTAATACCAAAAATAAAGAAATAAGGGTTGAATTTTTTCAAAATCGTTTAAATATGGATCAAATTTTCAAAAATGGTTAAATAATAACCCAAAATATTTTCCAATGTGCTGAAATAAAGGGTGTTCAAATGTCGTTTTAAACTACGCCATCCTCCCGGAAAATTTTAAAAACGGCCCTTAAAAAACGGTTAAAAAATGGTTGTACACAATTTCTTATGATGTATATAAATTTTTACTACTTTTGTAAGAATTTCGGTACAATGTATACATTTTTTTACAAAAATCGTATAATGTAAGAATTTATGTATAATGTGCACAAATACTTACTAATTTTGTAAGGATTTATGTATGTACACAAAAGTGATAAGAATTTGTGTATGTACACAAATCCTTACCACTTTTGTAAAAATTGTAGTACATGTACACAAATCTTTACAATTTTTTATAAGGATTTGTGTACGCGCTTTTTTTAGTCGCTTTTTAAGCGGTCGTTCCCTAGAACCTCCCCATCCCCCCCCCCCCAATTTGCTTTTCAAATAATATACGACTCAGATGTCATGTGTTTTATTTTAAAAATTAAAAGAAGAATGACATGTTTATTACTATACATATGGCTAAGTGATCTCTACTGTAATTTATCCTATTTTTAAAAGGTTTACCATTTCTTTACATTTAAGCTTTTATATTCCTGATTATTTAATATAAATTTTGTAATACTATTAAAAAAGTTAAAGGGTTAAATTTGTCTCTGTGGTAATTCGAAATCAACAATGTTGCCCTTACTTTTTTTTCGTAATTTTGCCCCCAAAGTCAGCAAATTACAGTAATGTTGGCCTTTGAACAATTTTGACCGTTAAATGTTGTTGTGGCAATTAACGGTGCTAACGAGACAAGTTTTCCCTCAAAGTCATTCATGCAATTTTGCCCTCAAAGTCATTAATTGCAGTAATTTTATCCTTGGTTTAATAAAATTAAATAAGATACTCAAAAAAATTATTGAAAATAAAAACTAATATAAAAATATTTATAGATATAAAGTTATAAATATAAAAAATCAAAAAATTTATAAAACCCATTGAAAAAGTTTTCGATTGTTTCTGGTTATGCTAAGTCAACTAATATTTCTTGAACATATTTTCAATGCAATCGTCCATCTATTAGAGTAGTGATAAAACTTATCAAATATTAATGAACATCAGTTTGATGTAGAAAAGGCGAAAGAAAATTTGATGAAATTGTTATTTTTTAAATACTTTAAAAATACTTTTAATTTTATATTTATATTTTGGGTAATCTTCACCAATGGTCCCTTTTGTTTAGGGTGTGTTCTATTTTGGTCACCAAAATTCAAAAACGATTATTCTGGTCACTTACGTTTAGAATCGTTTCTATTTTGGTCCCTTGGCGGTTAGTCTCCGTTACTTAAAAAAAATTAATTTCTAATTTAACCCCTAAACTTTCAAAATTTTATTTTTCACCATCTTTCCCAAAAATTATAAAACTAAAACCCAAAAAATTAATTCAAAACCCTAAACCCACTTTGTTTAAAAACCAGCCTCCCATTCTCAACTATTACCTCATATCCTTCCCTTTCTTTCTGCAAACAAATGATCGTGTAAGCAAACATTACTTACTGAAACTGAAAAATTAATTATATAAAACAAGCCGTCAAATGAACACGTACTGGTCCAAGATATGCGATGCATTGCTGCTGTAGTTTCTTCTGTGGACATTTGTCAAGATTTACTTCTTTTCCATCTCCAACGTCCAACCTTTTAAGAAAGAAAAATGTTAGAACTTAGAACTCAGTTTTTTTGTTAACTTTCAGAGGTAGTATGCGAAAGAATTAATAATAATTACCAGTAGAAGAAAGGCTGTGCGCTTTCACTTGAGAACCAAACGTTATAATATTGAAGCTAAATAGAGATTGTTGAATCGGTTATTGCCTTAACAGTTTTTTTTAACTGCATGGCCCACTTGCAGCTGTTAAACAAACTGATCTGTTATATCAGTTTGTTAGCTATATTGGGCTATAAAAACCACTGGTGTGGTACAGGCCCAAATTCAACTTTTGGCCTACATCTCATAAAAAATAATAGAAAAAAAAAACTGAGTCTTCTACTACTGTTTACACCAAGCCATTTGAGCTTGTAGAAGCTGATGTTTGGGGACCAGCACCTCTTAAGTCTTTAGGATGGCAATATTATGTTTCGTTCGTTGACATGTATAGTCGAAATTGTTGGCTGTTTTTACTAAGAAATAAAGCTGAGGTTACTGCTGCTTTTAAAGCCTTTGTTGCTCTTGTTAGTAATCAATTTTCCACTTCAATTAAAGCTCTCCAAACAGATGGAGGTGGTGAGTTTAGAGCTTTAGTACCTGAACTTATCTCTATGGGAATACAACATAGGATAACTTGCCCACATACTTCGCAGCAAAATTGTGTCGTAGAAAGGAAGCACCGACACATTAATGATACAGCTTTAACCTTGTTAGCTCAGGCTAGTGTCCCCTTCCAATATTGGTCTTTTGCTGTGTTGAGTGCTGTATACCTTATTAACAGACTGCCAACAGAAGTTTTGGGAGGTGTTTCACCACATCAAAAACTATATGGTCGATGCCCAGACTATAAGTTTTTAAGAGTCTTTGGTTCTGAGTGCTTTCCTTGTATCACTGCTTATAACACACATAAATTTGACTTTCGTTCACGAGCGTGTGTTTTCTTGGGTTACTCACCTAAATACCATGGTTACCAATGTATGGATGCTAGTGGAAGGATTTTTATATCTCGGCATGTTAAGTTTAATGAACATGTCTTTCCATTTTCCTTGGGGGTTGCTTTTAAGTCTTCTACTGTTAAAGACAAGTCATTTATGTCTCCATCATTTCCTTTATCCCATGATTGTTCTTCTTTGGATACTCCACAAAATTCTACTCCTACTCATCATGTTGCTACTACTGCTGAGTTACCTGTTGCCCAAGATGTACCTCTTAACACAAGTACACAACAACGCTCACCCTATACTGTTGGTAGAATGGCTACTAAAACTTCAGGATCTTCTTTGCCTACTGTACAATGTGATGCATCTGTTGATACATCACAAATTGATCAAGTTGTCACTGATAATCCAGGAAGTTCTTTGCCTTCTGAACAAAATTTGGCTGCTGAGACTTCAGGACACTCTTTGCCTACTGTACAATGTGATGCGTCTGTTGATCCATCACAAATTGATCAAGTGGTCACTGACATTCCAGGAAGTCTTATGCCTTCTGAACAACATGGTGTGTCATTCGAGTCCACCGGCCACCATTGTGATGCTAGTGGACAAAAGGCTGGTGAATTTGGAAGAAGTCTTTTGTCCACTGAATTAAATAATGATTTAGTAGCATCTGTTGTTCCTACCTCTGGTTGCTGTGCTGGTCTAGATGACAGAAATAGTTCTCCTTTGATTTCTGATTCTTTAGTATCTGAACATCATCAGACTGATATGGGTGTTGTGCCTGAAGTTGCTGCAAGTTTAGTTCCTACTTGTGAGTTTCAAGGTTTGCTTGTGTCAGAAGCTGCAGTTAGTAATGATCTGCCAAGTCAAACTGCTACTACTACAACTCAACTCACTGTCAATCAGCATCTTATGGTTACACGCAGTAAAATGGGCATACACAAACCTAAAGTGTATACTGTTACATGTCCAGAAGTTCCTCGAAATGTTCAACTTGCTCTTGAAAGCTCCTAGTGGCGTGAGGCTGTTTACTCTGAGTACAATGCTCTTATTAACAATAACACTTGGGATTTGGTGAAGTTACCGTCAGATCGAAAAGCCATAGGGTGCAAGTGGATTTTTCGTGTTAAACACAATTCAGATGGTACAATAAGTCGTTATAAAGCTCGACTTGTAGCAAAAGGGTTCTCTCAAGTTCCAGGTTGTGACTTTGGTGAAACTTTCAGTCCGGTTGTCAGGTTCTTTACAGTTAACATCCTTTTCTCCTTAGCAGTTTCTAAAAAATGGCAGATTCGACAAGTTGATGTAAATAATGCCTTCTTGAAAGGCGATTTACATGAGGATGTATATATGAGGCAACCAGAAGGCTTTGAACAATATGCCAATGATGGTTCTCCTCTAGTTTGTAAGCTGAAAAAGGCTCTTTACGGGTTACGACAAGCTCCTCGGAACTGGTTTAGTAAGTTGAAAGATTTTCTTCTCAGTCTTGGCTTTATAGCTTCTTATGCAGATCCTTCTTTGTTTGTCTCAAAAGTTGATACACATGTGACATAAATTGCGGTCTATGTAGATGATATCTTGTTAACTGGTTCTGATTCTAATCAAGTTGATGCTGTGATTCGTGCTTTACATGATAGATTTTCTTTAAAAGATTTGGGGTTAGTACATTATTTTCTTGGAATAGAAGCTGTTCATACTGAAGAAGGGTTGTTCTTAAGTCAACGGAAGTTTGTTGAAGAGTTGTTGGCAAAGAATAACATGACTGCACCTAAAGCTGTTGATACTCCTATGGTATCTTCACCTAAACTCAGTAAAGAGGATGGTACTGCCGATGCTGATGCTCAGGTATATCGAAGTACCGTTGGTGCACTTCTTTATATCTGTCACACACGTCCAGATGTGTCATTTGCTGTGAACAAGGTGGCTCAATATATGCAAGCACCTAAGGATATTCACTGGTCTGCAGTTAAGAGGATTCTCCGTTACTTGAGTGGTACTTCCAGTTACGGGCTGTTATTTTCTTCTAAAGATGACTCGACTGATTTGCAAGTGTTTTCTGACGCTGATTGGGCAGGTGATGTAGACGACCGTCGTTCAATCTCAGGTTATTTTGTGTTTCGTGGCTCTCATTTAGTTGCGTGGAGTTCTAAAAAACAGCGCTCTCTCTCTCGATCTACTGCTGAAGCAGAATATAGGAGTTTGGCTGATGCTGCGTCAGAGGTTCTTTGGGTTAAAGCTGTTCTTGATGATATGGGTGTTGTTTATGAGGAACCGTTGAAAATGTGGTGTGACAATACAAGCACTGTTGCAATGGCAGCTAATCCAGTCCTACATGCAAAGACAAAACATGTTGAATTGGATCTTCATTTCGTTAGGGAAAGAGTTATGACAAGACATCTTGAAGTTAATTACATTCCAGCACAATTTCAAACTTCTGATATTCTCACTAAACCTTTGCCCGTTTCTCGGTTTCTGGAACTCCGAAATCAGTTGTGCATTTGGTCTCTCAAGCAGCTGCAGAAGGTTGAAGAAGTAGAGTGAATATTGAAGCTAAATAGAGATTGTTGAATCGGTTATTGCCTTAACAGTTTTTTTTAACTGCATGGCCCACTTGCAGCTGTTAAACAAACTGATCTGTTATATCAGTTTGTTAGCTACATTGGGCTATAAAAACCACTGGTGTGGTACTGGCCCAAATTCAACTTTTGGCCTACATCTCATAAAAAATAATAGAAAACTTTATTTTCTTTTAATTCCTTTACTCTGTTTTTATCACCGTTCACCGTGTTTCTTCCTCTCTTTCTTCTCTGTTCTTCCACCTAGGGTTCCGACGTTCTCATTATCTACAAAATTGATCGCCGTTCTAGCTATATCAACATATAATACAAGTGTAAGTTATGTCCATATCTATGCCTCAGATCAATCTGCAACAACACATGGAACAGTTCAGTCATATATGTCTGCGTATTTATGTGCCTATAAAAACCAGAAAAGTCGGCGAAAAGTAAATGTTTGCAAACAACTTACAGCTTCAAGCCAGTGCTGAAGGGCTAATTTCTGAGCCTTTTCATCCTTGGACAAACCCTTTCCCACCTTTGTTGCTCTTGTTTTGGCTCTCGCCCACCGTGAAACCGCATATTCAGGTTTTTCAACGTCGAAGAACGAAACAGAAATCTGTTTGAGCTCTGCAAGGTCTAATACTTTCCACCATAGCTCTTCGACCACCACGGCTAGAGGTGGCAAACGGGTCAATCGGTTCGGGTTCGGTTCGGGTCATTTCGGTTTCGGTTATTTCGGGTCTGATATCATTCGGTTCAGATTCGGTTCGGTTCGGTTCGGTTCCAGTTCGGTTCTATTGTTCGGTTGATTTTCGGTTCAGTTGATTTTCGGTTCTGTTCGGTTCGGATCGGTTCGGGTCAATTTCTGGTTGATGGGAGATCGGTCGGTTTTAATCAAGTTTTTAGGTTGGTCAGTTTTTTTACACCCTTTATATGGCTTTATAAAGCCAATATATTTAACTTTTTGGTGAGTTGTGCGATTGTTCATATCTCATCTTTTTTTATTTCTATTAATATCTTTTATTTATTTCGGGTTGTCTTCGGTTCGGGTCCATTCGGTTCGGTTTCATTCGGTTCGGTTCCATTCGGTTCGGGTCTATCGGTTCGGGTCCATTTCGGTTCAACTAAAAATCAGTTCATTTTCGGTTCGGTTTCGGTTCGGTTTCGGGTTTCGGGTCAAATTTCGGGTAAGCATGTTCGGTTCGGTTTCGGGTTCGGTTCGAGTAAATCGGTTCGGTTTTCGGGTCTCGGGTCAAGTTTGCCAGGTCTAACCACGGCACAATCCGAAAGGTTTCTTCGAGTCCGGTAGCTCTTGTAAACCTTTTGAAGCTTAACAGCAGCCGCGTCGAGCTCACTGGCGGGTCTTGCTGAAAACAAAATCGTCGGCTCCGGTAGTGAAAGCGTGGGCATTGGCTTATGCAGTAACCCATTCGAAGCACCGGCAGTGAAAGAATGGGAGGCTGGTTTTTAAACAAAGTGGGTTTAGGGTTTTGAATTAATTTTCTGGGGTTTTAGTTTTATAATTTTTGGGTAAGATGGTGAAAAATAAAATTTTGAAAGTTCGGGGGTTAAATTAGAAATTAATTTTTTTAAGTAACGGAGGCTAACGGCCAAGGGACCAAAATAGAAACGATTCTAAACGTAAGTGACCAGAATAATCGTATAATTTCAATTTTTTTCTTTCGATAATTCCAATTTCAAATTTCCCTCTTCACCCTCAGCCATGACAAATGTTGTATTATGTGAAATTGATGTTAAAACTCCTCTGTTAATATCGTTGCCATGACTCGAACACTGAATCTATAAGTTTGTTTAGGATTGAACGACGAACTGTATGAAGTTCAATGGTGCACAACTGCTCTATTATACCACATGAGATAAATAACATCAAATAGACTAATCATGTTTATAGTATTAAATTGTGGTCGCAACGCAATGGCCACACCATAACGGTTTTGAAGGTTACCACAACACCGTAAACCGCATTTAAAATCGTAGTTATTTTTTAGAAAGAAAAAAAAAACACAACGTGATGTATGCAACCATAACATTGTGATTGTATCTACAATCACGATCGTAACTATATCCGCAACCATATCCACAACCACAGTTTAGTACTATGATCACTGACTCTCCTCTTGTCCTCAATGGTTAGGTGCTTGACGTACCTTAGCCTAACACATCGTTACTAACCAAACATACGGTTTAACAACAAATACACAATAAATAATGTTCCAACATTAACCCTACTCGCATTGTTATTTTCTCTAGTTTTAGTGCAATCATCTTTTATTTCTTATTCTTTGCTTGTCAACCGTGACATTATTCTTGATGATGGTCAAAGAAGATATTAACCTTTATGTTAGTCACCAACCACCGTTGATCCATCATTTCTTTTGTTCTCGTATTCTTCGTCGTTTGTCTTATTTTTTTTGTGTATAAATAATTTTGTCTTTGTGGCATGCTTTACTCTACCGTTTGGTATATTTTTCTCTATTTTTTGGACTCTTTTCTTTATTGGTTGTGTAGTCGTTCTTTAATTTAGTTTCTTTTCAGGGTTGAATTTGACGTCGCAACGACTGATTAAGATGACGCTATTTTGGTTATCCTGCTGATCTTCCTGTTTTTGAACCTTCGAAGTGGATTTAGATACACACTCACAATCATCGTTTCTTGTTCGAGATTGCGTTTTGGTAATGAGCGTGTTGTCAACGTGTCTTATTTTATGTTGTTTGTTGATGGTTTAGGGTAAACTACACAGGTGCCCACCAAACTATGGGGCCATTTCTATTTTGACCACCCAACTAAGCAACTCGTTAATCAAACCACCAAACTTTTAAATTGGTCCTATTTTGACCATTGTCGTTAAAAAACTAACGGAGGAGGTGACGTGGCAGTTAACAAAATCTGTATAATTAGACATTTAGTCCCTGTTACTTACATATTATATCAATTTGGTCCTAATTTTAACTTAATTAAATAAAATTAACCAACCAATTAAACGAATAAACGTGCCACCACCTGGTTAAAGAAAAATTAAAAAGGAATAGGATGGCATTGGCATGGATCAAACCTAGGAACTCAAGGGGATATATATAATGCAGTAAATGTTAGGGGGAAGAAGTAAAAATTGCTGAGAGAGGAGTTGAACTTGGATCACTCAGGATGCACAAAAACACACAAACAATTAAGTCATTTCAAATAATTAAATTAAAATGAAAAGATTTTAAATATATTTAAAGTAGTTAAAGCAAGATTTAAAATGAAAACATATTTATATTTTTTTATTTTTAAATTAAATTAAATATTTTTTCACATTTATTTTAATAATGTGACCCATGTTTGATTCCCCTTTCAACTATTTTTACTTCTTCTATCCCTAGCATTTACTGCATATATATATATATATAATTCATATCCCAAGAATAGGTTAGCATAGTGGTAAAAGGTTAGATATATCCTATGGAGGTTCCAAGTTCAATCCATGCTAAGGTCATCTCACTTCTCTTTAATTTTTAAGTGATGACATGTGACGTCGTTTGATTTGTTGATTAATTTTATTTAATTAAATTAAAATTAAGACCAAATTGATATAATAGGTAACTAACATGGACCAAATCTATAATTATATAAATTTTTGTTAACTATCACGTCATCTCCTCTATTAATTTTTTAACGGTGGTGGCCAATATATAATAAATTTAAAAATTTAATGGTTTGATTAACAAACTGCTTAGTTGGGTAGCCAAAATAGAAATGACCCATAATTCCGTGGTCACTCTAGTTTACCATAAAAAATAACTTTTTAACATTCATACTTTCGCAATTATCACATGCCATAGTGAATAGAAATTTTTGACCCTTTTCGACGCCCATATTTATGTCACGTACTAAAATATTAGGATTATAATTAAGTTTAAGGGTTAGGGTTACCATTTAAGAAATTATGGATAAGGTGTACTTTTAGGATTTAAGGTTTATGGTTTAAGATTTAGAATTTAATGTTTTAGTGTTAAGATACAGAAAGTAACACCGAAAAGGTGCGAAAGATTTGTGTGTTATCTCAATTGAATGTGGATAATTTCATTAAGAAAATTTCGGATAATTCGAAAGTTATTTTATACTATGGTGAGTATTTGATGAAGTCGAGTAAAAAAATTATAGTTAGTCGAATTAATGAATCATATTTTATAACTCAAATTTTATTTGAAATTTGTTCAAGTCGAATTTAGTTGTTCAAATTTCTTATGCGATGTACATATTTTCGGTAGAGTTGAAAGTCTTGACTTCAACTTGAAAACTGATATTGATCCACTAATTACTAAAATATTTAATTTATTCGACCTCAATATGTAACTCAAACTTTATTAAATTTATCAAATCAAATTTATAAAATTACGGTTTAAGTCAAAATTTCCACATCGATTTGAATAAAAAAAATTATTTTTCTAATTGAGGTTGAGGAGCAACGTATCAATCCTTGTTTTGCCTCCTTAGCCCTTACCGTTAAAGTTACCTCCTCATGGCGGTTAACCAAGCATCCAAGAACACAAATTACAGCTTCTAAATCCCTGGAAAAAAGAAAACCCCAAAATCATAATCATCAGATTCCATTTCTTTTTGGTATCCCGATTGCTTTTCAAAGCCTTTACCAACCCATAGTCTTCATTTTCTCAACCATGATACAAACAATGCCCGTTGCTTTTGAAAGAACCATGGAAAATCTTCAATCTGGGGTCATTCTGAATCTTCTTTCCGACATGGAAGTCCAAGAAAAAGCAGCGATCAATCACTGTGACGATGCTTACAAGAGACCTGTCTTGTTACAGATCACAAGCATTATCCCAGTGTTGTCAGAAGGTGATCTTTGGCCTAAACAAGGGTTCTTCATCAAAGTCTCGGATTTAACCCACGAACTGTTTGTTTCTTTGCCTCAAGAACTAGACGAAATGATTCTGAACAACAAGTTGCAGATTGGGCAGTTCGTATATGTGCAGAAATTGGAGTCGGCCTATCCGGTTCCGTTGCTTAAAGGGTTAAGGCCGATTCCAGGGAGACAGCCATTTGATAAGGATCCCAAAGATCTTGTTGGCATGGATATAATGGAAACGCCATTGTTGGTCCAACACAGAACTGAAAGGGCTCGGTCTATAAGTCCTGTTAAGGCACCCTCAAGGGACCGAAGGGCGAGTATGGGGGGTCTAAACTGTAGAACCAGGATTCATGGTCTTAACGATCAAGGCTTTTCAAGAAAGAAACAGAGTTTACATAGTTCTAATTCTCATGTAAGTCTCATTTCGGTCCTTTCTCTCTGCATCAACATTCTAAGTCCCATACCTATGATGGTTGGACTTGGGGTGAGTGTCGGATTTGGACATGTGTCCTACATGGTATGCTCAAGTTTTTCGATGTTTGTGAGAAAAATGAAGTAACGACTTGCATCTAATAGAATTTCCGGTTTGAATAACATTCTTGTATCCCTTTTGTATACCATAAAATAGGCCAATGTATACTTCTTTATGTAACTTTACAGGTTTCACCAGTTGGGTCTGCTAGATTTTTCAGCTGCCAGGATGATAATTCGAATGCTAGATTAGGGATAAAAGATGTTAGCCAATCCTCAAAACCAATTAAAAGTACAAGCAAGAGTTGGAACTCTTCATCAGCAAGAAGAACAAGTAAGGAGCCTTTGACTGAAGCAAGGAAAAGAGATTCATCCAATAGCAAAATATGGAAAGAAACTGAGATGTTATGGGATACCCTTCCTTCTTCTTTAGTCAAACTAGGGAAGGTATTCCCAATTTTCTTGAGTTGAGTTTTGTTTGCCCTTACTTCACTTTCCCTGCCCTTAAAATCCCATAATTTAACTTTTCTGCAGGAAGTACTAAGGCAAAGAGATGTCACTTTGCTTGCTGCTGTTGATGCTTTGCAAGAGGCTGCTGCTACCGAGAAATTGCTCAAGTGCTTAAGGTAACGAAATGTACCCGAGTCTTCATTTTTCTTGAAGTATCTGTATTCGAATATATGTTGATCTCTATTGTTTATCTGTTGTATTGCAACTTCATTACTTAGTCTGCCATGGCAGGAACTTTGACTAAATTCCTTTCATATTTGTTTCAGCAAATTTTCAGAGCTTCGGTTGGCAAAAGAAGATGATCAACAACCTTCAATTAACAAGTTCTTCAAGCTGCAAGACTACATGACTCAGTGTAGAACAATTGTTGAGTCATTAACCAATATTAGTCCCCAAAGAATGGCTGATTGTGATCTGATTAGTCCCGGTTCCACCAGAGAAGCATTAAAACTAGCCGTGGACCGATCGAGAAATGCAACCACATGGGTTAAAGCAGCAGTAGCATCTGATCTTATCCCACCCTCTGCAGGTGGAACCAAAGATGGTAAAAATGTTGTGAAAAACACGAAACAACCAAGTCAGATTACGATGCTGAAAGGCGGTTATACGATTACGAAGAAAAGGAGCAATGGTGAATTTCACTCTGATTTGGCAGCTGAGAAGGAAAATATACCAAATCGGGTGAAGGGAAGTACCTTGAATATAGCTAGAAACCTTGCAGATACATTGCAAGATGAATGTCAAACATGGTTTTTAGCTTATATAGAGAATTATTTAGACGGTTTCGATAATGAGTGCCTTTCAAAGGTACCTCATAGCCAGGTAGCGGAATCTATGTGTCAGATCAAGAGATTGAACGACTGGTTAGATATGATGGAAAGCGATGGCAAACCCAAATTCGAAGCATATGGAAGGGTGAGGAACAAAATATATGAAGTGCTTTTGAAGCATGTAGAAAGAACTGCAGTGGTTTTGGAGAAAGTGAATGCAACTTGCTGAAGGTTGAAACTCTTCAGCTTGGCATCAAATTAACTAACCCAACTGTTTTTTTGTGCCTGGCAAACCTGTCGGTTTAATTTTTAGAAACAGATTCAGTTCAGATCATTTCGGATTCGAATTATTTTGTATATGATTGAAATCTAGAATTTCCTTTCCAGATTCTTTTGTTCTTACTGTATTTAGAGGGTTCCACATATTATGAAATAACTATCATTTTATATTAGGTGTCATTTATCAAACTGATTCATTTGTTAAATATAGCTTATTAGACATGATAAGAAAAAATTCGAAAAGCAAAAGCAAAAAGATAATAAGAATGCACAAATATGTCGAAATCTTATATACCATGAATCATTAACCTATCAAAATTTATTACTATTATGACTACGACGCAGAAAAATACATAAAACATTACAAATAGAAGTATTCCCAGATCATTCGTATGGCATGAAATGAAGAAACGTACACAGCACAAAGGTTTTCACTTTATGTGGTGTACAGTTATGCTATGCTATCAACCTTTTAAATCACCTGAACCCGGACGGAGCCGCTTGTGGACCAGCTGCAGCTCTCCTCATTGCTTTTGATTGAGCAAGAATCTCATCATAATTCTGACCAGAAACAAGAAAAACAACTTATTAAGACTTAAGAGGATGGCTACATGTGCATGAAGTGCAATTCGGACTTTGGTGTGAGTGTCAAATATGAGTACGTGTCTCATACGGATAAGTTGACATTTTTTAAAATGAATTTGGATGGTCTTGGAAAGTTATATCTCAATAATCATGTCTGAATACGCGTTAGATTAGATATGAGTTTTAGATACAAGTACTAAAGCCAGAATAAGTGAAAACGTAACAAAAACACTACCCGTTTCTCGAATGCAGAATCTCTTGAGTCTATTATCTTGTCAGCAAGGCCATAGTCTATGGCTTCTTGTGCTTGAAAATATTTAGGACGCTGAACATCTTTCTCAATTTCTTCCTTGGTCTTCCCTGTGCCTTTTGCTACTAGCTCGATGTAGGACTCTGTGTTTGCATCAAGTTCCCTGGCCTGAAAATAATATATATATCAGAAAAGAAGCTAAAACAAACATGCAGATATACAAAGCATAAAGGGATAGAGAAAAAGGGCACCTTTATCCACATATCTATGACAGCCCCACTTGATCTGCTGACTTTAGGCAGATATAACTTAGCTGCAAGTTTTTAGAACATGAAAAAAGGCGAATATAAACATCAATTAGTACGATACCAAAAAGGGAGGGCTTAAAAGTTTATATGGCCAGAGCAACCTCATGGCCCCTTCTGAAATTCAGAAGAAACATGGGCTCTAAAGTTGAAAAAGGAAATGATAGGAAGGTCAAATTTTTTATCTTGCAATCCTATGGCAAAGCATTGAGTAGGGAGGTAAATTTTGAAATTCTGAAGAAATCATTCTAAACAAGATGGTGAAAATCAAGTCCAGACTCATGGATGGCATTGTCAACCGCAGATAGAGTAGGAAAAAAAAGAAAACATTTCCCAACATAATTTATGCTCATCTTCAAAGTTACAAAGAGGAATCGAATCATACTGGATGAATTCGGCTGCACAGCACGATAACCCTTAGCTCCTTGAGATAGAAGCATTGCTGCTTGACCATATGCCATGCCACAATTCACAGTGTAGATCTCTGATTTGCAGTACTTTGGGTAGATAGAAATTGAAAAGTGAACGAGTTAAATTTAAATCAAATCCAACAGCTAAATAAGAATGATAATCCAAAGCAATAACAACTTATATCGACAAACTATTTAACTGAGCTATTTCCCCACAAATCATAACTACAATGACAAACAGACCCCATCATGATCCTTGTGTAGAACAAACCAAAAACCACTCCGTGCATGTAAAATTTTGAACTTTAGAAGTTTACCTCATTCAATGAAAGATAAATTCATAAATATTAACAGAAATCATTGTTTATCATGATACTTACAGACATGGTATCGGCTATAGCATATGCCTCGGTTTCTGATCCAACGGTCTCCATCTTCTCATTCTATATAGTTCAGAAGCAATCAATCAACATGAATAGGTATGAAAGCTTCCGATATATGATTCTGAAATGTCACAAAAGGATTAATGCTTCAAAGAAAGTTGAGGGGACTGATCGAGAATTAGAAACATTCTTCTAACCTGTGTCCCGGACGAATTGATATACAAGTATATAGGCTTCGAAGGGTTATCATAATCTAACCACATTAGTTGAGCAACAATAAGCTCAGTCACTGCTGGTACAATCTACAGAATAAAATATTTAAAAGACACCAATGAATTAGAAATTAGCCACCAGGCAAGATTATAGGCGAGATATGGAATGGAGACTTACCGGCATGCCAAGATAACATATCCGAGCATCTAAGAGCAAAGAAGGTAAATCTGGAGGAGCAGTTCTAGGCCTTCCGTATCCTCTGGCCCCTCCAGGATACATGCTTACACTCATACTATATTTAGAAGGACCTCTATCGTTAATGCCTGACATACTCCACATACCCCCATTATCCAAATAGTTTTTAGCAGATGAAATACTTTCCTGGAAAACGTTGGGAAAAAAGTAAGTTCTAGATTCTACAATTAACACTAATTTCTTACATCAACCATCATATATGAACTGAGATATGAAAAAAGATTAAGAAAAGGAGCAAACCTCAGTAACACTTTCGGATTGTCGACGGACGGGATTATCTTCGGTCATGAACATGTCCATTTGTGAAGGACTAAGACCATAAAGATATTCAGGCACATTCTTATAATTGTCCATCACTAAAAAAAACAAACAAACAAAACATTAATATTTAGTCTTAACTTCAAATGAATCCCATTCAAAGAAGCTTCTGATAATTTCATAAATCAAATAACCAATAAACCATCAAAGCTCCGTCTAGAAGTAAAAAAACCACCTGATAAATTCATGGATTAATCAAATCATTTCAATATATTCATCTTTCAGGTTCCATGTTTATGAATGTAACGATATAAAATGAAATTTCAACTAACATTTGCTAAATTCTTCATACTAAAAGTAAAATTAATACAATTGTTCCCAAATCCAAAACCATTTCCAAAAAAAAAAAAAAACTACAATTGGGCTCAAAACGGAAGGTTAAAAAAGTAATTAAGGTCACTTAACATCAATTTTAATATAAGTCAGGAGAGAAAAGAAAAGAAACGCATAACAATATTATGTTCTTAGCTTTAAAACTATCTGAGAAAAAGAAAACTGACATTCATCTTTGAGATATTGTTGCCTGAATTGCTTGGGAATGTGGTCCATTGACTTAGCAAAGGGAGGTATGAAGCATTTCTGAGCAGTGGGCTTTCCAGAACGAGGCTTCGTCAACAAGAAGAGCTTGGTGCCGGAGATGAAAGACGATTTAGAGGCTCCGATAACGGAACCCATCGCTTCTTGGTTTGGCGCTGTCAACGACAACAATTGCGAGGCCGCCATGAGAGAGGAGCTGCGTCTGCTTCAAGTAAGCAAACTGTCTATGCTGATCAGAGAATGAAGTTTCAGGATTTTCCAGGAAAATAAAAGAAATGTTTTTCATAAAGAGAAATTATTTGAATAAAATACTCTCAGCCCTAAATTCCGAGAATCCATTTCGACGTAGAGCCCAAACTTTATTGGGATTAGTGAATTAGGGTTTAGATAACGGCCCGCCCCAATTCAGTCCCATAGGCTTTGGATTAATTCAAGAGAATAATAATAATAATATAATAATAAGAAAAACTTTCAACCCTCCATTTAATGAAAATTAAAAAAAAAATAGTACTTTTACTTTTAAGGTGTTACAATATAGTCACCGTACTTTACGAAAACCGATAAGTAAATCAATTGAGTAACACTAATAAACTTTGTTGTTAAATGCAAACCTAAAAATAAATAGTTTAATAAATTATATGATAGGGAATTACTAAAGATTAGAAGATCGATTTAGAATTCGAAGCACCTCCATGTTTTTCGTTTCAAGAATAATTTGTCGACACCCAACTCTTCATGCATGAGATAGGACATCAACAGCAGTCGTAAGCTCCACCTATAACCACTGACCTTGCGCTTCACGAACCAGCCCCCCGGCCACAGCCATGCCATCACTCGAACGCCTAGCACCATCACAATTAGCTTTGAACCATTCTAAAGGCGGACAACTCCAACACACCTGCACTTGTTGTCCCTCAGTTGAACTACGATTTTGAGGCTTCGAACAAGCAAGAAAATCAGCCAACAACCTATTACACCGGAGGTTGATGTCCTCCTTTTGCACATAGGAAGCATCAAAAATGAAGCTGCACCTTTGCTTCCAAATAATAGCAAAGCGGGCATCCCGATAACTTTTTTATTTTTTCATAAAGCACAATGTTCAAAAATCAAAATTCGTTATTTCGATTTTTTAAATTAATTCAAATCGAGTTGAAATTTTACTATTTAAATATTTCAGAAAATCAATTTACAAATCGATATATATACTCTAGTCTCTGTCAATTTTGAAAATGAACAAATTTGTTCCTATTAAACAAATCTCAAAATAACCTTTAAATTTTTAAGAAAAAATATATAAAAATTATTTTAACTTTCCACAAATTTATTAAAGTATATATTAAATAATTCCATTAAAAATTCTTTACAAATTCTAAAATATTCTCAAAAACAAATTAATTTATATAATAATTAATTATTGAAATTTTAATATGTTTTTTTGCCCTCCTAATTCACCATGACTTTGTCCTGACTAATTCGGCCCGATTTGCATCGCACACCTAATTTTGGTAGTAAGTCTCCCAGCGAGAATTTTTCGTATACATAAGGTCTCGAAATTTTATTATGTTTAAACATTAAACAAGTAAATTTCATAATAAACTTATTTTTTTGGTAAAATAGTATATATAAAAAACTATACATGAGGTGTTAGCACAAGCTCATTAAAAATCCCTAAAAATAAAAATAATAACATAAAGCAAAAGAACATGATCAAAAAATCAAATAAACCAGACTATAACTAAAATGTGACTACTAGCTACCCAAAGAACCACACCACCTAATCTTCAACAATCGGACAATCCTTATGCAGGAGATCTAGCACAAGAACACTGGTTCAATACTATTGTAATAGGCTAATCTAGCACAAGCATTCGCAACCTGATTATCTTGGCGAATATGTTGCACCTGAATCGCTCATTGTCGCCGCCAAAGATCCGACAAGTGACAATATATTCCATGTAGACCGATGTAGTTTTCAACTTGAAAGAAGACGTGCTCTCTAATTTATGTCTTCAATTTAAAATTTATCCGGAATGTAAAAAGAAAAGTATTGTTATTACGTGTTTCATTAAAAAAATTTCATAAATCTAATATAAGAAAAAGGGTACACATGATAACAAATTACATTATATCGACACTAAGTCGAAACATCAAAAGATAACATATCCTCTTTGAGGAGATGCACAATATAATCCGACGGGACATCAAAAGCAGTTAAAACAAGGTTCACAGTATTAACCATTATCGCCAAAGCATCAATTACTCAATTACCACTCCTGGGAATGTAAAGACAAGAAACACACCATTCCTTCCTATACACTTCCTTAACGTATCGGATAATAGCAAGCGTGCCCCTAATGAGATCAACTTGATGAATTAGCTTAGTAGTCTCAGCACAATCAGATTCAACAATAATGTGGCGTAAATCTATTTCCCACGCAAAAGAAAGGTCATAATAAATGCCCCAAAGTTCAGCCTTTAAAGCTGAACAATATCTAATGAAGCAACGCACCCATTCACCCAAATGATTCTAAGGAATGTAAATTTTTTTAATTTGCCTTATTTAGTTTTCTTAAAACTTCAACTCAAATAAATATATTTGATTTAACTAAACTAAAATTTTATAAACATAACCCGAAAAATAAATAAAATAAATCGTTAACTCAAATAACTTAAAATATTTTTCTAATTTTATACTATTAAATACTCACCCTTATCCCCCAAACAAATTAATTTACGACGTTGAAAACCCAGAAATTCTAGACAGATTGTGATAATTTACAAAGTTTTGAGGTAAATTTTGGGGATAATCTATTTTGGATTATTAATTAGGGATATAGGTGAGTTTGGGGGATATTTTGGCATCTAGGCCAAAATCTACAGGACCTCGCCACCTCCTTATGGCGAGGTCACTTTTTAGCACAACCTCGCTACCTCCTTATGGCGAGGTCACATGGACCATGCAACTCTCGTACCTTACATGATTCAAGTGGATGGTACTTGGCTATATAGGTATGTGGTCCATGTGACCTCGCCATAAGGAGGTGGCGAGGTTGTGCTAAAAAGTGACCTCGCCATAAGGAGGTGGCGAGGTTGTGCTAAAAAGTGACCACGCCATAAGGAGGTGGCGTGGTCCTGTAGATTTTGGTCTAGATGCCAAAATATTCCCCAAACTCCCCTATATCCATAATTAATAATCCAAAATGAATTATCCTAAATTACCCGAGTTTTGACACCTCCAACTTTGGTTATATTAATAAACTTTTTTTAAGAAAAAAATGTTATAGTATTTAGTAAAATTTACTCTCCCACTTTCTCCACTTTTTTACTCTGTAACACAGTTTTTAGCGGTTTTGAAGAAAAAAAATTTCTTTCATTGTTGGCGGCGGCAGTTTTAACTGTTTGCTGTGTTTTTATTTGTAAATAAATAAAAAAATTTCTCCTTATTGATTAATACTCTTTTCATATTTTTAAGTTTATTTTGTTATGTTTTTTATGTACTATGATAAATTTGTATCATATCTGTTTTTTTAGTTTTTTTGTCTATTTTTATGACAATTTTAGTCTATTTTTGTGACATGTTATTTATTTTTTAGCAGTCATAATGGTAACAATCGGTGGTCTGTAATACTTTTGATTTTTTTTTGTGGTTTTAAGAACAAGTAGCGAAAGAATTTGTTTGTTCTTAGAGCACTCTGGTTAAAGTAGATTTGAAGTCGTGAAATTGAGGTGGTTAGGCTTGAACCTGGGTCTAGACAATGTAAAGTCTAGTGCTTTAGCACCAAACCAACCTTTTATCCTTGTCAATAAACATTCAATATAAAATATAACCTCGTCTAAATAACATACCTGCTGTTGCTTCTTTTTCTTCCACCAGCAATGGTGAGTTCACTGGTTCTTAGTATGTTGAATAAACATAAAAGTAAAATAGGAAAACTGGATTTAAAGGCTGGAAGAAAGGGAATGAATCGACAATTAAAAGAAAGCTTGGATGGTAATGTTTAAGGGTGTAACATCTGAGAAATGCGTATGATGTTCCTTTCCAGTTTCCACCACTGTATTTGTAGTTAAGTTTATGATTCTTGAAATTGCTTCTAAAAAGAACAACATTGAATACATGGTGTTTCCTTCCATATCTTGGTGGATTGAAGTTTGAGCATAAACATAATAGAAATGTGTTGATCATGAAAGAGCCTTTTCTTCTGTTAAATTCTTTGTCATTTCATTTCTGATACTTTTCCAGATATCCTTACGAGGAAGCAGCTACAGCCTACAGTTGCTTTACCTACTATCAAAGAATTTGCCGATGCTATTCCTTTTATTCTGCTTCAACATTACCATCCAAGGTTTCGTCGATTCATTTCCTTTGAATCCAGTTTTCTAGCGATGCGATACTGTGGAATGTCATAAAATTCCATCCTAAATTCAAACAGCAACTTTCAAACCATGTTTGGCTCATGCAATTGGCTTCCAGTGAATATCATGCACCCAGACTTTGACACATTATCAATGCAACAACTTTGTTTTCTTCTTCTTTACCCCACTGTTTTTTGTCCATTACTTTTCCACAATGAAATGTACAATATAACTACAAAACTATACAAAATGAGACTTTTAGGTCATCTAAGTAAGATCAGAAGTTCGAATTTTATTATTATGAACAGAGAAAATTAAAGTTAGAAGAATCATGAGACCAGTGAAAAAGGGTACCTGATTTACAAGATCGAAGTCTTCCTCAACTCATTCATCTTCAGCAGCTGGAAGGATTCGATCATCGTTCTTCAGACCACGAGATCTATGTTACCATTACCTGAAGAATCGGTGCTGCTCGGTCTTTGCATCGATGCTATAGCTGCCAAGGCTTGCTCCAAAGTTTCTAAGGTTGATTGGTCCTACACTTATAACCAGAGGAGGGGAACGATTTTAGTAGTAACAGAATCGGAAGTCGACCCATGCCAAAGGACTGGTGGGTCGAGGATTTGTGTGAACTTGATATCGTATTATGATGAAGATTAAAACCAAAGGAATACTGTCAAGTGATTGGAGAATCATTGAATGCTTATTCATACATGAGATTGCCAGGTTTTAGTAAGGGAGTGATCTATTCCAGGGATGTTGTTCGTCTGGCTGTTGCCTGCAGAGAGAGGAAGTGTATCATGCATTTTCTTGCTGAAGTTTTTGAAAGCAGCCCTCATCATTGACTCAGGACTCGGGAGAGATGGCTACCGAACTGCTGATTCGGCGAATCGGACAGTGGCTGGAGGAGGCTTCCATGAACGATCTTTTGATACGAACAGCAGAAAGGGAAGATGCAATGTGGTACAGAAAATAGTACAAGAGTTTCTGATGCAAGATCAGAATTCCGAATTCGAGTCAGAAGAAAACGAGGTCCCAGAAATAGAAAGACCTGGAATTTTGACAGATGCTTCCAAGCTGATGGTGGCAAAACTGATAAACGCATACCTTGCTGAAATTGCCAAGGATCCCAGCTTACCATTGTCAAAGTTCTTCGACCTTGCTGAAATGGTGTCCGGAATCCCTCTGCCAAGTCACAATCGGCTTTGCCGAGCCATTGACGTGTATCTTAAGGGGAGAATCTTGCCAAAGCCCCATCAATTTCAATGCACATCAAATGAAGAAATGATGCCATAAGTATCAATTAAATAAAGTTTTTGAACTAGTCAATGTCTGCAACTCTGTTATTATTATAAAGGTTCATGCTGTTCCGACTGTATTTCATTTGAAGTACCCGTATCCGACATCAGTATTTTGATACGAACATAAACGTGAAACATATACCCTTATCTGACACCGACTCCCGAGTCTGAGTAACATAGACAAAAGGCAAACCAATTCTAAGTGTATTCTGTTGCAATGCAGGAGCACCCAGGGTTGAGCAAAAGTGAGAGAAAAAGAATATGCAAGTTAATCGACTGCAATAAACTAACAATCGATGCATGTATGCATGCTGCTCGAAACGAGAGGCTCCCGTCGCATGTAGTTATGCAGGTTCTGTTTTTCGATCAGGTCCGGGCCGCTGCTTCATTGGACGGTAACGCTCCCAAAGAGGGGGTCTCATGGGAGCACAAGGGCAGCAGCAACAAACCCTGAGAAAGATCGGGATGGACCGGCAACATCCGATGATCTCACGGCCCTGAAAGGGGAACTAGATGCCTTAACGTTCGGCATCGGTGTCATCACTAAAGTGAAAAGCTTGCTGAAGTCAAAGAGGATATTTAAAAAGGTCTGATCAAGCAAAGGAAGCCATGGTCAGATTAGTTGCTCAGATTCATCAGAATTCAGAAGCTCTTGGTTCAACTAAAATGGAAGAATGTATGTCAAGACCATCCAGAAATAGGAGGCATTAGTCGAAATGAAGTTCTTCAAGTTTTTTTTTTTTTTTTTTTGAATGACATTAGTAAAATGAAGCATATTTATTTTGCTTATGGAAAGTATAAAGAACTTGGGATGTGGCTTGTACATATTATGGCTTAATACCACTTTTGGCCCACGTACTATATCCAGATATTCAGTTTGACCCCTATATTATTTTTTTTATCAATTTAACCTTTGTACCATCATTTTGTCCATTATTTCATTATTTTATTTCAAACAGAATATGCCACGTGTATTAATCTAAAAAAGTGTAGAAATTTAAAAAAATTCATTTAAAATATCAAAAAATCTAAAAAGTTTTAAATTTATATATATATATATATAAATTAAGTTTAATTTATGTTTAAAAATTACATATATTTTTAGGAGGGGTGTTGATTTTTATGATTTTATTTGAATTTTTGTTTTTTTAATGTTTAATATATTTGTATACACGTGACACCCTCTAATTGTGCTATGTCATCTATTTCTAACAGTAAAGAAGTAAAGTGAGACAAAATTTTAGTACAAAGGCAAACTGATAAAAGAATTATTACAATGCCCAAACTGAGGATTGGGGTAAAGTACAGGGGTCAAAAGTGATATTAAGCCTATATATATATATATATTTGTAATGAATTTAATTTTTAATAAACATTGTTGTAACAAATATGAATGTGGATGCAGTTGAATGAATTTGTAGAAAATGGAAATTTGGAAAGTCTTTGAAGCATCAAGAAGATCTACTTAGATGATTAATCAAAGTAGGCCAATAAATACATGATGGCTTATCAGATGAACTTACATACTTGCATATGAATTTCTTTCTTTTACATTCATGATCATAGAAGACAACAACCGGTTCCAAAACTGCTAAAATTAGAAGCCAAACCTGGCTATATTCGGTCAGCTCTTGTTTTGTCCGTTGCCGCCTCGACCCGTCGGGGAAAAACGCGATCTTTCGGGTGAAATGTTATCATTCAAGGGGAGTAGTCGAAATAAGATCAGTTTGATGCATGATTTAGTTGTATTATATGTGTCCTCAAGCTACAGTCTTTAACCTGATGAAATGATTCATTCCAATAAACCATATGAACAGATGATAGCTTGGGAAACTAAACAAAATGCAATATTTTTACCTGAAGGGCCGCTAATGCGGACAGATAGTCTTTACATTGTTCGAGTAAAACCCTTTCTTTCGTGGTCTCACTCGCGAGTTTGGCCACTAAAGAATTCATTTCCTCAACCTGCAATGGACGAACGATGTTCAGATAATTCGGTAGATTATATGCCTTGGTTCGGAAGTTTTCCGATTTGCAAGACTAATGTCCACAAGATTGAATTAGCGAATTTTTACCTTCGATGATAGTGCGCAAATTGAAGATGTGATTGCCTGCATCACATCGCCTGCTGAACTAACAGCATTCTTCAGATCTTGGATATCTGCCTATTACGAGAGAACGAAGGAAGGCAAGGGAAGCAAGAGCAGCACATTAAACCTCACCGATTGTTATGAAACTGAACCGATAACAGATCATATATCGGAAAGCAAGGGGGGAAAAGAGGGGAAAAGGAAGAAACTTACTATTGCTATTCTGACAATCGGAAGACGAAGAGTACTTGCCTTCAAAGCTTCAGTCACTCCTAGCAAAGAACTAGAGTGGTCGCTTTCGAGGAGCGTCCACGCCTCTAAATGAGCTATCTACAAGTGCCAATTGTAAAAAAAAAGTACGTATATAGACGTTAAATACATGTACAGTATGATTAATACGAAGAACTACAAGGAACCAATTGATACTTAAGAAATGCAATGAAGTTTGAAATCTTACTTGTCCCTTCAGGATGGAAGTCAATTTCAATTTTTGCCTCAGCAATAGCAACTTGATTCTCTTTAGCGTGACCGAGTGCCGCAGATCTGATGTTGTCATCCGAGCACTCCACAGATATTTCTGATGCAAAATCGGATTCAGACATACCAGACTTGTTAGAGATCATAATGTTAAACCTCAGCTCACAATTATTGTTTTCTAGACCTAGTTCTTTTCATATCAAACTGACTATTACACCAAATGGTTGATAAAAAGAACACTTAACCATTCCTTTTCATATTTCTAACATGACCATCGAACATTCGAGAACAACGAGATGGACAGACAGGAAATCTATACCTCTGCACTCAGCTTCTGAGTCATGAATGTGGCATCTGCCTTTGCGTTTGCGAATCTCCATTGCAAGTACCGGTTATAAAGAAGCCTCAAAACACGAGCATCAACTATCCGATCCTCCCCGTTCTTTCCTCTCCAAATATCAACAGAAAAGCTCAGATTCAAAGGAGTATTGATAGAATTACCAATCATCTGACCACCAACTGCATTTCTCACCCGAGCAGAACTTAACCCCCTCGAGGTTGATGAAGCTGAAGGTGTCCAAAGCTTGCTGGGAGAAGCAGGTCTTGTCCACAAAGAAGGCATAGCACCATCACTAGAAAACCTTTTTGACTGACTAAACTTGGCTGAACCACCAATTCTAGAGCCAGTGCTTGCACAAAAAGGCGAACTCGGGTCCTGCAACCGCCTTAGCCTGCTGTTAGTTTCCTGCCAAAACCTCGCAGACACTCCAATATTCAGGGGTAAACTCCTCCCTTTCAGAAGACCACTTGCTACACATTCTTGCATACCAGAATTGGTGCTCCCAGAGGACACACTATCCGTATCGGATGCAGTGAGATCGCAAGAGACGGCATTCGGCTTAGGCTTATCATCTTCTTTTAACATCTCGGCAGCACCTCCAAAATCCAAACTCAACCTCCTAGCACTAGGACCATCAAAAGAAACTCTCCTGCTACTACTATCATCAAGCATTGCATGAGATCGAAACGCCTTCCTATCAATGCCATAATTCAAACTACTAGACAACGGATTCGAACCTGAATTCCCGTTCCGGGTTTTGCCCGGATCCACCGGCTTCGAATTCTCCCCATGATCTCTCACAGGGCTAGCTCTACAGCTTTCAGGAACAGCTGTCCTAGTCAAATTGGAACCCTCTTGAGCTTTTATCTTACTAAAGGGAAGTGAAAAGGCCTCACCTTGAAACGAAACGGATAAGCTTCTCCTTGAAGTAATCATCATCTTGTTAACAGCAGGCAATTCAACAGCATTAACATTGTTTCCTTGTGACAATTGACCCCCTGGCCGCCTCCGGTCGACCGATCGAGACTGTTTCGGAAGCAAAGACACAGTCATCGGAGCCGGTTTCGAAGTAGAACTAGCATTCATTGTTGCTGGTGAAGAAGAAGGAGACAAATACATTGAAGAAACTTGTTTGCCTTTGGGTTTTCTAGTAACACTGGAGCCATTACTCTTTGTTTCTTCGACTGAGTGAGCAAATGCAGCCGCCATTATCAGAGACTGCAAAGGAACCTACTTTCTCCTCTACATTGGCAAAGAAAATATGTGTATTTAGCAGCAATGGGTCATCATTTTCATGGCTGAAAACCGGTAAACAAACAAGACTGGAGTGATTTTACAGGAAGATGGAAGAAAACCCAGAAAGGGTTTCTGAAAGATTCTGCATTTTACATCAACAACAGTGAAACCCTCACTGGTTTTCACTGGAAAAGTAAGATTTGGGGAGAAAATAGAAAGATTCAGCTTGATTTTTGTGAATCTTTGGAAGGAAGTTGGTTGATTAATTATACAACTTTTTTTGTATCCAATGAATCAAATTTTATCAATTTCAATATATAATGGCATGATGAACAATATAGAAATCCGTTGAGAAATGATGATAATAACAATAGCAATGCTAATGAACTTGTTTTCTGTTTCATTAACTAGTAGTTAAGTTTAATCATGTCAGTTAGATTATTCACTCTAATTGTTTTTTCTATATAATTTTTTATGTTCTACAATCACTTCATTTCTTATTATATTCAAACCAAGTTAAGTTGAACTTTTAAATAAGAATAAAGTTCTTATAATTTTTTAACCATCAATGAGACACATACATTGCATAGTGCATACAAAGTTGCTCAAATTCAGATCTAAGATAAACAACATCCTCTTTTCACTAAAATCACTTGTTTTCTCATCTTTTATGTATTCAAATCCTGACAATAGCCTTGAAAATGTAATTATATCTTACTTAATAAAAAAATTTAGATAATAGTTTATATGTCCTGTGATTAATGATTAAATTAATTAGACAATTAAAACTTAAGAAACATGTAAGAACCCACATAACTAACTGACTTTCCATAGATTAATCAATCAAATTATTGCTTTAACAAAGGATTTAATTGGTTTTTGAAACTTAGCAGCCATTTTTACTTGAAAATTACTCCATAGATTTAATTGGTTTTTGAAAGGAAGACACCCACTATGTTTTGTCTAATTTGGGTTATCAATTAGATCTATTTTTTACTATTATCAATATTTGATTTATTACTCAACTAATTTGAAGTGAATACTTTACAAATCTATTATGAAAACGATATTTTCAATTTAATTTACTTCAAATGTCAATTAAATCACATTTTTAAGTAATTACAAATATAAAAAAATGAATTATTTAAAATTGTGCTCGAACAACTTCAAATTATCTAACTCAATAGTAGGGATGGCACGGGTTGGGTTTTTGGCCCACCCGTACCTGACCCGAAAATAAACACCCTAAACATGCACCCGACCCGAACATATTCTTTAAAAGTCCGACCCAGAAATAAATATACTAAACCCGACCCCAACCCGATCCGACCTATAGAAAATAAATTAATTTTAAGAACCTAATTGTAAAAAAATAATTTTAAGGGACTTAATTGTAAAAAATTATAATTCAAATGACTAAATTGTAAATAAAAATTCAATTTTAATGACCTAATTATAATATATATAAAGAGGGATATTATTATAAATATCCCTAAAAATTTAAGAGAAAATTACACAATTAGTCTCGAGTCGGGCCGGGTCGAATATTTTTTACCCAAAACCCGAATCCAACCCGAATTTACCCTTAATAAAAATCTAATCCCAACTTAATTTTTTTATTAAAAAATCTAACCCGATCGAACCGGATCAGATAAAATGCTCATACCTACTCAATAGTTTAACATAACTAACTAATAAAACCGCAGTTTTAATGATAGAACTTTTATAAGTTGACATTAAAATTCACTATTCAAGCCTCCTCTTCCTCTTCTTTTTTTAAGTAAATATTGTGATATTTTTTAAATTGCAGTTTCTTAGAATCTAAGAAACAAAAAGAAAATGGGGAAAAGCAATTACGAAGAGATTTTTTAAGAATTTTCCTTTTAATTTAATTATGGTATTTGATTCATTGGTTGGCTTCAGATTGAGTTTTGTAGAGATTCTCAACTTAATTTTTCACTTTCACAATGCTAAAATTTAAATTGTTGGCTGTTATTGGATGGGTTTGGGGTGCGGCGGATTTAGGTGCGCGGCTAAAAGTCGGTAAGTTTTGAAACTTGTCCAAAAATTTAAAATGTTAGATTTTTTTATACCATTTTAGGTTAAATTTTTCTGTTTTTAGACAAGTTTCGATACTTAGTTTTTTTTTATAACATTTTAAGTTTTTTGACAAGTATCGATATTTACAAAATAAGTTTCGATACTTGTCAAAAAACACGAAAAACTCAACATAAAATGTTATCAAAAAGTCTAATATTTTAAATTTTTGGACAAATATAGAAACTTGTCGTCTTTTAACCACAACCTAGACATGTTGTACGTTAGACTCGCCCGTTGTTATTGGTAGATTTTTTTAAAAAAAGAATTTTAACATCATAACTTGTCGTTTCAGCTGGGAAATTCGATTGGTTACCTACAAGTTCCCAGCATGTGCTTGGCATTCATTTTCCAACCTTCCAAGAATGGACCACAAAATCAAGAACAAAGAATACTAAAACCATACAAAATAAAGTTCTGAAACAAGTTCAAAATGTCAACCCCAGCATGTGCCTTTGGAACAAATATGACAATTAGTTCTTCCAACATTCGATCAAATCGAGTCAAAATATTCCAACTTAATTGAGTCGAGTTTATGAAATTTGATGTTACGTTCATGCTAAAATGGAATTGTTCACAATATATTGACTAAAAAGTAGGTTGAAGAAACTCGAATATTCGCTTCAAATTTGTGGGAAGATGGATTGAAATTCCATTGATACAAGTGGATGGAAGTAAAGAAGAAATGGATGCAAGTAATTTCACCTAAAGTTACTAGTTTCTTTAAAATTATAAGCAGTCCATTGTTTATAACCGAACTATTTCACCGTAAAAGCTAAAAAAATGGACTTGTCTGTTTGGCTGCAAAAACACTTTTGAAACGGTTTCGGCATATATGAAGCAGTATTTGATTGTGGGAAGCAAGAGTAAGTGTATCTCCAGGCTAAAAATGAAAGATTAAGACATAAAGATGATACTATTCTTTCCCTGCAAGAATTCAGAAAGTGCCACTGAGGAGGTAGCATTTGGAAACAAACATAATCTATTGGTTTACTACTAACATGAAAACATTAGGACAACATCCCCTTGCAGGGATGGACCCCCTCGAAATTTCGAAATCTCATGCAATTTACATGCTTTTTTTATATCTTCTATCGGTGATCTAAGTTGTAATTTCACACCCTATAAATTTCTAATATAACTCCCTAACACACAGAACAAAAAAGGGGATTGAGTTGATCTTCAAAGTTCAAAGGATTATTTAGTTAAACTAACCTAAAGAGAGTTATGCTTATACACATATCTCTAATGCAAGCTTGAATTTGAGATTCATATAGACAAAAAACTTTGGTAAATATCAAGTCCTGACTGACTAAAAATTACATGGCTAATGAAATAACACTTACCAGTCCTATGCAGAATCACTTGAATCTATAGGATGGTTTACATCACTCTCGCTGCGGACATCGACCTCTTTGTCAAGCAACACTAGGCTCTCGACATAACTACCAACAGATACTAAACCATGAAGGCAGTTCAAATAAAATGAAGCCTCCATTTGCTGCAAGCTCAAATCAAGTGAAGCCATCTCTACATAACTCACTCGAAACAAAACTTCTCCATTCTTCCTAAACCCCAATACCCTCGGAATCCATGCATACCGGTCAATGTCAACACTTTAGTCCATGAATCAACCACACCGTACTCCTTCATGACCAACAAGTCATGAAACTCAGCAGTTGCCGGATGTGTGGTGACAGCAATCGAAGATTCCCCATATTTCATAATCGATAAATCCCAATTAAGCTCTCAGGCAAATTCATCTCGGGAAATTCTTCAGAACTCAAATCGAACCCCCTAGCCAATGAACAGCTCCATTAACAAAAGGCAATGACATCCGAGGACCAAAATCATAACTAGGACAAACAGCAGCAACCCTTTTCCTGTTTCCACCATTGTTTCTTTCCTGATTCTCTTGATTTTGGAAAGGGCTGAGTAACAATTTTGTTTCTTTTGTAATATGAGACTTTTCATTTCTTTATGGCTTAATATTACCCTATTTGTATAATATGATTAAAAATATAATAATACAAGGTTTAGGAGTTGGATTTAAGGTTTGAAAGTTTAGGGTGCAATGTAAATAAGGGTGAGGTTTGTGGTTTAAGGGTAATGGTTAGAGGTGTGAAAAATATTCTAGCTAACTAATTCGATCCAAAATTTTGAATATCGGATTAGATATTCGATCCGATTTGTGGTTTGAAATCTTGTTATTTTTAGTAATGGTCATCCTCCCTCGTGGTAGCACAATCAAGAACTGAGCACCCCAAACACCCTCTGTGCATTGCAAACGACAAAGGGGCAATTTACAAATGTGAGAGCAGAGACGATCGAGTTTTAGGAAAAAGAGAAGGTTAGACGACAAGAATGGAAAAATAAGAAGAGCTGTTGACAACACTCAACAGTGAAGTGCAATGACCATAGGGTTGATGCTTGCTCAAGGGAAAAAAGAGTTTGCATTTTAACCCAAACGGAATTTATGAGAGTCCGATACTGTCTTCATGATCAACAGGTTCAGTTTTTTTTACAATTACTAATTGTGTCCAAGAGCTGAAAGTAACTTCTGTATATATTATCACCTTCACTGCTATTTCTCCCCTAGATATTAATGGAATAAATGAACCTGTTTCGGGATCATTATTATTTCCGGTGCCATCATTCCTACTTATGCTACTATAGGTTTCGATGGAAGTAATGGGGCAATGCTCGTGTTCCAAAGCATATAACAAGGAGAATCAAATGTGACCATAAGAATAAAAAGGCTTCACTATCACATTTCAAAACGTATAAAGAACTATTGACATCACAGTGCAATGGTAATTATAGATACCTAATGAAAACAGTATGATTACTTCATTGAGAACCAAGATGTAGAAACAAAACTTAGATTCAACAAGAACAAGAACATTATCTTTAAAAGTTGCTTCAATTTCAAAAAGAAAAATTGCTTCTCCATGCCGTGTAAATGTTTTTCAGCGGTACTGCAGGGCAGAAAAGAAAAGATTGAAGATCAAGATCAAGAAAACAGAAGCATAAGCAATTGTTATACCTTGATGAATCCGATTTCTTTGGCATTGCTACGGAAGCATTGTCTGCAACACATGAGTCCATACTTCCTGATAATGGCATGAGGGTTCCCACACACTCGGCTGTAAAAACAGGAAAAATAAATCAGGTCCTTTGCATTACGAAAATACACCTTAAAATCGTTTAACAAGCACAAACACCATAGTGGCAATGGGAATATGGATCGAAAAATTTAGATTTGGATGAAAGAAATCAAGCATTATGTGTAAAATTAATTAAGATTCAATAAATTCCATATTTAAATTCACAAGTATAAACATACAAATTTCAAATAAATCGCATCCAAAATGAATTTATGAGTATTTTCGAACCTATCAAATAATTTTTTTTTAAAATAATAGGTTAAGTAGCAGATTAATTAGAGAAGAAAGATCAAATAAGCTCAGACGATAGAAATGTATGATTACATCAAGGAGGCAAAGCTCTCATAGTTTGATGGTATAATTTTCCGTCATCACTGCCATAAATAACCATACCAACAACAGTAGAACAAAATTCAAGGTTTCATATCAAAAGAGAAATCATCAGATGGTACGGACAAATGTTTGAACATCAGAGGCAAGGCAATCAAGAATCAAAATATAATAAGACAACGTAATTTGAAGATGAGATTACCAGGCGCGAGAGCCAGGGCCGTAGGTTTTGGGGTGAGAGTTCCAGACGTTAGAATGACCCATGATTGATTAAAGATGAAGGCTGTCCGTCGATGAATCTACAAGGATAATTTGTTTACCTAGATTTTCAAATTAGGGCATTTATAGCTGTATCTGAAAACCCTAGATTTCGATTTGTAAGGGTTGGGCCCAATTACCATTTGGGGTCTTTAGGGAGAGCTATTGCTCTTTGCGATCAGTTTTCTTTTTTTAACCAAAGTGACTTAAAATTTAGGGTAAACTATATAAATGACCACCATACTATTAGAAAAGTCGCGATTTGATCATTTTATTTTTTTTCGAAGCAATTAAACTACCATATTATTAAATCGGGTGCAATGTGACCACCCGCCGCTAGAGGTTAACGATAGTGTGATGTGGCAATTAAAAAATTAAGGGCATAATTACACATTTGGTCCTTACTATTTACACATTCTTTCAATTTAGTCATAATTTTAAACTAATAAAATAAATTAATTAGGTGGTGACACGTGTCAACACCTATCTAGAGGAGAAAAACAAAATCTCCAAACCTGCTCTAGGTGAGAATCAAACCTGGGTGAAACAGGGATAAAGACAACGCCTTAACCACTGCACCAAGCACATGTTTATAATATAAATCACCAATTGTATTATATGTCTTATTGTTTGTTACCATTCAAACTCATCTTCTTCCTCATCACTTTTGTCCTGCTTCGGTCTTCTCATATTTTCTCTTTTTCATCCTCCATAAACTCCACTGAAGCTCTTTTAAAATGGAAAGCTAGCCTCCACAACGACACTAGAGTTTATGTCAGATTAAATTGAGAAGCAGAATTTTTTAAATTTTAAAGAAGTTTCGTTTGTTTCTTACTAATAAGCTTCAATGCGCCTTTATAAGGGAGGATTGCAACCCCTTTATAAAGGCTTTAATAAAGCCGGTAAATCTCATCCATTTTGTATGTGAAACCACAATGAACCTGCAAGTTATAAATACCAGTACTTAATATGTTAAAATTCATCTCATCAAGTCGAGAATCATCATAATGTAGAAGCAGCACTTACTGTTACTAAACAAAACTTTGTATTCTGTGCACGAACGGTGGCCAACCACAAAGTCATCGTCTATATTTTTCCCATTGAAACACATTGAACCTGCAAGTATTAATTACAAGTACTCAATATGTTAAAATTTATCCCATTTAAATCAAGCATCATTAGAATGAAGAAACACTTGCTATTACCAAACACAACTTTGTATTCTGTGCACGAACGGTGGCCAACTCCAATGCCATTGTCTATGTTTTTCCGGTGCAAGGATCAAAGAATATTGGGAACTTCACTTTTCTTTTGAGATTCCTGATCTAACTTTAACCGCACAACTATATGGTCATGTTTGGTAAAGAGGAGTTGAAGCAAAAATTAGAGGTTTGACCACTCAAATCCGCTAATATTGCTGTTTGGTAAATAACGGATTGAGGTGAAACCGCTAATTTTGAAAAAGCTCATAATATGAGCTTTTTGATATTAGAGGTTTGATATTAGAGTTGTAAAGACTTTTTTACCCTTACTAGTTACCAAAAATCTCAAAATAATCTAAATTAAATATTTTCTCACCATATTAAAAATAATTTTATAGATCTAATAAAATTATTTTTAATATAACTTTTTAAACATATTCAAATGATTTATATATTAATTTATTATTTATATAATTATTTTAATATAATTTGAATATGTTTAAAAAGTTATATTAAAAATAATTTTATAGATCTAATTAATAATAATTAGATACAAAATATTGATAACTAATAAATTATTCAAACAAGTATTGAATATAATCATGTCCTTATATGTCATTTTGCTTGTTTAAATAATCTAACAGTTATCAGTTAATTTTACCAAACACTTTTATACAATCAGCTAATACAATCCGCTAGTCAAATCAGCTAATGTAATCAGGTATCAGCTATCAGCTAATGTAATCCGCTATCCACTATCAACTAACCACTAATTGCCAAACATGGCCTATGTCTAATTTATTCGACTAAGCTCTTCCCATTAAAAGATTCTGCTTCTTAGTTTAATCTGCCATAAACTTTAGTGTCGTTGTGGAGGCTAGCTTTCCATTTTTAAAGAGCTTCAATAGAGTTTATGGAGGATGAAGAAGAGAAAACATGGGAAGACTGAAGCAGGACAAAAGTGATGAGGAAAAAGATGAGTTTGAATGGTAACAAACAATAAGACATATAATACAATTGGTGATTTATAGAACAAACACGTGCTTGGTGCAGTGGTTAAGGCGCCGCCTTTATCCTTGTTTCACTCATGTTTGATTCCCACCTAAAGTAGGTTTGGGGATTTTGTTTTTCTCCTCTAAATAGGTGGTGACACGTGTCACCACTTGATTGGAGGAGGAAAATAATTTATTAATTAAATATAAATAATTAAATTCCTCCAATAATGTGTTGACACGTGTCACCACCTAATTAATTTATTTTATTAGTTTAAAATTAGGACTAAATTGAAAGAATGTGTAAATAGTAAGGACCAAATGTATAATTATACCCTTAATTTTTTAACTGCCACATCACACTACCGTTAAGCTCTAACGGCTGGTGGTCACATTGCACCCAATTTAATAGTATGGTGGTTTAATTACTTCGAAAAAAAATAAGATAGTCAAATCATAACTTTTCAAATAGTATGATGGTCATTTATGTAATTTACCCTAAAATTTATTTGACCGAAATTTATACTCTAAATTGATATAATCCAATCAAATTAAAATCGATTAGTTCGATCTATGAACTGGTTTAATTTAAATATTTTAATATTTATATGTAAAATACAATAAATCAATCATATATTATAAATATATTTAAAATATTATATATATATATATATCAATTTTTTTTTGCCTGAATCGATTTGAAATTTCAAAACTGATAACTGACTGAAATAACCGATAAAACTAACTAAAACCTGAGTTTTAACAAAAACAAACCAATTTATTATTCTTTTTAAGTCATAAGAGGTTAATTTGCATTTTAACTCACTGACCTTAGCATTTATTTTCATTTACATTACAATCTTTTAATTTAACCAAATTACATCATTCAATTTTCAGTATCAATAAATTAAGTTATTTATACAAATATTGTTAACTAATTCTAATGAGAAAACTGAAACTGACACTTTTACCAAACATATATTTCTTATATCACCATCAAATGATTTTCAATTGATAATTTTAATAATTTTATGTGAAAATTTTCTAAAACATTTTGTGAAACAAATATTTTAATTTTGATATAACTAAAAACCTAAGGACTAAATCGAAAAAGTCAAAACGAATTTTAAGTCCTCAAAATATCCCCATATAATTTTAGTATTATGCCCAAGTTAAAAACATACTATTTCAAATATTTTTCTAAGTGTTTCAAGCCAAAACAGTGTTTTTCAAGTACCCGTTTCGAAACGGCATTAGGCGTTTCGAAACATTTTCACCACTGTCGACCACCGTTCCGAAACGCGTATCGAAACACTTAAAACCGTTTCGAAACGGCACAACTCGTTTCGAAACTGTTCTTCATATAGGATTTAAAAAGGGTTGTTTTATTTCAAATATTTCAGATTTTTAAATATAAAAGGGGTGTTTCGAAACGGATCAAGCCCGTTCCGAAACGACCCTTTGACAGTAGCCATTTCATTTCGAAACGGTTCACTCCCGTTCCGAAACAAGGGCTAGGTTTTATTTTTAAAAAATATGACCGTTGTATGTTTTAACTGATTATCTGAAAACCGTTAAGGCGTTTCGAAACGGGCTAGGACCGTTCCGAAATGACCCTTGACAGTGGCAAAAACGTTCCGAAACGGCCCTAAGGCGTTTCGAAACGGGCTCTTAAATGCACCCCAACGGCTCTTTCTATTTTAGTCCGTTCCGAAACAGGTTTCCCGTGTTCCGAAACGGGTTGGTGCAGACTGCATTTATGGTGGCAAGAGAGGGTTCCAACGGCTCCATTTATGTTCCCAACCACCCAAACGGCTAGAAATCAATGAGAAGGTATAAAAGAGACATCCAAAAGCATCAACAACAACTATTGATCCAAAAGAAAACATCCAAACATCAAATTCAAGCATTTGAGCAAAAATCCCAAATTTGTGTAAAATCCCAATTTGTGTTCTTCATTCATATTTTGTAAAATTGGGTTGAGTGCTTGTATTGGGGCTATCATTTGTATTGAGAGATACCTAATTAGCCTACAAATTTCTTTGTTCTCTTGTGTGAGGGTTGGGTTGATTTTTGGGTAGAAAAATCAACCGATATTGTAAAGGGTTGCCTCCTTGTCCTAGAAAAGGGGAAGATCAATTTAGTGAAATTGTTGCAAATCCTTAGTGAGACTAAGGTAGTGGATGTAGAGTTCATTTGGAACTTGAACCACTCTAAATTCCGTGTTCATCATTTTTAATTTGCCAATTTCCACTACAATCCTTTAATTTTCCAATTCACCCCCCCTCTTGGTAAATATCGATCTTTCGATCCACTCAACAATTGGTATCAGAGCTTAACTCTTTGAGGATTAACAACCACAAGAGGAGATCCTTGGAAGAGTGTGATCATCAAATTATCAAGAGATGGCTTCAACCTCCGATTCCGACATGTACGAGTCACAATCAACCACCAAGCCTCCTTTCTTCAATGGTGACAACTATTCCTTTTGGAAGAACAAAATGAGGCTATTCATCAAGTCAAGTGACTATCTTGTATGGGATGTCATTGAGGATGGGCCATACATTCCATTGAATCAAGATGGTGAAGGTAAGATGGTGTTGAAGAAGAAAGCCGAAATGAGTGAAGAGGAGAGGAAGAAGATTCAAGTCAACGATAAAGCTCTTCACATGCTATTTTGTGCTTTCGGTCCGGACATCTACTCGAAGGTCTCATCAATAGAAAGTGCCAAGGAAGTGTGGGACACTCTTGAGACCACCTATGAAGGCACCAATGATGTCAAAGAAACTAAGATTGGACTTCTCAATCTTAGTTATGAAAACTTCAAGATGGAGCCCGATGAGACGGTGTCAAAGATGTTTGATCGATTCTCCACAATCGTCAACGGTCTAAAGGGATATGGAGAAATCATACCGGAAGACAAGCTTGTCCGGAAGCTACTCTATTCACTTCCCGAAGCTTGGGATGGGAAGAGAACCGCTATCATCGAAGCAAAGAACTTGAAGACATTAAAGCTTGATGAGCTTGTGGGTTCTCTCCTTACTCATGAGATCATGAAGCAAGGAAGGGAAGATGAGAAAAAGAAGGAAGAGAAAAGAGTAGAGAAGCTTGAGGTTGAAAAGAAGAAGAAGATGGGAATAGCTCTCAAGGCTAAAGCTTCACAACTTGATGAGAGCTTATCTAGTGATGAGGACGAACTTGAAGAATTGGCTATGATAGCCAAACGGTTCTCACGATTCATGAGGTCCAACCGAGGAAGAAAAATCCAAAGAAAGATGGACTTCAAAGGGAAGAACAAAGAAGATGGAAAGGATCCCATCATTTGCTATGAGTGCAAACAACCCGGCCACATCCGTTCGGAGTGCCCTCAACTCAAGAAGAAGGGTTTTGAGAAGAAGAAGAAACTTCAAGCCAAACTTGCTACTTGGAGTGATGAGGAGTCATCGGAGGATGACGAACAAGAAGTGGCTAACCTTTGTCTCATGGCACTTGAGGAAGATTCCTCCATGGTAACCTCTAACTCATCTACTTTAGATTTTTCATATGAAGAATTAAATGATGCATATGATGAGTTACAAGAGGTATATGATGAATTAGTTGAGAAGTTTAAGAAGTCGGTCATTAAAAACAAGAAAATCATTTTAGAGCTAAATGAGAAAAATGACTCACTCACTCAAGCTAATTCTAAATTTGAGAAAAAGATTTTAGGATTAAAAGATGAACTTAAATTCTTTCAAGATGAAAATGTTGATCTTAATAATCTTTTGTCTCAATGCAATAGTGAACACCAAAAGGTGTTAGGTGAGCTAAATGAGCTCAAAAAGTCCTTAAAAAATGTTGGAAGTGTCAAGCATGAAGTAGGAGAATCATCTAGAACACACCAACCTAAGAAAAGGACTAATTACTACAAACAAAGTAGCTACCCTAGACATAGTAGAGCTAAAAGAATTAGAAGTGTATGGGTTCCTAAGGAACTTGTAAAATCTAATAATATTATTGCTATGTCATCTTGGATTCCTAAGGGAACCAAGGTTTTGGGAGCTAACACTCATGGACCCAAAATGATTTGGGTACCAAAAACCAAGGTTTAATATCTTTGTTTGTAGGGGGAGCATTGCTTCAAGGTCAAAGCACAAAGTCAAAACTCATGGTACCTTGATAGTGGATGCTCGAGACACATGACCGGAGACAAGAGTCGATTCATGGATTTAAAGCCAAAAAGTGGAGGAGTAGTAACATTTGGTGACAACTCCAAAGGCCACATTAAAGGTATTGGCTCCATAGGTAATCACTCTACCATTCTCATTGAAAATGTCTTATATGTCGATGGTCTTAAACACAATTTATTGAGCATAAGTCAATTATGTGATAAGGGATTTAATGTTCTTTTTGATAAAAATGGATGCAAAATTGTAGACATTAAATCTAATAGTATTATGCTCATAGGTCATCGCATAGGAAACATATACATGGTGCATTTAGATGACATTCATACATCTCATGCATGTTTAGTTGCTCAAAATGAAAATGATGCATGGTTGTGGCATAGGAAGCTAGGACATGCTAGCATTAGTGTTTTGGAAAAACTAGTCTCTCTAAATCTAGTTAGAGGTTTGCCCAAAATAAAATTTTCAAATGATAAAATTTGTGATGCATGCTCAAAGGGTAAACAACATAAGTCTTCCTTTAAATCCATTAATGATGTTTCTACTAGTAGATGCTTACAATTAATTCACATGGATTTATTTGGGCCAATTAGGACTATGAGCTTGAGTGGTAAATCTTATGCTTTTGTGCTTGTTGATGATTTTTCTAGATATACTTGGGTTTTATTTTTAAGTACTAAAGATGAGGCTTTAGATAAATTCATCACATTTTCAAAAACAACCCAAAATGATCTTGAACTTAGAATTTCACACATTAGAAGTGATCATGGAACCGAGTTTCAAAATTTAGGGTTTGAAGACTTTTTAAACGAAAATGGTATTAACCATAATTTTTCGGCTCCTCGAACTCCTCAACAAAATGGGGTAGTTGAGAGGAAAAATAGAACTTTGCAAGAAATGGCTAGGACTATGCTTTGTGAAAACAATTTACCTAAATATTTTTGGGCGGAAGCCACAAACACCGCTTGTTATATTATAAATCGAGTAATGATTAGGCCAATTTTAAAGAAAACACCTTATGAGATTTTAAAATCTAAAAAGCCTAACATTAGCTATTTTCACCCTTTTGGGTGCAAGTGTTTTGTTTTAAATAATGGAAAAGATAACTTAGGTAAATTTGATGCAAAAAGTGATGAAGCCATTTTTATAGGTTACTCTTTAACCTCTAAAGCCTATCGAGTATTTAACAAAAGAACTTTAGTAGTAGAAGAATCTATTCATGTTGTATTCGATGATAACCTCCTTCCTAGGAATGATTCTTGTGATGATGATGATGTAGGAATCATAAATGCCTTTGATGGAGGTCAAACTTCAAAGGAGGATGAGATTTCAACAAAAGAAGAGGACTCACAAGATCCACCTCTTGAAGCCTTAAAGGACTTGGCTATTGAGGAAAAGGAAGTGAGCTACCCAAGGGAGTTGAACTATGTCAAAGATGGTGAAATCTTGGGTGATCCATCCAAGGGGGTAACCACTCGTTCTTCTCTTAGATTAATGAACCATGTTGCATTTATCTCATGCATAGAGCCTAAAAACATAAAAGAAGCATTGAAAGATGAGTTTTGGATTTTGGCTATGCAAGAAGAATTAAATCAATTTGAGAGAAGTAATGTATGGACATTAGTTGATAGGCCTAGTAATCAATCTACAATAGGAACTAAATGGGTCTTTAGGAACAAACTAGATGAGAGTGGTAACATTGTGAGAAATAAAGCTAGACTAGTTGCTCAAGGTTACACTCAAGAAGAGGGAATAGACTTCGATGAAACCTATGCACCCGTAGCTAGGATGGAAGCTATTAGGTTGTTGCTTGCATATGCATGTTATCATAATTTCAAGCTTTTTCAAATGGATGTAAAAAGTGCCTTTCTAAATGGTTTTATAAATGAAGAGGTGTATGTTGAACAACCTCCGGGTTTTGAGGATTCAAAATTTCCAAACCATGTGTTTAAACTTACAAAAGCTCTCTATGGTTTAAAACAAGCTCCTAGAGCTTGGTATGCGAGACTTTCAAATTTCTTAATTGAAAAAGGTTTTGAAAAAGGAAAGGTGGATACAACACTCTTCATAAAAAGATATAACAATGACATCTTAGTAGTTCAAATTTATGTTGATGATATAATTTTTGGTTCTACTAATGAATGTCATTGTCAAGAGTTTGCTAAGTTAATGAAGGGTGAATTTGAGATGAGCATGATGGGGGAGCTCTCGTTCTTTTTGGGACTCCAAATCAAGCAAAAGAAGGATGGCACCTTCATCAACCAAGCAAAATACATAAAGGATATGCTCAAGAAGTTTGGCTTGGAGAATGCAAAGCCTCAAGCCACTCCTATGAGCTCATCTACAAAGCTTGACAAAGATGAAGGAGGTAAGTGTGTTGACTCTAAGCTTTATCGTTCTATGATTGGATCTTTGCTTTACCTTACCGCAAGTAGACCAGATATCTTGTTTAGTGTTTGCTTGTGTGCTAGGTTTCAAGCTAGTCCTAGAGAGTCTCACCTTATAGCCGTTAAAAGAATCTTTAGGTATCTTAGAGACACTCCTTGTTTAGGTCTTTGGTACCCTAGAGACTCTACCTTTAACCTTCATGCTTACTCGGATGCGGATTATGGGGGTTGCAAAATTGATAGGAAAAGTACTTCGGGAACTTGCCAATTCTTAGGTAGTATGCTCATATCTTGGTTCTCTAAGAAACAAAATAGTGTAGCCTTATCTACCGCCGAAGCCGAGTACATATCCTTAGGGAGTTGTTGTGCTCAAGTCCTTTGGATGAAACAACAACTCTTAGATTATGGAATTAAAGTTAGAACCATACCCCTAAAATGTGACAACACTAGTGCAATATGCTTAACTAAAAATCCCATCCAACACTCTAGAACCAAACATATAGAAATAAGGCATCATTTCATTAGAGATCATGTCCTTAAGGAAGATGTGGTTATAGAGTATGTAGATACCTTAAATCAATTAGCGGACATTTTTACAAAACCCTTAGACAAAGAGCGTTTTTGGTCCCTTAGGAGAGAGTTAGGTCTAGCTAGCCTATCTTGACCTTTTAGGACCTCTTTTGTGCTTAAATATGCTTGATTTTGTGAAATGCCATGTTGATGTGTTTAAACTCCTAATTTCATCCATGCTTATAGTTAGGGGGAGTATGTTTATGCTTAAATATGTTTTGCCTGCTCATTCATGACATTTATGCATGTTAGGCCTCTTAAAACTTCATTTTTCTGCACTTTTAGAGCCTCATCTGCACTTCCAGGCCCAGGTGTATCGAAACGGGTGAACCTGTTTCGATACGGATACCTTAAATCCAGCTCTGAGAGAAGGGCGTTTCGAAACGCCTCAAAAGCGTTCCGAAACGTTTTTGATTCTGCCAAGGGGTGTATCGGAACGCGTTCCGATACGGGTCAAAGGGAGTTTCGATACGGTCAACAGCGTATCGAAACGTTCTGTTTATGGTTTTAAAATGGTCAAAACCCTAGCCGCCCGTTCCGAAACGGTATTGACCGTTCCGAAACGGCATCGCGGACTGCTTTAAATTAGGGCTTTTAATGTTACAAACTCACTTTATATCAATCTCTATAACCCTAAACCGCCTCCCTCTCTATAAATACCCTCTAAAACTCTTTGATTTTCACAAAATTGTGAGGGGTTTCACTCTTCAACTTAAGTCTAAGCAAGTTTCATCAATCTTGTGCAAGGAGTTCTTCAAAATCATCCAAAATCCCAAACTAAGGTAATTTTTCTATTTTTTCTTTTTCTTTCAATTTTTGTTCGAATCTTAGGTTAGAAAATTTTATTTTTGTATAAATTATATGTTTTTTTTGTTGTGGGTTTTCAAAATCTTGTAAAATTTTTTCAAATCTCAAAATTTTTGATTCGAATATAAATTTTTTCAATCGTATTTTTTTTTAAACTGTTTTTTTTTTATTTTAATTTTGTTTTCAAAAACCTAAGTGGGATTTATTATTGGATTGATTATAAATATCAATGCATACACTCAATTTTAAAACACTTGCTTAATGTTTTTAGATGGCGGATCAATCGAACAAAAAGCGCAAGGCCGTTCAATCCGGTGATTCGAGCATTCGTCCGAATATCACTATGCTTTTTCAGAAATCTCTTAAAAATCCGGACGCGCGTGCTCGCTTTGCTTATGTCAAGGATTTCGCGGTTCGTAAGGAACGTGTCATTGATCTTGAGTTCCTCAATTCCGAGCGATTCCTTTTTCGTTATCTCCCTCGTTTGGATGAGTGGAATCTCATGGATTTCTTGAGCCTTCCGGATGTTTGCTACAAAAACATGGTACTCCTCTTTTATTCAAATGCTCGTTTTCTTTATGATGAGACCAAAACCGAGATCATAGGAATTGAATCATCCTTATTAGGCAGAAAGTTTGTTGTTAATGTTGCACTTTTAGAGTCTGCTCTTAAGCTTAAGAATGTGGGTCTTGAGGATGAACGTCACTTTGGCTCTTTCACCGGTAAGGCACTTTCTTTGGATGTGCACGATCGAGTTCTTCACTTGATGGTGTCTTGGTTTATTCGTCCTTCCGGAGGCAAATACTCTCATATCCATCACACTGATCACTTTTGGCTAGAGTGTTTCCGTAGGGGTGAGCGCCCAAATGTGCCTAAGATTATTTTTGCCGAGATAGTCAATAATATCAAGCTTATTGACACGAATGAGTTGAAGTCTTTCACATATGGCATTGTCTTGAGCGCCCTATTTGATAATCTTGGCATTGATTGTACCTACGACTCTCCGATCCCTCGCAAGACCAAGATTGGTGAGTCATCCCTTCGAAAGTCCGGGTTCCAATATGTGAATGGTTTTTGGGAAAGAGTTGATAGAGAAGCGGATCCTGCTCCCGTTGCTCCTCCACCGCAAGTTCCAGTTGCAAACAATGAAGCCCTCACGGCTTTCCTCACCGAGCGGTTCAATGCTTTGGACACTCGGATGAATGCTTTGGACACTAGCATTGCTTCGGGCTTTGAAACAATGGGCAATCGTTTGAAGAATGTCGAGGATCGCCTTCTTTCTCTTGAGACTTCTCATTCCAACTTGGACCTTTCCTTCTCCACTCTTTATGGGCAATGGACGAAGTTTCACCGCTCTCAAGCCAAGAGCGATGATGATGATGACGAGGATGATGATGACGAGGCTTAGGATAGTTATCTCATATCATATCATATTATCTATGTATTTTAGGATTAAGGTTGCATCTTTATGTTTTCTCATGTTTTAGGAACCTATGCTTATGGCTTTATTATTTGGGATTTTATGTTGAACTTAATGTTTGAATTATATTTTGGATATTTTGATTATGAATTTATAATATGGTTGCTTATTATTGCTTATTGGTACTAATCCTTTATCTTCTCTATGAGCTTTTATTGTTCTTTTTGATCTAACAAAAAGGGGGAGAAGAAATTTAAGAGCCACACTTTAAACTAAAATTCGTTTTAAAATGTTAAAAGATTTTTAAAAGTTTACTTGGATTTCAAATCAATTTTTTTAGACTTTAAAAAAAACTATCTTAAATTAAGGGGGAGTTAGAATAATTTTCAAAACTTTCAAAATTCCAGAAATTCTAACTTTGGTTTTGTTATATCAAAAAGGGGGAGATTGTGAAACAAATATTTTAATTTTGATATAACTAAAAACCTAAGGACTAAATCGAAAAAGTCAAAACGAATTTTAAGTCCTCAAAATATCCCCATATAATTTTAGTATTATGCCCAAGTTAAAAACATACTATTTCAAATATTTTTCTAAGTGTTTCAAGCCAAAACAGTGTTTTTCAAGTACCCGTTTCGAAACGGCATTAGGCGTTTCGAAACATTTTCACCACTGTCGACCACCGTTCCGAAACGCGTATCGGAACACTTAAAACCGTTTCGAAACGGCACAACTCGTTTCGAAACTGTTCTTCATATAGGATTTAAAAAGGGTTGTTTTATTTCAAATATTTCAGATTTTTAAATATAAAAGGGGTGTTTCGAAACGGATCAAGCCCGTTCCGAAACGACCCTTTGACAGTAGCCATTTCGTTTCGAAACGGTTCACTCCCGTTCCGAAACAAGGGCTAGGTTTTATTTTGAAAAAATATGATCGTTGTATGTTTTAACTGATTATCTGAAAACCGTTAAGGCGTTTCGAAACGGGCTAGGACCGTTCCGAAACGACCCTTGACAGTGGCAAAAACGTTCCGAAACGGCCCTAAGGCGTTTCGAAACGGGCTCTTAAATGCACCCCAACGGCTCTTTCTATTTTAGTCCGTTCCGAAACAGGTTTCCCGTGTTCCGAAACGGGTTGGTGCAGACTGCATTTATGGTGGCAAGAGAGGGTTCCAACGGCTCCATTTATGTTCCCAACCACCCAAACGGCTAGAAATCAATGAGAAGGTATAAAAGAGACATCCAAAAGCATCAGCAACAACTATTGATCCAAAAGAAAACATCCAAACATCAAATTCAAGCATTTGATCAAAAATCCCAAATTTGTGTAAAATCCCAATTTGTGTTCTTCATTCATATTTTGTAAAATTGGGTTGAGTGCTTGTATTGGGGCTATCATTTGTATTGAGAGATACCTAATTAGCCTACAAATTTCTTTGTTCTCTTGTGTGAGGGTTGGGTTGATTTTTGGGTAGAAAAATCAACCGATATTGTAAAGGGTTGCCTCCTTGTCCTAGAAAAGGGGAAGATCAATTTAGTGAAATTGTTGCAAATCCTTAGTGAGACTAAGGTGGTGGATGTAGAGTTCATTTGGAACTTGAACCACTCTAAATTCCGTGTTCGTCATTTTTAATTTGCCAATTTCCACTACAATCCTTTAATTTTCCAATTCACCCCCCTCTTGGTAAATATCGATCTTTCGATCCACTCAACACATTTCATTTTAATAAATTCATGATGATTGGTGCTACGAGATGACAATTTATCGTATAGAAGAAGAGAACCGATCAACTGTTATCTAAGAGAAGATAAGTAGTTCTTTTATCAAAAAAGAGCAAGGGGAGAACATGTACCGGCTTGCCTAAATCTTATATTTCTCACGAAGTTCGTCGGGTAAACCAACGAAAAAAATAATTAAATTTACTATAAATTTTAACAAAAAAATATTTAAATTTCTAATTAAACATTATTTATTAATCATACGTAAGAAAATATGTTAAGTAAAAGTATTAATTAAGATGTTTTTATTAGAATTATTAATGGTATCAATATAAGCACAGGCGGAGCTAGGATTTAGGGGGGGAATTTTACAATTATTTCAATTTTAAAAAAATATAAAAAATCAAAGGGTGAAAAAATTCCTCAGCCATGAGCAACGAGCTCCGTCCCTAAATATAAGTGACTACTAAATTTATTTATTTATTTATATATATATATATATATATATAATAAAAGTTAAATGGTATAATTTGATTAAATTAAAAGTTTGTGATGTAACGAAGGTGAATACTAAATTTAGTGATCTAAAATTTAAATTACTCGTCATGTGATTATTTTGCAACTTTTCAAAGTCGGGTACTCAATAAAAAAGCCCAAGGACTATTTATGTAGTTACCCTAAAATAAATAAATTAACATATATAATATAGAAACCGTGCTATACAAGTTGAAACCAACATTGAATCCAGAATTTAACTTGATTTGTTCAACTAAAGGAATCATCCAACTTGATTGATTTCTCCCAGCCTCTCTTCCTTTCCCCCTTCTATGCGCCGGCAGTCGTCGACTTGACACGGATAAACAAATAAATAAACAAGGCAGGGTTCAGGCCACTAGTGTTCTCCTAATATGTCTATCTATTCAGAGATCGACATGCTTCGTCGTCGTTCCTTGTAAATCACAGGCACGTTGCTCGCAATCTAGCTTGCCCCACCTTGCATCCACTCGCTCGCACGGGAATATCAATTTCCCGAGGCTGTCGGAAGTAACCGATGTCAGCTAACTATAACAAAGCTCTAAAAAAGGTCAATCTAATATAGCTCAATTCTAGGGCACCATAGCATATTCTCATAGGCAAGTATGCTAGTTGACATGCAAGCATGAGCTGCAACAAAGAAGATGAAATTTACCTTCTGTTAACAACATTGTGCACGTGACAGAGCCATTGAGAAAACTCGTCATGAGATCCGGCCATTACGGGGTTCGCTCTGGCATGAAGATACATCTCGATTCAGAACAGATTAAGATTACTAATATCAAGGAAGTCTGCAAATTATATTTAATATATATCGACACAGATACTTATAAGAGCTTCCAATCGAAAATTTTGATTGAATCAAGTGAGAACGATCCAACATCATATAACATTATGAATAAACAGGGCAACGATAAAAAATGACCTACAGCCTTCCTCGGCTTTCCACCCAAATGAATGATGAATAGCTATATAATCGAACAAACAAATCATTTTTTGATTTAACAAGAACTTGACTTAGAAAATTCACCATTTTTCAGGACCTAATAACTGTTTTTTCTTTCTTTCTACCTTTCCCTTTAGCTTTTTTCTTCTTCAAATACTAGAGCTACTTCAATTACAAACCCGGATGGGGTGTGAAGGTGAATAGCTTTCTGATCTTACTATGCAATCCCTTGGATTATACCATCTAAAAGAAATGCTAACTAAATTCGTTGCTAAAATTCTTAACACGGCACCGGGTACCGGGTACCACTTACCAGAGGAAGCAACATGGAGAAGATAAAAAAGATACCTCAAAACTTCTTTAAAATGATCAGCACATTCCTTGCAGGGGTACATTCTGGATAATATCAACATCTGCAAGTCAAAACACTTGTCATTGGTCAGTTTAAATAGTTTATAAGGAAAATAAGTTACTCCTACAATTCCATTTTTGTTTTTCCTTACAATTCTTTTTATGACATTAAAAGCCTAGATAATCAAAAGCTGATATGGTAGGCAGTGTAATTAAGCTGAGCAACATTTCAGCATCTTTGGACTCAACCCATTTCAATTTTAAGTTTTAATCAAACACATTGAGATTATGCTTCATCCGAGCTTAAAATTACAACATTGCAAGATTGGATAAGGAAATTAAGATGTAATCCAGGAATGAGATATCATACCAGCTCTTTTACATCCTTCTTTTGTTGCCTTGTTGGATTTTCAGGATACTGGAGAAAAATGAAATTATAGCAAGCCTCATTCAAAAGACCATCAGGGCAAAACCGTAGGCATTATAATTGACAATGATAAGAAAAAAAAAGGGCTTAAAATGGTGCTTGAGGCACTTGAACTTTTGGGAAAAAAACAATTAAGTCACTGAACTTTTTTTTGCACCCAATTAAGTGCTCTTCAAAATTTTATTTATTCAATTTATTAGTTCGGGGATTAATTGGGTGCAAAAAATTTTCAGGGGCTTAGTTGATTTTTTTTTCTTCCAAAAGTTCACGGCTGATTAAAGCCAGAAAATACAAAACAAAACAAAGTTAGAAATGAGAAGACCTGGGCGGCAAGAGTGTGAAGAAAAGTCCAAGTAGCTCTACCAAGTTCTTCTTTAGTCACCGGTGCAGCTGGCTTCTGTCAACAAAACCAAAAATGGGTCTCAGAAAGGAGAAACAACACGTCGATAAGAAGCTCGTACATTAAAAAGGACAGGCTCATTTGGAAATTTCGTCAAACAGATGATGGGCAAACTACGAGCAGACCCATTGAAGAAATTTACAATCTTCAGAATCGATACCAAGTAAATGAGCATATCAACGATGAATCTATTGAGGGAATGCAAATAATACCTTGACGAGAAGATGGGTCGCGGAGGCAGGGGAGTCGGCGTTTTTTGATGATGAAAGAGAGATGAGAGGGTTTGTCTTGCTGGGTGATGAACGATGAACCTGTTGGGTGAAATTGGCGAGGTGGGTTTGAACACAATTCGAGAATCTTTCAACTGATTGGATCAAAGCTTGGAAAGGGTTTGGGTTTTCAGCAGCCATTTTTGCTTGAACTTGACGGAGATAATGGCGGGAAAATGAGGAAGTTGGATTTTTAAGGCGCTGATCGGCTGATAGGAGACCTATAAAATCTCAAAATTTACAATAAAAAAATTTAAAGATTAACTCATACAAATTGAAAAAATTGAAAGATTAACTCATACAAATTGAAAAAATTGAAGTAAAATGTTAAAGTTTAGAAAATTTCGTGCTCGCACTAGGATGCATTTACATTAGGGGTGTGTATTTTGGATACCGGATCCGATCCGAAATTTTTGGATCGATAATTTAGTGATCCGTATTCGATCTTAGAAAATTAGATATCCGGATTTAGGATTTGATTTATGTTTTTTAATTTTTTGGTTTGATTTATGAAAATTTTAGAGTTTCGAATATAACAATAAACAAATTATTGAATATAACAATATTTGTATCCGTAGAAATTTTAATTTTTCAAATATAATAAGTAAAAATACGGAATATAACAAAATTTATATCTATAAAAAATTTGAATTTTTGAATTTCAGATAATCAGATATCTCATCCGAATGTGAAATCACTGTCCATATTAGATCTAAAACTTTCGAATATCCGATTCAAATTATCTGAAAAATAAAAAAATAAATCAAGTAAAATTTTGAAATGAATAAACGAATTGGGTCGGTCGGATCAGATTTTTTTTTCACACCCATAATTCGCATCCGCCAATCAGCGTGGTCTGCTAAATATCGGTTCGTAAAATGCCTATCACTACTTTTCATTTTAAGGTTAAAATTTTGGTCATATTCTATAAAAGGTCCCTGCACTATGGTTTTTGGGTGGATTTAGTCCATTTATAATATTTTACTTTACATAATGTGTATTTTCAATCACGAAGTTAGTATTAGAAGTCAAGAGAGAGAAAAAATGAAGAGAAAAGCTTAAGAAGAGAGACTACAAAATATATAATGAAAGAAATAATATATATAACAATATTTTCATAAAAATTCTAAATAACATATATAATGACATTTTTATAAGTATTTCAAGATAGGTCGGTACGAATAACTCTAAACATGACTTAAATTTGGTCACAAAATATTTAAAATAAACTCAATCTATCTCGAAATCTATTTTTTTTTAAATAATCCTATTAAATAGATCGAGATGAAACCCGTCAGATTTGAATATTTTATTATTCCTAATAAAAGAAGTTGTATGGTGAGAATTAATTATATTTGAAATACTAAATTTGTATGGTTTATTAGTATTTCTTTTTATTATTAATGTGATTAAACTTTTTAAAGAATTAAAAGAAATGAACTCGTACTGCCTTTCACCAGAGTTAACCCTAGTACTGCCTTTCATCCTCAATCTGATGGCTAGTTAGAAAGGATAATCCAGATTTTGGAAGACATGCTACGAGCGTGTATTATTGACTTTGGCGGATCTTGGAAGGAATCCCTACCCCTCATTGAATTTGCCTACAACAATAGTTATCATGCTTCCATTAAGATGGCATCGTATGAAGCATTATATGACAGACGTTGTAGAACACCATTGTTTTGGTTTGAACTTGGTGAAGGCAAGATGTTGGGTCCTAACATACTTTGGGAAACCGAAAAAGGAGTTACCGTCATCCATGATTGCCTGAAAGCTACCTTTGACTGACAAAAAGCCTATGCCAACTTAAAGCGGAGAGATATTCAATACGAAGTTAGTGAAAAAACCTTCCTCAAAGTCTCACCCTAGAAGAAAGTTATGAGGTTTGGCAAGAAGGAAAAATTTAGTCCTCGTTTCATTGGACCTTTTGAGGTTATTGAGAAAGTTGGCCATGTGGCTTATCAATTATCATTACCGTCTAAACTGAGCAAGATTCACAACGTATTCCATGTATCGATGCTTCATAAATATCATTCTAACCCTTCGCATATTATCTAGCCAAAATCTGTAGAGATTCAACCTAATTTGTCCTATGAAGAGGAATCAATTCAGATTCTTGTCAGGGAAGTCAAGAGACTCCGCAACAAACCCCTTTTTTTGGTCAAAGTGCTCTGGAGGAGCCACACCGTTGAGGAAGCAACCTGGGAACTGAAAGAGACAATGAAAAAGCAATACCCTCATCTCTTCGATTCAGGTAAAATTCGAGGACAAATTTTCTTAAGGGGGAGAGTTGTAAAACCCCGAAAACCGGTCTAGTTAGAGTTGGGTTCCGACGATCAGAAACTCTACACTGAAAAGGTCCAAATATTGCATTGACTTTGACCTTGTGGTCAAATTCCTTAGTATATGACTCTAATTGAGTCAGTTGGTTTAATAAGGACCTCATAGAATTTATCAAAATATTGTTTAATGACTATTTTGTGAAAACTAAAGTGTGGGGGAACATTGGTATGAAGAATGAAAATTGAGGGGCTAACCTGGTGATTAGCCCCTCCTTAGCCTTGTCAATTCCCCACGTGACTCCAATTCCTTCGTATGAAGGAAGCTTTGTGTTGATGTTGGGTTTTTCGTCGCTCGATTCGATCAACCGATTATGCTCGCCAAGTGGTGGAGAGGTGGAATTTTGGGTGGAAGGGTTTAGGAAGCTAAAAGAATAAGGACACGATGATTTATAGTGGTTCAACCTTCTAACCAAGGTCTACATCCACTACCTTAGCTTCCTACTAAGGATTTCGTAATCAATCCACTAATTGATTCGTCCCCTTTTCTAGGATTAGGAGGAAACCCTTTACAACCCTCGAAGCTTTCTACCCAAAGCTTGAAGGAAAACCCTCTTTACAAAGAGAAACAATAAGCAAACTTGAAACCCTCTAAATAGGTGTTTGTTTGCACAATTACGCACTCACCCAAAACCTAAAACACTTGAGCAAATTTAACAATGTAAGCTCACTAGTGTTGTCTAAGCAAGAAATGAACGATTTAAGCTCTAGACACGTTTTTCACTCATAATGTTGTAACAATTGAAGCTCATATCAATCTTGATGCTTGGAGGTCTTATTTATACTCCAAATTGAGTATCTAGCCGTTTATGGCCGTTGGGGATGTTTCATAGCCGTTGGGGATACAAAATAGCCGTTTATTTCCCACAAAATGCATTTCATCAGCCTAGTGTATCGATACACTATCCCCTGTATCGATACGGTCTTGAAAGTCTGATATAGCCGTTGAGCTTTCTGCTGATGCGTATCGATACGCATGCCTGGCGTATCGGTACGGTCCTGCAAATTCAAATGACCGTTGGGAATTGACCGTTGGCGTATCGGTACGCGATACCACCGTATCGGTACGCGACTAGCCGTTGGGCTATTCAAAAACATACCGTATCGATACGTGTAAGCGTATCGGTACGGGTTTTAGACACCGTATCGATACGCTTGACGTATCGATACGGGTTTTAGCTACTGGAACTCTATTTGCCTGAAAACCTCAAGGCGTATCGATACACTCAGATACAGTATCGATACGGTCACTTGGAATGCATGGTTTTGACCGCTTTAAACGTATTTTAAGTCCATTCCAGAGCTTTAAAAACCCTTAAACATATTTTCAAGTTGTTTTTGACTAAAAACATATTTTAAATTCTTTTCAATTTAGTCCAAAACATTTTTCAAATATTATATCAAAACCTTAGTTCTACAATCTCCCCCTTTTTGATATAATAAAACCAACTTGAAAAATTGTTTGGGATTCTCCCCCTTTAATTTTAAAATTGTGAATAAGAGATTTAAGATATAAAATCAAAATAAAGCTCCCCCTTATTCATTTGAAAAATCAATTTTTCAAAAACCATTTCTCCCCCTTTTTGTTATATCAAAAAGAATTTAAAATGACATTTAAGTTCAAGATAACATAGGAGGCAAAAAAAAATTTAACACTTAAATTTTTGGTTTAAAATTTGCTCCCCCTTACTCAAGGCATCATCAAATTGTTAGTCCAACATTTATGAATATCTAGTTGAATTAAAAAAAATAAATCAAATAAAATTAAAAACAACTAGAAATTTTTACCAACACTTGAACTCAAGGGAGGATGTGAAGCCTTCCTTCTTCAAGTGTTCTTCCTTTGTGTGCATGGAGCTCCCCCTTAATGTTTGACTCGTTGAACACTCTCCATCACACCTAGCAAAAGACAATCAAGTGATTTTTGGTCTCCAAATTGCTTTGGATCCATAAACGTTAGTAGCACAAAATTTAGTCCCCTTAGGAATCCATTTTTCAATTTCATCCCTTTTTGTTGAAGTGGTTAGTCCTTTTGGGACCCAAACACTTCTAAAACATTTTCCATTAAAAAATCTAGGGGCACTAGATTGTCTTACATAAAAATTTGATTTTCCAAAATTGTTTTTCTTTTCAAGTTCCTTGGAAATCAAATCTTTTTCCTTTTTGAGATCATCGACTTCTTTTTGATGATCTCTTTCCATCGTTTGAAGCAAGTTTTGTAAATCTAAAACTTTAAGTTCAAAATCTTTGATTTTTGCTTCAAACTCTAAATTGGTTTTAGAAAGCAAATCATTTTCGGTTTTCAACTTTGAAATCAATTTTTTATTTTTCGAAAATGAAGCCTTGAATTCAAAAACCAATTCATCATAGGCTTCTTGTAACTCATCAAATGTATAAGAATTTGAAATAGATGAGTTAGAAGTTACCTCCCCCTCATTGAGGGCCATCATGCATAGGTGGGCTACTTCATTATCGGTGGAGTCTTCATCACTCCAAGCGGCCACATATGCTTGTTTTGAAGATGATCCCTTCTTTTTGGATTTGTGGGAATCCTTCATCTTCTTCATCGATTCATGCTTGGATTTTTCCATTTTGCTCTTCATGAATCGTGCGAGCTTGTTGAAGAGATAGTTCATCTCTTCATCTTCACTATCCTCCTCACTTGAATCTGCGTGATGATTTGTGGAGGATTTGAGAGCCATGGCATTGAAGCCAAGCCTCTTGATTTTCTTCTCTCCCATAGCTCTAATTTCTTCCCTCCTTTTCTCATCTTCTTTGTTCTTCTTCATGATTTGATGAGTAAGAAGTGACCCCATGAGTTCATCAAGCTTCAAATTTTTTAAATTTTTGGCTTCGATGATGGCGGTCCTCTTTGAGTCCCAAGACTCGGGAAGTGAGTAGATGAGCTTTCGGACAAGTTTTTCTTCCTGGATGGCTTCTCCATAACCTTTGAGACCATTGGTGATGGTGGAGAATCTATCAAACATCTTCTCGATGTTCTCTTCCGGATTCATCTTGAAGTTTTCATACTCTAAGGTGAGGAGCCCAATCTTGGTCTCCTTGACTTCATTAGTCCCCTCGTATGTGACTTCAAGCTTGTCCCATACCTCCTTGGCACTTTCACAAGAAGACATCTTCTCGTAGATGGTTGGGCCAAATGCACAAAAAAGCATGTGCAAGGCTCTACAATTTAGCTCCATCTTCTTGCGATCGTCGGCACTCCATTCCGCTTTGCTTCCTTGAAGCACGAACGGACCATCTTCAACTATGTCCCATAGCTTGTAATCTCTTGATTTCAAGAAGAATTTCATCTTTGTCTTCCAATGGGCATAGTGATCTCCGTCGAAAAAGGGCGGTATGTTGATGGATTGCGACATTTTGAGCTGGTTGGTGAAATGTTGATCGAGCTTGCCGGATCTTCTCAATAGGATGTTAATCCCCTTCAATTGAGCCAAGCTCTGATACCAATTGTTGGGTTTTTCGTCGCTCGATTCGATCAACCGATTATGCTCGCCAAGTGGTGGAGAGGTGGAATTTTGGGTGGAAGGGTTTAGGAAGCTAAAAGAATAAGGACACGATGATTTATAGTGGTTCAACCTTCTAACCAAGGTCTACATCCACTACCTTAGCTTCCTACTAAGGATTTCGTAATCAATCCACTAATTGATTCGTCCCCTTTTCTAGGATTAGGAGGAAACCCTTTACAACCCTCGAAGCTTTCTACCCAAAGCTTGAAGGAAAACCCTCTTTACAAAGAGAAACAATAAGCAAACTTGAAACCCTCTAAATAGGTGTTTGTTTGCACAATTACGCACTCACCCAAAACCTAAAACACTTGAGCAAATTTAACAATGTAAGCTCACTAGTGTTGTCTAAGCAAGAAATGAACGATTTAAGCTCTAGACACGTTTTTCACTCATAATGTTGTAACAATTGAAGCTCATATCAATCTTGATGCTTGGAGGTCTTATTTATACTCCAAATTGAGTATCTAGCCGTTTATGGCCGTTGGGGATGTTTCATAGCCGTTGGGGATACAAAATAGCCGTTTATTTCCCACAAAATGCATTTCATCAGCCTAGTGTATCGATACACTATCCCCTGTATCGATACGGTCTTGAAAGTCTGATATAGCCGTTGAGCTTTCTGCTGATGCGTATCGATACGCATGCCTGGCGTATCGGTACGGTCCTGCAAATTCAAATGACCGTTGGGAATTGACCGTTGGCGTATCGGTACGCGATACCACCGTATCGGTACGCGACTAGCCGTTGGGCTATTCAAAAACATACCGTATCGATACGTGTAAGCGTATCGGTACGGGTTTTAGACACCGTATCGATACGCTTGACGTATCGATACGGGTTTTAGCTACTGGAACTCTATTTGCCTGAAAACCTCAAGGCGTATCGATACACTCAGATACAGTATCGATACGGTCACTTGGAATGCATGGTTTTGACCGCTTTAAACGTATTTTAAGTCCATTCCAGAGCTTTAAAAACCCTTAAACATATTTTCAAGTTGTTTTTGACTAAAAACATATTTTAAATTCTTTTCAATTTAGTCCAAAACATTTTTCAAATATTATATCAAAACCTTAGTTCTACAGTTGAGATGTTTGTTTTGATATAATAATTGAAAATAGTTTTAGACTAAATTGAAAATATTTCAAATATTTTTTTAAGTCCAAACAACTTGAAATTATGTTTGAGGAGTTTTCAAAAGGGTTTGGTAGTGTTTGAAATGTTTTAAAGTAGCCTAACCAAAGTTTTCAGCTCGACCGTACCGATACGGGCATACCCGTTTCGATACACCTTAAGGGTTTAAGCTACAGTTTTTGATTCTGCCAAAATTCGTATCGATACAGGCATAACCGTATCGATGCGGAGGTGAAGTATTTCGATACGCCTTTCAGTGTTTCGATACGCCTACATGTCAAGCCTAACAGCTATTTGAAAACCCCCACAACGGCTAGTTCCCTGCAACATTAAAAGAGACCTATATAGATACGGTGCAAGGCATACCGATACGGGCGTACCAAAACAAGCAGAGGCGTTTTGATACAACATTGCTGCAACAAACTCCTCGGCTAGTTTTTGAAGAAGGCCGTACCAATACGGCTACCCGTGTATCTATACGAACAGCTCCAGAACTGCATTTATTGCGGGAAATAAAGGCCCTAACGGCTCCAATTCAATCCCAACGGTCTCCAACGGCTAGTAACTCAATTGAGAGTATAAAAGGGACCTCCAAGCATCTATAGAAGACTAATGATCCTCAAGTCAAGCACATTATGATGAAAAATTGTCCTAGTGCTTAAACTTTCATTCCTTGTATAGACAAACACTTGTGAGCTCAAATTGTCAATGTATGCTCAAGTGTTTTAGGATTTGGGTGAGTGCTTTAGTGTGAAAACATCAACCTTTGTAGAGGGATTTCGTTTGCTTAGAATTCTCTTGTTTAAGAGTGTGCCCAAAGCCCGGGTTGTGAGCTTTGGATGCTAGACTTGGTGAGTGAGTCTAGGTTGTAAATGGTTGTCTCCTTAGCCTATAAAAGGGGAAGAATTCTTAGTGAATTGGTTGAAATCCTAAATGGGAGCTAAGGTAGAGGATGTAGAGCTTGTTAGAAGCTTTAACCGCTATAAATCCTTTGTCAATTTTGTCTATCTTTTGCTTCCACCAAAAACACCAAAAAATCAATCTTCTTCACACTTTGCGAGCAATTCATTTGAAGGATATCGAGCCTAACAACTGGTATCAAAGAGAAGCTCAATTGAAGATGATTAACATCCTATTGAGACGATCCGGAAAGCTCGATACATCAATTCAATCAACCGGTTAAATGGTGCAATCCATCGACAAGCCACCTTTCTTTGACGGGGCCAACTATGCTTATTGGAAGACAAGAATGATGTTCTTCATCAAGGCCAAAGATTACAAGCTTTGAGACATTGTTTAAGATGGTTCATACATACCACAAAGATGCAAGGCGGAATGGAATGTGGATGATCGCAAGAAGATGGAGCTAAATTGCAAGGCTTTGCACATACTTTTTTGTGCATTTAGCACCAACATCTATGAGAAGATGTTTTCTTGTGAAGATGCCAAGAAAGTATGGGAAAAGCTTGAAGTCACATACGAAGGAACCAACGAATTAAAGGAGACCAAGACCGGTCTTCTCAATCTTAAGTATGAGAACTTCAAGATGGAACCAGATGAAGACATCACGAAGATGTTCGATAGATTCTCCACCATCAAAAATGGACTCAAAGGCTATGGAGAAATCATTTCGGAAGACAATCTTGTCCGAAATCTTCTCTATTCTCTTCCTGAGTCATGGTACTCAAAGAAGACCGCCATCATCGAAGCCAAGAATCTCAAGAGTTTAAAGCTAGATGAACTCTTGGGGTCTCTTCTCACTCATGAAATCATGAAGAAAGGAAAAGAAGAGGAGAAGAAGAAGGAAAAGATAAAGAAGATGGGGAAGAATAAAATCATGGAGCTAGGCATTAACACAAATGTCATTGCTCTCAATTCCTCCACATGCCTACATGTAGATTCAAGTGAGGAGGAAAGTGAATAAGAAGAGATGGTCTATCTCTTCCAGAAGTTTGCCCGATTCATGAAGAGCAAAATGAAAGAATCCAAGCATGAATCGGGGAAGAAGAAGATGGCAAGCTCTTCAAGCCATAAAAAGAAGGCATATGTGGCTACTTGGAGTGATGATGACTCCACCAATAATGAACAAGCCAACCTTTATCTCGTGGCCATGCAAGAAGATTTAAGGGTAACTTATAATTCATCTACTTCAACTTTTTATTCTTTTGATGAATTACAATATGCATATGATGATTTGGTTTTAGAGTTTAAAAATCACATTTTAAAAACAAGAAAGTAGTTTCAAAATTGAAAATTCAAAATGATTTGATTTCTAAAACCAAAATTGAACTTGAATCAAAACTCAATGAGTTTAAGAAAAAAATGTGTTGATTTACAAAATTTGCTTCATAAAGTTCGAGAAGAAAAAGATTTGATTTCCAAAGAACTTGAAAAGAAAATAAATTTTGGAAAATCAAATTTTTATCAAAGACAATCTAGTGCCCCTAGATTGTAAATGGAAAATGTTTTAGAAGTGTTTGGGTTCCAAAAGGACTAATCACTTCAACTAAAAAGGATAAAATTGCAAAATGGATTCCTAAGGGGAATAAATTTTGTGCTACTAACGTTTATGGATCCAAAGCCATTTGGATACCGAAAATTACTTGATTGTCTTGTTTATAGGTGTGATGGAGAATGATCAATAAAGTATAACATTAGGGGGAGCTCCATACACACAAGGAAGATCACTTGAAGAAGGAAGGCTTCACATCCTCCTTTTGGTTCAAGTGGTAAAATTATTTTAGTTGAATTTATTTGCCTTTTATTTGATTTATTTACTTTAATTCAACTAGATAATCATATTTGTTGGACTAATCATTTGATGATGCTTTGAGTAAGGGGGGCATTTAAAAAAAATCTTATTTTTGTCAAATTCTTTTAACTCTCCATTGTTATGGACTTAAAAGTTTTTCAAACTTTGTTTGAACCATTTTTGATATAACAAAAAGGGGGAGAATGTTTTGAAAATTGAAATTTCAAGTGAATAAGGGGAGATTTTATTACTTTCGAATCTTTATTCTCTTATTCAAAATTTCTTTTACTAAGGGGGAGAATCCCAAACACAAATTTTCAAGTTGATTTTATTATATCAAAAAGGGGGAGATTGTTGAGATGTTTGTTTTGATATATTAATTGAAAAATAGTTTTGGACTAAATTGAAAAGATTTCAAATATTTTTTAAGTACAAACAACTTGAAATTATGTTTGAGGAGTTTTCAAAAGGTTTTGGTAGTGTTTGAAATGTTTTAAAGTAGCCTAACCAAAGTTTTCAGCTCGACCGTACCGATACAAGCATACCCGTTTCGATACACCTTAAGGGTTTAAGCTACAGGTTTTAATTCTGCCAAAACACGTATCGATACATGCATAGGTTGTATCGATGCGGAGGTGAAGCGTTTCGATACGCCTTCCAGCGTTTTGATACGCCTACGTGTCAAGCCTAACGGCTATTTGAAAACCCCCCCAATGGCTAGTTCACTGCAGCATTAAAAAACACCTGGACTGATACGGTGCAATGCGTACCGATACAGGCGTACCGAAACAAGTAGAGGCATTTCGATACGGCATTGCTGCAACAAACTCATTGGTTAGTTTCTAAAGAAGGCCGTACCAATACGGCTACCCGTGTATCGATACGGACAGCTTCAGAACTGCACTTATTGCGGGAAATAAAGTCCCCAACGGCTCCAATTCAATCACAACGGTCTCCAATGGCTAGAAACTCAATTGAGAGTATAAAAGGGACCTCCAAGCATCTATTGAAGACTAATGATCCTCAAGTCAACAACATTATGATGCACAATTGTCTTAGTGCTTAAATTTTCATTCCTTGTATAGACAAACACTTGTGAGCTCAAATTGTCAATGTATGCTCATGTGTTCTAGAATTTGGGTGAGTGCTTTAGTGTGCAAACATCGACCTTTGTAGAGGGATTTCGTTTGCTTAGAATTATCTTGTTTAAGAGTGTGCACAAAGCTCGGGTTGTGAGCTTTGGATGCTAGACTTGGCGAGTGAGTCTAGGTTGTAAACGGTTGCCTCCTTAGCCTAGAAAAGGGGAATAATTCTTAGTGAATTGGTGAAATCCTTGGTGGGGAGCTAAGGTAGTGGATGTAGGCTTTGGTTAGAAAGTCAAACCACTCTAAATCGTGTGTCAATTTTGTCTATCTTTTGCTTCCACTACAAACACCCAAAATCTCATATTCTCCACCACTTAGCAAGCATTTTGGTTGAAGGGAATCGAGCCTAACACTTTGCAAATTAAAGAAAAAAAGAAGTGAGATATTAGATAGACTTACTGAGAACTTTCTGGAGAAGCTAATTCACCTTCTTCCTTTAGAAGCTAAGAAAACACCTCCATTGATAACAACTCAAAGCTTGAGTTTTTATTGATTTCTCGATTCCTTCGTATTATTACCGATTGGGTAAGCTTAAACCCTCTAACAATTAATCATTTCCATAGAGTTTTATTGGCTAATAGTTATTTCAATTTAGGTATTGATTTCGAAATCATTGTATTGATGATAATATTGTTCCTTGTGCTTTTCCTAGCTCAAAAGTTGGAGAAAGAAAGTTCATCATCTCCATCGAAAGCTAGGAACAAGGGAATTGTAATCCGAGAGCCCTAGGAGCTTCGGAAAGCTAAGGTGAGTGTAGTCGGAGTCATGGGATTAAGCTAGGTGTTATTTTCGATTCCATTGTTATTGTATATCACATAGCTAACCTTTTTGCCTAAGGGTTATACATCGAAACTCGTTGGATGCTTTATTGGTAAGCATTGGTATCATCGTATCGAACCATAGAACATAGTATCATTGTTGTTATCATTGTCATCATTGAAACCTTTAATATAGAAATATTGACCATTGAATATTGATCGAGTCATTGTCATAGACATTGTATAGTCATTGATATTGATATTGTCATTGTCATTAAACATCGGTAATGGTATTGTCATCGCTATTGAAACATTGTCATCGATATTGTCATCACCATCGAAATCACCATTGTTATTGCCACCGTCATTGCTAATGTTATTATTATCGAACCTTGGATTCGAAAGGGCATTGGATACAATTGGCATTCTATAAAATCCATGAGCTCATTGGTACGGGTGGACTACGGTCCTTGGCTATGGCTATTATTGTGACGAGGCGAAGGGATGTTTGTGATATTGGTCAATTGGCGAGGCAGAGGGACTAGATCATTCATTGATTTTGCGAGGCGTATGAATTCGAGTATCCACTATCTTGTTTCGATCCAAGGGAATACTATTGAAACATGTCAATCATATTATTGAATATAGTTATAGCATGGTTATTATCATAGCATTGATATCGTCATAGCCTTGATATAGTCATAGTATAGTTATTGTCATAGTATTGATAATGTCATAGCATTGATATAGTCATAGTATAGTTATTATCATAGTATTGATAATGTCATAGCATTGGTATGGTCATATCATTGACACTAATATAGCCTTGATATTGATATAATATTGTCATCGTCTCAGAATGATTTGAATTGCTCACCATCGTATTTATTTTTGTTTATGTCTACCACACTAGACATTATATGTCTAATGCATTTCACCTCATGCATTTCAGGTTAAAGGAATTACCGTCGCGAGATCGGGGAAGTCGAAGGTTTTGGTAAGTCACTACAAGGCTAAGTAATGTATATTACCACTATTTTGTTAAGTCACTAGTTACTCTTAGTTCTCTTGTTGTGTATGCATTGCCTATATTTTGTTAAGTCTTAAAGGTCTAAAAAGCTAGTTTAAAGTTGATTAAAAGTGGCTAAATTTGCATACTTGGCTCTTAAAGGTGGAAACCTAGTAAACGGATTCATGTGACTATAAAATTTGGATATAGTTTTCTTGACTAGCAACTGGTTTTCATGGTTACCAATTGGTTTTCTTGATTACCAACCAATTTTATTGGCTAGCAACTGGTTTTCTTGGCTAGCAACTGGTTTTCTTGGTTACTAACTGGTTTTTTGGTTAATTTCTGAAAAAGTTGCATATTGGTCACTGATTGTTAATTAGCCTAATTGAATGAGTAGTTGAACTTGGGATGACATGAAATTTCGCATGCCCCCTCATCCTTGATGGAATCTCATGGTAATAAGGCTAATTCCAGTAATGAACCTTTAAGATACTGAAATTACATATTAGTCCCCTAAACATTGTAAAAGTTTAAAATGGGTCCTAAATTGGTAACCATGGGCTTCACATAGAGTTACTGACTTTTCCTTACTGCATAGTATCGTAACATTTTATCGGTTACTGATTAAAAGTTGCATCGATTACTATGTTGTTCATCGGTAATATATTCTGACCCGATTCCCTACCAGGCTAAGAAGGGGTGTTACAAATTTTATATTCTTTTGATGAATTACAAGATGCCTACATTTGAGTTGGTTTTAGAATTTAAAATTCACATTTTGAAAAACAAGAAAATAATTTCAAATTTGAAAATTCAAAATGATTTAATTTTTAAAACCAAGGATGAACTTGAAGCAAAACTCAATGAGTTTGAACAAAAGAATGCTGATTTACAAAATTTACTTCAACAAGTTCAAAATGATCATCAAAGAGAGTTGGATGATATTAGAAAAAGAAAAGGATTTGGTTTACAAACATTTTAAAAGGAAAATTGGAGATTGCTCAAAAACCAATTTTGTAAAATTAAATTTTTATGTTAGACAATCTAGTTCCCCCTAGATTTATAAATGGTGAATGTGTTAAAAACATTTAGGTCCCAAAAGGACTCATTGTTTCAAAGAAAAAGGATGGAATTGAAAAATTAATTCTTAAGGGGACTAAAATTTTTGGGACTAACGCCATTGGATCCAAAGCAATTTGGATACCAAAAATCACTTGATTGCCTACTTGTAGGTGTGCTTGAGCCATCGATGATCAAAGTTAAAATTTTGGAAGCTCATGACACACAAAGGAGGAAGAACACTTAAAGAAAGAAGACTTAACATCCTACATTGGTTCAAGTGGTAAATTTAAGTTTCATGCAAATTCTTGATCATGTTTTTCATGTCTAAATTTCATATTGATCTAAGCATGTTTGTATGACTCCATGTTGTTCTTAATTGCATATAGTTAGGGGAGTCTCAATTGCATGAGTTACATGTTTTTGGCTTTTATGCTTGTTTTGATGTCTATGACAATTAACTTGTAATGTTTGGTTGAATTTGCTGAAATTCATGATTTGTATGTTTTAATTGATGATATTTAAGAAACATGTATAACAATACTGGTATGCACAGTAAAAAAAGGATTGTTTTGTCTCTTTTTGCCATGCTTTGTGTGCCTACTGATAAATCTTGATAAATAGCATGTTTAATTGAATTTCTTGATTTATTTCTTTTTTATTTAAAATTTAATTATTTCCCTTAAATTGTTGGACTAATAATTTACTTAATGCTTGATTAGGGGGGGTCAATTCTAAAATTCTTTCATGTAATTTTTTTTGTCTCTTTTCTCCATTGTTATTTTACACCAACAATTGATATTTCCTATCAATTACTACTACATTTTTAACGATTAGTTTTAACCTTTCAACATTTGATGTTTTGAATTTAAATGTGATTTCAAACTCAATTTTAAAATTATTTTTGATATAACAAAAATGTGAGAGATAGGTTTGAAAATTCAATTTCAAAAAGAAAAAGGGAAGCTTTAATATTTTCTCACAATATTCTCTTTTGCTAAACTTATTTTTTAAGGAGAATTTTCACGAAAACAATTTTCAAGTGGTTTCGTTATATCAAAATAGAGAGATTGTTGAGATATTAATTTTGATATAATTTTAAATGAAAATATTTTTAGACTTAAACTAATTTGCAAAAATATTTCAAAAGTCCTTGACCTTAAAAAATATGTTTAAAAGGTTTTCAAAGTTTTTTTGACTTGTTTAAATGCTATCAAAATAACCCAAAATTCAAAAACTGACCATGTGTATCGATACCTAGTCACCCGTACTGATACAATTAAGCATGTACCGATACGCCCTTTTGTTTTCCCAAAACTCCAAATTTCAGTAGCCATTTAGTGTACCGATACGGCCTCAACCGTATCGATGCACAAGGGGTGTACTGATACACTTGAATAGTGTACTGATACTCTTTGTAAAAATGCCCAACGACTCTTTATATTTTGAGCAAGCGTACCGATACCGACGAGCCCAGAAGTACATTTAATGCTGGAAATAAAGTTCTCAACAGCTCCAAATCAACTCCAACTGCTAGTAACAACCACAAACTCCTTAGAGGATTTAAAAGAGCTCTTCAAGCATCCATGCAACAACAAGAAACATCATTACTAACATTCAATGTTAGAGAAATTGTTTTAGTGCTTAAAATTGTCACATCCTTTGTAGAAAACACTAGTGAGACAAATTGTCACATTTGCTCAAGTGTTTAGGATTTTGTGTGAGAGCTTAATTATTGCTAACATATTTTCCTTGTGAGGATTTTCTTGTTTGCCAATTTATTTTTTCTTTGTAAGAGAGTTGTAGACACCGTTTTTCGTCCGGGTCGGAATAAATTGGGCCTTCAAAAGCCCATCAAACACTTGGAGTCGCCATCGGTCGTTTTGGGTTGGGTACGACCGAAAACCTGTAAAATTGGTTTGCGTCAACACCGAGATCGTCGTTAGGTTCGGGAGTCGGTTACGAATGGGGAAGGTTATAGCACCCCCACTACGCCCAAAATTGGTACCTAAGGGTTTTGGTTGTCTGAAAAAAAGGAAACTCAAAAAGAGGGATTAATAGCACTGCTAAAAAAAGCTGCTAAAATAATGTAATATACTCAAAAATGCAAATACATAAACTAAATCAAACAAACAAAATTAATCAAATCATAAAAAAAGACAAATTCAAACTTAATCAAATAAAATCTGTTAAATTATTAATCAAACCCAAATCAGACACCTAATTAAACTAGAACAAATTTAATTAGAGACCAAATCACAAATTAATTAATTTCTTAAAGTCAATCAATTACCAAGTCTTAATGCAAGGACCAAATCAAATTAAAGAACAAATCAAAAGACTTAATTATTAATCAATTTTATGAAAAGGATCTAATTAAAAAAAACTAAACCTAAAGGCCAAAATCTAATTAAAATAAACTAAAAACATGACTAAATTGATACAAAATAAAACATAAAGGATAAAAAAAAACCTAAATGTAAATCTCCTAAAAGAAAAAGGACCTAAGGTGTAAATAACCCCTAAACCTAATGCGGGTTGATTTGCGTGAACTGCACCATTTCCCAACTCTCATTAAAAGAGAGTTTTTTTTAATTAATTTCAATCTTCAATTTCAAATTAAAGAGAGAGATCTCTCATCTCTCTCAATTACATCGTCACTGCCATTGTGAGCCACCATCTCCGGCCACCGCCTGCGCCGTCATTGTCGGCGGTCGAAGACGACCGTTCGACTCGAAATTTCAGTAGGGGACTCGTCTAAACGCCCCAAGTTTGAATCTGGGGCTGATTTCACCGAAAAACGCTTCAAACTCCTCAAATTCGACATTGAACTCTTCGACTTTTTTCTCGTCGATCTTTATCCTCTACCGTCGGATCGACCTGATTTCAGAGTATGTCATTCCTTCCGGCCTCCTCTATACTTTGACCGTTCGGATTCAACGGCTGATGTTCCGTTCGCCGGAAAATTGTGAGAAAACACTTCAACTTTCTTTTGCTTTCAAAACCGGTTTCAAGACTGATTTTGTTGGGTTTTTATTTTGCAGCCCTCCTCTTTTTCCCTTTTTAATTCAACAATTTATAAGTGTTGAAAACAATCAAAATCCCGGTTATGGTGGATATGTGGATGGTTAGTGGCAGATTTGGAGAATAAAGAGGTTGAGAAATTTTAGGAGAGACGTTGAGATCATGAATAGTAGGGAAGAGTCATGGTTTAAGTCGAAACCGGTATGGTTTGATTTCGGGTATGGTAATTGGGTCTGGTCAAAATTTGGTGCTTACAGCTGCCCCTCTTTGTCCATTGCTCGAGTAAGAGGAATAGGGCAAAGACAAAAAAAGCAACAAATTTTGTTCGGTGAGAAATGCATTTGTGTTGATAATGCACCCCGCTCGTCTCGAGGGTGCTGAAATTCGTGAACTCATTTCTCGGTGTAAGATGCACCCCACTCGTCTCCAGGGCGCTGTAAGATGTACCCCGCTCGTCTCAAGGGCACTGTAAGATGTACCCCGCTCGTCTCAAGGGCGCTATAAGGTGTACCCCGCTCGTCTCAAGGGCACTGGGATTCAAGAACTCATTTCTTGATGTAAAATGCACCACGCTCGTCTCAAGGGCGCTGTAAGATGTACCCCGCTCGTCTCAAGGGCACTGGGATTCAAGAACTCATTTCTTGATGTAAAATGCACCCCGCTCGTCTCAAGGGCGCTGTAAGATGTACCCCGCTCGTCTCAAGGGCACTGGGATTCAAGAACTCATTTCTTGATGTAAAATGCACCCCGCTCGTCTCAAGGGCGCTGTAAGGTGTACCCCACTCGTCTCAAGGGCACTGGGATTCAAGAACTCATTTCTTGATGTAAAATGCACCCCGCTCGTCTCAAGGGCACTGTAAGATGTACCTCGCTCGTCTCAAGGGCGCTGTAAGATGTACCCCGCTCGTCTCAAGGGCACTGGGATTCAAGAACTCATTTCTTGATGTAAAATGCACCCCGCTCGTCTCAAGGGCGCTGTAAGATGTACCCCGCTCGTCTCAAGGGCACTGGGATTCAAGAACTTATTTCTTGATGTAAAATGCACCCCGCTCGTCTCAAGGGCGCTGTAAGATGTACCCCGCTCGTCTCAAGGGCACTGGGATTCAAGAACTCATTTCTTGATGTAAAATGCACCCCGCTCGTCTCAAGGGCGTTGTAAGGTGTACCCCGCTCGTCTCAAGGGCACTGGGATTCAAGAACTCATTTCTTGATGTAAAATGCACCCCGCTCGTCTCAAGGGCGCTGTAAGATGTACCCCGCTCGTCTCAAGGGCACTGGGATTCAAGAACTCATTTCTTGATGTAAAATGCACCCCGCTCATCTCAAGGGCGCTGTAAGGTGTACCCCTCTCGTCTCAAGGGTACTATGATTCAAGAATTCATTTCTTGATGTAAAATGCACCCCGCTCGTCTCAAGGGCGCTGTAAGGTGTACCTCGCTCGTCTCAAGGGCACTGGGATTCAAGAATTCATTTCTCGATGTAAAATGCACCCCGCTCGTCTCAAGGGTGTTTTAAGATGTACCCCGCTCGTCTCAAGGGCATTGGAATATGAGAATTCATTTCTCGGTGTAAGATGCACCCCGCTTGTCTCAAGGGTGTTGTAAGAATTACCCCGCTCGTCTCAAGGGCACTGGAATTCGAGAATTCATTTCTCGATGTAAGAATTCACTCCTCAACTTGATGATGTTGTGTCAGAAACTCTGATCCTTCAAACCCGTCGATATTAAGTTAAAAATTTGATCTGCTCCTTCAAACCCCAGAATGCCAAATCTGACTCCACTCCTTCAAACATACGGATGCTGGATCGAATTCTAATTTGGGTGTAAGACTCCACTCCCTCATCTTTGGGGATGATAGCTTCATTTACTCATCTTCAAAATAATTAGATATGATAACACTAATCTTTGAGGTAATTCTTGACACTTCATCTCGAAGGTAATTTGATGACACTATCTTGGATGCTTGATGAGACTTCATCTCGGAGGTAATTAGTGGCACTCCATCTTGGAGGCAAATGACACACCCCTTCGGGGGTAGTAGGTGGCACTCCATATTGAAAGCTTGACGATGACACTCTGTCTTGGAGGCAAATGGTAGCACTCCCACTTGGAGGCAAATGGTGGCATTCCATCTTCGAAACTTGATACTGGCATTCTATCTTGGAGGCAAATAGTGGCACTTCTTCTTGAAGGCAAATATGACATCCATCTTGGAGGCTTTAGGGTAACACTTCATCTTGAAGGCAAATGATGACACTCCTTCTTGGAGGTAAATGGTGGCACCCCATCTTGGAGGCAAAGATCTGATCATTCGTGTTTGAAGCATGATTTGATGTAGAATCGCTTACTCGTGATTAGAGCAAGGTTTGATAAACGAAGATGCATTCATTTGTTCTTGAGTTTGGATTGGATGTTGAACCACTTATTCGTGCTTTGAGACAAGGTTCTGTTTGTACCTGTTTGATAATAAATGTGCAAAGAATGCATACGAAAACATGTATATCAATGATGCAAATGCATGCTCTCATGGTTAATGATGATGCAATGATGCTTGGGAAGTCTCACTTCTCGAACCAAGCTTGATCACATCGACTTCTTTTTTCCTTCAATTGGGCGTAAATTCATCACTTCCAGAATGTGACAATTCAATTTTGCCCCAACAAATTTGTCTTCTAAACTTTCGTCTTTTCTTTTCCTTGCCTCATTCTTGATTCTAGGCTTTTCAAATCTGAGTGAACCTTGTCAAAAGAATCTTTTTCATTCTCAAGAAAGTTTAAAATATTTTTCAAATCATAAAGAGCTTTCGAAAATATTTTTGCAAAAGGAAAATGTACCCCACACTTAAGGCTCACAACTAAAATATTTCATAAAAATTTAAGTTCGTTGAAGATCAAACAAATCAATTACTCTTTCAATCTTTCAAAATTATAGCTCTTTAACATGTGTCAAGACTATTGGTGATTTCAAGGTACGAGTCTATTTGGAGTACAATGTGTTTTGGGATCGGTTGTTTTGAATGAGACATGATTCTTCAAATGTTCATTGATTTGTTCAGAAATGATTGAATGATTTTGGAAGCTTCGTGTGCGACTTCTGGAACTGTTCACTAACTTCAAACCCTTTCTCATGATTTTAGAGTGTGTGGAACTTCATTGAACTTCTAGGGGATCATCTCTCGCATGCTAGTCATGTATATTTGACTTCATATTCGAACTGCCGTTTCAGGTTTCGACTCAAATTCACCATTGGTTCAAAAATGCCCTTTGCGGGTTTTCATTTGGAACCCTCCTTTTATTTTTTTTCCTTTTTTTTTCTTTTTTTTATTATTCATCATGCATTATAAGGTTTAGAAATCTTCTGCAAAAAAAACGAGTTAACCCCAAGAGGAGGTATCAATTCTAAAAATAGACTCTTCAACTCAAATATCCATGTATGATCAAAATGGACTTTATAGGCATGTAACGTAGGCTATGGTTCAGAGTTATAAAAGAAAGGATACATAGGCTCAAACAAATGTTTAAGGGTCAATAACCAAGGATCAATTGTTTTTGTTAGAATCTCACTTTGCTCGACTTCAATCTGCTTCCACATATTTTCTTTTTCGGATCACTCTAGACTGCCCATTTTTGGGTTTTCACCCCAGAGTTCATTTCCTTTATTTCATTTTTATCTTCAAGGATTCATGATATTTCCACGAATGTTGGAACCAAAACTTCGAACAATATTGTGTCGCATGCTTCATCTTGAAGATAATTGGACTCAAGATAATCATTTTTGAAGAGGGACTCCATATGTGTGCTTCTCTTTCTGTTCTATTCATTTCATATTCTTTTTTCTTTCTTTTTTTTTCTTCTCTTTTTTGTTCTCTTTTTCATGAATTCAGAACTTTATTTTGATTTGAGCACAAATCACCTCTTGTGGCTGAAACACGTTTTTTTTGTTCTTAACCCCTGGTCTGTAAGGCTTCATCCTCGTAGTATGACCAGAATCGTCAATTTATTCATGTAAGCAGATATTTCTTCACCTTTGCCCCCCAGTGTGGAGGGTGATCCTTGGTTAGGGTTCAAGTCAAAGAAAATTATAAGGCTCAAACGAGGACAACAAATGATAATTTTCTCTTTTTGTGAAGGGATGATGAAAGAATGCCAAATGTCATTTCATACATAGATATTTTCGCAAAAGAGTTACCCTTAGAATAATAGGTATTCAGAATTAACTCATTTATTCACAGAATCATCTAAAAACAAATAATGAATGATAAAGTTAATCTTTTTTTCTCATTTTTTTCTTTTTTTTCTTCATACATGCCCCAACTATTTGATCTCATTCGCAGAATCAACACATGAGTTAATCTTCTTGTTGGAAGATTCGTACACCAGTGAACATTTTAATTTTCATGTCTTTGAGGTATTGGTCAGAAAAAAAGTTGACAGTAGGTCGAACTTTCAAAAACAAAGGCATGGCTTGGATGTCATCTTCCTCGGAAAGCTAATCTTGTAAAAAAAGTTGATTTTAAGTCGAACTTTCAAAAAAATAATGGTGTTACTCTATGGTCGTCTTCCTTGGAATGTTTGGTTTTTCCAGTATTGAACATGAGGAATTTGTGATAAAAGATCAAGGAATCTTGTTTTTGGTTTCAAGTGGAATATGAAAGGTTAATCTTATCATATGTCAAAGCTCTATAATCTCAATTCTCAAAAAAATATTTCATTCATTCGATTTTCAAAGAACTTCAAAATTTATAAATCTGGTTCATTGTTCATAGCCTATTGTTTGAAAGCTCATTTTCAAAAATATCATCATTTATTCACTGCTCAAAGTTTATTTACAGAAATAATTTCTCAAAACAAATTTTAATAAAAAATGACAAGTGTCTCCTTCGTGTGGGCACCGAAAAATCTTCCTCTTGAATTTTTTTTATTCTTCACCACACATTGCTTCTCGATTATCTACCCATATAAATTATGAATGCATGCAAATGCAATGCGATTGATTAAATGCATAAAAGGTGCTGCTTTAGAATTAACCATTCATAGAACAATCTTCAAAACTTCGATTACGAAAACTTTCTATTTTAAACGGCTAATCGTATATCAGCATCCCTTTATTAGACATTCTAAACATGATGTGTGTGAGAAAAAAACAAAAAAAAACATGGTTAGTACATCATAAACAAATGAATATGTACAAATACAAAGTTAATGCATGGTAAAAAGTGTGTGAGTGTACATATGTAGGTGACCACTAACAATTCTGGTTCATCATGGCTCTAATCGGGTGGACTCCTACGGATCACTACATGTGGTTCAAGATTCTAAAAGATGGGTACCTAAACTGTCCTTACTAACCCACTAAGGCTAGTAAGAACCTCGATCCTCACCCATTATAGGCTCCTACGGACCGAGTTCAGTTTAGGGGGGCCCACTCCTTTAAGCTTGTACGGAGGATTGACCTCTCAAAGACAAAAAGTATGTGAACCCCGGAAGCAACACGCATTCTTGTACGGAGGATTAACCTCTCGAAGCGTAGCGATTGCAACCACTTAAACGGGACGAAGCTCGGGTTCAGAGCTTATGATATACACGTGCGTAAAGGAACATTGAACGCGAGGTGACCATTATTGAACAATCTCCGTAAAAATACGAAAACCTTCCATTTTTGCGATCACCAATATTTCAATTTTCTTTTTCTTTTTTTTGAGACAACATTTACCCTTTTGTGGCTTGACTCTCTAATGTCCCCAGCAGAGTCGCCAAGCTGTAGACACCGTTTTTCGTCCGGGTCGGAATAAATTGGGCCTTCAAAAGCCCATCAAACACTTGGAGTCGCCATCGGTCGTTTTGGGTTGGGTACGACCGAAAACCTGTAAAATTGGTCTGCGTCAACACCGAGATCGTCGTTAGGTTCGGGAGTCGGTTACGAGTGGGGAAGGTTATAGCACCCCCACTACGCCCAAAATTGGTACCTAAGGGTTTTGGTTGTCTGAAAAAAAAGGAAACTCAAAAAGAGGGATTAATAGCACTGCTAAAAAAAGGCTGCTAAAATAATGTAATATACTCAAAAATGCAAATACATAAACTAAATCAAACAAACAAAATTAATCAAATCATAAAAAAGACAAATTCAAACTTAATCAAATAAAACCTGTTAAATTATTAATCAAACCCAAATCAGACACCTAATTAAACTAGAACAAATTTAATTAGAGACCAAATCACAAATTAATTAATTTCTTAAAGTCAATCAATTACCAAGTCTTAATGCAAGGACCAAATCAAATTAAAGAACAAATCAAAAGACTTAATTATTAATCAATTTTATGAAAATGATCTAATTAAAAAAAAACCTAAACCTAAAGGCCAAAATCTAATTAAAATAAACTAAAAACATAACTAAATTGATACAAAATAAAACATAAAGGATAAAAAAACCTAAATGTAAATCTCCTAAAAGAAAAAGGACCTAAGGTGTAAATAACCCCTAAACCTAATGCGGGTTGATTTGCGTGAACTGCACCATTTCCCAACTCTCATTAAAAGAGAGTTTTTTTTAATTAATTTTATTCTTTAATTTCAAATTAAAGAGAGAGCTCTCTCATCTCTCTCAATTACATCGTCACTGCCATTGTGAGCCACCATCTCCGGCCACCGCCTGCGCCGTTATTGTCGGCGGTCGTAGGCGACCGTTCGACTCGAAATTTTAGTAGGGGACTCGCCTAAACGCCCCAAGTTTGAATCTGGGGCCGATTTCACCGGAAAACGCTTCAAACTCCTCAAATTCGACATTGAACTCTTCGACTTCTTTCTCGTCGATCTTTATCCTCTACCGTCGGATCGACCTGATTTCAGAGTATGTCATTCCTTCCGGCCTCCTCTATACTTTGACCGTTCGGATTCGACGGCTGATGTTCCGTTCGCCGGAAAATTGTGAGAAAACACTTCAACTTTTTTTTGCTTTCAAAACCGGTTTCAAGACTGATTTTGTTGGGTTTTTATTTTGCAGCCCTCCTCTTTTTTCCCTTTTTAATTCAACAATTTATAAGTGTTGAAAACAATCAAAATCCCGGTTATGGTGGATATGTGGATGGTTAGTGGCAGATTTGGAGAATAAAGAGGTTGAGAAATTTTAGGAGAGACGTTGAGATCATGAATAGTAGGGAAGAGTCATGGTTTGAGTGGAAACCGGTATGGTTTGATTTCGGGTATGGTAATTGGGTCTGGTCAAAATTTGGTGCTTACAAGAGTGTTTCAAGACTTTGGGGTATAAGTCTTGGTTGTAAGGGTTATCTCCTTGAACCTGAAAAAAAAGGAAAGACAAATTAGTGAATTTATGGGAAATTCTTAGTGTAGGTAGCTAAGGTAGTGGAGGTAGACTTAGTTTAAAAATCGAACAACTATAAATCATCGTGTCTCAATTTTAATTACTCAGCCATTCATCCACCCAAGCAAAAATCCATTTCACATCCCTCTTCACATTCCTCCCAACATGATTGGCACCACAACATATCTTTCTCCATTATTATTCTTCTAAAATTGTTTGTCTTTAAAATTTCCTCGAAATTGACAAAAATCAAACAAAAGCTTCAGGCTTTATATTGGTCTGATTTATAATCTATATCGTTTGATTAGCCAAAATCGATATATATATATATATATATATATATATATATATATATATTACTTTTTCTCTCCTCGACCTTTTTACTGTTGAAATTTGGAGAAAAAAACCTCGATGTTAGTCAATCAAAGGGAGTTCATAAGCCTGGATTTGAAACTTCAAGGGAGAAAATTTCATGAGATTTGACATAAATTTACTAAAAAGTTTAAGGCTCATGCATTAATCTAAAACGACATTACAGAATTTACAGTCGAGTGACTTATTTTTTTTAATGTTTAGTGAAGAATTAAAAAAATAATAGTGGAGTCACCAAAACAAAAACACACCAAATTTTGGGTGACTAAACCTGTAATTTACCCATAATTAGACCTTTGATAATCGATGGCATTGCTCTGCTCACAGTCACATCACAAGCAGCCATTTGGCTAATTCCTATTGGCAGGCCGACATCTATGAATGTCACAAAGTCTCGGAGTTTGGTGCCAAAACCCCGCGCTCCAGCTGCACACATCTCTAAGTCAGATCACAAACGTTGACCTTTTTCTTTGTTTTCTTTATTGTTAATATCTCTGCACAATACAACAATACGAATCTGTCAATAATTTTTGTAGTATATCATTTTTGGGTTTATCATATTCTATAAAGCGTGGGATGAATGAAACACCTAAAAAAGATCTGAAAAAAGATTGTTACTTTTGAAAGTTTTTCAAGGAACACCCAGTTTCTGCAATCCTTTGAAGAAGAAGAAGAAGCAGGTTTGTTTTTGTTTTTCATAAACAAAATGGAAGATCCATACCTTTTTGGGGTACTTTTTGATGTTTTCCCCTTTGGGGATTCTTAAAGTTGCTAACTTTGAACCAAAAAGATCTGAATTTTTTGTTTTTGTTTTAGCAACTGTTGATGGGTGAAGAGGAAGGGGGAAAGCACAGCCCTAAATTAACAGTTATTCCCCTAATTGCTCTGATATTCTATGAGGTTTCTGGGGGTCCTTTTGGCATAGAAGATTCAGTAAAGGCAGGAGGTGGCCCTCTGTTGTCATTGCTTGGTTTCATGATTTTCCCTTTGATTTGGAGCATACCAGAAGCTCTAATCACAGCTGAATTGTCCACAAGTTTCCCTCAAAATGGAGGGTATGTCATTTGGATTTCCTCAGCTTTTGGTCCCTTTTGGGGATTCCAAGAAGGTTTCTGGAAATGGTTTAGTGGTGTAATGGACAATGCTTTGTACCCTGTCTTGTTCCTTGATTACTTGAAGCATTCATTTCCAGTATTCAACCACTTTGCTGCTAGGGTTCCTGCTCTTTTAGGCATCACAGTTTCACTAACATATTTGAACTACAGAGGGCTGCACATTGTGGGGTTTTCAGCTGTTTCTCTTGCTGCTTTCTCACTCTTCCCTTTCATTGTAATGGGGGTCATTTCAATACCTAGATTAAAGCCTAGGCAATGGCTTGTTGTGGACTTTGAGAAGGTGGATTGGAGGGGTTACTTCAATAGTATGTTTTGGAATCTGAATTATTGGGACAAGGCGAGTACGCTCGCCGGGGAGGTCGAGAATCCGAGCAAGACGTTCCCAAAGGCACTTCTCGGGGCGGTGGTTCTGGTGGTTTCGTCGTACTTGGTTCCGCTTCTTGCCGGGACGGGGACTTCGAGTTCTTATAGTGAATGGACTGATGGGTATTTTGCTGAAGTTGGGACGTTGATAGGAGGGTTTTGGCTCAAATGGTGGATTCAAGCTGCTGCTGCAATGTCTAACTTGGGGTTGTTTGAAGCTGAGATGAGTGGAGATGCTTTCCAACTGCTTGGAATGAGTGAAATGGGAATGCTCCCAGCCATCTTTGCTTCAAGGTAGGTTTTCTGATTTTTGCTTCCTTGTATGATTAAAGATTGAATGTATCTTTGCCATGGAAGTCACATTACTCGGATTCGAGTGTAAGTGTTTCAAACTCGAACATGGAATTTAGAGTGTAAGTGGAGGATCATATCTAGGGTTAGCAAGTCGAGGTCATTACTGTTCCATTCGGAGCAGACTGGTATGAAATCTATCGGACAGTTCAAGTATATATCAAATATGAATACTTTAAGAAAAATGAAGAGTTACCCTAGATGTTTGGAACTATGGAACAACCTACTTTTTTATAGTAAATTGATGTACACTAACATGACTGCAAAAACTATTCCATGAACATGTTCTTAAACAAATCCATCTTTTGTAGGTCAAAATATGGGACACCAACTGTCAGCATCTTGTGCTCAGCCACTGGAGTCATTTTCTTGTCTTGGATGAGCTTCCAAGAGATTATGGAATTCCTCAATTTCCTCTACTCAATCGGAATGCTTCTCGAATTCGCCGCATTCGTAAAATTGAGAATAAAAAAGCCAGATCTCCATCGGCCTTACAGGGTCCCTCTGCAAACATTCGGGGCAACAATGCTTTGCCTGCCCCCTGCTCTGTTGCTTGTTCTTGTCATGTGCCTAGCTTCTGCAAAAACATTCATTGTGAGTGGTATAGTTATTATCATTGGGTTCTTGTTGTACCCTGTTTTAGTTCATGCAAAGAATAGGAAATGGGCTCACTTTGATGATATAGAACCCCGGGTATTGCCTTCAGATCATCAGGACGTTGCTCGACCGAGCCTAGAAGTTTCGGATGAGGCCTCAGTTAGTCTTCTTCCAGTATTAACACCGTCCGAGGTTAACCTAGAAGTCTCCGAAACTTTACCTGATGAAGCTCTAAAGTTGGAGTAGGATCTCCTTTTTATACTTCCTGTACTATAATTCATAGTGTGTAATAATGCATATTCTCATCAATGGAATGCACACAACAATAACAAATGATTCTAAATTCACGTGCAAAGAACAGAAGACTGACCCAACGAAATTTCGACCGAAAGGGTTCCGTTGTCCTTCAAACTTACGTAAGTTTTATAATCAAAATACAATGCGGATAAAGTCTTGAAAGCTTCTTATGCTGTGACATAAAAATATAAGGTGTAGAAGGGATGCCATTTCATACACAAAATCAAAGAGCAAAAGTAGACATTGGCTTGGAAACTGATGATATAACATGTAATATTATCAGAAAGTGCTGCACAATTCAACACAGGCGATCGGTTTTCATAAACACAAGTAGTAATGCTAAAATCACAGTTAATTGTTTTAAGGCAAAAAGCACGGTGTTCTTCAGTATCCTTGACAAAGAAATCGGCATACACAGGCTGTTTCTTGTTTTGCAAACTTGACTCTTCATTTAGGATTTCATCAAAGAAAGTGAGGTGTAATCAACCCAGCGATTTCGAGAAACCCGATGCGATCTTTCCCTCCAAATATCTTCTTCAGCTTCTCATCACAATTTATGATCTTCTTGTTTTCAGGGTCCTAAAGGAATGGCCAGAAGCAAAGGAAGAAGCTAGTGAGTTACATAATATCTACAGCAATTAACACCGGATAAAGAAACAAGAAGATCAAATCCCACAATCTAGAATTCTAAATCACTCGCAAAGTTCGAAGCATACATACAAGAAACACTTGTTAAGCATAAATCAGTTCTCGAGCCATCAAATTCCAACAAAAGTTCGCAAAACCGCTCATGCATCAGTTCTCGCACCGCTATTTAAATCCCTGGTCCAAACTCAACCGTATAACCAAACATCAAACATGCCTAGAGGCAGCCAACACCATTGAACTCATAACAATGAACCCCAAAGTGCATTCAAATCAAAGAAATCAAGCATTTATCTGCGCATCAACATCAAATGCAGAAACTCTAAAAAGAACCCACTGTTCAAAATTCACTAAATCTCCAAAAGCAGATATATAGAAACAATCAAATGAAAATAAAAAACTGAAAAAAAAAATAGTGATTAAAGTAAAACCCATTATGAGAAACATAGTTTAAAGAGGGGGAAAAGAAGGAATGGACCTGAAGATTGTTCTCTCTAATGTAAGCCCAGATCAGCTTAACAGCTTGAGTTCGGGGAATTTCAGGGACTCCCACGACAGCCTCCATCTCAGGCGACACGCGGCGCGGCTTCGTGATGCCACGTGGAGGTCGGGAGCCGGTTTCGGGCTCAGAAGCCATGGCTTGAGTCACGGTTCGTACCATGCGTACGTTAATTGGAAGGAGACTCGAGGAAGTAGAAGGAGAAGAAGTGTTGGCTGAGAACGGCGACGTTTGAGGCGAGATAAAGCTGGAGAAAATGGCCGAAGAGACCGCCATTTCTTATCTTCCTTTTGGTTTTTGTTTGGAAGAAATGGATTCTGTGTTATCCTCTTGTTTTTGGAGTACCTGAAAGCAGACGAGGACGATGAGCCCATATAAGAATTTGTTCGGCTTAATTACACTAGAGATCCCTGTTTGAATTAATCTTTCTGTTTCAATAACACCTTAGTGTGGAATTTAAATTACGATTGCGGTCGTGTTTTCGATCACGATATTTTATCGTTTTTGGAGATAATAATAGATGTATTGTGGTCGTTGTGAGCCCTTATTTTTCGAACAAAAATCATTTGCCCTCTAATCATTCCCCTTTCTATGCCCTATACTAAAAAACACTTAAAATTAAATTCTAAACTCTAATCCTAATTTTTACATACTAAACTCTAAACCCTAAAAAATACATCATACACATAATTCCCTAAACTCTAACCTTAAACGCTAAACTCATTTTTTTAAGGTGAAAGTACCAAATAAAGTATAATTTAGGAACAGACGATTTTAATCTTTATTTTTCGTAATGACAATTTCAGATGATATCACTACTACTATTTAACGATTGCTATACGATAGTGGGCCTCTATTTGAAGCACTGACCTCAGTCAATACTATAGGACCAAATTACTAGTTTGATTTTAAATTTTATAGTTAGTACCTGTGCTATCCATAAGTTTTGAATTTAACCTTTATATTCTAAATTAATCACATTTATTCTTTGTGTTTTTTAAAATTTAAAACTTTAACCCTGGCTTTGATAATACAAAGATGATATAACTAAATTATATGGTTTAAAATTTTTAAATTAAAAAAAGCTATATCTACAATTAATCTATAATATATATAATTAATAACATAAATAAAGAAATGTTGATGAAAAAGTTGAAAAAGTTAGTTTGACATTGTTTTGAGAAATATGGTGGGAAAGTTTTTTTTTTAGATTGTTTGATTTGAAATGATAATGTTTGATAGTGCTGTAAAAAATAATTTTAAGTATATAAAATGTTTATTTTAAATATTATTTTTAAAATATAAAAGAATTTGTAATATAAACAAAAATAAATGAGTAATTTTATTTAAAATGTTTTTAGAAAAACTAAAAATTAGAATTTTCAATATTTGAAAAGTATTTTTCAAACTAAGTTGAAAAATACTTTAGCCTGAAAAATTGTATGTTGTACATTGTTTTTGATCCCGAAAACACTTTTAGCTTCAAAAATTATTTTAAAAAAGTATTGCAGAACGAAACTTAAGATATTTGAAAAGACAGAGTCTATCAAAAAAAAAAATTATAACGTTCGAATCCATGTCCTAAAACTTCTAGCACATTTTTTAGGCCTATGGTTCGGCTTGGGCAGTCCAAGTAGAATAGCAACCCAAAACTAAGTAATAAGTATAGGCCCAAACTTGAACAGGCTAGATTTTAGATTCGGAATTTTGTAAACAGACTGAATTTTGCCTATGATGATGATGTTAGGATTTTTTTTATAATCATTTATATTTAATTTATTGGTTAATTAATTTGAATCAGATATTGTAAAAATTTATTTTGACGGCGACTTTTTCAATTCAGTTTGCTCTATTTATAATGTTAAGATTTAAATCTTCGGTCTTATTTAAGAAATCTAGTGCCTCATTCCACTAGATTAACTGATTGTTGGTTGTCTAGTTTTTTTTATTAAACAATGAAGTATATAAATTTAAAAACATTAAATTCACCAATTATCGGTTGGCCTAGCTGAACGAAGTGTTAGGTATCTTAAGTGAAGTTAGAAATTTGATTCTTGACATTGTAAATGAAGGAAACTAGACTGTGAGCGTCGTCCACATAATAAACCTCCATAAAGCTCGGTCTAAATTAATCTTTATAATCAAATATGGATGGTTATAAAAAAAAATTTAAATAAAGTCAATGTTAGGTCCTCCCAAAGTAAAGCATATGGTCCAAGCCGCCTCGCATGGTCATTTTCAATCATCTTCTCCAATAAATTTATAGCACAAAAATAAATTCATAAGCCCACGGTATAAATTCTTTACCAGTCGATGTAGAATCGTGTTTTTTTCTTCTCTTGAATAAGATTCAGAAATTAATATATATCCAGAGTAAAATTTATTTTTGATATTATTTTTTATTAAGTAGAGATATGACATTTTTAAAGTAAATGTCGAAATTCAAACTCATACAAGATAAAATAACATGAATATTCTTAACTATAGTTAGTCCATATGCAACGCTCATAATTGTAGTTTTACTCCGAGAAAGGATCACAATGGTAAAATGTCATAACTATAGTTTTAACTTAACAACTAACAAGTGAGTTGTAAAGAGTGTCGTATTTTATCTAAGTGTTTTAAATTTAAGTAGTTTAAACTTTAATTTGCAAATTTATGTAAATTCACTTAATTTTAAAATTAGACACCATATTATTTTATACTCAAATAAAATATTAAAATCTGCAGTTTCAACTTAAATATTTACTAATAATTGTTGTATTTTTGAAGTGCTCAATAGTCAACAATGTGAAGTGATTTAACAGGATACCCTAAAAATCCGGTTCTTTTAAGACATACACATGAGATAACCAGAAAAAGGTCAAAGGAAATGGTTAAGATTTTCATTTCCCCCATGTGAATTTTAGTATATTAAATTAAAGAGTCGACACATTTAATTTAGATTCTATTCTTAAAGTATTTTACATCTTTCAATAATTTTGTTGGTTCAGTATTTGTGTTCAAAATTTGTATTTAAATATATATATATATATATATATATATATATATATTGATATGAAAATATTTTGACATATAAATTTAATTTACATAAACTTGTTAATTTTAGTATTTAAATAGTATAGTTTAAATTTTATGATGTATGGTTAGAATTTAAGAATTTAGAGTTTATAATTTAAAATTTTAGAGATTATGGTTTAAATTTTAAATAAGAAGATTTGTGTAATTTTTTTCCTTTTTGTGTATCAAAATATAAACCATCTTGGTGAGAAAAAGAATACATTTATATCACTGGAAAATTAAGTGGGTTTATACATCTTCATAAGTTTTTTTTGATAAAATAAGGGTTACCACCATGTGCCTCATTAAAAACCTCCCTACAACTAAATGAAGGGAAATAGTACACATGATGGTAAGAAAAACAAAGGAGGTGACTCACCTCAAAACATCAACGAGCATAAAAACCAACAAGAAACAATAAGACTCTAACAACCCTAACCATAACCATCATCAAGAAGTAATGACCTAATTGCGATTGGGGGAACATCATATACCTTGCCCCCCATACCCACAGAATGAGAAAGCTTAGACAACTCATCTGCGACTCTATTATCAGCTCTTGGCACATATCGAAATATCACTTCCCAATTTTTGGCACAATTTTTGTGAATATGATCAACCAACGATAAAGAGCACTCACCATCATTTCGCATCTCTACCCATTGGAGAGCCTCCTTACTATCGCTCTCAATCACTAGTCGAGCACATCCCATCTTCCATGCCAACCGCATGCCCAAATGAATACCCTATAGTTCAGCCTCCACCACCAAACTGACACCCATAAACTTAGCAAAACCCTTCACCCAATTCCCGTCGTGGTCTCTGATCACCCCTCCACAAAAGGAAAAGCCATATGGGGGTCTCCGCGACCCATCTGTGTTGAGCTTCAACCACCCCACTCTCGACGGAAATCACCCTTGCGGCACTGACCTCACAGCAGTAGCTATCGGGTTCGCTGCCTGCTTCCGCTCCAGAGCCTTCACAGTTGTTTGCTGCAACCATTTATTGTGCCCAAGAATCGACTCATGCTCCTCAAAATCGGCATCAAAAACTCGATTATTTTGTTGCTTCCGAAGGTTCCAGAGAATAACACCAAACAACATGTCTCAATTCTCTATGATACGAGCAAAATAATGGGGATCCGTTAAATTAATCTTCAACCAACTATCAAAATCCATGCCGAGAAATTCATCAAGCCTCTCATGTTTAATTAAAGTTGTCCATAAAACAATCGCCGAAGGATACATTTGAAGAATATGACTGACCGTTTTCACACTCGCTTGACAGGATGAGCAACTACTATCAGAAGAATATTGACGTCACACACGCTCATCATTAGTCATAAGCTTGTTACTCCGAACCAACCAAAGGAAAATTTTGATGCGCTACAACCCTCTATAATTATGGATAACATCCCACATCGGATCCCCTTCATCATCGGGCAATCCCACCCGAACACCATAAGCAGACTTAATCGAAAAAGCCTTATCGACACGCCCTTTCCATTCCATTCTATCTGGTGGAAGCTGTGACACAGGACCATTGATGGTTGCAACCTTAAGGTTGACGTAAAATGGCAAGAAATGGTGAAAAACCTCCCATTTCCAATTTCCTTCCTGGTTGACTATATCTGCGGCCTTTCTCCGCTCATCCAACTCATAAATATCGCCATTCACGTAAGTGTACAATGGTTCAAGGTCACCAGCCCAAGCATCCTTCCAAAAGCTAATATCACGGCCATTACCCAAACGTCAAATCACATTATTATGCATATCATTCTAGACCATCCCGAGACCTTTCCATAACCTAGATCCACTACACGTGTTAAGCTCATTAAGACCAAGCTCCGAGCATTTATATTTGGCACGCAAAACCTTAACCCAAAGGGCATCGATGTTGACCATAATCTGAAATGCTAATTTCATTAGGAACGCGACATTTTGCAGTCCCAACTTTCGAAATCCAAGGCCACCCTGGGAATTCGGCTTACACATCGTCTCTCACTTTACCAAATGCACCCCACCCTTGTCTTTCTTAATTCCCCATATAAACCGGCGAATGAGACGCTCAATCTCCACATACACCCCTCGAGGCACCACCGCTGTCTGCGTGGTATAAGTAGGGATCGCAAAGAGAACTGCTTTAGCCAAAGTAATTCACCCAACTAAGGACAAGGATTCCTCCTTCCACCTGGTAAGTTTATTACGGACCATCTGAATTAAGTACTCATGAGACGCCATCGAAACTATATTGTGAAGCAACGACACCCCAAGATACTTACCCAAATCATTAACCTCAGAATAACCAATCGTCTCACTAATATGAACCTGTAACGCATTCAAAACATTTTTAAAAAAATACATGGTAGTCTTAGTCACGCTCACTTTATGCCCATAAGCCGCACAAAATTTGTCTAAAACTGATTGCATCACCCTCAGATGCTCAAGAGAAGCTTTAAAAGAAGCAGACACAGAAGAAACACAGCGCATAATGAGATTCTGTAAACGATCAGAAATACCAATGTCCCGTAAAGTATCATCGATAAAACTTCATTCAAGGCGATCATAGGCCTTTTCAAGATCAATCTTCATAAGCATCCACCCCTAACGACCTGACTTCTTCTTCATTGAGTGAATCAGTGAATAACCTCTTGGGTTATGATAATATTATCGGTGATGACCCAACCAGGAACAAAAATCGTCTGGTTGTCTGAGACCCATGTTGGCAAAAAAAGCTTCAATATGTTCACTAAAATCTTCGTTAATGCTTTGTAAACCACTGTACATAAACTAATCAGACGAAATTGAGTAAAATATTTCGGAGTAGCAACTTTCGGGATAAGCATTAAGATAGTACGGTTAATAGCATCATGCACCACTCCCTCCTCAAATATTTTCCGAATCAAAGCACAAACTGAACCACCCACAATATCATAATTCTTCTGATAAAATATTGCATGAATGCCATCTACCCTCAGAGATTTTAACGAGTTCATCTCAAAGATGACACGCCTTACCTCCTTATCCATAAACGGCCGCGCAGGGTGAAGCATCTCCCCGCTCGGAACCCGTGGGAAACGGCCTCCAACCTCATAGCCATATCCATCGCTTCCTGAACTAGTGAAAAGGTTTGCAAAAATTCTATCGCGGCTTGACGTAGTTGACTTGACCGCAGCACCATTGATCATCAGATAATCGCAAGGCACTTATAACATTAGCCCTCCTCCCCGCCATAATGGATGCATAATAGTACTTAGTATTTCAATCACCATCTAACACCCACTGATCACAAGCTTTATGTTCCCAAAACAGCTCATTCTGTTCAAGAACCTCATCTAATTTCATTCACAGTTTAGCCCCCCAGTTTAATAAGCGACTCCGAATGTGCAGACAATAGAGCACGATCAATACCTCTAATACGAGCAATCAATCTTTTTTTTCGTTTCCCAATGTGACCAAAAGTATTAGCATTCCACTTCAGAACCTTCGAAGTGAAAGACTCAATATTATGAAGCAAATCCTGCTCAACCCAAGTCGTCTGAAGAAAATCTTGAAACCCAAGATGATGTTGCTAGGCCGAAAGAAAATGAAACGATCTAATATACTGCTCCACGTCCTTCTATTTCAGGAAAATTAGTAAGAGTCTGGAAAAGAGCTCAACCATTTAGAATTGGCCAAACAATGATCAAGGCGTTCATGCAACTGACCTCTTCCCCATGTAAACGGAGGCCCTCAAAAACCCATATCCATTAAATTGGTTTGAAAGAGAAAGTTCGCAAATGGCCGACTACCATGGACATGCTGAGTTGAACCACCCAATCTTTCATCCAGAGAGAGAATAACGTTAAAGTTGCCACCAAGAATCCATGGCATTTGAGGACCAGGATCTAGAAAGGCAAGTTGATCCCATAACCATTTCCTCTGCGAGCTATGTGGACTTGCATAAATAGCGGTAAACTGAACCCAATATCATCCCCCGACTGTCGTACTCTCCCATTAAGAAATTGATTTGAAAGATGCAAAAATTCAATATCCACACCCTCCTCCCAAAGAATCCAGATGCCTCCACTAAACCTATGAGCCTTAACACGAAACGAATACGAAAACCCAAACTTGGCCACCACCCAATTCGCATGGCGACCACTGATACGCGGTTCAAAAAGCACTACCACTTTAGGCTTATTCTCCCGAACAAAGGATTTAAAGAACCTTCGAAACGTCGAACTGACCGCACACTAATAGTTCCAAAACATAAACTAGTCATTCAAAAAAGAAAAACGAAAGGTAACCATACCCTCAATGGTTCGCAGCATTCTGCTGCACATCCACGCTAAATGTCTCACACAAAGGATCGCAAGGAGCTAAAGCCTCATGCTCCACCGATCGAGCAGCTTTCAACACCCCATCATTATTCACCACAACCAGCATCGAACCCCCAATGCCACGCAAATCGTGAGCAACGATGGAATCAATTTGAACTCATACTTTTTGAACCCATTCTTGTAATACATGACGCAAAATTGTTCGAGTCTCCGATGGTTTACGTACCTTTAGACCATGTTTTTCATTCTCCTTTGAACCCCTGAAACCCAATCATTTCCCTTTTGTAGCTGTTTGTTTCGACGATTTACCAACCCCGGGTTCCTTAATAGTTACCGCAATATGGTTCTCCAAAGCATAACTCACCGGTTGTTCAACCACACTAGCATTCTGACCGCAACCATAGGCACAACTGCCGCCTTACCTAAATCATTCCGTGTTGCCTTCGTTTTTCCCCCGGGTTAGAAGCTAAATAAGCATCATTAAAACGTACAGTTCTCTCCAAGTTCACCCAAATAGCCTGGTTACCCTTACCTGCACCTGTATCCACTCCATTCATTGGTTCCGTCGCTTGTCCCGAGTTTGGATCCAACTCGTGCCCCATAGCCTCGTTACCATTCTCCACCTCCAACGTATCATAACGCGAACCAGATGGACCTTCCAGCTTTGGCACAACCCATTTAATCGATTTTACAGCTGGCCCTGACCTTTTTCGTCGACTATCCACAACCATCTACAGTCCAAATAAAATTCCGTACCCAAATGAATCCAACGAATGACTACTTACATCTTTTATCTCCTTACTCGTTACCTTATCCACTTCCTGGCCTGGTCGATTAGCTAAACATGAATCCTTAGAGTGCCTATAAATACCACAATAATAAAAAAATATTTTGCAAACCTTCATATTCAATATTCTAAACAAAACCATCTATACCAATGCAAGGGAGAAGAGGTTTATTCAAATCCACCATAATCGCCAGATAGGCAAATTTCCCTCTCTCTGTAATACGAGTGTTATAGTCCACCTTCATAACCCTACCCACTATTGTCACAATCAAACAGAGCAATGCTTTTGAGTAATACTTATAAGGTAATCCAGGGAGGCAAGCCCAAACAATAACATATGATGGGTGCTTCTCTGAAGTAGAGAAACTTCAGCTCCAGGGTTGCACTGTAAGATAGCTCACATAGATCGTCCAGGGTCCTACAGTCAACACATGACCATAATCACTCTCATTACTAAACCGAACAAGGAAATAGCTATTATCCAGATCGACCAACTGAATCTTTCCCAATGGTTTCCACATAGCTTGAATTCGGTTCATCAAGGTTTGGTAACCGATAGATCTGCTCAGCAGGCGAATGATAATCACATTGCGGATATTCCTGTCAATTTGATAACAGACACGCTTAGAGAATTTGATCTTCGTATAAGAACCTGATCTATCAATGGCGCAATCCTCTTCTAAAGCAACGACCTCCTCGCTTGCTACACCATGATCATTATCCTTGTCATCATCCCAAGCCGATGTCCGACCCACCATACTCGCATACGATACCTTAGTCTTCCCCCATTCGTTGCATCCCTAGCAGTCCCTTTCTCCAATCCTGACTCTCTCGTGGTCCCATTGACAGGAACACCGATAAGGTTATCCCCTTCCAGGTTTCCCTCTAACTCCATACTAACCAAATCACAATAAACCTGGTCCAACTCACTACGACCTTTTTTCAAGAGACTTTGGCTCTCCAATGCAATCGGCAACCCAGGACGTTCAAGAACCGGCGGCAGCCCCACGTCCGGCACACTCTCTGATGGCCGACCACTCGAACCACCATACAGATCAAGCTGCTGGACATCCGCCACGCCGTCCCTGGCAGCACTGCCAAGCGTGGTATTACTAGGGTTTTCCATTCTTTTTTACCCAAAAAAAAAATTCTATCTTCATAAGTTTTTTTATAATTGATGTTTTAATAATCCAACTATAGAATTTATTAATATTATTATACTTATTATACATGTAAATTTTCAAATCAATCTGATATCAAGGGCGGATATACATAGGTTTAGAGTGGAGCAATTGCATACTCATTTAAAAAAATGAATTAAGTTTTAATTTTTTCACAAAAAAATTGAATGTATAAAGGGAAAATAAAAATCTGTATACTCATTTTAGAAAGAAAAAAATATTTTAAATTCTATTCTTAAATTTTTAGTTCGATCATTGTATGATATCCCATCATATAGATGCAAAGTAATGTATTTTAATTAAAAATTGTGATTTCAAAAAAGTACTATGATTATGAAAGCATAACATCCGCGTGGTTTGGGATGCAGCTTTCGAAGTTTGAATTTGAACGGTGAAAAAACAAAGGGAAAAAAAATAGATTTCAAACCTAACCCCACATTAGCCGCAGCTAATTTGACTTAGTTTTATTATTTTCCATTAAGACAAACTTTAGATGCTGTCCACTGTCATGCAACATGTAAACAACGTTTCATACACAATTACACATGGAGATGGGTACATTAGAGCTGGATGACTATGCTTGAATATAAACACCGACAAAGTCAGGATTGAATATCAAGAAAATTAAATTATTATATTTTTAAAATATAAATTTTATTAAATATTTAAACTAAAAATTAAGAATATAATCTAATTTATTTAATATTTAAATTTGTAAGGACATAAATTATCATTATAGATTTTTTTTTGAAAGAGATCATATTAAAACTTTAAAAAATTTAATTAAAAATATTTAAAAACTGTAATGTTCAATATGAATGTTTAAAATTTTGTGGTAGTCAAATTAATTTTTTAAAAATACCCCTGAAAAAATTGTTATGAATTTTCTAAATTTTTGGAGGACCAAAACCCATTCGCAGGGACGGATATATGTTGCAATTGAGAGGGATGTTACATCCCGTAATAAACCGACAAATAATGAATTTGTCTCATACTTTTAAAATTTTATTTATTGATCTTTAACTCTGTCCTGTTCCTTGAACCCTTCTCTTCCGTCACTGAATATACTTTCATACGTGGATACAAATTAATTACTGCATATATCCTTAAATTATAGTCCAGACTCCATACAAATTTCAAACGTTATAATTCAGTTACCAAAGAATTAGTACCATATGATTATGTCCTAATTTTAATGGTACTATTATTTTTAATATATTTTAATCTAAATTATTCATATAATACGTATATGAGTGTTTAAAATTTATTCAAACACGAAATATCTTAAATACAATTACGAAAGAAAATAGGAGGATAACTCTATTCTCTATATTGGTAATAACATTAAATTAACTGATGAACATTCTGTTTACATTTTTGTTTTCAGAGCAGCCAACCAGAACTCAAGTTGAAATAAGTCTAACAATGGAATCACAAATCCAGAAACAGTAGCATTAAAAACTGTAAAATGACTGTCAAATTTGTCAAAACTCATGCTGATTCAGTGGACAGTATCCTTTTTACTGCCACAATTTATCACCATTAGAGTTAGTATGAACTATATAAAGGAAGGTAACCTCAAAAATCAACCTCCATTAGCTCTATACCGGACCGGTTAATCGAGCTCCAACTCTGTAGTCGGATTCTTTCATACAGGTTTTTGTTTGGAACCTGTGAATGGTCATGCTCTCTGTTTACATATTAATGGAGGTAAAACCCGAAGTCGAATAATGACTTTTCTATTAGAAGTTAGTCACCTGCACTTGTTACCAATATGAACAATTTGCTAACATGTGATTTCCAGATTTTCATTAGGCTTCCATCTTCCAAATCTTGCTCCCGGCGGCGAGTTTGGCACGTTGAGCTGCTAATGCGATTGTGTTCTTTCCCTTTTCGTCCTGCGAGAGTTTGCAGGTTTCGCTGATGGATCCGGACCACAAATCACCAGGAGGGATGAAGCAATCGACCGAAAGGCCCGGTACGTTGAAGGCAACCTCTTCGATGGTCCATGCTTCTTCCATCTTTGTTTTCGTATGGCTCATTGCGACATCCCCGAATCTGAAAAGTGTGACGACGGAACGCCCGGAATGTGCTATCATGATGCCTTCTACGGGTCGGTAATCGTCGAGATATGAATTGATTGTTGTTTCCCAATAAACAGCATCACCCCCGTTGGATTGAATGCGAGTCAGATGTGAATCTTCGATGTGAACAAGAAGTCCGGTTTTCTGACTAAAGTAGCCGAACAAGACATGCCTAATAATCTCGGCAGGGCCTTCGCTCCTCGCCTTTAGCGTCTGCGGATCGGTACAAAGCTTGAGGATGAAGCAATCTTCACCATCAATCTTTTTCTCCCCTATGCATCTTGCATCACCAAACATACATCAAGACCCTAACCACCTAGACATTATTAGAAAACAAAGAAATTCTAATCGAATAATCCGAACAGCATCGAAAACCTCACCTGAAGTGCACGTCGCAACGGTCGAACAGGCCCCTTTGCGGTGTGACTACCGAGCCAAGGCGTGTGCCTCCACACCAGCTTCCCGTTACATCCTGCACGAACCTTGCTATCCCCGACCACAAGCTCGACATACCACATGTCTGGATTCATTTGCCACAGCACAAACCCGCCAGACTCGGCGTCTCTACAGCCACTACGATTCTTAACGGTCGTCGTCGCGGTCTCAATTTCACAAGCCACCATTTTAAGCTTGCCCATTGCGTAAGCGTTCCGGATCGAGTTTTGCAGCTTCTGTCCGCCGGAAGCAGCTGTATACTGCTGCAATATGTACTGAGCCGAGGAAGTTTCCTATAGGCAAAAACATAACAGGAAACACCATACTTAAATTACGGCATTTTAACAGTAAAAGAGAATCACTAGTTAGCCTATTAGAATCCCAAGAAAATTTTACCATAAATTTTCTTGCTAAACAAACAGACGGATGAAATCAAAATAAATTAAAAGGAGAGAAGAAAAGGGGTGGACTAACAATGGGAGTATCTTTGATGCTCAAATGAGGCAAATGGTCAGTGAAGCTAACGTGCACCGGAGCCAACGGTGCACCCATGACTCCGAGCAACAGCCTTAGATCGGACCGCCGATGACTCATCGAAGCAAACGAAGGTGTCCTCGATATCTGTCCCTTAACCCATTGTCCTATCCCCGACCCGACCCGCTTCGAGTCCCCGACTTCCCCTCCGTCGGGATCGGGGCCTTCCATGAGCGGAGCCAACGCTTCCCCGACCAGCCTTAAACTCCCGGATCTCGCGATCAATTGCTCCGGTTGCGCCACGTAACTGCCGCCGCCATTGCCGTTGGTTTTCTTTCTCCGCAACAGACCGGACTTGGGCGAACGAGCTCTCGCCGGGCCGGTGGACCGAGAGCGGGAAGGCGAGAGCCCGCGAATCACTTCTTCTTTGAGAGCTGAGAAAAATCCTTGCTTTTTCTCCATTGCTGGTCGGAATTTTAACCCAAAAAATCCCCTTTTTTGGATTTGGAAATGCAAGAAGAAAGCAAAAAAACAGAAGGGAAAATGTTTGGATTAATGGGAAGTTTTAGATAGAAAAAAGCAGAGCTTTGAGGTTCATTCCATGGAGTTTCTTAGTGAGAAAATAGAAAGCAGAGCAGAGAGTAGTGAGAAACTGTTTTGTTTATATTCCAAAATTAACAATGTTAATATTGTGCATTTTTTTGAAAATATTTATTGGATAAAGCAACATTTAGTCCCTGAGTTTGGAAAATAATCCTAATTTGATCCTTAATCTTTTTTGACCCACATCAGTTTAGAACAACTATTGTCAACTCAATCCCTGAACTTAGAATTTTCACTCTTTTAAAATTTAATGATCTGATCAAAGCGAAGTCAGAATTTTTTTTGAGACCTGAAAATGATTTATATTTTTTATGTAAGCCAAAATATAATTTCATCACTATATTAACTTATAACAAGTGGCTGGATTTGAATAAGAGTATAAGGGGCTGAATTAATTTTTTTAAATGAAGGTTTAAACTATAATTTTTAAAAATTTTGAGGGTTTAACTAAAATTTTAAATAATTTTGAGTGATTTAATAAGAACTTTTAAAAATTATGAGAGGAGATTTAATTTAAAATATTTAAAATTTTGAAGGTTAATGTGAAATTTTAAAATTTTGAAAGATCAAATTAAAATTTTTAAAATTTTAGGAAACAAATTCTAATTTCTCAAAATTTTAGGAGGGACAGGGTCCATAGTCCCTTAAGCGTCCGCCCCTGCTAATAACGTTATAATTTTAAAATAACTACATCACAATTTCATTATTTTAGAAGACAAAATATAATTTATCATGTATTAATTTATAATTTTATGGTTTTGTAGGGATTTATGAATAATTTTATAATTTTAAAATAACGTTATACATCTCATAACATCATGTTATTAAATGAATTAAACGTGGAAGTTCAAAGGCTAGAAAAGTTATCAAGTTTCGAAATCAATGTGGATAAAAGAATATAGGGACCAAAATGAGAGAAGTTATAAATTTTGGAGACTAAATGTTGCTTTATCCCAAAAATTTGATACTTGAAATAGACACATTCTCCTTAGTTGGTGCCTAAAGAATTTTTGCTCTCAAGTTGGTGCCTAAAAATTTTTTGCTCTCAAGTTGGTACCTGAACTTTAATTTTATTTGTTGTTTTGGTACTTTAATTAACAATTTTGATCCCCAAAACTTGTAAATTATATTAATTTGATCCTAATTTAAAATATTTCAATAAATTTAATCCTTCATATTAAAAATTATATCAATTTAGTCATTTTTATGATAACATCAAACCAAGCAAGCCTATCGAATCAAATCAACAACTTTATAATTACATTCTACAATAAAAATAAGTTATTGTTAAACTTTTATTATACCATGAAAGTGATATAACATTTCTAGGAGAAGAACAAAGAATTTAGGAGAATAACAAAGAGTATATTTATAGAATTGTTAAATATAAAGGGTTAAATTTATTGATATGTTTCAAATTACGCCCACATTAATATAGTGTATAAATTTTAATACCAAATTAAGAAAAAATGTTTTTAATTGCAGTATAGAAGTAAAAATCCTTAAAGGACCGACTGATAGAAAATGCCTATTTAAGGTATCAATTTAGTAGCAACAATTATTTAGGTACTAACTTAAAATAAAGAGCATAATCTAGGTAACAAAAGTATACTTAAGCCTATTTTAAATGTGCTTTTTTAGGCATGCAACGTCATCGGAGGAATCGGGCAGTGGCAGCATATAATCAGCAAAAAGTTTAGCTGCATGTACCGGCGAGTACAATGTAAATGTACTCGCGCAAGTAGTGGCTCTGTTTTGTCTCGCAATGCGCGAATTAATTTTTGTGATTAGCCAATGAAAAATGCGCATGGTCGCCACGTGGCGCCATCCTAGAGAGGGTAGGTAAAGAAGACTCGACGAAGTTATGATAACAGCACTGTCAGAATATATTAGGGTATAATGACAAATTTAACCTACCATGTTTACGTTTTTATCAATTTGACTTATTTTTTTAACTAAATTTTTACATAAACTTTTAAAAAGTAATTAAACGTTTCTTTTTAATAAAAATATTGATTAAAATATTAATTTTTTAATTATACTGAAATGACAAACCATATGTACTTCATTCTAATATGAAAGTATTATTGAAATATTAGAAAAAATCAAACATATATGTATAATGTCATATAATATGTTATGTTAGTTTCATAAAAAAAA